>CM077347.1:77865700-80265700 GCA_039655645.1 Ammopiptanthus mongolicus
CCAAAAAAATTGACTTGTAATTCTTGTCTTGGTTCTATTGATGCCTACATGGCTTCAAATTGGAGATGAGTGGTACTCCTTGAGAATTAATTGAAATAAGTCATATTGTGTGTAAAACCAGTCTAGATTTCCAAAATAACAAGTTATTTCTGACTTGATAATTTGAATCAGGTTGCACCCTTTGGAGACATTGATATTTGAGCTCCACTAAGTGAGGATCTTCATTGATAGCCTCAGTAATTTGTTGGACAAGGGTATGATGAGGAGTGTATATTGCCATTAAGAATGATCAGGACAATGCATCAACAACAACATTGTCCTTTTCTGGTTTGTATTCAATGGAAAAATTGTAGCCCAAAAATTTGTGAAGCCAAGCTTGTTGTTCTGGAGTTTTGTATAACCTGTTCTGTGAGAGCTTTCAGGCTCTCTTGGTCAATTCATATGATGAACTTATGACCTAACAAGTAATGTCTAAATTTGGGAATAACTTCACTAATAGCATAAAGTTCCCTGGCATAGGCTGATTGTTTTTGTAATCTGCTGCTAAGCTTCTTAGAGAAATAGGCAATTAGGTGTTTTGCTTCGCAGAGTATCACACCAATGCCCGAACATGAGGCATCTAACTCAAGGATAAATGGTTGGTTAAAGTCTGGGAGTGCTAGTACAGGTGCTTATGTGATAGCTTGCTTCAAATTATTAAAAGCTAAAATGGCTTATGAATCCTATTTGAAACAATCTTTCTTGAGCAGGGTGGTTAATGGTATAGAAATGGCAGCATAACCCATTATGAAGCGCCTATAGTACCCTGTGAGGCCAAGAAAACTGTGCAACTATTTGATAGAAGTGGGACATGGGCAATCCAAAACTACCTTATCTAGAAATGATCCATCTCTACTCCCTTTTTCCCTAAACTGTGTGACCCAAGTAATCCACCTTGGTAAATCTAAAACTGTATCTGGATAGTTTGGCAAAGAGACAATGGTGCCTAAGTATCTACAATACTCCCTCTAAGTGCAATAAATGAGTGGACAAAGATGGACTATAAACTAATATGTCATCAACAAAAACTATGACAGATTTGCGTAGTTGTTGTTTGAATACATGGTTCATTAGGCTCTGAAATGATGCAGGAGAATTTGTGAGTCCAAATGGTATGACAGGCCACTCATAAAGCCCTTGGTGAGTTCTGAAAGATGTTTTATACCTTTCCTCTGGCTTAACCAGCATCTAATGGTACCCAGAACATAAGTCCAACATGGAAAAATATGTAGCACCAAATAATTCATCTAGAAGCTCATCTACATTAGGAATGGGAAAGCTATCCATAACTGTAATGGCATTTAGAGATCTATAGCCTATACAAAACAACATGTACCATCCTTTTTCTTCACTAGTAAAACTGAAGAAGAGAAGAGACTAGTACTAGGTTGAATGATACCTTCAGACAACATGTCTTGTACCATTTTTTCAACTTGTGCCTTCTAGCTATGGGGGTATCTATATGGTTTGACTTTGACTGGATTGCGGCCCTCAATGAGTGGTATGGCATGATCCTTAAATCTGTTGGGTGTCAGGCCTAAGGTTTTGGCAAAAACATCCTAATAGTTGTGTATCAATAAGTGTAATTCAGGGTGCAATTCAATAGGCAATTCGAATGGTTCATTTTCAGAAGAGAAACATTGAATTTACAAAGCAAATAATTTTTCCCGGTTTGTATTGAGCAGGCCTACATGTAAAGTTACAAAAGTACTTCCCAAATAAAACTTGATGTTTCAAGGCACTGTAATTGATAACTCTTAGAAATGAGAGTTATGCATACTTTCCTAGCTTGAATTTTGGTTGTCTTTGAGTGATATGTGTTTAGGATGTAAGTGTTTTTGAGTAGTTTAGAGTTTTTATATGTCATTAGGAAAAATTTACTATTTTGATTAGTTTTGGAGCTTTAAAATGTGTCTCTGGCGCACAACAAATTCTGGCTTACTGAGTGCTGAAATGGAAATAATGCTCCGGAATATGTTGCAGCATTCCTAGCCAGAGGGTGCCCCTTGGAGGACAAGAACTTATAATTTTCTCTCTCCTGATGACGCGTCCTAAGAGGACTGGCAGCGAGCTTACACATGGCTTTGGACTCTACCGCTGCTATACTAGGGATTTGGCCAGGACAAAAATGTACTAACATTTTTGGGCCCAAAAGTGGAGGAGAAAGGAAAGGGTATTTTACCCTGAAAAGGGAACATTTCCTTATCTTCATCATCTAACAACTTTACTGAAAGGGACAGCAGCTGCGCCTCCTCCATTTCTGTCTCCCATTTTGTCATTTTCTCTGTAATGAACTCATTCTCCATTTTACATCTTACTCTTGATGTTTATATATAAGCTCATCTTGAACTAAACTTGTTGTAGCTATGGGTATGATAAATTTGTAATGAAATTCTAGTTGAAGTTATGTTGAAAATATGCTGATGCATTTTCTTTTAAGTTGTTTTGTATGTGTTCTCTTTAAGTCTGATCAGCTTATTTAGAATTTGAGCTTGCTGAAACTTGGAAAGGTAGTGTAGTGGACTTGATTAAAAGATAAGGATTAAGTTGCTAACTGGAAGGTTAGTAATGTTGAATGAATTAGAAATAATCTTCAATTCCTTAGGCTAGCTGGAACATGCTTAATTTGTAGAGGGTGTAATTAATATGAGCGTAGGAATATGAGCATTTAATGAACCTTATCTTATTTGTGTTGGAAAACATATCTTTAATTTTCGGGACCATATGCTGCAGCATATCCCGAAGTATAACTGACAATAGTTTGAAGTTACAAAGGAGTCATACCTATAGCTGTATTACCATATCTGTTCACAAACCTTATTTAATTGTTTTATTGTTATCTTTAATCTTGTTACTAGATCACACACACCACAATTACTTTTCACCCTTTCTGAGATCTTAACTATTTAGAACAATTGGTTTAATCTTGCAAACTAAATACCATTAAATCCTCGTGGGAACAATCTCTCTTATCATTTTATTACTTGTTACGATTGTGTACACTTGCATATTAACACATTTTCAACCAACAAGTTTTTGGCGCCGTTGTCGGGGATTGTAATGGTTTTTAATTTACAAATTTTAGATTGATAGTTCTGATTAGTTAGGATATCTACAGTGTTTTGCTCTAGCAATAGGTGTTCTTTCCTTGCATGCATAGGCAGAGCACCCCTGAGTTCCAACTAGGCCCAGAGATTGAAAGAACATTCAGAAGGCTCACAAGGGAACATCAAGGTTTGGTTGACTTGGGGAGGTTGATTTTTATGTCTCCGAAAGCACTGAAGGCTCTGAAATGGCAAATGAAGAGCAACCTGACAATATGGATCTGGCCAATGATCGGACAAGCTCAATTAGAGGTTAGGCCCTGTTTGATCCTGAAACAATGAACACGAGCATAGTAGTTCCTGAGATCACTGCTAGACAATTTGAATTCAAGCCTGTTATGTTCCAAATGCTTCGCAATGGGGTAGTTCAGTGGAGCTACTACTGAAGACCCCCATTTGTACTTAAAAGAGTTCTTGAGCGTGGCTAACAATTTCAAGAATCCTGGACTTACTGATGATGCATTCAGACTGAGATTGTTTCCATTTTCTTTGAATGGCAATGCTATAAATTAGTTAAATGCTCTGGAGCCAAATTCAGTTGATACATGAATAGGAAGGCGAAATTTTTTTTGACAAAATTCTTTCCTCCAATGAAGAATGCAAGGCTGAGAAATGATATAACCTCCTTTAGGCAGCAAGATGATGAACCACTTTATGAGGCCTAGGAGAGATTTAAAGAATTGATAAAAAAAATGGCCACATCACAGCATTCCCATATGCATTCAAATGGAACACTTTTATAATGGGGTACTGCCCTCAGAAAGGATGATGCTTGATGCTTCTGCTGCTGGTACTTTGTTAAACAAGTCCTATAATAAAGCTTACGAGTTCCTAGAGAGCATAGCTGCCAATAGCTATCAGTGGCCGACTGCAAGACTAAGTACTGGCAAAACTGTTGCTTCAGCAGGAAGACATGAAGTGACTGATGCAGTTGCTATCTCTGTTCAGTTAGCCTCATTGACAAACTGGTGAAAATTTTGGCTATGGGTGATCAAGCCACTGCTTAGAATCAAGCTGCAACAAGTGAACCAGTGGGGAACAAACAACAAGTGTTTCAAACTAGTGTTGTATCATGTGTGTTCTGTGGAGGAGAACATTTATTCGAGAATTGCTCTGGGAACCCTGCTTCAGTTAACTACATGGGGAATTACAACAATAGGGGTAATAATTCAGGGTGGAAGCATCCTAATTTCCAGTGGAGTAACAACAATCACACATTGCAACCAGGGACATCAAATTCAAATTTTTATCTAAGAAGTAACAATGCACCCCCTGGTTTTGCAACAAAATAGCAACCTCCACAAGCCAATCAGGAGATGTCTTTGGAGGCTGTGCTGAAAACTTTCATGTCAAAAACCAAGGCATAATTTCAGAATCAAGGGGTTTCCATGAGGAATTTGGAGACTCAGGTAGGGCATTTGGCCAATGCTCTAAACACAAGACAAAGTGGTACTCTATCAGCCTCTACTGAAACTCCAAATACCTCTACCTCTGGTGGAAAGGAACAGTGTATGGTCATTCTATTGAGAAGTGGGATTGAATTACCAGCTGTGACAGAAAAGAAAAAGAGAGTTGAAACAAAAAGAGCTGAAGCTGACAATATGCTAGAGCAGACGAAGGCTAATACTGGCAAACCTGCTGCGGAGACTGGCATTGGAAATGTCGCAGTATCTTTGCCTAAGCTTACTGCTGAAATAACTCCTCCTCCTTTTCCTCAGAGGTTGATAAAGGTTCATCAGGATAAGCAATTCATCAAGTTTATGGAGATACTCAAGCAGCAGCACATAAATATTCCTCTGGTGGAAGCACTGTAGCAAATGCTTAACTATGCCAAGTTTATGAAGGATGTGCTCACTATAAGGAAAAGATTAGGGGATTTTGAGACAGTTACATGACTAAAGAATGCAGCATGATGTTATAAACCAAGGTCCCTCCGAAGATAAAAGATCCACGAAGCTTTACAATTCCATGTTCAATTGGTGACTTGGGTGCGAGCATAAATTTAATGCCAATGTCCATATTCAAGCAGCTGGGAATTGGAGAAGCTAGACCAACTACTGTGACTTTGCAACCGGCAAACAGGTCCATAGCACATCCAGAAGGAAAAATTGAAGATGTTTTGATAAAAGTTGATAAGTTTGTCTTTCCTGTTGACTTCATTATTCTGGAGTTTGAGGTAGATAGAGAGGTTCCTACCATATTGGGAAGGCCATTCCTTGCAACTGGTCATACACTAATTGATGTTCAAAAAGGGGAGCTAGCTATGAGAGTGAATGACCAACAAGTCACCTTCAATGTTTTTAATGCACTAAAATACCCAGATGAGGGAATGGAGGAATGTTCTTTTGTTCAGTCATTTGACATGTTGGTGCTACATCAGTTCCTAAAATATCAAAATGCTCTAGAAGATGATGCAGCAACAAGTGAAACTGATGAGTCATCTGATGAAGATATAGCTGAAGTAGTTGAGAACAAGATAGAATAGCCAAGATGGACTAGGAGATTTGAGTCATTGGAGGTAACTGATGAAACTTCAATGTGCCATCCGTGCCACCTGTGTTAGAGCTGAAGCAACTCCCTTGCCATTTGAAATATGTTTATCTGGGGGAGTTAGACACCTTACCAGTGATAATCTCTGCACTTTTGACTATTGTACAGGAAGATAACTTAGTCGTAACGTTGAAGAGGCATAAAAGAGTAATTGGGTGACATATGGTAGATATAAAAAGGATCAACCCTACCTTGTGTATGCACAGGATTTTGCTGGAGCAAGATGCTAAAAACAGTATAGAAAGCTAGAGAAGACTGAATCCTATTATGAAAGAAGTGGTGAAGAAAAATAATAAAGTGGCTGGATGCAGGCATAATTTATCCCATTTCTGATAGCGTGTGGATCAGTCCTGTTCAATGTGTACCTAAGAAAGGAGGAGTCATTGTGGTCTCAAATGAAAAGAATGAATTGATCCCTACCAGAACTGTCACTGGGTGGAGGATTTGTATAGATTACAGCAAATTAAACAAAGTTACGAGGAAGTATCACTTCCCTTGCCCTTCATTGATCAAATGCTTGATAGACTCTCAGGGAAGGAATTCTACTGTTTCCGAAATGGGTATTCTGGTTACAACCAAATTGCTATAGCACCTGAAGATCAAGAAAAGATAACATTTACATGTCCTTATGGCACCTTTGCCTTCAGAAGGATGCCATTTGGACTATGTAATGCTCCAGCAACCTTCCAGCGATGTATGATGGCAATATTTTCTGATATGATTGAAAAATCCATGGAGATCTTCATGGATGATTTCTCAGTCTTTAGGGAATCATTTCATGGATGCCTTGGTAATCTTGAGCAAGTGCTGGATAGATATGAAGAGACGAATTTGGTTCTCAACTGGGACAAATGCCACTTTATGGTGCAAGAAGGAATTGTCTTGGGTCATAAAGTCTCTCAAAAAGCTATGGAAGTAGACAAAGCCAAGATAGAAGTCATTGAGAAGCTACCCTCCCAAAGTTAGTCAAAGGAGTGACAAGTTTTCTGGGCCATGCTGGTTTTTATAGAAGATTTATAAAAGACTTCTCAAGGATTTCTAAACCTCTGTGCCAGTTGCTGGAGCAAGGCTCTTATTTCTGCCCCTGATTGGTCTAAACCTTTTGAACTAATGTCTGATGCAAGTGATTATGTTGTGGGAGTTGTGCTAGGGCAGAGGCATGACAAGGTATTTCATTCCATTTACTATGCCAGTAAAACATTGACTGATGCTCAACTGAACTACACAACAACTGAAAAGGAATTGCTGGCAGTGGTGTTTGCCTTTGAGAATTTCAAAGCATATTTGGTTGGAACGAAGGTGATTGTTTATACTGTTCATGCAACCATTAAATACCTGATTGCCAAAAAGGATGCCAAACCTCGGCTGATCAAGTGGGTCCTTCTATTGCAAGAATTTGATCTGGAGATCCGAGATAAAAAAGGAATAGAAAATCAAGTAGCTAATCATCTATCCAGATTGGAAGATGAGAATGAAGCCATAAGGAGCCTTATGATACTAGAGCAATTCCCATATGAGCACTTGTTATGGGTGGAAGATGCTACAGCACCCTGGTACGCTGACCTGGTGAATTATCTTGCAAATGGTGTTATCCCTGCAGATTTCAATTCACGACAAAGAAAGAGACTTTATCAGCAAGCTAAGCAGTACTTTTGGGATGAGCCTTATTTATACAAGCAATGTGTTGATCACTTTTTGAGAAGGTGTGCAGCTAAAGAATAGATCCAGAATATTCTCTTTCACTGTCATTCATCACCATATGGGGGTCACTTTGGAGGAATGAGAACAGCTGCAAAAGTTCTACAAACTGGTTACTTCTAGCCTTCACTGTTCAAAGATGCTCATAACTATGCGAAAAATTGTGATAAATGCCAAAGGGAGGGAAACATTTCTTCAAGACAAGAGCTACCTCTTAATTCCATTTTGGAGTTAGAGCTGTTTGATGTCTGGGGGATTGATTTCATGAGCCCCTTCCCACTTTCCTTTGGAAATTTGTATATCCTGGTTACGGTTGACTATGTTTCTAAATGGATTGAGGCTACAGCGTTGCCAACAAATGATGCTAGGGTGGTCATTAAATTCATACAAAAGAACATTTTCTCAAGATTTGCCAAACCTCGGGCTATAATCTCTGATGAGGGCACTCACTTTTGCAACAAGTTGTTTGCGGGTGCTCTAGGAAAATATAGGGTGAAGCATAAAATTGCTACAACATATCACTCCCAGACAAATGGCCAGGTAGAGCTGTCTAACAGAGAAATCAAGAGGATCCTTGAGAAGGTAGTCAACCCATCCAGGAAGGATTGGTCCTTGCACCTGGATGATGCGCTCTGGTCTTACAGAACTGCTTATAAGACACCTTTAGGGATGTCTCCCTATAGGTTGGTCTATGGAAAAGCATGTCATCTACCCATTGAGTTGCAGCATAAAGCCTTCTAGGCAACGAAAAAAAATCAACTATGATTTGACTCAGGCTGGAGCCTCAAGGATGCTGCATCTTAATGAACTGGAAGAGCACAGAATGTTTTCTTATGAGGGACCAGAAGTGTACAAGGCCAATACAAAAGCATGGCATGACAAAAAATCCAACACAAGGAGTTTGCTGTGGGAGAGCAAGTTTTTCTTTTTAACTCTAGAAGAAGGCTCATCCCTGGTAAACTCAAATCTAGGTGGTCTGGACCTTTCACAATTGCTAAATTTTATCCTCATGGAGCAGTGGAACTACTTGCTGCAGCAAGTAGTAGAACTTTTAAGGTAAATGGTCAAAGGATTAAACATTATTGGGGTGAGCCAATTGCTAGAGCATAAGCCACCACAATAATGGTTAATTCTTGATGGTCTAAAGGACTCTAGTCAGGCTAAGGACTCTTAAACCAAGCGCTCCTAGGAGGCAGCCCAGATTTCGTTGTTTTTTAGTTTTCAGTTAATCTTAATTTCATGTCAATTAGCTTTAATTTTTGTCTAACCAAATAATGGGAGAAGGAAATGCGATATGTGAGTGTAGGAACTAAAGCAATGCTAAGTGGTGGTGGTGTTGGCAATTTGGGCTTGATTGGTCAGAGGCCCATTAACACGGTTGGCAAATGGATAAGCTAAAAAGGTGGGAACTCGAAGGTTTTTGGGGTTGAAAAAGTTTAAAAAGAAAAAGTAAAATTGTTGAAGGGATAAGATTGGGCGGTAATTATTCCTTCCCATTTTCTCCTTTCTTCCCAATATCTCCAGCCCACTGCCCAACACACACACACACATCACTCATGCAACCACCCATATTAATCAGCCACCAAATGATAAATACCCCCCTCCATTCGCCAATTATCCCTCACAACCATTCCCACTCTCCCACTCACTGAAGCCACTAACCCTTCCATCTCTCAACCTTTTCGTCTTCGCCTTCCTCAAACCCTCAACCCTTTACCCATCCAAACACCGTGCCTAAGGTCAACCACACAGCCGTGAAAAAGACCCAGCCCACCTCCAGTGATAAATTCGAAACGTACCCCAAATTTGTTGATATTGAGGCCTTGCAGAAGTATAATGCTGAAACGATGAATAGGAACCCCCATGCTGAAAAGGGGTTTATGCTTTCTGAAGACCCACACTATGGCCTCACTAAGGAGGTGGCGTCGGTGATTGACAAGCTGAAATGGAAAAGGTTTGCTGCCCATCCCACTGGCTTCTGCACACCATGGGTGCGTGAGTTCTATGCCAATATTGGCTGTGCAGAGCAAACACACTCTGTGGTGCGTGGATCCAAAGTTTCCTCCTCTGCTGCAACACTAAATTTTAAATGGAAAATGAATTAGGTAGAAGATGAATACAAGCCTTTACTGGAAGGAGTCAATAGAAGAAGTTGAAGGAAATGAAGGCTGTACTCACAATTGCTGGAACTCCATGGGTGTCTAGCACGAAAAACTGAAACAAAATTGCAAGGTCACAACTGAAACCCTTGGTAAAAGTGTGGTACCACTTCCTCAAGCACAAACTCTCCCCTATATCTCATATTGAAACTGTTGAGAAGGAGTGGCTGGTGCTCCTCTACTGCATTCTGAAAAGGAAGAGAAATAATGTTGGGGCAATCATTCAGAGAAAAATATCAAGTTGTTCTATACGCACAAGGAGACAACTAATCTTCCCCTACTTCATAATTGAGCTGTGCAAGAGGAGTGGAATGGAGTTCCACCAAGGAGAAGGAGAAAAAAGAAACCCTGGGGGAAGAGAGGCCTTTCTAATTCAACGGTTCATCATAAACTCCACTAAGGCTACTAAAGCTAACGGTGTGAAGAAGGGAGAACCTTCAAAGCAGCAGGATCGCTCTGAGGAGCTGGAGAAAAAGGTAGAGTCAATGGCTCTTATGCTGCAGCAACAAATGGAGAATCAACAGCTATTCTGGCAGTTCAGTTATGATCATTTTCAGTGGCAGCGGAAGCGTTTAGAACTTACCCAAGGCAAGAATTTCTACCCCATCCCTCATTTTTCAGAACAGATCCTGCCCTAGCAGCAAGAGTCCGTTGACAAGAATTCTCCCACCAAGCAGCCTTCTGAACCCACTCACTCTGCCAACAGCAAATCCCATTCATCAAATTGGATGCCCACCCCATCGTCAAAGCAACCAACCACAATCACCACCAAGATTGACAAAGGCAAGAAGAAGATGCATGCAAGCCCCCAACCTGAACAAGGGGGTAGTGAAGAAAAGGACGTAGATGAAGAAGTGGCGCAAGAAAGACCTGCTCCTCCACCTCCAACATCCAAAAAGCAACCACACAGAAAAGATAGGGTGCCCTATGAAGACTTTGTTAGGAAGATAGCTTCAGATTACCCTACCTCTAAGCAAAAACCGGAACAAGACACTCGTGTGACACCCACTACCCCGCATATAATAAAACATGAATAAAATCATACCTGTCTTTAAAAATATAACAATTAAAATAAAAACATATCCTCAAGGGTAATGTGCATCACATCATCTATAATGTAAAACATAGGAATCTGAAATAATCAAAATCCTTTAAAAACAAACTGCGGAAAACATAAATAATAAACATAACCCAAGTCCCGATGTCACATATCAGAGCTGGTATACATATATCGATAATACATCGGAATAAAACCGAATAACATAAATCATAAATTCTAACTACTCAGAGAGATCTCCTCGGGATCACTCCTCGTCAGCATGCTCACCCTCCTCTGCATATACCACAACATATGCACAAGAATAACAAAGAGAGGGGTAAGAAACACAATCATGAATATATGTAAACGGAATGGAATAGTAATTAAGATGGCATACAACATACATCAATCAACACAGATATAATCAATATATATCAAGGATGCATGTCAATGCGAATGCAACATCACTACTCCGTATGCATGTGGCCAACAACTCTAACTCTGGAAAAACGATTAGGAGTACATGTCCGGTTATCAACGTGGATGATATGCCAGACCATGGGCCATCCCCGAACACTCTCACTAATCCCGATAACGTATAGTGGCTAGTCAGGGTACTCAAGCTTATTCTTTAGGTCACTCCGACAATAAGTAGCTAGCCAATGTCACCTGGAACTTCCATACCCAACGTACCCGCAAGGCCGGGATAACACCCATCGTGGCCTCCACTATCGCGATTCATCGTTTGCTTTCCACCCAACATATCAACGTCAACGTATGATGCATGCTATGCTCAACAACATGCAAACACATGTCCAACCATCCACCATCAACACCATTACATGGCTATCAACTTTGACCAACAAGCATCAAAGATGATTTAACAACATCAATCTTGACCAATAAGCATCAAGAATGATTTAACCAACAACATCGGTAACAGTACATCGTTACCAATAACATCATCGTCTTATTAATTGTTCTCTTTGTTAAGTCTTAACTTAACATTATCTTTGTTAAGTATTATACTTAATTTTATTATCTAAACCTCAATTCATATTTTATTAAGATTATAACTTAATCTTAATAACCTCAAGTCATATATTTATTAAGATTATAACTTAATCTTAATATCTAATCCTCAATTCATATCTTATTAAGATTATAACTTAATCCTAATATTTAAACCTCAAGTCATATATTTATTAAGATTGTAACTTAATCCTAATATCTAAACCACAATTCATATCTTATTAAGATTATAACTTAATCCTAATATTTAAATCTCAAGTCTTATAGTTATTAACGTTCTTTTCTATATTATCAACCTTGAATTATGACCTCACAGTCTTTTTCCCGTTACCCTAATCATTATCCCTTCACAACAGAATCTGGGTGAGAAACCCAGATTCGCTAGGCGAATCGTGGCTAGCGAGGCGAGCCTGAGAGCTCCTAAACAGGTTCTCAGACTCGCTAGGTGAATCCTGGCTCGCGAGGCGAGCCCGAGAGCCCCAATATCTGGTTCTCTCATTCGCCTCGCGGATTACAATCCGCTAGGCGAATCACGTCAGACTACGAATGGTCTCTCTGTCTCGCCTCGCGAATGGCTATTCGCCAGGCGAATCATGACAGATGTGGGAATCTTAAGAATTTCTCTAAGTTATCCCTATGCCTATCATCCCATCTCTCAAGAATCATCCCTATGGGTTTCCAAAACTAATCCAATACTATCAATCTCACCTCTCATAACAACTCATTCATTATGGGGTGCCAAACGTCCCTAAGCTATGTTCTTTCACTAATCCTATTTTCTTTATTATAACGCACATCATCATCAAGTCATCATTATCAATGCACATCATAAAATCTCATCAATGCATATCGTATCTATATTCATACTATTCATCGCACATCATAATATTTCAATCATATCATCAAAACAAACACCCATAATCATAATCATAGAACCATAAACATATATATATTTATACAACATTCACACAGGCATATACATGGCATATATATAACATACACATAATTACACTCATAGCATATACATAGGCATTTGCAATGCATATAGACAAACATATAGGGGTCATGGGTTAACCCCTTCATCTTAACCTATCCCAAAACCCATATACTCATGATCTATTTCTTCCCCCCATACCTGGTATGACGATCACAATGAACAAAGGAAAGAAAAAGGTCCGGAAAAGGTTGCGTCTCACGAATGCTCGATCTTACGACGCTTGACTTCACGATCACAGCCCCAAAAGGTTCAAGAGCAGCAGCTAGGAAGAGGGCTTGTGATGGCAGTGATGCTCTTCAAGCGAAGGAGACGAAGAACGATGAACAAAAGTGAAGTCTCCTTCAAGAATCCTTGGGAAGAGTTTAGGAATCCTTGTCTAGAGAGAATGAGGCAGTTTCTAAGAGTATTCCGACTTAGAAAATAGGTTTAGGTCGAGTCTTATGGTATAAATATGAGTTAGGGTCATTATGGGCTGATTAGAAGCCCAAAAACACGATTCTGCTGCGTGCAGATTCGCGAGGCGAGTAGCCTTTTGAGAGGCGAACCAGAGAGCTGCAATAATCTGGCTGTCAGGTTCGCGAGGCGAATGTATCTTCACGACGCGAAACTTTAGAAGCCGAATTTGGCCTTAATACCTGAAATAATACTTGTAGATAATTCTCTAAGCTTTCCAACGCATCCAAGATCACCTCAATCGGATGTCTAGAACTCAAGATATGAACAAAACCGTAAAACAGGTTTCTTGGACTTGAAAGCATTGACCATTCCTTAAGGCTAAACTACCCCAACTATGAATCTAAACCTCATGGACGAGCATAACCACATATATTGGTCAAGAATAATACATAATAATATGTATTAATATAAGGTGAAATTCGGGGTGTTACAATTCCACCACCCTTATAAAAATTTCGTCCTCGAAATTTCTACTGACCTCAAGCAAACAAATATGGACATGGACCTTTTATCTAACTGTCCTCATGATTATGTTAATTCCCACTAGGCTTCTTATGTTCTAGAGCACTCTAGAAATTAAAATCTAACTTGATTCCTCAAAACTTTTCCAATGCACCAATGGCCTTCTACTTTCCTAATCTAATATTCATAATTGTCACATCCCAAGTTTTAATCACATCCCTAAAAACCTTAATCAATTGGTCTCACTAACCATTATGGTGAACACAGGCAATGAACTTCTAGTTAGGTATCAGTCACTACGTCGGTTTCCTTATTTGATTCAAAAAATTATGATCTTACACAACACCCACTTGCCTATTCTACGACACATCTCACTCCATTGGATCGTACTAGTACTTCAAACTCCATCGGTGCCACAAGAAATTCCCTTTTGGGTTTCTTAACTACAATGTCCCTAAAGCTATCAAGAATTCAAACTTAAGGGTACATGTTGTTAACCTCCTAGGTTGTATCGCTAAACTCCAATCATAACATATTGTTAAGATCTACTAAGAGGGGTAGAACTACATAAAGTTGAGGGTAACTCTCCCCTTTAACTAAGAACCTTTCTCAAGAACTCATGATCCCGATTACCACCCTTTAGACTTCCTGCCTATTACGACTCTCCTTAAAACGAGGCGTCCCACAACTTACTTATTCAGATCGAAACCTTCACTAGATAACTTAGCATACAAAAGTTCTTCCTAAAGAGTTTGCAAAACTATCCTCAAGGGTTCTAGACAATTTTTTTTTTTTATCTGTAATGTCTCAAGACATCATCTATTCTAGAGAAAGGTGTTTATTCTCTATTTCCATTATATAAGGCTAACGATAACTTACAAGCACTCTAATGCTACTTACCAACTCTCTTCTAGTAAAAGCAAGGATGCCTTAAGAAACTACTGATGCACTAGACCGAAAAAATTGCCTTTCAAGTAATTCCTATCACTATTTCTATGAATTATTGGCTTAGGGAGGACATTCTGCAAGACTCTATAAGGATCAACTTGATTCCTAATACACTAAGAATTCTTTCAGGGAATACTTACGGAACTAACCCACCAATAACACATCATTTATTTTAACCTGTCTTCCTCTACTTTAGACATGATTTCTTTTCCCTTGGTAAAGAACTTAACATTGGTCACTGGTTAGGAATCTCCACGTTACATATTCACTCTTATGACCATACTAAAGAACCTTCCTAAAACACTTCCATCGACTCAACATGATACACAAATCATCAATCTTAATTCCTTTTCCTTACTAAATGGTTATCACAACTATCTACTCATCCATTCAAGGTTTGCCTAATAATTATGATTCTTAGATCATCCATACTCTTATCTCTAATCCAACAATGGTTCAACCTACCATTTAAACTAGATCCCAACTTAACATCACACATTCCAAATCACTATCAACTAGAAAAACTCTACGCATAAACCATTAAGCCACTCGTCTATTCATTCTTAACTTCGTCCTTTTTTTTAATAATCCAACTCATCTAAGCCTTATTCTACTCTATCTCGTATTAGGACAACAACTCATCCAGATCTATATATATAATAGCTCAACAATCTCACTTAAGCTTGTAACTCTCCTTCTTTTCTAAAAGATTCTTACAAGGCATTAACTAAGAAATCTAACATTCCTAATGTAGTAACTGAGGCTCTAGCAGACTTCACAAAATAACTAAGGGACAACTTAAACCTTATCCTAATCTGGTCCATTAAGCTATTGATAATCTTTAAAGTTCCAAATCTAATGCTCTTAGGGGTAACTTCCCAAGCCAAGCTCAAGTCTCTCAACTCCTTCAATCAAATCTCTTTCTCTAAACATTAAAGACGATATATCCAAGGTCTTCTACTTAAGGCATCAGCCACTACGTTGGCTTTTCCAAGGTGACAGCTCAAATCAAAATTATAATCCTTAAGAAACTCCATCCGCCTACGTGGCCTCATATTTAACTCTTTTTGGTCAAATAAGTATTTCAAATTCTTATGATCACTAAAGACCTCAAATCTAAAAAGATGCAAGCTCCCACTAGCTAGTCCATAAAGTCATCAATCCTAGGAAGTGAGTATCTATTCTCAAGGGTCACCTTGTCCAGTTGTCAATAATTGACACACAACTTCATGCTACCATCTTTCTTTTTGTAACATATCACCAAGAATGACATTCTAGGAGGATAATATTGATCGGCATCTAAAGTCATACATACTCTTAGGCAACAATAAAACAGGTTAAGGTTCACTATCAATGGTTCGAACAGCTCCCTGCCACGACCCCATAGTCCTATCACTCAGCGATCTTAACCAATTCAAAATTGGTTAAATCCTACTAGAGAAATTTTTTAACAAAAGGCATAATAAAACAATCACACAAGTTCAAAACACTTCTGCAGAGTACACAGAAGAGACACAATAGACACATACCACGGCCTGTAGGACAGACCGGCTCTGATACCACTAAATATGACACCCACAACCCCGCATATAATAAAATATGAATAAAATCATACCTGTCTTTAAAAATATAACAATTAAAATAAAAACATATCCTCAAGGGTAATGTGCATCACATCATCTATAATGTAAAACATAGGAATCTGAAATAATCAAAATCCTTTAAAAACAAACTGCGGAAAACATAAATAATAAACATAACCCAAGTCCCGATGTCACATATCAGAGCAGGTATACATATACCGATAATACATCGGAATAAAACCAAATAACATAAATCATAAATCCTAACTACTCAGAGAGATCTCCTCGGGATCACTCCTCGTCAGCATGCTCACCCTCCTCTGCATATACCACAACATATGCACAAGAATAACAAAGAGAGGGGTAAGAAACACAATCATGAATATATGTAAACGGAATGGAATAGTAATTAAGATGGCATACAACATACATCAATCAACACAGATATAATCAATATATATCAAGGATGCATGTCAATGCGAATGCAACATCACTACTCCGTATGCATGTGGCCAACAACTCTAACTCTGGAAAAACGATTAGGAGTACATGTCCGGTTATCAACGTGAATGATATGCCAGACCATGGGCCATCCCCGAACACTCTCACTAATCCTGATAACGTATAGTGGCTAGTCAGGGTACTCAAGCTTATTCTTTAGGTCACTCCGACAATAGGTAGCTAGCCAATGTCACCTGGAACTTCCATACCCAACATACCCGCAAGGCCGGGATAACACCCATCGTGGCCTCTACTATCGCGATTCATCGTTTGCTTACCACCCAACATATCAACGTCAACGTATGATGCATGCTATGCTCAACAACATGCAAACACATGTCCAACCATCCACCATCAACACCATTACATGGCTATCAACTTTGACCAACAAGCATCAAAGATGATTTAACAACATCAATCTTGACCAATAAGCATCAAGAATGATTTAACCAACAACATCGGTAACAGTACATCGTTACCAATAACATCATCTTCTTATTAATTGTTCTCTTTGTTAAGTCTTAACTTAACATTATCTTTGCTAAGTATTATACTTAATCTTATTATCTAAACCTCAATTCATATTTTATTAAGATTATAACTTAATCTTAATGACCTCAAGTCATATATTTATTAAGATTATAACTTAATCTTAATGTCTAATCCTCAATTCATGTCTTATTAAGATTATAACTTAATCCTAATATTTAAACCTTAAGTCATATATTTATTAAGATTGTAACTTAATCCTAATATCTAAACCACATTTCATATCTTATTAAGATTATAACTTAATCCTAATATTTAAATCTCAAGTCTTATAGTTATTAACATTCTTTTCTATATTATCAACCTTGAATTATGACCTCACAGTCTTTTTCCCGTTACCCTAATCATTATCCCTTCACAACAGAATCTGGGTGAGAAACCCAGATTCGCTAGGCGAATCGTGGCTCGCGAGGCGAGCCCGAGAGCTCCTAAACAGGTTCTCAGACTCGCTAGGCGAATCCTGGCTCGCGAGGCGAGCCCGAGAGCCCCAATATCTGGTTCTCTCATTCGCCTCGCGGATTACAATCCGCTAGGCGAATCACGTCAGACTACGAATGGTCTCTCTGTCTCGCCTCGCGAATGGCTATTCGCCAGGCGAATCATGACAGATGTGGGAATCTTAAGAATTTCTCTAAGTTATCCCTATGCCTATCATCCCATCTCTCAAGAATCATCCCTATGGGTTTCCAAAACTAATCCAATATTATCAATCTCACCTCTCATAACAACTCATTCATTATGGGGTGCCAAACGTCCCTAAGCTATGTTCTTTCACTAATCCTATTTTCTTTATTATAACGCACATCATCATCAAGTCATCATTATCAATGCACATCATAAAATCTCATCAATGCGTATCGTATCTATATTCATACTATTCATCGCACATCATAATATTTCAATCATATCATCAAAACAAACACCCATAATCATAATCATAGAACCATAAACATATATATATTTATACAACATTCACATAGGCATATACATGGCATATACATAACATACACATAATTACACTCATAGCATATACATAGGCATTTGCAATGCATATAGACAAACATATAGGGGTCATGGGTTAACCCCTTCATCTTAACCTATCCCAAAACCCACATACTCATGATCTATTTCTTCCCCCCATACCTGGTATGACGATCACAATGAACAAAGGAAAGAAAAAGGTCCGGAAAAGGTTGCGTCTCACGAATGCTCGATCTTACGACGCTTGACTTCACGATCACAGCCCCAAAAGGTTCAAAAGCAACAGCTAGGAAGAGGGCTTGTGATGGCAGTGATGCTCTTCAAGCGAAGGAGACGAAGAACGATGAACAAAAGTGAAGTCTCTTCAAGAATCCTTGGGAAGAGTTTAGGAATCCTTGTCTAGAGAGAATGAGGCAGTTTCGAAGAGTATTTCGACTTAGAAAATAGGTTTAGGTCGAGTCTTATGGTATAAATATGAGTTAGGGTCATTATGGGCTGATTAGAAGCCCAAAAACACGATTCTGCTGCGTGCAGATTCGCGAGGCGAGTAGCCTTTCGAGAGGCGAACCAGAGAGCTGCAATAATCTGGCTGTCAGGTTCGCGAGGCGAATGTATCTTCACGACGCGAAACTTTAGAAGCCGAATTTGGCCTTAACACCTGAAATAAGACTTGTAGATAATTCTCTAAGCTTTCCAACGCATCCAAGATCACCTCAATCGGATGTCTAGAACTCAAGATATGAACAAAACCGTAAAACAGGTTTCTTGGACTTGAAAGCATTGACCATTCCTTAAGGCTAAACTACCCCAACTATGAATCTAAACCTCATGGATGAACATAACCACATATATTGGTCAAGAATAATACATAGTAATATGTATTAATATAAGGTGAAATTCGGGGTGTTACAACTCACTCCTCTGCTAAAAAATTGAAAACATCAAAGGGAGGCAAGGGTCAGTCTAAAGTTGTTGCAGCATTGGAAGCAGAGGAGGAAGAGGGAAAAGATAGTAAGCAAGACCAAGCTGAGGAACCTGCGCTAGAAGTAACAGGGGGAGTAGAGTCCTCTGCTCCCCTCAAACTGAAGGATTTGGCTAAGTCTAGGAGCACAAGGAGGAGCTCCAGAAAGAGGAATCCATGACCTGTTCTTACAATGCAATTGCTATAGCAATTTTATGCTGCAGCAATCAACCAGGACTTTCCTGTTGCTCTACCTCCTCTTTTTCATTATCAAGATTATCTGCTTTCTGTCGCTGATGTACTGCGGTCACTAGTACCATCTTAGTTGAAATTTTAGTTGTTGAAATGTTATTTAGGGTCAGTGAAATTTGACCCATCTTTTGTTTTCTCTTTATGATGCTAGTTTCTTTTAGTTGTTCTCTACTTATGCCATGTACAAGTTGCCCCCATCATGGGGGATCTTTAGAAAAATTTAATGAACATCAAAGTTTTCAGACCCACTATTTGGACTGAACACATGTTAACACAAGTGCAAAAATCTTTTGAGTGTGCTTGATTGACTTGGTTTTTAACATGCTTAAAGCACTTTCTGTAGCACTCTGTTAACTTGTGAGATTTGAGCCCAAATAGTAGTTAATTTTGTTGATTATGTACCATTCTAGTGCATAATTCTGCTGAGTTTGGCTTGGTTCTAATGCATGTTCACACATCTGTGCAGCACACACCCTAGCTAGAGGCACAATTGTTTTTTATGTGTCCCTTGTTTAAAAGCATGTTAGCCCACCCTACTGTGATTTCCATTGGTTAACCCCCTTGAGCCGTAAGCCCTTTATTCTGCTGCTGCAACCACATTCTCAGCCCCTCCCTGAAAAACCTATTGTCCCATCTAGTGGAGTAGAGGCTATGCTTTCCTAGTGACAATGTTGTAGTTTAAGTTTGGGGGTGCTTGAGGACATGCACCATTTTAAGTTTGGGGTGCTCAACAACTGATTGTGTAGAAAGGAATGACCTTTGCTGGTAATAGCAATGTGTCATATATATATATATATATATGTTGAAAAAAAAGAGGACTATATCAGGCAAAAAGGCCCTTAAATGTTGGAAACTGTTCTCTGGCTGCATAAAAAGAAAAATGAGGAAAGGAATCAAGATTAAAAAAAGGAAATCAGGACCCTTGGGTGTAAAAATCTATTTTGGGTTGTGAAAAATAAAAAAGGTTAACTAGAAAGAAGGAAAATTATAGCTAAACTCCACCTAATGTCAGCTACTCCCAAAATGCAGTTGTTTGTTGCATGGTTTTTGTTAAGTTTGTTTAGAAGCTTGTCAAGCTTAGAAAGAGATGCATGTGAATGATGACTGAGTGTAACCAATGCTGCTATGAGTGAAAAAGAACATACTGTTCTGAGAGTGAAAAGTTGCAGCATGTTGCCATTTGTTGTTAAGGACTGAAGCCATAAAAATCCACTTGATTGTGATGCATGATTGTTGATTTTGTGAGAGGTTTAATCTGTGGGTTTGCCATAGTGATATATCTGTCTGAGTCAGTGTCGTTTGTATGGTAAGGCTAGTGTGTTAGTATTCTTTCTGCTTTTCTTTTGTGTATTTTTCTATTTGTCTTAGCATCACTTGAAGACAAGTAATAATTCAAGTTTGGGTGTGATAACTCTTAGAAATGAGAGTTATCTATGCTTTCCTACCTTGAATTTTGGTTGTCTTTTAGTGATTTGTGTTTAGGATGTAAGTGTTTTTGAGTAGTTTAGAGTTTTTATATGTCATTAGGAAAAAATTACTATTTTGATTAGTTTTGGAGCTTTAAAGTATGTCTCTGGTGCACAACAGGTTTTGGCTTACTGAGTGCCAAAATGGAAATAATGCTCTGGAATATGCTGCAACATTCCTTGTCAGATGGTGCCCCTTGGAGGACAAGAACTTATAATTTTCTCTCTCCTGATGACGTGTCCTAGAAGGACTGGCGGAGAGCTTACACGTGGCTTTGGACTCTACCGCTGCTATACTAGGGATTTGGGCCAGGACAAAAGTGTACTAACCTTTTTGGGCCCAAAAGTGGAGGAGAGAGGAAAGGAGATTTTACCCTAAAAAGGGAACATTCCCTTATCTTCATCATCAAACAACTTTACTGCAAGGGACAGAAGCTGCGCCTCCTCCATTTTTGTCTCCCATTTTGTCATTTTCTTTGTAATGAACTCATTCTCCATTTTAAATCTTTCTCTTAGTGATGATAAGCTCATCATGAGCTAAACTTGCTGTAGCTATGGGTATGATAAATTTGTAATGAAATTCTAGTTGAAGTTATGTTGAAGTTATGCGGATGCATTTTGTTTTAAGTTGTTTTGTATGTGTTCTCTTTAAGTCTGGTAAGCTTATTTAGAACTTGAGCTTGCTGAAACTTGGAAAGGTAATGTAAGTGGACTTGATTAAAAGATAAGGATTAAGTTGCTAATTGGAAGGTTAGTAACGTTGAATGAATTAGGAATAATCTTCAAGCCCTTAGGCTAGCTGGAACATGCTTAATTTGAAGAGGGTGTAATTAATATGAGCATAGGAATATGAGCATTTAATGAACTTTATCTTATTTGTGTTGAAAAAGATATCTTTAATTTCCTAGAGCCATATGCTGCAGCATATCCCGAAGCATAACTGACACTAGTTTGAAGTTACAAAGGAGTCATACCTATAACTGTCCTACCATATCTGTTCAGCAACCTTATTTAATTGTTTTATTGTTATCTTTAATCTTGTTAATAGATCACACACACCACAATTACTTGTCACCCTTTTTGAGATCTTAACTATTTAGAACAATTGGTTTAATCTTGCAAACTAAATACCATTAAATCCTCGTGGGAATGATCTCTCTTATCATTTTATTACTTGTTACGATTGTGTACACTTGCATATTAACACGTTTTCAACCACCTATAATCAGCAATGTGGGGCCCCAAGGTAGCCAACCAAGCAGCTCCAAGAACTAAGTAAGCACTTGCTATAGCCTATGGTAGTAAGTAAACAGGCATGTGCAACAAATGACCTTGGACTTGTACGTGTAGATTACTGATATTTCCTTCAGTTGCTAGACTATTTCCATTGCCAACTAAGACTTGAAATTGAGGGGCAGGTTGCACCCGTAATTTCAGAAAGTGTGCCAATCTAGGTTTCAAAAAATTATCTGAACTGCCACTATCAAGAAGAATTTGCAAAATCACACCTTGGATGGTGCCTTGAAATCGTAATGTGCTAAGGCCAGGTGGCCCTTTAAGAGCACTGCTGGACAAATGATGCTCAAGGTCAGTTGGTCGACTTTCTGAGGGTGGATCATCTGGGGGTTCAGGTTCCATAGTAATAATGTAATCCTCATCTCCTTGGAGCGGCAGGTACTGCCTGTTAGGACATCTGTGGTTGAATCAAAACTTCTCATCACAAGTGTAACAAAGCTCTTTTTCTCGTATGAGCTGCATTTCAGCTGGAGTCATTTTCTTAATAGGGGAAATTCTGGTTGGTTGTGGGATTGGTTTATGGGATGGTTTGAGTAGTAAGGCTGGTAGGCTGGTGTTTCTGAAAGTGGTAGGCTGAGGTTAAGGGTTAGGTCGAGTGTTTGTGGAAGGCAAATATGGCTTAGGCTTAGGTGTATACTTTTCTTCAAACAATTTGGTCAATGATAGTGCTTTGGATAGTGAAAAAGGACTCTGGGCAAGCACATATCTCCTAATGTCTGGTATGAAACAATCCAATATAGCATTCGAGCTAAGGCCAGGTACACAACTTGCTAGTGAAGTAAGTTCTAGATAATAATCAATGACATAAGTGGTATGAGTGAGTTTGAACAAGGTGGCTCGAGGATATTCATATGGGGATGGTCCGATTCAAGCTCTAAAGCTCTAGTGTAAGCCACCCATGATTGAAAAGGGTTGTTCCTTGCCATTATTTTAAACCGAAGAACCACATCCTTTTCCAGATGGACTACAGCAATGGTGAGGCGATGAGCATCAGGGGTGGAATAGTAATCAAAAAACTGTTCCACTTTGAAAATCCTGTGCAATACATCAGAGCCATAAAATCTGCGAATGTCAAGCTTAATATTTCGGATCTGAAATGGATGAGGTGCAGGGGCCATGATCAAGGTTCTAAATTGAGGTTGCGATCGCGGATGCGGTTGCGGTTGCGGCTGCGGCCGCTGCGATTGCGGCCATTGCGGTCGCTGCAATGCGAAATGCGACCGCTGCGGCGTGAAATAATTTTATATTTGCACAAAATGTAAAAAAATTATATAATTATTGAAATTCTTTATATATACTTTATTGATAGTGTTGTATAAATTTCAATTCATTTTTAAGACATTGCATTATCTTTGTGAATAATTTAAATTTAATTATAGTGAAACTAATATTATCATGAATAAACCTTTTAAATACATATATAAGTACTGAATTAATAAAGAAGTAAGAAAGTGACAAACTTAAATGTGTACAAATATATACAAATCACAAATAAAAAGAAACTAGTCTAACATAAAATAATACACCTAGTTATAATTTTGATTCTGAAAAACAACGTCACATTATCACCATTTAGAAATAGGTCTTCAGTCTTCACTACAAAAAAAATGATAAATACAAGCAAATTAATAAATTCAAAATAATAATAATAATAATAATAATAATAATTAACAAATATATGAATCAAAGGTAATATAGATAGAACTTACATGATACTTTCTACCACATGGTGGAATGACGTGGAGGGTCATAACCTCTATTTTCACTTTGGCTATCATCTTGTGTAACTCCTTGCCCAAAGACATAATAAAAAAATCCACCACTTGATTGTTGATGATAAGGATCTTGATAATTCATTGATGGTTGGTGGTATGAGGGAGCTTGATCACTTGCATATGGATTATATGTGTTGAAATAAGGATATTGATAAGAAGGTGGATAAGATTGTTGACTACTCTGAGAAGAATCATCAATACCAAAGTCACTAAAACTTTGTGCAATACTAGAAGAGGAAGAATCTTCAAGTGGAACATTATGTTTTCTTTTTCCTCTCCTAGAATGTGACCCACCTCTTCTGCTATCAGGTAATGAACTACCAGAAGGAGCCATATCAGTCAAGCTCCTATAACGCCTATTATATGGTGAATCCTGAAATTGCTCATCATCATCATCATCATCATTATCACCACCATCACCACCACCTTGTGCTCAGCTTCTACATTACCACCCCCATCACCACTATTATTACTTGGTGGACTTAAACCGCCACTATTTTTATTAGAATCATCATTATCATCAACAACTTCCACATCTTCATCATCTGTATCCATTATAGGCAACCATTCTGCATTTTGTACGCCATCTAATAGTGGATTTTCTCTCTCTTCAATCCATGGAGATAATGCATCATCTTCTTGAAATATATAATCAAGATTAATAGGATTAAAACTTGCTTCAATTTCATCTTAACTTTTTCTCATTTCATGCCTCATTTTCAACTTCATGTTGTAATGGGTGAAGACAAGCTTTTGTAACTTTTTATATTTCAGTCTGTTCCTTGTCTTCGTGTGGATATAACTAAATGTGCTCCAATTCCTCTCACAATTTGTGGCTGAAGTTGTTTGACTGAGAACTTTTATAGCCACACGTTGAAGTTGAGGAGCACATGAACCAAAAATCAACCACCATTCAGCTTTATAAAGGAGCAACAAAAATTAAACAAATTATTAGTTATATAATAAAAAACAAAGGTAAAGTTGATTGATTGATAAAAAATAAAAATTAATATTTTACCTGGATTCATCCTAGACCAAGCTTTTTGAGCTTGAGGCGTACCAAATGTTTCACTCATTTCTCTAAAAAGCATTAACTGTATAATATAACATAATATGTCAATATGTAAATATAAATTGATAAACAATGATTTATAAGATTAAAAATATAAATATTCACTACTAACCTGGTTCAGAGCTTTAATTTGACCATCCATATCCCTTTCTAATTTGGTGATGACCCTACTCGTTCCTTCAAATGTTTCTTTATAGACATCATCTCCATGTTCAACTCCATATTGAAATTGCGGATTAAGAAAATAACCTAAAAAAGGATAATCAATTATTGTAGATGAAATTATTGTAAATATAAAATTACATGATAAAATTAAATTTATAAGTTTTATTAACATACCAACAGAATGAAGATCAGAATGCATGAAACTCCAGCGCTTGTCTATTATATCATTGTACCTAGAATGATAACGAGAAGCTTGTTGAATTGCTTGTTTAGCTCGATCAATGGCTTCATATATAAAACCCATTGTTGGTTTCTCATCACCATCAACAAGTCTCAAAACTTTTACTATAGGCTCAAACACATTCAATATGTCATTGGCCTTACTCCATAATTCACTATCTTGAACAATTTTCCTTGCTTCAAATGCTGGCACTAGTGGAAAATACCTTTTTCACGTCAGGATTTAACATCGGTTATTTCTAAACTGATGTTAAAAATGGAGACGGTCGCAAATTTGTAAATAAATGGTTGAGGAAACACACTTTTAACATCGGTTATTTTTAAAACCGATGTTAAAAGTAGACGCGATGGCAAACTTGTAAATAAATGGTTGATAGAATAAACTTTTAACATCGGTTGCTTTTTAACCGATGTTAAAAAGTGACTTTTAACATCGGTTAAAAAGCAACCGGTGTTAAAAAGTGAGTTTTAACATGGGTTAAAAAGCAACCGATGTTGAAAAGTGAGTTTTAACATCGGTTCCTTTTTCTAACCGATGTTAAATGTCAAAATTTTAAATTTAAGTCTCGCGCTTTTCTCTCTTCATCGTATACGGCACTCTCGCTACTCATCATCTATGTTGTGTGCAAGTCGTTATTCTCGTCGTTTAGCAACCGCATTTTTTTAGCCGTCCACCGAGCAAGCCACCGTGACCATCATGAGGTCCACCGCCAGAAGAGAACACTATCGCCAGCCACGAGGTACATAATCCCTGCCACTGTAAGTCCTCCACACTACCGCATTTCTTCATTTGTTTTTGTTTCTGGTTTACGTTTTAGGTTTAGATTTAAGGATTTCTCTTGTTTTGGTTTAGGGATTTATCTTGTTTTGGACGAAACCCTCAAATCCTACCATGAGGGCTTATCCGAAGCAGTCGCAGTACAAAAGCTCCCGGTTGACTTTCTTCCTTTTCTTTTTTATTTGAATCCTTTCACGTTTAAACTATATTTTCTGCATTTCAATTGTAATTGAATGAAAATAAAGTAATTATTTAGTTATAGTTAGGGTTTTTTTTCTATGCATTGCATAGTGAGCAGTTACCCACGTGCATTTGGAATGATTTTTGGTTGTTGTTTGTTTGCTAAAAAGTCAGGATTTTTTATTCTCTAGATGATTCTGTTTGTCAACCTGATGAATAAGCTTCTATCATTATACAATCATAATTACTATTGTCCGATATTTTTTAATTTTTTTTTGTGAAATTGCTTGAACTTGATGAATTATATTTTTATTAGTTGTGCTTGTATTATTTTCTTTTATTTTCAAACGTATGGTTAGATTGTATAATCCTTTATAATGAGTTTGTAGGAAATATTGTTTGCATCTAATTTTGTCGTTTTTAATTTATGATTGATTTTATCTAATTTTGGCTATTACGGTGATTATTCAGAAAGTTTAACTTCTAATGAAGTGTTAATATATGATTATAAAAAAAATGGCTTAATTCCACTTTTGGTCCCTAAACTTTAGTTCATGTGCGATTTTAGTTCCTATTGTTTTTTCTGAGCACATTTGGTCCCTCAATTTTTTGAAAGTAGCAATTTTAGTCCCTCCATCCAACATCTGTTAATTTTTTAACAGAAGTATACTACCTAACAAAGGTTTTTCCAAGTTGCATGCCTAATTGGCATTTATTTAATTAAAATGAAAAGAAAAAAGAAAAAAAAAACTAAAATGTGGTTCTTCTCTTTCCTAAACTCTCAGCGGCAAGAACCCAAAACTTCTCTTCTCCCATATCATTAAATTCAAATCAAACTACTACAAGCTCTACAAATCGAAACAACCAGATGCCTATATTATACTAATGACAGTAACACAGGATAAAAGTTGCAATTTTGAAGCTAAATATTGTTACCCTAATGCCCAAAATTCATACACCATGACAACCTACTACTAAGGTCAAATCAATTTCGCTAGGTTTGGGGTTTGGACTTGGGATTAATAGCAGCATCTAAAATCCTAGGTAATGAGACGATTTTGCAAGTGAATGAGGAGCCGTCGTAGGAGCCGAGTTTGATGGAGGGGGTCTTCTCACAGAGGAAGTCAACGCCAGAGTCGACGAAGGAAAGAAACGCTAGCACGACGCCGAACTCGATGAGGCAACAGGAGTGGTGGAGACCGGAGCTGCATTCGGACTTTTGGTGAGTTCGAGTGGGTGGGTTAAACACCCTGCAGTAACGGATATATTGAAGGAGAAAAGGGAATTATTGAGGAGGTGGGGTGGGGTTGAAGGAGGAAAGGGAATTATTGACTAGACTGAATTGATTCAAAGGGACCAATTGATATTTGGGTTCATCTCAACGAAGAGCACCAGAAGTTTAGGAAGATGAACAACCATATTTTTTGGTAACTATGATATAGGTATGAAGTATCCACCACCGTTAGCAGTGACTAATCTCCGTCGGGGAACCTGTTGGGCACACAAGGTGGGTTCTCCCCTCCCTACCAGGTTTTCGCCATACACAAGAGTTAGGATTCGAACAACCATATTTTAATTAGCTGTTTTAATTTTTTTTAATTAAATAAATGCCAATTGAGCATACCTTTGTCACATAGATACTTTAACAGATATTAACGGAGGAATTAAAATTGCTACTTTCAAAGAATTGGGGGATCAAATGTGCTTAGAAAAAACAATAGGGACTAAAATCGCACATGAACTAAAGTTGGAGAGCAAAAGTGCAATTAAGCCTAAAAAAATTGAAAAAAATTACACCGAAGTGTTAATATTTGATTATAAAAAATTTGAAAAAATTATACTGATCTCTATTAAAGTTTATGTTCTCATTACACTTGGCTCTAATTTAAACTTGCACCCCTCCTATTGGATACGAAATCTCTCCTGCAGTGCCTCTCCTACAGGCAGATCTGGACCGTCCATCCAGATCGAACGGTCCAAAAAAAATCAGGCAATTATAATATTAAAATAATTAAATAAAAGTTATAATTAAATAAGTTAATGTTTCTCTATTTGTTTGAAAAGTCCATTTGGAAGTCCCTTTCTATTGTTCAACTTATGACATAATTCAAATTTAAGTGGAGGGCGGCCCAACAATTCATGCATCTGATAGCCACTTAACATTTTTTCTGTGTATCAATTCACACATCCTTGTGATAAGAAATTAGAAGATTAAGAAATAGGTTTAATTGCACTTTTAGCCATTCTATTATTGGTCATGTGCGATTTTGGTCCCTAAAGTTGTTTTTGTGCACATTTGGTTCCTTTATTTTTTCAATGTTGCAAATTCAGTTCTTCCATCAAATATCCATAAATTTTTCAATGATTAACAGGGAGAAACAACTACTCTTGACGCATAGAACCTTTGATCGAGCTTCAGTGACAAAGTATTCGTGATGGAACCAAAAAAAGATACCGAAAAGGAGGAATAACCAATAAATAGCATAGAGAAATCATTGAATCATGTTGAATTGGAGAACCAAATAAGAGAGAACTTCAACCAGAGGTTTTATACACGTGATTAATAATAAGGGGACCAAAAATACAATTAGTATTTAATTCTATTAGCAGATCAAACACGTAAATCAGGTCAGAACTACAAAATGGATAGCTCATCATCTTAAAGGCACTTCATGTTATTAGCTTGAGAGGGTTGGTACAATCCCACGTTCCCACTGAAGTAAGTGGTAGGAAAGGAATCATTGCAAACCTTTATAGTTTTGAGAGGGTTGGTACAATCCCACGTTCCCACTGAAGTGATTGTTAGGAAAGGAATTAGGATAGGCGCGTGGATCCTCTAGTTAGTTTCAACAGTGTTACACACTACTAGTACATGCAACTTTTACACCACGTATATACGAGAAACTTAAATTTAAATGCTTTGGTAGTAAATGGATTTTTCAATCGTACGCAAAACGATTAGTATCACACAAGATATGCAAGGATAAAAAATACCAACAATAATAAGAAGTTAACAGTGTTGCAGTATACATTACCAAAAAAAAACTTTTAACGACCAAATTTAGTGATCCAACATAATTGGTCGCTATTAGCAGTCGAAATATTAGCAGTCGAAATAGCGACGGATAACTTGAGATCCAAAAATGGTCTGTGACAGCCGTTTAGCAATTGATTTGTGTGGTTTTGCTTGCCTAGTTTGACATTTGAAAATTGATTCCAAAATTGGAGTTTCGCTACTAGAAATTCATGAATTACTTACGAATTTTCCTGCAGATTTTTTTACAGGAATTTCCTGCTAATTTTTCTGCAATTTTTTTTAAAAAAAGGTTTTTTTCTTGTAGATTCAAATTTGTAGGAAATTTTAACATTTCCTACGAATTTTTCTACGAACTTAAATTTTTCGCAAGAAAATTTGCAGGAAATTTCCTGTGGATTTTAAAATTCGCAGGAAAAAATTACCCACGAAGGTATTACCTATAGACAAAATTCATAGGAAAAATTGTAGGAAACCTGTTTCCTGCGAATTTTTGTGTAAAATTCGCAGGAAAATCCGCAGGTAATCAAGAAACTTTTAATAGTGAATTTCTTGATTATTTTGGAACTAGTGTCGTGGAGATGCTAGAAAAAAAAAGAAGCAAAGGGGCCCAAAAAAGAAAGTCGAATACTTCTTAGATTTATGCACTTTTGTAGTTGTCTATGTCATTGTTAGATTTTTCTTGATTAATTGATGTAATTACGGTTTGTGCCTTTATAATTTTCATTAATGATTGTTCTTTCCTTTTCACTTACATTGTATTGTTCGTCCCAACTGGACCTGCAATTGCGCACTTCCAGCTTGTGGGAGAGGGGGTTATAGTTAGTTTAGTATTATGAGTTAGTTCTAATTAGTTTTTTTTTTTGGTGAGTAGGGTAAAGAAAAAGAAGCAAAAACAAAAAACTACACAGAAGTGGGAATTCCTAAAGTATTTTTGAGGAGCAGGGATCCCAGCAATTGAGGAGGCTTAGTCCATGTCTATTTTACATTCATTCTAATCAAGCTTTCTCATTTAAATCTATTTCAGAATATTCATTATCTCTCAATTATTTCTTGTTTTCGGGCTCTGTCATATTTCCTAACATACGTCTCTTTCGTCTACTCCATTCCTTTTCAATATTGGTTCAACAACAATGGGTGATTGAATGAGAGTTGAAATGCAAATATGCAAAAATAAGACTAATGTCATCATAAATATGAAGAGATATTTCTATGGACTCGTAAATAAATAATCACTTTTTCATGTAACCAACTCAATATGTAGCAGGTCACTTTGTTAAAAAAAAGTTTTACAGTACTTGTTGTTGTAGAAAATTAAGGCAAGACAGGTTCAAGGGAACTCTAGCTAACAATAAAAAAATCAAGAGACATTAAAATATGAAGAATGCTAACCAGTGCCCTTAGGGCATTAGGTTAAGGAATCAAAAGAATAAAAATTTTATTGGGAATGAGTGTATTTAATATTTTGAGAAGTTAATTACTTAGTTTTCCAAGAAAAACATGTTTTGTAGGATTCCTTTATGGAAACTCTGTTGGAAACAAGATCAGGCGAAAGGTGAACCCACTTGTGAAATGAAATGATGAAACATTTTGACAAGCGATTGCGAAATCTAATTTGGGATGGCACGCCACCACTTCAAATATGGACAACTCAAAGTTCCCACTTAGATTTGGAGGTTTTCAATTTTGGAACTCTCATTGGGAATATAATATTATGTATATACTTCCTCCGTCTCATGTTACTTGTCCCATTTGATTATGTGCACCTCTTAAGAAAATGATTAAGTTTACTAATTTTTATAATAAAATGACACTCTTTTACTCCATCTCTTTTCAATATTGGTTCAATTACAATGGGTAATTCAATGAGAGTAGAAATGCAAATATGCAAAAATAAGACTAATGTAATCATAAATATGAAAAAATATTTCTAGGGACTCATAAATAAATAATCACTTTATTCACCCCTTGGGATTCCTTTATGGAAACTCTGTTGGAAACAGGATCAGGCCAAAGGTGAGCCCACTTGTGAAATGAAATGATGAAACATTTTGACATGCGATTGCCAAATCTACTTTGGGATGGCACGCTGCCACTTCAAATGTGGACAACTACTCCAAGTTTCCACTTAGATTTGGAGGTTTTCAGTTTTGGAACTCTCATTGGGAATATAATATTATGTATATACTTCCTCTGTCTAATTTTACTTATCCCATCTGATTATGCACATCTTTTAAGAAAATGATTAAGTTTACTAATTTTTATAATAAAATAATATTCTTTGACTAAAATACCTCATTTAAATTGTACGGTTGGATAGCTGTAATTATTCACCAACCACTACACTTCTTGATAAAAAAAACTCATTAATATAGCTTGGTTGAGATACAAGGGGTATTTTTGGGGGAAAAAAAGTAATTAATACTTCTTGATTTTCTTAAGGGACAAGTAATTTGAGACAATACAATATTCTAAATGGGACAAGTAAAATAAGATAGGGGGAGTAATATTTTAAGGATCTTGCCAATCAGCGCCCTAAAGGCATTGGTTAATAAAACCATAAAAAGCAAGTTTTTCTTAAAAAATTAAGTAAATAACTTCTCAAAATATTAAATACACTCATTCCCAATAAATTTTTTCTTCTTTTGATTCCTTAATCAATGTCCTAAGAGCACTAGTTAACATTCTCCATATTTTAATGCCTCTAGATTTTTTATTGTCAGCTAGAGTTGGCTTGAATCTGCTTGCCTTAATTTTCTACAACAACAAATAGTGTAGAACTTTTTTTTAACAATAAACCCAATTTACAATAAAAGGGGATTTCTTGTGGGCTGAATAAGTAAGAACGGCAGGATCAAGATTAGAAAGCAGCTTTATACCATGTGTGGTAATTATTAGTAAGGACAGGAGTAGTTAGATTTAAAAGCAGCTGCTGCAAGATTAATTAATTAATCCCACAGTTTTGTGGGATACTATTAATAGCTTTTGACAATAATGATAAAAAAAAAAACTTGAGCGGCCTGATGACTACAAATTGTATGACTCAATAATTCACCTATAGCTGGAAATTTCATTTATTTATTCACATATATGATCATTTGATAATGTTGTGGAAAACTTATATGTGACAATTTAACAAAGTGGACTTTGGTGATTATCTTTTAGCCAGGTTAAAAAAACAGTTTGTTATAGGAATTAATTAAGAATGTCCTCTCAGATCAAGTTGACCCATTTCAAATATCCTCCTCAACTTATGTCAATATAATTGGTTTATAATGGTAGTGGAGCTCCATTAACTCCCATTATTTGTATTTAATATGGTAAAATGTCAAATATAAGCAACTACAACTTGTACTTTCTCCGTGTCACATGAGGTTAAAGGGGAATCAAGTCCAATATTGTTTTTCCAAAGGTTGAGAATGATATAAATTTGACCTTTGGATGGTACGGAAACCTTTAAATTAAGGTAGCGTTTGACCTAATTTTTTTTTTTTTTTGATTTAAAAGTTATTTTAAAGCTAAAGTTAAAAATAAGAGTTTTAAATTTAAAATTAAAGATGTTTGGTAAATTTTAAATTTATGTAGCTTTTAAGCTACTTTTAAAAGCTTCATTCTAAGCATCAACCTTTGCTTGACTTGCCAAATAATTGATTTATTTTATATATATATATATATATATATATATATATATATATATATATATATATATATATATATGTGTGTGTGTGTGTGTGTGTGTGTGTGTGCGCGCGCGCGCGCGCGGTGTGTGTATTCTCAAAAGATGAGAGAGGAGTAAATGTTGACCACAAAGATATATTGATGGTCATGATTCAAAAAAGTCACTTAAAGATCACATGACAAAAGAAAGTCACATGCATTTTTCTTCTAATCTTGATTATTCAAATAAGATCCAATAGCTAAGATTTACTCATCCCACCTCTTATAATAACAAGGTATTCTAACGTAATATGTTGCCCATATATAGGGATCTAAGGGATCACATCAGGTGATCACAATTTGTATTTTAAGAATGTGACAAAAATGAATCTTGACTATTGAATCGCCACGATTAAAAGATAAAAGCATGTCACTATTTTAAGCGGTCATGTGACCATTATGTAACTTTTAATTTTGATCATTCATGTATGATTGTATAGCTAAGATTTATTGATCTCACATTAATGTTATATATATATTACTCAATTAGAATTGTTGAAGTTGATTGGTAGTATTTGTAATGTAGGTTAAGCATATTATAATAAAAAAAAATGCATTTTACACCCTAACATTGGCCCATGTGTATTTTAGTCTCTACCATTTGTTTTTGTTTTTAGGGGTATCCCCACGCGCAACTGCGGCGACTAATCTCACGAGGTACTGGATGATATTGAAGGGTTGACCTCTCCCAATCAGGTTTTTTTCATACATAGGAGTCACAGATCGAATCCTTGACCACTTGCTTAAGAGACTCAAATCTGTTACCAATCGGACCAACCACATATTAGTAGCCCACTACCATTTAAATACATGCAACATGATTCCTAATGTTTCCAAAATGTGCAATTCAATCTTTTTGTTAAGATTTTCATCAAATGGTAACAAAATTAGACAAGTGCCTCACACATGACTATTTTGAGTGGGGATGTTCATGGTTTTGTTTGGTTCGGATTTGCATGGAAAAAATCCGAATCAATCAAAATCAATTGTTTCAGTTCGGTTCGGATTTCCAATTTTTTCAGGAAATCCGAACCAAACCAATCCTTTCAAGAACGGGTTGGTTCGGATCGGATAGAACACAAAAAATATTAAAATATAATAAATATTAAAATGTTAAATAATAATACATCTATAAAATAAATATTAAATATTAAAATAAATTAATCGGTTCAGTTCGGTTCGGTTCCAGAATCCTTGAACCCGAGAAGTGAAAAAATTATCATCGGGTTTGGTTTGGTTTTGTTCGGTTCGGATCCGAACAACAAAAAATACGAACAAATGTAATTGGTTCAGTTCAAATTTTAGGGTTCTTCAGACCAATCCAAATCAATGAACACTCCTAATTTTTAGATAAAATTTCCCTTCAGTAACTCGTGAAAGAGGAATATGACTCTCCCCCAACTACTAATACTTAACAACACTTTCCCCTAATTTGCGTTCCTTTTTCCCATACTGGAAATCCTAATGCTTTTCACTAATATTATTTGGATTCTCTCCATCCAAAATACCCTTTCATCCTCTCACCATCCAAATATTAGCCGTTGGATTAATCTAACGGTCGAGTTATCTCTCTTCTTAGTCGTTAGATTAATTCAATGGCTGAAGTTTGGATGGAGAAAGGATGGCGAGACATTTTGGATGGAGAGAATCCAGATCCATGGTTGGATGGCGATTGCGGTGAGTGTCATGATAGTTAGGCAAGGTTGTGGATGGTTGGACGGGGTGAAGGTGCAGTAAGGAAAAAATAAAAATTCGGGTGGTGATGAACGACAAGTCAGAGGCTTTCCACAATGGTGGTGCTAACGGGGAGGATCTGAAGTTTTGAACATTGCTCTGTGTTCACAGCTGCTCACGTTCACGGCTATTAAAAAGGAAGGTGAATAAGGACTAAGGAGCTAAGATTAAAAAAAGGGAGAGTTAGGGTTCAGGATATGGTATATAAATTTAGGGGTATTTTAGTAATTTTACTATTGGATACGGATACCCGTGGGTATGGATACCTCAATATCCGTCCCCGCCCGTTAACAAGCGGATATAGGAAACATCCATTTATTTACCCTCGAGTATCCATTAAGCTACCCGCCCCGTACTCGTTGTGGATTTTATCTGGGAATATCCGCGGGTTCGGGTAAAACTGTCATCCCTAAGGGCAGCGTTGTTAGGAAAAAAATGCATTTTACCCTCCTGAACTTTGGGTCATGCACACCTCAGTCCCTAAATTTTGATTAATGTATGTCACTTAAGGAGAATTTTGTGAATGAAATAGTGTTGTGCAAGACATGTTACCATTTGACAAATCACTTGATGGAATGATTGACTTTCACATTTTGCAAATTTTAGGGATTAGGTTGCACATTTTTAAACTTTGGAGACTACAGTGCACATGGATAAGACTTAGGAGGGTAAAATACATACTTCCATATAATCGATCCCCTTTTCATTTTATTTAACTTTTATTTCGTGGATCTAACAAGTTTTGGGGTTTGTCTATATAATGGTGATATCAACAAATGTTGAAAGCATTTTTTTCCCAGTGCCTAGACCCACAAGTAGAGCTGGGTATATGGGTTTGACCCCGCAGACGGTCCGTTTAACCCGCGATCCGTACGAGTTAGGACAGGACAAATTATAGGCTCGTTTAAATGTGGACCTTTTCAGCCCGGTCCATTTAACCCGCAGGTGAGACGGGTTTGGTCTGCGGGTTAGCGGGTTGACCCGCGGGCCACTATTTTTTTAATAAAAAATATATGCTGGGCCCCCATGTAATTGGGCCAACTTACTCTCTGACCCGTTGCTATTTCTCTAGCTATGGAACCTAGCCTTCTTTATAGAAATTAAACGGCATAAGTAACCTATCACTCATTTTTAATGAATTATCATCAGTACTTGACGTTGCTGCTCTGCAAGTGCAAGTGCAAAACTGTGTAGGGATGTAAAAGGATGTAATAGAGAGACTCTTAGGCAACAATAGCTGAAGGAGATCGGGGGTAGGGATATTTTGGTATTTTGGTACCAAAAGTTATGGCATCTGTGTGGGAATGATATATTCCCACCATCTTTAATGGGAATGAAAATCCACCTAAATGTGGGAATAGATTTACTTGGGAATATTTTATTCCTGGGAATATTTTTTAATAACTTCTAACAAACACAACAATACATCATTCCCAACCCTTTATTCCCAGGAATAATTATTTATAACTTGAAACAAACACACTCTTAGAGTAATAAGTCGATAACGCAAACCTAGATAGTAAATACCTACGACTGATCCTCTAATAGGCTAATTCCTCTCAATCTCTCATCTCTCATCCCTCTAATCCTCTCAATCTCTCATGACAAATCAAACCGTGAATCCTTTCGATGATTTTTTTTAATCTTTTTAACTTTTCTTATTTGTTTATATATTCATGTGCATGTATTCATGTGCACTATTCTTTTACAATCTTTTCGCCATTAATATTTGGATCAATGCATCATTAAGGCAATAATTGAAACCCACATTTGACTATACCAAAATAAAAATAAATGAAAAAAATTTGTACAAAATATCTAAGTCCGCGGCCAGCCCGTTTATCCGCGGGTTAGGAGGGCCGGACTTGGGCCAATATAAGTCAGGATCGTCAGCTTCGTGGGCCAAACCGCTCCGATCCATTTAATCATGAGCCAATGCAGACCGGGCCTAAATGGATCGGACTGACCCGTATACTCAACTCTACCCACGAGCGAGTCTAGCGGAATAGTCACCTAGTGAGGCCCTTAGATGGTCTCTTCTAATGGGGTTCAAGGGATGGGTTAGGATAACATGCATAAGAGAAATCAAGAAAATCTCCAAGATTGAATCTTGCTATTCTCTCTAATTTTTACCAGCTGAGCTACAAATACCGGACAATGTTGAAAGCATATTACTTACATGCATATATAATTGGAAAAAATAGTGGATTGGTCCCTTAAGTTTATTTCTTTTTTTGATTTGGTCCCATAAATTTATTTTTTGTCAAATAGGTCCCATAAGTTAGGTTCGGATAACAAGTTTGTCTTTCCGTCACAATGCGTCCAAGTCCGTTAGTGACTCAAACTTGGCTGGCTTGCGGAATAGGCATCCAAACAAGCAAAAATAATAATTTGAAAAAGAAATAAATTAATAAATAAAAAGAGACTTAATAAATATTTTTCTTCTGTGTTTTCCATTTCCAAATCCCTGATATCTCTCTACAAGACCACCAACTCTGACAACAACAATTGTAACATCCCGACTTTTCTGTAACTCTAATCGAGTTAGTTAATCTCGATTAGGGCTGTGTGAATTGTTTCATGTTAGTTTAAAATCTAGTTGGAATCTTAGAAATAGGCTTGAATCAGGTTGGAAGTCCCAAAGGTGTTAAAGGAGAAACTGGGGGAAATCAGAAGCTGGAAGGCTTTTCCCAGCTAAGCAACATGCTCAAGCGTGGGAAGGGAGCACGCCCTACCGTGCCAACGCCCAAGCGTTGGTCTTGTGCACGCTCAAGCGTGCTGAGTGCGTACGCCAGCTCACTACACCAAAATAGGAAAAAATTGACGCAACATTCACCAGCGTTTTCCCGTAAAACGCTAGAAAATATGAGGCGGATAAGTATTACTAGCGCTTTCTTTGGTAAGTGCTAGCAAATTATTGGGATTTACCAGCGCTTTGTTAACTAAGCGCAAGCAAAGCTCTGACATTGAGTATTGCCAGCGCTTTTCCAAATAAACGCTGGTAAAGGAACAAGACATTTTCCAGTGCTTACTTAGGAAAGCGCTGGTAATAGTATTACCAGCGCTTTCCTAAGTAAGCGCTGGCAAATGTCTTGTTCCTTTACCAGCGTTTATTTGGAAAAGCGCTGGCAATTGTCATTTCTATATAAATATAATTTTTTGATTTATATTACTGATCAGTACTCGATCTTCACTAACACTTTCGCGCGCGCGCTTTCAGTAATAGTCTTCACACAGTACTCTCACCGCGAACTCAAACCTCCTCATCTCCTTCACAATCACGAACTCAACCCTCCTCATCTCCTCCACAACCGCGAACTCAACCCTCTCCTCCACCACAGCGACCCTCAATCCGCTCCCCCCAACCGTCGTCCACAACCCTCTCCTCCACGGTGAGAACGAAGGTTGCCACGTGAGCTGAACTACACCTCGTGCTTTCCCAACAAATTATCCAAGCTTTTCAGATTTTTTATTTATTTTGTTTTTTAATTTTCAGTCTTCCAGCTAGCGTGGTTTACAGAGAACAACAAAGTAACAAAACAACCACAAAATTGATGCAGCTTTAGATCAATCTCTCTCTTCGCTCAGCACTCACGACCTAAGCACTCACGCTCAGCACCTTCGCGAAACCTCACGGTTCTCTCCTCAAACCCTCTTCTCAACAGCGCGAGGACCTTGAGGTATTTTTTTCTTTTTTCTTCTTTTTCCTCTCTACCCTCTCTCCCCATTATCGCCGCTGCCACTTCGGCCACTGTCACTGCCACCACCAGATTGGGAAAGAAAAAAATGTGTCACAATTTCTTGGATAAGCTCTGTTGCATATGTATTGTACATTTGTGGTTCTGCTTTACTGAGAAAATGTTTGTGTGATGATAAGATAGAAAATTTATAGTTATCTTCAATTTTATTGTAACAAGTGGCCTTCTACTTAATTCGACAAGTAATCCACAAGTGTAAGGACTTGTTTATGTACATTAAGTAGCTCTTAGTATTGCAGATTAAAGCCTTTCAGATTTGGCAATGGAACCTCTATCATTGTTTATAGACTAGCTCCATCAAGATTAGCATGTGGTTTTGACCTTAGCAACTAATAAAATGCATATAACCCAGGAGAATTCCATTTCTATAATGATTAAATGAATATCTAAATTGACATTAGCTACTTGTGGCTACTCTTTTAGGATCTTTTTATTTGTTAAAATGTTCACCACTCACCAGAAATTATTACATGAACATGAACCATGCCTGAAATGATGGAATCTGGTTTTATCCCTAACTATTAGTTCCCTACTGTAAGCCTCTGAAACCAGCTTTGCCATATGGTGACAATCCACACACATTCTAAGGTTCTTCACTATTCTTATGGTTACTCCAGGTACTGTACTAATAAGGGCATAGGCAATAGCCAATTTCTCACTATGCCTGTAGAGTGCAGTCTCCTTATCCTCTTCCCCTATATCAAGGAAAAAATATACCTCAAGGAAAAAAACCTCACGGTTTCTCTTTTATTTTCCTTAAGGTATATTCTTGCTATGAGAATGTGTTGTAGAAGGTATATTTGTGTTTCTGTGTTTTGTACTTTAATTGACATGTCTTCTAGATTTTGAATTTGCTTTTCTAATTTTGTATACACTTAGCAGTGGATCCCTGAACTCCAACATTTTGCTCCTGGTGTCCCAGTGGTACTAGTTGGAACCAAATTGGGTAAGTCATCAAGCACTGTTCTTAAATTCTTAAATTGGGTAACTAAAATATTCTTGAGTTTAATGATTATTATTATAGTTAAACTGATTTAATAATAATGTGACATGTGATATAATGAAAATTAAACTCATTTATTTTCTGTTTCTCATTTATATATTCTAACATGTGATAATTGAAGCAGCACATTACCAAGCGGGAATCACTTAGAAGAAATTCGTTCATGGAGTGATAGGGACATCCCATTTCTCACATATCGAAATAGGTTAGTTTTCTTCTCTTTCATGCTGTCCTTGGTTCTGCTTTTGGTCTCACCTTCTTTGTCTAATTTTACCTTTACTTTATCTTTGTCACTTGATAATCTGCAGTTTTGGTCATGTCTTGATTTTCTTATTGTCTACCACAGATTTCTTACTCCTACCAGGTATTTATCTTTTTTTAATCTCTTATAAGCAGTATAATCATTAGAAATATTTATTTTTATCGGTGTACACATGCATTAACCTTAGTTTCCTGTTCAATAATGATTTGTATATTGTTTTTGACACAATATACAAGTTGTTCTTGAATTGTCCAAAGTGGACAGTCTAAGAATGTAAAATCGCATTCATTCCATATTATTATATGTCTTAATCACTAGCTTCTTGATCTAAGAATGTCATTGGTTTGTATTTTCTCATTGTTCTCTGTGTACATACCTAATTTGGGTCGTAATACCACCTGAATTAAGTTGTGTGCTTGGAGAACTAAGGGGAAATGCTGCCGAAATTTTCTTAGAACAAGAAGTAGTTAAGACATATATACAATAATATAATGCGAAGTTTACAATCTTGGATAGGATAGGACCCCACCCTTTAGTATGAAGTAGACATGCATCATGCATGCATGTAGTACTATTGAATGTAGATGTCAACCTCTTTAAACTCAAAATAATTGCTGTAGATCGGGAAAATATGGATCGAAAGTGGATGTCTGCCAATCGTTTGTCGAAGGAATATAAGGACGGAGTGCAAGATTTTATTAGGTTTGCAGTTGGACACGCAGAAAACCCTAGTAGAATCATATGTCCATGTTTAGGTTGTTGTTATACAAGACGAGTTAGTGTACCTGACTTGGAAGGACATTTAATATGCAATGGAATTGATCAAAGTTATACTTGTTGGACAAAGCATGGTGAGACCAGAGGTGAATCTAGTGATATGGGGAATAGTGGGAAATATGCGTCAAATGATGCCAATACAAATACATATGAGGGCAATCGTTTTGAAGAGATGGCAAACGTGGTTGAAGAAGATCTTCGTGATTGTCCTCAAATGTTTGAGAAGTTGATAAGTGATGCAGAGAAACCGTTGTATGAGGGTTGTACTAAATTCACAAGATTGTCGGCGATGTTAAAGTTGTTTAACTTGAAATCGGGCAATGGATGGACTGATAAAAGCTTTAATGACTTACTCACACTATTGAAATCTATGTTGTCGGGGGATAATGTGCTTCCTATTCGGACATATGAGGCTAAACAAATGTTGCGCTCTATTGGCATGAGCTATGAGAGGATACATGCTTGTCCTAACGATTGTATTTTATTTCGGAATGAACATGCATCGTTAAATACATGTCCTAAATGTAATGCCTCACGATATAAGAAGAAAGAATCAGCTCCAGAGAAGGTTTTGTGGTATTTCCCAATAATACGTAGATTTAGGCGCATGTACAGTAGTTCAGAAGATTCAAAGCACTTTACATGGCATGAGGATGAAAGGATTAAAGATGGCAAGCTACGGCACCCGGCAGATTCTCCTCAATGGAAAAGAATTGACCATGATTATCCCGATTTCGGGCAAGAACCAAGAAACCTCCGACTTGCATTGTCTGCTGATGGATTTAACCCGCATGGTATTCAGAGTAGCTCTCATAGTACATGGCCTGTGATTTTGATGATTTATAACCTACCTCCATGGCTATGCATGAAGCGCAAATATATGATGCTGTCTCTGTTAATTTCTGGGCCCAAACAACCAGGAAATGATATCGACATATACTTGGCTCCTTTAATTGAAGACTTGAAGCAAATGTGGGAGACAGGTGTAGAGGTGTACGATGGGTATAAAGAAGAAAGTTTCACCTTGAGGTCTATGATCTTCGGCACAATTAATGATTTTCCAGTATACGGTAATCTGTCAGGATACAGTACCAAAGGTCAATGTGCATGCCCTATATGTGAAGATAATACAGATTGGATGCGGTTGGAACATGGTAAGAAGAATGTCTTCCTTGGACATCGTAGATTTTTGCATTCAAGTCATCATTATCGGTTATGGAGAAAGGCATTCAATGGGAATATAGAAGAACGTAGAGCTCCTTTGCCGTTGACGGGTGTGCAACTGTTTGAAAAGGTAAAAAATTTGAGTATCGAATTTGGGAAGCCTTTTGCTGGAGAGCTTGTGACACGAGGGTGGAAGAAAAAGTCGATTTTCTTTGAGCTGCCGTATTGGAAGTCATTATATGTAAGACATTTCATTGATGTGATGCATGTTGAAAAAAATATCTTTGATAGTGTCATTGGTACCTTACTCAATGTGCCAGGGAAGACTAAAGATGGCATCAATGCAAGGTTGGACTTGGTTAGTATGGGATTGAGACGAGAATTGGGACCGGTGAAGAAAGGGAAACGTACATATCTACCACCAGCAGCTCATACTCTATCTAGAAAAGAGAAAATTTCTTTTTGTAAGTTTCTTCATGGAGTGAAGGTTCCAGAAGGGTACTCTTCAAACATTGCTAGCCTTGTGTCGATGAAAGATCTCAAGTTGAAGGGTCTAAAGTCCCACGATTGCCATGTTCCTATGGAGAGTTTGCTACCCATCGGTATACGGTCCATTTTGCCCAACAAAGTGCGGGAGACCTTAACTAAACTTTGCTTCTTCTTCAAGGCAATTTGCAGCAGAGTGATTGACCCTGAAAAGTTGCCAGCATTGCAAAGAGAAATAGTTGTGACTTTGTGTGAGCTTGAGATGTATTTCCCACCTTCATTCTTTGACATAATGGTTCATCTAACCGTTCATCTGGTTAGAGAGACACAATTGTGTGGGCCAGCTTATATGAGATGGATGTACCCGTTTGAGCGTTACATGAAAATATTAAAAGGGTATGTGAAAAACCGATCACGACCAGAGGGTTGTATTGTTGAACGGTATATAGTTGAAGAAGCTATTGAATTCTGTACCGAATACTTATCCAATGTCAAACATTCCACAGGGATGCCAAAGTCTCATCACACAGGAAGAACCATAGGGCAAGGGATTTCTGGAATTGAAATATTGACTATACCAAGAACAGAATGGGAGCAAGCACACTTATATGTTCTACACAACGCCGATGAAGTTGAGTCATATGTTGTAAAACACAAGGACATACTTAAGAATTTGTACCCAAATAAGAATCAAAATTGGTTACAAAGAGAACATATTCGGTGTTTTATAACGTGGCTAAAAGATCACATTTCTGTTGAGTATGCTCTAAATCCTACCTCAGTTTCAGAAAGATTGAGATGGTTAGCGAAAGGTCCAAGTCTACATGTTTTATCTTACACCAGTTATTTGATGAACGGGTACACATTCTATACAAAAGAACAAGATGATCGAAGTACAGTGCAAAATAGTGGGGTGACTCTTATAGCTCAATCTATGCATATCTCAAGTGCCAAAGACAGAAACCTCATATATGCGAATATGTCATACTTCGGGGTCATCGAAGGTATATGGGAGTTGGATTACACAATGTTTCGGGTGCCTGTGTTCCGGTGTAAGTGGGTTGACAATAATAACGGTGTACAGATGGATGAGTTGGGGTTCATGCGCGTTGATTTCAATAAGGTGGGGTATAAAGATGAGCCTTTTATTTTAGCATCACAAGCTCAACAAGTGTTCTATGTCACCGATCCAGCTAATACAAATTGGTCCATTGTTCTATTGTCTAACAAAATGGTTGTTAATGATATTGATGATCATCAAACACATGAAGATGCCAATATGGAGGACGATCCTTTCTTTGGGACATCACATTCACTTGAGGGTAATCCAACTAGAGAGGAAGATATGTATATTAGAAATGATCATGATGAGGGAATTTGGGTCAATCCATTATTTCGTACCAATAAGGGACACACAAGTCTCAATCCAACGAGAAAAAGGAAAAGATTGTCTTAAATATGTAAGTATAGCTAGTGATTGTGTTTTTTTAAGTTCCAGGCTAATTAAATTTATATTCATCGATTTTTGCATATATGATTATGAAATAATGTTTTTAATTGTGTCTAATTTTTTTTTTGCAGGTAAATGGCATCTCCATCTCAAGATAGTCCTGCGGAGGCGAAGAAAAATGTGAGGCGTCGCGGACCGACAGTTAAGAAAAATGTCATTCGACAAAGGAGTAAAGGAGTGAGACCTTTGGTAAGATATCTATATATATATATATATATATATATATATATATATATATAATTAACTGTTTCATTTTATTGTTTGTCATATAAATTTATACACTTAATCAATTTTTTCAGGTTAAATGGAATGTTAAAGGCCAGCCCGTTGGTAAAGTCAGCAGAGACATGAAGAGTTACATTGGGACCTTAGTGCGGCAGTCGGTCCCAATTACCTGCAATGATTGGAGGGATTCTTCTTTGCACCGTGTCAAAGAAGACATCTGGCATAATATAGAGGTAAATTAATTAACATTGATTAGTTATAGTGTTTCTTAATTATGGAAACATACTTATACTATGACATTAATTTTGCAGACGACCTTTGATGTTGATAAATGTCGGCAAAAAATGTTAATTCAGATGGCCGAAAATATGCACCGATCATTCCGGTCTGAATTAACGACGAAGTACCTGAGAGATGAAGAAGGGAATGTCAGACCTGAGCCTCCAGCTCAATATGCAGAGTACATTTCACTGGATGCTTGGAGAGCTTTTGTAGCAAGACGCACAACAGATGAAGAATTTTTGGTATGTACAATAAATATCCTTATGACTTGTATATATGACATTAATTAACCATGCATGCATTGATATAGATATATATATATATATATATATATATATATATATATATATATATATATATATATATATATATATATATATTTCTGTGTCTATGTAGAGGCTTAGCAATGAAAATCGACAGAGAGCGTCAAATCCTGAATACCCTTATAGAGGTGGAAGTCAGGGGTATTCCGGCATTGAGGAAAAGTTGGTATGTACAATATCCTTATAATTGGGTTATAATTTGCTAATGTTTACTAATATTTGATTGTTCAAATGTATAGTTGTTGGCGGCAGGGGACGATGTTACAAACAAAATGGTTCAACGCCATATTTTTGGATGGAAAGTCGTCGAGATGAGAACGGAGAAATTGTTGATCCCACCACTAGGCAAGTGGTTGAACAAATTATAAGTATGAAAGCATTAGTTAACAAGCGTTTTCATTTTTAACTTTCTTATGATAATATTTAACATTTTCATTTGTGTCTCAGGATAGCATATCACAGTATGTATCACAAGGGGATATAATAGATTGTGATGGTCGTCAAGACATCCTTGCTCGAGCCTTATCAAGGAAAGAGTACCCTGGTCGCCTAAGGGGTACGGGATTTGGTGTCACTTCGAGCCTTCTCTTCGGACCACAAACGCGTGCTACTAATGATAGAATGGAAGAGATGATGCGTGAGATACGCTGTCTACGGAAAGAAGTAGATGAATTGCGAAGCACCATGCAAGACAGGCATCCAGTGGAGGCGCATGAGCCTGCTTTCCCTACCCCTACCCCATATAGCGCCAGAGATGGTTGCACTATGCTGTCACCCGAGGTAATTAATAATTTATACGTTGTTTTTACTTAAACGTATTTAATCCATTTACAATTTAAATATTAATATTTTGTTTATCATTTATTCAGGACACCTCTGCATGCAACCTATATTTGTCAAGCCCAACTCGTCGAATGGTTGGTAAGGGGATAATGTTTAACGAAACGGTTCAAACACTATTGCACAACCGACCATTACCTCCCGGTCATGTGAAAGTTAGAGTTGACCATGCGGTTGAAGGGAATGCATCATTGCCTGTACCACTTGAGGAGGCAGATGTGTTGACTGTGGAAGATGCAATAGGCACCTATGTGGCATGGCCAATCAGCCTCGTAGTTGTAAGTAACATGATATAAGTTAATAAACATGCATGATTTATTATCATAAAATCATTCACTAACTAATTAATGTATTTGCAATGCAAAATATCCAGGTACCCTCAAAATCCAAAGCCAAGGACAATGGTAAGGGCAAAGTGTCGGAGCACACAACTGACAAATCCCGACCTTCCCTTCCTATAGTTAGCAAGGGGCAAAAAAAAGGGTCAATAACATCCCTAGTGAAGAACGGGAGCAAATCTCAGCCCCAGAGCAATTCTCAGGTCTCCCGTTCTCCTACGGCTCATGGTGCAGATTATATGGCTTATCTTGAAGCCTATATGTTAGGGAATATGAATGCACCAGATGTTACAGTGCCATTGGAGCCAGAACTGCTGGGTTATGAGACCACTTTGTTTCTCGGCCTTCATTTCGAAATCAAGGAAGTTCTTCGTCATGAGATACTATCTCAGACTGTTATTACGGTATATCTCAGGTATTACATCGAACTTATATTTTCTATCTCAAGTACGGTTATAGTTTATCCATTAATTTGTTTACATGTTTTAATTTAAGGTACTTGTGTCATGAGATATTGATCCCAGAAGAACGGACTCAGAGGTTCGTGTTTTTGTGCCCACATAAAACAGCTTTGCACAAGTCAATAACTGGGCAAAAACAATATATAGCCGATCGCTTAGCATTAGCTGAACCTGGTATTGAGTCATTGTTTTTGTCACCTTGCAACGTAGGGTGAGTCATTTTAATTAACTTCTATAAATTTTGTGAAATGTGATTATCTAGGCTTAGGATTTGCCAACTCTGTTCATTTTTGTAGGGGACATTGGGTATTATTAGCAATCAATCCCCATGAAGACATTGTGTACTATTTTGACCCGTTGCATGTCCCTTATACCTATCGCAAACCAATGATGGATCAATACAATAAGTAAGTATACACATTTATTTTTATCTTAATATATATGATGATTCAAATTATATACTTTAATGAATCGTTTGATTTTGCACTTAGGGGTTTGCAAATTCATCATGCCCAGAGCAGAGGAGGCAAGTCCTGATTTTCTTCATCATCCAAGACTAACTGGATATTTATGGATGTACGTATTTACAAATTAAAAGTTCTATCTTATATATGCAGTTATTTAAATTAAAAACTGAAAACAATTAATTTATTATTTGAGCTTTTATAGTGCCCCCGTCAACCCAACGACATCGACTGTGGCTACTATGTAATGAAGTTTTTGAAGGATATCATCGTTGGGAACCAAACTCAAATCCCATCATTGGTATGTACTTTTCGTTCTAGTTTATCTTGAAAGAGTATTTCAAAGTCAGTTAGTGGTTAGTAGTTATGAACTGTTGATGACAGTTATAATAGTAAATATTAGCTCTTTGAGCTAGTTAGATGATTTATTTAGACCTTTTGTTAAAGGTCTGGCTACATCTATAAATCTGTGAAGTGTAAGTGCTCAGTAATGGCTAGTTGCTTGAAAAGGGATTCACGATGCACATGCAGCATGAACACATGGAGATTCTTGATGCTCACAATAGAATAATTCTAAAGGCTCCTCTTGCTCAGAACAGAACCTTTCAAGTTCAAATCCATGCTGCTGATGCTACAATGGTACCATTCTAAAATACAATTTTGCAACTGAACTTAATTCATAATCCATAAAAGGATGACAAGGAGTTTGAACACCCTAGTCCTTCGTATATCATTCTTCTACATGCATTTGAACACTAACACAACTAAGAATGTATACACTAGCCCTAACATGATGAATTTCATCAACTCATCTGCTTTTGAAGAAAAAAAAAACACAAATATCAACTCTATGAACTCCCTACTGTCCTAGCAGAACAGCAGGCGAAGATTTGTGCATATCTCGAGGTAGGGACCTCCTGTAGGTATAAGGTTAGTGTCATTTGAAAGATAAGATCTAAGGCCACATTTGGTGAAAATTTCAAGAATTATGGATCATTGTATGATTCTCAATAGTTCTTTGAAAACGGTTCTATTTCTGCAGAATCTTGCAGAAATAAGATTCTGAACAGTGTACAGTTATAAATGCATAACTCTATGTATAATAATTGAAATTGCGTGCCGTCAGAGAAATTAGAAACCTAAGACAAATACCTTCACTCCATGGAAATTTCTGAATTTTTAATCTTATGGATAGATACATTTTAAACTTCAAAGTTGACTCATGTGCTGCAGAATCCATTCCCGACAGCCTGAATTTCAAGATGCATATCTCGGGCTACCGAAATCCTTTTAACCTAATTCCGGTGGCTATTTAAAGCTAAGACGCAAACATTAATGATGGAGAAAATTCATATTTTTTGGTCAACAAATGAATTCCCAGTAGGCCATTATGCAGAAAAGTTTTTTCTGCTGTGCTAGTTCTGGACAGCCTAGGTTGCAATGCGCATAACTCGGGTTGTAGGAAACCAAATGGCGTGATTCCGGTGACATTCAAAATCTAACAAGCAATAATATTTATATCTAAAATTTTATAATTTTATAGCATATATATTGGTACCGTTGTTTAGCCAAAGTTTCACTACGGTTTAAGAAAAAAAATCAAGTTTCTTTGCTCAACAAAGTAAATCTCAGATTTTGAAGTGTGCCCTTGGATGTGCTTTTCTTGACTAAAGAGTATAGACCAGTGGCCATCGCAAAGATTCATATATAAAATAACCCTACAAAACCAAACAAAAGCTGCTCAACACAAATGTGCTAAAGTGTACATATTGTTGTCAATGTAAAATGATTTGTTACATCTTCTGCAAACAAATTGCTCATGATCTTTCTTTCCTTGTGACCTAGTAACAAATCTGCAGGAAATCCAGTGATAACAAATCTGCAATCAGTTTGGCAAGAAATCCAATGGCTCATTGGAGGAGTAAACATATTGAGACCAAATTTCACTTCTTGCGTGAGTGAATAAAGGGAAACTGGAATTGTGCTTTTGTAGGTGATCTGAATTTCATAAAGTAGATATCATGACCAAGCCTATGAAAATTGAGAGATTCAAAGAGCTAAGGAGTTTTTTGAAAGTTGTATCAATAAGAGAATTGATTCAAACTTGATGTGCAGCAAATGATAGATGGAGTCTAGGTGCCAACCTAGTTGGAATGTTAGACTCCATAGTGATGCTAAATTAGCATATCTTGTGTGTTGAGTGAACTTCGAATTAGGTGGTTGTGTTGACAGAGTATTTCAAAGTCAGTTAGTGGTTAGTAGTTATGAACTGTTGATGATTATAACAGTAAAAGTGGTTAGCTCTGAGTTAGATGAGTTAGTTAGACTTATTAGCTAGAGGTCTAGCAGATCTATAAATGTGTGCATGAAAGTACTGTAAGTGCAGTGGTATATGAATTCAATAAAGAGTTAATTTTGAGTATTATTCAGCATATATATTTTCTCTCTAAACTCTGTTTTCAGTAATGTGTGTGGATTTCTTCTTCCCTTTTCCCCACAGTTTATATATTTAATTACTCTCACATTTGACCATATTTGAAATGTACATACTTTAATTATTAACTTGATTTAATTTTCGTTTCGCAGTACTATCCAGAACGTAAATGTCCGGTATACTCTGATGATCAACTTACCGCACTCAAGCAAGAGTGGTGCCGTTATAATGTTGATTTTATCGAATGAAGGTATATATATGTAAGTGTGATCTATTGTAGTCATTTCGAGTTTATATACCATTTTGAACTTAACAATGTTTATTTGGATATTATTGAAGGGGAGCAAGGATTTTGTTGAAGGGAAAGCAAAGGATTAATTGATCAAGGGCTTCTTCAATCAAGCTAGTACTAGCTAGGATTATTTTTTGGTTTTAGCTCTTGTATATAACATATTGTTGATTTTCCTAACTGTATGCATATGTACATGAATATACTGTGATAGTACAAGATTTTTGCTCTTGTATATATATATATATAAACATATTGTTGAGGTTTTGCTATTATATATATATATATATATATATATATATATATATATAACCTATTTGGTTTTGAATCATCTGTATATTGCTGGTTTTGCTTGTGTTGATTTGCAAATTGTAATGGAAAACAGGGGGAATAGTAAAAGTAATTATATATATATAAAAAAAAAAAAACAGGGCATTGCCAGCGTTTACTTGAAGAAGCGCTGGTAAATGTAAAAATTGCCAGCGTTTCCTTTAAGAAGCGTTGGTAAAGGTTATACAATTGCCAGCGCTTTCTTTAAGAAGCGCTGGTAAAGGTTTAAAACCTTTACCAGCGCTTCTTAAAGGAAACGCTGGCAATTGTATAACCTTTACCAGCGCTTCAATAAGCGCTGGCGAACTTTTCCCCCTTTTGCTAGCGGATAAATAGTCAGCGCCCGAAAGCGCTGCTAAAGGCCTAAAATAAATGCTGGTAAATCCCTTTTCTGTAGTAGTGGCTGTCTTGAGTTTTGACGCGTGTAGGACACGTGTCAAGCCAGGGAGAAGACGGAGTGGACGAGGCTCCACGCTCAAGCGTGGAAGATCCCCATGCTCAAGCGTGGGCACGCTCAAGCGTGGAGACGCCAAGCGCTTTAGTGTTCACAGCACGATGCTCCAAGTGAAGTTTTCTCTTCACTTTCACTTAGCACCATTTTCTCCTTCTTCAAGCTCGAGACATGAGTGTAGTGAGAGAAGCTCTGAGTTGCTTAAAGAGAGAATGCGCGTTCGTGGTTATGCGGATTGGAGTTTGAATCCGGGGCTGTTCTTGGACCGTTGGTGGCTGACCTTGAAGGTGGTGGTTGCGTGTGGTGGTGATATGGTGTTCGCGTTGATTTTCGCGCCAACTGTTCAGGTGGCGAGAAAGAGTATAGCTGTCGTCGGGAAGACAAGAGTAGCATAGTTATATTTTCTGTTGTAAGGAAGCCCTAACCCTACTAGAGGTTGAGCCCCGATAAAGTATCCAAACCCTAGGTTTAGTTTACTTTGGGCTATCTTCGTTAAGTTTGAACCTTAGGTGAGATGACTGTTGATTGAGGATGTGTTGCTTCGTATGACTGTTGTGATGCTGATTGTACTATCCGCTATCTATATACGTGCCTATATGTCTACTTGGTTTGATGATATGTTGTGTGCATCTATGTGTTGCTGTTATATTGTATGTTGTGATGTTGTGTTACTGGTTAGCGTTAAGTTGGCTGTGTACCGTGTGTATGTTGTTGGGTTGATATCGTGGATGGAACCGTTGCTGTGGTGCTGATTGTTGAGGCTGTGGCCGTGTTGTTTTAGCTGTGCGCGTAGCGTCGTGTTGTTGTTGATTGAGGGTTAGGCATGAGTTCCGGTATCAAGCCCTTTGAGGATGTTTGTTGCATATCATCAGTTGCCAAGTGGCGAGGCCGTATGACCGGTAGTATGGGCTGCCAACGTCATGCGAGGTTAGTTGTACTTGAGTTCGAGTACAGAAAGCGGAAAGGGCGGTCAAGTGAGTGACCTTGGGGATGTTGCCGGTCTCGGGAATAGTTTATAGTGATGGGTCAGGTGGCTCCTATCCTGTCGTGACGCCTGAGCTTTCCACGCTCCAGGCTAACGTTCTGAGGCGATCAAGACACCCTGGTCCGGGTTTGGGAGGGGGATGCACTCTTATTGGTCACAGAGAGCGATTCGGTTTCTTGGACAAACTAACTCCTGTTCCAGTGTGGAACCTGTTCTAGTGTGGAACCTGTTCCGGTGTGGAACCAGCTTTGTGAGTTTCGACAGACATGCTGCATGGGATTAGTATCCCGGTTTAGAGGTTTAATTTGAGTGTGAGACCTTATGGAGATGGATAATTGTTGTATGCATTGACTTGAGAGATGTTTTGGCTGTGTGTGATATTTGTTGTACTTGCATATGTGATATCTGTTATATGTGATGAGGCTATGTTACTATTGTCGTTATGATTTTGCACACACCATATTCTTATCTCCCTATTGTTTTTTGTTGCTGGTTTTCTTCTTGGTTCCCGTGAAGACGAGGAGCTAGCTACTGCAGATGATGGACTCGAGGGCGCACCCTTTCATCACGTCAGCACTGAGGATACCGGTGTTGGGGATAATTGAGATCATCTATCATGATGGTCGGGGGTGGCGTCTGGACCCTTCTACCATTTTGATGGTCTATATGAGGCCGGTGAGCATCTTGTTTAGAGGAGGAGCTTCGCACAAGGAGGACATTTTGGGACTCTTTAGAGTCGTCCAGTTTCTACCCTTCACCCGGATGTGGCAGCTCGTCGAGGCGTCATGAGCAGGACTATACCTGGGCTGAGCCAGCGACATCTCATGCGTCCAGCTGGAGAGGTTTTGTGTACCGAGGTCAGCGGTGGAGGACAAAGCAGTACTTGAGGACCTACCACAGGCGTAGGGTTGTGGTGTCGAGCTAGTCGTTTGAGCATAAGCCTTTGGTGATGTATAGGCGTACTCATGGCGAGGGCTAGGGTAGTTCAGGGCATCCTCACCACTGATGTTGGGAGCCTGCCATTGCGTCCAAGCCGTGAGTTGAGCGTTTTATATGTATTTTTGAGTGTAGGACAGGTAGTGCTAGCGAGCTGCAAAGGTTTTTTTTTTTGTCTTTGGATTCTTTTTTTGGTTATCTTTACAGTCTTTATTGTACAGTTATGTTCATACTTGTACTTTACTTTGATGGTTTTCTATGCTTTTCCGTATGTGTTGTTTGTTTATCGTTTCTATTTCGGCTACGTTGTTTTTGAATACCACGCTATAGCTATAATATGGTTAAGCATAGTTAATAATATAAGCTTGGGACTAATGAGATTATCCTACATAAGTGGGGTCATCTCAGCCATCGCCAATGAAGTTCCTCATCGCCGATGAAGCACCTTATCACCAATGAAGCTCCTCCTTCGTGTTATGAGTGTTAGAGTGAATAAAAAATTATGGGTAGAGGAGAGGTTTTGGGCGGAGGAGATGGCGAAGCTTGAATGTCTCAAATTCATTTTGTGAACAGTGTTCCCATCTCTTCCATCTCTAATTTAAGTCTCTCTCTCTTTATGCTTGCACCCTCAGTCTCTCATTCCGCTTGACAGTTTCAGATCTGCAACAAGCAACTAATAGGGAGCAACGACGAGCAACAAGCAAACGACGAACAGGGCAATCAGTGTTGCCTTCCTCGCTTTCCTCAAATGGGTCTAAGATCTAGAGTTGGAATTTGACAAGTGAGAATTTGGGCTTCCTAAATTTGGTATAAGATCTGGTGGTGCCTTCCTCAATTGATTCCTCATTTTATTTGTACAAACTAAGATTATAGCTAGAGCAATTCATGCATAACCGAAGCCTCTAATCCCAGGCACCACCAAAGCAAAGTGTTGTGTTGTTGTGGTGATGAAATTTGCAAATGGGGTTTTGAGCATCTGATTAATTCATGCTCATTATGGAGCTTCTATTTAACGGTCCAGACTGCTTTCAAGATTGCCGACTGTCCCCACAAACCAACACGGGTCCTTTCAGCGTACTTTGTCTTCACTCACACGCTTTCTGAGAAACTTCCCAGAATGTCACATATCCCACAAGTACTCCAAGTCAAGCATGCTTAACTATGGAGTTCTTATGTTTTGCGCTCCCGAAAAGAAGTGCATCTTGTTGGTATAGGTAGTATCAATCAATTCCTTTAAGCCTTCCTTAACTATGCAGTCCCATACCTGCACAGTCTTAGGATCCCTCTCATTTCGATGTGAATTCGGTTCATTCATGTGTCCCTTTGCCTAGAAGCCTATCAGGAGCCGCTCCTTGTCCGTGCCTCATGCACCCTCGATCACTCCCCACCCTCTTCAGCCTCAGGCGTCGCATGCCTACCAGCTTCTGCCTGGTTCGTCCCCGAACCACATCGTACTGGGATAGGTCCACTCTGATACCATTTTTAATAGTCCGGACTGCTTTCAGGATTACAGACTATCCCCACAAGCCAACACGGGCCCTTTCAACGTGCTTTGTCCTCACTCACAAGCTTTCTAGGAAAATTCCTAGAAGGTCTCCCATCCCACAAGTACTCCATGTCAAGCACGCTTAACTATGGAGTTCTTATGTTTCGGGCTCCCGAAAAGAAGATGCATTTTGTTGGTATAGATAATACCAATCAATTCCTTTAAGCCTTCCTTAACTATGCAGTCTCATACCTGCACAGTCTCAGGATCCCTCTCATTCCGATGTGAATTCGGTTCATTCATGTGTCCCTTCGCCTAGAAGCCTGCCGTGAGCCGCTCCTTGTTCATGCCTCATGCACCAGTGATCACTCCCCGCCCTCGTCAGCCTCAGGCGTCACATTCTGATATTGATTTGTGGTTGTGGCGTTGTTTGTTGTGATTAAATGGTTAATAAAAGACGCACCTCTTCTTTCCTTTTAAGGCTTTGTTTGTTGTGCTTCAGAGCCTTCTTCACCGGCTAGGCCATCACCATCACCATAGAATACAAGGGCGACTCTAGGAAAATCATTATCAACGTAGTTTTAGGAGGAGTAACTGGACTAGTTGGTTATGTTATCTTTGCATTTTTAGTTCGTTGTGTTGTTCAATATCTTAACCATAGACCAATTCTCAAGGGTCTCGCCATATTCTCCCCAAAAATTGCCCAAGACACTCCAATCAGCTTTGACAAAAGAAGACCATTTGCTAGGTTCAAGTCCAAATGGGAAATACTAAAAAATAGTGCTTGATAATGGGCTCACAATTGCAGTCAAAAGGCTAACACTCTTTGACAACAGTTTACACCAGAGACAAGGAGAAAATCAATGAAGAGGCAGATACAGAAGGACAGCCTTTGTATTTCCTTCTTCATTCTTCTTGACAGGTTATAGAAAAGGAAGGCATGTAGAGGTGACTAAAGTGTGACAGGGATCAGAACCACGCCATTACCACCAAGCTCCGTCGTCTGGTCAAGCCCCGCCCTCTCTCCTGCTTGATGCCATGCTCTTCCTTCTTCAAATTATTTTTTTACCGTTTGGATGCCTAGTCAATGACAGCTAGGTTCGATAACTGCCACATAGGAAAGTCACTAATGGACTTGGACGGATTGTGATAAAAAGGAAAATGTTGTTAATCGAGCCTAACTTATGGGACCTAATTGACAAAAAATAAACTTATGGGACCAAATCGAAAAAAGAAATAAACTTAGGCGACCAATCCACTAGTTTTGCCTATACAATTCTATTAAGAAATTGAATTGACCTCCCTTAAAGTTTGGTTTAACTACACTCGATACCCCTCTTATTTCATAAGCTACACTCACCTCCCCTTTGAATATAGGTCGATGTAATTTTAATCATTATTCTTTCAGGAGTGGTAAGTGTAAAGGCAACAAACAAAATCCAAGGAAACTATGCACAATGTAGAAGCATTTACATCAGTTCTACATTATTATATCATAACTTTTAAAGATATTGTTATAAATATTAATTTTTTTTATGCATAGGAGGGTCAAAACCCATAAACTAAATTACAGCATAACGAAGGAAAGAAACCGCAATCAAATCATTTAAAAGAATCTCCCCACAACCTAGAGGTGGCGAGTGTGAACATGATTTGCCAACCAATTCCCCACCCTATTATGATGTAAAAAAATCTGTCACCAATGATGTATTATAATTAGGATTTTGCTAATAAGTGTCACAAGGACATTGTTTAAAGAATGTAAATATAGAAAAATTATATTGAAAAATGTATCTTTCGAATATTCAATGTATTGAATATATCAATTTCAATATAAAATTTATATCTTTAATTCTTTAACCAATGTCCTTAGGATATTGATTAGCATTTGTCTTTTTTTTTTTTTTTTCTTGGTGCTAGGTTAGCATTTGCCTTATAATTATAAATCCATAACTATCTTAAAAAGATTGAGTTAAAATGTGCAATGAAGTCTGATCCACGATTAAAAGTTCAAAACCACCTTAAAAATTTTAAGAATTAAATATGCGAACAAATAATTTTATATCTTCTTTTTTTATGGAAATTTAATATCTTCTTAATGAATCCTCTTCATTACAGGTTGAAAAAGGGTTTTTTTTTTTTTTTGGTACAGAAAAATTTAGGGTGAGGGGATGACGTCTCAGTGCAAGACAAGAATTTTCCCCAGACTCATTTGAGCACTTACGTAGGGAAGTACATTTACCTCATCCCATGAGGACTAGCTAGTGGGGGTTTGAGCCCGCAACATATCGAATGCAAGCTCTGTTATGCTCCATTGGAGCCAACCCCTTGGGATTAGTTGAAAAAGAGCTTTATTTTAGTGTATGTTAATTTAGTGTAAAATATGTATATTATCAACTAATTATATATTATTATATGTGTAACTTTTGGATTAGTTATGATAAACTTCAAATATTTATAATAATGTGATAATGTATAATTCTGTGACTGTGTGAAAATTGTCACAGTAATAATGCATTAAAATGAAATCTATTAAAAAAAATGCTGAACTATTTTTTCAACTCTTTCAGATGTTAACTGTTTATATATATATTTTAATATTTCTTTTTGTAACTTTTACATCCATTTCAGAATAACCATGGTTTAAAACTATAACTATATATTTGATTAAATTATCCTCTATTAAAATGTCGAGGTTGATTTAAATTCTTAATTTAAATATTTTTATTGATAATTTATTCATTTTATTTTTATATTCATATACCTAGTGATTAATATTGAGATATTTAAAAGGTATATAATAAATATAAATGAGATATGAGATATGCGAAATAAATTTATTTTTAATAGGAAATAAGGAAAATATTGTGAGAGTGGTTGTTTGTCAAAGAAGTTCTTATGGAGATACTTATATATTTAGGAATTATTTGAGAATGAGAGAGAAGAAAATGTGAGTAATGTAAGAGATGAAAATTTGTAATTTTATCCTCAAAAGTTCCATTAACATATGATTTGAAACTTTGTCATCAGAAGCTCGGTTGGAGAACGTTTGCAATATTATCTATGCAAAAGTTGTAGTCTTGGAGGATTTATCGTACAAAAGTTGTATTGTAATTTTCATAGAGTAAAATTTGATCTCTTCTCATCCGTGAATATATCCATGTTTGTACGAACCACCTTAAACGTTAAACGTTGTGTGTGATTTGTTTGATATTTTTTTTCCTAGTAATTACTAGTTATTCCTCCCAACATTAAAATACCTAAAATTTTATCATTCTATCAATGCTCTCTCTCATCCCATTTAGTAGAAATAATAAGAGACAATAATAAAATAAATAAAAAGTAAGTGATGTGTTCTTAATGTGCTAAAACAACATATAAAATGAGATAAATTAAATTCAATTTCAAACTCTAAAATGGTGCACGGTGGTAGCAATTTAGAGGATGATATTAGCTAGTAAAACAGAATCTGTTAGTCCTCATTAATTTCCTATAACCAACTTAATCAGAACTAACAGACTTGCCTATAACCAACATAACCAGAACTATTTTTACAATGGCTTTTAACGTGAATGAACTCCTTACCTATTCTCTGCAGTCATTTTTTTGACAGCATGAAATCTTTACCATATATTATTTTTTGCGTAGACAAATATGTTAATACAAAATGATTGAATGAGATCTTTACTGTAAATTAAAGTGAATGCGTGAATATAGAAAATTTGGATCCATTCGTTTTTGCAGGAGCCTTATTTGATATAACAATTCAAGTTACATATATAGAACACAAGAGACATAGCTATGACCAAGAAAACAAAAAATTATAATAAAAATATAGGAAATGCACATATTTGACTGTAAGAGAAGGAAACACAAATTCCGATCATCCTTTACAGTTTTGGATGTTACTAATTTAATGTATATTTTGGACATCAACGACCAACCCCAGGGGATTTTGGGTCATGATCTCTATTTGCCCCAGTCCCTCCATAGTCTTGGGTTTCCAAATCGATCCTCCTTTCCATCAATCCTTCATCCATATCTACCAGCATCTCCTCACCATTTTCCAACTTCAATACACCCTGCAGCTGCAAAAACAGATTAAGAACAAGGCCCCAAAAACAAAAAGAGCTGAACAAATTATAACCAAGTAAAGCTCAAGTTTTCACTTAGTTATTCATATCTTTTTGGCTGTTGAGGAAAATCAAGAAAAATCATTGGGATAGTAAAAGCAACTGCCCATCAGAAAAGGTTTGGTATGACTGAAATTTTTTACTCTGGTCTCTTTCCTGGGTTTATCTTTTTTACCAACGAAGAGCACATAAATTGAAAGCATATTTTAAACTAGCACTTTCTATCAAACATATTCTGAAACGAGAAATTCTTGCATTAACATAGTGCATCAAGTTAAGTGTATTATGTTAAACCTATTATTAATTTTGATTATTAATTTTGATTAATTAACTATAATAATTATCTCTTGCTTTTAATAATGTGTTCGACTTAGGACATTCAAAATATACAACCTTGACTATGCTGGAGAGAGAGAGAGAGACACAGAAGAGAAATCAGAAGCACTGACCTCAGCTAAAGAAGCCATAACTGCTGCATCTTCCACATTCAAATTTTGGGTTCCTGTAACGGCAAATCAATTCAATGCATAACTATATTTTGCACAGAAATCGCAAGAAAACCCAACAAATTAAAACTGTAATTCGTTAAAACCTATGATGAGGCTTACTTGTTGCAGGGATAGCAGAGACAGAGAGAACATATGAGAAACCCAAAAGGGTCACAAGCAGTCTGAGAAAGTTTGTCTGCATCGGGAATTAGCTGATGGATGATATTAGTAATGGGTTAATGGTAGAGGGTGCAAGAACCCTTTATGCATAAATATTAAATATTAAATAGGTGCCACAATTAAGACAATTTATTACACCCTTTTTTCTCGGGATAATGAGTTAATGACTTTATTATGCAAACAAATGAATGTAGTGCAAGCAAAAAAGTCAACTTAATTTATTTTTCTGTTATGTATATGTACCAACCTACTTACCGGCTATCGATTGACACTCACAATTATCTATTAAACACTTATTAATCAATCATAATTTTATAAAATAAAGAACTAAAGTTATATTGCTTAGTAGCAAACTTGGATAAACAATTTGGAGTGCCAATAACATATTCATATATACTTAGCTACACAAGTACGAACCGATATGGTGTGGCACGAGTGGTAGGTACTCGACTGTCGAGTCTCTTAAGTATGTGGCCAGGTGTTCGATCCTTGGTCCGTGTGTACAAAAAACATCTGCTGGGAGAGAACAACCCCTTAAATGGACCTCAGTTTCCTCGCAGGATTAGTCTTCGCTGTTGCACGTAGAGAATAACCTAGTTTCTACTCAAAAAAAAACTACAAAAGTATGAACTCTTCTACAGAGTGTACAATTATACAACCCCACATTACTGAAGTCGTCCCATTAGCCGTCGAACATTTTCAACGCTCTGATACCACCAAAATGAGACAACCCTACTTTATGTAGAATAATTCTATTAGTCCCAAGCTGTGCCTAACCTATTAAAGCGATAGCGTGGTATTCAAACAACGTAGCGGAAACAAGCGCATTAAAACATACAACCATACAGAAAAGCATAGACAACATATCAGAGTAAAGCGCAAGTAACAAGCCACTATACATATAGCCATGCATAACGTAGCCCCATCAGTAGGGCGCTATACATAGATATACAAACTGACTATACACAGAAACGATAATAATAAACAAATACATCAAAAAGCAAAAGAAGACCCTTGCAGCTCACCAGCTCTACTCGTCCCACACTCAAAAGTACATATAAAGCTCTCAGCTCACAACTTAGGACGCACTGGCAGGCTCCCACCATCAATGGTGAGGATGCCCTGAACTACTCTGGTCCTCGCCTTGAGTACGCCTATAAGTCACCAAAGGCTCATACTCAGATGATGAGCTCGATAAGACCACCATACGCCTGCGGTAGGTCCTTAAGTACTGCTCCATCCTCCGTCGCTATCCTCGATAGACGAAGCCTCTCCTACTGGTTGCTTACGAAGAAGCTGGCTCAACCCAGGTGTAGTCCCGATCATGGTGCCTCGACAACTGCCACATACGTGGAAAGGGTAGGAACTGCATCACTCTGAAGGGTCCTACGATGTCCTCCCTGTGTGATGCCCCTCATCGGAATAGAATGCTCACCGGCTTCGTGTAGACCGTCAGAAAGTTAGAGGGGTCCACGCGTCACCCACGATCATCGTGATAGATGATCTCGATCAAGCCCAACATCGACATCCTCGGCATCGACGTGATGTAAGGGTGCGTGTAAATTAACTAAAAATATTAAGCTAATACGAGATTTATCGTAAAAAATTATTGGTATAAGAATTTATTAGAATTGTTTGGTAATTACAAAAGAATACAAAATTTGAATTTAAAAAAAAAAACAATAGCACAAACAAATCACATGAGAATTCACCTAAAGGTGGTTTAGTTATTATCATTTTGGATTTAGCCAAATCCAAAGGAACTGCCACGAAGAATTCAAGTTGAATTCTTGAACTGAAAAAAGGGTCCTACATATTAAAATTTGTGAAAACATGAAAAACTACCTATATACTTTCACAATCAGGTACGTTAGTTTTATTTGATGGTTAGAAAATGTGTTGGTGTTATCAAAAGAGAGAAACCAATCTGTTTTAATGCCGGATTCGTTAGGAGGGTCATTTGTTGGAGTGTGTGAAATTTGGAGGTGCAGTGAAGAACGTCAACGAGAAAAGAAAATTAGGATTTTTGGTGAAACACTATCATTCGTCTTAGATAATACTTAGAGCTTCTGAAGGTCTACAAGAGGTGAGTAGAAATACTCTTTGTCACCCTTTTCCATGGTGTAATTTGTCTTGGGGTTTGGGTTATGCTTCATAAACAAGTTTTTTTGAAAATAATCCTGATTTGGTCAAATCCTGATTTTACAAATTTGGGGGTTTTCCTTCTAAGGAGCTTCTGCTGTCAAATAAATGTTTATTACTGAGATTGGTGATATGATATATATGATACATACGTGATTTGGTTGAATTGACATGCTATATATGCACTATTTGATGATATTTATGATATTGGCATGATTGCATAACTGTTAATATGTTGAATGCTGTCTGTTGCAATACCGCCTATGATAGGGGTATCGAAAGTAACACTGCCAATGAATTGGGGTGTCGAAATATGAAATACCGCCATGATGGGGTATCGAAAGTAACATCGCCACACGTTGGGATGTCGAAATGAGTAATACCACCAGTGTACAATGGTTGGTATCGAAATGAGTAATGTCGCTGAAGAGAAGGTGACATCGAAATACCTTCATGAGTAAGGTAGGCAATGAGACGCCATTGTTATGTGCGGATTGATGGTCATATGACATATGAGGATGTTGAAAATATTTGATATTATGTGGAATTATGCTGTATTTAATTATGATGTGCTGTTGAATATTTAAGGTCATTATTTGAGTATATAATATTTATTTAATTATTTTGAAAATAGCGGGTACCATGGTTAGTTTTTCCGGTTAACGCGTCGGCTGAGAACAACGCTTTTGTGAAAACCTTTTATAAATGTATTTCTATTTATTGGGATTATAAATCTCATTAGTAGTGTTGTTTTCAGAGACTAAGGATGACCCTGTTGAGCATCCAGATGCTTGAGGATTTGTTCTAGTAGTAGCTTAGGTTAGTGTGGCATGGCATATGGCAGGATGATTATAATTATCGTTTGTTTATTTATTTATGCGAGTTGTAATAGACGCCCGATTTTGTGATTTAAAACTTATTATGTATTTTGTTTATTTGATTGATATAAACAATTATTTTCGATTAATATTATGTCATGAACTTATTCAGTATTTATTAAGAATTTTTTTTAATTACCTTGTTTTATTTAAATATTTATCTTGTTACTGTTGTAACGAGGGGCGTTACAATGCGCCCTCAGATCCATCAGCTGGCTCCTCATCTTCACGCGAACCAAGAACAAAACCGGCAACAAAGGACAATAGGGAGATAAGAAGTACAACATATGCAAAATCGGAATGACAACAACAGTGCCGTAAATAACATCATGTAGCAGGTAGCATACAAATAACATATATAAATCAGTTACTGCACACAACCAAACGTCTCTCGAGACAACACGAGTAACAAACATCCATCTCCATGAGTCTCACTCTTAGATCAATCCTCTAGACCAGGATACTAATCTCATGCAGTATATCAGCCAAAAGCTCACGAAACTGGTTCCACACCGGAACGGTTCCACACCCAAAAAAGTCCACACCGAAACAGGTTCTGTATCGGAACAGAGTTAGTTTGTCCAAGAAACCGAACCACTCGCTGTGACCAATAAGAGTGCATCCCCCTTCCACACCGGAACCGAGGTGTCTTGGTCGCCTTGGAACGCTAGCCTGGAACGTGGAAAGCTCAGGGATTAGTCGGGCAAACCGGACTGGATCTGGCATCACGACAGGATAGGATCTATCTCATTTGTCACTATAAACTATTCCCGAGACCGACAACATCCCAAAGGTCACTCACTTGACCACCCGTTCTACTTTCCGTACCCGCACTCAGGTACAATTAACCTCGTTTGATGTTGGCAGCCCATACTACTTGTCATATGGCCTCGCCACTTGGCAGCTGATGATATGCAACAAACATCCTCAACAGGCTTGATAGCTATAACACCCCCCTCGCGGGTGCTACATACTCGGACTCTAATGCGAAAATAAATCAAGAAAATAAAACGCTGGTTGCTTTCGGAAAATACTTTAATTAAATAGCTACGTTCGAAAACGCGGTTCTAAAAATTTTCTGCATGTATAGACAATACAAACTCAAGATGAAGAACTAAACTCCTTACAGCACATCGGTATTCACCTATTGTATAACATATTACAAACTTGAAAACATAAGTTCAAAAGCGTCCAGTAATATAAGACTACTCAAAATAAAAGACTCCTAAGCTGGTCGGCTTAAAGTAGCCATTGGCGTACAACCCAACGTCAACTTCATCAGAACGCTCCGTCATCTGAGTCCTCACGTCGCCGCGGGGACCTATGAACAACATCTGTACATGTGTTCCAAAAACACAACAAGGTGTCCAACATGTACAGGCAAAGGTGAGATACTCATATAATAAGTTTATCATGATAGCTGCATAGGCGACAAACAGCATAAATACAGTTATATGAACAGTTATTTATACAACACAATATAATATCTCAAACACAATCATGAGTTATAATAATGCATGAGACTTCAATATCATCTTTCTAATTCATGTACTCCGGAGATTCCTACTACCCAACATCGAGCGATAGGCCGTAGTAACACCCGTAACACAATTGGTCTCATGAGTCGGCCTCTCTATTTAGGTCCAAACTCCAATTGTTCCAGGGTACCACGTCATAACCATATCCTGAATACGCCAGTCTCAGATCGAGTTCATTCGTGTTTGGCAGCCGATTTACCACGGCACGGGGTTTCTACGCCACCGGCCACTTGTGGGATCTCGAACACAGAATGCCCCTATAGACCTAGTGGTCTTGACTGATTTTATTCTCAACTACTAGAGTTGTAGCTCGGTTTCAAATGGCACGTCTGCCGGTTCATGCATGTACACAAAAAGTTTTCTGTTTTCTTCGCTTCATTCTTTCAAATGTCGAGACATAAAGTCCACGACTCGTTCCAAAAAGGCATTAAGCCCACTCAAATCATTCAAATGTCGAGACATAAAGTCCACGACTTGTTTCAAAAAGGCATTAAGCCCACTCAAATCAAAAACACAGGACACGAAGTCCGAGTGCTCAATCCACAAAACACTAGCCCCGACGTCTTGGCCACTAGGTTTGGGTTCGTCTCAAAGGTTCATCATTTTTCTTTTCGGTCAAACTTTCTCAAAACAACTTTGGAAAACAAAATACACTTTTGTTTTCTTGAAATAAAACATTTCCACATTTTCCGGGAAAATCACCTTTCTTGAAAACAAAACCGTGTTCTAAGGTTTCACGCCCTTTTTAAACACTTTACAGAATAAAACACATTTTGCACGACTTTTCACAAAACCACTTTTTAAAAGAACATACCTTTCAAAAGAACATACTTTTCAAAATAATATACTTTTTCCAAAGAACATACTTTCCAAAGGAACATACATTTCAAAAGAACATACTTTTCAAAAGAACATACATTTCAAAAGAACATAATTTTCAAAAGAACATACTTTTCAAAAGAACATACATTTGAAAAGAACATACTTTTCAAAAGAACATACGTTTCAAAAGAACATACTTTTCAAAAGAATATACATTTCAAAAGAGAACTTAACTATTCTTGAAAAGCAACATGTTTTCCAAAAGCCACTTTTAATTTCAAAACGCGTTTTTCAAGACTTTGTTTTCGATTCCGAGTCTTTTAACAATTATCGAGACATAGCCAGTCCTATGCTCATCCAGGATATAAATATATGTATAGATATATATATATCAACAGTTCAATATCACAATAAGATATCATCCAAGGCATCTATGCCACAGTTATATCAAATAACCAACTATGCACAACACTTAACATCCAATCAATCCAGGATATAAGTAAACATATAAATCAAGTCTTAATTCAATCATAACACACTAATCAATCATATGCCATGAGGCTACCAAACTCAAAATGAACTACCTCCCTTTACTTCACAAAGGAAGTTCAATGCAAACTCGATCGGTTCTCGGCTCCGGCTCCGGTTCCATTTGCGTTGCCTAAAACAATCAAACACAATTCAATTCAAACAACAAAGCAACATCAATCTATAACATAAGTTTTCTTCCCCAAGAAGGTATAGGGTTCAGCCATGAAAAGATAAAAAGGCTAGGGATCTCATTTGGTTCCAAACTTTTGGATGGTTGGTCCTTAAGCATGATTAACACTAAATCAAGTCTCATGACCCAAAAATTTGAGACAAAACTCATGGTTCTACACCCTATATGTTTCGGCCATGAAGAGGAGAGATAGGTTAGGAGCTTTGGTTGATGTTTTGCTCTTGGGTTTAGGGTTCAAAGACATCAAGTAAGCTAGAACAAGTGTTGTATAGCCAAAAATTACAACAAAACCCATCCTTTCATCATGATTAGGATTCGACCCTCCCATGGAAGAATAGGGAGAAAATTTCTTTTGGGTTCATGCTTCTAGACACTCAAAGTACACATCATGATGGTTTCATAGAAATTGGTTTCATGATCATAGGATTTTTCTACAATTTTCTATGGATTTTCAAAGTTCTAGATCTAAACTTGGATCTTAATGAATCAAGTGATTCAAGAGATGAAATAGAGAGATTGAGAGAGTTAAGATGAGGATCATACCTCCTAGGATCAAATATTAGTGAAGAAGAAACAAGTTTTCACTCAAAAACTTCAACTTTTGAAGATCAAACTAGGGTTTTTGTGAAGAACTTATGAAGAACACATGAAGAACTTCAAGAACTCTATGAATTTGGATGAACAAGTGAGAGAAAGAAGAGAGAGAGAGTGTGGCCGAAATGGCCAAGAGAGAGAAAGAGAGAAATATATAATTGATGTCATGGCAAACTTGTAAATAACCAAAAGGGTAATTTGGTAATTCCTTCAAAGACTAGGGGCATTTTGGTCATTTCCATTATAAATATCTAGATATTTCTAGAAAGGTAATGATGACATGGTGAGTCACAGGGTCAGAATGGTTATTCCATAAATTCTCAAGGGCAAAACGGTCTTTTCATTCAAGGGCAAATGGTAATTATGAAAAGGGTCAAGGGCATTTTAGTCATTTCACGTCTAGATATTTTCTAAACTTAATCATTACACTGATGAGTCATTGATGAGTCATAGCACACCATGTGACTTCAATCTTATCCGTAGCGGGTCATTGAAATCCCGTATTCAGCTCCGTTCTTCACCCGATTTAGGTTTTTGTCTAAGAAAGTCGTATGACGACTTTTATTTTGAATATTTTCAAAATAACCAATATTGTTGGAAATAAAATATAAAACTTAACTGTTTCATTCACGAGTCGAAATTAGGTCTTGATAGTAGAAAAAGACCACTATCCGTGAAAAACGCAGACCGGGCTCCGTTTGAGCTTTCGCCCGAAACTTAACCATGGCTTCCTATGGTTATGTAGGACATTCCTATCTAGTTAGAATATTTTATTGCCATTTCTAAGGCCTTGAATAAAATATAAGTTCATAAATACTGAATAATTAAGAAAACTCGAAAATCGGGGTGTTACAATAGCGGATCTCATGCCTAAACACTCAATCAGAAATAGCACGATGCTGCTGTATCAACACGCCCACAGGCTTGACACCACGCGCCCACGTGTCAGAGCTCAAACAACACGGCCACCGCCTCAAGCAGTTAGCATAACAGCAACGACACCATCCACAGTATCAACCCGATAACAAACACGGCACACAGCCAAACTTAACTCTAACCGGCATTTCGCCACAACACGACATCACAACATACAACAATAATAACAACATCGATAATATCAACAGCAAGACATGGTAGGCATATCATATACCAAGTAGCATATAGGCATGTATGTAGATAGCAACAACAGAAATCAACACCATACAGTCATACGAAGCAGATCATCCTCAATCAACAGTTCTCTAACATAGGGTTTCCAAACTTAACAGCGATAGCCCAAAGTATGCTAAACCTAGGGTTTAGGTACTTTATCAGGGCTCAACCACTAGTAGGGTTAGGGCTTCCCTACACACAACAGAAAATACATCTATGCTACCCACCTAGACAAACGGCACGCAAATTAACATGAACACCGGCTCGCTCCTCCAAGCCTGAGCTTGCAATCTCCGCCAATGGTAGCTGCAAGAACAGCTGCGTGCACACCTTCGTTACTCGAGCAACCACAAGCACGAACTTAGCCCTAACCATGAGCACAACACGTATACAATAGTGTTCACCCTAGGGCAAGCTCAAAGATCAAAGAGAAAAGGTAAAGACTCGAAGAACCATGAAGAACACAAAAAACACGTATTAGGGATTCGAGTTTACCTTTGGCGAATGGAGAAACGAATTCGCCAATATAGATAACTTTGCCGCGATCAAAACCGTGTAGTCAGAATTGCGTTTCGGTGCCTCGATCGCCTCGAAACAAGCTTTCTCTCACTGAAAGTCTAGAGCTTCTCTCTCTAGTTGCAGGGAAAACTTGAGATTTTCGTGTAGAGTGAGGAAGAGAAAGAAACTCCTCCAACATGATCAGCTATCCATGCTTAGGCGTAGGACATCCCCACGCTTGAGCATAGGGCTCTTTTACGCTTGAGCGTGGAGCCTCGTCCACTCCGTCCTTTCCTTGGCTTGACACATGTCCAACACGCGTCCCACATGCGTCAAAACTCAAGATAGCTGGCACACGCACTCAGCACGCTTGAGCGTGCAACAGGCCAATGCTTGAGCGTTGGCACGCTAGGGCATGCTCCTTTCCCACGCTTGAGCGTGTTGCTCAGCTAGGGAGAGCCTTCCAGACTTCTGACTTCCGCAGTTTCTTGTTTAACACCTTAGGAACCTCCAACCTTGTTCAAGCCTATTCTTAAGCTTCCAACTAGGTCTCAAACTAACACTAATCAATTCACACAAGCATCCAAAGCCCTAATCGAGGTTAACCAACTCGATTAGGATTACAGAAAAATCGGGATGTTACATTACTGTCCCCTTAAAGAAAATTTCGTTCCCGAAATTTTCGTCGTATACTTGTGAACAGAAATGGATAACTCTGGCGCATCTTAGCTGCACACTCCCACGTTGAACCTATGAGTTTAATTCATAAGCCAAGATTTGAATCAATCTCGATGTAAGTGAAATTCCTTCTTCAAGCTAGAGATGTGATACTATTAGTGATGGTCAGAACATGCAACCGTTTGCTGACAATATATAGAGCTTTATTTGTTCAAATGCATCGCTCTTGATATCGTTGGAAAGCTAATAAAAAGATATAGAACTCTCATGGAGAGGTCGAGTGCTAAATCGGTTTCTATTTTTGTCAAATTGCATCCGTAAGTTAGTGACGTGATGCTGTTCCTGACAGTCAAACCTTTGTAGCATCTGATGGCCATATGTTGCGTTGTAGGTGTCAGAATTGGATGAAACTGGTGTCGAATAAAATCTAACATCCATATCTACAAGTTTCATGAAGACATCAAATCCTAATTCGACCGTTAAGAGGGTAAAATAAGCAAAATACGTTGATTTGTCCGAATGCTACGAGTTAAACAGCCTTGTGAATATGCCCAGTGCATAAACAAGCATCTTAGATCATTTAAGAAGCATCCAGTGAAGCTAACCAAGTGTATACTCAGAATACAGAACATTATGATGGTTGGAGAAGTGATTTCGAATGAAGTATTAAAATATTCAAAGTTCAAGCTTGTTCAAAAAATGAGGCACCCTTTTCTATAAAGTTCTGAAGCATTAAGTACTGTAACAGAAGAAGACAAAAGCTTTAGCAACTTTCATAGAAGAAAGAAAATAAAATCTTGAACAAAGGAGAAATGTCTTGCTACTGTAAAAGTGCAAAAGCTGTGAATTCAAAAACACTTTATCTAAAGTGTGCTCAGCAGAAAAGATAAAAGGATTTGTGCAATGGTCAAAAATCTCCAATAGCTATATTTCAGAGTTAGGCCATTTAAGTGGAAATCATTTGAATAAGAAGTGATTAGGTTGCTACTGTTGTTGTTGCTGCTGCAGTTGATAAAAAAAATGAGACCATCACTATTTACATCTCAATAGAATTTCTTCTCAACATAATCATTCTATATCCACTCAAGTGAGTGTTATGAGAGATTTCTTTAGTTCTTATGAACTTCATTATATATCCACCCTTCTGAGTGTAGGAAGAACATTTTCTTTGTACTTCATTGTAAATACACTCTGTTATTGTTGTGAGAATATTTCTATGTAACCTTCATCAAAATTCAGTGAGCCTGAGGAGACTAGGCGAAATCAATACTGGCAACAGTCTGGAGAGGCTGGTTAAAAACAATATTTGTTGAGCATGGAGAGGCTAGATGAAAAGAATACTCAATGGCCTAGAGAGGTCGGTTAAGAATAATACCCGTTGAGCTTGGAGAGGCTATGTGTGCGAAGAATACTCGTTTGTAATCTGACCAGTTATAATGAAATCTTGGTGAAGCCAAGGACTGGAAGTAGCTCATGGTTTTTATGTGTGAACTAGGATAAATTGTTTGTGTGCGCTCATCTCATCCCTATCTATTTTATACGTGATTGAATCTCTTTCTGTTTGTATTTGTTCAATATTTGTACTGTGCTGAAATTGTTTTATTCCGCTGTGTTAATCTCTCAAAGATTGCAAAAGTTTTTCAAAATACCCATATTGCTCAATTCAACCCCCTCTTATGTGATGGTTGCTTGAGCCAACAATTGGTTTCAGAGCCAAGTACTCTGGTAAAGAAGCTTAAACGCTTAGAGTTCAAGATCCTTGTTATGTTAGCAACCAAAAGCATTGTTTTCCAAATTGTTTGGTTTTAAAGTTGAAAAACTTACTGTTCTTAAAAATGAGCCTTTTGTGAAAATAAATAAATAAAAATATAATAATTGAAAATGCTTTTACTATTATGTGGGATTTTGTTTCTAATTTTTTTTTTAAAAAACAAAAGTTGTGTTAAAATTTCTTTTATAGAAAATGTTTATCCTTAAACCTTAGAGCAATGTTTTTTTTTTTATGAAATAGTTTTAAAAATGTTGTTTTAATTAACAAATACAAAAAAGTGTTCTAATGATAAAAATAAATTTATTTGGGTTCCTAAAGCTTCAAATTGCTTGTCTGCTAACTCCCAAGGACCCAAGTCAAAGTGCGTACCTAGAGTTCTTCCTCGCGATTTTGTTTTGTAGGAAAATGCGAAAAAGATGGATGCGTCACTCAATAAAGAAGGAAACCTCCTAAAAGTGCATCCCAAAATTAAAATGTATTATTAAGTCAAGGAAGATGCACTCATTCATGCCTTCTTTTTTATGCAAACGAAAAAATTCATAAACTTCAAGAAGTCTAAGACTTCAAATGAGAAGGAAAGTTTGATGAAAGGAAGACACAATGAGTCATCTCAACTAAGGAGCATCACACCTCGCAAATTTCAATAAGTGTCTCTATTCCTAAATTTATTATATTGTCTAATTATACTGGACAGTATTATTGCTTATTGTTCAAAATAATATTAATTCCATAAGTTGTGATTGCATAATTGATATCATTATTTTACTTGCTTAAAATTGACTTATAATCTCTTTGTGAAAGGGAAAAGATAACGATCGTACTGCTCTATCTCAGGGGGAGTAACGTATCTTTCTATGCTAAATCTGTTTGTACTCCTTCATACATGTTTTTGATAAGCATTAGTTCAGGGGGAGTCTTAATACAATTTAAGTGGAGAATGTCTCATATCTTTGCTGCATTATTATGTTTTTCTTAACATATTATCTAGCACCAAGAAGATATTAAATTTGGGAGAAATAACTATTGATAACCCTTTTTGTTGATAACAAATAGGGAGAGAAATAGATGTAAAATATGTAGAATATATTAGGTGATTTGTCATCATCAAAAAGGGGGAGATTGAAAATACTATAATTGTTGTGAGCAATGACTTTATGTGGTTTTGAGTGATGACAAATCTAAGAAACAAGTTCGCTAAATATATTGCATAAATAATTCATTATATAAATATGTAATTTATTATATAAATATGTGAACAGTGCTAAATGTGTGCTCAAGTGTGCAGAATAATTATTTAAGCAAACAAGCATTGGAAATGAAGAAAGGAAGAAGATTAAAGAGAAGATGTCAAGTGTCTTGATAAAACGTCTTTTGAGACAAAGTGTCTAACCCCAATAAGCAAGCGTCCAACGGCTTCAAGAATCATGTATCTAAGAAGAACGTGTCTCATATAGTAAAGGACTGGAAGTCCAAAGCTTGAACACGTCCAACAAATCTCAATGTTATAAACGATCGAAAGAAGTGCCTTGTACCAAGTGTCTCACTCAAGCGTCTTATGAAATGTCTTAAGACTGGTGAAGCGTCCAAGGCTAGTTAAGTGTCTAAGACGGATGAAATGTCTTATCCCAAGCTTATGCTATAGTGTCTATCTTGAAGCACCTTCTAAAGTGTCTTAATACTATTCAAGCTTCTGTGAGACTAATAGACCAGACTATTATTGTTAAAGAACAAAAGCATATAAACAAGGATTGAAGATTGAAGTCAAGCGTCTACTGTCGAAAATCAAGTGTTTGAAATGTCGATATTTGAGCTACAATCATCGAAATGAAGTGATCTTGGTTTGGTTAGAAATATAAGAGAAATACCTATAAGTTTCATTTAGGAGTCGAGATCTGACTCAATCTCTATCTAAGTGAAATTCCTTCTTCAAGCTAGAGATGTGATACTATTAGTGATTGTCAGAACATGCAAGCGTCTGATGACAATATCTAGAGCTTTAGTTGTTCAAATGCATCGATCTTGGTATCATTGAAAAGCCAAGAGAAATATCTGGAACTCGGAGAGGTTGAGAGTTAAATCGGTCTGTATTTTTGTCAAATTGCATCCGTAAGTCGGTGACGTGATGTTGTTCCTGACAGTCAAACCTTTGTAGTTTCGGATGGCCATATCTTGCGCTGTAGGTGTCAGAATTGGATGAAACCAATGTTGAATTAACGCTAAATCCATGTCTATACATTTCATGAAGACATCGAAACCTAATTCGACGTTAAGAGGGTCAATGAAGCAAAATACGTTGACTTGTCCGAATGCTACGAGTTAAACAGCCTTGTGAAAATGCCTAATGCATAACCAAGCATCTTAGCTCATTTAAGAAGCATCCAGTGAAGCTAACCAAGCATCTACTTAGATTACAGAACATTATGATGGCTAGAGAAGTGATTTTGAATGAAGTATTAAAATATTAAAAGTTCTAGCTTGTTCAGAAAATGAGGCACCCTTTTCAATAAAGTTCTGAAGCATCTAGTACTGTAACAGAAGAAGACAAAAGCTTCAACAACTTTAACAGAAGAAAGAAAAGAAAGGCCTGAACAAAGGAGAAATGCCTTGCTATAGTAAAAGTACAAAAGCTGTGAAAACAAAAACACTTTATCTAATACTCAGCATAAAAGAAAAAAGGATTTGTGCAACGGTCAAAAATCTCCAACAACTATATTTTTGAGTTAACCTATTTAAGTGGAAGATCATTTGAAGAAGAAAGTGATGAGGTTGCTACTGTTGTTACTGCTAATGCTGCAGTTGATAAAAAATGAGAGCATGACTATTTAGATCTCAACAGAATTTCGTCTCAACATAATCATTCTATATTAACTCAAGTGAGTGTTATGAGAGATTTTCTTTAGTTCTTATGAACTTCATTATATATCCACCCTTATGAGTGTAGGAAGAACATTTTCTCTATACTTCATCATAAATACACTCTGTGAATGTTGTGAGAATATTTCTATGTAACCTTCATAAAAATTAGTAAGCCTGAAGAGGCTAGACGAAAACAATATTGGAAACAGTCTGGAGAGGCTGGTTAAAAACAATAATTGTTGAGCCTGGAGAGCCTACCTGAAAAGAATACTCAACGGCCTGGAGAGGTCGGTTAAGAATAATACTCGTTGAGCCTGGAGAGGCTATGTGTGCAAAGAATACTCAACGGCTTGGAGAGGTTGGTTAAGAGTAATACTCATTGAGCCTGGAGAGGCTATGTGTGCAAAGAATACTCAATAGCCTGGAGAGGTCGGTGAATAACAATACTCGTTGATCGAGCCTGGAGAGGCTATGTGTGCAAACCATACTTGAGTATGGAGAGGCTAGGTGCGCAAAGAATACTCATCTGTAATCTGATCAGTTATAGTGAAATCTTGGTGAAGCCAAGGACTGGACATAGCTCATGGTTTTTATTAGTGAACCAGGATAAATTGTTTGTGTGCATTCTTCTCATCCCTATCTATTTTATATGTGATTGAATCTGTTTCTGTTTATATTTGTTCAATATTCTTATTGTGCTGAAATTATTTTATTCGGCTGTGTTAATCTCTCAACGATTGCCAAAGTTTTTCAAAATACCCATATCACTCAATTCACCCCTTTCGTGTGATGGTTGCTTGACCCAACACTTGTTTATCTTTTGCATCCAGAGTTTGGCTCACATATTCCATCTGTCTGCATTTGCATGCATGTTTCTTTGGTTCTTGTACTAGGAGAAAACTTGTGTTGATGTTGTTTTTCACTTTTCAAACTGTCTCAAGGTGGGAATAATTTAGAAAACCAGACAGAAACAAGAATTTTTGCAATATGCTGATTTCCTTTATACCTGGATTTTTTAGCTTGTTAATTACTGTCTATATACAACCCAACATATAGAGTGGTGATTTTGGACTCAAATGTTGCAGGAATGGATTTTCATGAGTTGTTGGATATTCCTCAAGGAGATCGGAGGAAGTACTATGATGACGTTACTGTTGTAGTGATATCGCTTGAAGGAAGAATCTGGAAATCGTCATGAAAATGATAAAGTATTTTCTGCATAAGCTACAAACAATGAAAGCAGTGTACCAGAAAGTCAAGAAAATGGAAAATTCAGCCAAACATAAACTTTCTCCCACTAAAAGACAAGACATTTCTATGAAGTACATGACATTTTTAATTCACCGCCCACCCACTCACTTCAAGCTTATAGAAACTAGTTTCCATAAGGTTTCAAAAATTTGAAATCGTACGAAAACTATAGTTTCCGTAAGTTGTCAAACTTTTGACACTTACGAAAATAAGTTTCTGTAAGGCTTCAAATTTTTGAAACCTTATTTTCGTAAGGTTTCGAGAAAGTTTCCGTGAGTGTAAAAAATTTAACACCTTACGGAAACTATAGTTTCCGTACAACACATAAAATTTGGAAAAACATACGAAACACTTACCTATCCGCCGCTGCCTGTGCCTGATCGGAGTTTGCAAAGGGAGGTTCTATGCCTTGGAAGGTGGAGTCGTGAGAGGTGGGAGGTGGGAAGAGAATAATAGAAAGAAGAATAATATGAGAGAGTGAAGGACGAAGGTCGACTGTTGGGGATAAAGGGTATTTAGGGAATAAGAAATTAACAGGGGAAGGTGTAACATCCCCATTTTCTATAACATCCCCATTTTCTATAACTCTAATCGAGTTGGTTAATCTCGATTAGTGCTTTTCTTGATTGTGTGTTAGTTTAAGACCTAGTTGGAAGCTTAGGAATAAGCTTCAATACTGTTGGAAGTGCCTAAGGTGTAACACGAGAAACTGGAGAAATCAGAAGTTCAGGAGGCTCTTCCTAGCTGAGCAGAACGCTCAAGTGTGGGAAGAGTGCACACTCAAGCGTGCCAACGCTTAGATGTTGGCACGATTCACGCTCAAGCATGCTGAGTGTGTTTGTCAGCTGGTGTGAGTTCTGATGCGTGTGTGACACATGTTAGGATAAGATGAAGGTGGAGTGGACAAGGCTCCACGCTCAAGCGTGCAAGTTCCCAACGCTGTAGCGTTCATAATGGGTTAAGTTTGGAGAGTTTCTTCCTCTTCCTCACTTTGCACGAAAATCACTTAGGGTCCTACAAGTGTTAGGGAGAGAAGCTCTGGGGTTTTAGTGAGAGAAAGCTCAGTTTGAGGGTGATCAAGGAGCCAGAACGTGATTCGAACTACATCGTGGTGATCATGACAAAGTTATGCACGAATTCGTTCGAATGATTTCTCGATTCGCTAAAGGTAAACTCCAATCCCTAACATATGTTCTTTGTGTTCTTCGTGTTTCTTCGAGTGTCTACTTTTTCTCTTGAGTTTTGGGGTTCCCTTAGGGCTAACACTATTGTATACGTGTTGTGCTCGTGATTAGGGAAAAGTCCGCGCTCGTGATTGTCCGAGGTTAGGAGGTTGAGGCCATGGCCAGGGAGGAGAAATGAGGCTGCTCTGGAGCTATTCTTGGTGGTGGTGGCTGCGTGTGAGAGGTGCCGGGAAGATAGCGTGGAGTACTGTGGTCGTCGGGAAGGCAAGAGTATCGTAGTTGTGATTTTTTAGGAAAGCCCTAACCCTACTAGTGATTGAGCCCCGATAAAGTATCTAAACCCTAGGTTTAGTTTACTTCGGGCTATCACCGCTAAGTTGGAACCCTAGGCTAGACAACGGTTGATCGAGGATGAACTGATTTACATGACTGTTATGATGCTGATTGTGATAACTGCTATCTGAAATGTTATGCTTGTTATGTTGTGTTGTTATTGCTATATTGTTATTGCCTTTGTGGTTATTGATACTATGGCGGTATGCCTAACTTAAGTGTCTGTGAACCTTGTGTGGGCGAGTTGATACCGTGGACTGTTTTACTGCTATGATGTGATGTGCTGGTTAAGCTGGAGCTGTGGCTCGTGATGATGCGTGCCATTGAAGTTGATCTATTATTGAACACTTAGGCCTGAGGGTTTGATATCATCTTGTTGAGGTTGCTTGTTGCATATCATAGTTGCCAAGTGGCGAGGTTGTATGACAGGTAGTATGGGCTGCCAACATCATGTGAGATTAGTTGTACTTAAGTGCGGGTACGGAGAGCGGAAGGAGTGGTCGAGTGAGTGACCTTGGGGATCTTGTCAGTCTCGAGAATAATATACAGTGACGGGTGGGGTTGCTCCCATCGTGTCGTGATGCCTGATCTTATCCAGTTAGCCTGAAAAATACCTGAGCTTTCCACGTTCTAGGCTAACATTATGAGGCGGCCAAAACACCCTGGTCCCGGGCTCAGTAGGGGGTGCACTTTTATTGGTCATAGAGAGCGGTTCAATTTCTTGGACAAACTAACTCCTGTTCCGGTGTGGAACTCTGTGTTATGAGATTCGGCCGGCATGCTGCATGGGATTATTATCTCGGTCTAAAGGATTGATCTGAGGGAGAGATTTATAGAGATGAATGCTTGTTGCATGGGTTGACTCGAGAGATGTTTGGTTGTGTGAGATATTAGTTATACCTTTTATATCTGCTATACATGCTAGTTTCCATATATGATGCTATGTTACCGTTGCTGTTCCGACTTAGATGCACCGTATTCTTATCTCCCTGTCTTTTCTATGTTTTTGTTCTTCACTTGTGTAAAGACGAGGAGCCTACTGCTTTCGGAGATGGACCCGAGAATGCCCCCTTTCATTACAGCGGCACCGAGGATGCCGGTGCTGGGGGAGATCGAGATCATCTACCATGAGGACAGGGGGTGGCATGTGGACCCTTTGACTTTTCTGACGGTCTACACAAGGCTGGTGAGCTTGCTGTTTCGAGGAGGGGCTTCACATAGAGAGGATGTTTTGGGGCCTTAAAGTGTCAACCAGTTTCTACCTTTCACCCAGATGTGGCAGCCATCGAGACACCACAAGAGGGACTACACGTGGGCAGCACCAGCGACTTCGTACACTTCCAGCCGTAGAGGTTTTGTGCTGCAAGGACAGTGGAGGAGGACTGAGCAGTATCCGAGGACCTATCGGAGGGGTAGGGTGGTGGTGTCTAGCTCTTTTTCCGTGTACGAGCCTTTGGTAGTTTATAGGCGTACTCACGGAGAAGGCCAGGTTAGTTCAGGGCATCCACACCACTAATGGTGGGATTCCGACCAGTGCATCTAGGTTGCGAGCTGAGCGCTATATATGTATGTTTAAGAGGGGTGGGCAGTGTTGGTGAGTTGTGAGAGCTCTTTTATTTTTTTCTGGATGTATATGTTTTATATGTTTTATACCTTTCAGTTTTTATTATACAGTCTGGCTGTGTGTGTACAGTTGACGGGTGCCGAACCCGCCAAAATTAATAAAACCGAATTAAAACCTTACTAGTAGCAAGGGTATTGACCCGAATCATTTCCCAACGATCATCTTAGCAATCCAATCAAATAGGCAAGAAAAATAAAAGGTTGGGGGTTTGCAGGTTTATAAACACGAAAATAACAAAGCTAAAACACAACTAAAAACATAACGAAAGATATAAAAACAACCAATCCAAGGGAATGACAATTATTGGGTTTAATCAATCCTTAACCACAATCAAACATCATGTTAATTTCATCCTTGGTTTCAAATTATAGCAAGAAGGCTCATCATAATCCACAATTTCACTACTAGAAACGCTTCTAGAATGAAGATTAATCAAGGAAAAACAATTAAACAACCATTAAACCAAGATAAACTTAAAAATCGAAATTAAACCAAGCTAGACATAACATCAAGCACCTTCAATGCAACAACCAAATTATGTCTTCTCTCTTTAAAAATGAGCTAATGAAGCCACTAACATATACATTCAAGACTCAACCTCATTTAAGCAGATAAAATTAGAATCCATAATCAAAGAGGAGAAAATAATGAAAAACGAAATTCAACATGAATATAAAAAATAGAGCAAGGTTTCATAAATCAAACCACAATAATGTCTACACCCAAGGATTGATTAAGAGAGTTTAGACCTCCATGGGTGTGGAGGAACAACCCATAAAAATGAAAATGAACAAAAGCTAAAAACTTAGAAGAAGGAAGAAGAAGAAAAGAGAGAAAAGCTCTCTCAAATCCCCATAAGCCATAAGCCCTCCAGTTTTTCACTATTTAAAATTGACTTAATTAACAAATTAACTAATTCCCTCCATGCCCCATAAGCCCAGCTTCAATTGGTCACAAAAAATGCCCCAATTGGACCTCTAATAAGAAAATTAGGCCCAAAACAAAATACTTCAAGATACTCCAAGATCTGAGGCTAACATTGCAAAGCAAATTACACCATCAAAACGACATAAATTGGTCACGTGATCTTCATGAAAGTTGTATACAAATGTGTCTTCTTCAAAGTGGTCTTAATTTCAGGGGCATCCGACCTCTATGACTCAATTTAAGTCCCAAACACTGCTCTCTAGCCAAACTTCTGTAACAACAACTCTGGTCATACTTTCAGCCCAGGTTTGACCCTTTTATTCTCAGAATTGAATCTCGAGCTCTTCATGAAAGTTGTAGATAATTTTCTTATATTTTATAAAAAGTTAAAATCACCATTTTTTAGTATCTACAACCAAATTTATGCTCAAAATACAGAAGTAGTGTGAATGTGACAATAATGTCATAAATGCAATTAGGCCCAATTAATACCCAAAGTCATGAAATGCACCCAAAGACCAAAATTAGGCATAAATGATGTTTAAAACAACAAGTATGAGGGTTAAACAATATGCCAAAATAATGTTCATCAAATACGCCCCACACTTAGATTTTGCTTGTCCCAAGTAAAACCAAAAATATATCAAAGCATAGGACATGGGACAACAAACAATGATTCACTTCCAAAAGATTTTCAAGAGTGCAAGAGTATATGCGCAAGAAGAACAACCAATGATGCAATAAATCACAACATCCATGAAGCAAATTCTTTCCATCTTCATCCAACAAGCAAGGCAAATCCCATTGAAAAGAATAAATTAAGAATGATAGAACCTCACATGACATACTCGATCCCTCAAGTGTTTAGATGTTAAGTGTTTCACTCAATTCAATCCATGAAAATTGGTACTACCATAAGCTTGCTTATCTTCTCATTCTCCACCACTCATGCACATGCACCCAAAAATCAAAAGGACTTTATTCAAGGATATAATGTGGTCAACGTAAAGGAATGCAATGGAATGGATATGGCAAGTTAAAACCAAAGAGATTGGAGGAACATTGGCAAAATTCAAATAAAAACAAATGCATTCAATTGCACCCTACAACCAAGAAACTATTTTTTCAAATTCCTTCCTTCCCTTGTGTTTATTTTTCTTTTCCTTCTCTTTTCTTTTTTTCTTTTCTTTTTCTTTCTTTTCTCTTTTCTCTTTACTTTCTTTTTCTTTTTCTTTAAGACAAGTATAGCTATACAATTTTTTTTTTCTTTGTAACTCTTTCTTCCTTTCTTTCTTTCTATATTCTTTTTTTTCTTTTCATCAACACTTGCAAAACAAAAATCAACTTCCCCCACACTTGCTTAAAAGCTTCCCAATGTTCCCCTATTCCCTAAGGTAAGGTGGAGACATGGTTTTTCACTTTAAGGCTTGTAATGAGCTCAAAAACAAAGAATGTTCAAAAAGGCCCAAGGGGGGTAAATCAATGGAAAAACATGCAAGGTTGGCTATTTGGCTAAGTGGCTAAAAGAACAAAAATGTCTTCATCATGCTAATATGTGCATGCACAATGTAGCCTAAAAAAGAATCAAAGCAAGTTCTAGAGCAACAAAATCCATGAACGAAAATTCACACAAGAATGAAGAGTGTATAGGCTAAAAAATCTCACAAGGTATATGTTTCTATAAAACTCAAATTATCAATGCAATGTTCATCACCAAACTTGTCAAAATCAAAAAGGAAGATAATTTAATCACTTATGACATGACTCTTTTCACTTCAATTGATTCAAACCCACAACTCTCACAACTCTAAAAACTCCAAATGGAAAGCAAAAAGCATTTATTCTTTTTTTTTTTTTTCAAAAACAGCAAAATGACACTAAAACAATAAAATAATGTAAAAAAGCAGTGGCAAAACAGAAAAAACAGCAAACAGCAAAATTGGAAAAACAGCAGAAAAACAACAAAAACAGTAAGCAGTAAAAACAGAAAATAGCAACAGCAAAACAGAAAACAGTAAAAACAAACACTAGAGCATACTTTTATTCAATGAAAAACAAGACAAAAACATAAAAAAAAAAAAAAATGAACATTAAAAACAAACACTAGAACATACAATTCAATGAAAAACAAGACAAAAACATAAAACAAAACATGCATTTCTCCCTCCCCCCCCCCCCCCCCCCCCCACACTTAAATTCTACATTGCCCTCAACCTGAAGCTCAAAACCAATGAATAGGACAAGTAAAAATAAAAGGAGAGAGGTAAGAAACTTCCCAATCAATCAAGGTAAGTCGCATCAAGCAAGTGGAGCTCCTCCATCGTGTCTTCTTGTGCTCCCTCATAAAAGTGCTTGAGGCGACAACCATTGACTTTAAACCTTTTTTTAGTGCCTCACTCTTTATCTCAACTGCACCATGAGGAAAAATATTAACAACAATAAAAGGACCAATCCACCTAGAATGAAGCTTACCGGGCATGAACTTGAGGCAGGAATTGTATAGAAGAACTTTTTGACCAATGAGAAACTCCTTCTTTTACAACAACTTGTCATGAAACAATTTAGTCTTTTCTTTGTAGATCCAAGAGTTCTTATATGCCTCCAATCTAAGCGCCTCAAGTTCTTGAAGTTGGAGCTTTCTTTGGGAACCCACTTGACTCAAGTCAAGATTGCATTGCTTCACCGCCCAAAATGACTTGGACTCAATCTCCACCGGAAATTGGCACACCTTTCCAAAGACAATCCTAGAGGGAGACATCCCCAAAGGTGTCTTGAAGGCGATCCTATAAGCCCACAAAGCATCCTTAAGTCTTTTGCACCAATCTTTTCTATTTAGCTGCACGGTCTTCTCTAAAATTTGCTTCAACTCCCTGTTTGATACTTTAGCTTGCCCATTTGTTTGGCTGTGATAGGGAGTTGAGACCTTGTGCACCACACCATACTTCTTCAACAAGGCACCTATGGTTTTGTTACAAAAATGCGAACCTTGGTCACTAATTATGGCCCTTGGAATACCAAACTTGCAGAGAAATATTTGATCTAACATAATCGACAACAACATGGGAATCATCAGTCCTGGTGGCCTTGGCTTTCACCCATTTGAATACATTATCAACAACGAACAAAATATAAACAAAACCAAAGGAACTAGGGAATGGACCCATGAAATCAATGCCCTAAACATCAAATATCTCACAAAACAACAAAGGTTGTTGGAGCATCTCATTCCTACGTGAAATAGTACCAGTTCTTTGGCATTGTTCACAATTATTAATGTGAAGAATGACTCAAAATTGCAAGTTTGAATCTGTTGCAATTTCGCTAAGCGAAATCTGATGTTCTTCAAGTCTTTGTTTCTGTCTCAATTTCGCTAAGCGAGTGGAATTTCGCTAAGCGAAATCTTCATTTCGAAAATCTGTTATAAACCCTAGAAACAGAACGTTCAAGAGAAGAGAAATACATTTCAGAGATCAAAGCATTCTTGGAGTGATTTCGTGTGCGAATCTTCATAGAGTTCTTGATAGAATAACACTTGATTGTAAATTGAGAGAAGATCAAAGTGAGATTTGGGTTCTAGGGTTGAGAGAAGATAGAGAGACATTGTGAATTGGAGTTTTGCTAGATTGGGCAAGAACACCATTGTTCTCTATTGTTGTAACCGGATCCGAATTCATTTGATTATAGCGGAGTTGCTCTCTCCCGTGGATGTAGATCACATTGATCGAACCACATAAAAGTCTTGTGTGTGATTATCTACTCTTTCTCTTTAATTTCTTGCTTGTTAATATTGTGCATACCAAGTGTTTATTGTTTGTATTGTGTGGCTGTTGTTTTCTTTGTGTGTTTGTTTATGTGTTTAGGAACTTTGTGTCTTGTATCTGATTCATTGGACCAACAAGTGGCGACACCTGTGGGAATTGGAAGGAAGAACAAAGAGGCTAAACCATGGGAACGAAATACGACATCGAAAAGTTCTCCGGAAGTAGTGACTTCGGTTTATGGAGAATCAAGATGGAAGCAATCTTGATACAGCTAGGATGTGCAGAAGTATTAAAGGGTGAGGTAAAGATGCCTACCACGCTTTCTCAAAAGGAGAAAGTAGACATGATAGACAAGGCAAGAAGTGTTATCATCTTATGTCTAGGTGATAAGGCGTTAAGGGAGGTTGCAAGAGAGAAGACCGCCGCTGGAATGTGGGTTAAATTGGAGTCTTTGTATATGACAAAGTCTCTAGCAAATAGGCTACTGCTGAAACAACAATTGTATTCCTTCAAGATGACCGAATCAAGGACAATTACGGAGCAAATTGCGGAATTCAACAAGATCCTTGATGATTTAGAAAACATTGGGGTGAAACTTGATGACGAGGACAAGGCTTTGCTCCTTATCAACTATCTACCTAAGTCCTTTGAACATTTCAAAGATGCCATCCTCTATGGCAAGGACCAAACCATCACTTTGGATGAAGTGCAAACATCGATTCGATCAAAGGAGCTTCAAAAGCAACAAGAGCACAAATCCGAAGACAATGGTGAGGGCCTAAATGTGTCAAGAGGTAGATCAATGGAGAAGAAAGGACCAAAGAAGAAGAAGCCTCGATCAAAGTCGAAGAATCCCTCAAAGGCAAAGTCCAAGTCAAAGAACGCATGTAACAATTGTGGTAAAACAAGTCATTGGTGGAAGGATTGCTATCTACCGGGAGGTGGAAAAGAGTCTCGAAAATCACATGATACGGCGGATGTTGTAGTCAGTGATGATGGTTATGAGAGTGCGGGTGTGTTGGTGGCATCAAGTTAGGACCCACAAAAGAATTGGGTAATGGATTCCGGATATTCATATCATATGTGCCCAAGGAAGGATTACTTCGAGTCGTTAGACTTTAAAGAAGGTGGAGTGGTGCTTCTAGGCAATAATAAGCCATGCAAAGTACAAGGTATGGGATCTATCCGGCTTAAAATGTTTGACAATCACAAAATCCTTTTATCTAATGTGAGGTACGTCCAGGAACTTAGACGAAATCTTTGATCCCTTAGTATGTTTGATGCATTAGATTATTCTACTAAGATTGAACATGGCATGATTAAAATTTCAAATGGTGCATTAGTTGTTGCTAAAGGAACTAAGAAAAACGATCGTATATTCTAGAGGGTTCTACTATTATTGCACATGCATCAATTGCTAGTCAAACACCGCATGATAAGACCAAGCTATGGCATTCGAGACGAGGGCATGTTAGTGAAAGAGGTTTAGTTGAACTTGAGAAACAAAATTTGCTTAATGGTGATAAACTTGGTAAATTGGAATTTTGTGATCATTGCATTCTAGGTAAGGCTCATAGAGTTAAATTTGGAAGTGGTATGCATAATTCTAGTAGACCTTTTGAGTATGTGCACTCGGATTTATGGGGTCCTTCACAAGTTAAGACTCATGGAGAAGGTTCATATTTCCTCATCATTATTGATGATTTTTCTAGGAGAGTGTGGATTTATATTTTGAAAAACAAAACAGAAACGTTTCAAAAGTTTAAAGAATGGCACACTCTCATAGAAAATCAATTAGGAACTAAGCTGAATGTTTTAAGGACTGACAATGGCCTGGAGTTTATTTCAGAGCAATTTAACCAGTTTTGCAGGAAACAGGGAATAAAGAGGCATAAAACAGTAGCATGGACACCACAACAGAATGGCCTAGCCGAGAGGATGAATAGGACCATTTTAGAGCGTGTGAGGTGTATGCTTTTGGGAGCGGGGCTGCCCAAAAGTTTCTGGGGAGAAGTTGCTAGTACTGCTGTGTATTTGATTAACAGATGTCCATCTTCAGCTATAGACTTCAAGACACCGATGGAAGTTTGGAGTGGCAAGCTAGTTGACTACTCGAATTTGAGGATACTGGGTGCTCTAGCATTTTCTCATATGAGACAAGGAAAATTAGAGGCTTGAGCTGTTAAATGTATCTTCATTGGCTATACGGAAGGTGTGAAGGGTTACAAGTTGTGGAAGTTGGAACCTGGGGAGGCAAAGTGTATAATTAGCCGTGTTGTCACATTTGATGAGACTAGAATGGCAATTATGTGCAGGAACTAGAGGAAGGCAACTCAGAAAGTGGAAAGGAGAAAACTCAGTTTGAGGTGGAGTCTTCTACTCCTATATGTGCTACTAGAGGTGAAAGTCCTCCACCAGCAGAGGTTGTGGATCAACAACCACCACCAGAAGAAGACTACCAGTTGGCCAGGGATAGAGTTAGGAGGAACATTATACCTCCTAATCATTTTGGGTATGCGGACCTTATTTGTTATGCTCTTAATACGGCTGAGGAAATTCAAGATACAGAACCAAAGAATTTCAGAGATGCTATGGAGAGCAAGGATAGAGATATATGGTTGCATGCTATAAACGAAGAAATGTGGTCCTTGGAGAAAAATCAAACCTAGATACTTGTTGATTTACCCAAGAATAAGAGGGTAGTAGGATGCAAGTGGATCTTCAAAAGAAAAGATGGCATTCCAGGTGTTGAGAAGGCAAGGTATAAGGCAAGGCTGGTGGCAAAGGGTTTTACCCAAGTGGAAGGGATCGACTACAATGAGATCTTCTCATCGGTGGTAAAACACTGCTCTATAAGGATCTTGATGGCAATTGTGAATCAACTTGATTTGGAGTTGGAACAATTGGATGTCAAAAAAACATTTCTGCATGGAGACCTTGAGGTGACAATCTATATGCAACAAACGGAAGGGTTTGCAAAGGATGAGTCAAAGGTATGTCTTTTGAGAAAATCTCTTTATGCTTGAAACAAAGCCCAAGACAATGGTACAAAAAATTCAATGATTTGCTCTTAAGATATGGTTTTCTAAGAAGTAGCTATGATAGTTGTTCTACATATTGAAAAGAGATGAGGAGTATGTTCTTTATTTGCTTTTATACGTGGACGACATCCTTATAGCGAGTTCTAGCAAGGGTGAGATTGATAAACTCAAAGAGAGGTTAAATGCTGAATTTGAGATGAAGGATCTCGGGGTTGCTAAGAGGATTCTTGGGATGGACATTGTAAGGAACCGGAAGAAGAGTGAGCTTTTCTTATCTCAACGTGACTATTTGAAGAAGGTAGTGGAAAGGTTTAGAATGCATGAATCTAAATCCGTTAGTACTCCTTTAGGTCATCATGCAAAGCTCTCCATTGTACAAGCTCTTATCACCGAAGTGGAAAGGAGGAAAATGGACTTTATTCCATATGCAAGTGGAGTAGGTAGCATATGTACGGGATGGTGTGTAGTCGACCGGACTTGGCACATGCAGTAAGTGTTGTACGTCGTTTCATGGCAAATCCGGGTCAAGCACATTGGGAAGCTTTGAAATGGGTTTTGAGGTATTTGAATGGGTCTTTAAATTCTGGTTTGAGGTACAAGAGGTCTACTCAAGAAGATGATGCTATCATGGGGTATATGGATTCGGACTATGCCGGTAATGTTGATACAAGGAAGTCTCTTTCCGGGTATATGTTTACATTATTTGGAATTGCAATTAGTTGGAAGTCTACTTTACAACCTGCGGTTGCTTTGTCAACAACACAAGCTGAGTACATTGCACTTGCGGATGGAGTCAAAGAGTCTCTATGGTTAAAGGGGATGATTGGTGAGTTGGGAATTATGCAACAAGGTGTTGTGGTTCATTGTGATAGCCAAAGTGTAATTCATTTGGCAAAACACCAAGTATATCATGAGAGGACCAAACATATAGACATCCTTTACACTTCATTAGAGATGTTGTTGAATCTAAGGAAGTGAGGATTGAGAAGATTGCACTGGAAGATAATCCGGCGGACATGTATACCAAGTCATTACCTAGATCAAGGTTCAAGAATTGCTTGGACTTGATCAACTTTGAAGAAGCATAATTCCATAAGTGGGAGAGCAGCAATAATGGTGATCGTTGAATCATCAAACTCTGTTTTAGAGTCAAGGTGGAGAATTGTGAAGAATGACTCAAAATTGCAAGTTTGAATCTGTTGCAATTTCGCTAAGGGAAATTGGTTTCGCTAAGCGAAATCTGATGTTCTTCAAGTCTTTGTTTCTGTCTCATTTTCGCTAAGCGAAAATAATTTCGCTAAGCGAAAAATAAAGAAATTTCGGTGTTTCGGTTCTGTCTCAATTTCGCTAAGCGAGTGGAATTTCGCTAAGCGAAATCTTTGTTTCGGAAATCTGTTATAAACCCTAGAAACAGAACGTTCAAGAGAAGAGAAATACATTTCAGAGATCAAAGCATTTTTGGAGCGATTTTGTGTGCGAATCTTCATAGAGATCTTGAGAGAATAACACTTAATTGTAAAATGAGAGAAGATCAAAGTGAGATTTGGGTTCTAGGGTTGAGAGAAGATAGAGAGACATTGTGAATTGGGGTTTTGCTAGATTGGGCAAGAACACCATTGTTTTCTATTGTTGTAACCGGATCCGAATTCATTTGATTATAGTGGAGCTGCTCTCTCCCGTGGATGTAGATCACATTGATCGAACCACGTAAAAGTCTTGTGTGTGAGTCTCTACTCTTTCTCTTTAATTTCTTGCTCGTTAATATTGTGCATACCAAGTGTTTCTTGTTTGTATTGTATGGCTTTTGTTTTCTTTGTGTGTTTTTTTATGTGTTTAGGAACTTTGTATCTTGTATCTGATTCATTGGACCAACAATTACAATAAGCATGTGCATCATGAAATAATGTGGGCCAATACAAACCACAATCTAAAACCTTCGTAGCAGTGCGAGTAGGACCAAAGTGACCACCACATGCAAGAGTATGGCAAAAATGCAAAATGGACTAAAACTCATGATCAGGCACACAACGTCTAAAACTTGATCAACACATAATCTCCACAAATGAGGATCATCCCAAATGTAATATTTAGCTTCACTCTAAATTTTATCAATGTGATGCTTAAGACAATCAAGCAACTCAGATGCAGCTAAATAATTTACCAAATCAACAAACCAAGGATCCATACCTCGGAGTAGCAAAAGCTGCTCATCGAGAAAGGTCACTCGGATGGGAAGAGTCTCCATGGCTTGTGGGATGTGGCTCAAATGATTAGCCGCCAAGTTTTTAGCTCCATTTTTGTCTCTTATCTCAATGTCAAACTCTTGCAAGAGCAACACCCACCAAATCAATCTAGGATTTGCCTTAGCCTTCTTCAACAAGAACCTCAAAGCCTCATGATCAGAGAATGCAATAACCTTAGTGCCTAACAAATGTGCTCTAAATTTATCCAAGGCAAAAGCAATATCTAAGAGTTCTTTTTCTATCGTGGTTTAGTTGGCTTGGGTCGAATCCAAAGTATGAGAGGCATAAGATATGACATGAGGTTTCTTGCCCACTTGTTGTGAAAGGATAGCTCCAACCGCATAGTTCGATGCATCACATATCATCTCAAAAGGTACTCCCAATTCAGAGGTTGAATGATAGGAGCAAAAGTCAAATGCATCTTCAACTGATCAAAAGCCTCTTTGCAAGAGGCATCAAAATCAAACTCTACCTCCTTTTGGAGGAGTCGGGAAAATGGAAGCGCAATCTTGCTAAAATCCTAGATGAAACGCCTGTAAAACCCTGCATGACCAAGAAAAGAACGCATTTCCCACACACAAGTGGGGTAGGGTAAAGAGGCAATAACATCAATTTTGGATTTATCAACTTCAATGCCTTTGCTAGAATCTACATGCCCTAAGACTATACCATGTTCTACCATGAAATGACATTTTTCAAAATTAAGAACAAGATGAGTCTCAATGCATCTATCAAGCACCCTAGCAAGGTTATCTAAACATGCATCAAATGAGGAGCCATACACTGTAAAATCATCCATAAATACTTTCATACAGTTTTCTAAAAAAATCAGAGAAAATGCTTATCATACACCACTGAAATCTACCTGGGGTATTACATAGCCCAAATGGCATCTTCCTATATGCAAATGTACCAAACGGCCAAGTAAAAGTGGTATTCTCTTGATCTTCGGGTGCTATGCAAATCTAAAAGTAGCCCGAGAAACCATCAAGGAAACATTAATGTGACTTGCTCGCCAGTCTCTCCAACATCTGGTCTATGAAAGACAATGGAAAATGATCTTTTCTGGTGGCCTGGTTGAGTCTCCGATAGTTAATACGAACTCTCCAACTGTTCTGGACTCTTGTTGGGACCAACTTTGCCTTATCATTAACCACCACAGTCATCTTGGTCTTCTTTGGGACAACTTGCACCGGACTCACCCATTGACTATCTGAGATCGGATAAATGATACCAGCTTGCAGCAGCTTGCTCACCTCTTTCTTCACAACATCCATAATCAATGTGTTAAGTCTCCTCTGAGGTTGCCTCACTGGTTTGGCCCCTTCCTCCGATAAAATCTGATGCATACAAGGTGAGGGGCTTATACCAGGAATATCAGCAAGTGTCCAACCAATTGCCTTTTGTGTTGCTTCAAGACTCTCAACAATTTTTCTTCTTGTTCAGACTGCAATTGTTTGGTTATTATGAACGATAACTTCTCATTTTCTTCCGAGAACACATATTTCAGATGCTCAGGCAAGGGTTTAAGTTCAATTCAAGGTGGTTGCTGGATAGATGGTACCAATTTCGGGACTGAAATCAAGTCCGCTAAATTTGCAGCAACATCACCTGAAATTTGTGCACTATTGCAAAATAGCATCATCATATCCCATGGAATCAATAACAACATCATCATGAAAGTCAACATCAGTATCAACATGATCAACACATGATAAAAATGTAAAAATTTCAGCACATGCATCACACATCACATTTTCTTTATCAGTAGAAAGTCCAGAACATGCATCACAATCATCACAAGCAATGCTATCATTATACTCTAAAATCTCAGGAAATTCAGCCAACATATCAACATGTATATCATCAACCATCAAATCAAGAACATCCAAATGAAACACAGAATGATCTTCTATAGGGTATTTCATGGCTTCAAATATGTTAAATTGGATTATATCACCACCAACTTCCATGGAAAGGGTACCAGCATGCACATTAATCTTAGTTTTTGCAGTTTTCAAAAATGGCCTACCTAAGATCAATGGGGTTGGGGTATCAATAGATTCATTTTCCATATTTAACACATAAAAATCAGCTGGAAAGATTAAATTTTTTACCCTAACCCATACATCCTCAAGCACTCCTGCAGGTTGAGCCATGCTCCTATTTGCTAGTTGAATGACAATATTGGTGGGCTTTAGCTCTCCAATGTGCAATGAAGTGTAAACAGACTTTAGCATGACATTTATGGAGGCTCCCAAGTCCAACATAGCATGTATGAACTGTTTGTTGCCTATGGTGCAAGGGATGGTGAAAGTGCCCGGATCTTTGCATTTTGGGGGCAAATGTGGTTGTATCAAGGCTGAAACATTTCTTCCCATGCTCACTTTTTCATTCCCTTTCAGCCTCCTCTTATGAGTGCATAACTCCTTTAGAAACTTGGCATACCTGGGAATCTGCTTTATGGCCTCCAAGAGAGGAATGTTCTCCTCCACTTTCTGAAAAGACTCCATAATCTCCCTATCCAATTCTGTTTCAACCACTCTTTTTGCTTGAGTCTTTCTATTTGGAAAAGGAAGAGGAATCTTCATTTCAGTTTTAGGTTGATTCTTTGAACTATCAACCAGTTCTGCACTTTTTTGCAACTCATTGGCACAATTCTGATTTTCTAATTTTTCTGCATGTTCTGCACTTTTATAAGTTTCAGAATCAGCCTCTTTATCTAAATTTTTCTGCTCAATGACTTCCTTACTACTCCTCAATGTTATAGCACTCACATTTCCTTTTGGATTTGGAATGATTTGGGAAGGTATTTGGCCTGAACCTTGGGACTGCAACTGACTATCAGAACTAGCCAACTGCCCAATCTGAGTCTCTAAATTCTGCATGGTGGCCTCTGATCTAATCTGGTTTTGCGCCAATTGCCTCACCAAATTCTTTAAAGCTGGTTGATTAGAAGAAGAGGATGGCTGGTTTGTTTGTTGTTGTTGCACTGATGGTCTTAGAGGTTGAAATGGCTGCCTCCATTGTTACTGGAATGGTTGTTGGAATAGCTGTTGGAATGGTTGTCGGAATGACTGCCTAAACTATTGTGGCTGTTGCTGGTATGCTTGATGTGGTGCATTGCCATACTTGATTCTGATGATTTTTCCAGCCCGGATTATAGGTGGGAGAGAATGGGTCATATTTGGGATTATATTTCCGCTGTGGAAAGATACCATTTTCTACAGCTTGTTATGGATCAATGGTGGAACTTTCTTGGAGTGTAGGACATGCATCATTAAAATGTTTTGGTGAAGTACAGATGCCACATACTGTTGCTACATTCTAGTTTTGTTGTTGTCCAATGGCTAATTGCCTCACCAATGAAGTAAGCTCCTCCAATCTGTTTTCCATTCTCCATTGGTCAACAATACTGGTTTGCATGCACCTCATTGACACCTTTGGTTTGAACATTCACTCTGGTACCAAACTGTTGTGCATTGTCTACCATATTCTCAATCAAAATTCGCACAACAGCAGGGGTCTTGTCTACTAAGGCATCACCATAGGCAGCATCAACAATACTTCTATCCATGGGAAACAGGCCTTTATAAAAATCCTGAATCAGCAACTGATCACAAATTTGATGGTGGGGACAGGTTGCACATAATCTTTTTAATATCTCCCAGTATTCATGCAAGGTCTCACCATTCAATTGTCTTATACAACAAATCTCTTTCCTCATTGTTGCATTCCTTGAGGGAGGGAAGAATTTTTCTAAGAACAACTTCTTCATGTCATTCCAGCAAGTAACCACACCAGGCTGTAAGTAATATAGCCAATCCTTCGCCTTATCAGCAAGGGAGAATGGAAAGGCTCTTAGCTTCACATGCTCATCAGGTACACCAGCTGGTCCCATGGTTGAACAAACAATATGGAACTCCTTGAGATGCTTTTGACGATCCTCACCTGCAAGACCATGGAACTTGGGCAACAATTGTATCCATCTAGATTTCAATTCACAAGGCTCATCAAGGTCAGGATATTGAATACTTAAATATTGATATGCAACATCAGGAGTAGCAAGTTCTTTCAAAGTTCTACTATTATCAGCCAAGTTTGGTGGTTCAGAATTAGTTACAGAATTGCTAACTATATATTATGGAATAGTATCAATAACAGATGCAAAATCACTATCAGGATCAGACTCAATTTCAGGTTCAAGTCCAATTTGAGATGCAATTCTATGAGCTCTAGCAAGTGAATGAAATGTTCTCTCTACTTCAAGGTCTAAATCAAGCAAGTGGTTATCAATATTGGACCTAGTAGATCTAGTACTCATGCAAAATGTGAATCAAGTAAGCACAATCACTCAGTTTAGCCTAAAAACAGCTGCAACAGGACATATTCAACTCTACATTACCCGAAATGATCTGAAAATCGAAAAACACATCAAACAATTGCAAAAAAAAAAAAATAAACAACACAGTAAATCTCTATAAAGCAGGCATAACTAACACAATTTTTTTTGGATGTTTTAAAAATAGTAAAATAGTTAAAAAATTAGAAAAGTGGCCTAAACGATGGAATCTGGTCGAATTTGAAGGCAATCCGAGCACAAAATTTGTCTGACAACAGGTAATTACCGAAATGCCACCGAAAACACTATAAACAGCAAAAAGTGAACAAATAGGTTAGAAATTAGTATAAACAACACCTAATATGATTGAATAACTAAGAATGGTCCCCAACGACGGAGCCAAAATTTTCACGGGTGCCGTACCCACCAAAATTAATAAAACCGAATTAAAACCTTACTACTAGCAAGGGTGTTGACCCGAATCATTTCCGATCGACCATCTTAGCAATCCAATCAAATAGGCAAGCAAAATAAAATGTTGGGGGATTTGTAGGTTTATAAACACGAAAATAATAAAGCTAAAACACAACTAAAACCAAAAAGAAAGATATAAAAATAACAAATCTAAGGGAATGATATTTATCGGGTTTAATCAATCCTTAACTACAAACCAATATCATGTTAATTTCATCCTTGGTTTCGAATTATAGCAAGAAGCCTCATCATAATCCACAATTTCACTACTAGAAACACTTCTAGAATGAAGATTAATTAAGGAAAAAGAGTTAAGCAACCTTTAAACAAGATTAAACTTAAAAACCAAAATTAAACCAAGCTAGACATAACATCAAACACCTTCAATGCAACATCCAAATTATGTCTTCTCTCTTTAAAATTGAGCTAATGAAGACACTAATACATACATTCAAGACTCAACTTCATTTAAGCAAATAAAATTAGAATCAATAATCAAAGAGGAGAAAACAATGAAAAATGAAATTCAACATGAATATACAAAACAGAGCAAGGTTTCATAAATCAAACCACAATAATGTCTACACCCAAGGATTGATTAAGAGATTTTATCCCTCCACGGGTGTGGAGGAACAACTCATAAAAACGAAAATGAACAAAAACTAAAAACCTAGAAGAAGCAAAAAGAGGAAAAGAGAGAAAAGCTCTCTCAAATCCCCAATTTCGTGCTACTGTGTTCTCTTAGTTTTTCACTACTTAAAGCTGACTTAATTAACAAATTAACTAATTCCCTCCAAGCCCCATAAGCCCATTTTCAATTGGCCACCAAAAATGCCCCAATTGGACCTCTAATAAGAAAGTTAGGCCCAAAATACTTCAAGATACTCCAGGATCCGAGGCTGACATTCCAAAGCAAATTACACCATCAAAACGACATCACTTGGTCACGTGATCTACATGATATTTGTAGATAAATGTGTCATCTTCTAATTGGTCTTAATTTCAAGTGCATCCGACCTCTATAACTCAAGTTATGACCCAAACACTGCTCTCTATCCAAACAATCGTAACAACACCTTTGGTCATACTTTTAGCCCAGATTTGACCCTTTTATTCTCAGAATTAGATCTCGAGCACATCATGAAAATCTACATCCAAATTTATGCTTAAAATAAAGAAGCAGTTCCAATGTGCCAATTATGCCATAAATGCAATTAGGCCTAATTAATATCCAAAGTCATGAAATGCACCCAAAGCCCAACAATTAGGCACAAATGATGTTTAAAACAACAAGTATGAGGGTTAAACAATATGCCAAAGTTATTTTCATCAACAATATCCTAGTGCCCTACTGATGGGGCTATGTTGATGCATGTTTATGTATGTACTAATCTTTACCCGTGCGTTACTCTGATTGCTTTGCCTTTTCCGTATGCGTTGTATGTTTATCGTGTTTTCTTTCGCTACGCTTCTTGAATAACGCGCTAACGCTAAAATACGGTTAAGGTACAGTTAATAATATAAGCTTGAGACCAATGATATTATCCTACGTAAGTGCGGTTGTCTTATTTAGTTGGTATCAGAGCATTGAGAATGTTTTGAGGCTAATGGGTCGACTTCATGTATGTGGGTTCGTCTCATTATTATGCTATCAGAGCAGTTGGTTCTAATAAGGGCTGTGGAAATCTGCAACCATTGCTACAAGTTTAGGAAGTGTACTGGCTTTGATAGTTGATACCCGAGTTGTATCAACTATGTCTAGATTGGGTAGAGTGTCAGATATGTGAGCTATCGAAGTGTTATAACTGTTGTTAATTCATAAGGCATATAATATGCTAAACTGTTAAGTGCTATTTTATGTCTTATGAATCGAATCTAATAGCTCCTTTTTACAGGAAGCTAAATGTCCCGTGGACGAGGTGCAAGAGGAGGTAGGCCGGCTACGACCGGAGACGACAACAACAACAACGGTGACAACTCCGGAACTGGAAGTGGTGGTGATAAGTTGGAAGTGATGAGAGCCATACGGGACTTGGCTACCGCAATGTTGCACCTGACACAACAGACTGCACAGTTTATGCAGTGGCAAGAGAACATAGAAGCAAGGGAAAATCAGTTGCATGCTGTTAGAGGAGATGAGACCCTGGATACAGGTCTCAATACCTTCATGAAGGGAAACCCTCCTCACTTCCACGTAGAGTATAATCCAGAGGCAGCTAAGATGTGTCTAAAAGAGGTGGAAAAGGTGTTCATGGCTATACACTGCCGAGAAGATTGCAAGGTGACATATGCTGTGTTCATGCTGGTAGGCGTAGCAGAGGCTTGGTGGAAAAACAAGCTAAGGTTACTGGAGGCTGAGGGAAGGATGGTTACTTGGAAACTATTTAAGGAAATCATTTTGGAGAAGTATTTCCCGAGGAACGTGAGGCAAGAGAAGGAGAAGGATTTTCTAAGCTTGACACAAGAGCGGATGTCAATGGGTGAGTATGTGATGCGGTTCGAAGCATTGCTCAAGTTATCCCAGTTTTATCAGGTCCATCCGGATAAGGAATGGGTTTGCAAAACGTTCGAGGACGGGTTAAGACCCGAGTTGAAGATGACGATGCTACCCTCTGGCATCGAATCTTTCCCAGAATTGGTGGAGAAACGTATAGTGCTCGAAGGACATGACAGAATAGGGACAGTTCAACCACAAGCTAGAAGTTGTGGACTAGTCTGCTGTAACACCCCAATTTTCACATTGATAAATTATACGAATCTTATCTGAGTCATAATGGCAAAGTTGTAATTCCGTAGATCTTTCTTTAAAAAATATCAAGATATTTTGGAGAAGTAATCATGACTACTTTAGAAAAGTAATCATGACATGGATGACTCATGGTGGTGAGTCGTGGTGGAGAAATCATGATTAATGATGAGTCAAGATGATGACTCACCCATTGACTAATCACACTCAGGAACCGCGTCTCTCGTCCGGTGTCCGATTTTATCTCTACATGTCCACTTTTTGAATCCAATCCAGATCTTGTTTTACTCCACATTACTGGTAGAGAATTATGGTTAAGGTTTGAGTTGACGATTCAAACGAAACTCGGTCTGCATATACCGGAACCGGTAACGGATAAGCCTCACGTCGTTTTCAAGGCCACCTCACCTTATCCATATCTCTAAGGCAATCATTACTTAGTGACTCACCTAGGTGAGTCACCATGGTAATGATGGCTAGGGGTGAGTCATATAGGTGACTCACCATAAGTCATGATGGCTTAAAGGAAATGACAATTTTGCCTCTAAAGGAAATGACCTTTTTCACCTTCAGTAATTTTTATAACATCCTTACCTCTTTCACTTCTCTTTCTTCTCCATGTTCAAAGTCTTCAAGTTCTACTTCCATTTTCTCTCAAGTGAAACTTAGACCAAATTGTGAAGGAAGTAATATGATGGAATAAGAGACAAAAACATAAGCTTCATCTTCCATATTTTCGTGATCTAGGAGAAAGAGAAGACAAGGTAAAAATCAAAATTGAAATCATTGTTAGAAGTGTTGAAGCTTGGTTGAAGCAGTCTCAGCAAGATCATTGCAATAAGTTCATCAACCGTTGGATCATGTTAAACATTGGTAAGGAAGTTCAGAACATGTGGTTCTTCAGTTTCTCCGTTCGGATTTTCGGTTCAAGGTCTAGAGTGGGAGATATGCAGCTTACACCGTGGTCCTAGTGTGTGGGAAACTCATCCCATATATCACCTAACCTGCCACAGTAAAACCATCGCCAGAAATTCGTTAACTGTTGGATCGGGCTGAAATTTGGGAAATAGGTTTAGGACACGTGGATATTCATCTTCCCCGTTCGAATTTCCAAGAAGAAGGTTGTATTGAGCTCGCTGCGTGGTGAGCTCCTAGTGGTTGCGGTTGTGCTCGTCGTGTTTGTGAGGTCGAGAGTCAAGAGTGTACGTGGATACAAGGGTGCACGGGAATGAATTACCAGGTGAGGAGGAAGAAACTACATATATCTGGGAATCATAGGCGTAGTATATAATTGTTAGCATATGTAGGGCTCCTCAAACCCTACTGGTGATGATGTGTGCTTATGTGTGGTGATTGATAACATGATTATTAGTGATGATTGATAACATCATTAAATGATCTCATACATGATAACATGCTATATGAGATGTTTGTTGTGATAACATGTTTACTTACTATCCTAACATGCTTGCAATAATGATTTGTTACTACACTATGACATATGATGTGTTATAACTGATATGATCTTGGGTGACTTTGGAGATGATTGGTATGTTGTTAGGAATTATAGGATGATGCTTGGTATGTTAATCTGTATGTTGTTAGGGATTATACAATAATGATTATTGATAGTATAAGAATGTGGATCTATTTTGTAAGTGGCTCTCATAGTTGGAGAGCGGCATCCTCGCAGGTGGAAGATGTGGGCTTTGAGGCATTAGTTACGTTGTTGTTGAAATGACGGATGCATAATCATAACATTTGCATTGTTGTGGTCGAAAGCCGCGAGATTTACAGCAACAGCTGTCTGAACAGTTATCACACGAGGTTGATTACTTGTGATAATTGCAATAGCAGTTTGAGTGGTTGTCACAAGGGGCCTATATGACTAGCTGCAACAGCAGTTTGAGTGGCTATCATATATGCTGGTACACAACTGCAACAACAGTTTGAGTGGTTGTGTATAGGGTGACGTGTGCATACTTGCCACAGCAACTTATCAGCAGTTATCACGCAAGGTCGGGACTTGTAACAATTGCAACAACAGTTTGAGTGGTTGTCACAAGAAGCTGTATGAATAGCTGCAACAGTAGTTTGAGTGGCTATAATATAAGCTAGTACCTGTATATAGCTGCAACAGCAGTTTGAGTGGTTGTGTACAGGAAGCCGTGTGTGCAGTTGCAACAGCAGTTTGAGTGACTGTCACATGAGGTCGAGGTGGACGTTCTGGGAGAAGTCCTAGGAACCAGTAAATTGGACTATCGACTCTACGCCCTTATAGTTGAAGGGTGACTTCCTACCTTGGAAAAGGACTACTTCACTGTTGAGTTAGAGGATAGTATTTCCAAGGGCCAGGAACTTAGTTGTGCATGTAGAATAGGCGATGACCCCTAGTTGTGATACTTTAAGGTTGATTGTTGTAGAATAGACTATGATCTCTAGTTGTGATAGTTTGAGGTTGACTATTGTAGAATAGGCGATGATCGCTAGTCGTGATACTTTGAGGTTGACTATTGTGATGAACTCGAGAGATGGTTGTGTTTGCTGATTGTGTGCCGTTGTACATGTTGGTATGTTATATGCTACGTGATTTCCCTTACATGATATTGTAGCGTTTCTTACCTCCTATGTATGTTTTCCCATGTTTACATATATGTTGTTGTTCGGGTCGTGATCCGAAGGCGGAGGTGCCGATTGGTCATCGAAAGTGCTACAGTAGGTAAAGCTGACCCGAGGTGTACTCTATTGTCACTAACAACACTTCTCAAATAGATAGAAACCTTAGCGGTATCTTTGAGTCTCTTGTGACTTGTACCACGGCCAGTGAAACGTCTATGTTTGTTTTTGTTATTGTTACTTTTACGCCATGGCTTCTAGGCGAGACTCTGATGTACAGTATCTGTAATAAGTTCTTATCTGCTTAACTTTTGAAGTGAAAATTTTTCCGGCTGTGTTTTATGGTATCAGAGGGAGTAAGGTTAAGTTTTGAATAGGTTATAATGGGATTATCCTACGTAAGTAGGGTCGTCTCATCCGCAGCGACAACGACTAGAGGAGTAGAAGTGGTAGATTCCACCAAAGGGCAAGACCATACGATTGCCCAGCTCAACACAACATTACCCATGTGATGTAGTGTAAATGTGACTTTAAAAGGCAACAGTATCCGTTTTTGACAAACAAGGACTCTTTTTCATATGGAAACGGCCTTCTGAACAAAACAACATTTTTCTATTATTTATTAGAAACTTTTGGTATTTCCGCAATTTTATGTGTTTTTTTAGACCTTTGGCATTTCTTTCTGTTACTTTACTTACATTTAGAATTCCTCTATATATTTGTAATCTTGTTATCTTTTAGTCAGATTGATTGAAATGAAAAACTGAGAAGTTTTCTCAACTTCCTATTGTCAACCATTCGGTATTCTTATAAATCAACGAACTGTTGGCCCTTACTCTTCCATCACCTACACTGCATCACCATGGAGGAGGTAGCTCCAATCAGGGTAAGTAAGAGATCCGAACATGTTTCCAATGCGGGGCACCACATTTGATAAAGAGCTGCCCAAGGACCCAGCATATCAAATGCTTTAACTGCAACCAGATGGGTCACTATGTATCAGACTGCAAGCCCGGAGTCAGGAGAAGGGCTCAGTTTCAACAATCGAGTGGAAGAGCTCAGACTGGTGGTACGATATCACAGAGTGCAAGTCAGTAGAGTTGACCACAGACCACCAAAGGAGTGTTTTCCGTCAGGGGATCTGAAATCTCTCGATGCCTTGATCTGATACAAGGTAAATGTCTAATCTTAGGTAAACTTTTATTTGTTTTATTTGATTGATTATGGGTCTATGCATTCCTTTATATCGATAGAGTGTATGGATCATATAGGGTTAATTGTTTCTTCACTGCCTTATGACCTAACTATTTCTACACCTACGGGTGAATCCTTAACCATCGTGTTCGTATGTCTAAAGTGCCCTATCATAATAGAGAGCCGAACTTTCCTTGTCGACCTTGTCTGTTTGCCTATGCAACAGACAGAAGTCATCCTAGGAATGCATTGGTTTTCGGCCAACCATGTTATGTTAGACTGTTCAAACAAAACCCTTTGTTTCTCAGAGTGATCTGGATTGATGCCTGCCGACGAGAGTATTCCGACGAGTGGACAATCGAAGGAGTGTGTGGTGTTGTTCTCTTTGGAAGCTAAGGAAACTCCTAGTGTGGGAGCTTTGCCTGTTGTGCGTGAGTTGCCTGAAGTGTTTCCCGATGATGTTCCCGGACTGCCACTGGAGAGAAAGGTGGAGTTTGATATAGGCCTTGTACCGGGGACTTGGTCTATTTCGATAGCGCCATATCGGATGTCACTAGTAGAGCTGGTGGAGCTTAAGAAACAGTTGGATGAGATGCTAGGCAAAGAGTTCATCAGACCTAGTGCATCTCCGTGGGGAGCGTCAGCGTTGTATGTTAAAAAGAAGGATGGGAGCTCAAGGTTATGTGTGGATTATCGTCAGCTGAAGAAAGTGACGATAAAGAACAAGTACCTGTTACCGAGGATAGATGATTTGATGGACCGGTTGAAGGGAGCGACTGTGTTTTCTAAGATCGAGGATGTACCGAAGACTACCCTTTAAAGTTGGTATGGTCACTACGACTACTTAGTTATGCCTTTCGGTCTGACTAATGCTCCAGATGTGTTAAAGGACCGACAGTTGTATGCTAAGCTGTCGAAGTGCGAGTTCTGGTTAGAGGAAGTGCAGTTCTTAAGCCATGTGATCAGTAAGGATGGAATCGTAGTGGATCCTACGAAGATCGAGGCTGTAGTGAGTTGGGAAAGCCCAAAGTCTGTAAGCGAGGAGAGAAGTTTTCTTGGTTTAGAGGGCTACTCTTGGAGGTTTATCAAAGGATTCTTTAAGATTACGTTACCTAGGATGCAGTTGACGAGAAAGGGGAAGGCGTTCGAGTGGTCAGAAGCCTGCGAGCGGAGGTTATAGGAGATGAAGAGGAGGTTGACCACATCACCAGTGTTGGTTTTACCAGATCCTTTAGGACAATTTGATGTATACTGTGATGCATCTTATCAAGGTTTGGGATGTGTGCTAATGCAAGAAGGAAAAATGGTGGCGTATGCCTCCAGGCAGTTGAGAACACATGAGCGGAACTACCCAACACATGATCTAGAATTGGTTACGATAGTGTTTGCATTGAAGATATAGAGACACTATCTGTATGGTGCTAAATTCAGTTTATTCAGCGACCCTAAGAGCTTGAAGTATCTGTTTAACCAAAGAGAGTTGAACATGAGGCAGTGAAGGTAGATGGAATTCATAAAAGACTATGAATTCGACTTACAATACCATCCAGGTAAGGCGAATGTAGTAGCAGATGCGCTTCGTAGGAAGTCCCTACATGTACCTGCCATGATGGTAAAGGAGCTAAAGCTGATAAAGGCGTTTAGAGATATGAATCTTGATACGAAAATCGTCGATGATAGGCTGAATCTTGGGATGATTAAAGTCACTAGCGATTTCTTGGATCTATGGAAGAAGCAAGCTGAGGATAAGTACCTCGGGAGTGTAAATAGGTTAATAGAAGAAGGTAAGACTTCGGAATTCAAGCAAGGTAGCTTAGGTATCGTGAAAGGATTTGTGTGCCAGTGGATAACGAAGGTAAGAAAATGATCTTGGAGGAAGCACACAATAGGAAGCTGAGTTTTCATCTGGGGGCTACCAAGATATACTGGGATTTGAAGAAGTTGTTCTGGTGGCCAAAGATGAAGAAAGAGGTGGCGCTATCCTAACTTGCGTGGTGTGTCAGAAAGCGAAGATTGAACACCCGAAGCCGGCAAGGTTGTTACAATCGCTTAATGTCCCAGAATGGAAGTGGGATAGCATTGCCATGGACTTTGTTTCTGGGTTTCTGAGAACTCAGAAAAGATGTGTTGCAATCTAGGTAATCATTGACATGTTAACTAAATGTGCTCATTTCTTGCCTATCAACCAGGGTTATTCCTTGGAAAGGTTAACTCAGATCTACATCAAGGAGGTTGTGAGGCTGCATGGGGTACCTTCGAGTATAATTTTGGATCGTGATCCGAGGTTTACGTCAAGATTTTGGAGAAGCTTCAGTAGTGCGGTGAGAACTAAGTTAAGTACGAGTTCTGCTTATCATCCTCAAATGGATAGTCAGTCTGAACGAACAATTCAATCATTGGAGAGGATCTCTTTAGAACGTATGTGTTGGAGAACACAGGAAGTTGGGACGAGTTCCTTCCATTGATCGAGTTTACTTACAACAACAATTTCCATTCAAGTATTGGCATGGCGCCGTACGAGGCACTATATGGACGGAAGTGCAGGACTCCGTTGTTTTGGTTTGAGACTGGAGAAAGAGCCAACTGTTAGGTCCAGAATTGGTACGGCAAACAACAAAACAAGTCCGTGTGATCATGGAAAAGATGAAGACTGCAAGGGATAGGCAAAAAAGCTATGCCGATAAGAGGAGGAGACCCTTGGAGCTCCAAAAGGGATACCATGTCTTCATGAGAGTTACCCCAAGAGCTGGAGTGGGTAGGGCAATCAAATCCAGAAAGCTAACATCCAATCTCATAAGACCGTTTCAAATTCTTCTCTGAATCGGTCTCGTAGCCTATCAGATAGTCTTACCACCAAATCTTTCAAGCCTATATGACGTCTTTCACGTCTCTCAACTCAGAAAATACTATCTTGATCCATCCCACGTGTTAGAGCCCAAATCAATCAAACTGAAAGAGAACCTTGAGTACGAGGCTTTACCAGTACGGCTAGTGAATAAAAGGATCAAGGAACGTCGTGGAAAGCATATTCCTTTGGTGAGAGTGGAGTGGGACTTGGTGACTAGCGATTCGACGTAGGAACTTGAAGCTGAGATGTGCTAGAGTGATCCTTTCTTGTTTACAGGCATGCAAAGGAAATTTCGGGGACGGAATTTTCTTTAAGGTGGTGGTAATGTAACATCCCGATTTTCTGTAACGCTAATCGAGTTTGTTAATCTCGATTAGGGCTTTGCATGATTGTGTGTTAGTTTAATACCTAGTTGGAAGCTTAGGAATAGGCTTGAATACTGTTGAAAGTGCCTAAGGTGTAACACGAGAAACTGGAGAAGTCAGAAGTTTGGGAGGCTCTTCCTAGCTGAGCAACACGCTCAAGCGTGGGAAGAGTGTATGCTCAAGCGTGCCAACGCTTAGACATTGGCATGTTTCACGCTCAAGCCTATTGAGTGCATTTGCTACTTGATGTGAGTTCTGACGCATGTGTGACAGGTGTTAGGCCAGGGTGAAGGCGCAGTGGACAAGGCTTCACGCTCAAGCGTGGAAGAATCCCACGCTCAAGCGTGGAAGAATCCCACGCTCAAGCGTGGGCACACTCCAGCGTGCAAGTTCCCAACGCTTTAGCGTTCATAGTGGGTTAAGTTTGGAGAGTTTCTTCCTCTTCCTCACTTTGCATGAAAATCACTTGGGTTCCTGCAAGTGTTAGAGAGAGAAGCTCAGGTATTTTAGTGAAAGAAAGCCTAGTTTGAGGGTGATCGAGACGTCAGAACGTGATTTGACTACATTATGGTGATCGTGACGAAGTTCTCTATGAATTCGTCCAAACGATTTCTCGATTCGCCAAAGGTAAACTCGAATCCCTAACACGTGTATTTTGTGTTTCTTTGAGTTTCTACCTTTTCTCTTGAGTTTTGGGGTTACCTTAGGGCTAACACTATTGCATACGTGTTGTGCCCGTGATTAGGGCAAAGTCCGCGCTCGTGATTGTCCGAGGTTGGGAGGTTGAGGCCGCGGCTAGGGAAAAGCAATGAGGCTGCTCGAGAGCTGTTCTTGGTGATGGTGGCTACGTGTGAGAGGTGCAGGGAAGATTGTATGGGAGTTCGTGCCATCGTTTCGGGTGTGGAGAAAGAGTACTGCTGTCGTCGGTAAGGCAAGAGTAGCGTAGTTGTGATTTTTGCTATGTGTAGGGAAGCCTTAACCCTACTAGAGGTTGAGCTCCGATAAAGTACTTAAAAGCTAGGTTTTTTTTACTTTGTGCTATCACCGCTAAGTTGGTACCCTAGGTTAGACAACGGTTGATCGGGGATGAACTGCTTTGCATGACTGTTATGATGTTGATTGTGATAACTGCTATCTGTATACGTGCCTATATGCCTACTTGGTTTATGATATGCTATGCTTGCTATGTTGTGTTGGTGTTGCTGTATCGTTACTGCCTTTGTGGTTATTGATACTATGGTGGTGTGCCTAAATTAAGTAAGTAAGTGAGTGGCTGTGAGCCCTGTGTGAGCGAGTTGATACCGTGGACAGTTTTACTGCTGTGATGTGATGTGCTGGTTAAGCTGGAGCTGTGGCTCGTGATGGTGCGTGACATGGAAGGTTGATCTACTGTTGAGCGATTAGGCGTGAGGGTTCGGTATCATCTCGTTGAGGTTGTTTGCTGCATATCCTAGTTGCCAAGTAACAAGGCCGTATGATAGGTAGTATGGGTTGCCATCGTCATGCGTGGTTAGTTGTACCTGAGTGCGGGTACAGAGAGCTGAAGGGGCGGTCAAGTGAGTGACCTTGGGGATGTTGCCGGTCTCCGGAATAATCTACAGTGACAGGTGGGGTTGCTCCCATCGTGTCGTGATGCCCGATCCAGTCCAGTTTGCCCGACTAATCCCTGATCTTTCCACGTTCCAGGCTAACATTCCGAGACGGACAAGACACCCCAGTCCTAGGCTCGGGAGGAGGATGGACTCTTATTGGTCATGTAGAGCGGTTTGGTTTCTTGGACAAAGTAACTCCTGTTCCGATGTGGAACTTTGTGTTGTGAGATTCGGCCAACATGCAGCATGGGATTAGTATCCCGGTCTACAGGATTGATCTGAGGGAGAGATTTATGGATATGGATGCTTGTTGCATGTGTTGACTCGAGAGATGTTTGGCTGTGTTAGATATCAGTTATACCTGTTATATCCGCTATACATGCTAGGTCCCATATATGATGCTATGTTACTGTTGCTGTTCCGATTTAGATGCACCATATTCTTATCTCCCTGTCTTTTCTCTGTTTGTTTGTTTTTGTTCTTTGCTCGTGTGAAGACGAGGAGCCTGCTGCTTTGGAGATGGACTCGAGGACGCACCCATTCATCACAGCGGCAACGAGGATGCCGATGCTGGGGAAGATCGAGATCATCTACCATGATGACAGGGAGTGGCGTGTGGACCCTTCGACTTTTCTAACGGTCTACATAGGGCCGATGAGCTTTCTGTTTGGGGGAGGGGCTTCACACAAAGAGCATGTTTTGGGCCCTTACAAAGTCTCCCAGTTTTTACCTTCCACCAAGATGTGGCAACTGTTGAGACGCCACGAGAGGGACTACATGTGGGCAGCACCAACAACTTTGCAAGCTTCAAGCCATAAGAGGTTTTGTGCTATGAGGACAGCAGAGGAGGATCGAACAGTATCTAAGGACCTATCGGAGGCGTAGGGTGATGGTGTTCAGCTCTTCTTCTGAGTACGAGCCTTTGGTGGTTTACAAGCATACTCACGAAGAGGGCCATGGTAGTTCAGGGCATCCGTACCACTGATGGTGGGATTCCTGCTAGTGTGTCTAAGCTGCGAGCTGAGTGCTTTATATGTATTTTTGAGAGATGGGTGGTCAATGCTGGTGAGTTGTGAGGGCTCTTTTCTTTCTTTCTGGATGTATATGTTTTATACCTTTCAGTTTGTATTGTACAATCTGGATGTATATGTACAGTATCCCAGTGCCCTACTGATGGGGCTATGTTGATGCATGTTTATGTATGTAGCTTTCTTTACCTGCGCTTTACTTTGATTGCTTTGCCTTTTCCGTATGCGTTGTATGTTTATCGTGTTTTCTTTCGCTATGCTTCTTGAATAACGCGCTAACGCTATAATTAATACGGTTAAAGTATACTTAATAATATAAGCTTGGGACTAATTAATGGGATTATCCTACGTAAGTGGGGTAGTCTCATTTTGGTGGTATTAGAGCATTGAGTATGTTTTGAGGCTAATGGGATGATTCCAAGTATGTGGGGTCGTCTCATAAGGGAGGTAGGCAAATGTATTTATGTTGTGCCAAAATTAAATGCCCAAAACAAAATACATTTTATTTTGGGCTTGATTTATTATACATAATATATTTTTATACATTAATATATTTTATAATTTATTTATTTATTTATTTATTTATTAATTAATTAATCATCCGGTTCAACAGTTGGTTGAATCGGTTGAACCAATTGAACCACGACCCGGAGGTCTCGCCAGTTCGATCTCCAGTCCAGATCTTTAAACATTGACTAGGATAAAGGTCAGACCTTTTTTAATGACGTGTCAATTTATGATTGGTTAATAGTATAGAAAACATTTATATATAAGAAGGCCAAAATGTCTCCTTGTAGATTAATCGGCCACCTATCTGTGGCAGATTTTAAATCATAAGATGAGACATGTTATGCTCCAACCAAACGGTCCAAGGGTGAGACTTGATTATCAGTCCTATCCATGGGCAAAGTTTATAAACTCTTCATTAACCAATCATGAAGAGGTTTTACAGAGTGTGTTCCACTCGCATGTGTTAAGTATATAGTGGAAGTAGCATGATGGGAGCTTCGTTGCGCTTAGGGCACCACCTATAAGCTTGTTCCGTAGGAGCAAGTCATAAAGATTGAGAAAAATCGGTCATTCACAACCACTGATGAAGGATTCCTTGAAAAGTTAAGTAGGGCTTTCCGAGGCACTGCTTATGACTCAACATGGGAGAAGGGGGCACCCTCGTGTTTAGAGCATTGTTCGAGTGAATAGGCAGCGCCTACCAAGCAAAGCTTTCTTGAAGAGGCTGGGCTGGTTCCTTTTAATCCTTACTACAATGAAAGATCTACTTCATTGCTATGCCCTTCGACAAGGATCTTACCTAACCCGATCTTTCAATGATTGCATAACCGCCTTAACCGCTGGACTTGATCTTCCTTCGCGTAAGCACTTGGTTCGCCCCTTTTTTGTTGCATTTTTTTGGGATCCTCCGCTTCAGTTTGTGTTTTTCGGGGCCTTTCCTGGTGTAGTTTTAGTTTGTATTGGTACTGAATGAACATATCAAACAAGGCGAGCAGTATAAGCCATTCTCCGGCCTGGGACAAGCAGCGAACTCTAGAAGCTAGGGCGTTGTTCACCTTCAATAGGAGCTGCTATCGAATCCGAAATTGGCTTTGCTGCTTGAAAGCTTTACTTTCCTTTTTTCTTTTTTATGCTTCCTTGTTTTCTAACCTGTGATGCTAGGCTCATTCTAATATGAGAGGGTGAATCGGGTTGAAAATGAAAGTCGCCAAAAGGCTGGTGCAATGCTCTCGAAACCAATTCATGCTCAGTTCAACCATCGGCTATTACAGGAAAGACTTTTGGTGTGGGAGGAGTGGCTTAGAATGTCTCACCATCAGCAACTGTTGCTGTCTCACTCGAAGTGCAAAAGGACAGAGACACTTCCCAACCAGAAAGCAAAATTCCCACTGATGGTATACTTAGTGTAAGCGAGCTCTAATATCACATCTTTGGAATAAAATCCAGTTAGAATTTTATCGCGGGACCTTAACAAGGAAAGTAAAGAAGATCATCAGTAAGAGTGGTTGCTATTGAATCAGCTTCTCAAGTATGCAAGTAGGCTGATGGGCAAGTCTCCTCCTGCCGCAATGGTGTGGGGTGTCAGAGGTTGTTGCCCCGTGGCCAACTCGAAGGGGCTGAAGTTCGACGCAGAGCTTTTTGGTTGTTAGTTTTCGAGCCGGAACTCGCTGGGTAGTGAAGTGGTCCGTGAAGGTTAAATCACACTTGTGTTAAGCAAGCCGAGTAGTCAGACTTAACATTGATTGAAGCAGCTGTTAGAGAGAAGACACCAGTCAGACCTGCAAGCACCGATAAGATTGACAAGGTGGTGGGGCTGGTTGGTTCGATTAAGGAGAACTTTAATCGACTTATCAATCGTTATGCTTCCTGGATAAAGCACTGGGTGTTTCCGAGCAGCGAGGCTTACACCCATTCGCATTCGTGCATCCATATTTCCTTACCCTTATGCACGAATTATTGAACAAAGAGTACTTGAAGAGTCCTCCAGTCTTGGTACCACCAACACTGGGGCATCTGCTCATCATGTATCTCATGGTGCTGGAAACATAGATGGGGTGCATATTAGGACAGCGAATCTCCATCAAAATAAGAGGTAGGGGAAATGTCCCTGACACGAATACCTCTTCTGTGCGTCTTTCTCGTGGCAGGAACAGAACAACAGGGAATGACCCGGCCGACCTGCCCAGGGCTCGAGGGCGATAACCCAAATGTTCATTAGAAACCGCGTTCCCACCAATCATGGTAAGATGTGATGTTCTGGACTGGGCATGAGAGGATGCGGCGAAGGGAAGATTCTATAGCTGCTGATTCTAGCTTCTTCCGGTTAGGTTAATTGAACACTTTACCATTCTCGATGCACCAGAATAAGTTGTGTTTTCTGTGGTTTTCCCATGTTATAGGGGTTATCCCTCTGGTTAGGACTTCGCGGACTATGACTGCTCTAACCAAGCATTCTTACCCCGACATTGTGAGATCCTATGGTCACGCCTTAGTCCGAAGGGCTAAACGGGCTTTTCTAGTCCGAGTGGTAAGAGACTTGGACACCTTAAGCAAGTGGTCAGAGGTTCGAATCATGGCTTTTGTGTATGGAGAACACCTGGTTGGGAGGGGAGAACCCACCTTGTGTGCCCAACAAGTTCCTCGAGGTCGTAGATTAGTCACTGCTAACGGTGATGGATACTCCGTACTTACTGCTGCACATTCTCTTATAGCTCAACATACTTAATTAATTATTTATTTTACTTGCTAGTTTAAGGTTACAACCTGAACAGCTAAGACAAGACTACATAAGGTTTTTCTTATATCTTATAAGGTTTCTCACACTTTTGAATTACATGCATTTAAGTTTTGATGTGTGGTCACTTGTTTGGATCACCGCAGTGATTACCCAAAGTCTTTCCTAAAGTACTGGTCACTACTAGTTGCTTTCCCTTATTGCCTTGATGACTTTTAACGAATATACCTACTTGAGTGGGACCGGCATTCTGCCAAATCTATTACTTCCCTACAAAAAATAAATTTAAAAAATGTTAATTCTCTGATTGATTGTTCATTTCAAATGTTAATTCATGGTGCTCGGTCCTTAGGTTGGATTATTGGTATTTTGCTATGAAAATTAAAAAGATAAATTCAAAATTCCTAATCTCAATTTAATCCCAAGTATGTCACATACAATAATACATATTGAGTTATTAGGTTATTTGAAAAAGACAATGATGAAGCACCCATGATTAAAGCAATCGCGAACAGTGAAGGAGAGAAGATATTCTTATCCCATAGCAGTTGCTAATTCATCAATCACAATGGGGCGACTGAAACACTAGAGTGACTAGGAATGGGGACTACTTCCTTTAATTTGTATATATTTATATCTGGATGGACAAAACATACTTATCGTGGTTAGGTCATAGTGATGAACATGAGACGTAACAAAACTCACCTATGAGCGATGCTTAATAACAACAAACCTATTGACAATATTGATCATTATTGGGACATACTCAAATAATTTTGCCATCCAATTAACCTGGGTTAAATATATGTGACTTATGCTAGTTCATAAAAAATAAATCTAACATTCTTCCACTTGGACGATATAAGTCATATATTTTTATTTTAAAAAAGAAAGTAGTTCTCCATGTTGGGTCAATTCAAGCAACCATCACACACAAGTGGGGGTGAATTTAGTGATGAAGATATTTTAAAAAACTTTCACAATCTTTGAGAGAGTAACATGGCAGAATAAAACAATTTCAACACATTACAAATATTGAACAAATATAAACAAAAACATATTCAATCAAGTATAAAAGAGATAGGGATGAGAAGATTGCAAACAAACAATTTATCTTAGTTCACTCATAAAAATCATGAGCTACATCCAGTCCCCAACAACAACTAAGTTTTCTTTTATTATCAAATCAGATAACTATAACAAGTATTCTTTGCATACCTAGCCTCTACAAGCTCAACAAGTATTGTTCTTAACCGACCTCTTTAGGCCATTGTATATTCTTTTCACCTAGCCTCTCAGACTCAGTGAGTATTTTTCTTCACTGGCATCTTCAGGCCGTTGAGTATTCTTTTCACCTAGCCTTTCCAGGCTCATTGAGTATTTTTCTTCACCGACCTATCCAGGCTATTGAGTATTCTTTTATGCTGAGTACACTTTAGATAAAGTGTTTTTGCTTTTGTAGCTTTAGTATTTTTGTCTTTGTTCATGCTTTTCTTCTCTTTCTTATGTTAAAGTTGCTGAAGCTTTTGTCTTCTCCTATCACAGTACTTTATGCTTCAGAACTTTATTGAAAAAGGTGCCTCATTTTCTGGTCCAGCTTGGACTTTGAATATTTTAATATTTCATTCAAAATTATTTCTCCAGCCATCATAATGTTTTATATTCTGAGTAGACATTTGGTTAGCTTCACTTGACGCTTCTTAAATGAGCTAAGACGCTTGGTTATGCACTGGGCATATTCACAAGGTTATTTAACTTGTAGCATTCTAACTAGTTAGTGTATTATGCTTCTTTGACCCTTTTAACGGTCGAATTAGGATTCGAGGTCTTCATAAAACTTATAGACATGGATGTTAGCTTTAATTCGCCACTGATTTCATCCAATTCGGACACCTAAAGGGCAAGATAAGGCTATCAGATGCTACATAGGTCTGACTGTCAGGAATAACATCACGTCACCAACTTACGGATGCAATTTTACAAATGTAGCGATCTATTTAGCTCTTGACCTCTTCATGAGAGTTGTAGATCATTATCTTATATTTCCAACGATACCAAGATCGATGCATTTGAACACCTTTATCTCCAAATATTGTCATCAAGCGCTCGCATGTTCTGACCATTACTAACAGTATTACGTCTCCAAATTAAAGAAGGAATTTCACCCAGATAGAGATTGATTCAGATCTCAACTTCTTCATGAAACCTATAGGTCGTTCGCTTATCTTTCTAACGAAATCAAGATCACTTCATTTGGATGAGCGTAGCTCAACAAACAATGTTTCAGACGCATGATTGTCGGCAGCAGACGCTTGACTTCAATCTTCAATCGTTATTTCTATGCTTTTGTTCTTTATAAACAATAGTCTAATCTATTAGTATTACAGAAGCTTGAATAGTCTTAAGACACTTCGTAAGGTGCTTCAAGATAGACACTTGAGTATAAGCTTGGGATAAGGCGCTTCCTCAGTCTTAGACACTTCACAAGTCTTGGACGCTTCACTAGTCTTAAGACGCATCACTAGTCTTAGACACTTCACCAGCCTTGGACGCTTCACTAGTCTTAAGATGCTTCATAAGACACTTGAGCGAGACACTTGGTACAAGACACATCTTTGGATGCTTTATAACAAAATTTTGTTGGACGTGTTCAAGCTTTGGACTTACAGTCCTTCACTTTATGAGACACGTTAATCTTAGATATTTGATCCTTCAAATTGTTGGACGCTTGCTTATTTGACACTTGATTCATCAAGTCCATTGACACTAGACACACTTGTCGCTTGTCATTTCTTTGGATTAAACGCTTTGTCTAATAAGATGCTTCTTTAAGATACTTGACATCTTCTCTTCAATCTTCTCCATTTCTTCATTTCCAAGATCTGTATGCTTAAATATTTATTTTTCACACTTGAGCACATAGTTAGCAATGTTGACACATTTATATAATAAATTACACATTTATATAATGAATTATATATGTAATATATTTAGCAAACTTGTTTCTTTTATTTGTCATCACTCAAAACCACATAAAGTAAATTGTTCACAAGAATTAAAACATTTTCATTCCATATCAATGAAACAATATGTGACCAAAACATAATGTCAAAATCGACTAAACACTTATAACCATTGGTCCAAAAAGGACTACATCACCTCAATAATATAGAAAATCATACTTGATAGGAGTTTTGACACTACAAAAATGTGTCTGTTACCAACAACATTTTACTGTCGGCTTTGTGTCTCAACTGCAAGTTGTACACAACTACGACCAACGTTCGTCGACATAACCAGGTATTAACTTTACATCTCAAAACAAATATATCAACGGAATCTCTAGGTTGAGCACTAAAACATATATATCCTCAAATTCCTCACCACATACTCATCTCCCAAATTGTCAGGAATTACTGCCTATCTCTACTCATGCAACAGTAATCACAACAATTACACAATAGGCAATAATAAACATGTTAAATACCCATGCACATGATATCAACTTGTATGCTTACATCCAAGTAAACCTAAAGCATGTTGCTAATCACAACGTTCATATCAACATATATATCAGGATAGGCATATCAACACAACAAGCATACAACCTCGACATATCATAAAATCAACCTATCGACGATAAACCTACAATGCCTAAAACTATATCGGTACCACTACTTAGTAGTCACCAATGTGAGTTAGGTGTTGTCGGTTACTCGACCACTAGTAAGGTTTAGGTTGTCCTACACATATCAATATATATTATTTTCTTCTTGCCTCCCAGACGATATTGTGGTTCTTTCTCCCACCTCATATCAATTATAGAAACAATCACGAACTCACGAACACTTCAAGCTCCTTCTCCAGCCTCACAGCCGCAGCCTCCTAGCTCCAAAAAGCTCTGAATGCAACTTCCAAACTTTCCCTAATCACGGAAACGACACGTACACAATAGCATTAAACCTAGTACGAAGCTATAACCGTGAACAGAAGCTAAAAATAAAGGAAGAACATTGTATAGCTACAATGTAGGTAGATACGGGACCTCGGCTTACCCTTGTCGAATCATGAAAGTAAACCGGTAGAATCGTAGTAGACAAAGAGCTGATCACGAAAACACGAATGGAATTGGAATTGAATCAACGAGTGAAACACAACTTGAATTAAAGATCTCAACCTCCTCTGTGTGATGCCCCAAAAACTTAACCTTCTTAACTGATACCAAAAACATACATATAAGGCTTAATTGAAAGTTAAGCAGATAAACCATTTTTTACACATCAGAGTTCCGCCTGGAAGCCATGGTGTAAAAACAACAGCAACAATAAAAACAGACGCCCCACAGGCTGTGGCACAAACTCACAAGAGACTCAACGATACCTCTGAGGTCTTTCTGCATGAGAAGCGTTGACGTCAAACTTATTGTTCACGATGGGGTCCCACCTCAACTCAGCTTCACCTGCTATAGCACTTCCGGCCACAAACCAGCACCTCCACCTTTGGATCACGACCCGAATAATGACATACATGTAAAGCATAGGGAAGCATGCACAGGAGGTAAGAAACGCTACAATATCATACAAAGAGAGATCACGCAAGCACAACCAGCAAACACATCCATCTCTCGAGTTCACCACAACAGTCAACCTCCAGGTTATCACAACTAGGGATCACCACTTACTCTACATGCACAATTGAGCCTATATTATTGGCCAACAACGTACACCCTTAACATGGGAATACAATAGTCAACCTCCAACTGTGAGGAATGACAATCCAATCTCCAACTGTGAGGGTGGATGTTCACCAGGTAAGAATGACTCCTCTAACTGCGAGGACATCTAGTCAGATGTTCTGGTAACCACTTACTCTACATGCAAAACTAAGTCTATATGATTGGCCAATTCTACAACGCGCACTCTTACCAGGGGAATACAACAGTTAACCTCCAACTGCGAGGAATGACAATCCAATCTCCAACTGTGAGGGTGGATGTTCACCTGGTAAGAATAGCTCCTCTAGCTGTGAGGACACCGAGTCGGACGTTCAGGTAACCGCCTCCTACATTTTCAAGACAGGGCAACAATGGTTCCTCCAACAGTGAGGAGCACTGCTACCCGAGTCCCTCCAACTGTGAGACGACCCAAAAAGTTCTCCAATTGCGAGAAAGCACCTGCATCCCTCCAACTGTGAGTTCATCCATCTTGGTTGCCCCAGAGTGTCCACCTCGAACACCAACCTCATGTGACAACCACTCAAACTGTTGTTGCAGTTGTACACACGGCTTTTCACCACAATAATGCAAATGCTATGATTATGTACCCATCATCTCGACAATATCTTAACAATAACTTAATCAACGTCTTAAGGTCCGCATCCTCCAACTACAAGGATGACCCTCTCCAACTATGAGAGCACCTTTAACTTATGTCAACTTCCTTACTCTACTAGTCAAATAATATCAATTATTCTATTACTCTAACAACACACTAGTCATCTCCAGATTCAACCAAGATCATGACAATAACAATCATATCAGCAAGTCATAGCATGCGGCATATCATCAGTGCAGGCATATCAAGGTAGCAACTAAACATATTATCACAACAAGCATCTCATCTAGCAGGTTATCATATACGAAATCATTTCAGCATGTTATCAATTACTGCAACACCTATTCCCGAGTGCTACATTCCTGAATGATTATAAGGCCGAAAATAATATTAATATGCAAAATACAGGTTTTCTTTTTCTTTCTTTCTTTTCATAATGATGTAATGAGATTTTCCAAATGAATAATAATGATAATAATAAACTTAGGTTCACCATGCATTTCTAGAAGTCCTACAAAATTAAAGTATAGAAATAGAAATAGTACTGTATATAAACATAGGTTCAAGCCTGACAATTTGACACAGCCTGACCAAGACAAAACAACATAAGGAGTCCCCCTCCGAACTCAAGGTAAACGCTGAACTGAGTCGTCATCATGCCCATCTTCTTAAGTAAAAACAACAATACAACAGAGAAGATATACAAATATGGGTGAGATTCCCAATCATCAACACAACAAAATAGCAGAAGTAAAAACAGGATGACACGACACACCAAGTAATAACATACCCAACATGCATATCATAATTCTCAATATATCATGTTAATCAATTAATAGCATAAGACATCTGCGAAAACAGATAGTGATGTTCAACAAGTAAATGTAATCATCAACAGCCATGCAATGCAATGCAATGTACATGACTCAATGTCATATGTCACAAGGGTAAAACTCTGACCCCTACTCCATGGAGCTAACAAAATATCGAAGAGAGTGAATGGGAGGACATGTTCTGTGTATACCATGGGCAAGATGCTACAATATTCGTAACGTGCACGAATCTGGCTTTATGGAAACACTCTCGACCAAACATGAAAAGTACGACATCTAGTAGTAATATGAGCTAGAGTAGGGTCTTCCTTGAATTCAGTTAACAATTTGATCAAGAACACAAAAATGCCCAAATTTGTTCAAGAACATGACCTAAAGAATGCAATAAGAGAAATGGGAAGAAAATCTCATAAGGTGGGGAAGATTAGGAGACGGAAAATTGATGCAACACACCACATTCAAGGATGAATGATAAGTGCATTGAATCGCCACAAGACATGAAATTCTTTACAAGGAGCCTTTTATATGCAAGGTTCCAAAGCTAAACCAACTTATAACTAATACAAGGGCCCCAAGGCCAAACTCCCTAAAACAAGCTAACTATACAAAAGTCAATATATTTATTTATTACAAACCAATATCTAAGAAACTACATGATATCTACCACTATGAGACTTACAAAATATGCTTCTCTTTTAGCACCAACATTGGCCTTGAGAAAGTAAGCCACTTGGTGTTTGAGTTATTCTTTAATCCTTTTTTCCCTTCCTCTTGTTATTGGTCCATCCAATCCAAAGTCATGAGACTATATCTCCTTGAGCCTAGGTTGTTCCGCATCATTCCTTCCCTCTTGAAAAGAATTCGACCACGAATTAAGGTCCTCGTCAATGGTGTCCTCGTGGGTACCTACATCAAAAGGAGACAAGTCACAAACATTAAAAGATGCACTCATATTATACTCATCGGGTAAATCAATCTTGTAGGCATTATCATTGATGCGCTCCAAGACTTCGAATGAGCCATCTCCTCTTGGGAGAAGTTTGGACTTCCTTTGAGAGGGAAACCTTCACCGGGTTCAAAGACCACCTTTTTCTTACCCTTGTTGGCACTTTGTGCATATTGTTATACCTTCTTTTCAATATTTGCCTTGACTTGAGCATGCAAATCTTGCACAAATTATGCTCTAGCCGCGGCATCCTTATGCAAAAATTCATCATTAATAGGCAATGGAATTAAATCAATAGGAGTTAGAGGATTGAACCCATAGGCAACCTCAAATGGAGAATGAGAAGTAATGCCATGAGGTACTCTATTTATGCAAACTCAATAAATGGTAAAGCAATTTGGTAGGCAACTGGACCAATTAGGGAAAGAATTTGAAATGGTCCAATGAATCTAGGTGTAAGCTTTCTGGATTTGATTGCCCTGCCGATTGCAGTTCTTGGAGTGACTCTCATAAAGACATGATCGCCTTCCTGGAACTCCAAAGATCTCCTCCTATTGTCACTGTAGCTCTTTTGTCGATCCCGTGCGACTTTCATCCTTTCTCGAATTTTCTTAACTTGTTCCGTTGTTCGCTGCACCATCTCTGGTCCTATCAACTGATTCTCCCCTGTTTCATACCAACAGAGCGGTGTTCTGCACTTTCGTCCATACAGTGCCTCGTATGGCGCCATGCCAATACTCGAGTGGAAACTATTGTTGTATGCAAATTCAATCAGTGGAAGGTATTCATCCCAACTCCCTGTGTTTTCCAAAACACATGCTCTTAAAAGATCCTCTAACGATTGAATTGTCGTTTCAGACTGACCGTTTGTCTGCGGATGATAGGATGAACTCATCCTTAGCTTAGTTCCCATTGCACTGTTTAAACTCTGCCAAAATCTAGAAGTAAATCTCGGATCCCTGTCCGAAATTATACTCGAAGGTACTCCGTGCAATCTCACTTCTTCCTTGATGTAAATCTTTCCAAATAATACCTTCGGTTGATCGGCATGAAATGGGCACATTTCGTAAGCCTGTCGACGATTACCCAAATTGTATCGCACTTCCTTTGAGTCCTTGGTAGTCCGGAAACAAAATCCATCGCAATGCTATCCCATTTCCATTCTGGGACGTCCAGTGATTGCAATAACCCTGCTGGCTTTTGGTGTCCAATCTTTGCCTTCTGACACACCAAACAGGATTGAACATACTCCGCTACTTCCTTCTTCATCCCAAGCCACCAAAACATTCCCTTTAGGTCCTGGTACATCTTTGTAGATTCGGGATGAAAGCTTAGCTTGATCTTGTGTGCCTCTTCCAAGATCATATTCCTAACTTTGTTATCCTTAGGCATACATATCCTATCTCCAAACTTCAGGATTCCGTCGGCACCTCTCTTAAATTCTGAAGTCCTTCCTTCTTCTACCATCTGGTTCCTTTCCTCCAGATACTGATCTTCTTCTTGTTTCTTCCAGATCAAGTTCAGAAAATCACTAGTGATAGTAGCCATTCCTAAACTTATCTTGTCCTTACACCACTCCACGTCCAAGTTTAGATCTCTGAACTGCTCTAACAATTCCAACTATTTCACCATCAGAGCCAACATATGCAAAGATTTCCGACTCAATGCATTTACTACCGCGTTGGCCTTTCCTTGCTTCTACTACATGTTCAACTCCTTTTAGTCGAACAGATACTTTAAACTTTTATGGTCGCTAAACACGCTGAATTTAGCACCACAGAGATAGTGTCTCCATATCTTCAATGCAAACACTATTGCAGCTAACTCTAGGTCATGGGTTAGGTAATTCCGTTCATGCACTTTTAGCTGTCTGGAAGCGTAGGCTACCACTTTCCTTTTGTGCATGAGTACGCTACCCAAACCTTGATACGATGCATAACAGTACACATTGAACGACATTGATGGATCTGGCAAGACTAGTACCGAAAATGTAGTTAGCCTTCTTTTCAGCTCTTGGAAACTAGCCTCACACTCTTCTGTCCATCCATACGCTTTTCCTTTCCTTGTTAATTGCGTCAGAGGTAACGCAATCTTTGAGAACCCCTCGATAAACCTCCTATAGTATCCTGCTAGCCTGAGAAAACTTTTGATCTCACTTACTGTCTTAGGGCTTTCTGAGACGACCCGCCGTCCCATCAATAGAACCTAAGATATTAAATAACCTTAATCGCATAATAATCATTAGCGCGCCTTATTAATACGAAGCGAAGCGAAAAATTGAGGGCGAAAGCAAACAAATATGCGGCACGCAATGCTTCAGAGTACACAGCTTTAAAATATAAAGAAATATATCCCATACATCACTTGCCCCATCAGTAGGGCTATAGTATTAAAGTAATACATACTGAGTATATTAATACAACCCAAAATGAAAGTACGAAAATAGGCCGAAAGACAACTCTCCGCCTAACCATGATCATTGCCCGACCTCTAGAGGCTAGAGTTCGTGATACATCCTCCGGCGTCAGGCTCGTAAGGAATGTTGTCCAGCTCCTCAGCAACTGGTTCCTCCTAGGGGTCTTCTCATAAAATAAAGTAACACATATAGAAAAATAGGGAGATAAGAAACATATTTCATCAATATGGGAGAGGGCCATCAGTACAACATATATACACATGCATCACACAACACATTAAAAATATATAACACAACATCACCATTCTCTTAAGTCCCCCATCACAATCATCTCAAACATCATTCTCTCAGATAAGCCTATAAGAGGGATATTGGTCCTTATGTATATGCTGACTTCCCTATATTCATGTCGGCTGATACATCACGTTCCCAGTTGGACATCCCCGTCGGGATTACATCACATCACGTCCCCCATTGGACATCCCCCTTTGAGAAAAAATGTTGTGGTATGAAATGATATGCTATGGAACAAACATCCATTGCGGGTTGATACCGGGACCTCACACCTACGCACTCGACCACGACCACGACCACGACGCACTACATCTACATCAACATAACAACATCAACATCAGCATCAACATCAGCAGGTCTTGCGTCTACGAGCCACAGCTCCATGATCGGGACCACAACGGTATCAACCCGAACAAAAACATCACTCACCATACTCTCATCAACACTCAATCAGCCAAATCACAACAGAATAATACAACAGTAATCTCACCAGTACATATATCATCACAAAGCCAGACAACAGTAAATCATAAATACAGTTCAACATAACAAGTAAACAGATAATCAAATAATCAGATCAACATATAAACTTCAATCAATCACATCATCGATATTATCAACTTAGTGGTGATAGCCCAAAAATACCTACACCTAGGGTCCAGACACTTTATCTAGGGCTCAACCTCTAGTAGGGTTTAAGGGTTCCCCTACACACATATATATACTCTATACTAAGCTTGCCTTCCCGACGATAACAGTTCTTTCTCATTAGTGATGTTCCCAAGAGATTCTGAATGCGGCTCCGCAACTGTCAATCAGGCGCGCGATCAATTGTTCCGTCAGAATCTATACAACAACACAATCAGAAATTAAAACAGTTAATTCATAAACTCCCTAATCCTTAGGATTAGCTACTACCCCTATTTAATTAATTAGGCTAGGGATATTGAAATTCTACCAACTCTTGGATAAATGATCCGTAAGCCTACCTAATACATAATCCATGATCAATTATCAAAGATTTGAACCAAAATCCCTTGAACCAACAAAATAAGGTTTTCGGCCATCACCATGAAAAATAGGTGTAAGGGATGAAATAGGTGAAATCAAGAACATTGAACAAAAACCCATTTTCCCCAAATATACAAACATTCGGCCTCTCTAATTAAAATAGGCTATAGGGCTTATTTGATTTCAAGCTCTTGGATTATGATAGTAGAGGATGATACTAGATCATAGAAATTGGTTTGGCATTAAAAGGATTTTTCTACATTTTTCTAGATATTTTTGAAGTTTGGATCTTAAAACTTAAAACCATAGATTTCAATGGAATAAAATGAAGATCGAGAGCTCAAAAGTGAAATCTATACCTCTTAGGTGGTAGAGGAGGATGAGAGGATCAATTTTGCTTCACAAATTTGGTTGAAAATCCTTGAGGAAGTTGAAGAAAAATGGAAGTGAAGAAATGGAGAAAATAAGAAAAATGGTGGAAGAAGAAGAAGAAAGAAGGAAGAAGAAGATGGATGGGGGGAGAGAGAGAAACAATGCCGAGATAAAGAGGAGAGAGAGAGTTGAGATATTTTCTTAAGTTAAATGACTTCATAGCTAAGAAAGGTAAAATGGTAATTTAGTAAAAAGACCAAGGACAATTTGGTCATTTTGCGTCCCGATATTTTGAAAATCATCACGACACTGGTATGAGTCCCTAGATGACCTGACACCGCCTTGACATGAAGATTATCCGTTCATGGGCCTCATAAAACCCTTACGCGGCTTGAATAGTCTCCCAGATCGATTATCGGTCCAAATATAATATATTATTTTCATTTTCGAACGTCAGGAAGGATTTTTGCGAAAATATAGGAAAATGTGATTCTAAGACTAACCGTCTCGTTCACGAGTCCAAATTAGGTCCTGATAGTAGTAAAACACTACTATCACTGAAAATTGCAGACCGGGCTCCGTGTGAGTTTTCGACCAAAATTTAACCATAACTTCCTATGATAGCGTAGAGCGTGACTATGGTCTCAGATTAATTTATTTCACTCCCTAGACCCTCTAATAAAATACAGACACCAAAATACTGATTAATTAATATTAGAAAGCTTTTAAAGCTTTTTAAGAAAACCGGGGTGTTACACTTTCCCACTTCACCATAGCTTCTACTTTTGCAGGATCTACTGCTATACCATCCTTTTCGATCACATGTCCAAGGAATTATACCTCCTCCAGCCAGAACTCACACTTAGAAAACTTAGCATAAAGTTGTCTGTCGTTAAGAACTTGACGTACAACCCCCAAATGCTCTTGATGCTCTTCCTTGTCTAAGGAGTAGATAAGGATGTCATCGATAAAAACAACGACAAACTTATCATGATATGGTCTGAAGATTCTATTCATATAATCCATGAACACTATAGGAGCATTAGTCACACCAAAAGGCATAACTAGATACTCGTAGTGTCCGTACCGCCTCCTGAAAGCTATCTTTGGTATATCATCGTCCTTCACCCTTATCTAATGATGTCCCTATCTCAGATCAATCTTCAAGAACACCGTTGCTCCCCTCAAATGGTCCATAAGATCGTCAATCCTTGGTAACGGGTATTTATTATTAATCGACACCTTGTTGAGTTGTCGGTAGTCCACACACAACCTTGAACTATTGTCCTTCTTCTTGACGAACAACACAGGTGCTCCCCACGTTGAAACACTGGGTCTTATAAACTGCTTCTTCAGCATGTCATCCAGTTGCTTCTTCAGCTCTGCCAACTCTGTTAGGGAAATTCGATAAGGCGCTATCAAAATCGGTCCAGCTCCAAGTGCAAGATCGATCGCGAACTCTATCTCCCTCTTAGGTGGTAATCCTAGCACACCATCCGGGAAAACATCTGGAAACTCGCGCACTACCAACAAAGCATTTAGACTCAGAGTCTCCTCGGCTTCCAAAGAAAATAGCACCATGCACTCTCCTGATTGTACACCTCCTGACACACCATCATTGGTAGACAATGATCCAGATTGCTTGGAAAAGCAGAGGGTTTTATTTGAACAGTCTAGTACCACATGGTTGGCCGAAAGCCAGTCTATGCCTAGGATAACATCAATCTACTGCATAGGGAGAGAGACTAGGTCTACAAGAAAAGATCGGTTCTCTATAATAACCGAGCATTGTAAATAGACAAGTAGGGTTATCAGGGAATCACCCGTAGGTGTGGAAACAGTCAATTCATATGGTAAGGATGAAATAGGTAAATTCAAATGATCCATACACGCTAATAAAATAAAAGAGTGTGTAGTCCCTAAATCAAATAAAACAGATAAGAGTCCCCCCGCAACTAGGCACTTACCTTGTATCAGATCAGGACATTGAGAAGCTTCAGATCCTCTCACGGCGAACACTCTTCCCATTGTCTGTGGCCTGTCCTGTTGGCCCACTACAGGTTGCCTTGTCCCCGCATCTTGAATTCTTTTGCCAGTATCTCCTGATCGGCACTCGTTGGCATAGTGGCCCCACTTGCCACAACGGAAACAGTTGACATTCGATGCCTGAGCACAATCCTTCACTAGTTGTGGTCTGCCGCATCAAAAACACTTGAAAAATCCTGGTTGTCCTTGACTGGTGTTCCCCCTTCCAGCAGCTGTCATTTGTTGACCTGGACGACTGTAAGGCTTCACCCTTGGTTGGAACTTCCCTCCGTGACCTTTCTAACCAAAACTTCTGACTGGTCCACCACTTCTCACTTGAGCTTGTGCAACTCCCTCTTGGTCGTGCCCTTCTAGAACTGTACATTTCTCTATTAGCTCCGGGAATGATCAAATGCTCAACGGTAGCATAGCCCTCTTCAGCTCGTGCCTCAACCCATCTTCGAACCTTCTGCACACCCAGTCTTCGTCCAGGTACACTTGGTAGAACTGATAGAATTTCAGCAGCGCCTCGAACCTCATGGTGTATGCTCCCACTGACCTCTGTTCCTGCTTCAAATTCAGGAGCGCTATGGTGAAACCAAGGTAGGAGGAAATTGGGGATTTGTGCTGTTGAATGTTGATGTTTGATTGGTTTGTGTGAATGTAGTTGGTATTGAGTAACCGGGTGAGTAATTAGACGATTCGCAGATCGATCGGGCGACCTTTCACTTCGGAGGAATTCTTCAAGAGGTAAGGGGAGATAACCTGAGGAATTCAATTTCCGACGACTGTGTAGTGTCTGTCTATATTGTTTATTGGGTGAAAATGTATCATTGTGTTGTATTGTAATTATTTTTGTGGAGTGTTTTATTTATTGCTTAATTATGCTTAAGTATGCTTAATTTTGATGTGTATGCTTAGCATGATATGTTGATTTTAAAATGATGATTGGTGTTGCGCTAAGGAACCTAATATCGGTTAGGATTCGACAATCGAGTAAAGTTAAAAGCTTCAAAAAGTATGGGACGTAAATCCATAAATAAAAGGATAAGAGTTTTTGAAGGAATTTGAAAATGAAATAGATTTGATTAATACAAAATAAAAAGACATAAGGAAAGAAAAGTGAAAACAATTATATTTTAAGAAAAGTAAGCTTTCTAGAGGAAAAAGTGCTTTTAGAAATCATCAATAGTTTTTAAAGCAATAAAGCGAATCATTTCAAGGAAAAAGCGTTTTCAAGTGGTCCAATTTTGAAATAAATTGTTTTATCCAAGAAAAATGGATTTTCATGAACCTTATTGCAAAGTTTTATGGTTTACCAAGGTACTTCAAAAGAAAAAGTAGTTTTCAATCAAGAGTTGTTTTTATAGAAAACCAATCCTGAAGGCTTTGTGCGTAAGCTTCAGAGATATGGGTTTTGGTTTTTAGTTTTCAAAAGAAATAGGGTTATTTTAGATGTGAACCTAGAAATCGAGACGTTGGGGTTCTAGTTTTCTTAAGAACACGTGGATCAATGATCCATGTTAGTAAATTGGTCTTGTAAGCTTATGGACAATTTTTGTGGTCCTGTAGGCTTGTGGAAGTTTTGTATGCTCTAGAATCCAAAATCCGAGACTAGTGCATCAGTTGGGGTTTTTTGGGTTTGGGCTGTTGGACTATTTGTCCTTTTTTGTATTAGACTGTGTGTCCTCTTTGGTTTTGGACTGTGTGTCCTTTGATAAATGTTAAAAAGACTTAAGATTCTAAAAGTTGTGGTGGTTGATAGCTTTGAAGCTTCAACGAGGAAATAACTGTACAACACAGAAATACATACTTTTACAAAAGGTTTTCTCATGCATTTGTTTTTGGCAGATGTGCCATAGAATGGGGGACCTTGATGATAGGTAACCCTGTGATGACTTTAAGTCATTGTATATCATTGTGCCTTGAGGGACAATGAAAAATCCATATAAAGTGAAGCATTGTGATTGGTGTTGGACAATGTGATATGGTATACAAATCCATATAATGTGAAGCACTGTACCCTGTGTTCGTCAGTGTGGTATGGTAATGAAATCCATATAATGTGAAGTGCTATGCCTTGTGTTGGATGGCTTGAAATGATAATGAAATCCATATAATGTGAAGCGCTATGCCCTGTGTAGGATAGCATGATATGGTACTGAAATCCATATAATGTGAAGCGTTGTGCCCTATGTTGGACAACGTGATATGGTAAATAAATCCATATAATGTGAAGCACTGTGCCCTATGTTGGACAGCGTGATATGGTAAATATTGTGTGCCTTAATTGGCAATCGAGATTGATCAACTCATTTATAAGGTGATGGGATTTCTGGAAATTAAGAATCAAATATTAGATGTTATATATGGAAGTGTCATGCATACGTTTTAGAAATGACGATAACTGCTGGGTATGAGACCCTTGCTTTACTTTCACTGTTATGATATTTTGTATTATGCCCATGATGCTTCTGAACCATATTTGGTATATGTGTACATATATGAATCTGCTGTTTGTACATGATGTACGTAGTTGTCATATTTTGAGTTCATATATTGGTTTCTCATCCTTGCCTATACATGTTGGACACCCTGTTGTGTTTTTGGATATATGTACAGATGTTTATCAACAGTCCTATGAGTCACTCCGAAAAATGATAGTTTGAGTGCTTGAGGTTGACGGCGAAAACGCTAATCGCTAATAACAAATACGCTTATCAAATAATTATATTAATTCTCATCTATCCTCTCAGACTCTCAGTCTCACATATGACAGGCTTGGGCCCTCCCTCCATCCCCATAAATCCATAGTTATTATGCATTCAGTGATGCAGAAATATTTAAATTATTTTGGATGAGCACATTTTTTTTAGAAAAAGAAAAGTAGTTGCCAAATGATGATTTTATAAAGAATTGCGTATAATTATTTTACACATCTCACAATAACCCTTGATTTAGTTAAATAGTTTTCTAGATTGGAGAGGAACGTCTTTGACTGATATATTAAGTGGGTGTTTGGAAAATAATTTTTCTTAAGTAACAACTCTTATGTTTTAAAAAAAATTTTGAGTTTAATTTAATATGTTTGATAAATTTGATTAAATTATAAAAAAATATTTTTATGAGAAAACTTTTTTTTTTTTTTTTGTAGAAGTTAGAAGTTTAGAGCTTATATAAAAAATTCTTAGATTATTTTGAAACCAATAACACTCTTCCCATTTCATCCCTGTAAAAGTAACTATCAAACATATATAATTAAATTAAACAAATAATTTCAAACTCTTTTTTGTAATTTATTGTATAAAAGTGATTTTTTTTACATAAACCAAACAAAACAAATTATCTTAAAATCGTTTTTCAGCAAATTTATTCAAACGTAAAACTAAATATATTTTAATTGATTATAAAAATAATATATATATAACCGATTACCAACATGTGGTTGGTCTAAGTGGTAACGAGCTCGAGCCCCTTAAGTAAGTGGTCATGGGTTCAATTCTTGGCTCTTGCGTATGGAGAAAACCTTGTTAGGAGGGGCCAACCCTTAAATGTCTTCCAGGTCCCTCGACAGAGATTAGTCACTGTTTACGACGGTGGATAATTCGTGCCAATAACATGGTTACCAAAAAAAAAAAATTTTTAAACAAGAAAGATATGCAAAAGCATCACAATGAACGTAATCATCCCAACTAGGTTGGCACCGAAACCTTCAACAATCATCTGCAACATATGATTATTTTATTAAAATATGAAAGAATAAAGAATAAAAAAAGCATGGAGAGACATAAAACCAAACCCAAGAAACAGAACTTATCTAAATCTATAATAAGGATGACCATACCTATTAGGGAAAAAAGTCATCCTTAATAAAAGAAGGGATTAAATCTCACCACTGAAAACCTTGAGCAATAGAACCATGAGATGCAAATTTATCCGCACAAGAGTTTCCTCCTCTAAAAATGTGATAGAATCTAACATTCATTTTGTCAACAAGAAACAAACAATTCTTCCATTTGTTGTGAAACTGCCATGGAACCAACTACAAGTTCATAAGAGCATTAATAACCAACTTGGAGTCACATTCAATCCAAAGATTGTGCCAACCTTTATCATAAGCAAGCTCAATAGCAAACATCACACCAGAAAACTCCGCATGAAGAGCAAAAGAAATCCCCAAGTTAGCTGAGAAACATCCTAACAGAGCAGCATTAATGTTCTTGAAGATACCACCACAGCCTGAAAAACCCGGAGACCCCTTAGCTGCACCATCACTATTGCACTTGATCCAGTTGCAAATAGGAGGAGACCAATTAACTTGAATAATAGAGGGAGCTTTGTTCAAGTGCACATTAATACCAAAATGCTTCAAAATTAGCAAACTCGATATAGAAGAATGCATAGTTCTAGAAGTTGTCTTTCCAATGAGGTAAACATTAGCAACAACTAAACTGATTGCAGCTCTTATGGAAATACTCTTATCTTCAAATCTAATTTTGTTTCTACAATGCCATATGATCCAACACACATTAGTGATTGCTGCAAGGATAACATCCTTTAGTTGAGAGCGACCAATTTTTATTGCAAACTGCCAGTAAAGAATGAATTGATGATAAATCCCGAACTTCATTTAGAACACCACTTAGCCAGTTCCAAATAGAAACAGCAAAAGTTCAATTGACAAATAGGTGATCAGTTCAATTGGAACACATGTTGCACATTGAAACTAAAGGATATCACCTTAGCCATAAATTGTCATCTATAGGCACTTTGTTGTGAATAATTCTCCATAACAGGAAAGTCCTGGATGGAGAAATGAACTTGCTCCAAATTAATTTACCCCAAGACAAAGATTGACCAGCTAGATTTTGAAAAATAAAAGCATCTTTAAGGGACAGAGAACCAGTGCTAGAGCTCATCCAGACTAGTTGATCCTCACAAGGGATTTTTGGAATTATGATATGATCAAAACCTGTAGAAAAGGTAGCAAGCTTACTAACCAAGTCATTAGGGACTACCATTCACCATCAGCAATGAAGTCAGATACTTTTGCTTTCAAAGATGCTTTTAAATCATCAAAAAAAGCAAGAAGAGTTGAAATTGACTGATGAAGCCATTTATCATTCCAAAAGTTAATGTGCCTTCCATCCCCTATAAGCCAAACTGAATTCTCAAGAACAAAAGTGACAAAATATTTCAGTGCAGGCCAAATGGATGATGATAAATAGTATGAATTCAAAACTAGTTTATAACCTCTAAACACCCTTGCTCGAAGAAGACAAGACCACTGCAGATTGGAGGAAAGAAGTTCCCAACAAAGTTTAAGCATAGAAGCAGAATTAAAAGATCTCACTGATCTAATTCCAAGACCTCCTTCAAGATAAGGCTTGCATACTTTATGCCAGGCAATAGTGACCATTTTCCTAACGTAAATGTCCCCTGACCATATGAAGTTCCTAATCCATTGATCAACCAAATTCAGTAAAGAAACAGGCCAACTATTTACATGAAAGTTGTAAACTAACATGCTATGAATAACAAAGTTAACTAGTTGAACTCTTCCCATAATAGACAGCATAGTTGAACTCTTCCCATAATAGACAGCATAGAACCCTTCCATGTAGCTAGCTTAGATTTAACTTTATCTGCAATAGGCTAAAGATGAATTCTTTTTGGTTTACCTTCAAACAAAGGCACTCCTAAATAGGTGAATGGCAACATACAGAAAATCCAAGAATATTTGATATTGTAACCAACCTGGTATGAGATAAGAGACCTGAATAGAACTTTGATTTTCCATAACTGATTACCTGACTAGAAGCCTCATTGTATGATTGAAAAAGGGACATTAAATGTTTTAAATTCTTATTTGTTCCTCGATAGAAAATCATGATGTCATCCGCATACAAAACATGACTAGGAGTTAAATAACCTCTAGGGCCAGACATAGGAGTAACCTTCCTAGATTCTACCATAGAAGAAATACCTCTGCTTAAAACATCTTCAGTCGGACAAAACAAAAGAGGAGATAGAGGATCCCCTTGTCTGACACCTCTCTTACAAGAAAAATAACCAACTAAGTGACCATTTACTAGAAAAGACAGTTTTGTAGAATGGAGAATAACTTTTGTCCAATTATAGAATTCCACATGAAAACGAAAGGTTCTCAAAACTTTCAAAAGAAAATCCCAATCCATAGTATTAAATGCCTTTTTGATGTCAATTTTAAAAGCAAGATTGCCACCAAAAGCCTTCTTGTCAAGCATATTGATAGCTTCCGAGGCGGTACAAACACAATCAGTGATATTCCTTCCTTTGATAAAGCCTTTCTGGCTGTCAGAGATAATTTTAGGGGCCACAATTGCCAACCTGTCAGCCAACACTTTGTAGATGATCTTGAACTTGAAGTTTGCTAATGCAATTGGTCTAAACTGCTCTATTATATCTGCACCTTTAATTTTAGGAATCAGAACAACTTGGTTTGAGTTAAGATTTGAGAGCAGCCAATCTTTATAAAGAACTCAGACACAACATTGAATACATCAGTAGCTACAACATCCCAATATGTTTGAAAGAAAAATCCACCAAAACCATCCGGTCCTGGTGCACCAGCACCATTCATGGAAAAGATTACAGATTTAACTTCGTCCATTGTAGGCAAATTGGTCAACATTGCATTATCTTCCATAGTAACTAGAGATGGAATGATAGATTCAACAAGATCATTAGCCACACAAGTGTTATCTGAAGCAAATAAATCGGTATAATACTGCAAGACATGATTTTCAATACCAGCTACAATATCCAGAATGACATCATCGTTCTTGAGCATGGACATTTGTTTTGTCACATACCTAAATTTTGCTGTTTTTTGGAAAAATTCAATATTTCTATCACCATAACAATGCTAATTCAATCGAGATTTTTCCTTCCAAAACTCTTCCTGACAGTGCAAAAGCATGCTGCAGCTCTAATTGAGCAATTTTTTCCTGGTCAACTAGGCTATCAGACCAACTAGAATTAACCATACTCTCCTGAATTCGATCAAGATCTTTCATAGCCTTATCAACTCTGATATGCACATCCCCAAAAGGTTCCTTGTTCCAAACTTTTAACTTAAACTTTAAAAATTTTAATTTCTGAGATAGGATATACATTGGACAACCTATCACAGGTTGACTCCAAGATTCCGAAACTAGTTTCAAACATTCCTTATGCTCAGACTTCATCTTATGAAACTTAAAAGAAGAAATTTAAACAATGTTCTCTTTCTTAAGAATAAGCAATAAAGGATGGTGGTTTGATTTACTTCTAGGAAGAGTACAACAAGAGATGCTAGACTAAAAGAAAATCCAATCATCATTACACAAAACTCTGTCTAACCTCATATCAGTATGCAATCTGCCCCTTCTTTTATTAGACCAAGTGAATTCCGCCCCTCTTATTGGCAAATGTGACAAGTTACAACTGTCTGACCAAGATCTTAATTCATCATCAGAAATCTTCAAAGGCAAACCCCCCACCTCTTTTCTCATGAGCACCTAACACAACATTAAAGTCACCAATGAAGCACCAAGGGCCCTTATAAGTTTGCTGCAGAGTAGCTAAGTTCAACCAAAGCTGCCTTCTTAACAAATAAGTAGTGCAAGCATACACAGCTAGTAGAGATATAAATTTCCTTATTCTCCCTAGAACAGACAAAGCAACATACTGATTAGAAGCCTCAATCACAATAGGAGAGATATTTTCAGCACAAATACACCAAATATTAGGGAGTAATGGATCTCTAACATTCACTGAAAAAGGCTTTAGCCTTAAACTACTCCAAAAAGAAGAAGGAAATTGATCTAAACTAATCCAAGGTTCAGATAAAAAACCAAATCTGGTTTATGAGAGACAAAATCTTAAGAACCAATCTACTATCTGGATACCAATTCCTCTTGCATTCCAGTAAAAAAATCTTCATTAAGCAAAATTTAATGGACCTGCTCTAGACCTTGTTCTGACTGCTTTAACTTTAGGGACCTGCTTTTTAGCTTTCTTTCTCAACTTCCTTTTTTGAGATTTTGTTAAAACTCTAGAGAAACTATCATCTTCTGGATTATTATAAAGAGATGGATCATTATCCTCTTCAAGATTATCTTCTATGTCATCTGCCCAAAACTTAGATGTCAACTTCAATTCCTTTCGGCCATTAGTAGAAAATGTTGCCACAGATGGAGAAGGGGGTTTATCACCACTAGTGGAATGTTCCACAAGGTCTAAATTTTCAGTCCCAACAGAATTAGGAACTATGTCAACATTCCCCTGTGCTGGAGATGGTAAAACATTAGGGGACTACATAGATTCATCAAAGACTACCTCTATATCATCATCCTCCTTAACTGATTTACTTGCTAAAACATCCTTTTAAGGACTGCATTCCTGAATCACAAGATTAGCTGATATTTTACCCAAAAGCTCTGAGTCACAATCAACATCAGTCACATCATTTAAATCCTTAGCTCTTTCACCATATGTTTGAGAAAAGGAATGCTCATTAAAATCCACATTGACCTTTGATGGCTGTAAAATATCAGAATTAACACCTTTATTACTGTCATCGGAAATAATGATGCTCTTTCCTTTTTCAACCGTGGCAATAATAGCATTCTCAATAGCCACATCAGATTCAATGACTACTGGCCCCTTTCCATTATCAGTGTGGATTTATCCTTCAGGCTGCACGACTGTTTTAGAGGCATACTAAAAATTCCGCTTTCTAACTTCTCTCTGCACCTTAGGCATATCCTTCCCTTGATTATGAACAGAACCTGAATTGATCTTGCAATTGGACAAAAAGTGACCAATGTTCTAGCACACAGTACAAAAAGGAGGCAATCTTTCATATTCTATCCCTACATAGAAAGCATAACCATCTCTTTCAACTAGCAACTTTTCATGAAGCTTCATTGTTAGATCAATATCAACTAGAATCAAAGCAAAATGACCAAAAGTCCTTTTCATCGTTGCTTCATCCAAAGCAATAGGAATTCCCAATCCTCCCCCTATTTCAAACAAGATCTTTGGTCGCCAATACTCCCTAGATAAACCATAGATTCTGACCTAGCATTGCACTATTGTTTGTCTTACGAGATTAGGATTAAAATCGGGTGTCCATGTAGATAAACGCAACATGCCAGGGCTTAAATTCCAAGAGCCATACGATCTCATCATTCTTTGATCATCAATGTTCACAAAATTGAATTCATAATAACCTCTTCCTAACGAAACCATAGTCCAAGAACCCAATGTTTTCCAAATCTTGGATAGCTTGAGTCTCAAGTCATTAGCCTTGATAGGAGAATCCACTTTAGAAAGCATCAACCTACCATACAAAATATTCTTGCATTCTACCACACCAGCCTGATACTCAGTTTCAGATATCTTAATAGCCAACATATCACCCTTTAAACAAGGTTTTGGAAGTTGGCTTAAAGTAATATCAAAAGAATGGTTAACTGCTAGAGCAAAGGTTTTCTTGATTTCAACCGTAGGAGGAATCGAGATTGTTGGAGGAGAAGAGGAAGGAGAAGAAGATGAAGATGGTAAGAGAGGCTTGGAAGGAGGAAGAAGATCAGGGAACATGAATTCCCATGGGCAAACCGAGGAGTTTGCCATGAAAGCAAGCATGCAAAACCCTAGATCACCATGCAACGTTAAACCCTAGCAGAGCCAACGCCCCTATTTCCGATCTTTTAAACACTTAGTTTTCACCCAAATATATATATATATACCAATTATTGAAATAATCAAATTTTCGTAGTTATTCCAAACACACCTTTGCTTAGACTTTTCCTAGCAAGGTTGCTAGGTTAGCATGAGACGGTTATTTCGATGGAACGAGGGAATTTTTTTTTTTTTTTGTGCACCAAGGTATCCCGGCCGCTCGAAGGCTAATTTCTTTCAAGGCGTATAGATCACCGAAGTAGGTTTTGCCACTTCCAACAAAGTCTTTTCCATACACGGCAAGAATCGAATCCCTGACAGTATGTTTAAGGAACTCAGCTATTTACCAACTGTGTTAGGCGTTGTTGGTAACCGGAGAAAAGTTTAAATGAACATCTCAAACATTAAAGTGGTACAAAATAAGTTGTTCAGAAATTTTATATGATCAACTATAATCTTTAAATGTGAAATAATATGTATAAATTAATAAAATTATGATAAAGAGATATCATGTGAGATTGTAGCTAGAGCACAGAACTTTGCACATCTTTTTCCATGTTAATTTATTTAATAGAGAAATGTTAGTAACACATTCTTTTTTTAACATACACTCTCCTATTGGTTGAAATTCATATGGGTCCTATAAAATTCAAGTAAGACCCATATGAATTAGTGAGGCACATATGAATTTCAACTAATAGGAGGGTGTGTATTGAAAAGAAAGTGCTAAAGAGTGTGTTGCTAGCACTCCTCTATTTAATAACAACTCATTTGATTTCATTACCAAAAAAAAAAATTCATTTGATTTAGCCCCACAACCGCAAGCCCTCCATGCATGATTAATTGGTCGGCATGCTGAGTAATTACGAAGAGTTTATTAATAAAAAATTGCAGAGAGGACAGCTTTCGGTGTTACCGGCAATTATGGCTTTGGCATAAGGCTGACATTTTTCAGTCATGCTCGTGTGCAAGGCACCTTGACACCCACCTACCAACCCCATCACTGTTGTGGAGCATTAGGGAAAAGCATGCTGGTTTTAAGCCTTTATCAAGCAAAAGCTTGATGAGGGGATTGGTACTGTCTTAATATTTTAATACTGCATTGCCATCATTGGCAATTGTAACATGGAAACCTTAATAGGAGCCAATTATTTCAGTTACCCCTGTACCAAGTCGTACAGACTATTTACGTATTGGAATCATTTTTGGTAGGAGGAATATTTTTGTTGAGGGAATTATTTTTAACTTTCATAAAGTTAACTTGAGAATTCTATATTTCCATGTTTGATATGTTTTTTTTTAAAAAACACACTGGCAGGAGACAAGCATTCCTGTTAAGATTAACTCACCAAGATTGTGATTAAGAAACTGAAAAAAATAACAGAGTACAGAGACCAATAACTAGTTCTAATACTAAACAATGAAACAGTAAATGAAATAAAAGAGATCAGGAAGAGATAACACCAAGATTGTTTACGCAGTTCAGAGCATTAAACTCCTACAACTGCGGGTCTGGATCCGACTTGAAAGATTCCACTATGAGAGACAAATTACACGATGATATACTCTGCAAGAGCTTCATCTATTGATCTACAAGCTCACCCGAGAACCCCCTTCTCACTGCAAGTGTTTCACTCAATCTTCTCTCAATACTTCTCAAGAATACTCTCAACTAGTAATTGATCGGTTTACAGTGTTACAAGAATGAATCAATTCTTACCTTTTTCATACAGCAATGCAAGAATATATATACTCACTCAAACACCCCAAAACTAACTAACTAACTAAAGAAATCAGTTACAACAGCAAAACTGAATAACTGATGCCACCAAGCCCAGAAGCAATAAGGAGCTAAAGCAATTGGGCCTGATCTAGAGAGTTGAGCCCAGACTCGAGGTACCATAAACAACAAATCTCCACCTTGGTACTTTGAGTCTAAAACCGTGAAATCTTCTTCAGTACAGATCCAAGACCAGGATCAACATCAATCACCTTTGATCCTTAGCAAATCTAAGCAATGCCTGAATTTGCTAACCGGGATAGCTTTGGTAATCATGTCAGTTGAATTATCACTTGTGTGGACCTTGGCTACTTGAATTTCACCCTTTTCCACTATGTCCCTAATAAAATGAAACCTTACATCTATATGCTTGGTTCTTTCATGATACATTTGATTCTAACATAAGTGAATAGCACTCTGGCTATCACAATGAATACAAATCGAGCCTTGATGTATCCCCAGTTCTGTGACCAGCCCTTGAACCCAAATACCTTTCTTTGTAGCTTCAGTCAGTGCCACATATTCGGCCTCATTTGTTGAAAGAGCCACAATATGTTGTAGATTTGCTTTCCAGCTGATTACATTGCCAAACAAAGTGAAAACAAAACCTGTTAATGACCTTCTTTTATCCAAGTCACCCGCATAATCTGAATCAACAAAACCCTACATATGTTGAGTAGATTTTGTGTCTTCACTGTAAACCAGCCCTGTGTTTGTAGTTCCTTTCAAGTACCTCAGTACACATTTCACAGCCTACCAATGTTCCTTTCCCGGATTGCTCATGAACCTGCTCGTAACACTTACAGCATGTGAAATATCGGGCCTGCAGCATACCATAGCATACATAATGCTACCAATGGCATTAGCATAAGGAATACCTTGCATGAATTCCTTGTCCTCTTTACTAGTAGGAGACACAGCTTGAAATGAGGAGCTAATGGTAGGTTTGTTGGTTTAGCATCACTCATTTTGAACCTTGCCACAACCTTGTTCAAATACCCTTTCTGAGAAATGATCAGCTTCTTTCGATCTCTGTAACTCTTGATTTCCATTCCCGGTATCTTCATTGCTGCCCCCAAGTCTTTCATATCAAATTCTGAATTCAACTCCCTTTTGAGAAGATCAATCTGTTTCATATCTTTGCAAGCTAGGAGCATATCATCAACATATAAGAAGAGAGAGATATATGTTTTATTTGGCAATTGTTTGAAGTAAATGCAACAATCAAAATTACTTCTAACATACTGATTTTTCAACATGAAAGAATCAAACCTCAAGTACCATTGCCTGGGGGATTGTTTGAGCCCATATAAGGATTTCCTTAGGTGACACACCCAACCTTCCTTCCCTTGGGCTTCAAAACCAGTAGGCTGCTGTATCAGAATTGTCTCCTTTAAATCTCCATGTAAGAAGGCTGTTTTCACATCCATTTGCTCCAATTCCATGTCATATTGGACCACCATGGAGAGGATTATTCTGATAGAGGAGTGTTTTACCACAGATGAGAAGATTTCAACATAGTCTATTCCTTTTGGGTGTAACCCTTGGCAACTAGTCTACTTTGAACCTTGGAAGTTCAACACCTTGAATTCCTTCCTTCCTTTTGAAAATCCACTTGCTCCCGACTATCTTGGCTCCTGAATCAGCTCCCATGTTCTGTTCTTATCCAGAGAATTCAACTCTTCAGTCATGGCCAGCATCCAATTCTGACTTTCCTTGCAACTAATAGCTTCCTTGAAGTTCTTAGGCTCATCACTACTGACTTCTTTTACAGTACATAGAACATAGCTTATCATGTCTGCATATCCGTATCTCTGAGGTGCTCTAATGTCTCTCTTGTCCCTGTCTCTTGCCAACATATATTCAGTTTGATCTTCTGCAGTGTCTGTTTCTTCCACAATGTCTGTTTCTTCCACAGTTTTTGCTTCTTCTGACCGGTTCCCTTCAGCATTAGTTTTCTTCTTGCTGTTCCTGAGTGCTTTTAACTGATTTGTACATCTCATTCTCATGAAACTTGATATCTCTGCTGACAATGCATTTCTTTTCTTCAGGACACCATACTTTGAAACCTTATACCCCAGCTGGATAACCCACAAAGTAGCCCTTTTTAGCCCTTGGCACAAGTTTTCCTTCATTTATGTGAAAATATGCCGCACTCCCAAACACCTTTAAATGACTGTAGCTTGGAATTTTACCTGTCCAAACCTCTTGAGGATTTTTCAGTTTTATAGTAGTTGAGGGGCTAAGATTTATCAAATAACTAGCTGTAACAAAAGCCTCTCCCCAAAATCTAATAGGCATGCCAAAATTAGACAACAAACATCTCATTCTTTCAAGAATGGTTCTATTCATTCTCTCAGCTAGACCATTCTGTTGGGGTGTGTGCCTAACTGTTTTATGCCTAGTGATACCATTCACTTTACAAAAATTTGTAAACATGTCACTACAATACTCTAGGCCATTATCTGTTCTTAAGTGTTTAACCTTCCTATTAGTCTTGTTTTCAACCGTAGTTTTCCAATCCTTAAAGGTTTTGAAAGCTTCATCTTTACTCTTTAAAAGATAAATCCAAAACTTTCTACTATAGTCATTTAAGAAAGTTATAAAATACTTGTTACCTCCATGGGTGGGAACCCTGGCTGGGCCCCACATGTCACTATGAATGTAGTCCAGGACACCTTCTGTGCTGTGCTGAGTAGCTTTGAACCGGACCCTATGCATTTTTCCAAAAATGCAGTGTTCACAGAATGGAAGTTCACCAATTTTCTCACTTCTAAAGACTCCAAGTTTGTCCAAGATTTGCATGCCTTTTTGGCTGACATGACCAAGTCTTTGGTGCCACAAACTTGTCTTGCTAGAGCAAGAGGTAACACTAACAGTACTGCCAGTGATAGCAGTACCCTTGCGAATATAATTCCCATGGTCCCTGTACCCTTTCATAACAACAAGGGCACCTTTGATCACCTTTAGAATTCCCTTCTCTGCCTTGTAAGAGCACCCTGACTCTTCCAGCATATCCATGAAGATCAAATTCCTTTTCAATTCAGGAACATGCCTTACACCCGAGAGAACCTTCTCTGCCTCATCATCAAGCTTCAATCTGACAGATCTAATGCCTATCACCTTGCAAACTGTGTTGTTTCCCATCACCACTTTCCCACCATCGATTTCTTTGTAGCCTATGAACCATTCCTTATTCGGTGTCATGCGGAATGAACAACCAGAATCCATAACCCAGTGATCTGTATTTACTATCGTGGCTGCCATTAAAACATCTGCATCATAGCAGCCTTCAGAGGCTATCGAAACACTTCCTGCATCATCATCATTCTTCTTGAATTTCCTCTCTGGACAATTCTTCTTGAAGTGGCCTTCCTTCTTGCAAATAAAACACCTTTTATTTCCCTTGTCCTTGTCTTAGTTCTTGAATTTGTTCTTCTTTTTTTGTTTACTCTCTTTCTTTTCTGATTTCCCTTTCACAAATAAACCTTCACAACTGTGTCCTTCTTTGATTTCTGTTCTTCTCTTTAACTCCTTTGAGATCAGAGCCGATTGAACATCTTCAAAACTCAAATAATCTTTGCCATACACAAGAGCATCACTCAAGTTATCATATGAACTAGGCAAAGAACTCACCAAGAGAAGTGCTTGATCTTCATCATCAATCTTCACATCAATGCTTTCTAGATCGTGGATGATCTTATTGAAATCATCAATGTGTTCTTTTGCGGATTTCCCAGGTTGCATCTTGAAGGTGTAAAGTCTTTGTTTTAAGTAGAGTCGGTTTGCTAGAGACTTGGTCATGTATAGCTTCTCTAACTTGAGCCAGATAGCTGCTGCGGTTATTTCTTTTGAGACTTCTCTCAATGGCTTGTCTCCCAAACTCAGAATTATTGCACTGTGAGCTTTCTCCATGATTTCCTTTTTTCACTGACAGAAAGAGTTGCAGGCATGCTTTTCTCACCAGATAGAGCATCACCTAAACCTTGATGGACCAAGATTGCCTTCATCTTGAGTCACCATAACCCGAAATCATTCTTGCCATTGAATTTCTCCACATCAAACTTTGCTCCCACCATGTCCTTCAAGAATCCTTTGCTACTAATACCAATTGTTGTGATTAACTCACCAAGATTGTGATTAAGAAACTGAAAAAATAACAAAGTACAGAGACCAGTAACTAGTTCTAATACTAAACAATGAAATAGTAAATGAAATGAAAGAGATAAGGAAGAGATAACACCAAGATTGTTTACGCAGTTCAGAGCATTAAACTCCTACATCTGCGGATCTAGATCCGACTTGAAAGATTCTACTATGAGAGATAAATTACACGATGATATACTCTGCAAGAGCTTCATCTATTGATCTACAAGCTCACCCGAGAACCCCCTTCTCATTGCAAGTGTTTCATTCAAACTTCTCTCAATACTTCTCAAGAATACTCTCAGCTAGTAATTGATTAGTTTACAGTGTTACAAGAAGGAATCAATTCTTACCTTTTTCATACAGCAATGCAAGAATATATATACTCACTAACACACCCCAAAACTAACTAACTAACTAACTAACTAAAGAAATCAGTTACAACAACAAAATAGAATAAATGATGCCATCAAGCCCAGAAGCAATAAGGAGCGAAAGCAATTGGGCCTGATATAGAGAGTTGAGCCCAGACTCGAGGTACCATAAACAACAATTCCCATGAATGTTTTGAAGTTTTTTTCTCCGGAAAATATTCTCATGAGGAGGGATGAGAACCCTAATTTTCCATGGGTATGAATTTTTTTAATTATTTGAAAGGACTATTACATCCTAAAATCTAATTTCACTATTCTCTCCTCTTGCCTATCTGCTCTCCCCTCTTTTGCCTCTCCACCATCACTAGCATTCTCCACCTAGTTTCAATCTTCACCGTCTAGTTCCTATGGTTCAAGGTGGAGAAGAGTCACGCATGGTTGAGCTGCAGCGCATAGTAGAGGTGGAGCGAGGCTGGCTCGCGGATCTGGTTTTGCGTGGTTCTGCAATAAGGACAATGGCTCGTGGCAGAGGCCGAATCTGGATGGCGATGTGTGGTGGTTGGCATGGTTCTAAATTGCGGTTGCGGTCGCGGATGCGGTTGCGATTGCGGTCACTGCGATTGCGGCCATTGCGATGCGAATTGCGGTCGTTGCGGCGTGAAATAATTTTATATTCGCACCAAATGTAAAAAAAATCTATAATTATTATAATTCTTTATATATCTTCTATTAATAATATTATATATATTTTTATTCATTTTTAAGACATTGCATCATTTTTATGAATAATTTAAATTTAACCGTAGTGAAAATAATATTTTTAAGACATTGCATAATCTTTTTGAAAGTAACATTGAATGGAACGGGACTGAAAACTCTATTACAGTTCTGATGCGGCCCGTTGCGGTGTGATGCGGTTCGTTGCGGTTCTGATGCGGTCCGTTACGGTGTCCGATGCGGTTGCGTTGCGGTCGTCACACGTGAAAGTAAATCACACCGCAATTGCGGTGTGATGCGGTTGCGCTGCAGTCCGCAACCACAACATTGCGGCCGCAATACGTGATGCGGTCCGCAATTTAGAACCTTGGTGGTTGGACTGCGTGAGGGGTTGTTCGTGTGCAGTTCTGCTGCTACGCGTTGTAGTGGTGGCTCACGCCAATCTGCTATGCAATGGGAGAACAAAATGCCAATGGCAGAGGACATTGTTTACAACTCAAAAAACTCACTCTATGAGTGGCTCCAAGCTAACAACAAGCTGCATGATGGTGGGCACATGACTTTTAGCGCAGGAAACCTGAGATGAAAAGCTCCAACAATGGGTTATGTTAAGTGCAATGTGGATGTTGGATACTTTTTGCAAGATCAACGTTTTAGTGTTGGGATGTGTATTAGAGGTGACTCTGGTCAGTTTTTGAGCGTGCATTCAGCTTGGTTTAGGGGTTGTCCGAAGGTGCATGAAGGAGAAGGAGTTGGTGTCAAGCTTGCTATACAATGGTTGATCTCCTTAGGTCTTGAGCATGTAATCATTGAAGTAGATTGCAAAATGGTTGTTAATGGGCCGAAGAATTCGGCAACAAATCATAGAGTTTGGTGATATCATCCAGTAGTGCAAGACTCTCCTCAAAATATATTCATCCTATCAAATTAAGCTCATTCGGAGACAAGCAAATTTGGTGGCTCATGAGCTTGCTAAGGCTTCTACATTATACGCTAGCTCCATTTATTTTAATGATATTTCTTATTGTATTGTTGAACAACATTATTTGGAAATGATATGAGTATGTTTAATCAAAAAAAAAAGTTTGATATTAAGAGATAAATAATTTGTAACATAAAACTCATTCATAAATTATTATTCTTTATCATTAGTTGGAAACACTATCAATATATTTGAATACTATTTACTAATAAGTTTTAATGAACATTTTAATCCCTGCAAAGTGGACGAATTTTGGTTTCGATCCCTTCATTTTTTTTCCATTGGTTTGTCTGCATTTAAAAACATTAAGATTAGTGTTTGTCGTTAGTTTTCATCCGTTACCATTAAGTACTGACGTGACTAATAATGTGCCATGTCAGCATTGTCATGTCAACTGAAATAATATTTTTAATTCCAGGTGTCATAAATATTTTATATATTTTTTTATAAAATATAAATATTAATATTATTACATATTATAATTTATCATTAAAATATTTAATCATTACCCTTTATTACAGTATTTTTGTTCTTCTTCTTTAATCCCATCACCCAATCTTAGAACCCACTCCACCATCTATCGGAGCTTAACAAGTACCATGAACCACTCCCCTACCCCCGTCTTCTTCACCACTGTAAATCCAAAATCATTTAACCAGGAAGTCGCGGAATCCAAAATCACATAGTAGATATTTTATTTCCAAGACACCACACGTATCCATTAATAAACACTCTGCACAAAAGGATATGCAATGTAAGAGTCTGATTGCTTTGTTATCAATTTTATGTTTTCATTTTCTATTTTTAGAAATAATTACAAAAATGCCATCTTTTTTTTTTTTTATAAGAACAGAGAGACATGTAAAAGCATCACAATAGAGTCAAAGATCACAACTAGGTTGGCATCTAAGACACTACATATCATCTGTAGCACACCCCAAATTAATTAAAAAGAAGAAAAGAATACAAGGAAAAGGACATGGGGGGAATAGGCCAAAACCCATTATGAAGGAAAACAAGATGACATTTTTGTAATTATTTCTGAAAATAGGAAATGAAAACATAAAATTGGAAACAAGGCAAACAGACTCTAAGTATTTAGAAGAGTAGCGTAAATCACATTACTCTTTCTTCTTGCAACACAATGGTCTTTTAAATTGTTGCTAGTAGCATAATTGCAAATAGAATAAGAAGAAACAAAATGCCAACCATGATCTCACTACAAGAAAATGCTGATTTATCGACAGTTTTTTCTGACATCTTCGAAGCGGCCGGTAACGCAATGATTTCCAACGGGCAAGGTTGTCAGCAATGAGGTAGTGGATTATTTTCCTACTTATCAACAGCCAGCCCATCGGTAATGAAAAAAGACACTTACCGATGGCTAAGTCATCGGTTATTCCGTCGATAGCTTTGGTGCGAATTTGCGCCTAATATAAGTAAGTGTCATTTTTCATTATCGACGGCCAGTCCGTCTGTAAGTGATTGTTCGACTTACGAGGCGCAACGTCTTTTTAATGTGTTCCTAACTGATTACTGACGACTTAGGTCGTCGGTAACATTGACATATACGCGGCCTACGCCTTCCCTCCTCTCACTCTCTGCAAACTGACCCCCTTCCTCCCTCAGTCTCTAGAACTCACTCCCACTCCTCGCTCAGTATCTACAAACTGAGCCATCGGCGGCCACCACACGAGCCACCCGCAACCACCTCACCAGCTACAGACGTTGACAGGTAACCTCTTCCCTCCCTCTCCCCTCTTCCCTAATACTGAATGACAGCTGGTGATATTGAAAATTAAACCCATTAAAAAAGCTTTCTTCCCCTTCCTGTTCTAGGGTGGAATTAAGCTCAGATAGTATAATGGTTATTACTGGAACCTACCTTACAGCCATGTCAATTTTCAATTTAGTCATTGTGGATTTAATTTAATTGTATCTTGTTTGTTTTTATTACAGTTCATTGTCGACAGTTTTTGTATGTTGGCTTGTTTGTTTTTTACATAGTTGATTTAACTTTGTAACTTTAGATTGGTATGTCTTGATCATATGTTTCTGACCCTGTTGTCAGATATCAATTTAATCAACCATAGATCAATTTGTTGCCTTCTTCCTTGAGTTGAAAGGATTTGTTGCCAGGTTTCCTTACATTGTTGAGAGAAAAAAATGATATTTGGAAAAACTGGTCCTCCTACTGCATTATCATATCCAAAAAAGAAATTGTTTCCAGAGAATAATTTATAATTTTCAGTATGTTTTCAATACTTCATGTTCTCCTTAATATTTTCTTCTCATTGATGCTTTCTTTTTGGAGGCTGGTTATGGAAGTGTGTCCTTAAACAAATATGCCCCTTGTTCTTGTTCCCTTTACCCTTCTTTCAATCTTTAACTGCTTGGGTTCTGATGTGAGGAATTTGAAATTTGCGATGCTTGAATCACAGTTTATCTTCATAAACTAATATTCAGTTCATAGTTTGAATCATGAGAACTTGCAAAAGTAGAAGCTGTTTCTGGCATGCTTGTCTTTGTGAAAAATTTTGTCATTCTAAACTCTTTTTCAATTTTCTCTTGTTGAATGTTGGTTTTTTTTTTTTTTTTCATATACATATTTTTAACAAAGAACTACTCTGCTCTGTCCCTTTTTGGTTTGTGCGACTCACAACCTCTGTCCACCGGGCGACCACCCTCTACTCAGCTCTGCGTTGCTCACGTATTTCTCTTCTCCCTTATTTTTTGTTTTCCTCTTTCTAATTTGGTGATGCTATTTTCTGGTTGGTGTTGGGAAATTGGTGTGGAAGATGTTAAGATTTTTGTTTATTGTAAATTCAACAGCAACATTTCCAACACTCAGTTTGGAATTTGTTCGCATAAATTCAAAATTTCAGCTGCTCTGCCATTGTTGATATGCTCCAGTTATTTTTTCATTTTATTTTTCTCTTTTTTATTTCTGCAAATGTATTATTCTTTGCAAATGTATTGGTTCATGAGTGTTTATTTCTGCAAATGTATTGATCACTACAATTGTATCTGTAAATGTTATGCAAATGTATTGGTTCATGTGCTGTATTGGTTCTCTGCAAATGTATTGTTGAGTTATTTGTGTTGTATTTGGTGCATAAATAAATAAATATTAATATAATAATGAATTTTTGTACTTGAAAATTAAACTTAATAAATAGAATATCAAATTCTGTTAGCACTTATAATAGGTTTTAAATCTCAGAACACGTGAAAAAAAATTATCAATAAAAGTCATCGTTGTTCTGTGTGCTTACACTGCAAAGGAATTTGCTTTATTGGATGCCAAAAGTTTCGTATAACAACGGCTGTTGCTTTGTCCACCATGTGACATTTTAGACTTAAAACAAAAATAATAAATAAAATTTGAAATTTAAATAATTAAATAAGATAGGAATAATAAATAATATTTAATAATTAAATACAAAATATTAAATAACTAAAATAAAATTACAGAAATAAGTAAATAACAAAATAAGTTAATAACAAATTACACCAATAAGTTAATAATTTTTAATTCATTAAATAAAAGTATTAAATAATTAAATTAAATTATACAAATAGTTAAATAATAAATTGCACCAATTGCTTTTAGTACTAATAACAAGTGTTAAACCTCAGAAAACTTAAAACCAAAAAACTAAATGTTTGAATAAAATTTGAAAATTTAATAAACCCTGATTAAAGTATGGAATAGTTAAGCCTCATAAAACTTAAAACCCAAAAACTAAATGTTTGTTTGTCAATTTTAATAGTTTCCTATGCACTTTATGTTGTTAAAGTGTTGGGATTTGAGCAATTGCGTTTAACCTATGAAGTTGAGTTTCAAGTACAAAGGGTAAAATTGTCTCATATGGTTGAAATTTTATTTTCTAGGCGAGTCACTTATTGAGGAAAACCTTAGCTTCCCATTCATGGTTCATTATTATTGAGCATGTGTCTTCTTTGAAGGTGCCGCTCATTGTATTAAGCCTGGAATTATCCAAGGATGATAGTTTGGGGGGAAAAAAATTTCCCTCGTATAATAGTTATTACTTACTTCTCATGCGTTATATTTGACAAAGTTTCGGTCTGATACATTTCCTTTAGTTCTTTGGGTGCAAACTTGATCGTGTTACACAGTCAAGTATTGTACTTGGAGACTAATAAGAAATGTTGCCGAAATTTTGTCAAATATAAGGTATCTGAATTAAGCAATAACTATTAATACTAGGATAGAGTGTTGAAAAAGTTTCTTCTCGAATGGGATAGGGTCAGACCAATGAAAGGGAATGATTCTGGATTGTGAAGCATGCTATCAAAATTTGCCGTTTTAATATATTTGCATTTTTTAAACATGCATATGATGGATTGCCATCCTTCGAATCATAGTTGGATGTATGATAGATTATATTCAGGAAGAAGGGGTCTGAAGCGATCTTTTAGAGAAGGTGTTGAAGAGTTTGTTACCAAAGCAAGTCACCAGTACCATTATATCAACGATGGGGGGATTATATGTCCGTGCGTTAAATGCGAGTGTACAAAGATTAAGAGCGATGATGATGTGAGGGTCCACTTGCATAAACTTGGGTTCAAGCCTAACTACTGGATTTGGATTGAGCATGGTGAAGAAGTGCCACATTTTGACTTAGGAGTTGACGAGAATTCCATGGGTGGTTCAAGCAATTGCGCAGATATGGGATGTGGTGAATAATTTGTGTTAATGCAAGAGATGGTGTGTGATGCTCTTAGAGTGAATGAGGCGCACAAGTACGATAACACGTACGATCTTTCGAGTGAGGAACCACAGATATTTAATAATCTTTTGATTGTGACAAATAAGTCGTTGTATGAAGGGGCTTCAGACTCTAAATTATCGATGTGTGTGACGCTGTTATCATGCAAGTCCCTTTGGAATGTTGCCGACGAGTGTTTGGATTATTTTTCCAAAATGCTTTTGGACGTAAAACCTGTAAAAGAGGGTTTACCAAAAAATTATTATGATGCGAAGAGGTTTGTATCCAAGTTGGGATTGGAAGCTAAGAGGATTGACTGTTGTGTGAACAAGTACATGCTCTTTTACGGTAATGATGATGAAGAGTTGGTTGAATGTATATTTTGTCAGTCGCTGAGGTATTGTGACCGCCGCAATACAGGGGCAAGTAGGCAGAAACCAGTTCCAGTTAAGGCCATGTTCTATATGCCAATAATTCCAAGGTTACAAACAATGTATGCATCAATGCAAAGAGCCACAAATGACATGGCACTAGGAGAACAGAAGAAGTTCTGGCGTGTTACGCCATCTGTCTGACGGTGAAGCATGGAAGCACTTTGATCGGGTACATCCTCAATTTGCAGATCCACACAATGTACGACTAGGGTTATGCTTCGATAGTTTTACCCATATATTCAAGCGTCGGCTTCTCCTTATTCCTATTGGCAAGTAATTGTTACCCCGTACAATCTTCCTCCTGAAATGTGCATGTCAAAACCATATATTTTTTTAACCTATCTCATACCGGGCTCATCTAATCCAAAGTGCGGTATCGATGTTTATTTACAGCCTCTGATTGACTATCTAAAGAAATTGTGAAATGGTGTTGTGACGTATGATATTTCAAGGAAGCAAATTTTTTTGATGAAGGCTTCTTTGATGTGGACCGTTAATGACTTCCCTACTTATGGTATGTTGTCTGGTTAGGGGACTTATGGTAAATTGGCATGTCTGCATTGTGCGACACCCATTTCTTGGACATCACATGTCAACCTGTTACTAAAAATTTGAAACTTTTTGAACATTTGACACCAAGTAAACAGTAAACTGGACAATCATATAAAACAAATTTCCATTCTTCTTTTGTAGTGATACCTAACATTGCCATAAGGCATACATCACTTTCCTGATCTTTCGTACGCCAGACGTACATCAAAATCCTAAGAGCTAGTCTAATAAAGAAACATCTAAAAATGATAGAGTATACTACCTAGTATACTTCTAATCCATGAGGCTTGTGCCTCATCATCATTAGTCCACGTATCTATGCCATCGACGTAGAGAGACTTTAACTTCGAGGTCCCGAAATGAGCAAGAGATTTACTGAATCACATCTGTACATATGTTCAAAAACACAATAGGACATCCACATGTATAGGCAAGGGTGAGATACCAATGTATGGATTTAAAATATGATAACTACATGTAAGACAACATAACGTTAAAGTCACCACACATATAAAGTTATCGTCCAAATAAAATCACCGTTCACAACCATCATAATCATCACCGTTTATAACCATCATGATCATCACCGTTTATATCATAATCATCACCATACGGAAAAATCATAATGTGTACACACGTAATGTATCACAGGGTTTCATACCTGACAGTCATTAAAATATGACACTTCAATATTCAACATCTAATGCCTAATCTCCGAAGATCCCAACACCGTAACATCGTTTTTATAAAAATTGAGTTGATCAGGCTCGATTGCCTAAAAAGGCACAACGTAATGAAACCATTGATACCTGTCCAACACAAGGCACAGGAAAACACCATGTAATGGTTTCTCATTGTCCACCAAGGCACAATGATATATACACCGTCTTGAATATCCTGACCAGCAAGATATCAAGATTTCCAAAAATATCGTTGGCATGTCTGCCATTTTATATGCATGTAAAACATTTTATATTTTTGTCAGGTTTCTCTGTGTTCTTTCTTTCCTTGTCATAGCATAAAGGCTTACGACCCGTCCAAGTCTTTCATCATTTAAAACATTAACCATCAACATAGGACGAAACGTCTAAGTGCTCAGTCACGAATTCTCACATCGGTGCACCAATACGATATTCGTGGTAGTAGAAAACAGCATTTACCTTTATTCATATACATCATTGATGTGAAAAAGACACATAAATTATAGGACACACAGTCCACAACATATCGTAGGACACACAGTCCATAACACATCGTAGGAAATACAATCCACAACACCATTTATCTATGTGTATTTATCACAGAACAATAGTAACCCGACGTCTCGTTTACTAGATTCACGTTTCAACGTTTCCATCGTTTTCTTTCTGTGAAATAAAAAAAATCAAATCAAATCTCCACAACTCTTCTAAGTTGCCGGATTTTTTACATCATTGGAAACTTCTTTTTAATAGATAAAATGTTTTATGTTGAAATACATTTTAAAAACAAACGTAATTGTAATAAAACTTCACCTTGATTAAATAAATCCCTATCCCCAAAAGTTTATCTCTGTAAGAATGGCTGAGTTCAAAATGACCATCTCAGCATGAAATAGTGGCTGAGTTCAAAATGACCATCTCAGCATAAAACACTATTTCAAAACAGTAAAACAGTTTTTTGTAAATTTCTTAGAAAATTCACCTTTTTCACATGAAAATTATTCAAATCCAATTTTTTTGACATTTTCCTCTTATCATAACATATTGCATACTTTTGAAAATTCCTTCATAAAATTTTCCCCAAATCAATCTATGATTTTTTCTGCAAAGCTTTTAAAAGCTTTTATCTTTATTTATGGGTTTCAATGCAGCAAATCACAACCATACAGTCATCATATCACAACATTATAATATTCCACATAATCAATATCACACCTATTCACATCAAAATAGCCAATCACATCATTGTCAACATAGTAAATTCCATCAACACATTCAACCACATCAACGTTCACATAACATCATATAACAGCATCACTTATCATCAAATCACTTCTTTAAATAAATTCATCAACAACACCACATGTAGTTACCATGAATCCCTCAGGTAAACTCCCCTTACCTCTTGTTGTCTATTCCCGTCTTTCGGTCTCCAAGTTTCGAATATCTCATTTAGTGGCCCGTTTATCCTTTCCGACGCGTCAATCCTTCATCACAAGGCATAATGTAAATATAGTTTGTTGAATAACCTAATACTACTCATATATGGTTTCGGCTATGGCTAGCTAATATGGCTAGGATTTTCAAAATTTCACATACTCTTGGATTTATGATCATAGAGTATTCTAGAATTAAGGGAAGTTGTCATAAAATGAAAATTGAAACAACATCATCCTCCTCCTTTTGGACATGAATTCGGTTCTCTCAAGTACCATAGGTTAGGAATTTTATTTTGCTTCAAGCTCTTGAATTCAAGACATATAAGCAAAAGAAAAATAAAATCTATGGTTATTTGCTAAGAATTGAAATTGAAACTAAATCCCATTTTCTTACATCACTAGGGTTTCGGCCCTATGGACAAGAAAATAGGGCAGCCATGTGAGCTTGCTCTATGCTCTTAAATGATGAATCTAGAGGTCTTAATGAGTTCATAGAAATTGATCTCATGGTCATATGATTTTTCTACCATTTTCTAGAGATTTTTGAAGGTAAAGCACTAGAATTGAAGACATAAGATTTTGATCATGAATCAATAAACTATATGAAAGACTAGAGCTCATAGAGCAAGGTGAAAGATGTTTACCTCTTGGATGATGAAAATCCTCAATGATTCAAGCTCCTCCTCCTTCACAAAATTTGGTTTATGTTCTTCCTTGCATCAAGATGAAAAATAAAATTAAATTGAGAAATAGAGAAATAAAGAGAGTAAGAATGGAGTTAATACCTCCTAGATGACAAAGCTAAGTGAGAATCCTCTTTATTTTACCAAATTCTTGAAGAATTAGAAGAGTTTTGCATGGAAGGTGTGGAAGAAATGAAGAACAAAAAGAAAGAAAGTGAGAAGAGAAAGAAGAAGAAGGAGGGGCGTGAGAGAGGTGGAGAAAGGCTGAATTTTTTTTGATTTTTTTTTTATTTAATCTTGATGAAATTAGAGGAATAAAAGAGAAATTTGCCATAAGAGTAAAATGGTAATTTTGGTAAGTTTTAGGGGCATTAAGGTCATTTGTTCCTCTAAGTAATGATGACTATGGTGAGTCACTAGGTGACTCACCCTAGTGAGGTGTCATGATAGTGACTTAGTATTTATCTGTTAACAGGTCTCGGTAAATCCGTATTCGGTTCCGTAAAATCACGTTTTTCACTTTTTCAGTGAAATTTTTTAAATTTACCAATATCGTGGAAAATTTAATTTAAAACCTAACTATTTTGTTCACGTGTCAAAATTAGGTCATCTGAGCAGTAAAATCATACTGTCTGTGTAAAACGCAGATCGGGCTCCGTCTGAGTTTTTGACCCAAAATTTAACCAGAGCTTCCTAGGATAGTGTAGAGCGTGACTATAGTCTCAGATTACCCCTTAAAAGAATTTCGTCCTCAAAATTTAACTTACTGTAGAATAAATGTGGATATTACTGCTGCATATTCTCTTCACTTTCTCAGGTGGCATCTCTTGTAGTAGTATCTCATTTGCTTCCTAATTTTCTTAACTAGCTCCGTCGTTCACGACACCACCTCTGGGCTATGGGCCTATCAACTGCTTCCCTCCGGTTTCATATCCTCAGAGTGGTGTTTTGTTCTTTTGTCCATACAGTACCTCGTATGGTGTTATGCCAATACTCTCATAGAAACTATTGTAGTATATGGACTCATTCAGAGCTTCATTCCCAATGCACCATTTAGACTCTGCCAAATCTGGAATCAAATTTCGGGTCCTCAAATTTCGGGTCCTTTTATGAAATTATACTTAATAGTACTTCATGCAATCTTATCATGCCCTTGATGTACATCTAGGTTAATCTTTTCACACTAGCAAGAAACGAGCAAATGTCATAAATCGGTCAATGATTACCCCCTGTTAATTTCTGAGGTTCAATATTGACCTTATGACACATCAAACAGAATTTTACATATTCCGCTAATTCCTTCTTCATCCATCAAAACATTATATTTAGGTCCTAGTATATCTGTGTAGATCCAAGATGAAAACATAGCTTATTCTTGTATGCCTCTGATATGATCCAAGTTAGAATCATCAAATTTGAATGATCTATCCAAGAGCTTGATCTTAGAAATTATGCAAAATGATGAGAAGAATTGGGGGAAGAAGAAGATGTTCTTGAACACCCGAATGCATATGAAGGATATAGACTAGGAATTGAAAATAAACAACCAAACAATGAACAAAATAAGTAAAAAACACTAATTCAATAAAAGAGGGAAGAATTGAAATGAAAGGTGCAGAAATTAAATGACATAAATATAAATTAAGAAGAACATAAGTAAAATAGAAAATGGAAGAGGAAGAAGATGAAGGGGAAGGCGCCACAATCATCCATAGAATGGGAAGATTGATAAGCCAAGGAGGATTCGCCACAAAGAGATAAAACTTTTTGATAAGAATCAAGCAAGTTCTAATCCAAGACCTTGAAGAGGAGGAGCCAATGCTCAACTCATAAAAACACCCAAATAGGATAAATTCTAATTTCATTTAAAGTTATGAAATGAGGTAATACAAGTCCTATTTATAGAAGCTAAGGAACATTCTAGGTTAAGGAGGTGAGTATTTTCGTGGACCATGAAGCCCATTATACAATTAAAGCTAAAACCAATTACAAGCCCAATTAATGCCTAATTAAAATAATTCCGGCCAGAACAGCGTTCTCAACTTCTAGCCCAGTTTTAGTCATGATAGAGTCCAAATCAGGTCTTGAGATTCAAACAAAACTTGTAGATAATTCTCTTGTCTTTCCAACGCATCAAGAATCACTTCAATCAGACATCTAGAACTCAAGATATGACCAAAATAACAACATAGATCACTTGGACTTGAATGGATTAATCTTCTTTTGTTGCAAAATTGACTTGTCCCTCCTTTGCCTCCATCATATGACTTTTCCTCTAAGTGACATTTTATGACTCACCTTAATTTCTCACAGATGAGAGGCATTATAAAACTTAATCATTTTCCTTCCTTCATTAATCCATATAGTAAGATTTATATGTTCAAACTACAGCACACATCCCTTGTTCAATACCTCCACTGGTATTTATCCCAGATGTCTAATCTTCCTCTTAGTTTCCTTCAAAGTATGTTTTACCTCACCAATTCATGTCTCTTACCTTTAAAGGACCTGATTGGACCTCCTAGTATAACTAATACAATTACACTCAAAAGAATTCACGTCAGGTAGTATTCTCCAATACTATAAATCTTTTTCCTCACGAACTGTTTTTTCTGCTTTTATTTAGAAAACTCACCCTAAAAGTTATTGGAACTTACCAAATTCTTCATAGTATGGTCCAATAGAATATCAAATGGCATTGTCGCCTTTTCTTTCATATATTCATGATGTTTTTCAGGTGTCCCAACTAAGGAAGGATATTCCTATCCAAACTCATACCATCAATCTTAATTGCAGATGTTAATCAACGTCTTAGAATTACCGACGATTATCTGCCTCAAGCCATACTTGACTAACAATCGTTGTCTCATCTACTTAAAGATCCACATCTTATTCGTCGTAATTTTTCCTTTCATACAGTTCCAACCATTTCTCGTCTATCCAGCTAAAAGAGTTTTTGTAGTTAGATATTATATTTAATTCTAGTCGACCTTGACAAGATTCAATCGTCTTTCTTGGGTCGTCCCTTTCTTGGCCGTCCACTTAAGTTGCGAGTGCTTTGTTGCACTCGGCCACTATTTGGTCCCCGAAGACTAAGAAAAGAGATTTTCCACAAAGGAATTTTCAATAGAGGAAATATTCTTGATCTCACTAATGTAGAAAGTATATAGAAGGGTGTTATTATTTCTTAACAGAATGTCAGAACATCCAACATGTAAAAAGAGTCTTCAGAAGGTTCATGGATGTAAAAATGCATAGCTAATACATGTTTACAACCATGACTCTGATAAAGTCCCCTTTTTCATAAGAATTTTCCAACAGATTCAACAGATCAGAGAATCAAAAGATAAAAAGTCCGGCCAAAAAAATTAGACTGGATCAAATTTACCGAAGGTAAAAGTGCTTAGACTAGTTTCATCAAGAAACTTTCACTATAAAAAATTTATTGACGTTACGCTTTCAGAAATAATCATCATAAACTTTCGATCAAGAAGTGGGAAAATATTGAAACAATTGGATGTTGTCCAAACAATTTACTCAAGTGTCAAATACACTGAGGATTATGTAAGAATGTGGGTACAAACTCATTGAAATCGCATATCTCAAGAGTTTCACTCCTCTCGAATCAAAACTTGTACTTAAGGGATTTCACGACAAATTTTCTCACGCTTGATTCGGAACACTTGATGCAGAGTTTCCGCTCATCCTTCGTAACTCTCCGAATAAACAAGAACATCGTCAATAATTACGAATTGATTAAGGACGAATGAAAATTCCATTTCACATCATCTAACTGATTAACGTCATGGGTGATATCCTAGCCTAAAGCGATGGATGTTTGACTAAATCTAACAACTAGATCAATCGAAAACTCAACATCCTTCGCAACACATTCTTGGAATATTTTCAGAAAATTCTCCTAACAATTTTTCCACGACAGGCATCTCAATCCAATATCTGGGAAAAGGATAACGGCAAATCAAACCGAACATGGATATCCCTTAATACACATGAGTAGTCACAAAGTCTCAACCTGATTAAAACTTAATCAATCACATATCCTCAAGTGTTGATACACACATTGGTTCATCAAGGGAACAATTTCAACTTGGTCCTACACTTTTGGGGAATTAATTCCTGAAACTTATCATCCATCTTTTATGTATCCGTCAATTATCAGATAAATCATCCCTTACCACCAACATTAAACATTAACTTAATAATTGCTTACTTAAATCAACTTTCATTATTATGTCAAATACTTAAACCAATTCCCACTCCATTGATAATCGTCCCAATTTCATCAACAAGTTCTCATGCACCTCAATTTGTACAAAGTTCTCAATTAAATAATTAAGTGAAAATCCAAATCTAATATCAACTTAATCCAACACTGGTCATTGTCTTAAGTTGAATCAACGAGAAAATACTCTTCTTCAACATATATATATATATATATATATATATATATATATATATATATATATATATATATATATATATATATATATATATATATATATATATATATATTATATTCAATCTTTGATCAGTTATACACCATCGTCAGCATAGATCACAAGTTTACCCATGGGTGTAACCCTCAATTGGTCCCAATAGAGATGGAGATAAACATCCTATCCATTTCCATTAAATTCTACATACAGCGGAGGCTCAATCATTTCCTAAAATATTACCAGGAGCAACTTCATACAATTTCCACCCTTCGGGAAACATCATCACTGAAATATTATTTGGCTCATAAATTTTCTCCTTTCCAACATTATAGGGTCGTTTATCTTTTTAACAAAGACTCTCATCAGAGGTATAGGCAATAATATGAAGCCTTAGTATACACTTTCATTGCTCCACCTGGATTCATTTCCAGTCGCTCACTTTATTCGCAATCTGCTGTTCCTTTGGTCACTTGTTAGCCACCTCTACATCTACCCCAAAACTTTTTAGTGTCCTTCTACTTGCCCAAGGCACACTCATTTCCTTGGCAACTTTCCCAATAAGCGAACATCCTTCACATAGATAATTACCTTTTTGTAACTGAGGTAGCTCTTCCATAAGAGTCGTAATAACACATCGGGATCATTGGATCCAACCAAACTGATTGGTTGTACTCCACAAGGAACAAGTCATGACAGAGTGTCCTTACCTTGATTGACTTCATAACCACAAAACACAGAGTATACACAGCAAAAACATCATGACCCCATAACCTAGATCCCAAAAGAAATCAAACAACTCTGATACCATAATTGCGACGCCCATTTCTGGGACATCACATGTCAACCGGTTACTGAAAATTTGAAACTTTTTGAACATTTGATACCAAGTAAACAGTAAACTGGACAATCATATAAAAAAAATTTCCATTCTTCTTTTGTAGTGATACCCAACATTATCATAAGGCGTACATCAATTTTTTGATCTTTAGTACGCCAGACGTACATCAAAATCCTAAGAGTTGGTCTCATAAAGAAACATCTAAAAATGATAGAGTATACTACCTAGTATAATTCTAATCCATGAGGTTTGTGCCTCATCGTCATCAGTCCACGTATTTTTGCCATCGGCGTAAAGAGATTTAACTTCGAGGTCCCGAAATGAGCAAGAGATTTACTGAATCACATCTGTACATATGTTCAAAAACAAAATAGGATATCCACAAGTACAGGTAAGGATGAGATAACAACGTATGAATTTAAAATATGATAACTACATGTAAGACATCATAACGTTAAAATCACCATACATATAAAGTCATCGTCCATATAAAATCACTGTTCATAATCATCACCGTTTATAACCATCATGATCATCACCGTTTATATCATAATCATCACCGTACGTAAAAATCATAATGTGTACACACGTAATGTATCACAGGGTTTCATACCCGACAGTCATTAAAATATGACACTTCAATATTCAACGTCTAATGCCTAATCTTCGGAGATCCCAACACCGTAACATCGTTCTTATAAAAACTGAGCTGATCAGGCTCGACTGCCTAAAAAAGCACGCCGTAACGAAACCATTGAAACCTGTCCAACACAAGGCACAGGAAAACACCGTGTAATGGTTTCTTATTGTCCACCAAGGCACAATGATATATACACCGCCTTGAATATCCTGACCACCAAGATATCAAGATTTCCAAAAGCATTTTATATGCATGTAAAACATTTTATATTTTTGTCAGTTTTCTCTGTGTTCTTTCTTTCCTTGTCGTAGCACAAAGGCTTACGACCTGTCTAAGTCTTTCATCATTTAAAACATTAACCATCAACACAGGACCAAACGTCCGAGTGCTCAATCACGAATTCTCACACCGGTGCACCAATACGATATTCGTGGTAGTAGAAAACAACATTTACCTTCATTCATATACATCATTGATGTGAAAAAGACACATAAATTATAGGACACACAGTCCATAACATATCGTAGGACATACAGTCCACAACACCGTTTATCTATGTGTCTTTATCACAGAACACTAGTAACCCGATGTCTCGTTTACTAGGTTCATGTTGTGAAATACAAAAATCAAATCAAATCAAATCTCCGCAAATTTTCTAAGTTGCCGGATTTTCACATCGTTGGAAACTTCTTTTATAGATAAAACATTTTCTGTTGAAATACATTTTAAAAACAAACGTAATTGTAATAAAACTTCGCCTTGATTAAATAAATCCCTTTTCCCAAAAATTTATCTCTGAAAGGATGCTGAGTTCAAAACGACCATCTCAGCATGAAATAGAGGCTAAGTTCAAAATGACCATCTTAGCATAAAACACTATTTCGAAACAGTAAAACAGTTTTTCGTAAATTTCTTGGAAAATTTACCTTTTTCACATGAAAATCATTCAAATCCAAATATTTTGACATTTCCCTCTTATCATAACATAGTGCATAATTTCAAAAATTTCTTCATAAATATTTCCCAACATTTTCCGCAAATCAATTTATGATTTTTCTGCAAAGCTTTTAAAAGCTTATATCTTTATTTATGGGTTTCAATGCAGCAAATCACAACCATACAGTCATCATATCACAACATTATAATATTCCACATAAACAATATCACACCTATTCACATCTACATAGCCAATCACATCATTGTCAGCATAGTAAATTCCATCAACACATTCAACCACATCAACATTCACATAACAACATATAACAACATCACTTATCAGCAAATCACTTCTTTAAATAAAATCATCAACAACACCACATGTAGTTACCATGAATCCCTCAGGTAAATTCCCCTTACCTCTTGTAGTCTATTCCCGTCTCTCGGTCTTCGAGTTTCGAATCTCCCATTTAGTGGCCCGTTTATCCTTTCCGACATGTCAATCCTTCATCACAAGACATAATATAAGTGTAGCTTGTTGAATAACATAATACAACCCATATATGGTTTTGGCTATGGCTAGCTAATATGGCTAGGATTTTCAAAATTTCACAAACTCTTGGATTTATGATCATAGAGTATTCTAGAATTAAGGGAAATTGTCATAAATTGAAAATTGAAACAACATCATCCTCCTCCTTTTGGACATGAATTCGGTTCTCTCTAGTACCATAGGTTAAGAATTTTATTTTGCTTCAAGCTCTTGAATTCAAGACATATAAGCAAAAGAAAAATAAAATCTATGGTTATTTGCTAAGAATTGAAACAAAATCCCATTTTCTTACATCACTAGGGTTTCGGCCCTACGAACAAGAAAACAGGACAGCCATGTGAGCTTGCTCCATGCTCTTAAATGATGAATCTAGAGGTCTTAATGAGTTCATTGAAATTGATATCATGATCATATGATTTTTCTACCATTTTCTAGAGATTTTTGAAGGTAAAGCACTAGAATTGAAGACATAAGATTTTGATCTTGAATCAATAAAGTATATGAAAGACTAGAGCTCATAGAGCAAGGTGAAAGATGTTCACCTCTTGGATGATGAAAATCCTCATTGATTCAAGCTTTTCCTCCTTCACAAAATTTGGAGAGTAAGAATGGAGTTAATACCTCCTAGATGACAAAGCTAAGTGAGCATCCTCTTTATTTCACCAAATTGTTGAAGAATTAGAAGAATTTTGCATGGAAGGTGTGGAAGAAATGAAGAACAAAAAGAAAGAAAGTGAGAAGAGAAAGAAGAAGAAGGAGGGGCGTGAGAGAGGTGGAGAAAGGCTGAAATTTTTTTGATTTAATCTTGATGAAATTTGAGGGATAAAAGAGTAATTTGCCATAGGGGTAAAATGGTAAATTTGGTAAGTTTTAGGGGCAATAAGGTCATTTGGTCCTCAAAGTAATGATGACTATGGTGAGTCACTAGGTGACTCACCATAGTGAGGTGTCATGATAGTGACTTAATATTTATCCGTTAACGGGTCCCGGTAAATCCGTATTCGTTTCCGTAAAATCACGTTTTTCACTTTTTCAGTGAAAATTTTTAAATTTCCCAATATCGTGGAAAATTTAATTTAAAACCTAACTGTTTCGTTCACATGTCAAAATTAGGTGATCGGAGCAGTAAAATCATACTGTCAGTGTATAACGCAGACCGGGCTCCATCTGAGTTTTTGACCCAAAATTTAACCATAGCTTCCTATGATAGCGTAGAGCGTGATGATGGTCTCAGATTATTTTATTTCACTCTCTAGACCCTCCAAAAAATACAAGTACATAAATACTGTTTAATTCGTATTAGAGTGCAGAGAGTGTGAAAAATCGGGGTGTGACACATTGCATGGAGCATACTGAGGCCTTTACCTTGAAATATGGGGGGAAAGTTCCTGGTTTGACTTGCATCGTAGGTTCTTACCTAACGATCATGCATTTAGAAGGAACAAGGATGCTTTAAAAAACGGGGTAGTTAAATATTAATATTTATATTAATTCTAAAATATATTAATATTAAATAGTTTTATAAAAAATAAAAATAAAAACCAAGTTACTGACAGCAAGTTACCGATGGTCAGGCCTGTCGATAATTGTGTCAAGTTACCGACGGCCTAGTGACTCACCATAGTGAGGTGTCATGATAGTGACTTAATATTTATCCGTTAACGGGTCCCGGTAAATCCGTATTCGTTTCCGTAAAATCACGTTTTTCACTTTTTCAGTGAAAATTTTTAAATTTCCCAATATCGTGGAAAATTTAATTTAAAACCTAACTGTTTCGTTCACATGTCAAAATTAGGTGATCGGAGCAGTAAAATCATACTGTCAGTGTATAACGCAGACCGGGCTCCATCTGAGTTTTTGACCCAAAATTTAACCATAGCTTCCTATGATAGCGTAGAGCGTGATGATGGTCTCAGATTATTTTATTTCACTCTCTAGACCCTCCAAAAAATACAAGTACATAAATACTGTTTAATTCGTATTAGAGTGCAGAGAGTGTGAAAAATCGGGGTGTGACACATTGCATGGAGCATACTGAGGCCTTTACCTTGAAATATGGGGGGAAAGTTCCTGGTTTGACTTGCATCGTAGGTTCTTACCTAACGATCATGCATTTAGAAGGAACAAGGATGCTTTAAAAAACGGGGTAGTTAAATATTAATATTTATATTAATTCTAAAATATATTAATATTAAATAGTTTTATAAAAAATAAAAATAAAAACCAAGTTACTGACAGCAAGTTACCGATGGTCAGGCCTGTCGATAATTGTGTCAAGTTACCGACGGCCTAGTGACTCACCATAGTGAGGTGTCATGATAGTGACTTAATATTTATCCGTTAACGGGTCCCGGTAAATCCGTATTCGTTTCCGTAAAATCACGTTTTTCACTTTTTCAGTGAAAATTTTTAAATTTCCCAATATCGTGGAAAATTTAATTTAAAACCTAACTGTTTCGTTCACATGTCAAAATTAGGTGATCGGAGCAGTAAAATCATACTGTCAGTGTATAACGCAGACCGGGCTCCATCTGAGTTTTTGACCCAAAATTTAACCATAGCTTCCTATAATAGCGTAGAGCGTGATGATGGTCTCAGATTATTTTATTTCACTCTCTAGACCCTCCAAAAAATACAAGTACATAAATACTGTTTAATTCGTATTAGAGTGCAGAGAGTGTGAAAAATCGGGGTGTGACACATTGCATGGAGCATACTGAGGCCTTTACCTTGAAATATGGGGGAAAGTTCCTGGTTTGACTTGCATCGTAGGTTCTTACCTAACGATCATGCATTTAGAAGGAACAAGGATGCTTTAAAAAACGGGGTAGTTAAATATTAATATTTATATTAATTCTAAAATATATTAATATTAAATAGTTTTATAAAAAATAAAAATAAAAACCAAGTTACTGACAGCAAGTTACCGATGGTCAGGCCTGTCGATAATTGTGTCAAGTTACCGACGGCCTAGTGACTCACCATAGTGAGGTGTCATGATAGTGACTTAATATTTATCCGTTAACGGGTCCCGGTAAATCCGTATTCGTTTCCGTAAAATCACGTTTTTCACTTTTTCAGTGAAAATTTTTAAATTTCCCAATATCGTGGAAAATTTAATTTAAAACCTAACTGTTTCGTTCACATGTCAAAATTAGGTGATCGGAGCAGTAAAATCATACTGTCAGTGTATAACGCAGACCGGGCTCCATCTGAGTTTTTGACCCAAAATTTAACCATAGCTTCCTATGATAGCGTAGAGCGTGATGATGGTCTCAGATTATTTTATTTCACTCTCTAGACCCTCCAAAAAATACAAGTACATAAATACTGTTTAATTCGTATTAGAGTGCAGAGAGTGTGAAAAATCGGGGTGTGACACATTGCATGGAGCATACTGAGGCCTTTACCTTGAAATATGGGGGGAAAGTTCCTGGTTTGACTTGCATCGTAGGTTCTTACCTAACGATCATGCATTTAGAAGTCACAAGGATGCTTTAAAAAACGGGGTAGTTAAATATTAATATTTATATTAATTCTAAAATATATTAATATTAAATAGTTTTATAAAAAAAAAAAAAAAACCAAGTTACTGACAGCAAGTTACCGATGGTCAGGCCTGTCGATAATTGTGTCAAGTTACCGACGGCCACACCTGTTGGTAAGTGTGTCAGTTTACCAATCGATAGGGTCGTTGGTAAGTGCGTCAAGTTACCGACCGATAGAACTGTCGATAATTATGGACGGCTGTACACAAAAGCCGTCGGTAACTATTTCCGACACGCATATTACCGACTGAAATGGGGCCGTCGGTAAACCGTTGTTACTGATGATTTTTTAGCCATTCCGCTGGTCTTTGGTCGTCGATAAATCAACGATTTCTTGTATTGTCTAGCTAGTCCAACCAACTACGAACTACTGAGTACTCTCCTCCTTCTCTGAACAACTAAAATAAAATTATAAAATAAAAGTCCACTTTGGAAATGCAAATAGTAACTTAAAAATCCACCAATTGGTTAAGCTTCGAAAACAAACAGAGCAAAATAGAGTCAAGCGAGATATTTTTAAGGGTTTTGTAACTAGTGACCTCAATATATTTTTAAGGGTTTTGCTAGGGCACTGATTAAGGATTCAAAAAATAGCAAACAATTTTAAACAGAGAGAGAAATAGAGAGAGATAGACGCATTTCCATTTTTTCGATCTAACTTTCGGACCCTGTGTCTCTCGGTTCAGGCTAGCATGAAGTACCTTGCCATATGTAACATGGGTGTACCACTAATTTTAACTTGAATGACCTATCATTTCTGGTAAACCAATTAATTTTTATAATATTTTTTATTTCCAAATTAAATTTGTACTCAACCCTTTACCATCACCACTCAACCGACCACCACCACCACCACTACTCAGCCGACCACTGCCACCACTCAACCTCCATTAGCCTCCATAAGAACCCAACAATTGCACCATTCTTTTAATGACTCCGAGTTTCTTGCAATTTTTTTTTTTACTGATTTTCAATCTACACCATATTTCCTTATAAGAAGGGTTCCTCATTTCAAGGTGATTTATTATTTACTCAATGTCGTGGTAGTCCTTTGTTCAAGAACAAGGATAAGAACAAGCAAGGTTTGCCTGGGTTTTATGGAAAAATGAGAACTTGCAAGGTGGTACTTTGTGAAAAAGGATGAGCACTTGCTAACAAGGTTGCAGAACATTAATTTGGCATTCCATTTTCAGGTGGAACAACAAGTGAATGGGGTTTTCATTAATGACGTTGAAATATGTCGGGGTTTTATGGAAAAATGCTAGAAATTGATTTTTGCCACTTCATTTTGTGGTGGGAGTAAGAATCTCAAAGGGATGGGAGCGGGGTTGAGACCGGTGGACAATGGGATCTGGTACAGTAGGTGGATGGTGTGTTGGATGATGGAATTAGGTGGGGCAAAGTTGTCATTTTCTTTTTCTTAGATACTTGTATTATTAGGTAAAAGTTGAATTTTTTTTGGACCATCAAATCTGAACTGTTGATTAATTTAACAATAAATCTAATGTTTAAAAATAGTGCTTCATCCATGTACCATATGCTAAGGTATTTCATGCTAGCCTTGGCCCTGTCTCTCCCCCTCTCCCTCTTAATGATATCTTTTAATAAATAATAATATTAATAATTATGTTTCAAAAAAGATAAAAATTATTCTTAAATGACACCTGGATTTGAAAATATTATTTCAACCTAATATGGCAGTGTCAACGTGGTGCACCGTTAGCCACGTCAACACTTAAGAGATAGGAACTAATTGCATTGACTAAAACCAATGTTCTTGAACTTGCAGACACCAAAACTAATAAAAAAGCGTGGGACCAAAACCAAAACTTGTCCACTTTGGAGGGACTAAAATTTCATTAAACTTACTAAAAAAATAAAAATCTTCCTTATAAATAAAATGATTTGCTTTGTACTCCTCATAATTTGATTTGATTTTATTATCAAAGAAAATAAAAACAACTCCAGATGTCTTCCTGTAAGCTCCACCGCGCGTCCACAAAGAAGCTACAATATGTAGCATTCACGTTTAACGTGAAAATATTTACATTGTTGTCATTCATACTTGATTTCCACAACGCCAACGCCTATAACTAAACATAGGCGAGGACGAACTAGAATCCTCTACAGTTTTAATATAACTACAGGAAATCCCAGCCTTACAAATTCTCTTGTTTTATGGAAAAATATCATTGATAAATATAGTTTAATGGGTGAGACCAGGAACTGCACTTGCTAAAGTTGTTTTGAAATTGCGAAGAATTTCGAAAGACCCAAGGAATGTTGGATTTGATCTAGAGTTCAAAGAGAGTCGGGGTTCGATTCTACAATAAAGCCCGCGTTCCTTTTCATCGCTCACTAGTTCTAGAAGTATAGATTAAGATGAAGGCTGCATTTGGATAAATAATTTAATTAAACACTTATTTATAATTGCTTATCACATGAGAGCATATGTTATAAGCGTTTAAGTTATTTACGTTTGGATTCACATTAAGTTCTTACACAAATTAAGACGTTTGGATGGATCACTACATAAACACTTACAAACCCTTGTCATAATTCTTAAAAATTGAAATACTTAGAAATGAAACCGAGATTAACAATTAACTTTCTGAATTTAAAATCAAAACAAGTTACTCTAACCATTTTTGTTTACAAACTGCTCCTGTCAGCTACAATGTGAGGACAAACACCATATTGGCCTGCGGAGCGGGGTATCAAAGATTGACCACACATAAAAGTAACAATGGAAGACCAGATTTATAATGCTGCTTTCTCAAGATGAACTATCCTACCTACAAATTTTCAAATTCCACATAAATTATGATTACTGTGATACGGACAATGAGTTGGTTGTAAGAAAGTTGTTCTAATACATGTTGGGGTTGGGCTTATCTGCATGATTTTATTAAGACATCCTCGACTGAAACTGCCTAGAATATTTATCTTTATCACTTACGACGAGAAAATATTGCAACCAAGAAACCAACTTCATAATATGAAGTAACATTTGTATGCCATTCTCCGGACAAATTTTGTGTAATTGTTTAAGTTCGATAGGTTCAATTTGATTTCTCATCAACACAAGCCCAACAACTACACTCCCGGTTCTTTACAGCTAGCCATAATTGGCAGAACTTACACCTAATGTCAACCCACCAAATTGTAGTCTCCTCCTTGCTGGTATAAATTGTAGCTCCCAGGCACTTCCATTTTTCCATCTAGATAGTCACTTCCTGCAAAAATAATTTTGAGCTATAAATAATACCAGTCTTGATGGTCAATTGCTATAATAGATATAGGCTCATCTATGAAGATGTAATTGAAAGGAACAACAACCAGAATTGAAAAGGAAACACAAATTCTGAACTATACTTCTGATATTCGAGATGGTGCGTAAATTGACCCAATGTAACAGTGACAAAATTCTATGATTCTGTAAGTACAAATTACTGAAAAAAGGTACTCTACTAGAGAAGAAGAGAATATCCAAAGGGAGGAAGTAATTCCAGAGAGAAGGAATATAGTATGCACTTCTGTCATAACCTTCACATCACTTTATCTCTCCCTTTTAAGGAAGAGTAAATCATATTAATACAATGATTTAACCACTACATGTGTATTTACTAATAAATCATATTAATCATATAACACGTGTATAAATCATTTAAGCTTAATACAATGATATAATATTTGATAACATCAAAACATGTTCTCCCCTTAATATTCTATTTGTCAACGTCAAAACGTATATGATAATATGGTTCACAGCTCGTTCTGATTTCCCTAATACTTGGATCTACTGCCAAGTGTCCTTTTTTATTAACTAAATCGGGTGTCACCCTATTTTGGTTGATCATGCCTTCAGCTCCCCTAACAGTAATCCATTGCTGAATCCCCAAATTAGTTGTCCAAGGTTATTTTCATAATATCAAAGGACCCAAATTCCATGGATAAATCAAGTATTTCCTTTGACAATGAAAAGTCTTGGTAAAACTAGTTTAAGATTTTTACGAATAGTTTCAAATGGAACAATTTGATGTCCCTTTAACTAGAATTTGTAGTCTAGTAAAATTCAAACACAGTAGAAATGAGCTTTACCAAGTACTATATTAGTGCACGTGGTGTTCAGTTTAGTTAGTTGTTTACAGTTAGCTAGTCTGTTACTTACAGTCGTAGACAATTAGCTTACATTTCACATCAGTTTCATTTACCTTTCATCTCAATTTCATTTCTTTTAGCGTGATTGTATAAATAACTCAGTTGTACTGATTCAGAGGTAAGTGAATTCATTACAAGGTTTCATTCCTTCTTGGAGCTCTGCTGTGTTCATCATGCCTCGTAACAATCATGGAACTTCAAGCAACTGTTGACAAGTGACTCCAAATATAAGAGGGGGGTGAATTGTGTGTAATGTATATTTTAAAACTTTTTGCACAACAATGCACTTAAAAATAAATTACTTGAATTTAAAATGCGTTGAATAAGTTGAAATAAAATAAAAGTTGTAGAAAGTAAATGACATAAAATAAATTGCAATATTAAAGAGTAAGGAAGAGAATGAGACTCACAGTTTTATCCTAGTTCGGTTACCAAATACTCCCATAGTCTATGTCCTGTCCCCAAGGTCAACTACCAAGGGTTTTCACTCAATAACTAGCTTTTAAATCAGGTTCAGCTAGAAACCTTTACAACCAAGAGCACTTCTCACAGACCATCGCTAGTGGAAAATAGACTTTTCACGTCAGGCTTTTAACATCTGTTAAAGAAAAACAGATGTTAAAAATAGACGCGGTGGCAAACTTGTAAATAAATAGCGTATGGAGTACACTTTTAACATCAGTTATAAGTAACCTGATGTTAAAATGTACTTTTAACATCGGTTTCTGGTAAAACCATTGTTAAAAGTTTCTTCTCTCCATTCCATATTTACTGGTGCTATCTTTTTAACATTGGTTCTTAGTTAACCGATGTTAAAAGTCAACTTTTAACATCGGTTTTTTATATAACCGATGTTAAAATAAATTTTAACATCGATTTTTTCTAACAACCGATATTAAAAGTTATTAAAATGTATAACGTTAACTTTCTCAAACCTTCTCAGTCTCGCGCCCTACATTTCAACGTTACAGTGTTCTCACTCCCGCGACCTACTTTTCTCTTCTCTTCACTGACCTCCTTCTCCTTCGTTCGTGAGCCACCGTAGAACCACCACCATAACTTCCTCTTCGCAAAGGTACGTAACTCTCTCTTCCCTATTTTTATTTGCTAAAACCCTCATTTGCTAAATACAATTTTTGCTAATATTTGCTCAGAACCATTTACAACTGAGCCATCGTAACTGAACCACCCCAACTCCCTCTCTTCTACAATTGACCACCGCATTTGAACCGCCCCAACTCCCCTTCTACTTGGTAATCCTTCTCTGTTAGTTAGTGTTTAGCATTGTCTCTGTTTTAATGATTTGAATATTTTATGAAATAATGAAATGCATTTTGAGTTTTTTTAAACTTAAACACTTTGATGTTGCATATTGAGCATAGACTTTTAGGCTTTGCTTATAATCTCAATAGTCAAGGGGTTTGGGTTCTTTTAAAAAGTTAGGTCATCTGGATTGGTTTGATCAATAGTCGAGGGGTTTAGTTTCTATTATAGGACTTAAGGTTTAGGCCTATAATTTCAAATACTGCTCTTTGAGAGTCTCCCCTCTTGTGCTCATATTGTATAAATATGTGTATATCTACAGAAAGTGGATATGGATCGTAGTTGGATGGTTAGTAAACGCACAAGTGATGAGTATCGGGAGGGAGTGGAAGAGTTTCTATTGCTCAAAGAAATCTTCCTGATAGTAATGGAAGATTTAATTGTCCTTGTGTTAGATTTTTGAATATGAGGAAATGTGAAGTTAAGCAAATACGTGATCATCTTATTTGTGAATGGATTTGCAAGAGTAATACAAGATGGATATGGCATGTGAAGACTTGTTAAACATGCCAAGTGTGTCCCAAAGTGAAGAAGTTGATGTAGATATGGAGGACGATCGACTAGAGGACATGATCCGTGATATTGGACAAGAGTCATTTCAGTGAGCACGTGTGTATGATACTTTGTGCAGTGATGCGGATACACCTTTGTATCCGGGGTGCACTACTTATACAAGGTTGTCGGCGGTCTTAAAATTGTTCAGTGTGAAGGCGAGAAATGGGTGGAGTGATAAAAGCTTCACCGAATTGCTTGAGTTGTTGAACAACATGCTTCCAAAAGGCAACACACTGCCAGATCGTAACTATGAGGCAAAGAAGATACTCTGTCCGATGGGTATGGAGTATAAGAAGATATATACATGCCCTAATGATTGTATACTATACAGGGGTGTGTATGAAGGGATGCACGACTGCCCCAAGTGTGGGGTATCGCGGTACAAAGTGAAGGATGGTGATTCTAGTTGTGATGTGATCATAAAGGGTCCTCTTGCAAAGGTGTTGTGGTATCTTCCAATAATTCCAAGGTTCAAGCGATTGTTCACTAATGTAAATGACGCAAAGAACATTAGATGGCATGCAGATGAGAGGAAACACGATGGAATGCTTCGCCATCCGGCTGATTCTGTGCAATGGGAGAGAATTGATAGTTTGTTTCCAAATTTTGGAAATGAGCCAAGAAACCTTATGCTTGGACTTTCTACGGATGGAATGAATCTGTATGGTACCTTAAGCAGTATCCATAGTTCATAGCCTGTTCTCCTCGTAATTTACAATCTAACTCCTTGGTTGTGCATGAAGCGCAAATACATGATGTTATCTATGATGATTTCGGGCCCAAAACAGCCAGGAAATGACTTAGATGTTTATCTAAGTCCCTTGATTGAAGACTTGAGAAAGCTGTGGGTGGAAGGCGTTGATGTGTTTGATGGCCATTACAAAGAAACTTTCAAGATGCGTGCCATGTTATTTTGCAACATCAATGACTTTCCAGCATATGGAAACTTGTCCGGGTATAGTGTTAAGGGGCATAAAGCATGCCCAATATGTGAAGAAGGCACATGTTTCACACAATTGCAAAATGGAAGGAAGACAGTTTACCTTGGGCATCGGAGATTTCTCAGACGTGATCACCCATATCGTAGACTGAAAAAAGCTTTCAATGGATTCCAAGAGAATGGAATTGCTCCGACGGCCTTTAATGGAGAGAAAGTTTCTCAACGGGTGAAGGACATTAATGTTATGTTCGGAAAGGCTCAAAAGAAGGCTATTGAGAAAAACATATGAAAGAAGAGGTCGATCTTCTTTGATCTTCCATACTGGTGCAAACTTGATGTCAAACATTGTATTAATGTCATGCATATGGAGAAAAATGTATGTGATAGTCTAATTGTAATGCTTCTCAACATTCAAGGTAAGACAAAGGACGATGTGAATGCTCGTCTAGATCTGGTTGCGATGGGTATACGAGAGCAGTTAGCTCCACAAACAAAGGATGGTAAGCGGACATATTTGCCTCCAGCATGTCATACCTTGTCAAAAAAAGAGAGAACAAGTTTTTGTGAGTGTCTACGGGGCGTCAAAGTGCCATAGGGTTACTCTTCAAATGTCAAGAGACTTGTCTCAAATGATCTAAAACTGGTTGGCTTAAAGTCTCATGATTGCCACGTCTTGATGCAATAACTACTACCAGTGGCTATTCGTGGTATTGCTCCTAAAAATGTTAGACATGCCATAACTAGGTTGTGCTCATTCTTCAATGCTATATGTAGCAAAGTCATTGACCCCCAAAAGTTGGATGAGTTGGAAGATGAGGCTGCTATAATCTTGTGCCAATTGGAGATGTATTTTACTCCTTCATTTTTTGCCATCATGGTTCACTTAATTGTTGATCTAGTGAGGGAGATTAGATTATGTGGCCCCGTTTATTTAAGGTGGATGTACCCAGTTGAGCGACACATGAAGATCTTGAAAGGGTATGCGAAGAATCCATATCGTCCTGAAGCATCTATTATTCAAAGATACGTTGCAGAAGAAGCTATTGAGTTTTGTCAAGACTACCTTTCAGAAGTGGAGGCTATAGGGATTCCTAAGCCTCATCATGAGGGACGATGTGCCGGTAAGGGTACACGAGGTATAAAGGTTAATAGCAAGGCTCGGGAGGAAGTGTTTCAAGCCCATTTGCACATTTTGAATAACACTGATGAGGTTGCACCTTACTTATGTGCACACAAACAAGAGGTCAAGGAAGAAAACCCTAGAAGGAACGAAAAATGGTTGTTGAACCATCATAACAAGACTTTCGTAGCCTGGTTTAAAGAAAAAATTACAAATGATCATAATGCTTCCGATACATTACAATGGCTAGCACAGGGGCCACGTCTTGAAGTCATATGTTGGAGTGGATATGATATCAATATGTTTTCCTTCTATACAAAGTCCCAAGATGACAAGAGTACCATGCAAAACAGTGGGGTTATGATCGTATCTGAGTCGATGCACTTCTCTAGTTCAAAAGATACAAATCCCATTATGGCATCGAAATCTTACTTTGGAGTCATTGAAGAGATTTGAGAGGTCAATTACACTAAATTTCAAGTGCCTGTTTTTAAGTGTAAGCGGGCTAACAGTAACAGTGGTATGCAAATTGAAGAATTAGGATTTACATTGGTAGACCTTGACAAAGTAGGTCACACGGAAGAGCCTTTCATCATGGCTTCCCAAGCAAAACAAGTGTTTTATATCAATGATCCTTCTAACAAAAGGTGGTCAGTTGTTCTCCAAGGAAAAAGCATGCATAATGGTATCCATGAAAATCAAGATTCAACTCTTGATATTCCAGAAACTTCTTCTTTCTCAACACAGATGCATATTTTCGTCGAGGAAAATGTAGTGGACAATGTACTTGCCACTCATGATGATCATCATGAAGGGATATTGATCTAAACTTGAACATAGTGCAAGTTATGTTTAAATTAAAGTATTCTTTTTTTATTTATCCATGTTAAAGTAGACTTATTTTTATTTCTCCATGTTAAGTTAGACTTATTTTTATTTATCCATGTTAAAGTAGGCTTTTTTATCCATGTTATAGTAGACTTAGTTTTATTTATCCATTCTTATATACTAACCTAATTTATTACTTTTTGTCTAAATAGGCATACATGACTGATCCAGCAGACATTCCTCTTTCTCCTTCACATAGCGGGTCAGGTGGTGCACGCCCCAAAAAAAGGGTAGAGCAGCCACAAAGTTACGATCGTTGGCCCTGAGTCGTTGTAGTGATCAGAGGCTTCTGGTTAAGTTTGATACATATGGGGGGCATAGGGCCGAATGCTGACAAATTCACCGGTTTTGTGGCCCTGGAAGCTCGAAACAGGGTTAGCATTCTGATTGAGGAATGGGCTCAGGTACCGAATATGGTGAAGGATCAAATTTGGTCTTCAATCTTGGTATTTTACTTTTATCCTTTCTATTTGTATCTAAATTGTATTTACTTATATTATTATCATACTCTAATATATTTCCTCCATTTTTTTTTGTACTATAGTTGACCTTTGATGTCCTAAATACTCCTGAATGTAAGAAGAAATGGCTTTCTTTTGCCGCGAAGCGGTGGACGGGGTTCAAGACCTATTTAGGCAATAGATATATTTTTGAGAAGAAAGACGACAAATCTCCACTTGACACATACTCTTTCATTGATAAGGAGACGTGGGATAGGTTCGTTGTGAGCCGACAATACCCTGCCTTTCTGGTTAGTTTCCCGTCATATTTTTTATAATAGGCCTATCTAATTTATTTATTGATTTAATTGAATTGAGAACGTGTTATTTGTAAGAGGAGAAAAGGAAAAAGGCCAAGGAAATCCAGAAAAACAATGTACACCCACACCATATGTCTCGTGGTGGCTATTGTATGGTTCGGCAGAAAATTATGGATGGGAAGATGAAAAAGAAGCAATAAGAAGGTGGAGCTGATGGAGAAGCTGAAGCCGATGAAGAAATAGTTGTTAATCCTCCATCTCCACCCGAACGCCATGAAACATGGATGGAAGCCCGAAAGACAAAATCGGGAGATTTTAAAGCCGAGTCCACACGCATTGTCGCTGAAAAGATTGTAAGTAATTAATAGATTACTTCTACTTGTAATTAATACAGTTAAGTAAACACTGTCTTACACATATTTTGTGAATTTCCCCTTGTAGACATCGCTGGTGGAACAAAGCTCGCAAGGATCGTTCGTTCAACATGGACGTAGGGATATCCTGAGCACTGCCCTAGGTAAAGATGTCCACCCTGGCTTTGTAAAGGGTGTTGGAGGGATAGTAGGCATTCAGCAATATCACGAACGCCGAGTCCATGTTGGAAGCCGAATCAGCAGCCACGAGCGGGAAAGCATTAAGGAGGAGCTTAAAAGAGAGATGTTTCCGAAGCTTACGGAATCATTCATAAAGGAGATGTCATCTAGGGGGTTACAATTTCCCAACAAAGCCCAATGAGCCAACCTTCTCAGCATGTGAGCACCGTGGGGAGCTGTGAGGATGCACATAGGCCAGTTGAGATGCCTTTATCCCAGTTATGCATATTAATTTCATATTAATCATTTAATTACTTATGTCTTATTTATTTACAAATGACATTACTTAACTAATGCCTTATCTTTGTTGCTTAGAACATTGATAAAAAGCTAAGATCGAATGTAGTTTATTTGGTCGCATTTGCTGGGGATGCGCCGGATAAAAAGTGTGCTATTCCCTTGGAACACGAAGGCGCTTGCGACTTGCTAGCCTTTTTTTCTCTGGGAAGGATATAGGTGACATATGTCTGCCTGGTAATTGGCTAGCCAATACCATTCTGAGTATGTGGTGCACGTAAGTACACTATTATCATGCATCTTAGGTATTTTAATTCTATAATTTATTTCAATGTCTTAGGTATTTAACATTATTTTATTCTAATATCTTAGGTATCTTCATCGCTTATGTATGGAAAGAGGCAACTAGAATACGTTAGGATTCTTAGACCCAAGCGTAATTCAGGGAAATTACTGTACTAATGGGGATGCGATGAAGACATATATCCTGAAGCTACTTGGTCGAACAAAGAAAGATATTTATCTAGCACCAATACTTAGGGGTGGCCATTGGTAGTTGCTCATACTTCATCCTAGCCAGCATCGTGTCGTCTTCTTATGCTCGTTGCACTATAGTCCGACATCTGAATTGAAGGACGCGATTGACATGTAAGCTTTAATTTAATTTGTAATTCAAATTGCTTTTGCTTTATTACATGAACATAATTGACATTATTATTTTTAATCATAGAGCTATGGTTGCAAGTAGCATGGCTTGTGCAGATGGAAAAAGTAGGCCATCCAAGTCAAAAAGAAAGCCTGAATGGATTATCCCACTCGTAAGTAGTTTATTATTTCTTACAAAAAAATTACAACAGTAATTATTATTATATTAGTACTGTACTTGATATTCAATTTCATATTGTCTTGTAGTCTCGTAGACAAGCTGGCGGCTGGGAGTGTGGATACTACGTGATGAAACATATGTTGAACGTGGTATCCGCCACTATTATTGACGGATGGCAACAGGTAATAAATATAAAGTTTTGCACAAGTTAAATTATATTTTGTTTTTGTTGATGATTTAATGTAGAGTTTATTTAAACTTGTGCAGATTTTTGATGATCAAACTCCACTTGATAAAGAAGAGATGAAAGACCTGAGGGATCGTTTTGCTAATTTCTTTTATGAGTATACTAGGCAGCATAATGTAGATGTATATGATTTTTGCACTTGTATGTATTGCATGTGACACATTTTGGACTTTAGGTTATTGCACTTATAACACTGTATATATGTAATGTCATATAATATAGTTTAATTATTCTTGACTTATGTAACTAGTAATGTAATATTGTAATTCCGGAATAGCAATATATGAGTTACATGTTTGAATCTGTTTCTGGCATTATGTTGTGTACTGAATTGTGGATGATATACTGATTGATATGCAGGGTGGGAAAGAACTATAAATGTAACACACCATTTAAAAAAAAAAATTCATTTTAATATCGGTTGTTCTAATAACCGATGTTAAAAGTACCCTTTTAATATCGTGTGTTCCTAAAACCGATGTTAAAAGTGTACTTTTAACATCGGTTTCAGATACAATGGATGTTGAAAATGTACTGACCAGAACACATCTCTGACTGAGACCACACTTTTAACACCGGGTGTTACTATAACCGATGTTTAAAATGTACTTTTAACATTCGGTTTTTTACTAATCGATGTTAAAAGTAAACTTTTAACATCGGTTTACAACCGATGTTAAAAGTCACACTTTTAACATCCCTTTAATTAACGTCGCCTCCTTAACCGATGTTAAAAGTATTATTTAACCGATGTAAAAAGTGCTTTCTGTACTAGTGCAGGGATATCACCTCCCCCAGCGAAAAAGCCTCAACCAAGCTTAACAGGTGCTGGTAACCTTCCGAGCACTCCTCACAGACCAGGGATATAACCTCCCCTAGTGACAGAGTCTCAACCAAGCTTAACAGGTGCTGATAACCTTCAGAGCACTCCTCACAGACCAAGGATATAACCTCCCCTAGTGAAAGAGCCTCATTCAACCCAAGAGATATCACCTCTCTTGTCAATTTGGTAACCAAAAGATGGTTTGAGTCGTTTGACTCTTACCAGAATATAGCACAATTAATAGTGCAGATTAAAAACAAATTGAAGTACAATACAATTCAAACTATATGGAGTAAAAGCTCTCTCTCAATATAAGTATAATCAAAGTGTAATAGTGGTGAGAGTGATAAAAAGATTTGACAGAGTTTTAGTGCAATAGGATTAGTGTGTGGTATGGATGGCTGCCTCAACATCCCTATTTATAGAAAAACATTTAAGCCCATAGGAATTAGGTTAAGCCCATTTAGAAAACAAGTTAATCGCGTCATAATCGATTATTGCAAGGCTATAATCGATTATCTGATTATTTAGAAACACGTTGGAGAGGCAGTCACATCATAATCGATTTTACTAATCGATTATGGGTTCTCTGTTTTAAAGCTCACTTTGATGCATAGGAGCATAATAGATTACCTAATCGATTATGACAAACATCTTAAGGAGGGATTTGCTCAAGAAATGATTTAGAGCATTTCATATATAAATATCATAGTTAATGCGCAGATAATATGCTTTACTCCCCCTTATTCTATGCAAATTTGAAATCCACTCCCCCTGAATCATTTAATCATATAAACTCTCCCCCTTTTGGCATTATCAAAAAGCGGGAACACAATAATAGCCAGGCATATATTCAGGTCATCTCATAATCAACCAATGACTATGGACACCACGTGTTAAGATAAAACAATTGTTTATAATGGTGCACAAAACATTTATTACACTTGTGATGAAGAAAACATTTATTATGATAAACCACTTGTAGTCTAACCTTTTATACCACTTGTTATTTTTTCAAGTTATTATCACTTGTTGTTTTACATGCTTGCTTTTTCTCTCTTATGTAGCTCATGATTCCAAAGGGAATAGGATTGGTCAAGATTTTTAGAAACATCTCCCCTATTTGATATTGCACTTTATTTAAGTATTTAGAGATGAGACATGCATAAATTCAAGTAGAGAATTTTTAGAGATATAGCATAGTTTGAAAGAAAATTCTCCCCCTTTGACCAAAGATTATCTAATCCTGTATTTCTATACTTCCCTTAAACATGCATATATTTCTCGCCCTTTTGAAAACAATTTTTCCAAATAAACACTTCAATTTTTCATAGGGCATTGGAGAAAGGATGGAAGAGCATTTAATCACAATAAGCATTTACTCACAATGTGATTTGGTGCTCCTTATTTGCGGTACTCTTTTGCACTTGAGTGGTCTTCCCTTGAGTTTTGCATTTCATATTGCTGGAAGAAATTCTTTCAATGCTCATCTTTGTTCAATTTTCCTTTTCTCCACCTGTGCTTGTAATTTCGATAATTGATTGCTATTTTTACATTTATAGAGCACTCAAAACAAAGGTTAGCATCAAATATAGTTTAAGCACATCTACAAGCAAGGTATAGGTTGATAGATAATATGTAGAGCATGTATTACATTATCAACCAGTTATTTAATTAAGGACTAATGTCCCACATATGCACTTAAGTTCAAACACTTGGTTTAAGCATGGTTATGTCTCAAGATTAGCAAGAATGCATTACCATCATCAAAGCTTGTGTACACATGTTGGAGCATTTAATGATCATGTAATGGCATACAACATGTCTTCAAATTATTATAATATGTTTTGCATTTAAAAGCACTAAGACATGCCTAATATGATTTCATAAATTCCATGTATATTGAAACTAAATGAACTTGAGAGATAGAGATCACCAGTGTTGCACTAATACTCATTTTATTGTCAAATGGAGGTTGTTGTTGTTCTGCGTCCTTTATGATATAATCGATTATCCTCCTTCTGGTAATCATTTGCCTTCATTCTGACTTGTTTAGTCTTCATCCCATTTTGGTTCTGTAATCGATTATTATCTTCTCCATAATCGATTATTCTGCTTTCTTTGATATAATCGATTAAGTAATCGGAGTCTTTACAGGCTTCTTTCCATAATCGATTATATAATCGATTTTTGCTAATGACCATTCAAACACATGATCGATTGCATAATCCCTTGTTCTTGCTGAGCTACACATAATTGATTATGACTCCTCTGACTTTTAAGTTTTCTATAACACCCGGGGCTGACGAGGGCTGAGAGTGATCGCCGGTGCATGTGGCATGGACAAGGAGCGGCTCTTGGTAGGCTTCTAGGCGGAGGGACATATGAATGAACCAATTCACACCGGAATGAGAGGGATCCTAAGACTGTACAGGTATGGGACTGTACAGTTTAAGGAAGGCTTATAAGAATTGATTGGTACTACCTATACCAACAAAATGCATCTTCTTTTCGGTAGCCCATCACTTAAGAACTCCAAAGTTAAGCGTGCTTGACTTGGAGTAATTCTGGGATGGGTGACCTCCTGGGAAGTTTTCCTAGGAAGCGTGTGAGTGAGGAAAAAGCACGCTGAAGAGACTCGTGTTGATTTGCGGGGACAGTTGGCAATCCTTAAAGCAGTCCGGGCCATTACATTTTCTCCCCCTATCGCATATAATCGATTATCATAATCGAGACCAGGCTTTCTGACTTACGTATAATCGATTATTGCGTACTCTATAAACAATTATTGCTCGAAAATTTCAGAACTTAGCCAATTTCTTTGGAGAGAACTCTTGTTACCTCTCATGTGCTTCGAATAACCACTATTAAGATATTCATTATGAATTCTTGGTCTTCAAGCACACCTACAACACAAAATCAAGTTTTGACTTTTGGTACCCAAACCATTTTGGGTCCTTGTGTGTTAGTTTTGGGCAACAAGCCCTTTGGAATCCATACATTTTTAACATACACATCTTTATTTCTCCTAATATTGCAGATAGAAGCAATGTGACCTTTTCTACCACAATGAAAGCATTTTACAAAAGGACTACTAGATGTGTTGTTGGGACCAAAAAATTTTTTAAAAGACTTTTCATGTATTTTCGAGTGATAACCCAAACCAGCTTTGTCATAAGTTCCTTTTTGATTCCCTAAGAGAACATTTAGATTGTCTCTTCCCATAGTGAATTTTGCAAGTGTATTTTTCAAGTCCTCAATTTCATTCTTCAAGACACTACATTTATCACAATTAAAAGCTTCATCCTTTTTGTTTTCACAAACGATGCATGATGAAATTTCAGATAAAGCAACTTATTTTTCTTTAAGACTTTTCATCTCTTTGTTCAAAATAACGATTTTTGATTCAAGAAAAGATATGGTTTTCTTAGATGAAGAAATGATTTTTCTAAGTCTAAGTGTTTCACTGTTTAGCTCTTCACAAGCAATAAACAAATCATCAGAAGATAAATCAATTTCAAGCTCAAGATTGTTTACCTCATTATTAGCCATGAGACATAGGTTTGCCTTTTCGTTATCCGATTCATACGATGAGTCCATATCGTTATCATCCCAAGCAATATAAGCTCTCCTTCATTTTCTGTCCTTTTGTGGCCTTTTATTCGATTTTACATACATCTTTTGGCCTTGTGGACATTCGGGTTTTATATGGCCCTTTTAGTTGCAATTGTAGCACATTAGACTGAAGGAAGTTCCTTCTTCCTCATTTTTGTTTTGACACTTGGGGAATTGTTTTGCTTTGCCTCTTTGGTGAGACGACCCTCCTTTCTCAGAAGGATAATCCCATTAGTCCAAACTTATATTATTAACTATGCTTAACCGTATTATAGAGATAGCATGACATTCAAATAACTTAGCAGAAACACACGTGTTTAAAACATATAACACATAACATATGGAAAGCATAGATCGCATCAGAGTAAACGCATATAAAATAACTGTACAAATACCATGCATAAACATAGCCCCATCAGTAAGGCACTGTACATAAGTATACAAGCTGTAGAAAACCAAGCCAAAAGAAACAAAAGGTACATCCAAAAGCAGAAGATAGAAACCCTCAAATCTCACTAGCACTACCCGTCCCCACTCAAAAATACATGAAAAGTTCTAAGCTCACAACCTAGGATGCACTGGCAGGCTCCCACCATCAGTGGTGAGGATGCCCTGAACTACCTTGGCCCTCGCCATGAGTATGTCTATACCGCACCAAAAGGCTCATACTTCGATGACGAGCTAGACACAATGTAACATCCTTTCCGGGGGCATCACATTTATGAACATTTTAAAATACTCTAAGGTCGAAAAACGGGTTAATTAAAATATTTAAGAAAGATGGGGGTGAATTTTTTTATTTTCTCAAGACACAGCTATAAAAGCTCGTAACCGTTTATGCATGTAAGGTAAATAGTAACACTTAATAATATAAGTTCATAAGTTCATAAAGGTTTACATAAGAACCCAACCCGACTATAGAAAGAAAATAGAAAGATACAGCCCGACTATAGAAAGAAAATAGAAAGATACAGACTCATCATAAAAGATTGGAGACAAAGCTCCTAAACATAAGATACTTGGAGTCGCAGCTCCACAAAAGATAAAAGAAAGGTACAGACTCTCTGACACCCTACACTGGCCAACAACATACTGCACAAGAAGACATCCCTTAGATCAAACGCTAAATACTTCCTCTGACTTCTCCTTTTTGGAGAGACAAGCGAAAGAAATAGGGAGGTGTGGATAAAGTACCTCACTCCTAGTCTCTTCACTCATCTCCCTCCAACCAGGACCCATTAAACGAGACCTAACAGGAACCCTAGCAGGGACTGCTGCTGGCATCCCTATGGAAGACATAACAGAAGTTGACTTAGAAGAAACTCTGTTAACAAGCAACCTACCCCTATTAGAAGGAGAAGGTACTGATCACATCGATGGAAAAGTCCATCTAGTATTCCACTTACAGGTATAACCTTGACAGCAGACGACATGAAGACAAGCTGTGGAGCGGTCAAGAACTCTTCCTCTGTGACCCTTGCGGATAGTGAGTGTGGCTTTTCCCATGTACTTTGCTAGAAGCTCATCATGACTAGATGTCCAAACATCAAAACCATTGGGATGCTCAAAAGAGAGGTGCATCCAAAATGTCGGGTGAATTCTCTGTAACATGACCTTCTTGGGAGACAACCAGAGAAGCACACAACGATGCAATGCAAAGTAATGAGGTGAGATTCCCATTCATCAACACAAGACATGGCAGAAGTAAAAACGGTACGACACACATGACAATAAAATACTAGTCATACGTATCATACATCTCAATATCTCATATTATCCAATCGACAACATAAGACATCATCAACATAGGATAATGGTGTATAACATGTAAATGTATCCATGAACAGTCATGCAATGCAATGCGATGTACAGGACTCAATGCCATATGCCACAAGGGTAAGACTCTGACCCCTACTTCATGGAGCTAAACAAAACAAGAGTGAGTGATTGGAAGAACATTGTCTGCATTATCTCAACCCCACAGTGCCACAGCAAGATCGCAATTGCTATAACGGCTCACGGCAGACATTCTTTACCCAAATCATGATTTGCCCGGTGTTTCAGTCAGGACGTCAGTGTTTTTCGATGAATATCCACGACACAGAGGAGCTACTATCTGGCCACATGTGTCTTCCCCAACCCCTGACGTCCCCAAGATCCTCATGAACGACACCTCTAACAATCGCACATGCACTAAGGTGTAATCTCAACTCCTAGGCATACCGCCCAACTCATGCACCGATGCACATGCATGACAAGAAATGTCATAATACAACCACGTACTATATCATCACTGTAGGACCATGTTTATCTCTTGATAAACCATAGGATACCCTGACGTCACCCACCTCGTCGTTCGTAACATGATGTTCACGTCTTATGATACATTATTTCATAACCTAGATGTATTATGGAGGATAGGGTCCAAAAAGATCCCCTTCATCAATCATCTCACTTGTCTACAAAAGGAATATTATTTATTTGCTATAAGTAACTCTTAGTGATTTAAACGTTATGGATTCCTTAGATGACCTAAATCACCAAGGGTGTGGAACATGATTTTGTCATGACCACTAGACGTTAATGCATGTCTTTTACTAAATCTTTGTGAGTATATTATGGAACTCATTGGATTTTCCTTTTTTTTTTTTTTTGAAGATAATACATAATTACGCTATTATAGCAAGATCTTCAAAATACTTTCCTTAGTGGTAAACTGGTTCATCAAATCCCCTTTCATCAAACCTAGATTTGAAACTCTATACATATACTCCTAAGGTATTCAAAGCCCCAAAATACGTAGTACCCCATTTTTTGCCAAATTAACGTAAAACTTCCTTTAGAATAATACTTATTCCCTTTACTTAGTGTAAAAAGGGAAAACATATTTTTCTTTAAATCACCTTTTCATTTTCAAATGAAAATTGTAACTCTTTTATTTGGTAAGATTCCAAAATTAATCATAATAGTGTAAGGACTCATTGTTTTAAAGAAAAATACTTACAAGGATTCTCATTTCTCTTGAAAGTAGGTTTTCTAACCAAAACCTTCGGAAACTACATGAATCATTTAGAAAACTCTTTGTTCTTGAAAATATTTTCCTTGAAACATGATAAAATAAGTGGTTGATCAACATCAAACCCTCATATCCTTAAATACTTTTCACACGAGATCAAAATACTTAATTTACAACACTTGGTTCTTTGGAACCAAAACTTGAATTCTTTGGAAAGCCTTTTTAATTTCTATTCCCTTTATAATTTAATATAAACACATTAAGGCTCTTAGCATGAACATTTTAGGTTCCTAGCTCTAATTACTATGGTATGGCCGAATGCCTCCATATAAGTAAGGTAGGTCTTTTTAATTTCTTTTGCCTTCTTGGAATCATTTAAGTCCATTATATCATTACTTGAACATAAAAGCTTTGGCTTCCCCTTTCTATCTTAACAAGGCCGAACCTCACATGGTGTCTTCCAACAAAATACAAGCCATCCAACAACATGCTAGCATCATGAAAAACATCTCAACATATAGTCATTCTATCAAGTACTAAATGCATGAACAAGTTCATCATTCAAAAATCCTATCCTTAGGTCTTGAACCTAAGAATAGTTTTTCACCATGCCAAAATGATTTTCAACACTAACACTCAAACACAAATAGTCACACCAACATCATAACATACAATTCCAAATATCAACACCAAAACCCGTATACAGAAATTTCAGCATATCACGCATCAACTTGTGACAAACATTTGATTGACCAAAGGAACTTGGATTTGAGCAAATGAAGGCTCGTATGAAATCTTAGGATGTCTAGTTTTTGAATATAAATTTCTTTTTCACAAAAAATAGCTGATTTAGTACAGTTTCACAAAATACGTCACAGTAGTCAGAATCTGAGACAAAATTTTATGCTTAGATTGAAACACGTTTTTAAGGGTCAAATATTTATGAATAACACGAAATGTGTGCTCAAAATGAAGCCCAAGATGTCTAGTTTTCGGATAAAAACAAGTTTGAAATCCAAGATTTAGGTTGAGAGAAAAACCGAAATGACTCACACAAGGTCAGATCCGAAAATCACATTTTCACAAACTCTTTTCAACAAAAGATGAAGGAACTCTAGGTTAGGGTTTTCCCTCACATAAAAAATTATTTTCAACCATTCAAACACATCAATGAACACAAATCAAGCAATAAATAATCGTTACAACATTGTCCTCATAGATAACCAAATAAACAAAGTAGGAAACCCTTGGTTTAGGGTTTTCCCCAAACCAAACCCATAAACCATCTTCACCACCACCCATGTGGTGTGATGAGGTTCACTCCCCCATTACCTCTTGTAGATCCTCTTAGTATGTAGTCTTTAAGGTGGTTTCATGAAGAAAGTGATGAACTTGAAGAAACTTGAAGAAAACCTAACATGAGCATAAATGTGTTAACTTTGCATTTTGACCAACCATGAACTAAAAGAGTTTTGTTCATGATTCTAATCATGAAAATGAAAGTTAGAAGAGTATAGAAGACTCATTTTCAAGAAAGGATATGATGAACAAGATAGAGTGTTCTTGAGCTTCCTTGAAGATGAAGAACAAAAGTCTTCCAAATGAAAAACTTTGTGAAATAGAAAGTGTTTAGAAGATAATGGTGATCAAGGATATGTAATTATAAATGGAAGAACAAATCTCGGTTGAAATTCTTGGGCCAAAACCGTGGCCTTAAGAGAGGGGAGAGAGAAGAGATGAAAGTTTGAATGTTCTTGAGTGATTCATGAAGAACATGAAGAAAAAGGCCTTGAATGATTAAAGTTCCTTCATGAAAGGTGTTTGTATGATGGAAAAGAGTTGGAATCAAGATTTACAAGTTGAAAAACAATTTTGGTTGAATAATTTTCAAGCCAAAACCATGAAGAACAAGGAGAAGAGAGAAGAGAGAGTTTTCAGTGTATGTTCTTGAAGAAGAAAGGCTTTGATTCATGAAATTATGATGGAATGAAGTGTTTTGATGTTTTTAATATACCATATGCACGAAATTGCTAGCTAATTTAGCTAGGAAAACTAATTCAAAATGATATTAATTTGGTGTAAGAAATCCAAGGGCTTATTAAAGAAATGCTACTTGTTGATCTCACATTAAAAGTAGCCAGGATTAACTACAAATGGTTAAGATGCTTTTCCATAAAAGTTAAGGATGATCGATTATTAACCAAGAGTCATAGGAGTTTAATACATTGGTTAAAGGAATGAAAAGGTGATGGATGGTTGACAATGTCTCATGAAACGTGCAAAGCAGTCATGAACTACTCCCGACTCTGGGCCAGAATAACTTCTCCGGACTTCGGGCCAGATCAAATTCTGCCGACTCCAAGCCAAATCAACTTCTCCTGACTCCGAGCCATATTACTTCCCTGGACCTGACACGCATCCCAAGGTAAAACGGTCCCGATTAAAATAATAATATTTTCATCGATCCTGACTCAAAACGGCATAAGAGTCTCAAAACAACATTTTATGATTGTTAAGCTCATAATTGAAATTCAAATTGAATTTCCAATTATCAACTATTATTAATGATTATAATTAGTCAGATTGTGTTCTCAGCCAATTTATTCACACAAATAGCTAAAAGACCGATATAGGATATTTGGGATGTTATACACAACAATCCTATGCCGACGGCAGGTCCTCAAATATTGCTCCGTCCTCCGGCGCTGGCCTCGGTAGACATAGCCTCTCCTGCTAGATACTGAGACAACCCACCGTCCCATTGAAGAACCTAAGATATTAACTATCCTTAATCGTATTATAAACGTTAGCACGCGTTATTAATACGAAGGGAAGCGGAAAGATTAAAAGCAAAAACGAAACTAAATTAAGGCACACCGCATATCAGAGTACACGGATATATATATATATATATATATATATATATATTTATATATGCATCGATTGCCCCGTCAATAGGGCTACAGTAGTAATACACACCTAGAAAGTACATCGCCACTCTTCTGGTACAACACTCAAAACCCCTCGAGATTAGGGTTCGTGGCTCTTCCACCGGCCTCAGGCTCGTAAGGAGTGTCATCCAACTCCTCAGCAACTGGTTCCTCCACAGGGTCTTCCCATAAAATAAAAGAGACATATAGAGAAAAGGCAGGGAGATAAGAAACATGCATTATCAAACATGGGAGAGGGGGCAATAGTACAACATATATACATGTAGCACACAACACATAGAAAACATACAACACACCAACAACCATCTCGAGTCATACAGCACAACCATCTCAAAAGTCATTCTATCAGATCAAACCTCTACGAAGGATATTAATCCCTATATGCATGTCATCGTCCTTATATGCATGTCGGCTGATTTCATCACGTCCCCAGTTGGACATCCCCGTCGGAATTAATAACATCACGTCCCCAATTGGGCATCCTACCTCAGGCCGGGATTAAAAACATCACGTCCCCAATTGGACATCTCCCATTAGGACCAAATATGCTATGATATGCAATGCTATGATATTCAACAAACATCCATCACAGAATGATACCGGAACCTCACACCTAAGCACTCGGCCACAACCAAGATGCACTTCATCCACATCAAAATCAACATCACGACACCTTGCGTCCCCAATGCCACAGCTCCATTGTCAGGACCACGACGGTATCAATCCGAACAACATCTCAATCTCACCATACTCTCATCAACAATCATCCAGCCAATTGCAATAATAAAATATCACGACAATAAGTATGCCAATATAGATATCATCACATTGACAGATAAACATATAATCACATAGGCAGTTCAACGTAACAGATAAATAAATAATCACATAGGCAGTTTAACATAACAAATAAATAGATAATCACATAGGCAGTTCAACATATCAACCTCAATAATCACATCGTCTAGAGTATCATCTTAGTGGTGATAGCCCAAAGGTACCTACACCTAGGGTCCATGTACTTTGTCCAGGGCTCAACCTCTAGTAGGATTTAAGGTTCCCCTACACATGTATACATTCTATACTACACTTGCCTTCTCGACGATAACAATTCTTTCTCCCCACCTGAATCTTCTATGCATGCTCGCCTTCCCTTACAAGCTCCCGAACACAGCTCCATAACCGGCACTTTACCACGCTTTAAGTCGATCGAACACAATCGGATCCTTCACAACAAATCACAACTTTAACATTAACAAAAGTAAATCTCTTTGTCTCCTAGGACCTAGGTTCGGCCATCAAGGTTTAAAATAGCTAGAGATGTCTAAAAATTTCTAATTCTTGGATGAATGATCCTTAAGTATACACAACACCAAATCAAGTTACATCATACAAAAACTTGAAGCAAAACCCTTGGTTTCTCAAAAGCTAGGTTCGGCCCTCTCTAGAAAAATAGGCTAGGCATGTTATTTGATTACATGCTCTTGGATAGTGATAAACAAGGATGAAACTAGATCATAGAAATTGATTTCACATTAAAAGGATTTTCCTATGATTTTCTAGAGATTTTTGAATAATGATCTTAGAAATTGAATCATAGATGATCATGGATTGGAATCAAGATTTGAGTGAAGAATGTAACACCCCCTCTATGGGTGCATTAGGGGTGTTGTGGGGTTAAGTCTTCATCCTTCCCTATGCGCAATCTGCTCCCAAATTCAGTTTTGGTTTCAAAAGCTTTTTTTTAAAAGGTTTTCCAATTTTTTTCCTAAAGTAAATAAAATTGGTGGCGACTCTACATGTGTTTTTAAAAGATCTCTTTTTTCTCGCCGCTTTCCTTCGCGATTTCGGTCGCGACAGATGGCGACTCCACTGGGGATGCTTTTAGAGAGTCAAGCCCTTTAAAATTAATTGTGCAAATCTTTAATAAATTTTAACTTATTTGTTTTACCCCTTTTTTTTTTTGTTTTTTTTTTTTTTATGTTTTGTTTCTCTATCCTTTATGAAAATTAAAAAAAAATGAAAAACTAGCGGAAAAAAAATGAAAAAAAGTCATTTGTGTTTTTTATATATGTTTTACTCTTTTTTTTGTTTGTTTGTGTGTTTTGATTTTTTTTCCTCTCTCAAAATATATAAAATATATATATATATATATATATATATATATATATATAAAACAAAATTGGAAAAGATGAAAAATAGCATGACTTTTGTGTGAATATACTCTGCTTTGATTTGTTTTATTTTATCTTGTGAGAATATACTTTGTTTTGATTTGTTTTATTTTTCTTAGTTCTCTCTGTGTGTTTTGTTGATGATTCTTGTTGGTTGTTTTTTCAACCTTAGGGTAGATGATTTTTTTTTTTTTTGGGATATATTATTTGAACTCTCGGGTAGATGACATTTGATTTTTGTATATATATGTGTGACTTTGTTTTGCAGGTTTTTTTTTTTTTTTTTTTTTTTTTTTTTTTTTTAGTTTTAGGATTTTACAGGTTTGTATGCCTCCAGCACGCACATCACAATCACTCATGTCACACATTTTCAACTCTATACCCGAGCTTGTGGAAGCCTTAGGAGTAGGCGGTGCCTCAAAGCTGTCTTCGAAAGGCCTAGTGCCCCTCTGATATTTGTTGATTCACCACTTAGATTGTTACTAGTATCATGGATTAGTCATCCTGGAGGGTTTATCCCTACTTGTGCCTAGGATCATGAGCTGGGTCCCTATCTTTCGTGATTGGGACAATCTGGGAGCCATGACCTTTAGAAGTCTAGAACCACCATTGCACTCATAGATTAACCTAGTGGCTGCCTAATTTAAGAGTCGTCATAGGTACCCTTGACTATAGGACCTCCCTCTTAGGACAATTGGAGGCGTGCATCTTCTCTCTTCTCTTTTATTCTTGATTATGTGTTTTATTTCGTTCTTCTTAAAAAAAATGATAAAAAAAAATAGAAGATAAAATGGTAAATAGGTTCCCATCGACTTGGGCCCAAATGATCCATCGAAATGGGTCACAAGAGGGACAATGCATTAGATGTCCCATGTCCTTTGGGTTTACAACCCTATAAGAACTCCTTTTTGCATCACATTTTTGGGCTTAGTTTCTCATTTTTTATTTTTTTATTTTTTTAGCAGGTGAGTTCTTTTGTGAAGGAAAGATCCCATTACAATCCACGTAGCAAGTAATGGAAATATATCACTCTAGCAATGCGATCAGCTCAAGGAGGAGCATTAGGATTGATGTGAAGGTAAATGATGTGAAGACCTTAGTAGAAATCAGTCAGTTGATGCCAAGAGAGACACATTCAGAGTTTGCAAGCAAATATGGGAGAATTTTGGACTTGTTGTATATTCCTATAGATGTTGCGGGCTTGAGCGCTTTGGCCCAGTATTGGAATCCTACCCTGAGATGTTTTGAGTTGCCAAATTTGGATACGACACCAACTATAGAAGAATATGCTTACATGATAAGGATACCTCTTCCGAAGGAGCTTCGTGTTTACCTCTACTATAGCCAACATGTCAGTGATGGGAAAGTGGCAGAATTATTAGGAGTTCAACCGAAGCCATCAGACAAAATGGAAAAAAGAATCGTCAAAGGCTTGAAGAGGAGATTCCTCGAGGTTTATCTCAGGGAATTGGCTCGACAACAAAATTGGGTTATTTTCAATCGAGTGTTAGCTTTGACCGTTTATGGATTGGTGCTGTTTCCTTTTATACCGTACATGGTGGATTATACAGCTATGGATGTCTTCTACAAAGTTGAAGAATATGCTGTGAATCCCGTCCCTGCTATTTTGGCAGAAACGTTCCTCTCACTACAAGTTTGCCACGAAGGTCAGCAAGGTAAATTGCGGTGTTGCACACAATTGATGTATGTTTGGATCGTGACTCATATGTATGCTCGCAAGCACATTAGCGAGACAGATGACCCTTTGAAGAGATTCCACCACATACCAGTAAAGCCAAATAAATCCTATGAATAGAAGCGAGAGTTTGATGAGATTGATTTAGAATCCTTTAATTGGATGTGTCCATGGTACAGAGGAGATACTGTTATTTTCAGCTGTGGGAATTTCTCGAATGTCCCGTTGATGGGGCCAAGAGGTTGTGTTTCACATTCTCCAGCACTTGTGATTCGACAACTGAAGTGGACTCAACGTGAACCTCCTGAAGAAGTGATGGGTGGGATCTCTTTCTTATTCCAAGATTGCTAAGTTGTCAAGAATACATCAATAGCGATTAGATTGGCTTGGAGTAATATCCGTATGGTGGGATCAAATGATTTGGGGAGGCAAATCATTGCTCACACTAGAAACCACCTCGCTTGGAGGAAAGCAAGGAGAGAGAACATCACCGATCCTGAGCCGATCCCACACCATGATGAGATTCCTCAGACTGAAGCACAGTTGCTAGAGAAGACTGAGATTTTGAAGGCTCTGTAACATTCTGTTTTTTTTACACTATGCTTATACGTGTTAATATTTGCTGGTATATGTTGTATATATGTTGTTTGTGATTGTTCTTGATATCCAAGTTCATAGTTGGGGTAGTTTAGCCTTAAGGAATGGTCAATGCATTCAAGTCCAAGAAATATGTTTTACGGTTTTGTTCATATCTTGAGTTCTAGACATCCGATTGAGGTGATCTTGGATGCGTTGGAAAGCTTAGAGAATTATCTACAAGTCTTATTTCAGGTGTTAAGGCCAAATTCGGCTTCTATAGTTTCGCGTAGCGAATATGGCAGACAGATTCTTGCGACTCTCTGGTTCGCCTAGCGAAAATGTATTCACGTAGCGAATCTGCGCGCAGCAGAATCGTGTTTTTGGGCTTCTAATCAGCCCATAATGACCCTAACTCATATTTATACCCTAAGACTCGACCTAAACCTACTTTCTAAGTCGGAAAACTCTCAGAAGCTGCCTCTTCCTCTCTAAACAAGGATTTCTAAACCCTTTCCAAGGATCCCTGAAGGAGATTGCACCATAGTTCATCGTTCTTCATCTCTTTCGCTTGAAGAGCATCACTGCCATCACAAGCCCTCTTCCTAGTTGCTGCTCTTGAACCTTTTGGGGCTGTGATCGTGAAGTCAAGCGTCGTAAGATTGAGCATTCGTGTAGACGCAACCTTTTCCGGACCTTTTCCTTCCTTTGTTCGTGGTGATCGTCATACCAAGTATGGGGAGAAGGGATTAGTATAACATATAGGTTCTAGGGTAGCGTAAGATGAGGGTTAACCCATGACCCTATTTGTGTGCTATATGCCTTAATTGCCGTGTGAAATTATTATGGTTGTTTATACTTGTTGTTAATTGTTTAAATGGTTTGTATGATCTTGGCATAACGTTTATGATGTTGTTTATGACGTTGTTTATGATGATGATGATATTTCATGATTGTATGAGTTGGTATGTTGGAACTGCCGTTAAATCTATGTTAATAAAAGACATAAAGATGTTAGCGCTAAGCCTAAAACTAGGATTAGTCCAATTGATGTTCATAAACATGAGGATATGAATTGTAGTTTAGATATTAAGATTAAGTTATAATCTTAATAACTATATGATTTGAGGTTTAAATATTAAGATTAAGTTATAATCTTATAACTATATGATTTGAGGTTTAAATATTAAGATTAAGTTATAATCTTAATAAGATATGAATTGTGGTTTAGATATTAAGATTAAGTTATAATCTTAATAACTATATGATTTGAGGATTAGATATTAAGATTAAGTTATAATCTTAATAAGATATGAATTGAGATTTAAATATTAAGATTAAGATATGAATTGTGGTTTCGATATTAAGAATAAGTTATAATTCTAATAACTATATGACTTGGGGTTTAAATATTAAGATTAAGTTATAATCTTAATAAGATATGAGTTGTGGTTTAGATATTAAGATTAAGTTATAATCTTAATAACTATATGATTTGAGGTTTAAATACTAAGATTAAGTTATAATCTTATAACTATATGATTTGAGGTTTAGATATTAAGATTAAGTTATAATCTTAATAAGATATGAATTGAGATTTAAATATTAAGATTAAGATATGAATTGTGGTTTAGATATTAAGATTAAGTTATAATCTTAATAAATATATGACTTGAGGTTTAAATATTAGGATTAAGTTACAATCTTAATAAATATATGACTTGAGGTTTCAATATTAGGATTAAGTTACAATCTTAATAAATATATGACTTGAGGTTTAAATATTAAGGTTAAGTTATAATCTTAATAAAATATGAATTGAGGTTTAGATAATAAGATTAAGTATAATACTTAATAAAGATAATGTTAAGTTAAGACTTAACAAAGAGAACAATTAATAAGACGATGATGTTATTGGTAACGACGTACTGTTACCGATGTTGCTGGTTAAATCATTCTTGATGCTTATTGGTGAAGTTTGATGTTGTTAAATCATCTTTGATGCTTGTTGGTCAAAGTTGATAGACATGTAATGGTGTTGATGATGGATGGTTGGACATGTGTTTGCATGTTGTTGAGCATAGCATGCATCATACGTTGACGTTGATATGTTGGGTGGAAAGCAAACGATGAATCGCGATAGTGGAGGTCATGATGCGTGTTATCCCGGCCTTGCGGGTATATTGGGTAGGGAAATTCCAGGTGACATGGGCTAGCTACCTATTGTCGGAGTGACCTAAAGGATAAGCTTGAGTACCCTGACTAGCCACTATACGTTATCAGGATTAGTGAGAGTGTTCGGGGATGGCCCATGGTCTGGCATATCATCCACGTTGATAACCGGACATGTACTCCTAATCGTCTTTCCAGAGTTAGAGTTGTTGGCCACATTGCATATGGAGTAATGGAGTAGTTATGCATCGCATAGCATGTTTATAACGTGATATGGTGGAATGTGTTATAACATGTATGTTGTATTATGATGTTTATATGCTGCATGATCATCTTGCTAGCTGCTCTATTACCGTTTATGTTTATACGTACAGTTCCTTACTCCCTATCTATTGTTGTTGTGTTTTGCATGTACCTTTGGTTATGCAGAGGATGGTGAGCTTCCAGCTGAGGAGTGATCCCAAGGAGATCGCTTGCTCATAGTATAGTTTGGTTTATGTTTAGTATGTTAGTTGTTTTCCGATGTAATATCAGTAGTGGTTACCAGCTCTGATTATGTGACATCGGGTTTCGGGTTTTGTTTATGTTAATGTTTTTCCGCAGTTGTTTTATGTTTAAAACGTTTTCGGATCATGTGGTACTTGCTACCTTTTAAGTTAAAGTTTTTAGATTTTATTTAACTTGCATGCTTTATTTACTTTTATCGTATGCGGGGTAGCGGGTGTCACAGGCTCGGATAGGGGTACTAGAGGAGGTGAATCAAACGGCTCGAATCACCATTGCCACACTTTAACACGAAGTCCATAAGTTAAACATGAAAGTAGAACGGTTGAAAGATGAATGTGCGGATGCATATGAAGTCGCCGGTCCAGCAAAGAGGGCGAGGAAAGAGAATGTTAAAGGGTCAGAAGTCCAAGGGTTGCGAGCAAGGGTAGAAGATCAAGAAAAAGCACTGACAAAAACTCTCAAAGAAAAAGAAAAGTTGGAGGCAAACATCGGGGTACATGTCCAAACGATTAAGATATTGGAGGAAAGAATAGGATCCTTGCGAGAGGCATTAGCTCATACTGAGCACTAGTCTGATCAAGGTTGGAATGCAGCTACAAAATATCGTGAATCATTGGCAAAGGCACAAGAGAAGGAAGACCAACTGTGGATGAAGATACGAAAGCTTGAAAGAGAGAAAAAGAAATATGAGGATGAGATCCGTCAGCAAGAAGAATGGTTAGAAGACTGGCATGTAGTGGCAGAGAAATTGAAGACTGATAGAAATGCTTGGAAGAGAAGATATGAATACTTGTCAGGACGCTTGCAATACCATGCTTCTCGATTCATAGGTCGCCTTGAGGAGGCGTCCATTCAGGTTCACATGAGCGCTGAATCTCTAATACCTCCAAAAGTAGCCAGCTTCATAAAGTATTGTAGAAGTCTTGCTAGTGGATTCAAAAAGAGAACCTCGAAACTTTTGATGTAATTTTTTTTAAATGTCGGACGTTGTACTGCTCTTCAATCAAATAAAAGTTATCTTTCACGTTATGTCCATCGATGAATTCTTCTTTACTTTCCTCTTTGTGTTACAAGTTTTCCTGCATGGTTGCATTGCTAGTGAGTGATGCAATCCATTGAGGGATGCACGCCCTCATGGATATGTCAACAACCACGCACAATCTAAGGGGGACGTACCCCTAAAGTTGTGCATGGGATGGAAATTTCTTGCTACAGAGGCGGTCTTTCCTTGACAAAAATGTGTTAACTTTGCATTTTGACAAACCATGAACTAAAAGAGTTTTGTTCGTGATTCTAATCATGAAAATGAAAGTTAGAAGAGTATAGAAGACTCACTTGCAAGAAAGGATATGATGAACAAGATAGAGTGTTCTTGAGCTTCCTTGAAGATGAAGAACAAAAGTCTTCCAAATGAAAGACTTTGTGAAATAGAAAGTGTTTAGAAGATGATGGTGATCAAGGATATGTAATTATAAATGGAAGAAAAAATCTCAGTTTAAATTCTTGGGCCAAAACTGTGGCCTTAAGAGAGGGGAGAGAGAAGAGCTGAAAGTTTGAATGTTCTTGAGTGATTCATGAAGAACATAAAGAAAAAGGCCTTGAATGATTGAAGTTCCTTCATGAAAGGTGTTTGTATGATGGAAAAGAGTTGGAATCAAGATTTACAAGTTGAAAAACAATTTTGGTTGAATAATTTTCAAGCCAAAACCATGAAGAACAAGGAGGAGAGAGAAGAGAGAGTTTTGAGTGTACGTTCTTGAAGAAGAAAGGCTTTGATTCATGAAATTATGATGGAATGAAGTGTTTTGGTGTTTTTAATACACCATATGCACGAAATTGCTAGCTAATTTAGCTAGAAAAACTAATTCAAAATGATATTAATTTGGTGTAAGAAATCCAAGGGCTTAGATTTAAAGAAATGGTACTTGTTGATCTCACATTAAAAGTAGCCAGGATTAACTAAAAATGGTTAAGATACTTTTCCATAAAAGGTAAGGATGATCGATTATTAATCAAGAGTCATAGGAGTTTAATACATTGGTTAAAGGAATGAAAAGGTGATGGATGGTTGACAATGTCTCATGAAACGTGCAAAGCAGTCATGAACTACTCTCGACTCTGGGCCAGAATAACTTCTCCCGACTTCGGGCCAGATCAACTTCTCCCGACTCCAAGCCAAATCAACTTCTCCTGACTCCGAGCCATATTACTTCCCTGGACCTGACACGCATCCCAAGGTAAAACGGTCCCGATTAAAATAATAATATTTTTATCGATCCTGACTCAAAACGGCATAAGAGACTCAAAACAACATTTTATGATTGTTAAGCTCATAATTGAAATTCAAATTGAATTTCCAATTATCAACTATTATTAATGATTATAATTAGTCAGATTGTGTTCTCAGCCACTTTATTCACACAAATAGCTAAAAGACAGATATAGGATATTTGGGATGATACATACAACAATCCTATGCCGACGGCAGGTCCTCAAATATTGCTCCTTCCTCCGGCGCTGGCCTCGGTAGACATAGCCTCTCCTGCTAGATAATGAGACGACCCATCGTCCCATTGAAGAACCTAAGATATTAACTATCCTTAATCGTATTATAAACGTTAGCACGCATTATTAATACGCAGGGAAGCGGAAAGATTAAAAGCAAAAACGAAACTAAATTAAGGCACACCGCATATCAGAGTACACCGATATATATATATATATATATATATATATATATATATATATATATATATATATATATATATATATATATATATATATATATATATATATATGCATCGATTGCCCCGTCAATAGGGCTACAGTAGTAATACACACCTATAAAGTACATCGGTACAGAATATAAGCAAAATAAATCAAAAGATAAGAGAAACTCTCATGATCGCCACTCTTCTGGTACAACGCTCAAAACCCCTCGAGATTAGGGTTCATGGCTCGTCCACCGGCCTCAGGCTGGTGAGGAGTGTCATCCAACTCCTCAGCAACTGGTTCCTCCACAGGGTCTTCCCATAAAATAAAAGACATATAGAGAAAAGACAGGGAGATAAGAAACATGCATTATCAAACATGGGAGTGGGGGCAATAGTACAACATATATACATGTAGCACACAACACATAGAAAACATACAACACACCAACAACCATCTCTTGAGTCATACAGCACAACCATCTCAAAAGTCATTCTATCAGATCAAACCTCTACAAAGGATATTAATCCCTATATGCATGTCATCATCCTTATATGCAAGTCGGCCGATTTCATCACGTCCCCAGTTAGACATCCCCGTCGGAATTAATAACATCACGTCCCCAATTGGGCATCCTGCCTCGGGCCGGGATTAAAAACATCACGTCCCCAATTGGACATCTCCCATTAGGACCAAATATGCTATGATATGCAATGCTATGATATGCAACAAACATCCATCACAGATTGATACCGGAACCTCACACCTAAGCACTCGGCCACAACCAAGATGCACTTCATCCACATCAACATCAACATCACGACACCTTGCGTCCCCAAGGCCACTGCTCCATGGTTAGGACCTCGACGGTATCAATCCGAACAACATTTCAATCTCACCATACTCTCATCAACAATCATCCAGCCAATCGCAATAATAAAATATCACGACAATAAGTATGCCAATATAGATATCATCACATTGACAGATAAACATATAATCACATAGGCAGTTCAACGTAACAGATAAATAAATAATCACATAGGCAGTTTAACATAACAAATAAATAGATAATCACATAGGCAGTTCAACATATCAACCTCAATAATCACATCGTCTAGAGTATCATCTTAGCGGTGATAGCCCAAAGGTACCTACACCTAGGGTCCATGTACTTTGTCCAGGGCTCAACCTCTAGTAGGATTTAAGGTTCCCCTACACATGTATACATTCTATACTACACTTGCCTTCTCGACGATAACAATTCTTTCTCCCCACCTGAATCTTCTATGCACGCTCGCCTTCCCTTACAAGATCCTGAACACAGCTCCATAACCGGCACTTTACCACGCTTTAAGTCGATCGAACACAATCTGATCCTTCACAACAAATCACAACTTTAACATTAACAAAAGTACATCTCTTTGTCTCCTAGGACCTAGGTTCGGCCATTAAGGTTTAAAATAGCTAGAGATGTCTAAAAATTTCTAATTCCTGGATGAATGATCCTTAAGTATACACAACACCAAATCAAGTTACATCATACAAAAACTTGAAGCAAAACCCTTGGTTTCTCAAAAGCTAGGTTCAGCCCTCTCTAGAAAAATAGGCTAGGCATGTTATTTGATTACATGCACTTGGATAGTGATAAAAAAGGATGAAACTAGATCATAGAAATTGATTTCACATTAAAAGGATTTTTCTATGATTTTCTAGAGATTTTTGAATAATGATCTTAGAAATTGAATCATAGATGATCATGGATTGGAATCAAGATTTGAGTGAAGAATGTAACACCCCCTCTCGGTGTCACAGTTCGTACCCCAAATTTTATTTTTCAGTTAATTAAATTTTTTTCGAAAATACTCATTAGACTAGTTGCGGAAATCTGATACCAATTGAAAACTTTAATAACAGCTGAAAATCAAATTCAAACTCATCATCTATAAAACTCATTCAACTTCGCCATAAGGTGTACATCACTTCAATCTCTTAATACATATCATACTGAGTCACGGTCAAAGGACCTGACTTCAACGTCAAAAATCCTAAGAGCTGGTCTAATAAAACTCTAAGAACAATACAGCATACTACCTAGCATGCATCGCCCCATTGAGATTGGGCCCCGTCATCAACAGTCCACCCATCTTCGTCATCGACACCAAGGAACTCAGATACAGGGTCCCATAGTGACCCAGAGAACCGTTGGAAAATATCTGTACATGTGTTCAAAAAACACAACAGGGTGTCCAACATGTACAGGCAAGGGTGAGATACTCGTTCACAAGTTCATCATAAGAGCTACACAAGTAAAGCAACATACAAATAATGCATCAACACAGTCATGTGATAAAATATCAATATTCAATCATAATATCATAATGAGATAATTTCACTTAGTGGGATCACACCCATTCATCAAGATAAGTCAAAAGAATGCATGAGACTTCAATTCGACTTTCTAATTCATGTTCTCCGGAGATTCCTACTTCCCTTCCTCGAGCAATAGGCCGCGAATACTCCCATAACACAATTGTTCTCATGAGTCGGCCTCTCAATTTAGGTCCGAACTCCAATTGTTCCGGGGTACCACGTCCAACCATATCATGAATAGTCGGGGCTTTGATCGAGTTCATCCGTGTTGGGAAACCGATTTACCACGGCATGGGGTTGTGATGCCTCCGGCCGTTTGTGGAGTTTCGAACACAGAATGCCCCTATAGAACTAATGGTCTTAACTGGCTCATATTCTCAACCACTTGGATTGTAGCTCGGTTCAAATGGCACGTCGGCCGACTCATGTATGTATGCAGAAAGTTTTCTTTTATTCTTTTTTCGTTCAATTCTTTCTCTCTCTGTCAAGGCACATAGCTCATGACTCGTTTTAAAGGACATTTAGCCCGTTCAAATTTAGGACACGTAGCCTGAGTTCTTAATTTCACGAAGTACTAGGCCGACGTCGCGGACACTAGACTCGCATATAGGACACTAAGTCCGCTCTTTTTCAAAACCTAGGACACGTAGTCCGAGTGCTCAATTCATGAAGCACTAGGCCGACGTCGCGGACACTAGACTCGCATATAGGACACAAAGTCCGTTGATGTCACAAAACTCTAGCCCGACGTCTCGGTCACTAGGTTCATGTGCTTCACATGCGTGAAGGGGTAATCACCAGTTTCATCAAATTTCGTTTTCGTAGTTCAAATCTTAAAAAGAAAACTTAGAATCTCTTTGGTATAAACCAAAACTCGTTTTCGCTCTAAAACTTATTTTCCACAAAACTTCTCTTTACAAAACCATTCTCAAAGGCTGAAGTCCTAAATATTCATTTTCAAAGGATTTTGGCTTTAAATGCCTTTTCTAAAGGTTCCATCGTTTTAAAACATTTTTCTAAAGATTATTATCAGGGCAAACTTTTATGAAGGGACATTTTCGTTTTCAGAACATCAATTACTTTTAGAAGATTCTTTCTTTGACAAATTAAATATTTTTCAAGGTTTTCTTTTCTTTGTACAACATGTTTAGAAAATAATGATAAGGCAATTTTTCACTATTTTCCTCACTAACTCTCAATTCCTTAAGTCTTGTTCGAAAATTCCTCTTCGGTTCTTAACTTAGTGGCTTTTTAGTAAAATTGGCCATTATAACATTTAGTTTAAAAGCTTCTCATATCTCAAACCAAAACATTTCCAATTCAACATATCATGTCTCAATTCAACATCATCTCATCCAAGGCATCAACGCCACAATTCATATTTCAATATCGAATCACGCACTTACCAAATAATTCTCATATATACATCACAAGAGAAATCATTAACATTGATTCAAATAACATCATCACAATCATACCGCAACCAACCTTATGCGGCTATCAAACTTATTGGAGTTAATCTCCCCTTACCTCGTTAGGTTTCTAAATCAATTCCCGAACGGTTTTCAGCTCCGGTTCCGATTTCGTCTGCGTCGCCTAAAACAATCAAACACAATTCAATTTCTGAACAACAATCAATACAAAACAACAACATCCAAAACATAAATTTATCCCCCCCCCCCAAAGTTTGTCTAAGGTTCGGCCAAAATTTGCAAAATAGGTTAGGGATCTCATTTGGTTCCAATCTTTTGGATGGTTGGTTCTTAAGCATGATTAACACTAAATCAAGTCCTATTACCCAAAAATTTGAAACAAAACTCATGGTTCTACACCCTATATGTCTCGGCCATAAAGAGGTAAAATGGCTAGGGATTGATTTGGTATTCCAATCACTTGGATTCCATGACCATAGGAAAGGAAAGGATGGAATCAAGTGTTCAAGAACAAAAATTGGAGAAATGCACTCTTCCCCCAATTTTCTAGGGTTCGGCCACTCTTAGGAAAATAGGCTAGGATGAGATTTTGATCACATACTCTTGGATAGAGGTAGAAGGTGATGAAACTAGCTCAAGGAAATGGGTTTCCCATTAAAAAGATTTTTCAACAATTTTCTAGGAATTTTTGAAGTTTGGACAAGAACTTGAAACCTTCTCCAATCATGGTTTTCAACATGAATTAAGAGGAGATTCATGAGGTTTAAGGATCAAAGGAAGCGACCATACCTCTTGGAGGATGAAATTGAGCAAGAATTCTCCCTTGATTCACCAAAAATGGTTAGAGATCAAGCTTGAAAATGGAAAGAAAGTAGAGAAGAAAATGGTGTTAGGAGAAAAAAAATGGTGGAGGGCTGCCTTGGCTGGTCTATTTCGTGGGAGATGAAGGGAGGACAAGGATGTCCACAATTTTTTTCATTAAGAGCATTATGGTCTTTTCCATAGGACCAAATGGTCATTTCTTTAAAAGACCAAGGGCATTTTGGTCATTTCGTGTCCAGATATTTTCTAAAACCATCATGACTCCGGCACGCTTCCCAATGTGATTTGACTTGATGTGACACTGAGTTTATCCTTTAGCAGGTCCCGATAAATCCATTTACAGCTCCGTTCGCCTCCCGGTTCGAGTTTTCGTCCGAATAGTTTAAATTATTTTCACTTTTTAATGTCAAGAACCAATTTTAACAAAATTGTAGAGAATGGAATTCTAAGCCTAACTGCCTCGTCCACAAGTCAAAATTAGGTCTTTATAGTAGTAAAATACTACTGCTAGGGAAAAACGCAGACCGGGCTCCGTCTGAGTTTTTAACTCAAAATTTAATCGTAACTTCTTACGATAGCGTTGAACATGAATATGATCTCGGTTTACTTTATTTCATTTTCTAAAACCTCAAATAAAATACAAACTTAATTATACAACTTACTAATTTATAAAGGCAGTGAAACTCGGGGTGTTACAAAGAACATGAAGCTCAAAGGATCAAAGGAAGTAATCATACCTCTTGGATTATGAAAATGGGCAAAGATCCAACACTTTTCTTCACAAAATTTGTTAAGCTTTACTTGAGAAAATGAGAGAAAGTGAAAAGAAAAGATGAAGATGCTGAAGTTGTGAGAAAATGGAGTGAAGGAATGGCTTCCATGAAGCCTTAGGCGTGGGAAATGAAGGAGAGACCAAAGGGTCCAAAAAAAAATTCACTGAAGGGCAAAACAGTCATTTCACCTAAGGACAAAAATGTCATTTTATGAAAAGTTAAGGGTATTTTGGTCTTTTCACCTCCAAATTCACAAAATATCTAGATATTTTGTTGGATTGTCATGATAAGGGTGATGAGTCATTGAGGCAAAGCTATAATTCGATCCGTTCTTAGGGGCAAAATGGTTTTTCGCAGTGTGAACGTGTTCAGATATTTTCCTTTTTCATCATGACTGTGGTGAGTCACTGGCACGCCTTCCTAGGTGATTTGACCTGATGTGACTTCAAGTTTATCCGTTAGAGGGTCCCAGTAATCCCGTATCCAGCTCCATTCTTCACCCGATTTAGGTTTTACACCCGAATAAAGCGTAAGAACTTATTTTTTTGAAAATTTTCAAAATTGACTACATTGTCGGAAACGAGATATAAAACCTAACTGTCTCGTTCATGAGTCAAAATTAGGTCTTTTGATCAGTAAAATTTTACTGTTAGTAAAAACGCAGACAGGAATCCGTCTAAATTTTCAACCCAAAATTTAATTATAGCTCCCTATGATAGCGTAGAGTATGAATATGGTCTTAGTTTATTTAAATTCAATTTCTAGAACATCCGATAAAATATAAACTTATTTATATAAATTACCAGTCTTAGAAAGCAGTGAAAATCAGGGTGTTACAGTACTACCCCCTTAAAAGAATTTCGTCCTACCATTTTGAATAAATGTAGATATCATTGCCGCATATCTTCTTCACGTTTCCAGGTGGTATCTCCTGTTGTAGCATCCCATATAACCTTGACTAAGGAAATCTGCTTCTCACGGAGTTCTTTCACCCTCTTGTCCTCGATTCGTACAGGCAGCGCTTCGTATTCCAAGTTCTCCCTTATCTGAATTGATTCAGGCTTTATCACGTGTGATGGAATACATCATGAATATTGGATAGGTTGGGACGTAAAGCAATTTGGTAGGTAACTGGACCAATTCGGCGAATAATTTGAAATGGTCCACTGAATCTAGGTGTAAGCTTTCAGGATTTGATTGCTCTGCCAATTCCATTTCTTGGAGTGACTCTCATAAAGATATGATCACCTTCTTGGAACTCCAAGGGTCTCCTCCTCTTATCATTGTAGCTCTTCTGTCAATCCCGTGCGACTTTCATCATTTCCCGAATTTTCTTAACTTGTTCCGTTGGTCGCTGCACAATCTCTGGGCCTATCAACTGATTCTCTCCGGTTTCATACCAACAGAGCGGTGTTCTGGACTTTCATCCATACAGCGCCTCGTATGGTGACATGCCAATACTCGAGTGGAAACTATTGTTGTACGTGAATTCAATTAATGGAAGGAATTCGTCCTAACTTCCCATGTTTTCCAAAACACACGCTCTTAAAAGATCCTCCAAAGATTGAATTGTCTTTTCAGATTGACCATCCACCTGTGGATGATAGGCTAAACTCATCCTTAGCTTAGTTCCCAAAGCACTGTTCAAACTCTGCCAGAATCGGGAAGTAAATCTCGGATCCCTGTCCGAAATTGTACTCGAACGTACCCCATGCAATCTCACCACTTCCTTGATGTAAATCTGGGTTAATCTTTCCAAAGAATACCTCTGGTTGATTGGCAAGAAATGAGCACAATTTGTAAGCCTGTCAACGATTACCCAAATTGCATCGCACCTCCTTTGAGTCCTTGGTAGTCCAGAAACAAAATCCATTGCAATGCTATCCAATTTCCATTCTGGGACGTCCAGTGATTGGAATAACCCTGCTGGTTTCTGGTGTTCAATCTTTGCCTTTTGACACACCAAATAGGATTGGACATACTCTGCTACTTCCGTCTTCATCCCTGGCCACCAAAACAATCCCTTTAGGTCCTGGTACATCTTTGTAGATCCGGGATGAAAACTTAGCTTGCTGTTGTGTGCCTTTTCTAAGATCATGTTCCTAACTTTGCTATCCTTAAGCACACATATCCTATCTCCAAACCTCAGAATTCCGTCAGCACCTCTCTTAAACTCTGAAGTCTTTCTTTCTTCTACCATCTGGTTCCTTTCCTGTAGGTACTGATCTTCTCCGTGCTTCTTCCAGATCAAGTTCAGAAAATCACTAGTAATAGTGACCATTCCTAAACTTATCTTATCCTTACACCACTCCACATCCAAGTTTAGATCTCTAAACTGCTCTAATAACTCCAACTCTTTCACCATCAGAGCCGACATATGCAAAGATTTCCAACTCAATGCATCTGCTACCACGTTGGCCTTTCCTGGGTGGTATTATAGATCAAATTCATAATCCTTTATGAATTCCATTCATCTCCTCTGCCGCATGTTCAACTCCTTTTGGACTTTAAAATTTTATGGTCACTAAACACACTGAATTTAGCGTCATAGAGATAGTGTCTCCATATCTTCAATGCAAACACTATTGTGGCCAACTCTAGGTCATGGGTTGGGTAATTCCGTTAATGCACTTTTAGCTGTCTAGAAGCATAGGCTACCACTTTCCTCTCTTACATGAGTATGCAACCCAAACCTTGATACGATGCGTCACAGTACACAACGAATGATGTTGATGGATCTGGCAAGACTAGTACCGGAGATGTGGTTAGCCTCCTTTTCAGCTCTTGGAAACTAGTCTTGCACTCTTCTATCCATTCAAACGCTCTTCCTTTTCTTGCCAATTGCCTCAGAGGTAACGTAATCTTCGAGAATCCCTCGATAATCCTCCTGTAGTATCCTGCTAGCCCGAGAAAGCTTCTGATCTCCCTTACCGTCTTAGGGCTTTCCCAATTAACCATAGCTTCTACTTTTGTAGGATCTACTGCTATACCATCCTTGTTCATCACATGTCCAAGGAATTCTACCTTCTCCAGCCAGAACTCGCACTTAGACAACTTGGCATAGAGATGTCTCTCCTTAAGAACTTGAAGTACAACCCTCAAATGCTCTTCCTTGTCTGAGGAGTAGATAAGGATGTCATCGATAAAAACAATGACAAACTTATCAAGGTACGGTCTGAAGATTCTGTTCATATAGTCCATGAACATTGCAGGAGTATTAGTCACACCAAAAGGCATAAATAGATACTCATAGTGTTCGTACCGACTCCTGAAAGCTGTCTTTGGTATATCATCTTCCTTCACCCTTATCTGATGATATCCAGATCTCAAATCGATCTTCGAGAACACCGTTGCTCCCCTCAACTGGTCCATAAGATCGTCAATCCTTGGCAATGGTTATTTATCTTGATCGTTACCTTGTTGAGCTGTCAATAATCCACACACAACCTTGCACTACCATCCTTCTTCTTGACGAACAACACAGGTGCTCCCCACGATGAAACACTTGGTCGTATAAACTGCTTCTTCAGCATGTCGTCCAGTTGCTTCTTCAACTCTGCCAACTCTGTTGGGGACATTCGACAGGGTGCTATCAAAATCGGTCCGGCTCCAGGTGCAAGATCGATCGCGAACTCTATCTCCCTCTTGGGTTGCAATCCTGGCACATCATCAGGGAAAACATCTGGAAATTCATGCACTACCAACAAAGCATCTAGACTCGGAGTCTCCTTGGCTTCCAAAGAAAACAGCACCATGCACTCTCATGATTGTACACCTCCCAATACACCATCACTGGCAGTGAATTATCCAGATTGCTCGAAAAAACGGAGGGTCTTATTTGAGCAGTCTAGTACGACATGATTGGCCGAAGGCCAGTCCATACCTAAGATAAAATCAATCTACTGCATAGGCAAACAAACTAGGTCTACAAGAAAATATCAGTTCTCTAAAATGACCGGGCATTTTAAACAGACAAATAGGGTTGTCAGGGAATCACTCGTAACTAGGCACTTACCTTGTATCAGATCAGGACATTGAGAAGCTTCAGATCCTCTCACGGCAAACACTCTTCCCGTCGTCTGTGGCCTGTCCTGCTGGCCCACGACGGTTTGCCTTGTCCCCGCGTCTTAAGTTCTTTTGCCTTGTTGTTAAATTTGACCCCTACTAGTATCTCCTGGTTGACACTCGTTGTCATAGTGGCCCCACTTGCCATAACGAAAACAGTTGACATCGGTGCTTGAGGACAATCCTTCACTAGATGCGGTCCGCCGCATCGAAAACATGTGGAAAATCCTGGTTGTCTCTGACTGGTATTCCCCCTTCCAAAAGCTATTGTTTGTTGACCAGGACGACTGTAAGGTTTCGCTTTAGGTTGGAACTTTCCTCCACGACCTTTCTGACCAAAACTCCCGACTGGTCCACCACTTCTCACTTGAGCTTGCGAGATTTTCTCTTGATCGTGCCCTTCAAGTACGGTACATTTCTCTATCAGCTCTGAGAATGATCGGATGCTCAATGGTAGCATAGCCCTCTTTAGCTCGGGCCTCAACCCATCTTCAAACCTTCTGTACACCCAGTCTTCATCCGGGTACACTTGGTAGAACTAAGAGAATTTTAGCAGCGCCTCGAACCTCATGGCGTATTCTCCCACCGACCTCTGTTCCTGCTTAAGGTTCAAGAACTCTTTCTCTTTCTCTTGACGGACACTCCTTGGGAAATATTTTTCCATGAAGCTCTCACAGAACACTTCTCAGGTCAGCAATCTCCCCTCAGTCTCTAGCAGTCTCTGCTTGTTCTTCCACCATGCTTCTGCTGCCTCGACTAGCATGAAAGCAACGTAAGTGACTTTCCTATCCTCTCTGCATTGGATAGCGACAAAGACCTTCTCGATCTCTTGCAGCCATAGCTCAGCAGCTTCCGGATTGTATTCTCCATGGAATTGGGGAGGATTCCCCTTCATAAAAGCATTCAGTCCGGTGTTTACCGCTTCACCTCCTCTTATCGAATGTTGTTATTGTCTAGCATCCCTCTCTTCCTGTCGCTGCATAAACTGGGCATTCTGCTGCGTTTATTGCAGCATTGCTGCGGCCAAATCCCTTATAGCCCTCATCACTTCATTCTGATCTCTGCCGCCTCCGGTTCCCGAGGTATCACCATTATGGTTGAAGTCCCCGGTTCCAACTAGTCTTCCCTTTCCTCTACCATGTCCTCTAGCCATTTCTTCCTGGACAATGAAACATTAGATTCGATCCATAAGACATACAATATCAATCAACAGATATACAAATCATATGTCTTACGAATAAAATAGTTATCACACTTGATAACTTGCTCATCAGACACTATACCCCTTTTTCTAACACAGTTGGTATCCAATGGGGATCCAACTATCAGAGCCAGTACACTTCCTAAACCACATAGCCCAATTTAGAATTGAACTGCTCGGATACCACTAAATGAGATGACCCACCATCCCATTGAAGAACCTAAGATATTAACTATCCTTAATCGTATTATAAACATTCGTGCGCCTTATTAATACGAAGCGAAGTGGAAAGATTAAACGCGAAAAAGAAACTAAATTAAGGCACACCGCATGTTGTGAACACCCCATTTTGACCGGGTCCTTTTTGTTTTTCACTTAAATTTACCAAAAATGAAAAAGAGTCAAAATCATAAAAATGTATTTTTTGAAAAAAAATAAAATAAAAAAAGAGTCGAGTTTTTTTTCATAATCTTAATAAAAATCCAAAAAAAAATGATAAAAGGAAAAGCCACAAAAATATTTTGAGCTTCATTTATTTAATTTTGTTTGCATTTAAAATATAGAAAAAATTTGAAAAAAAATAAAAATCACAAAAATATTTTAATTTCTTGTTAATACAGTTTCTTTTATAGATAAAGAAATAAAAAATGGAACATTTTGTTGTTTTTAAGTTATGTCTTGTTTATGATACTAATAAGAAAAAATAAGAAGAAAAAATGTCTTTGGGCCAATAAACCAAGTTTCAGCCCATACCCTTGCTCCAGAACCCGTTTCCCTTGCTCCATAACCCGATTCCCTCTTCCCTTCCAAGCCAGAACCCTAGCCGTCGCTCCTCTCCTTCCGCCCCATTTCGTATTTTTTCTCCAACCCAAGTCTTTCCTTCCTAGACGCAACTCAATGGCTAGCAGTGTGAAAAACTCGCAGAAATTTCGAATTGAAATGAGGATCTGATATGGATTCCTTTTGGAGCCATCAATCGCATACACCCAAGATCAAGATAACATTGTTTCTTTCCATTTCTACCGCTAATATGAGATTGCGCCTACAGCTTTCACGCATAGACCATGAGGTAAATATTGTTTCCTTCCCTTTTGCTATCAATCATGATATTAATGGTGATTTGTTCCTTTTCTTGACAGGACGCGCAAACGGGAGTCTATAAAGGGGGAGGAAATGAAAAAGAGAGCAAAAAAAAAAAAAAGCATACCCATAGAGCACAAAACAGAGGTGAAAAACAGGCACAGGGAGCGCAAAAGAAGAAGCAGAAAACGCAGACACGGTACTAACGAGGAAGGAGTGCGTACAAGGGACGAAACAAAGGAGCTTTCAGTTTTCTTTTTCTCATCTCCCTGCTCGAGTCTTTCAAAGGAAGAAGAAAAGGCAGGGGCTGAGCCACTACACCTAGACCCCACCTTTAGTTCTGATCCAGGTTGAGATTTGTTCTAAGTTAGGTACTAGATTCGTAAGATTAATAATATATTGGAATTGTTTTTGTGATCTGTTATGGTGTTTCAATGAGTCTGGACATTTGTATATTTTTTGGAGCATTATTCTGATTTAATCACTTCCCGGTCTCACTTGTTTGTGTGTGAACATAAACTGTTTGACAATATGCTGATAACGAATTTTGTCATTGATGAATAGATTGGCCTAGTTATATGTTCCTGTTTGCGGAATTATTTCCCAGTGACTTAGCTACATATTTATATGTTTAAGTTTGCTAATACGGCTCCCTAATTTGGTGAATAATCATGTTGATAGTATTTGATTAATTGTTAATTGTTCAATGAATGTCGGGGTGCTTTTGCAAATCTTTTGTGTAAAGTACTGGTGTGTGCATCATATTGTTTTGTAAAAAAAAAAAAAAAAAAAAAAGAAGAAAGGCATAAAGAAACTGCATGTTTATTTTGAGGAAGCCATGTGCTTTATCCTTGGAGGCAATATAGGTTGCGCTTTTCACCTATATAGCACGAAAGGACATAAGGCTTCAAAATACCTTTATGGTTCTATCTCTTTAGTTTTTTTATCGTGAATTTGGTTTGGAAATAATGAAAAGTTGTAATGCAATTATTGTCAGGCTCAGTGTGTTTCTTCCTTGTAAATAAGTTTCAAAGCTTTGCTAGAGATGTATTTGAATGTCGAAATTTGTTAAAAAATAAAATAATAGCTTAATGTAATTTGTATTACCTTGGGATTGTTCTATGAAAAGTATCATGCCCAATCCCTTAGATTTGAGGTTGCTCTGTGAACCTATGTGTCATGTTCAACCTGGACTTGTTAATATTAAAATTTTAAAAGATGAAAGCACTAAAAAACTAAAATAGATAGCAAAATAATTTTCTCCTCAACCTTTTATTTTATTTTTGTGAAGTTTGATTCATTGTTCTTTTTATATTCTCGTAAACATTTTTTTGGGGTAAAATAAATATGTTAAAGTTCGTTAATTATTTGCACAATTAATTTGGGTAACCGTTTTTATGGGTGCATTAGGGGTGTTATGGGGTTAAGTCTTCATCCTTCCCTGTACGCAATCGGCTCCCGAATTCAGTTTTGGTTTCAAAAGCTTTTTTTAAAAGGTTTTCCAATTTTTTTCCTAAAGTAAATAAAACTGGTGGCGACTCTACATGTTTTTTAAAAGATCTCTTTTTTCTCGCCGCTTTCCTTCACGATTTCGGTGGCGACAGATGGCGACTCCACTGGGGATGTTTTTAGAGAGTCAAGCCCTTTAAAATTAATTGTGCAAATCTTTAATAAATTTTAACTTAATTGTTTTACCCTTTTTTTTGTTTTTGCTTTTTATGTTTTGTTTCTCTATCCTTTATGAAAATAAAAAAAATGAAAAAATAGAAAAAAAAAACGAAAAAAAAGTCATTTGTGTTTTTTATATATGTTTTACTCTTTTTTTTGTTTGTTTGTGTGTTTTGATTTCTTTTCCTCTCTCAAAATATAAAAAAAAAAATATGTAAAACAAAATTTGAAAAGATGAAAAATAGCATGACTTTTGTGTGAATATACTCTGCTTTGATTTGTTTTATTTTATTTTGTGAGAATATACTTTGTTTTGATTTGTTTTATTTTTCTTATTTCTCTCTGTGTGTTTTGTTGATGATTCTTGTTGGTTGTTTTTTCAACCTTAGGGTAGATGATTTTTTTTTTGGGATATATTATTTGAACTCTCAGGTAGATGACATTTGATTTTTGTATATATATGTGTGACTTTGTTTTGCAGGTTTTTTTTTAGTTTTAGGATTTTACAGGTTTGTATGCCTCCAGCACACACATCACAATCACTCATGTCACACATTTTCAACTCTATACCCAAGCTTGTGGAATCCTTAGGAGTAAGCGGTGCCTCAACACTGTCTTCGGAAGGCCTAGTGCCCCTCTGATATTTGTTGATTCACCACTCAGATTGTTACTAGTATCATGGATTAGTCATCCTTGGCTAGGATCAGGAGCTGGGTCCTTATCTTTCGTGATTGGGACAATCTGGGAGCCATGACCTTTAGAAGTCTAGAACCACCATTGCACTCATAGATTAACCTAGTGGCTGCCTAATTTAAGAGTCGTCATAGGTACCCTTGACTATAGGACCTCCCTCTTAGGACAATTGGAGGCGTGCATCTTCTCTCTTTTCTTTTATTCTTGATTATGTGTTTTATTTCGTTCTTCTTAAAAAAAATGATAAAAAAAAAAATAGAAGATAAAAAGGTAAATGGGTTCCTATCGACTTGGGCCTAAATGATCCATCGAAATGGGTCACAAGAGGGACAATGCATTAGACGTCCCATGTCCTTTGGGTATACAACCCTATAAGGACTCCTTTTTGCATCACATTTTTGTGCTTAGTTTCTCATTTTTTATTTTTTTATTTTTTTAGCAGGTGAGTTCTTTTGTGAAGGAAAGATCCCATTACAATCCACATAGCAAGTAATGAAAATATATCACTCTAGCAATGCGATCAGCTCAAGGAGGAGCATTAGGATTGATGTGAAGGTAAATGATGTGAAGACCTTAATAGAAATCAGTCAGTTGATGCCAAGAGAGACACATTCAGAGTTTGCAAGAAATATGGGAAAATTTTGGACTTGTTGTATATTACTATAGATGTTGCAGGCTTGAGCGCTTTGGCCCAGTATTGGAATCCTACCCTGAGATGTTTTGAGTTGCCAAATTTGGATACGACACAAACTATAGAAGAATATGCTTACATGATAAGGATACCTCTTCCGAAGGAGCTTCGTGTTTACCTCTACTATAGCCAACATGTCAGTGATGGGAAAGTGGCAGAATTATTAGGAGTTCAACCGAAGCCATCAGACAAAATGGAAAAAAGAATCGTCGAAGGCTTGAAGAGAAGATTCCTCGAGGTTTATCTCAGGGAATTGGCTCGACAACAAAATTGGGTTGTTTTCAATCGAGTGTTAGCTTTGACCGTTTATGGATTGGTGCTGTTTCCTTTTATACCGGACATGGTGGATTATGCAGCTATGGATGTCTTCTACAAAGTTGAAGAATATGCTGTGAATCCCGTCCCTGCTATTTTGGCAGAAACGTTCCTCTCACTACAAGTTTGCCACGAAGGTTAGCAAGGTAAATTGCGGTGTTGCACACAATTGATGTATGTTTGGATCGTGACTCATATGTATGCTCGCAAGCACATTAGCGAGACAGATGACCCTTTGAAGAGATTCCACCGCATACCAGTAAAGCCAAATAAATCCTATGAATGGAAGCGAGAGTTTGATGAGATTGATTTAGAATCCTTTAATTGGATGTGTCCATGGTACAGAGGAGATATTGTTATTTTCATCTGTGGGAATTTCTCGAATGTCCCATTGATGGGGCCAAGAGGTTGTGTTTCATATTCTCCAGCACTTGTGATTCGACAACTGAAGTGGACTCAACGTGAACCTCCTGAAGAAGTGATGGATGGGATCTCTTTCTTATTCCAAGATTGTGAAGATGTCAAGAATACATCAATAGCGATTAGATTGGCTTGGAGTAATATCCGTATAGTGGGATCAAATGATTTGGGGAGGCAAATCATTGCTCACACTAGAAGCTACCTCGCTTGGAGGAAAGCAAGGAGAAAGAACATCACCGATCCTAAGCCGATCCCACACCATGATGAGATTCCTCAGACTGAAGCACAATTGCTAGAGAAGACTGAGATTTTGAAGGCTCGGATAGGGGTGCTAGAGGAGGTGAATCAAACGGCTCGAATCACCATTGCCACACTTCAACACGAAGTCCATAAGTTAAACATGAAGGTAGAACGGTTGAAAGATGAATGTGCGGATGCATATGAAGGCGCCGGTCTAGCAAAGAGGGCGAGGAAAGAGAACGTTAAAGGGTCAGAAGTCCGAGGGTTTCGAGCAAGGGTAGAAGATTAAGAAAAAGCACTGACAAAAACTCCCAAAGAAAAAGAAAAGTTGGAGGCAAACATCGGGGTACATGTCCAAACGATTAAGATATTGGAGGAAAGAATAGGATCCTTGCGAGAGGCATTTGCTCATACTGAGCACTACTCTGATCAAGGCTGGAATGCAGCTGCAACATATCGCGAATCATTGGCAAAGGCACAAGAGAAGGAAGACCAACTGTGGATGAAGATACGAATGCTTGAAAGAGAGAAAAAGAAATATGAGGATGAGATCCGTCAGCAAGAAGAATGGTTAGAAGACTGGCATGTAGTGGCAGAGAAATTGAAGACTGATAGAAATGCTTGGAAGAGAAGATATGAATACTTTCCAGGAAGCTTGCAATACCATGCTTCTCGATTCATGGGTCGCCTCGAGGAGGCGTCCATTCAGGTTCACATGAGCGTTGAATCTCTAATACCTCCAAAAGTAGCTAGCTTCATAAAGTATTTTAGAAGTCTTGCTAGTGGATTCAAAAAGAGAACCTCGAAACTTTTGATGTAATTTTTGTTAAATGTCGGACGTTGTACTGCTCTTCAATCAAATAAAAGTTATCTTTCACGTTATGTCCATCGATGAATTCTTCTTTACTTTCCTCTTTGTGTTACAAGTTTTCCTGCATGGTTGCATTGCTAGTGAGTGATGCAATCCATTGAGGGATGCACGCCCTCATGGATATGTCATCAACCACGCACAATCTAAGGGGGACGTACCCCTAAAGTTGTGCATGGGATGGAAATTTCTTGCTGCAGAGGCGTTCTTTCCTTGACAAAAAGAATTGATAAGTGTGAATGAGGTAAATGTAACTTTCATTTTACTAATTAAATTTCTTAATGTATTCGTATAGGTTAAAATCAGAAAATTCAGGAACCATTGCGCGACCCAGGAAAGACGACACCAATCAAACCCGAGTTCACAACACCAGATCTCGGACTAGAATGGCTGATAATAATGTCAAGGTGGGAAGAAATTTGAGCTTAGAAATAGATGAAGTAAGGGGAAGAGTAGTTGAGATGACTGAAACCCAAGCAAGGTTGGAGGCGATATTGCAAGATATGAGAGAATCTCTTAATAGGCTTGGCGCAAATAGAGGTGCAAATGAAGATGATCCCTATGTGAGTTTACAGCCGGCCCTTTCCACAGTATCGGCACCTATGTTTTCAAGCATCAACACAAGTCTTACTCAGGGTATGCATGCCCATGAACAACAACAACACACAACACCAATAATACTTCCCATTGGAGAAGGATACCGCCCTTTCGAGAATGCCTATCATGAAGCTCCTTGCTATGCAGGACCCACATGGGAGCAACCCCATATATCCATCCCCAGACTGTAACATCCTAAAATTTCAATATAATTCTTTTAATAAGCAGCTTAAGCTATTATAAAGTTTGGAGTAGAAAATTGTTAGTATAATGATTTATTAGAATTGTTTAGTAATTACAAAAAAATGTAAAATTGAAATTGAAAAATAAAATAAAAATAAAAAAGTGAAGCTACAAGGAGTTATACTTTGATAATTGCAATAGGTATTAAAATTGTTAGTGCTTCTAACGTCAAGCCAGGAAGAAAATGTCAATTTGATTGATTTTGGAATTGGAGAATTGACATGATAGCATATGGCCCCTTAGTTATTTTTTTCAATTGCCAAATTTAAGTTACGGGCATCATGAGAGGATTCAATTTTGAATCCTTAGAAAATAAATAGGGGCCTGCGTGAGAAGAATAAAGCCTAATAAGGGAATTAATCTGGACTGTTGCAATTGAGGATTTATAAATAGAGACAGATAGCATAACGTGAAGAGAAGGGAGAAGCCTCGCAAGGCAATGTCTCACGCAATTTTAAGGAGCAGTCACAGTGCCGCAAGGAGGAAAAATATCGCCACAACAGTGTATGTCTGTGAGATAAAAAGAAAACTGGGAATATTGCACAGTGTTGCAAATATGTTTCACGTGATAGAATGTGATGTCTAGGTTTCGCCATAGAAATGCTCAGAGTTCTTGAAGATCTTCAAGATGTGAGTAGAAATACTCTTTCTCACCCTTTTCATGGTGCAAATTGATTTGGGGTTTAGGTTATGTTTTCAAAATGCGTTTTTGGAAAATAATCATGCGTTTGGTCAAATCCTGATTTTACAAATTTGGGGGTTTTCCTTCTAAGGTGTTCCTGCTGTTAATTAAATGGTTATTATTGAAATTGATGCTATGATATATATGATACATACGTGATTTGGTTGAATTGATATGTTATATATGCACTATTTGATGATATTTGTGATATTGGCATGATTCAATAACTCTTAATATGTTGGATGTTGTTTGCTGCAATACCGCCTATGATAGGGGTATCGAAAGTAACACTGCCAATGATTTGGGGTGTCGAAATATGAAATACCGCCATGATGGGGTATCGAAAGTAACATCGCCATACATTGGGATGTCGAAATGAGTAATACCACCAGTGTACAATGGTTGGTATCGAAATGAGTAATGCCACTGAAGAGAAGGTGACATCGAAATACCTTCATGAGTAAGGTAGGCAATGGGACGCCATTGTTATGTGCAGTTTGAAAGTCATATGACATATGAGAATATTTGAGATTGTTTGATATATAAGATTTTGTCATATTTGATTTATGATGTATTAATGATGATTGTTACTGTCAATAATAATTTATATTATTATTATTATTTTACTATACATTATTTTGAAAATAGCGGGTACCATGGATAGTTTTTCCGGTTACCGCACCGGCTGAGAACAATGCTTTTGTGAAAACCCTTTAAACTGTATTTCTGTTCACTGGGATTTTATATCTCATTAGTAGTATTGTTTTCAGAGCCTGAGGATGTCCCTGTTGAGCAGCCAGACGTTTTGAAGACTATCTCTTTAGCTTTAGAGCTTGGTTAGTATTGTATGGCATATGCCAGGAGGACCTTTATTATCTTTTAGTTATTATCCTATGCGAGATGTTATAGACGCCCTGTTTTGAAGTTTTGAAACTGATTATGTTATTCGGTTTTTGAATTAATGTAAACAATTATTTTGGACTAATATTATATTAAGTATTTATTCAGTGTTTATTTAAGAAACAAATTTATTTTCCTGGTTTTATTTAAATTATTAATTTGGGTTACTAATGTAACGAAGGGCGTTACATTTTTGGTATCAGAGCAGTTCAATCCTAAATTGGACTGTGGTTATTGGGTTTTTCAAAAATCAAAACTTGGGCGCATAGGATGCTTGTTAAAGTTATAGATGCTGCATACTATGCTTTGGATATTGAGCCTGGCCAACTCAATGTTTCATTGGTAGTGAGCAGATTTATGACGACTAATAGGCGAGGGACGAATGATGCGCTTGTGACAGCTATGGACTGTGTGACCATAGATGTGCAAGAGCAGACGAAGACTCTCCGTCATATGAGGAGATATGGGGTGGTAGCACCCCAAGAACCTCAGTATGTGGGGTTACCATTTTTCAGAGAACGATCTGCCACCTTTTCGGGACAGCTTAGATGCTGCAGCAGTTAGAGGAGCCGAAGAGAAATTGTGCTTATAACAAGAGGTTATCATATTGTTTGATTCAGGAGCAATCCATTCTTCCATAACTCTTAGTTGTGTCAAAAATCCAGAGTTGCCTATTTCTAAATTACCTTTTCACTTGTGTGTTTATACCCTTGTCAAAAATAAATTGGTTACATCTTTTACCTACTTGAAAAGTTCCTTGATACACCAAAATTTATCTTATGATTTGATATGTTTTCATATGTTGGGTTGGATGTCATTCTTAGTATGGCTTCGCTATCGTCTAATATTGTTGTCCAAATAGAAATGTTTATGTACTCCACAATCTATGTTTGATGAATGCTTTCTGCGCAACCATATCGTATTCTTTTCCATGTCATAAGTTCTTAGTTGAGGAAGTTCAATGATCCATATTGTTGTTTTCTGTTAAGAGAAAGACCGAGGGTGATGTAGCGACACTACCTGTTGTCTGTTAGTTTCTAGATGTAATCCCTAAAGAGGTCTCTACCTTACATCAAGTATGAGAGTTGAGTTTAACATATATTTAGTGCCTCGAAGTGAACCAGAGTCAGTAACACCTTATAGACTGGCACCCTTAGAGTTAAATGAGCCTAAGAAACAATTATACGAATTGTTAGAAAATGAGTTTTTATACATGGATTTGTGTATTATTTAAAAAAAAAAAAAGAGTTGGAAATTTAAGGTTGTTAATTCTTAACATTATATTCTTAAAATATATTTTTATGTCGTTTGATGAATTTGCTTGATAGATGTATATTCTTTGTATTTTAATGAAATAAAATAAATAGTTTTACTTTTCATTTATCGGTTGTGATATTCTCCCTTGATAGTAAAATTGCTAAAGAGAGTCTCGCTTATTTTGAATTCACGTTTTTAACTTCCTTTTGCTTCAATGAGTTTTTGATTCATATGTGAAAATATCTTTGTGCATCAATGTTTTTTTTTTAGTCAAACCAAATTGATTGTGAATTAAAACTTTCTTACCTTGATGCATTGTTTCATCATCTATTTAGAGTTGCTGTTGTTATAATTTGAAATCTAATTCATTATTATTTGATTATAGTTTGCATCAAATACTACTTTAATTATTGTTAAGAAATATGTTTGATTTTGTGATAAGTTTTGAGTGTTTTTAGTGAAAAGGAATGATGAGAATATGAGGCTATGTCTCGACAATAGACAATTGAACAAAGTAGCCATTAAGGATAAATATCTTTTGCCTAGGATAGATAACCTTAGATCAGTTGCATAGAGGGACGGTTGATTCTATTAAAGTAGATACAGTGATAGGATGAGCGCAACATAAGACAGTGACCGGTGTGAGAAGTTTCTTGGAATTGGAAAAGTATTATATGAAGTTATAAATGGGTTCCCTAGGCTAGCCTTACTTCTGACCGAGTTAACTAGGAAAGAAAAATATATAGAATTAAAAATAAGGCAATGAAGGTGGATGAAATTTCTTAAGGACCATGAATTTGAGTTGAAGAACAGTTTAGGAAAAGTCAATGTAGTGGTAGAGGATCTAAATAGAAAATCCTTGTATATTGGTGCTAGAGATGAATATCTTAGAAGAGTTTATGAACCTGAATTTCAATGTAACCTTAAATGCTTTAAGCTTGAAATTGAATAAGTTGAAATTTGAAGTGACCTTAGAAAACAGATTATGCGAGTGCAGTTTTTAGACCAAGAATTGCAATCTCTTTTAGATCAAGAGAATAATATGTTATTTGAAAATAGTCTAGTATTGTTTAAGAATAGGATCGTTGTTCCTAAGGAGGGGAGTCCTTGAAAAAAAAAATGCTAAAATAGATACATGAAGGGAAGTTAACCATACATCTAGGAATAAACAAGATGTAATAGTAGATGGAAATAAAAATAATCGATGTTATATTAAAGAAGGTGTATATATATGCTCAAATTTTAATTTATGTTGTAATTTTGTTATATAATTTTTTTTAGAAAACCACCTTGCTTGAATATTTCAGATTGTTTCTCAAGGGACCAAACATTATTTGCAATTAATATATCCCTTGGACTTATTATCCATATAGATTAATGGCATGTTTAATCTTAACAAACATATATTTCTTGTCAAAACCTTAAAAAAAAAAAAATCTTATTTGTATGTGTTTACTCAAAAATCAAAATGAAATTAATTTTTTAGTTCTACTATAATATTTATTGATAAAAATTGTTTTGAAAGTTGTATATGCTTAATGATTGCACAATCTAATTGCAAGTTAACTAAATCTTATTATGTTTTTGTTACCAAATTTTGTTTTAGTAAGACCATCTCTTAATAGAAAATAAAACTATTTATTTTCTTATGAAATTATCAACTTGGACCGGATAAAACTGAGTATATGGATGTCTCTATTGTTTTACTTTTCTTTCTTTGTTTCATTTTATTTGTTTATCTATTTATAAAAATTTCTTTCTGCTGTAAACAATATAATAGTTTTGGTGTGGAATATAAGAGACTATAAGATCTACGTATGAAAGGTATAAAACTTTAATTTAATTTCTTTTGTGAATTATTTTTTATGAATTTTTCTGAGAATGCTTATAATGATGGAATGCAAGTGAAGATATTATGATTTTAGTATGATGGACAGAAACAAACGCTTAAGTGCATGATCTTGGTCTGTAAATGTTATCATTGTTCTTCTTTAAAATTATGTTTATAGTTAACGTGCCATGAATTGTACACTTAATATGTGGTGAAATAGTTAATAACTATATGTATATTGATGGTGTGATTAGGATATGTAGGTTCTCTTTATGTTATTAATTAGTAGTAGGTGAGGTGATCTTACTAGGACCAGATTTAATCCAAGAGATCACAGTTAAGATTTAGACAGGAAAGATGCACCTTGTGCAAATTGGGTAAAGGGTGTTGTGCCGACTAGAAAAGAAAACTTTTAAAATTTTTGGAAGGGGAACATATATTCTTGAGTGTCACTCCTAAGTTTGGGATGAGAAGGTCAATGTCAATCAGAAAACTAATTCTTTGTTTCTTGGGTCATTTTTTTTTTTTTCAAATTCTAAAATGTGTAGTCCGGCCTATTGTTTACCAATTGGCTTTTACAATGTCGTTGTCAAAGCTTCATGACGTTTTCTATATTTCTAAGCTCCAAAAGTACGTACCAGATGTTTCATATGTGATAATTCCTGAGTCAATACAATTGAAGAATAACTTAATTTAAAAGCCCATGCCTAGTCAGATCATCGACAAGAGCACTAAGACTCTGCGGAACAAGACAAACCCTTTGGTGAAGGTGGTTTGAGAAGGATTTAACTCCAGAAGAGGCTACTAGGGAACTGGAAGAAGACTTAGTGCGCCAATGCCCAGACCTCGTTGTTGAAGGTACATTACTTTTTTTTTTTGCTTCGTACGTGAGGGTGGAGTTAATTTCGGGGACGAAATTCTTTAAGGAGGGGAGAAAATGTAACATCCTAAAATTTCAATATAATTCTTTTAATAAGCAGCTTAAGCTATTATAAAGTTTGGAGTAGAAAATTGTTAGTATAATGATTTATTAGAATTGTTTAGTAATTACAAAAAAATGTAAAATTGAAATTGAAAAATAAAATAAAAATAAAAAAGTGAAGCTACAAGGAGTTATACTTTGATAATTGCAATAGGTATTAAAATTGTTAGTGCTTCTAACGTCAAGCCAGGAAGAAAATGTCAATTTGATTGATTTTGGAATTGGAGAATTGACATGATAGCATATGGCCCACTTAGTTATTTTTTTCAATTGCCAAATTTAAGTTACGGGCATCATGAGAGGATTCAATTTTGAATCCTTAGAAAATAAATAGGGGCCTGCGTGAGAAGAATAAAGCCTAATAAGGGAATTAATCTGGACTGTTGCAATTGAGGATTTATAAATAGAGACAGATAGCATAACGTGAAGAGAAGGGAGAAGCCTCGCAAGGCACTGTCTCACGCAATTTTAAGGAGCAGTCACAGTGCCGCAAAGAGGAAAAATATCGCCACAACAGTGTATGTCTGTGAGATAAAAAGAAAACTGGGAATATTGCACAGTGTTGCAAATATGTTTCACGTGATAGAATGTGATGTCTAGGTTTCGCCATAGAAATGCTCAGAGTTCTTGAAGATCTTCAAGATGTGAGTAGAAATACTCTTTCTCACCCTTTTCATGGTGCAAATTGATTTGGGGTTTGGGTTATGTTTTCAAAATGCGTTTTTGGAAAATAATCATGCGTTTGGTCAAATCCTGATTTTACAAATTTGGGGGTTTTCCTTCTAAGGTGTTCCTGCTGTTAATTAAATGGTTATTATTGAAATTGATGCTATGATATATATGATACATACGTGATTTGGTTGAATTGATATGTTATATATGCACTATTTGATGATATTTGTGATATTGGCATGATTCAATAACTCTTAATATGTTGGATGTTGTTTGCTGCAATACCGCCTATGATAGGGGTATCGAAAGTAACACTGCCAATGATTTGGGGTGTCGAAATATGAAATACCGCCATGATGGGGTATCGAAAGTAACATCGCCATACATTGGGATGTCGAAATGAGTAATACCACCAGTGTACAATGGTTGGTATCGAAATGAGTAATGCCACTGAAGAGAAGGTGACATCGAAATACCTTCATGAGTAAGGTAGGCAATGGGACGCCATTGTTATGTGCAGTTTGAAAGTCATATGACATATAAGAATATTTGAGATTGTTTGATATATAAGATTTTGTCATATTTGATTTATGATGTATTAATGATGATTGTTACTGTCAATGATAATTTATATTATTATTATTATTTTACTATACATTATTTTGAAAATAGCGGGTACCATGGATAGTTTTTCCGGTTACCGCACCGGCTGAGAACAATGCTTTTGTGAAAACCCTTTAAACTGTATTTCTGTTCACTGGGATTTTATATCTCATTAGTAGTATTGTTTTCAGAGCCTGAGGATGTCCCTGTTGAGCAGCCAGACGTTTTGAAGACTATCTCTTTAGCTTTAGAGCTTGGTTAGTATTGTATGGCATATGCCAGGAGGACCTTTATTATCTTTTAGTTATTATCCTATGCGAGATGTTATAGACGCCCTGTTTTGAAGTTTTGAAACTGATTATGTTATTCGGTTTTTGAATTAATGTAAACAATTATTTTGGACTAATATTATATTAAGTATTTATTCAGTGTTTATTTAAGAAACAAATTTATTTTCCTGGTTTTATTTAAATTATTAATTTGGGTTACTAATGTAACGAAGGGCGTTACATTTTTGGTATCAGAGCAGTTCAATCCTAAATTGGACTGTGGTTATTGGGTTTTTCAAAAATCAAAACTTGGGCGCATAGGATGCTTGTTAAAGTTATAGATGCTGCATACTATGCTTTGGATATTGAGCCTGGCCAACTCAATGTTTCATTGGTAGTGAGCAGATTTATGACGACTAATAGGCGAGGGACGAATGATGCGCTTGTGACAGCTATGGACTGTGTGACCATAGATGTGCAAGAGCAGACGAAGACTCTCCGTCATATGAGGGGATATGGGGTGGTAGCACCCCAAGAACCTCAGTATGTGGGGTTACCATTTTTCAGAGAGCGATCTGCCACCTTTTCGGGACAGCTTAGATGCTGCAGCAGTTAGAGGAGCCGAAGAGAAATTGTGCTTATAACAAGAGGTTATCATATTGTTTGATTCAGGAGCAATCCATTCTTCCATAACTCTTAGTTGTGTCAAAAATCCAGAGTTGCCTATTTCTAAATTACCTTTTCACTTGTGTGTTTATACCCTTGTCAAAAATAAATTGGTTACATCTTTTACCTACTTGAAAAGTTCCTTGATACACCAAAATTTATCTTATGATTTGATATGTTTTCATATGTTGGGTTGGATGTCATTCTTAGTATGGCTTCGCTATCGTCTAATATTGTTGTCCAAATAGAAATGTTTATGTACTCCACAATCTATGTTTGATGAATGCTTTCTGCGCAACCATATCGTATTCTTTTCCATGTCATAAGTTCTTAGTTGAGGAAGTTCAATGATCCATATTGTTGTTTTCTGTTAAGAGAAAGACCGAGGGTGATGTAGCGACACTACCTGTTGTCTGTTAGTTTCTAGATGTAATCCCTAAAGAGGTCTCTACCTTACATCAAGTATGAGAGTTGAGTTTAACATATATTTAGTGCCTCGAAGTGAACCAGAGTCAGTAACACCTTATAGACTGGCACCCTTAGAGTTAAATGAGCCTAAGAAACAATTATACGAATTGTTAGAAAATGAGTTTTTATACATGGATTTGTGTATTATTTAAAAAAAAAAAAAAGAGTTGGAAATTTAAGGTTGTTAATTCTTAACATTATATTCTTAAAATATATTTTTATGTCGTTTGATGAATTTGCTTGATAGATGTATATTCTTTGTATTTTAATGAAATAAAATAAATAGTTTTACTTTTCATTTATCGGTTGTGATATTCTCCCTTGATAGTAAAATTGCTAAAGAGAGTCTCGCTTATTTTGAATTCACGTTTTTAACTTCCTTTTGCTTCAATGAGTTTTTGATTCATATGTGAAAATATCTTTGTGCATCAATGTTTTTTTTTTAGTCAAACCAAATTGATTGTGAATTAAAACTTTCTTACCTTGATGCATTGTTTCATCATCTATTTAGAGTTGCTGTTGTTATAATTTGAAATCTAATTCATTATTATTTGATTATAGTTTGCATCAAATACTACTTTAATTATTGTTAAGAAATATGTTTGATTTTGTGATAAGTTTTGAGTGTTTTTAGTGAAAAGGAATGATGAGAATATGAGGCTATGTCTCGACAATAGACAATTGAACAAAGTAGCCATTAAGGATAAATATCTTTTGCCTAGGATAGATAACCTTAGATCAGTTGCATAGAGGGACGGTTGATTCTATTAAAGTAGATACAGTGATAGGATGAGCGCAACATAAGACAGTGACCGGTGTGAGAAGTTTCTTGGAATTGGAAAAGTATTATATGAAGTTATAAATGGGTTCCCTAGGCTAGCCTTACTTCTGACCGAGTTAACTAGGAAAGAAAAATATATAGAATTAAAAATAAGGCAATGAAGGTGGATGAAATTTCTTAAGGACCATGAATTTGAGTTGAAGAACAGTTTAGGAAAAGTCAATGTAGTGGTAGAGGATCTAAATAGAAAATCCTTGTATATTGGTGCTAGAGATGAATATCTTAGAAGAGTTTATGAACCTGAATTTCAATGTAACCTTAAATGCTTTAAGCTTGAAATTGAATAAGTTGAAATTTGAAGTGACCTTAGAAAACAGATTATGCGAGTGCAGTTTTTAGACCAAGAATTGCAATCTCTTTTAGATCAAGAGAATAATATGTTATTTGAAAATAGTCTAGTATTGTTTAAGAATAGGATCGTTGTTCCTAAGGAGGGGAGTCCTTGAAAAAAAAAATGCTAAAATAGATACATGAAGGGAAGTTAACCATACATCTAGGAATAAACAAGATGTAATAGTAGATGGAAATAAAAATAATCGATGTTATATTAAAGAAGGTGTATATATATGCTCAAATTTTAATTTATGTTGTAATTTTGTTATATAATTTTTTTTAGAAAACCACCTTGCTTGAATATTTCAGATTGTTTCTCAAGGGACCAAACATTATTTGCAATTAATATATCCCTTGGACTTATTATCCATATAGATTAATGGCATGTTTAATCTTAACAAACATATATTTCTTGTCAAAACCTTAAAAAAAAAAAAAAATCTTATTTGTATGTGTTTACTCAAAAATCAAAATGAAATTAATTTTTTAGTTCTACTATAATATTTATTGATAAAAATTGTTTTGAAAGTTGTATATGCTTAATGATTGCACAATCTAATTGCAAGTTAACTAAATCTTATTATGTTTTTGTTACCAAATTTTGTTTTAGTAAGACCATCTCTTAATAGAAAATAAAACTATTTATTTTCTTATGAAATTATCAACTTGGACCGGATAAAACTGAGTATATGGATGTCTCTATTGTTTTACTTTCTTTCTTTGTTTCATTTTATTTGTTTATCTATTTATAAAAATTTCTTTCTGCTGTAAACAATATAATAGTTTTGGTGTGGAATATAAGAGACTATAAGATCTACGTATGAAAGGTATAAAACTTTAATTTAATTTCTTTTGTGAATTATTTTTTATGAATTTTTCTGAGAATGCTTATAATGATGGAATGCAAGTGAAGATATTATGATTTTAGTATGATGGACAGAAACAAACGCTTAAGTGCATGATCTTGGTCTGTAAATGTTATCATTGTTCTTCTTTAAAATTATGTTTATAGTTAACGTGCCATGAATTGTACACTTAATATGTGGTGAAATAGTTAATAACTATATGTATATTGATGGTGTGATTAGGATATGTAGGTTCTCTTTATGTTATTAATTAGTAGTAGGTGAGGTGATCTTACTAGGACCAGATTTAATCCAAGAGATCACAGTTAAGATTTAGACGGGAAAGATGCACCTTGTGCAAATTGGGTAAAGGGTGTTGTGCCGACTAGAAAAGAAAACTTTTAAAATTTTTGGAAGGGGAACATATATTCTTGAGTGTCACTCCTAAGTTTGGGATGAGAAGGTCAATGTCAATCAGAAAACTAATTCTTTGTTTCTTGGGTCATTTTTTTTTTTTCAAATTCTAAAATGTGTAGTCCGGCCTATTGTTTACCAATTGGCTTTTACAATGTCGTTGTCAAAGCTTCATGACGTTTTCTATATTTCTAAGCTCCAAAAGTACGTACCAGATGTTTCATATGTGATAATTCCTGAGTCAATACAATTGAAGAATAACTTAATTTAAAAGCCCATGCCTAGTCAGATCATCGACAAGAGCACTAAGACTCTGCGGAACAAGACAAACCCTTTGGTGAAGGTGGTTTGAGAAGGATTTAACTCCAGAAGAGGCTACTAGGGAACTGGAAGAAGACTTAGTGCGCCAATGCCCAGACCTCGTTGTTGAAGGTACATTACTTTTTTTTTTTGCTTCGTACGTGAGGGTGGAGTTAATTTCAGGGACGAAATTCTTTAAGGAGGGGAGAAAATGTAACATCCTAAAATTTCAATATAATTCTTTTAATAAGCAGCTTAAGCTATTATAAAGTTTGGAGTAGAAAATTGTTAGTATAATGATTTATTAGAATTGTTTAGTAATTACAAAAAAATGTAAAATTGAAATTGAAAAATAAAATAAAAATAAAAAAGTGAAGCTACAAGGAGTTATACTTTGATAATTGCAATAGGTATTAAAATTGTTAGTGCTTCTAACGTCAAGCCAGGAAGAAAATGTCAATTTGATTGATTTTGGAATTGGAGAATTGACATGATAGCATATGGCCCACTTAGTTATTTTTTTCAATTGCCAAATTTAAGTTACGGGCATCATGAGAGGATTCAATTTTGAATCCTTAGAAAATAAATAGGGGCCTGCGTGAGAAGAATAAAGCCTAATAAGGGAATTAATCTGGACTGTTGCAATTGAGGATTTATAAATAGAGACAGATAGCATAACGTGAAGAGAAGGGAGAAGCCTCGCAAGGCACTGTCTCACGCAATTTTAAGGAGCAGTCACAGTGCCGCAAGGAGGAAAAATATCGCCACAACAGTGTATGTCTGTGAGATAAAAAGAAAACTGGGAATATTGCACAGTGTTGCAAATATGTTTCACGTGATAGAATGTGATGTCTAGGTTTCGCCATAGAAATGCTCAGAGTTCTTGAAGATCTTCAAGATGTGAGTAGAAATACTCTTTCTCACCCTTTTCATGGTGCAAATTGATTTGGGGTTTGGGTTATGTTTTCAAAATGCGTTTTTGGAAAATAATCATGCGTTTGGTCAAATCCTGAATTTACAAATTTGGGGGTTTTCCTTCTAAGGTGTTCCTGCTGTTAATTAAATGGTTATTATTGAAATTGATGCTATGATATATATGATACATACGTGATTTGGTTGAATTGATATGTTATATATGCACTATTTGAAGATATTTGTGATATTGGCATGATTCAATAACTCTTAATATGTTGGATGTTGTTTGCTGCAATACCGCCTATGATAGGGGTATCGAAAGTAACACTGCCAATGATTTGGGGTGTCGAAATATGAAATACCGCCATGATGGGGTATCGAAAGTAACATCGCCATACATTGGGATGTCGAAATGAGTAATACCACCAGTGTACAATGGTTGGTATCGAAATGAGTAATGCCACTGAAGAGAAGGTGACATCGAAATACCTTCATGAGTAAGGTAGGCAATGGGACGCCATTGTTATGTGCAGTTTGAAAGTCATATGACATATGAGAATATTTGAGATTGTTTGATATATAAGATTTTGTCATATTTGATTTATGATGTATTAATGATGATTGTTACTGTCAATAATAATTTATATTATTATTATTATTTTACTATACATTATTTTGAAAATAGCGGGTACCATGGATAGTTTTTCCGGTTACCGCACCGGCTGAGAACAATGCTTTTGTGAAAACCCTTTAAACTGTATTTCTGTTCACTGGGATTTTATATCTCATTAGTAGTATTGTTTTCAGAGCCTGAGGATGTCCCTGTTGAGCAGCCAGACGTTTTGAAGACTATCTCTTTAGCTTTAGAGCTTGGTTAGTATTGTATGGCATATGCCAGGAGGACCTTTATTATCTTTTAGTTATTATCCTATGCGAGATGTTATAGACGCCCTGTTTTGAAGTTTTGAAACTGATTATGTTATTCGGTTTTTGAATTAATGTAAACAATTATTTTGGACTAATATTATATTAAGTATTTATTCAGTGTTTATTTAAGAAACAAATTTATTTTCCTGGTTTTATTTAAATTATTAATTTGGGTTACTAATGTAACGAAGGGCGTTACACAGACCGTTCATGGGAGCTCAGGTAGAGAAGGATAAGGTGAAAGATGAGTGGATGGAAAAGATGGAAGAACAGTTAAAGGCGAAAAAAGGATCAAGTACCTATGGCCCTCTAAAAATAGAAGAGCTTTGTCCTGCCACGGACATGGTGATACCTAAGGATTTTAAGATCCCTGGTTTTTCAAAGTATGATGGAAGTGGGAATCCTCGGTTTCACCTTATCAGCTATGCCACCAAAGTGGCCATCTGGCCAAAGGAAGACAAGTTCCTCATTAGCTTCTTTCATGAGAGTTTGACAGGTATTACGTTAGAATGGTACCTTCAGCTAGACCACTCTAAGATTTCACGATGGATGGAATTGGCTGACTTGTTCACGGACCAATATAAGTTCAATTTGGATGCAGCTCCTACCCGTGAACAACTGACCGCAATGAAGAAAAGAAATGAGGAATCCTTTAAAGTATATGCGCAAAGATGGAGAAGTTTAGCAACACAAGTTCAGCCCTCGTTGACATTATCAGAAATGTGCTCATACTTTTTGGGAACTCTCGGGGCCCCTTTTATAGGGGCAATGGCAGGAGCGGCTTACAAGGATTTCTCCGACTTGATTGCTGCAGGAGAAAGAATTGAATTTTTAGCTAGAGCTGGGAAACTGCTGGTTGATGCAAAAAGTAGTGCACCTAAGTCCAGCCAAAGAAGAAGGAAGCTGAGGCGAATTATGTACAACACCAACAGAATGTTGGACCTTGCCATGTTCCCTCATACCCAACGTACCAAGCACCATATAACTCGAACCTTCACATCCCATACCTTCAAACACCACTTTACCCACCTCAACAAGCCTTACCAACCACCACTCAACCACAAAACCAGATAAATAATGTCCCCGCACCTCAGCCATATAACCCTACTCGCCCCGCATACGCCCGTTATCCCCTTGCATTCCAACCATATCGCCCAACCTATAATCGACTAAATTTCCAGAACCAAGGACACCCCACTACTCCAAACCTGCGACCTTTCCCCAGACTATCCGTTTCCAATGCAGAATTATTCCAACAATTGTTCGACCGTCATTTGATTGCTGGGAACCCTATACGTCCCCTTCAACCACCTTTCCTTACTTGGTACAATCCAAACTTGACCTGCAAATATCACATGGATGTCTCAGGGCACTCCATTGAAGATTGCGAAGCCTTTAAGGCAGCAATGAGAAAACCAATCGCTTGTGGAAGATTGGGGTTTGAAGAGGAATCGGGGCCTAGCATTGTTAACAATCCAATCCCAAGCCATAATGTGGAAAATAGGGTGAATAGCTTGGAAGTAGAAGGGTATCAAGTCAAAAAGGTCCTCCACTTACGAATGCCTATGCAAGAGGTGTTTGATGGACTAAAGAAAGCAGGGTATGACATCGTCACACCGGGGGTGCCAATAGAAGAAGAAGAAGAAAAGGATGATGGAATTTTGAATTGTGTTTATCACCATGGGCAGGCAGGACATGACATTGAGAGCTGTTGGGACTTTAAGGTCCGAGTTCAGGGACTACTAACCCTGGGAGTAATACAAGCCAGGTGAGGTACGTTTAAGGGAATCAACGTAGTCGAAAAGGTTGTACTCCGGGTGCCACCCCTTAATAAGGCCCCGACATTAGAAAAATTGATCTTAAGGGTAAAAAAGCCAGTTCCTTTTGCTTATGACGACACTCATGCTATGCCATGGAACTATGAAACAAAAGTTGAGCTGACGGCTGTAGGAGAGACTTCGAAGGCCCAAGTTGCTAATGTGATAAGAATCGGGGGTATTACGAGGAGTAGGCGATGTTATGGCCCTGAAGAAGAAGAAATAAAAAAGAATTCCAAAGATAAAAAGGAGAATGAAGCTGTGGAAGAGGAAGAAGAGTTCCTGAAGATCATGAAGCAAAGTGAGTTTGATGTGATGGAACAGTTAAAGAAGACTCCAGCCAGGATTTCTCTCTTATCACTTATTCTAACATCAGAATTGCACCATAAGGCGTTGTTGAGGGTGTTGGTTGAAGCTTATGTCAAGCCTGATGTCACTCCCAAAAATGTGGTAAACATGGTAGATCCGGTGAAGCGCGTCAACATGATTACCTTTTCGGAACATGAGGTGGTTCCAAGGCAGGGTAGTGGGCCTAAAGCCCTGCACATTACTTTAAAGTGCAGAGGTTTTGTGATTGCGAAGGTACTCATAGATGGCGGCTCGGCATTGAATGTGATTCCAATGTCTACTATGGAGCAACTGAACATAGGTATAACAGATTTAACACCACAAGAGATGATTGTACGGGCCTTTGATGGAACAACAAGAGGGATTTTAGGGGAAATAACTCTGCCACTTGAAATAGGGCCTAGTTGTTTCCCTGTCCTGTTCCAAGTCATGGAAATTCAACCAACATATACTATGCGTCTAGGGAGGCCTTGGATTCATAGCGCTGGAGTTGTTCCCTCAACATTGCATCAGTGCTTGAAGTACATCCACAATGGGGCGGTAATTACCATTCGTGGTGAAGAGGAAATCATGCTGACAAAGCCTGTTTCAGTACCTTACATAGATAATACAGAGCGAATTGAAGATAACTCTTTGCACAATTTTGAAGTTTTGAGGTCAGAGATCCAGAGGAAAGAGCCACCAATAAAGAATGTGAACGAAGTGATATTTCATATTATGGAGAGGAGTGGATACCAGAAGGGAAGAGGCTTGGGGTCTAAGCTTCAAGGGATCCCATAACCGATTGAAGCCATTTCCAGAGATGGAAAGTATGGACTGGGATATGAGCCTTCTCTAGCAGAAAAAATGAAGATCACGACTCTCAGAGGAAGAAAAGAAGGAGAGGAAGAAAACAAGTATGTTCCCCATCTGAAGGAGACTTTCCCAACACCATTTGAAGTGATCAAGCCAGAAAAGTTGACCTCCCCTCATTTCACCATCAGTGCACTTGAAGAAGAGCAAGAAGGAAACCATGTTATCTATCTCTCTGGTGACAATGAAGTTCTTAGCGATTGGCGGTCTAAACCATTTGTTGATGTTATTTCCATAAAGTAATTATCTCTTTGTACAAGAAACGAAATGGTGTTTACTTTAATTGAGACATGAATAAAATGTGTTAGCATGATTTTCCAGCATGTTTTCTCGTTGTTCCACTCTTTTACTTCCTCTATTCATTGCTTTATATTGCTTGCACCTTCTTCAACAAATAAAACTCTTGTCTATATTGTTCCTATTGCAAAAATTTTCTTTCAGGAATCTCTCTCCCACTGAAAGTTTGCTTCATAAAAGGAACCTTGAAGCCTCATTTATTGATTCCCTTGCGGCTGTGAACGAAGGTGATCCTAGGTCTGATGATGAAGAAGAAGCAATTGAGGAGTTCTCCAAGTTGATGGAACACCTTGAAAAAGGGATCGATTTGAATGATGAGGTCATAGAAGTGGTTAATATGGGGACCGAGGAAGACAAGAAGGAGTTGAAGGTAGTGGATAACCCAGAGCATGCAGAAATGGTCGCACTATTCAAAGAGTATCTGGATGTGTTTGCATGGTCCTACAGAGATATGCCAGGTTTAGATCCAGAGATAGCATCACATAAAATCCCATTGTACCGAGATATGGTGGCGAAGAAACAAAAATTGAGGAGGATGCATCCAAAAATGTTGCTTAAGATCAAAGAATAGGTAACCAAACAACTGGAAGCTGGTTTTCTGGAAGTGTCAAGACATCTGGAGTGGGTAGCTATTATTGTGTCGGTACCAAAGAAGGATGGGAAGGTCAGGATGTGTGTGGATTACAGATATCTGAATAAAGCCAGTCCAAAAGATGATTTCCCGCTCCCTTATATCGATATCCTCATAGATAGTACAGCAAGGAACCACAGGTTTTCTTTCATGGATGGGTATTCTGGATACAATCAGATCCTCATGGACATCGATGACAAGGAGAAGACAACTTTTACCACTCCTTGGGGAACTTTTTGCTACAAAGAAATGCCTTTTGGTTTGAAGAATGCCGGGGCCACCTACCAACGTGCTATGGTAGCATTGTTCCACGATATGATGCATAAATAAATAGAGGTGTACGTGGATGAAATTGTGGCCAAATCCAAGGAAGGAGAAAGTCATATAGCAGTTCCGCGGAGGCTATTCGAGAGACTGAGGAAGTACAAGTTGAGACTCAACCCTACAAAATGTTTGTTTGGGGCATCAACTGGGAAGTTGCTTGGTTTTATTGTTAGCAGAGAAGGAATAAAAGTGGACCCGGACAAGGTAAAGGCGATAAGGGACATGCCCGCTCCCAAGAATGAGAAGGAGGTAAGAGGTTTTTTGGGAAGGTTGAATTACATTGCACTATTTATTGCTAACCTGACTAGCATGTGTGAGCTGATCTTCAAGCTCCTAAAGAAGAATAATCCTGGAAGTTGGAATGAGGAGTGCCAAGAAGCCTTCGACAAAAAGCATATTTGCTTAGTCCTCCGGTGTTGTTGCCACCGATTCGAGGACATCCACTGATATTGTATCTCACTATATTACCGACCTCAATGAGGGCAATGCTAGGGCAATATGATGAATCTGGCAAGAAAGAACAGGCAATTTATTATCTAAGCAAAAAGTTTAATGACTGCGAAGTCCGATATATGGCAATTGAGAAGACTTGTTGTGCATTAGTGTGGACGTCCAAGAGGCTCAGGCAGTACATGTTGTATCACACTACCTGGTTAATCTCTCGAATGGACCCTTTGAAGTATATCTTTGAAAGTCCTCACATCTCCTTAAGGGTTTCAAAGTGGCAAGTAATATTATTAGAGTTTGATATTAAATACATGACTCGAAAGTACATCAAGTGAAGTGCGATTGCTGACCATTTAGCCGAAAATCCTCTCGAGGGTGGACAACCAGTTACATATGAGTTCCCCGATGGAGAGATATTGTCACTAGAGGAAGATGAAGCCGAAAATAAGAATGTGTGGAAGATGTACGCGGGAGAGGTATAGGAGCAGTAGTGGTTTCGCCAAATGGCAAGCAGTACCCATTGGCCATTAAGCTTGAATTTGAATGCACAAACAACATCGCGGAATACGAAGCATGTGCAAGTGGATTACATGCAGCAATTGACCTTGGAATAAAACAATTGAAGGTCTTTGGGGATGCGGCTCTAATTACTTATCAAGTCAATGGCGAATGGCAAACCAAAGACTCCAAGTTGGTTCCATATCAGAAGTACTTGACTCAGTTGATTGCAAAATTTGATGATATTACCTTTTCGCATTTAAATCGAGACAAGAATCAGTTTGCAGATGCTTTAGCCACGTTAGTTGCTATGACCAACCTGGACATTTGTACCACCGTCCAGCCTATCCAAGTGAAGGTCCAGGGCGAATCGGCATATTGCGCCCATGTGGAAGAAGAGCCCGATGGTAAACCTTGGTATCATGACATCAAACAGTATATGCAGAGTAGGGCATACCCAGCTGAAGCAAATGAAGGGACCAAGAAGACTATTCGGAGGTTATCCATGGCCTTTTTTCTGGACGGAGGAGTTCTATATAAAAGAAACCATGATGGGGTCCTCTTAAGATGTGTTGATGCTCGTGAAGCCTGAACTATCATGACAGAAGTACATGAAGGGATGTGTGGAACACATGCCAATGGTCATATGATGGCACGCAAGATTTTACGGAGTGGTTACTATTGGTCAACCATGGAAACTGATTGCTTGGAGTATGTCCGGAGATGCCATAAATGTCAGATATAGGCAGATCGAATCAAAGCTCCTCCATTCCAACTGCACAATTTGGTATCTCCTTGGCCTTTCTCTATGTGGGGAATAGATGTAATCGGGCCAATCAATCCTAAGGCTTCAAACGGGCACTGTTTCATCTTGGTGGCAATAGATTACTTCACAAAGTGGGTGGAAGCGGCATCATAGGCCAATATCTCTCAAAAGGTGTTCACAAAGTTCCTCAAAAGAGATGTCATTTGTCGGTACGGAATACCTGAAAGGATCATTACAGACAATGCTTCCAATCTCAATAGGGCAGAGGTACAGAAGTTGCTCGAGACCTTCAAAATCAAGCACTATAATTCTGCTCCGTATAGGCCCCAAATGAATGGTGCGGTATAAGCGGCCAACAAGAATATTAAGAAGATTGTCGCTAAAATGGTCGTGAATTATAAAGATTGTTGTGTAAAACCAGAAATTGAACACCACAAAACACCCGCAACACTGAATCAATGTATGATTCAATGATCACCAATTGCAGAACAATTACAGAAAGATAAAAGAAAAACAACACCAAGATTTACGTGATTCTTCTTGAAGCAATGTACTTCAAGCTTACATCCACGGGCAGCCACTTTTATTGATATGATTCTCTTTACAATGTGATCAATCTCACTCACACTCTCAGAATACAGATTTTACTCACAAGAATACAAAGAGAAAAACAAAGTTCTGGAATTGTCTAAGTTCAATGAGAAGTAACTACTCATAGCTATATATACCAGCTTTTCCACCTTCTCACATTCGGTTATCACCAAATGGAAAGCACAACCGAAAATAACTGTCAAGTAACAACTTAACAAACTGAGATATAGGTAATTAACTTGTTGACTGAGCCAAATGCTAACAATTCTCCACCTTGGTTCAATAACAACTCCAGAAGTGACTGCTAGAACAGCCCCGAGGGGCTTAGTCTCCCTTAAGCTGAATGAGATCCAAGTAGTGGAAGAATTTACTGCTTGGAAGCACTTTAGTTAACATATCAGAAGGGTTATGATCAGTAGACACCTTCTTCACAGTAACTGAACCTTGAGCTATCACTTGCCTTACAAAACGCAATTTAACATCAACATGCTTTGTTCTCTCATGATAAACTTGATTCTTTGACAAGTGAATTGCACTCTGATTATCACAATGAACTATCATCACCTGATCCTGCAGCCTTAATTCCTCAGCAATCCCTTTGAGCCAGAGAGCTTCTTTAACAGCTTCGGTTAAGGCAATGTATTCAGCTTCAGTGGTCGATAAAGCCACTACTTTCTGTAGACTTGCTTTCCAACTAATTGCAATCCCATAAGCTGTGAAGACATAACCTGTGAGAGACTTTCTAGTGTCCAAGCAACCAGCAAAATCAGAATCTACAAAACCTTCAATTACTGCAGATCTGTTTTTATCTTCAACTCCACCATAAACTAGAACTCTCCCAAGTGAACCCTTAATGTATCTAAGAATCCACTTGAGTGCCTGCTAATGAGCTCTTCCAGGATTAGCCATAAACCTGCTCACCAAACTCACAGCATGTGCTAAATCTGGTCGTGTACAGACCATAGCATACATCAGTGATCCCACAACATTTGCATAAGGAATGCTTGCCATGTAGCACTTATCTTCATCAGTTTTTGGTGCCTGAGTAACACTCAGCTTGTACTGCTGAGACATAGGAGTAACCACTGGTTTTGAGTTTGCCATACCAAACTTATCAAGGAACTTTCTGAGATACTGCTCTTGAGACAAATGCAAAATTTTATTCTTCCTGTCCCTGCTAATATCTATACCCAGAATCCTTCTTGCCTCCCCCAAATCCTTCATCTCAAATTCCCCTTTCAAATCAGCTTTAACTCTTGCTACTTCACACTTGTTGTTACTTGTTATCAAGATATCATCAACATACAGCAGTAAAATAACAAAAATAGTATCAGGAAGAAACTTGAAATAAACACAATTATCATACCTACTCCTTTGAAACCTTAGATGAGACATGAAGTCATCAAATCTCTTGTTCCACTGCCTGGGGGACTGCTTCAAGCCATAAAGTGACTTGTTCAATTTGCACACATGGTCTTCTTTACCTCTGACTTCAAAGCCCTCGGGCTGTCTCATCAGAATTGTTTCTTCAAGTTCACCATACAAGAATGCTGTCTTAACATCCATCTATTCAAGTTCAAGGTCAAGTGCAGCTACTATAGCCAAAAGAATTCTGATGGATCTATGCTTGACAACAGGAGAAAACACATCATTGTAGTCAATTCCCTCTTCCTGAGTGAAACCTCTAGCTACTAGTCTTGCCTTAAATCTTCCTTGTTCAATGCCTGGGATACCTTCCTTTCTTTTGAAAACCCATTTACTACTAACAACCCTTGAACCGGTAGGTCTCTTGATCAACTTCCAGGTATTATCATGAAGTGACTTGATCTCTTCATTCATGGCCTCAAGCCATTTGTTTTTATCTCTGCCAGAAATAGCAGCTTTGAAACTTTTTGCTTCTTCTTCAAGTACCTTGCTTGCTGACACAAGTGCAAAAGCAATCAACTCTGCAAACCCATACCTTTCAGGTGCTTTAGTCTCCCTTCTAGGTCTGTCTCGGGCAAGTAAATAGTCTTCTAAATCAGGTTGGACTTCATTAATTTCTCCTTCATCAAGTAACCAATTTTGATCCTGCACTTGTTCAGGTTTGTCCTTGGACTCCACCTCAAAATTCATTTTCTGAGCATCATCAATTCTGTTTTGATCTGAATCTGCTTGTGTTACTGTAGCTTTGGTCTTGTAGGCCATTTCAGCTTCATTAAACACAACATCATGGCTCACAATGCACTTTCTATGACCAGGTTCCAAACACCAAAGTTTGTAGCCCTTTACACCTTCAGGATAGCCTATAAACATGCATTTTAATGCTCTAGGCTCCAACTTGTCTTGCCTAATGTGAGCATAGGCAACACAACCGAACACTCTTAGTCTCTCAAGACTAGGAGGGTGACCAGACCAAACCTCTTCAGGTGTTTGCATTTCAAGAGCAGTAGTGGGACATTTGTTGATCAGAAACACTGCTGTAACTACTGCCTCTGCCCAAAAAACTTTAGGCAATCCTGCACTAAGCAACATACACCTTACCCTTTCAAGTATGGTCCTATTAAACCTCTCTGCAAGTCCATTTTGTTGTGGAGTACCTGCTGTAGTCTTGTGCCTGGCTATACCATTCTGTTTGCAGAATTCATTGAAAACTTCTGAACAAAACTCTAGACCGTTATCAGTGCGAAACCTCTTGACTTTCCTTTCAGTTTGATTCTCAGTAAGTACCTTCCAATTCTTGAAGTTTTCAAAGGCCTCATCTTTGTTTTTCTGAATGTAAACCCACAATTTTCTTGAGTAATCATCAACAATAGTCATGAAGTATCTTCCACCCGAATGAGATGCAGTCCTAGATGGCCCCCACAAATCAGCATGAACATAATCAAGTGTTCCCTTAGTCCTTTGCTGACCAACATTGAATTTCACCTTACAAGCTTTACCATAGACACAATGTTCACAAAATTTTAATTTCTCCATCTTGTCACCACATAGCAAATCCTGTTTACCCAATTCAATAAGCCCTCTTTCACTCACATGGCCCAATCTCTTATGCCACAATTCAATTTTTGACAGCAACTTCTCTGTCACAGTAGTTGCAGAACCTGTTACAATTTCAGCATCCAGAGAATACAAACCATTTTTCTTGATTCCTCTCATGACCACCAATGAACTTTTGATAACCTTCAACAACCCTTTCTCACCTTTGAACACATAACCTTCCTTGTCAAGTTCACCAAGAGAGATCAAATTTCTCTTTAGATCAGGCACAAATCTGACCTCAGTAATAAGTCTTTCAATTCCATCATGAAACTTGAATCTTACTGATCCAATTCCAAGAATCTTGCAGAACTTATTATCTCCCAAAAGAACAGCACCAGCAGCTTGATCACTAAACTCTTCAAACAAAGACTTGTTAGGAGTCATATGAAAAGAACAACCTGAATCCATTATCCACTCAGTTTCTGTTTTATCACTGGTCACAACCAAAGCCTCAGATGACTCATAACCATCTTCAACAATCGCAGCATTTCCTGAATCCTTCGATTTCTCGGCACAGGGATTGCCCTTCTGTCTGTCAGGGCAGTATTTTCTAGTGTGACCTTCTTTTCTACAATGATAGCATCTAATGTTTGGTACATTACCTCCACCAATTTTATGTTGTGACTTAGACCTTTTTCTATCTGATTTTCTCTCTTTCTTTGAAGTTATTCCCCTTACTATTAAACCTTCACCATTAACTGCAACTTTGGTTTCCTTTCTTTCATTTAATTCTTTTGAAGTCAGTGCAACCTGCACATCATTCAGAGACACGAATTCCCTTCCAAACAGCATAGTTTCTTTGAAATGTGCATGAGATTTAGGTAAAGAACATAGCATTAATAAAGCTTGATCTTCATCATCAATACTAACATCAATATTTTCATGATCAAGAATCAATTTGTTAAACGAATCCATTTGTTCTTCCATGGATTTATCAGCTTGCATTTTAAAAGAATACAAAGCTTGCTTGAGATAGAGACGATTTACCAGGGATTTGGTCATATACAGCCCTTCAAGCTTTGTCCAGATCCTTGCCGCGGTATTCTCCTTTGAGACTTGCCTCAGAACCTTATCACCAAGGCTCAGAATAATCGCACTGTGAGCCTTCTCCAACAGCACTTTCTTATCCTTCTCAGACATAGACTTATCCAGTTTTGCCTCCCCTTGAAGAGCCTCCAACAAACCTTGTTGAACTAAGAGAGCCCGCATCTTTAGTCTCCATAACCCAAAATCGTTTTGTCCAGTGAATTTCTCTACTTCATACTTTGTTGAAGCCATGACTGAAATCTTGAAGATCCACGCTCACCGCACCAATTTGTTGTGTAAAACCAGAAATTGAACACCACAAAACACCTGCAACACTGAATCAATGTATGATTCAATGATCACCAATTGCAGAACAATTACAGAAAGATAAAAGAAAAATAACACCAAGATTTACGTGGTTCTTCTTGAAGCAATGTACTTCAAGCTTACATCCACGGGCAGCCACTTTTATTGATATGATTCTCTTTACAATGTGATCAATCTCACTCACACTCTCAGAATACAGATTTTACTCACAAGAATACAAAGAGAAAAACAAAGTTCTGGAATTGTCTAAGTTCAATGAGCAGTAACTACTCATAGCTATATATACTAGTTTTTCCACCTTCTCACATTCGGTTATCACAAAATAGAAAGCACAACCGAAAATAACTGTCAAGTAAAAACTTAACAAACTGAGATATAGGTAATTAACTTGTTGACTGGGCCAAATGCTAACAAAGATTGGCATGAAATGTTACCCTATGCTTTGCATGCGTATCGCACCAATATACGTTCAAGTACCAGGGCAACACCCTTCTCATTGGTGTATGAAATGGAGGTTGTCTCCCCTATAGAAGTAGAAATCCCTTCATTAAGAGTGTTGATGGAAGCAAACCTGGAAGAATCCGAGTGGATGAAGGCTCGGTATGATCAATTGAACATGATTGAAGAAAAAAGATTGGTGGCCCTTTGTCACGGACAATTATATCAAACAAGAATGGCTAAAACCTTTAGTAATAAAGTTCGTCCTAGAGAGTTTCAACCAGGCGATTTGGTACTAAAGAAGATACTCCCCAATCAAGAAGACGCTCGAGGAAAATGGGCGCCCAATTATGAAGGGCCATATGTTGTAAAGCAGGCATACTCAGCCGGAGCCTTGATCTTAACAGATGAAGATGGGCAAGAGTTACCAAAGCCCATAAACTCTGATGCTGTGAAAAAGTTTTATGCCTGATTAAAAAAAAAAAAAACCCGCTAGGTCGAAAACCTGTAAGGGCGGCCTAGGCAAAAGTTAGGGCACCAAAAAAAAATGCTCACTAGGTCGAAAACCCGTAAGGGCGGCCTAGGCAAAAGCTAGGGCAGAAAAATGTCCGTTAGGTTGAAAACACATAAAGGGCAACCTAAGCAAAAATTAGGGCAAAGAAAATAAATCTTGGGCTGAAAGCCTACAAGAGCAGCTTAAGTGAAGAAAATAGCACAAAGGCCACCACACTGGGGCAATTTTGCTTGTGACTGGGTACATGGGTGCGAAGAAAATTGTTGGAGGGTTAAAGGAGGAATGCACGTCAAGAGAAGTTGAGACTAAGGCCAGGACTTGCGTCGTCAGTGATCGATGGGAATCAATTGAATGAGGATCAAGGAACCGATATTGGGGCAAATTTTTATGTGGTTATCATACTTTATTCCTTTCCTCTTATTCGCTTTTAACCTTTGTGTTCCCCTTGTACTTCCCCTCCCCATGTTATTCTTTTTGATTCCCTTATTTATAATCCAAAGTCACATATGAATGCAAAGGTTTATTCATGACCCTATTGTGCTCAAATCATGTTTATGCATTAAAATTATGTCTCAATCAAGGTAAATATGAGTTTGATAGTATTATTTGATAATTTTAATGGTGACTTTAATGAATGGTTTAAACCAACAAAGACCCGGCACTTCAAAGTCAATAAGTGAGACAACAGTGCACGCCGAGGGGAGAACTTAAAAGAACAAGGAAAGTCTCCACAGGTCACAGTCCAGAAATAAATCTCTTCATGACCACGACTCTTGCAAAAGAAATCATGTTGTCAAAGGGAATAAATGGTGCCTCAACTCAAAGTTGTTAGTGAACAAGGGTATGATTGGTCGAAGTTTTCCAGGGAAGCGTCTGGTTCCAGTTTGTTTAAAGAAAAGGTAAAATAGAAATAAAGAGAAAGTTTGATTTTCGAGCTCAGAGGCTCATTGCAATTTAATTTTTTTTTTTTGGGATCAGAGGCCCACTGTCATTTAATTTTCGAGCTCAAAGGCTCTTTGTCTTTTAATTTTTGGGATCAGAGGCCCACTGTCATTTAATTTTCGAGCTCAGAGGCTCATCGCAATTTAATTTTTTTGGGATCAGAGGCCCACTATCATTTATTTTTTCGAGCTCAGAGGCTCATTGTCATTTAATTTTTGGGATCAGAGGCCCACTATCATTTAATTTTGAGCTCAGAGGCTCATTGCAATTTAATTTTTGGAATCAGAGGCCCATTACCATTTAATTTTCGAGTTCAGAGGCTCGTTTTCATTTTTGAGATGAGAGGCCCATTGTTATTTAATTTTCGAGCTCAGATGATCATTGTCATTTAATTTTTGGGATCAGAGGCCCACGGTCATTTAATTTTCGAGCTCAAAGGCTCATTATCATTTAATTTTCGGGATTAGAGGCCCATCGCGTTGTGTTTCTTTCATTTGTTATTATGCCTGCATCATTTGCATTAAATATCTTTGTATAGTCACATGCATTCCCGGACAAAATGTGTGTTCTTTTTCTTTACTCGTTGTCTACTACAATCACATGTCTCCTAGAAACCAACAAGTAAAGAGGGGCAACTGTGAACACCCCATTTTGACCAGGTCCCTTTTGTTTTTCACTTAAATTTACCAAAAATGAAAAAGAGTCAAAATCATAAAAATGTCTTTTTTGAAAAAAATAAAAAAAAGAGTCGAGTTTTTTTCATAATCTTAATAAAAATCCAAAAAAAAAAATGATAAAAGGAAAAACCACAAAAATATTTTGAGCTTCATTTATTTATTTTTGTTTGCATTTAAAACATAGAAAAAATTTGAAAAAAATAAAAATCACAAAAATATTTTAATTTCTTGTTAATGCAGTTTCTTTTATACATAAAGAAATAAAAAATGAAACATTTTGTTGTTTTTAAGTTATGTCTTATTTATGATACTAAGAAGAAAAAATAAGAAGAAAAAATGTCTTTGGGCCAATAAACCAAGTTTCAGCCCATACCCTTGCTCCAGAACCCGTTTCCCTTGCTCCATAACCCGGTTCCCTCTTCCCTTCCAAGCCAGAACCCTAGCCGTCGCTCCTCTCCTTCCGCCCCATTTTGTTTTTTTTTCTCCAACCCAAGTCTTTCCTTCCTAGACGCAACTCAATGGCTAGCAGTGCGAAAAACTCGCAGCAATTTCGAATTGAAATGAGGATCTGATCTGGATTCCTTTTGGAGCCATCAATCGCATACACCCAAGATCAAGATAACATTGTTTCTTTCCGTTTCTGCCGCTAATATGAGATTGCGCCTACAGCTTTCACGCATAGACCATGAGGTAAATATTGTTTCCTTCCCTTTTGCGATCAACCATGATATTAATGGTGATTTGTTCCTTTTCTTGGCAGGACGCGCAAACTGGAGTCTACAAAGAGGGGAGGAAACGAAAAAGAGAGCAACAAAGAAAAAACATACCCATAGAGGACAAAACAAAGGCGAAAAACAGGCACAAGGAGCGCGAAAGGAGAAGCAGAAAACGCAGACACGGTACTAACGAGGAAGGAGTGCGTACAAGGGACGAAACAAAGGAGCTTTCAGTTTTCTTTTTCTTATCTCCCTGCTCGAGTCTTTCAAAGGAAGAAGAAAAGGCAGGGGCTGAGCCACTACACCTAGACCCCACCTTTAGTTCTGATCTAGGTTGAGATTTGTTCTAAGTTAGGTACTGGATTCGTAAGATTAATAATATATTGGAATTGTTTTTGTGATCTGTTATGGTGTTTCAATGAGTCTGGACATTTGTATATTTTTTGGGGCATTCTTCTGATTTAATCACTTCCTAGTCTCACTTGTTTGTGTATGAACATAAACTGTTTGACAATATATTGATACCGAATTTTGTCATTGATGAATAGATTGGCCTAGTTATATGTTCCTGTTTACAGAATTATTTCCTAGTGACTTAGCTACATATTTATATGTTTAAGTTTGCTAATACGGCTCCCTAATTTGGTGAATAATCATGTTGATAGTATTTGATTACTTGTTAATAGTTCAATGAATGTCGGGGTACTTTTGCAAATCTTTTGTGTAAAGTACTGGTGTGTGCATCATAATGTTTTGTAAAAAAAAAAAAAAAAAAAAAAAAAGAAGAAAGACATAAAGAAACTGCATGTTTTTTTTGAGGAAGCCATGTGCTTTATCCATGGAGGCAATACAGGTTGCGCTTTTCACCTGTATAGCAGGAAGGGACATAAGGCATCAAAATACCTTTATGGTTCTATCTCTTTAGTTTTTTTATCGTGAATTTGGTTTAGAAATAATGAAAAGTTGTAATGCAATTATTGTCAGGCTCAGTGTGTTTCTTCCTTGTAAAGAAGTTTCAAAGCTTTGCTAGAGATGTATTTGAATGTCGAAATTTGTTAAAAAATAAAATAATAGCTTAATGTAATTTGTATTACCTTGGGATTGTTCTATGAAAAGTATCATGCTCAATCCCTTAGATTTGAGGTTGATCTGTGAACCTATGTGTCATGTTCTACCTGGACTTGTTAATATTAAAATTTTAAAAGATGAAAGCACTAACAAACTAAAATAGATAGCGAAATAATTTTCTCCTCAACCTTTTATTTTATTTTTGTGAAGTTTGATTCATTGTTCTTTTTATATTCTCGTAAACTTTTTTTTTTGGGGTAAAATAAGTATGTTAAAGTTCGTTAATTATTTGCACAATTAATTTGGGTAACCGTTTTTATGGGTGCATTAGGGGTGTTGTGGGGTTAAGTCCTCGTCCTTCCCTATGCGCAATCGGCTCCCAAATTCAGTTTTGGTTTCAAAAGCTTTTTTTAAAAGGTTTTCCAATTTTTTTTTCTAAAGCAAATAAAATTGATGGCGACTCTACATGTTTTTTTAAAAGATCTCTTTTTTCTCGCCGCTTTCCTTCGCGATTTCGGTCGCGACACATGTCAGAGTACACAGTTATCAAGAGATAAGAGAAACTCTCATCCTTGCCACTCTTCTGGTACAACACTCATAACCCCTCGGGATTAGGGTTCGTGGCTTGTCCATCGGCATCAGGCTCGTAAGGAATGTCATCCAACTCCTTAGCAACTGGTTCCTCCACAGGGTCTTCCCAGAAAATAAAAGAGACATAGAGAGAAAACACAGGGAGATAAGAAACATGCATCATCAAACATGGGAGAGGGGGCAATAGTACAACATATATATACATGTAGCACACAACACATAGAAAACATACAACATACCAACAACCATCTCTTGAGTCATATAGCACAACCATCTCAAAAGTCATTCTCTCAGATCAAACCTCTACAAAGGATACTAATCCCTATATGTATGTCATCATCCATGTATGCATGTCGGCCGATTTCATCACGTCCCCAATTGGACATCCCGCCTCGGGATTAAAACGTCACGTCCCCAATTGGACATCCCCCATTAGGACCAAATATGCTATGATATGCAATACTATGATATGCAACAAACTTCCATCAAAGATTGATACCGGAACCTCACACCTAAGCACTCGGCCACAGCCATGATGCAATTCATCCACATCCACATCAACATCACGACACCTTGCATCCACAAGCCACAGCTCCATGGTCAGGACCATGATGATATCAATTAGAACAACATCGCAATCTCACCATATTCTCATCAACAATCATCCAGCCAATCACAATAATAAAATATCATTACAATAAGTATGTCAATATAGATATCATCACATTGACAGATAAACATATAATCATAAAGGCAGTTCAACATAACAGATAAACAGGTAATCATATAGGCAGTTTAACATAACAGATAAATAGATAATCATATAGGCAGTTCAACATATCAACCTCAATAATCACATCATCTAGAGTATCATCTTAGCGGTGATAGCCTAAAGGTACCTACAACTTTGGTCCAGATACTTTGTTCAGGGCTCAACCTCTAGTAGGGTTTAAGGTTCCCCTGCACATGTATACATTCTATACTACACTTGCCTTCCCGACAATAATAGTTCTTTCTCACCACCTGAATCTGCTATGCACGCTTCCCGTACAAGCTCCCGAACACAGCTCCGTAACCGGCACTTTAGCACGCTTTAAGACGATCGAACACAGTCTGATCCTTCACAACAAATCACAACTTTAACATTAACAAAAGTACATCTCTTCGTCTCCTAGGACCTATGTCCGGCCATCAAGGTTTAAAATAGCTAGAGATGTCTAAAAATTTCTAATTCTTGTATGAATGATCCTTAAGTATACACAACACCAAATCAAGTTACAGCATATAAAAACTCGAAGCAAAACCCTTGGTTTCTCAAAAGCTAGGTTTGGCCCTCTCTTAGAAAAATAGGCTAGGCATGTTATTTGATTACATGCTCTTGGATAGTGATAAACAAGGATGAAACTAGATCATAGAAATTGATTTCACATTAAAAGGATTTTTCTATGATTTTCTAGAGATTTTTGAATAATGATCTTAGAAGTTGAAACATATATGATCATGGATTGGAATCAAGATTTGAGTGAAGAACATGAAGCTCAAAGGATCAAAGGAAGTAATCATACCTCTTGGATGATGAAAATGGGCAAAGATCCAACACTTTTCTTCGCAAAATTTGTTAAGCTTTACTTGAGAAAATGAGAGAAAGTGAAGAGAAAAGATGAAGATGATGAAGTTGTGAGAAAACGGAGTGAAGGAATGGCCTCCATGAAGCCTTAGGCGTGGGAAATGAAGGAGGGACCAAGGGTCCAAAAAAATATCACTTAAGGGCAAAATTGTTATTTCACCTAGGGACAAAAATGTCATTTTAGGAAAAGATAAGGGTATTTTGGTCTTTTCACCTCCAAATTCACAAAATATCTAGATATTTTGTTGGATTGTCATGATGAGGGTGATGAGTCATTGAGCCAAAGCTGTAATTCTATCCGTTCCTAGGGGCAAAATGGTCTTTTCGCAGTGTGAACGCTGTCAGATATTTCCCTTCTTCATAATGACTATGGTGAGTCACTGGCACGCCTTCCTAGGTGATTTGACTTGATGTGACTTCAAGTTTATCCATTAGGGGGTCCCGGTAATCCCATATCCAGCTCCATTCTTCATCCGATTTAGGTTTTACGTCCTCATGAAGCGTAGGAACTTATTTTTTTTTGAAAATTTTCAAAATTGACGACATTGTTGGAAACGAGATCTAAAACCTAATTGTCTCGTTCACGAGTCAAAATTAGGTATTATGATCAATAAAATCTTATTGATAGTGAAAACGCAGACCGGACTCCATCTGAATGTTCAACCCAAAATTTAATTGTAGCTCCCTACGATAGCGTAGAGTATGAATATAGTCTTAGTTTATTTAAATTCACTTTCTAGAACCTCCGATAAAATATAAACTTATTTATATAAATTACCGGTCTTAGAAAGCAGTGAAAATCGGGGTGTTACAGATACTACCGAGGACTAGGGTGCCACCCACATGTAGTCTCGCTCTTTACCTCGGAGAGCACCACATCCTCGGGAAGGGAATAAACTGGTACAAGTGGTAGGGTCTAATGATGTCCATATACGGTGATGTACCGCTTTGAAAGATCAGGCTGACGGGTCATGTGTATACCACCAAAAAAGTCGAGGGGTCCATCCACCATCCCCTCTCATCGTGGTAGACAATCTCAATGTCGCCTAGCACCGGCATCCGCGGTGCCCCCGTGATGAACGGGTGAAGTCTCGGGTCCATCCCGGGAATCGGTTGGCTCGTCGTCTTCAAGCGAACCCAGAACAGACAAATAGAGAAAACAGTAAGGAGATAAGAAATACAACGCATAGCAATGTTGAAAAACAACAGTAATACAGTACAATAAACATCATATAGCAGGTAGCAGGTACAACAAGTACTACAAATACTGCACTCAAACATACGTCTCCCAAGACAACACATGCAACAAGCATCCATCTTCATGAGTCTCACACTCAGATCAATCCTCTAGACCGGGATACTAATCCCATGTAGCATGCTGGCCGAAATCTCACAAAATAGGTTCCCACTGGAACGGTTCCACACCCAAGCAAGTCCAAATCGTAACAGGTTTTGTGTCGGAACGGAGTTAGTTTGTCCAAGAAACCAAACTTATCGACGTGACCAATAAGAGTGCATCCCTCTTCCACACTGGAACCGGGGTATCTCGGTCGCCTCAGAATGCTAGCCTGGAACAATGGAAAGCTCTGAGATTAGTCGGGCAAACCAGACTGGATCGGGCGTCACGACAGGATAGGAGCTACATCATCCGTCACTGTAAACTGTTCCCGAGACCGGCAACATCCCCAAGGTCACTCACTTGACCGCCCCATCTACTTTCTGTACCCGTACTCAGGTACAACTAACCTCGTATGACGCTGGCTGCCCATACTACCTGTCATACGGCCTCGCCGCTTGACAGCTGATGATATGCAACAAACATCCTCAACGGGCTTGATACCGGATCTCAAGCCTAAACTCTCAATCAGAAACAACACGATGCCACTGCATCCACATGGCCACAGCCTTGATGCCACGCCTCCACGAGCCACCGCTCAAACAACACGGCCACAACCTCAAACAGTCAGCATAGCAGCAACGGCACCGTCCACGGTATCAACCCGACAACAACACGACACACAGCAAAACTTAACTCTACGGCATTCCGCCACCATATGACAATTATCACAAACAGCACAACAACAACAATAGCATCAACAATATCACATAGCAGCATATCACATCTACTAAGCAGCATATAGGCACTTAGACAGATAGCAACAACAGAATTTCATATCACATCAATCATATGAAGCAGATCATCCTCGATCAACAGTTTCCTAACCTAGGGTTTCCAAACTTAATGGTAATAGCCCAAAGTATGCTAAACCTAGGGTTTAGATACTTTGTCAGGGCTCAACCACTAGTAGGGTTAGGATTTCCCTATACACAGTATAATCACAACTACACTAATCTTGCCTTCCCAACGACAACAATACTCGTTCTCCCCATTTGAATAGTCGACATGCAAATCCATGCGAATCACCGGCTCACCAAGCTCGCAGCCTCCAACACGAAGCATAGCCCCAAGCTTCCCCCCAATAGCCGCAGCCTCAATCTCTAATCTGGGAGAAACCACGAGTGTGAACTTTGCCCGAATCACGAGCACAACACATATGCAATAGTGTTAGCCCTAGGGCAAGGTCAAAGATCAGAGAAAAAGGTAGAAACTCGAAGAACGCCAAGAACGCGTGTTAGGGATTCGAGCTTACCTTTGGCGAATTAAGAAACGGATCCATCAAAGTCATAGAAAACTTGGTCGCGATCACAACAGTGTAATTAGAATTGCGTTCCGGTACTTCGATCGGCCCGAAACAAGAATTTCTCTCACTAAAAGCTCCGTTCTCTCTTTCGAACTCTCTCAACCTCGAGCTTGAAGATGAGAAAATGATCAAGTGTGGAGGAAAGTGAAAACCGCCACTTAAGTGATCCTGCTAAGGACGCTTTAGCGTGGACTCTCAGCACGCTTGAGCGTGCTCATGCTTGAGCGTGGGATTCTCTCCATGCTTGAGCGTGGAACCTTGTCCGCTCCGCCTTCACCCTGGCCTGACACATGTAGCACACGCATCAAAAAGCGCACCAGCTGGCAAATGCACTAAGCACGCTTGAGCGTGTAGCATACTAACGCTTGAGCGTTGGCATTCTAGGGCGTGCTCCTTTCCCACGCTTGAGCGTGCTGCTCAGCTGGGAAAAGCCTTTCAAACACCTGACTACCATAGTTACTCGTTTAACACCTTAGGCACCTCCAATCTTGTTCAAGCCTATTCCTAAGCTTCAAACTAAGTCTTAAACTACACCAAACAATTTACACAACCAACCAAAGTCCTAATCAAGATTAACTAGCTCGATTAGAATCACAAAAAATCGGGATGTTACAGAAAATTTCGTCCCCGAAATTTCCGTTGCATACTTGTGAACAGTTAAGGATGACTCTGGTGCATCTCAGCTTCGCGCTCCCTTGTTGAATCGCCACTCACTGGGTTCTATTCCACTCTGACTAATGGAATGTGCTTGCCGCGCAAATCCTTAATCCTTCTATCCACGATCCGAACAGGTGAAGCCTCATACTCAAGATTCTCTTTCAGTTGGATTGATTCGGGCTCTAGCACATGTGATGGATCAGGGTGGTACTTTCTGGGTTTAGAAACGTGAAAGATGTCGTGGAGATTTGACAGATTTGGTGGTAAAGCTATTTGATAGGCTATAGGGCCGATTCGTCGAAGAACCTGAAACGGTCTTATGAATTTAGGTGTTAGCTTTCTAGATTTCATTGCCCAACCCACTCCAGCTCTTGGGGTAACTCTCATGAAGACATGGTCGCCCTCTTGGAATTCTAAGGGTCTTCTCCTCTTGTCGACGTAGCTTTTCTACCTATCCCTGGCGATCTTCATCTTCTCCTGTATCTTACGGACTTGTTCCGTTGTTTACTTTACCAGCGCCAGACCTAATAGCTGACTTTCTCCAGTCTCAAATCAACACAACGGAGTCCTGCACTTACGTCCATACAGTGCCTCGTACGGCCCCATGCCAATACTTGAATGGAAACTGTTGTTATAAGTAAACTCAATCAATGGAAGGAACTCGTCCCAATTTCCCGTGTTCTCCAATACACACGCTCTCAAGAGATCCTCCAGTGATTGAATTGTTCGTTCCGACTGACCATCTGTTTGAGGATGATAAACAGAACTCATACTTAACCTAGTTCCCATCGCACTGTGCAAGCCTATAAGCAAGAGTTAATCTCTGATGCCACTTGTTGACAAGTGACTCCAAACACAAGAGGGGGTGAATTGTGTGTAATGTGTATTTTAAAACTTTTTGCACAACAAAGCACTTAAAAATAAATTTCTTGAATTTAAAGTGCGTTGAATAAGTTGAAATAAAATAAAAGTTGCAGAAAGTAAATGACGTAAAATAAATTGCAATAACAAAGAGCAAGGAAGAGAATGAGACTCACAATTTTATCCTGGTTCGACTACCAAATATCGCAGTAGCCTACGTCCAGTCCCCAAGGTCAACCACCAGGTGTTTTCACTCAATAACTAGCTTTTAAATCAGGTTCAGCTAGAAACCTTTACAACCAAGAGCAGTTCTCACAGACCAGAGATATCGCCTCCCCTAGTGAAAAAACCTCAACCAAGGTTAACAGATGTTGCTAACCTTTCGAGCACTCCTCACAAACCAGGGATATAACCTCCCCCAGTGACAAAGTCTCAATCAGGCTTAACAGGTGTTGGTAACCTTCAGAGCACTCCTCACAGACCAGGGATATAACCTCCCCCAGTGAAAGAGCCTCAATCAACCCAAAAGATATCACCTCTCTTGTCAATTTGGTAACCAAAAGATGGTTTGAGTCGTTTGACTCTTACCAGAATATAGCACTCTTAATAGTGCAGATTAAAAAAAAATTGAAGCACAATACAATTCAAACTATATGGAGTAAAAGCTCTCTCTCAATATTAGTGTAATCAAAGTGTAGCAGTAGTGAGAGTGATAAAAAGATTTGACAGAGTTTTAGGCTTTTAGAGCAATAGGATTAGTATGTGGTATGGATGGCCGCCTCAACATCCCTATTTATAGAAAAACATTTAAGCCCAAAAGAATTAGGTTAAGCCCATTTAGAAAACAAGCTAATCGCATCATAATCGATTATTGCAAGGCTATAATCGATTATCTGATTATTTACTGGAGAGGCTGTCGCATCATAATCGGTTATACTAATCGATTATGGGTTCTCTGTTTTAAAGCTCACTTGCACACATAGGAGCATAATCAATTACCTAATCGATTATGTCTTCTTTGTTTTAGTTACACAAACACACGTAGATATATAATCGACTATGCTAATCGATTACTTCTTCTCTATTTTGAAAACTAGCTTTTCAGATATATGATAATCGATTATTAGAAAATCTCTAATCCATTATTCTCATTAAAAAAAACCAACTGATTTTAAACTTAACGACTGTTAATTGATTTTATCCAATTGAATTGCTTGAAGCCTATTAAGTTTTATTTTTAATCCTCATATCATGTGTGTGTGTATGTGATTGATTTTAGATTTGAGAACTTTACTACCACTTACAACATGATCTAAACAGACAATACAAATAATGAGAATTCCCTTAACCCCATCTTGAAAGACTTGATCTTCATCAAATTCTTTTCTGCTTTTTGCAGTCTAGTCCTTTTGGGATTTCCTTTTGTCTATCATCATGTTCATATTCTCCTCGACTTCCTTTGTCATTCATGTCCTTTGAGGAATCCTTTTTTCAATCATCAAAACTAAATAAATCCTGTCAAGGCATATATTCACAGCAATAATAGAAGCTTGAATTCTCCTTCTCCTCCTCCTATAGATCCATCGCAAAACCCAGCCCGTCACTACTATGTTCATCCTTGCGAAAGCCACAGTGTCGCATTGGTTATTCCGCAATTGAATGGCAACAATTATCATTCGTGGGCTCAATCAACGAAGAGAGCCATGATCTTGAAGAACAAAGTCAAGTATGTTGATGTAAGTATCGTAGTTCTTGAAAGACTCGATCCTAGTTTCGATGCCTAGGAAAGGTGCAATGATTTGGTACTTTCTTGGATCTTAAGCTTAGTTTCTCCTTCATTTGCACAAAGCATAGTTTATGTAGAACATGCATCTGATGTGTGGAATAATCTAAAAGAAATATTTTCTCAAGGGGATTTGGTTAGGTTTGCTAAATTGCAACAAGAATTGCACGGCTTTAAGCAGAATTCTCCGTTTGTAACCATTTTTTTCGCATAATTGAAAGTTCTTTGGGAGGAATTTGAGAACTATACACAGATTTCCGATTGTGTGTGTCCAATGAAGTGTTCATGCGTCGCCTTGAAAAATTCAAAGACCTATAGACAACAGGACTATGTGATCAGGTTCTTCATGGGGTTGAATGAACACTTTCCAGTGGTAAAATCGCAAATTTTGTTGATGGACCTACTACCTCCATTGAACATGGTGTTTTCTATGGTCGTGCAACATGAAAGACAGGTTGGACTTGCTTTTCCTGAGGAGATCCAATTGTTTTCCAACTTGGAAGAAGGAAGGTAGTACAATAATAAAGGGAAGTTCCATTCCAATGCTAAGTAGTGCACTTACTGGGGAAGATTGGACACACAGTTGACATATGGTTTAAAAAGCATGGCTATCCACTTGGTTTGAAGTTAAAAACACATTCAGTGAAGAAGGAGATCAGCATAATGAAGAGGATTTGTCAGAGAAGGGTGCCACTCAATCCAATGTGCCAGGGCTCAATGGTGAAGAATATAGAACTTTTATTGGCTTGTTGCAGAAAATTGGATTGCAGATGTCATTGGAAGATTCTCAACCAATACACAATGTTAATCAAGTGTGCAGTGGCATTAGTGCAAAGTTGAGTTCTTCATCAACTCAAAATGAAGGTATAACATATGTTCTTTCCTGTAGCAAAGGAACCTGTTTGAAACACAAGAAGGGTTGTTGAATTGTGTTTTTTAATTTTTCGCAAATATCTTCGGAAATAGATAACCCTTAAACCAAGCGAGGATGCTAAGACAAGCTTTGGACACAGAACGCGTAAACAGAAAATGATGGATGCACGCTAAAATGTTTTATTTTAAAAGCACTTGTTAAGAAAATAATTTCAATCCCAAATGTTAGTGATAAACAGACTAAATGCGGAGATAAGGGAAAGAAGATAACACAGAGATATTATCCTGGTTCACTCTTGATAAACCTCAATTTTGTGCATTTTATAGGGGTATTTGGGTTGAATTTTGATACATTTGATGATGATTATTATTGTATTTTACCCTTTTACTTAAGTTTTTACAGAATTGATGATTAGATGGGGGTTGATGAGCATTTGATGAAAGATGAAGGTTTTTGAGCTAAAAAGAAGACAATAATGAAGTTTGGAGCTCGAGCACGGTCATGCACAAGAACAGCACGCCCATGCAAGCCTCTCAGCCCAACCATGCAAACATGGCTTTACAAAAATGACTTAAAGCTGATATCTGAAGATGAAGCACTGTCGTGCCAGACACCAGCACGCCCGTGGCAAAGTGAAGCAAGGCCTGACTCAGAGAAGCAAGGCTTGATTTATTCAAGCACACTCATACATAGAGGAAGCACGACCGTGCAGAAGTCAAGCACGCCTGTGATGATGCCTATGCACTATGACACTGATTCTACGAAGTTGGTACGCCCGTGCAGAACTGAGCACCGCCTGACATAAAGGAAGCTTGCTGTGCTGAATAAAGAGCATGCCCGTGTTGGCGGCGCTGATGACCTAATTTTGGGGCCCTTTCTCATATTTTCCTATAGATAGAGACCCTCTGTACCATTCTTTTACATTCGATCCTTTGAAAATCTATCTTTTGACAATCAATTTTTGTAATATCTTTTTATAGTTTATAGCTTTTAGTAGTTTTTTTAGAATTCTAGAGTAGGATTTGTGTTTGGGGATTAAGTTGGAGACACTTCTTCCTTTTAATTTTTCAGAATGTGTTTCCCTTTGTTGAATTTGGTTTTATATATTATTATGGGTAGCTAATTTCACCACTAGAGTTGTGGCGGATCTTGTGTTAGTAGAAACCCTTTTTGCTAGGTCTTAGTTTTAATTCGAATTCTGTTTGGTTTCAAGGTTGCGATTTGAATAGTGTTATTCAATTGTTCTTCATCCCATGATAGGATTGCGCACCCTCCGCATGCTCTTAATCAATTGGTTGATCAACAGCCGTACTGCAATTAATTGGTAGATCTATAGGATAACCGGGGTTTAAATTATTGCATGACCAAACTTGATTTATTCCTTTCAGTCATTCAACCTCTTTGCTCTTTCTGTTTTCTAATCATTTAAACTCTTTGCCTGACAAACATTGGGTTCATCTGGGGAAAAGAATATTGATTGCCTAACAAACAATTAATAGTTTTAGTAGAGGGATTGATATTCAAAAAGCAATTGCGAAATTGAATAGAATTAGGATTTGGGGGTATCGAAAATACAAGTGAAACCATGATTCTAGGCTCTTTTACTCTTGATTTCTTAACTCTTGATTTCTTTTGTTTATCTATTACTACTGCTTACATCATACTATTGCTATTATTTCGGTTAGTCTAAATAGCGTAAGAATTTCTCTATTCCAGTACTCACTTAGTCACTTCAATATTGCATCATTAATCCTTTGGGTACATATATGGATTTCCGTCCTATATTACTTCTGTGACAGGGTGCATTTGCCCTTAAGTCTTTTCACAACGCAACAACTCTTAACCCAAGAGATACGTCCAGTTCCCTCTACTTGAAGGCTTTATCTACTAAAAACTTTTAGCAATTACAATAATCAACACCTCTCCAAGAACAAGTATTCTACAACCTTTTCAGATAAATAAGTATTCTTTTCCAGACAAGCCTCTCCAAGCTCAAACAAATATTGTTTTAAAAAAGAGTTTTAAGCTAGATCTAACTCACTGTGTGTGAGGATATGAAAACTTAAGAACAAACTCTTAAAAGTAAACTCTTCGTAGAGAGTTTATATGAAAGATTAAAATCAGAGTAAAGCTTGTGAGCTTTTATCTAAGATTTCTTTGACTGGTTAAGCGTTTTTGTTTCTCAGTTTTGTAGTTCGTAACTTTGATTCTTCAAAGTCTTCAGTATTTATAGGCTTCATGTCTTGAGCAATCTTCTATCTTCAACGGTTGGCAAAGAGTCGTTCTGAGTAAACATTAAGTGCATTATCCCGTTGAGTCTAATAACTTGTAAGGAGGCTTCTGAAAAATAAAGTAGGTTATCACAGGGAGCTGAAAGTAGAAATGACAGCTTTTTCTTGTACTCGAAAGTTGTCTTATGTCTTTCCTTCTTGAGCAGAGTCAACTTCCTTTATTCAGACTTTTGTCAGGAGTAGGCAAGCGCTTATGCTTTCGATTGTACTATGTTCAGAACTCTTGTAGAAACAAGTATTTTAATATGCATTTGAAACATTTCACGCTTTATAAGTTCGTTAGTCTAATAGAAGATATTAAGCACTTATAAGATTTTGGACGTTACAACTTAAGGCTTTTGGATAGATGGTTTGAGTCTTTGTACTCACGCTTTCTTGTTCCAGAGGATCACCATCCAAAAGGACCGAGTCCATTAATCGTCTATTTCACATTAAGATGGACTTTTTGATCTAAAGCTCCTTAAGTCTTTGGACTTAGACTATCTGCACACTTTAAATAAACATGTTAGTCCAAAAGGAAACTTTGTTCATCTAATTTAATTTCTCTGTTAACATCAAAATTTTATGAGTTATGGACCATAACCACTTTGGTTCCAACATGTAGTTCCCATGCAAAGTCAAACTATTGGATCATAGATTCTCGTGCAACATATCACATTTGCACTAGTTTAGTCTGGTTTGATTAATGGTGATATGGTGGTTAAAACTATTTCTGGTCAGATTAGTTTCACAAATTCACAAGTTCTATCAGATGTCCAATATTTGCCCCAATGTAATTTCAATCTGATTTCCATCTCAAAGTTAGCCAAATCAGCATGGAGTACTTTCACTTTTGCTGATCAAAACTACTTGATTTGTTATAATGCTTCGAAGAGGATTGGTTCGACCGAACTTAGAGAGGGACTCTATTACTTAGACACGCTAAATTGAAGAAGTATTAGTGTAAGCAATGTTACTGTTGTTTCTGATTCAATTTCTAATTCCAGACATTCCAGTTGTATTCCACAAACTGCTTTATGGAATTTTCGGTTTGGTCATGTATCTTCCACTAGATTGTCTAGTTTGTGTAATGATTTTCCAAACATTCATGTTAAAGATAAAATATGTGACATATGTCATTTTGCACGACAAAGGAGACTAGCTTCTTTATAATGTTAGTAAAAGTAGAGCATCTCAAACATTCTAAACCAATCATGAGCCCCATTTCAGTTTCACCACCACGCCTATCTTCCTCCTTCGTGAGCCCTGCCACCACCTATTCGCGCGAGCCTGTGCTCTGTGCTTCTTTATTCTGGTGACTCTTTCTTTCTTCTCCTTGTTCTTTGCTCTCATTCACATAGTAAAAAGGTAACCACTCTCTCTCCTCACTCTTTCTTTACACCACTTCTTCTTATTTCTATGAAACATTTCAGGGTTCACTATGGTCTATGAGCAAGCCACAAACCTTCACTTTTATTTCACCTACCATTCAGTGAGCAAGAGGCAACCGCTGGTTCACTGGTTCTAATAGGAGTGATTTTTTCTCACATGTTCTGCATTTTTTGTATTTTTGCTTTCATTCTAAATTTAGGATGAAGATGTAATCTTTTGTGGTCTTGTGATTTGAGTATGTATAATCATGTTAAATGATATGTATCTGCAACTTCCCTATAACCTATTCATAAAATTTCAGCACTTTTGTTTGGTCAAAATGAGTTCTGGTATTTGCTCTACTTTCCTTCCCCTTTTTTACTGCACATTTATTTCACCAAAAAAAAAAAAAAAAGTTTTTTGCCACCGAATTTTCGATCACAAAACGTGTTTGCGTCCGTTTATGCAACGGATAAACAGCGGTCACCAAAACCCTAGTTGCAACATTTTTTGCAACGGAAAATCAATTCGGTGGCAATGTTTGCGATCGAATATTCGGTCGCAAAACATACTAAATTCGATCGCAATACGTGGTCGCATAATTTTGTTTGGGACCAATTTTGTCACCACTAAATCAGTTGCAAATTCGGTCACAATATATATAATATTTTGGTAGATTTTGCGATGGGTTATCAGTGACAAATTCGGTCGTAATTAATTAATTTATTATTTGCATTTTTATATCATTATTATTATAAAAATATTAATAATAATTATTAATATTTATTTTATATTAAATTTTTTAAAATTATTATTAGTATTATTATATTTAAAATTATTAATATTATTATTAATATTTTATTTATTTACTATTAACATTACCAATTATAAATAATGCATATATATAAAATTGCATTGCAAAATAAAGGGAAACAAAAAAAACATTCTATCAATATAAATGTATCAATTCATACATAACGTATGTAGATGAAAATATAAAATACAAAGATAATAAAATCATGGAGGTGATAACTCATCCTGTTGGGTCACGTCATCGGCTAAAAAGTCATCCACGTGGTCGATCCTGTTGCATCCTCTACAGCAGGCGGTGGTGGAGGAGGTGGTGGCGCAATAGGAGGCTGAAGTTGAAAGTGCCGCAAGATGAATTGTGTCTGAGTCGTCAGCTCATCAACCTTCGCCTGCAACTCCTTCTCTCTAGCAGACTGCTCGGCGAGCTCCTGATTCAATGGTGTGATAGTCTCTTGCATATCATGTATCATCTCTGGAGGGGCATTAGGCACGTCCTCGTGTGTAGCCTGACAGGAAGACGAGGCTATATAGTGATCACTTAGCTACCCAAGCCCATACACATGCCCCTTCTTATTTCTACCTCCAACAACCTCCAAATATATGGCATTATCATCGACGTAGGTCGAAGGCTCCTGACTAGAAGAACCACCCTCCTCCTGTGAGGAACGTGCTTGAGCCTGATCTAAGGCCTCATAATAAGTATCCTACAAAATAAAGTTGAATATCATATTATTAACAATTAATAAACTACGAAGATTAATATTGTAAGTAGTATTAAAAGTGTATACTTACATTGTTGTCACAGGACTTTTCTTTCACCCGTTCTCTGGACTTCAACTTCTTTATCTTTGCCAGTATCTCGATGGCAGTCGGGGGCTCGGCCCATTTCCTGAGTCTGCGTATATTGAAATAACTATTAAATGTGAGAAATCACAATTAATAAGTAATGAATCAAAGAACATAAATTAAAATAAACTAAAATTAATTAATTACCATCCTATCATAATACTCTCCAGTAGAGATACAACCTCCTGTGTAGGCCGAGGCACTAGCATCTAAAGCCCGATTCTGCCGACCGATGGCGCTCTTCTTTTGAAAGTCTGGATTATTGACAAAATATTCCTCTAGTTGCGCTCTGATATGAGCTGCAATCCAGTTCCCCTTAGACTTGCCATTTCGAATATGGTTCAATGAGGCTTTTATGAGGCAACTACCCCTATGGTCAAAGGCCTTCTTGATCTCCCATTCATGTCAGGGCTCCCATGTAAACTTTTTCTGCATGGAAGACATATTAGGCAACATGTATATATATATATATATATATATATATATATATATATATATATATATATATATAAAATACGTACAAAACATAAATTAAAACTAAACATAACATGACACAAAACTTTAATTTACCTTAAACTCTCCCCACCACAAATCCTTTGTGTCTTTGTGAACTGCGCTATAAGTGGGCCACGGAGAGCCAAACTTTGATTTGATGCTTTTTGAAACTTCTTTGGAAGTCAGCGTCGATGGATACATCTTGTGATTAAAAAAACAATCATGAAGTGTGTATTTAAAGATTGTTATATAAAATAACTATATACTAAAGGAAAACTTAACTAATATTAAGCAATCTTGTTATAAAATTTAACTATTAAAATAACTTACTCCAGATTGTTGGGGCCTGGCCTGATCACAATCCTCTGTGCAGTCAATCGTGAAAATGATGGTCCAACTGATGGCGGTGATGGCGCAGGTGTAGATGGTGATGGACCAGCTGCTGATGGTGATAGTGCAGGTGTAGATGATGTAGCTGGTGATGGTCCAGATGTAGATGATGATGGACCAGCTGGTGATGGTGATAGTGTAGGTGTAGATGATGATGGACCAGCGCTGATGGTGATGGCAATGGGGTAGTCTCAGCGTCTGTCATAGGCTGGTCAGAACTAGGGGAGTTGGTCGTGGGAGTACCTCTCCCACCACGACCTCTGCCACAAGCACCACGACCCGGCGCACGAAGTGGCATCCGACTAGCACGACCTCCTCTAGTACCCCTATTATTATCTGTCATCTGTATGAAAACAATCAACATAACTTTAACTAAGTTGAAAATATTACAAACAATATAACTTTAACTAACTTGAACATATTACAAACGATATTATAACTTTAACTAAATTGAACAAAACGCAATCAACAAAAAGGAAACAATATAATTTACCTAATTAGATGTATCGGTATCAACAAATTCACCTTCACTATCACTTGATATACATGTATTCTCGTCTGATTCGTCTAACTCGGGCTGATTCAGTGACACTCTATCAACTTCTTCCCTATCGCCCCCAACATCTACAAGAGAATCGCCAATGATAATATCTGGCTCAATATGTTGTAACACGTCAAGCCCTGCAATGATATCATCTTGGTATGGAGCCTCCATCTCAACTTGACTGACTGTAGTATCCGTGATTGTACTGCGGGCCTTTGTCTTAATGACACCCAACCAACCTTGATGACCCTCGGGATATGACGTGTAATAAACTTGCTCCGCTTGTTGTGCCAATATAAACGGGTCGTAAACTTTATTATATCTCCTCAATTTCTTAACTTCGACAATTCTGTATTTATTATCTACTTTTATCCCTATATTAGGAATATTATCAAACCAATCACACTTGAAGAGAACTAACTTCATCACGGGCTCCTCGGTATACTCCATTTCAACAACTTCAGTTAGCACTCTGTAAAAATCATCTTCTAATTGACCATTTGTACCTCGTAAGTGTTTATCACATCCCTCCCACAAAGGCCTTCGTACAGCCGCCAGCATGTCAAAGAATCTTTGAGCATCAACATTTGGATCTTCCTCCGTGTGTTAGTCCTCCATAACACAATCATGTTCTAAGGCCTAACCCACTGAGGGTCCAGCATGATCCATGATCATCTGCTCATAAGGATTAACTTCTTCCTTTTGCTCATCACTTCCATAATTTGAATGAATAGTTATTCAAAGATCATCGGCTCCTTATGACATGGTATGAATCTAAACCATTCGAGAAGAAACCTCTCCGACACTCGATCGGTTAATAGTTATTCCCTGATTCAAATGTCTCATACTTGACGAAATTTTGGCAGCATTTCCCTTCGGTCTCCAAGTACACGATTTAAGCGCGGTGAGATCTACCACAATCAAGGAATCACCCAGAGAACAAAAGGAAATGCATAGGACCAAAATTTCGTCAACTATTATACGAGTGTTGAAAAGGTTTTTTTCCCAAACTGTCCCATTTGGACAATTCAAGGTTTAATACAATGAGCGGTACATTTTTAAAGTACGCGTGCTCATTAATATTATTGAATCTCAAATGGGAAGCTAAGGTTTTAACACAATTTGAAATTGAAAATCAAGTGGAAATCTAAGGCTCCAATATTTACCCTTGGTACTTGAAATTCAAGTTCACGGGGTAAATACAATTGCAATGGTGATCCCAACACTTTACATAAAGTGCAGAAGGATTGATAAAATTGTAAAACAACTATAATTAACTATATTATAACCACAGAATCAGACCCTATTGGGCTCCGCTCTCCACTATCAAACAACACATTAAATTGGCATACACATGCATTTGACTAATTTATCAGCACACAACTAGCTTCCTATTGAGCTCTGCTCTCCACTAACAAACAACACATAAAGTTCGCAAACACATGCATTCATTATTAGCAGCACACCACCAGCTTCCTATTGTGCTCCGCTCTTCACTAACAAACAACACATAAAGTTGGCAAACACATGCATTCATTATTATCGGCACACAACCAGCTTCCTCTTGAGCATTGCTCTCCACTAACAAACAATACAAATCAAGCATGCAAACACAGAATCCGAAGCACCGAGCAAAAAGAGAGTATTTGACTTACCTCAACTCAAAGCAAAAAGTAAAAAAAAAGGGCGACGACTGGAGCATTAACCAGTTAGCAATACTTTGCCAATTTTCCAGAGAAATTCACCCAAGAATCTAAAAAGAAGAAAAAGTTAGAGAGTGAAGTTGAAAAAACACAAAGTCGAAGGACTAAAAGACAATTCTGTCTACTATTTATAAGAATAACAATATAAAGAGTTCTATATTAAGAATAGGTTAATATAAACAAATTTTAAACTAAAGCATAAATACATGTTTCTTAAAGATATACATTTCCTCGCCATAAGAAGAAAGATAATTAGCTCAATGTATCAAAGATGAAGCTGAAGTAATTGGACAATTATTAGCTTCCTTACTAAAATAGCGTGCTTAGACAATTTTAAAATAAATGTCAAGAAAGAAATGACAACAATATCCATGCTGTTTCACACCAAGTATTGGATAAACTACTCAATCACTAGTTGAGATGGGCCAAAAAAGGACCCATAACTGCAGCGATGAAGATTGAAGACAATATTTTAAGAACATTCATGATAACAAATTCCATCCTATCCATGTTAAATAAACAAAATATGATTGATGAAGAACACAAAGCATGCATAAATATTACCTGCATAAGCAAAAAGGTTAAAAAAAACAAAATTCAAACTCGCAAAAGTTATAAGTCACACACAGCCATAGGAAATAACACATATCTTAAAAACCAGGCATAATTAAACATAAACAAGATAAAAGCTATCACACATACTCAAAATTAAAATAAGAACCTCAAATAAAAGAATAAACAAAAATTAAGGTGAAATAAGAAAGGGCACATCTATGCAAAGAAGGAGAAAAGCCAAAAATAATCCGAAAAGCTTTCGAAACAAATATATGATTGGGGTCATGTTATGAGTTTGAGTTTGGAAGGGAAAGTAGAAACAAGTTAGAGTAAACGGAATGTCATCATCGTAAACAACATTAGTCAAGTTGTAAACAATTACACTTTATACGTTATACATGGCTGCAATGCAACTCAAAGTTGAAGAAGAAACCATTTAATGACTAATCATTTATATCATGGAAAAAAATTAATACTATGTGTGTATGGTTGATGGTTAATTGTTTTGGGGATTAATTGTTCTGATACACATATGCACAAGTAAAGTAAAGTCTGTTACTAACATGAAGTAATTGTCTATCAAACAGTTAATAATTCACAACTGAAATCAGATATATAAAGAGTCACATGGAGTTAGGGCAGTTATTGATTGAGAGTGGAATAGGAGGGGAGAGCCCAGGACTCTCGAATATCCTTGAATAGGAGATACTGGTATGTGATCAGAACAAAAAGAAATCTGGCATCGATTTTGCTTGTTGGCTATTGGGATAAAATGTCACATGTTTGTAGTAAAAGATTGGATAAAATATTCAAGTAAAGGCAATATTAGTGATATGGGTGTTATTTACGTCATTGTGGTGGCACTGTGGTGGTGGCCGGTGGTGGTGCGGTAGCCCTGGAAAAGGGAACAGGGTTTAGGGAAGAGGGAATCGGAAGAGGGCTTACCTACAGATGTCTGGTGGTGGTGCGGCGACTGCGCCGTCCGGTGGTGGTGCGGTGGCCGTTCGATGGTGGCTTCATCTGAAAGAGAGGAAGAGAGAAAGAGAGGGAAAGTAAAATGAGAAGAGAGAGAGGCTCGCGCGCTGTGTCTTAGGGAATTATATTTGCGACCGAATTAGTATCGATCACAATTTCGGTGACATCAATATTAAAAACTACTTTTGCGACCGATTATAGCCGGTGGCAACGTATTACCGTTATATTGGTCGCAAAATCGGTGACAAAATGAGTAAAAAAAGTTGGCTTTTCATTTCTCAAATTTTGCCATCGAATTTGTCACTAATTAAAATACAAACATTGTGACAGGCGCATTAGTTGCAAAATCGGTTGCAAATTTGAGTCAAAAAAGTTGACTCTTCATTTCTTAATTGCTGCCACCGATTTTGTCACCGATTTCAATACAAAAAATTGTGACGGCTAAATCGGTCGCAAAATCGGTAACAAATTCACATTTAAAATCTTGTTCTCTATTAACTGATCACCTGTCACAAATTTAGTCACAAAACTTATATGTTGCGACCGACCAGAATTGTGGCAAAATTTCGGTCACAAAAACATCATTTTTTTTGTAGTGTTTGGCAATTTTAGGATTAAGAAATAGGTGAAGTATCGGTCTTTATTACAATTGAAACTTGTATTAGATGTGACCACTATCATACCACCTGCCATGGCTCTCTTTTTGACCTCTTTGATTTTTAAATCTTAGCAATCAAGTTATTCATGATTAGAAAGAATCAGGATTTACAAAGAAAACTATAGCATAGTTAATGTTGGAAATCTCAATAACTTAGGAAATATATGTTAAGGCAAAATTCTTTTGAGCATGAGTTTTAATGAGACAAACTTTTTAAAGCAGGTCTATGTGTTCTGAAAAGATATAGGCTAATGGTTGTGTTGGAGATGTGTCTTACAAGCACAAAAAAGGGTTGATTAAATTAGGAAGACCTTGAAGAGGATATTTGAATATTCATAAGGCTATAAAAGAGAGCCAAGAATATGTGTTGCATCAGAAACGTCCTCTTCATCAAGGTGAATCAAACACCAAGAACTCAACCTCTCGAATGCTAGATGATCAAGAGCTAGACATGGAGAAGTGTCTTCAAACATGGATGGACTACTTGAAGAACAAGAGATATATCAGCAAGAGTAACCATGCATCAGAAGACTACAAAACGATCATCAACAACTCCAACAAGTTATGCATCAGAAAATTATCAGCAACCATTGAGCAGATTTGAAGAATCAAGTATATGAGCGTATTTTAATGTTGTTAATAATTGTAAATACTGATGTTTAATTATATTTTGTAGGATGAGTTCATTTGACATCAAGAGGAGACTCATGCAGGTGTTGGTACGGTGCTTCTATCTAGGGGCACTCTCTGACCTCTAACAACACCGTCTTTTTGGAGGTTGTTGGACGTAAGAATAAGAATAGCAATGTGTATAGGTTAGGATAACTGGGCGATGAGTACCTCACCTTATCATCTAGTTTGCAGTGGACACAAACGCTAAACTTTAGCAGATTAGGGATGTAACGCTCTTCGTTACATTAGTAACCCAAATTAATAATTTAAATAAAATCAGGAAAATAAAATTTTTCTTAAATAAATACTGAATAAATACTTTATATAATATTAATCCAAAATAACTGTTTACATTAATTCAAAACTGAAATAACATAATCAATTTCAAAACCTCAAAACAAGGCGTCTATAATATCTCACATAAGAAAATAACTAAAAGATAATAAAGGTCCTCCTGGCATAAGCCATACGATACTAACCAAGCTCTAAAATTAAAGAGATGGTCTTCAAAACGTCTGGCTGCTCAACAGGAACGTCCTCAGGTTCTGAAAACAATACTACTAATGAGATATGAAATCCTAGTGAACAGAAATACAGTTTAAAAGGTTTTCACAAAAGCATTGTTCTCAGCCGGTGCGGTAACCGCGGAAAAACTGTCCATGGTACCCGCTATTTTCAAAATAATGTAATAATAATAATAATAATAATAATAATAATAATATAAATTATTATTGACAGTAAATAGTCATCATTAACACATCATAAATCAAATATGACAAAATCTCATATATCAAACAATCTCAAATATCCTCATATGTTATATGACTTTCAAACTGCACAAAACAATGGCGTCCCATTGCCTACCTTACTCATGAAGGTATTTCGATATCACCTTCTCTTCGGTGACATTACTCATTTCGATACCAACCATTGTACACCGGTGGTATTACTCATTTCGACATTCCAACGTGTGGCGATGTTACTTTTGATATCTCATCATGGCGGTATTTCATATTTCGACATCCCAACTCATTGCCAGTGTAACTTTCAATACCCCTATCATAGGCCATATTAGAGCAAACAACATTCAACATATTAACAATTATTTTCGAAACCCCAATTCATTGGCAGTGTTACTTTCGATACCCCTATCATAGGTGGTGTTACAGCAGACAACATTCAACATATTAACAGTTATTGAATCATGCCAATATTACAAATATCATCAAATAATGCATATATAGCATGTCAATTGAATCAAATCACGTATGTATCATATATATATATATATATATATATATATATATATATATATATATATATATCATGGCATCAATCTCAATAATAAACATTTGGGCTCGTTTGGTGGTCAGAATAGGATAAGGATGGATAGGATATGAGAGCTGGATAAGGATAGGATAGGATATGAGCATGATAAGCTCTTATCCTGTCCAATGTTTGATGTGCATCAGATAATGACAGGATATGATATAAAATATCCACAAATGATAAAATTATCCTTATATCAAAATTACATTTTTTTTCAAAAATAAATTTTAATATTACGTGGTTGTTTTATACATTTAAATTAAAAAATATTTAATAATATATATTTTTGGCTTTTTAATTATAAATTAGTCCATTTTTTAAAATTATAAAAAATTAACTTTTTTTTCACTTTTTATAAAAATTGTTAATTAAACCACATATTTTAATTAGTATTAAGGTTGACTAATTAGGTTTGAAACCGTAATTAAATAATAACAATATTAAAGATAAGAGATAAAAGAAAGCATTTTCTTATCCTATCCTGTTGGTTCTAACCCAGCTCCACCTTCAGGATAGAATTATAACTAAGTAACAGGATAGGATAAGCTAACAGGATAAGTTTATCCTATCCTGCTGGTTCACCAAACTACAGATTAAAACAGGACATGATAGCTTATCCTATCCTGCCTCCCTTATCCTGACCACCAAACGGGCCCTTAATTGACAGCAGGAACACTTTAGAAGGAAAATCCCTAAATTTAGAAAATCAGGATTTGACCAAACACATGATTATTTTCCAAAAACTTATTTTTGAAAGCATAACTCAAACCCCAAATCAATTTTCATCATGAAAAGGGTGAGAAAGAGTATTTATACTCACCTCTTGAAGTCTTCCCAAAACCTCAAATATTATTTAATACAAATCCTAGTGTTTCACCGTGAATCTTTCTTTTCTTCTCGATACCGAAGTTCTTCATACTGCAAGCGAAATCCTCAGCCTTCTGTAAAATTATTTTTCACTGCTCGCGGTGTTTAAGCTTCGTCACTTCCCTTTTATTGAAACAGAGTCAGGGTATTTCTTTGCAAGAATTACAATTGAATTCCGTTATATGCTTCACCACCCAGTGATGTTTGGATATAGATTTGCATTAAGCCCAAAAATCCTAATAGGTAACAACCATGTGGGCCCACTTCTTTTATTTCTTTATTAATAATATCAGAAGAAACCTTCCCCTCCAGTACGTGAAATGAGAATCACGTCAATACCCTTTTTGTTTTTATTTTTATTTTTTATTTTTTATTTTAATTAAAACTTGTATTCGTTTATAATAGTTAAACAATTCCACTAAATTCTTATACTAAGTATTTCCGACACTAAACCTCATAACAACTTAATCTTTTTATTAAAATAATTATATTGAAATTATATGATGTTACAAGGGAGACGATCACCAACCTCAACATTGAGCTCTTGCCTACAAGGACGCCAACATCGAGAAGATTACAACATAGTTGGCAAAGCAGTGAGCATGCACTGATAGGACTGAGTATTTGGTACGACATCAGCAACAAATGATTCAGTATCTTTTCCAGCACTTGGACATTCAGCTTGCTCAGCTACCATCTCCACCATCTTCGCTTGCTTCAGATGACGACCCTGATGACAATGTTCTGCCGGCCATCTGACCCTAATGACATTGTATTTTTCATATTGTTTTTCATTGCTAAACACTTTATGTATTACTTAATTTGACTTTGATGAATAAAATATATATAAATTTGTGATTCTGTTTGCTGCGGTTCTATTTGTATCTATGATTTTTAGGTTTTGGTATTTGATTATTTGTAGTTTTAAAGAATTGGGTAGGTTTATAAAAAAGGAAAAAAAATCATAAACTGTAAAACCAATTTAGCGATTGATAGAATTGATCGCTAAATTGGTCATTCAATATTAGCGCCTGAAATAATCGATCGCTAACCTTTGGTTACAAGCAACTTCATATTAACAACCGATATAGTCACTCGCTACCTTGGCTTCAAATAAAGTTTGGATTAGCGACTGAATGAATCAATCGCTAAGGTGAACTTATAGTTAGGGATTGCCCAATCAGTCTCTAAGTTGGTTATAATTTGTTGCTATGACCGTGGTCCAACGGCTGATTTTACTACGTAGAGATCAAATTTTTTGAGCCCCGAATGAGTTAGCAATCGGATTTTTGGCAACGGTTGTTATTTGATCTCTATTTTGATCGTTAACTCATTTAGCGGCAGATAATCAGCATTTAGTGACCGATAAAATTGGTCATTAAAATATATATATTTTTTTAGTGAAAAATCTCACTAATGTTAGCAGTTTTTCTGTAACAAAATTAATCTAATTGATCTAAATCGGTTTAAACGCTCCAACTAAGAAATCCCGAGTCATAACCTTTTATGGGGCCTTAAAAGAATGTTTTAGGAGTAAATACCCAATTTGGTCCCTGAAATTGTAAGGTCGTATCAACTTAGTCCTCTACATTATCAATATTCCAAAATGATCATCGGAATTACAAAATGTAGCAAATGCATCCCTGACATTATTCACTTAGTTTCAAATGCATCCCTGACATTACCAACTTAATGTCATTATAGTCTATGCAAATACCAATGGAGGGACGAATCTGATTAACTTTCTGCAATTCCAGGGATCATTTTGGAATATCGATAATGTGGGGGACTAAGTTAATACGACCCTACAATTTCAAGGACCAAATTGAGTATTTACTCAATGTTTTAGGGGTAGCTCATTCCTAACACAAGTCCTTTATATATATATATATATAGTAACTCGTGAACTTTATTGTGGCTTGTCCTTGCCATTCTATGTATAGTATATTGGAATACAAGAAATAGAGAATTGGGCAGGTGGAAAGCCCGAGGATAGGCCCATTACCACATATATATTTTCATGGTAAAGCAATGGCATAATGAGATTCTGGAATTGATGAAGGCCCAGAGGGACTGGGTTTATATTCATCATTGTAGTGACATACCTACTAACTACTAAGTAATATTATCTCCGATTATTAACATAAGAGACAAAATTCTAATTTATCAAAGTAAATAAAAAAGTATTGAAATCAATTCATTTTTAATTTTATTTCATAGATGTTCCTATTTAATTACTATCGATTCCACTAACTTATTTATTCTTAAATTTAAGCATCATTCTATCTGACCAATAAGTAAAATACTTGTATGGAAAATTGTTTAGTTTCTTTAATATAAATTTTATAATAAAATAAGGATAAAAATAAAATTTAACATAAAAATTAATCACTTTTTCTTATAAATTAAAAAAAAAAAAAAAGACCATTATATCTTTTTATATTAAAAGGAAGGATATACCTGCGCGAACAATATATGCTGGTTTTCCAAGATGATGACAGCCCACAAGGGTGCTTAACTCCTACCTACCGACATACCTCCTCTTCCGGAATAGGGAACACCTCACACCTGGGATAAAGTTGCAGTTCTTGTAAACCTCTATTATTTGTCAAGGCTGGCCTCCTTAAGGACAGTTTTTTTATTGCAATGTATCACCATAAGAAGCACCAATTATTGGAAGCTTAGTGTAACCCTACCCCACACAGAGACAAAACCAACATTGTACATGTATCTCAGTACAGTTTGTTCATATAATGAAAGAATCTAATGTGCAGGTGTCCTGGATTTTGGGCATCGCTTCATGACTTTTAGAAAAACAGCACTATGCCAACTTTTTAATTCGGACACTGTTAAAGCTAATGTGTGGGGCGGACACGATTGAGTATTCGACCTCCTTTTTTTTGTCCATTAGAACCAAAAGATTTCGCATCTGGCCTAATGTACGCTGTGGTGAAAAATTATGCAGCTTGTTATTCTCCTGAGGGAGGCCTTGGGGCTCTGCAACATTAATTGGACGGCAAAGGACTAAAGCACTATATATATATATATATATATATATATATCACATATTGGATTAAAAAGTAGAATTTTTTTTCTGAAAATTATATATATCATTACACACATATAAAATCCAAATGTTATACAATATTTTATATGTATGGTTATTAAAAGGGACAAGATGACCAATAAGACTCACCACAGTTGATAGATATATTGGACTCTTTAATCATGTTTTCAATGGTTCACTTCCTGCAGTGTATATAGATAATTTTTTGTTGGGCAAAGGAAAAGTCAAAATCCACTTCGATGATCTTTTTGTCTTGAAATGAATTAGTCACCAATTATCGGTTTAGAATAGCATTGTGCACAAGAAAAAGGACAAGATGAATAATATTATGATTCTTTTGTTTGGAGGGAGTTATTCTTGCTATAAGGATGGTAGATTTACCGAAATGATGTATTTGACAAGTGACATGTGATGATAATAATTGATGTTATCTAAGTTGCACCAGCATAAAAGTGGTGCAATCATGCATCATATTTTTTGGGGCAATCTCAAACATTCATTTGGACACCAAATAGTGGTTGAATTTTCAACCTTTTTGTGTGTTCCAAATAGATGGTTGAGATTGCTCCAAAAAGATGTGCACACATGCACCCATTTAAGCAGAGTGCACCATAGAATGCACGGATAACAACTAATATAATGCATAACTAGATTTCTTGTGACTTGTGGCAATGATTACAGCTGCCAAGAGGAAGGGGTGAATCAAAGTTAAGTTAATGTTGGTAAATGCCTAAGTAACCAGAGTCGTATTAACATAAGAAAATGATACAAAAGTTAAATTAACAAGGGCCGACAATATTGTTTTATTGGCTTATGATGTGTACCTTTAATAAGAAAACCTTTTCACCGTGGTAAATGCTTAATTTAGATGATATGTGACAGAGACATTATGGATTTAAAACTCAGAGTTACCATACTGTACACATTATTTTTTTAATTTCAATCTTGCAATTAAGGGTGTGTTTGGATAAGCAGTTTAATTAAGCGCTTATGCAACAAGCTTTTTTCAAATAAGCTAAAAATAACTTATTTTCAGAAGCTTCTCTAACAAGCTTGTTGAAGCTTATATAAATATCATAAACTATTTTCATAAGTTATTTGTATAAATTTATTTTGATAAGTTATTCTTATAAGCTCAAATAAGCTCTTACTCTTTCAAACGTATCCTAAGTGCACCTTATCATATAAGTAATATAGGATTAGAATCATTACATATCAAGAAAATATAATTCAAAAAAATAAAAATAAACACTATCTTAAGAAAATTTATGAAATTTAAGGTGAATTTTATGATACTGCAAGGGTAACTTTACCCTACTTAGGTGATCCATCAGGTTGTGAGAACTATATGACTTGACCCACCAATATAATCCATTTAATTGAGGTGACGTATTCTGGTTGGACATAATAATTTTTACCCCAAAATTATTGGGGGTACCGGAGAATACACCTAAATTTAAAGGTACAATATATCTTTTGCCATTTAATTATGCAACTCTACCCTTGATCTTCTATATAAGCCTTCTCCACCCTAAACCATTCCATCTTACCTTGCTTTCTCATTTCTTCTTATCTTCTCTTCTAATCGCTTGTCATCTCCATTTCTATATATATCCTCTTTAACATCATGGAGAAGAAAGCCCTCCTCAGACTTCTAGTTATTCTTCTTGGTCTTTCCTATGCTGCTGCTGTTCCGGCAACCAGTAAGTTTCAAGGGTTTGACCTTTTAGGGTTTTGATGCAGACTTGTCAGTTTGTTTATATATACTTTATATTTAAGGATGTTCATCTTGTGAATAAATAGGAAGCCCCATGACCAGGAAAGTGGATCAATCAGTGCAAGATAATCAGGCTAAGGTTCTCTCTCAATTTTTTTTCATCTCAAACGCAGATATTTTTGTAACTACTTTATATCTTATTAATCTTAAATAAGAAAACAATGGGCAAAATAACCACTGAGAGACAAGTCTATGCAGCCCTAGCTACATGGCAGAATCAATTTTATCTTCACTGATTAATATTTGAAATTGTAAGGGACTAAAACAGATCTTCAAAGATCCCAAAGTAATAAAAAAAAAAAAGTTCATAGCCATAACCTAGTCAAGATTCCAAGTTTTGATTTCTCTAAAAAATGTCCTAGTCTACAAGTTATAACCCAAAATAGACGGCCGTTTTACTTCTATTTATTATCTATGGACTATGTGTTACTTATCCTAAATTCTTTTTGGTGCACGTGATACTGTAATTTATATTGTGTAAGTACAACATAGTTGTGATCTTCTTTAATTTTCAGGAGGATCTGGCTGTGGACTTAAGGAACAGTGAGAAGCTGTTCGACATGAAGGTAGGACTTGAAGAGGGAAGAATGATAATGGATATTGCAGATTACCCTGGAACAAGGGCAAATCCAGCCCATGACCCTAAATTCCCTGGAAAACCTTAAATTTTTCTAACTACCAAGTTGGAATCAAGGTCCTAATTAGTTACCAATCATGTAAGATAAAGAGTGTGGTTTGGATTGTCCTGGTTTGCTATATTGAGTGTGTTCTGTCAGCGTGGTTTTTAATCAAATCTTAATTTAGTCTATAAATGCTTTGGTTTTCCACATTTGTGTTGTGAGGGTTTGGTGTTGTAACTTGTAAGATAAAATATTTTATCGTATCTGGTATGCTGATGGAGGCTTGTACTGGTTAATTTGGCGATTGATGTCTATCCCGTACCGTCAATTGCCTTGATTTCCAATCCAGAGTGATAATATGTGAAATAAATTTGGTTAATTTCTGGTCTAAAAATTACACTTGAAACTGGTCTGTGTTTCAATTAAATATATGGGAACGTTAATGTTAACCTCTAAATTGTGCAAAACAGACGGATATGCTCAAATGGAATGGAAAGGTTAAAACGAAGCTTCTAACATTGTATTGAATTTTTTGTTATCATACTTTATGCTCAAATGAAATTATTTACGTGTACTACTCAACGTATTATCGTTATCAGAATGTTTACATGAATATTTAAGAAACACGTGCCAAAAATGCCGATTTTTTTTGTTAGTAGCTTCAACAAAATTGTCAACGTAATTAATTTTCACCGGTTATAGTTACATTTAAGACTCTAAGGCCATCTCCAAGGGAGGTGTTCATGCCACTTTTGCTTATAAGCACCCTTCATATTAAAGAAACAACCATTGAAGCGGGGTGTGCAGTGGGGTTCTTAATAAGCATTGAATTTTGGGAGGTGCTTAAACAAGAACCTATGCTTAAAGGAGAAGAAAATGGCTGGTAGATCCTATTGAGTAATAAGTCTTAGAATTTGGGTTTGAGGCTAAGTTAATACCAAAAGCTAGCTCATGAGGTGAGGGCTGCCCTTCATTTATAAGCATTATTCAGGTCATATCACTATCCAATGTGGGACTCCAACACACACCCCCTCACGCCCAGGACTGAACATATGGAGCGTAAAGTTTGCAAAACTGGTCCAACGGATCTCGGATAGACTCTGATACTATCTTAGATATTTGGGTTTGGGTCTAACTCAACCCTAAAAGCTAGATCATGGGATGAGGATTGTCCCTCACTTATAAGCACTATTCAGGCCATATCAATATTCAATGTGAGACTCCAACAATAAGAAGTTGTGATTGTTGATGAAATATAAGGATATAAGGTCATTTGTGGGCTCTATTTAGTAAATTTTTTGAAGGTGCTGAGTTGGAGAGAAAAAGTGCATCAGTTATAAAAATAAATAATAGGTAAAGGTAAGACCTTAAGATTCCCTAAAAGTAAAAATGTGAGGTACATGATTGGAGATGCTCTAAGTAACAAGCTTCCTTATCATATTGCTAGGCAACTTCAGTAACCATCACAAAAAGCATAAAATCCAAGCAAGGAGAAATTATTACGGCAATAATAACCACATAGGAATGTTATATGGAAACTTCAGAAACCTAAGTTTCGTATTTGTTGATTTTGAATTTGTAAAAAATCTTCATACTTGGAATCGGAAGAATCAGATTTTCTGTCAAGAAAGTAGCGAAGTTGATATGTAATAACAAAACCGAATGAGATCCTCTTCATTTCTCCTCTCCATTATCATAGTTTTAGGGGATATAAACATGATAATGTGATATTGGATGATGTCCAAATATTTTCTATACACCCTAAAATGATGGCAAAGGATTTTTACCCTAAGAAAACTCCTCTTTTCCTTTATCTCATTACATGGCTTGAATCCATTGACTGTCTTCCCTAAGATGGATACATTCTCTATACTCCCCCTATTGAACAATCATTCTTTACGAAGTGCTGGAGATTCAAGACCAATTAAATTAGTTTGGTGACGTCACGTTCAGTAATATTTTATTGCAGCTATCTACTAGATCGTACTATATATATATATATATATATATAGGAAGATTGAATAATAAAGGAGAAGAGAAAAGAAATATCGACGTGTGTTTTGCTTGTTTTATATTTTATAATGAAAGAATGAGCTTCATCGTGTCCATGAAACTTTCATTGCATCAATACAAAAATATTTTTTAACCGTAAATTAGATAACAAGATGGAGAGCATAAGTTTATAATAAATCTTAATGTTTTTCATAGAAAGAATATAAATGCAAAATATATTTTTGCTTTCTCATTGTCGCAATCTAACCCCTCATATGTACGATGATTTCAGATGCGTTTGAGTAAATAATTTAATTAAGTATTATTTAATATATACTTTTTTTGAAATAAGCTAAAAATAGTATATTCCAAAATTGTTTTATTGGTAATCGGTTAACTATGTTTAACTTAATTATTATGATCCAAAAAATTAGTTGCAATAAAATTGATATATTTTTAATATATGTTATATATTTTTTTTACATATTTATTGTTTCAAAATTAAAATACAAATGAGTTAATATTTTAAATTGAAACAAAAATAAATGTAAATAAAGATGTAGGTTATATTTGGTGAACTTTTTGTTAGATTTTCTTTAATTCTTTAATTCTTTATTCTTTATGCGGAAACATTAAAAATTATAAGCATATATCCTAAAACACATAAACCATATAGCCCAGATCTACGACATGCCAGATTCTAGGATTCAATGATTATTAGTATACCTGGATCCATCGTATATTCCTGACCTTAAGCCTTCTTCAAAAGAGAACTGGATCACCAACCTTTGCGGAATGAAAGTGGCAATCGATCACGAGCAGGATGGGTTGATCGTCTTCTTGTGCGGAATACATTGACAATTAATCAACATAGATGGTAAGCGGTGGTCTTATGGTTCTTCCTCAACCAAATCTCCTTAGTTCCTTGATGGGACCTTATGCTCTCTTCAAATGGGGAGATGATCAGAGTCTGAGTGTGTCTATTTGGCGTATCGGGGACCATAATCATTCTTGACGTATTAAAGCCTATTAGGGTTCTCATTAACCCCTAATGGGCCAATACTGGTATCCACTATTAAGCCCATATCAAGTTCCTTTTGGTAGCCTAATGGGCTCACTTAATTAGATCATTAATATTTAGCCCCTTAGTGATAAATAGCTAATATAATAGTTAATAAAGTATGAGCCCACATAATAGTTGGAAATATAAATTTCCAACAATCTCCCACTTGGGCTACATATTGTTCCTAAAACAATTAAATCATAAATTTCTTAGGTGCACATCCGAATGATATTTATCTTTAGACTTCCTCTTAACAATCTGGTCCATCTTATGCATTAACAATGGAACTACCGCGACTTTTGTCACAACAGAAAGACGTGACTAAACCCCGATGATCACCATATTAATACACTTATTGACATAGATCAAATATGGATGGGCGACATGGAAATTACATGCAATGTGATCTGCACCATGCTTATTTCCAACTGATCCTGATTCAATCCTTATTGAGATCAATCAGAAATGCTGAAGTGACAAGCACGGTCGTGCTTGGCCTGAGCATGTCCATGTCAGAAGTCAACACCATTCATGAATCTTTAACCGCTGAGCACGGTTGTGCTTGGCCTGAGCATGACTGTGTCGGAAATCAACGCCTTACCTTAGTCCTTAAACGCTGAGCACACTCTTGCTCTACTTGAGCACGATCATTCTATACTTGAGCACGGTTGTGCCCGAGGACGATCGTGTCAAAATCAGTGTAAAATCCAAAAAATTCTTTAAGTACTGAGCACAGTCATGCCTGATGTGAGCACGACCATGTCAGTAATCAACGTCACCCTATGCTGTCAAAGGCTAGCCCAAGCAAGCCCTTGCTAACACAGCACGGTCATGCTTTCCTTATGCATGACCGTGCTTCATGTGAACATGGGCGTGCTCCACATAAGCATGATCATGCTCCATAATAAGCACACATAAAAGTTCAAGATTTATAAAAAATACCAACTTTAATTCTACAGAAATCCAAAATAATATAAGGCTTTAAACCAAAACCAAAGTATAGAACATAATGAAAGACTCCCACTAGACTAAGGTAACCTCAGATACAACACCCATATGAGCAGTGTGCTCATGAAAGACCTTAGGTGTCAATCCCTTAGTCAAAGGATCAACTAGCACATTGTCTGTTCCTGTATGTTCTATAACACTTTTCCCTTCTTGAACTCTTTGCTTCACCATAAGATACTTGATGTCAATGAACTTTAACTTTGTACACTACAAAAAAATAGCGTTTTAGCCACCGAAAAATCGGTCCCTTAATGAAACAAATCGGTCCCTAAATTGATTGGCGACCGATTTTGGGACCGATAAGTGAGCGTCCCTAAAACAGTGGTCACAAATGGTTTAGGAACCGATTTCTAGATCGGTCGCGGATTTAGAGACCGAATTTGCGGTCTCTAAATGCAGTCCCTAAATGTGGTCACAAAGGCATATTTCGGGACCATATTTCGGGATCGAAATATTTAAACTTAGAGACCGAATATGCGGTGGCTAAATATTTCAACAGCTAGTTTTAGCTACCGCTAATTCGGTGGCTAATTCGGTCTCTAATATAAATATTTTAAAAAAAGTAAAATTAAATATATTTTTTAAAACTAAATTATATTTTTTATGTAAAAGATTAAAAAAACTAAAATAAAATAAATTACAGAATAATCACTGAGCCCAATAATAAAATAGAAAAGGTCCAAAATTATATATATAATTCAAAATTTTAATATATCATTTGATCCATCAAAATATAACTATTAAATAAAGGTATCTCCTAATCACGAGGGGGTGCACGAGGGGGTGAAGGTAATGGACTCAAATCATCATCGGCGTCCTCATCATCAACATCCTCATGATCAACCGCATCATCGTGCACGCGGCCTGAACCTGAACCCGAACCACTAGCCCGCATCATCTGGTAAAGCTCATCAATCCTAGAACTCTGATGGGTTAACTCAGTCCTAATCGTCAGGATCTCTTGGTCTTTCGCAGCTAGCTCCCGATTCAGGTTGAGGATGACCTCTCGACAGTCCACGGTAGGGCAGGGTTCGGACTGAGTACATGGCGTTGATGAGGCCACAAAGTCATCCCCCATCGGCCCTAGTCCATAAACATACCCTTTCTTGTTCTTCCCTCCTGCCGCCTTCAAGAAAAGGGCATTATCAGAGGCGGCAGAGTGCTCCTGCCCTTGATTATCAGCCTCTCCTCGGAGGCGATGAAACGCTTCCTGTATAATATCACAAACATTAGCACTATTGTAATTATTAAAAATAATTGTTTTATAAGCGAAAAAAATGAATTAATCAACGCACTAGGGTTGCTCTAACTCATATATTAGGGGTGAGCGTAGGACGGGTTGGGACAAGACCGGGTTGACCCGACATGTAATGAAAAAGTAAAACAATAAAAAAAAGCAACAACACTGCACAATTTTGATTTAATCCCTAGCCTCTTAAATAGAACTTTTGCCTAATATGAAAGACCCTCACCCTAAACATAGGATATGTCATGCAGATTTAGCACTAAAAAAACATAAAGCTAAGCACAATAATATCCAACCAGGATCAACACAGGTGTTTGACTCATTCAACAGGAAGGAATTAAACCAGCATGCCAAATCAGGATAGCAATGTATGCCAAATTAACATACCATGAAGTCCATGACTACTCATAAATTATCATATATTTTTATATATTTTATTTCGTAAAACATTATTACTAGATTCTATTAATTTAAAAAATATTCAAATAGCTAAACAATTCTATCAAAACGAACATTATTTCTAACTTCACACCATTAGGGTTCATTATAATTATGTTTCTTCTCCACCACCCCCCATAGTTAATATCTTTTCATTTAGAATCAATTATCTATACAAAAGGGTGTATTGATGCATCCTAAGTGCTAAATCATAGAGAACTCATGTTTCCTTCAATCATGTTTGAAAATGAACTGTAAGTATATTAGAATGATCCACACATAACCGTAGCACATATTATGTAAATTAGACTTCACTTATCCATAGAACATTATGATTTCCATTTGCATTTTAACTTTTAAATTGTTACAAATCCTTTACTAACAAATGCACAGTAAGTATATTAGAATGATCCACACATTAAACTATAGCACATATTACTAAAGGAATATCAACCAACAAACATTACTAGAAGATACAGAGGTAACACAATGCACGATCAAATAGCACCCAAAAACATATTTATACATCAACTCTCACCAACTAACTGCAATATACCAAATAACTTGAGCATTCAATGTCTGCTGTATTTAAAGAGGAAAAAAGACATGAAGTTGATAGGTGATGTTCATCCTATGCATCATCCTTCTGTCTCTCATTGTTGATAGTCTCATCCCATGTTAGTTACTTAATCTTGAAGGTTCAATGACCACTAAGTTAGTCCAGCCATCAATGAAGGATTCCCATTTGAGTCCTCTGATTCATAGAACCATGAATATCATAAAACTTCAAAGACTGGTCCCAGCTGCAATTCCTTCAAGGATGAACACCTCAAGACTTGGCGAGAGACCATTATGGTTTAGACCCATTATAGTTATTTAAGTTTCAGAACACCTCAGGCTTAGTTGAGGATGAAACACTTGCTCAAAAGAAATTAAAGAGAGCTTTATCAGGCTTTATAAGGTACACACTTCAATTATTTTCATCTCACTTTATTACTTCGAGCTTAGCATTGTTTATCAATTTATAAAGCATGATATGATTGAAACTGGTTGCATACAAACATACAAACATCTCACTTTTTTTGTTTCATGTTTTGCCGCCATTATTCAAACATTAGTCTGCAATCGAGAATACAAACTCACTTACACCAAAGCTGATATGAAACAGGACATGCGAAGAACACTTACAGCAACTCCCGCGGACTTCTCGTTGACCCACACCCCACTCTTAGTCTTCTTGGTCACCTCCATGACCTCATATGCAGTGGGGTCTCTCTGAAATTTCTTCTTCTGCATATATAAAAGCAACACTTAATGTTTATAATTAATAATAAAAAATAGCAAGGTAAGCTAGAAAATAAATTTATTTAGAATTTTACTTACCAACTTTTCAAAATGACTAGGAATGGACCTGGAGCCGCTGGTGTACCGAGGAGCAGTAGGATCCTTAGCACGGTTTCGCTTCCCAATCGCGCTCTTCTGGAGGAACTTTGGGTCCTCGGCCCAATATTTCCGCAGGCCCTCTAGCACATGTGGGAAGAGCCAATCACCGCTATCCTCGCCATTCCGGATCTTATTCATGGCATTCTTCACCAGCCTGCCTCCTCTGGACTCGAAGGCCTTCCTAATTGCCTTCAAGTCTGAAGGTAACCACCTAAACTTCCCCTGCAAGAAAACATCATATTAGGTAACGATGTTTAATTTGACAATATGAAAATGAAAATAAAAATTAAAAAACCTACTCCAAATTCCCTAAACCACACATCACGAACATCCTTATCCACTTTTGTCCATGTGGGCCATGGGTGGTCATATTTGCCCCTGTATAGCTTCGCAATAGCCTCCGCAGGTGCTGATGGGGGGTCAAAGCTGTGAGCAACAAACAATATATATATATATATATATATATATATATATATATATATATATATAACTTAATCAGTAAACATAATTAGTAACCAAATTAATAAACATAAACATTATGAATAAATGTAAATCAAACTTACTCTAGTTTGCCGGCAGGACGAATCCAGATCCTCCTATCTGTGGGATCTGTCATCCCTGGCTCAAAAGGCATCCCCCATGCTGTGCACAAGATACATGTGTGGCTGCTGTGGCAGGTGTGGGTGGTGTGGGCGATGTGGGTGGTGGTGCTGCTGCTGCTGGGGGCCCCACGGTAGACTGTGATCCTGTTGAGCTCACATGAGGCGGGGCTGATGATGGGGTGGTTGATCGTCTCCCCCGATCGCGACGACCACCATGGCCGCCACGAACTGGTCTATCTCCACCTGTGCCGTCTGCCATCTGTTATTTAAGATAAAACAAATATCATTGTTATCAATATATATATAAATATAAATATATATATATATATATATATATATATATATATATATATATATATATATATATATCATTAATTTATAGATATTTGTTGGATCCTAACCTGTGGTTTTCTAGCCTAAAACAAGTGAGTCAGCTTCTCACTCGTGTTCATTGTTTCTTGTTTAATGCACAAGCATAATCAGGCACTTGACACATACAACAAATAAGAAATCATAGAAAATATTTTTTTCATATACAAATAACCTAAGTGGAGTCTCCATCACTGAACACGCTCTCACTCTCTTCACCGACGGATGAGATACTTGTATTCTTGCTTTCTTCGTCCAAATCATATTGATTCAGTAATGATGTGTTAACTACCTCGTCGCCACCCCCAACATCCGCAAGAATATCATTATAATCGTCTGGATCAATATGTAGCATTACTTGGAGCCCATCAATTTCATGGACTTCTTGGTATGGAGCCTCTGTCTCGGCCGTACTGTTTACATTATCTGTAATCGCACTACGTGCCTTTATCTTAATAACACCCAACCAGTCTTGATGTCCATCAGGATACGAAGTGTAATAAACTTGCTCCGCCTGTTGTGCAAATATGAACGGATCATACACCTGATATCTTCGTGATTGTCTGACTTCAACAGTCCCAAACCTATTGTCTACTTTTGTGCCTCTATTGGGAGTATTATCGAATCATTCACACTTGAATAGGACTAACTTTTTCGTTGGACGACTATAGTACTCTATTTCAATAATATCAGTCAATATTCCAAAAAAGTCATCCTCTAATTGACCATTGGTCCCTCGTACACAGACACCAGAATTCGAAGTTTTCATGCCTTGACCCCATACCCTTGTGTGAAACTTATAGCCATTTATAATGTAAGTTTCATATGTTTCGACCATTCTAAGTGGGCCCCACGCCAAATCTATCAAAAGCAGATCTTGAATGTGATTTGTCGTATTTTGAACCTATACATAATGAATATGAAATTGAGTTTAAGAATATACAACATGTTACAAGGGCAAAGTTAGTAATTGACATGATGTTTGAACCACGTAGGAAAATGGTTGGCAATGTCCAGTTGAATTTGTGAGTCAGATTTGTCGGCATCAAGCTCTCTTAGCCATTCGGTATATTCACTACATCATAATAAAATAAATAGTTTAAACAAAGTACATACAAAAGAGGGTAAATGCCTGAAAAGATGATTTGACATTAACTTACTTTAGATATGGCTCCACCTCTTCGCAATTTAGAAGTACGTATAACTCAGCAACTTTAGCATCATGTGCACTCAAGTATACTTTATGGGATGCGCCACACGCACGACCAGGATAATTAAAAATTGATATTTGAGGACTAGATGAAGGACCTTCACTTGCGTCAATATTACGTGAGATTCTAGTCCTCCTTGTTTCTATTTCGAATGGATAGTAAAAAGAAGCAAAAGTAGAGGTCTCCTCCACTAAGTACTCTTCACAAATGGAACCTTCTATCCTAGCCTTACTTTTTACTTTATCTTTCAACGAACGCAAGAACCCGAGAAAGAAGATTGTTTAGAGATATGCTAATTGATGAAAACGTATATATTAAATAATCTAAAAGTAAAAGAGATGTATACCTCTCGAAGGGATACATCCAATGATATTGTACTGGACCACCAATTCTTGCTTCATACGGTAAGTGGATTGGAAGATGTTCCATAGCATCAAAGAAACTAGGAGGGAATATTTGTTCCAGTTTACATAAAAAAATCGGAACCTCACGTTCCATAACCAGTATTTGTTCAACATTTAAGGTCGTGGATGTCAACACTCTGAAAAACTGACTGAGCTCAACAAGCGGCTTCCAAATATCATTCGGTAAAGAGTCGAATGCAATTGGAAGCAATCGCTGCATGAATACATGACAATCATGGCTTTTCATTCCATGCAATTTTCCTTCCCTCATGTTGACACATCTTGATAAGTTGGAGGCATACCCATCAGGTAACTTGAGTTGTTTAACCCATTCACAAACAGCTACCCTTTGGGGTTTACTCAACACATATTTAGCCTTTGGTTTTTGAAGTTTACCACCCCCGACATCCTTCAACTCAAGCTCTCGTCGTTTACATATTTCTGCTATATCCAATCGAGCCTTAGACGTATCCTTCGTCTTACCATTGACATCCATAACCGTGTCAAACACATTCATAAACACATTTCGTTCTGTGTGCATAACACCAATGTTATGACGGAGCAAATGCATTTTCCAATAAGGCAAGCTCCAAAAGATACTCTTTTTAGTCCAATTATGTTTATCGCCATACCCAGGTATCGGTTCTCCTCCAGATTCATGGATGAATGGAAATGACTCAATTTGGTGCCATATCTGCTCTTCAGATAAATGTGGGGGAGGGGGAGCGGTCTCAACACGCCCCTTCTTGAATGTTGTTTTATTCCTCCTATAAGGATGATCTAAAGGAAGAAATTGGCGGTGGACATCAAAATATAAAGTCTTGCGATTGTGCTTAAGAGTGAAACCCTTTGGTCGCCCCATACAACAAGGGCAACCAAGCCTCCCCGCAGTCATCCAACCCGACAACATCTCATATGCTGGAAAGTCGTTGATTGTCCACATCAAAGCTGCTTTCATCATGAAATTCTGCCTCAAGGATACGTCATATGTTACAACACCATAATTCCATAAATTGTTCAACTCTTCTATCAGAGGCTGCATGTACACATCAATCTTACTTTTTGGATTTGACGGACCTGGAATTATGACTGTCAAAAACATAACCTCCCTCTTCATGCACATCCCAGGTGGGAGATTATACGGAGTCACAATAACTGGCCAACACGAGTAAGCTTTACCGTACTGACCAAAAGGATTGAATCCATCCGTACATAACCCCAATCTCACATTACGAGCTTCTTGAGCAAACTCTGGATACATCCTATCAAAATGCTTCCATGCTTCTCCATCCGATGGATGACCTAAGATAGTCGGATCTCTCCGATTGTTAACATGCCATCGCATATGGGATGCAGTTGCCATTGAAGAGTACATTCTTTGGAGTCTAGGAGTGATCGGGAAGTACCACATTTTTTTCAGGGCGGTCTTTTTTACAATGCCTTTTCTAGTGGTTCTGAACTTGTACCGGTCAGCGCCACAGAATCTACAACTAACAATGGTTTCAGTCGCATATTCATTACGATACAACATGCATCCATTCTGGCAACATTCAATTTTCTCAACTCCCAAACCCAATTTTGCCACTGACTTCTTTGCTTGATAAAGATTACGAGGCATTCGGTTGTCAGACGGCATGGTCTCGCCCATCAACTCAACCACACGATTGAAACAACCTTCCGACATGTTGAAATCGGACTTGATGCTAAGAGCAACCAGAGAAGCCGACAATTCTGAGTAATTCTGACATCCATCGCATAACGGAGCTTGTGCAACCTACAGCATCTCATAAAATCTTTGTGCATCCTCATTTGGATCCTCTTCTATATGTTGGTCTCCCGTTGCACTGTCCTATTGAATGGCTCGACCAACTTCGGGGCCAACATGATCCATAATCATCTGCTCGAAAGGATTGTATTGTTCTCTCTGTTCACCACCACCGTAATATGCATCGTTCACCACAATCGGGGGAAGAGATGGCATAGACTCGCCATGGCTAGTCCAGTAGTAATAATTAGGCATGAACCCCCTCGTGTACAGATATGTCATCACATCGTCCCCAAAGTGCATCCATCTATACTGACATTTCTTACAAGGACACCTCATTTTTGGGTTTTGTTGTATTAGAAAGTTCGGGTCGTTGCGAGCAAACGTAACGAACTCCAACACTCCCTCCATGAACTCGGTTGTCAATCCTCCATCTTCCAACCTTCTATCCATCCACCTCCTATGCTCGGGAGCTTCTATTACTGCTAACTAGAACAACAATACTTAGTCTAGGATCCTCATTTGGATCCTCATTTCATTTAATTAACTAAATTACTAGCACACTATTGAGCTCTGCTCTCTACTAACAAACAACACATCATTTAAACAAACACATGCATTTGAATTATTTTTCAGCACACATACAACATCCTGCATATCAACATACACCCTATTGAGCTCCGCTCTTTACTAACAAACAAGAAATCAATTCAAGGATCACACATATTGAGCTCCGCTCTCTACTAACAATCAACACATCAATTAAATAAACACAAGCATTTGAATTATTTTTCAACACACATACAACATCCTGGATATCAACATACACCCTATTGAGCTCCGCTCTCCACTAACAAACAAGAAATCAATTCAAGGATCACACATATTGAGCTCCGCTCTCTACTAACAATCAACACATCAATTAAATAAACACAAGCATTTGAATTATTTTTCAACACACATACAACATCCTGGATATCAACATACACCCTATTGAGCTCCGCTCTCCACTAACAAACAAGAAATCAATTCAAGGATCACACATATTGAGCTCCGCTCTCTACTAACAATCAACACATCAATTAAATAAACACAAGCATTTGAATTATTTTTCAACACACATACAACATCCTGGATATCAACATACACCCTATTGAGCTCCGCTCTCTACTAACAAACAAGAAATCAATTCACATAACACATTCACTTAACAAATATCCAATTAACCAAATTCAACAATAAGACATACACAGTGATCATCAAAGCTTCAACTTGTAGCAAGCATACACAGATTTCAGCAATAAGATATACGCAGTGATCATCATTATAGCAACCAAGTACCATTATAGCAACCAAGTACTCATTTTTCATACATATTCTCATAATTAAACAATGAACAGTTAGTACCTGCACGTGTGTTGTTTGTGAAGAGTCTGAACACTAGAGCAGCTGGGACAAGCGAGAGTTCCTACCACATGGAATAGAATTCAAGTCATGAGCATAATCACATAAACCATATCATGTAAAAGTTCAATGCCGACATTACTAGCGCCAACACAGTTACAAATTTTGACATACAAGATTTCAAAAATCAATAAGTAAGAGAATCAGATCAAGTTCTTTGGTCAAACAAGCAGGTTGAAGTATTGTTTATGATAAAATATGATAATATATAGTAGCAAATAATTCATAAATATCAATATAGGTCCCTCATAAGCAAGGGAAGTGTGATCAGCACCTGGTGAGGGTGCGTTGTAACAACCTAACCATGTGGCAAGTAGGGCAAGAAACAGATTTGGGTACTGGGAATGGGACCAATGTAGCCGAGAGTTGGGAACTCCTTATTTTGAACCTCAGGAGCTTGTTCACAGCCAGAACCATCCTCTCCTTCAGAATCGGCCATCTCCTCACTCTCAAACTCTACTTGTTCTTCAATATCTTCCTCAGAGTCACTTATCTCTTCCTACTCCATCACTATCTCAGGATGAGACTGATCACTAATATCATCTACATCATATCTGGTGATGTTATCATTAGGAACAACCGAAGGGAGAACACTTGAAGCAAGAATGCAAGTGCTAGCTGAAGGATTTTTACCACCCTGCTGAAAATATGAAACACTATTCTCTTGAGCATTCATTGCTGATCCACAAATTGCTACAGTTTTCATAGGCCCTATTGGATCAAGTGCCTTTAGCTGTCTGTTTTTCACTGATTTCTCCCTTCTAGATACAGAACTTAACTGAATCTCCAAGTCAAGCTCATTGGATTTGTCATTAAGTCCAGAAGATCTATTGGCTATAGCTGGCACATCACTACTAACCAGTGACTCAGCCTGAATAGAATCAAAACTAGTTTGTTTCTGGGGTTCGATGTTTTTGGATCTATTACCTAGTTGAATGTTATGCAATTATTTATATTCAAGTTGTATTGTGAGTTACCAATGCCATATTTATTATCAAGGATAAGAAAAAAGAACATCTTAGCACTATGAATTTTTCTTTATCACTTATATTTCAATGCTTTATTCTCCCTTTTTGTTTTCACTGTTTTGCTATCTATTTCAACTTTGAGAATGGTCTATATTTTTTGCTAAATGGCCATCATTTTCCTTTATATATAGGGAAATATTAGATTTAGACAATTTGAAGACTGAAAAGTCACTCCTTGAACTTCATTACATTTTGTTTTTTAATGAAGCACAACCATGTGTTTCCTCCAATACTTTTTGAGCTTTTGTCTTCTGTTTATGTTCCAATTGGATTGGATTAGTTGGGGCTGGACAAGCTGTTTGATTGTTGAGTCATCCAACAAATATTAATGTAAAACACCCAAAATCCACTTGAGAGAAATTGGGTTAAAAATTGCAGAGAAGATGCAACAAGTGAACCCATAGTATTCATAAAAAAAAGTAAACCCATAGCTTAACGACAACAAAGCAAACCAAAATAAAAACAGAATTTGAAATGCACCAAACAAGGCAAAATAGGGCACACTAAAATAATAAAAATGAGCCAATGTCAGTAGAGATACAAAAATGATCAGTATTTCGACCAAATAGCAGCACGAAGCAGCAGCAACAACAACAACAAACACAACAACAGCTACATAGAAGTAGTAGTAAGCATTGGAAGGGAAAGTAAACAAAGAAGCATGAAACTCGGTTTCTAATAAAAGAAGATGACATTGTGGAGTCCAGTTCTAGAGATTCTAGAACTACTATGATGATCAAGAATATACCCAACAAGTCCAGTTGAATTGTACACAATGTATTAGTAATGGAGAGTCAAAGAGCTTTTTCATTCTAGCAGGACTTTTTCAGTTTAATTTTTTTTGGTTACCCTTTATTACTATAATGCGAGTTGAGTAGTAAACAAAGGCCAATTTATGTAGTTCATATGCAAACTCTTGCTCTTGATACCATAAAGTACAACAGAACCTAATCCAGTCATTACATGTCATCTTTCCAATCATTACTCTAATTACTTGTATTAACAAGTAAACCAAAAGGCAATTGTGAGAATGTATCAGTTTATTGTGAGATTATTGTGAGAATGTATCAGTAGCATGAGCAGAGCTTCTTAAAATTTAGCAGTGCCTATGGTGCGTTGTGTAACCTGAACCTATGGTGCCATTCTGGGAAGAAGAGAGAAAGAGGGAAGAGGGCTTACTCCGCCGTCGGACGAGCGCCGCGTTACAGAGAGAGGAGGTGGGGACGAGCGCCGCGTTGCAGAGAGCAATGAACCACGAACTGAGTGAGTGAGCCACGAACTGAGTCTTCACTGAGGATGGAAGGCCCACAACGGCCGTTTTCCGGCGTGCTCCGGCAACCGAGTCACTCTCTGAGGATGGAAGCTCCACAGCGGCGCAGAAGAGTGAAAAGAGAGAGCGTGAATACAAATAGAGAGAGTGAAATGTGAGTAATGAAAGGGGGAAAAATCCCGCGTAGCAATTAGGGATTTAGTTTTAGGGACCGAAAAGTCGGTCCCTAATTTAATCTTTAATAATAAAAGGTTTGGCCACCGAAAATACATCGGTCCCTAATAAAAAACACTTTTATCGGTCCCTAAATCAGTCCCCCAATTTTTTAGATATTTTAAGGACACAAATGTCCTTTAGGAAAAAGACCAAGGGCATTTTGGTCTTTTCGCAGTATGAAAGCGTTTAGATATTTTCTAACGTCATAATGACATTGGCATGCATCCCAATGCGACATGACTTGATGCGACATCAAGTTTATCCATTAGCGTGTCCCGATAAACCCATACGCGGCTCCGTTTGTCTCCCAGTTTGAATTACACCACGAATAGTTTATATTATTTTCATTTTTGAAGGTCAAAAACCAATTTTAACAAAAATGTAGGAAACATGATTATAAGACTAATTGTCTCGTTCACGAGTCAAAATTGGGTCTTTATAGTAGTAAAACACTACTGTAAGTGAAAAATGCAGACCGAGCTCCGTCTGAGTTTTCGACCCAAAATTTAATCGTAGCTTCCTACGATAGCGTAGAGCTTGACTACGCCATCTGTTTATTTTATTTCATTCTCTAGACCCTCTAATAAAATACAAATACACAAATACTTTTTAATTAATATTAGAGAGCTTTTAAAAGAAAGCGGGATGTTACAAATCCAATACAACACTCTAAGGCTAAGCACATAGATATTAAACATCACTTCATAAGAGATTATGTTCAAAAAGGTGTATTTGATGTTAAGTTTGTTAAAACTGAAAATCAATGGGTTGATATCTTCAAAAAATCATTAGCTGAGTATAGGTTTAAGTATATAAAAGATAACTTGAACATGCATTGCATTGTTGAATAACCTGTCTAATGAATATTGCATTACCCGTCTGTGATTAACCGTCTGACCCTGTGAATCATACTCATATTTGATATAATCTTTTAAATGGTTATTATTCTTTAATGTCATTTTATTATTTGAGGCAAAATGTGTACATGGCAGTTTTTGTTTTTCTTTTAAAAACTAAACCGTTTCTTTTAAATCCTTCATCTTTAAGTTTTCAAACACTCTCATATTTTCACTCTCGCTTCATCTTCCTCTCACCCTCTCTACCTCCAAACTTCTCTAACCATAAACCCTGTGTCATGGCACCCAAGAAGAAGCTATCTGCTGCTGTCATTGCTAAACAATACAACTTGGATGTCGAAGATATTGAGAAGATCATCCCTGGAAAAATCATTGATCTTGAGGCTCTAAGTCATTTGGGTATGGACGTGTTTGAAGAACTTAACTACTCCAACTAGACACTGTTCTTCAACGTGAAGGAGCTTGTGCATCCAAAGTTGGTGACTGACTTCTGGACAAGCACCATAATCATTCGTTCTCCAAGTGGTTTTCCCACGGAGATTCAAGCGCATGTGCACAACCAACGCTTCTCCTTCTCCCACAACACTCTGGAAAACGTAACTGTTTGCCCTCGGCATAGGGCTGGTTTTACAGAAGAGTGGGAAACCTCCTTAAGCCAGAACGACATCAACATCGCTCTTTATGGTACTCCAAACCCTCCCAACTCTAAATCCATAACCCTTATCCCCAAATATCGATTCTTGCTCAAACTTCTGCAAGAATGTCTTACCTAGGAAGGAATCTAGAGATAATGTCTCTAAGTTGGATAAATTTTCCCTCTTTCATGTTATCCACAAAATCAAGGTAGACCTAAATGACTTCATCTTCAAACATTTCATGTCCTTGATTAAGAGACCTAGTTCTCCCACCTATCCATATGGCATGCTTCTGACCAAGCTCTTTAGAATCAAAATCTTTGTAGTTGAAGATGTCAGCTTTGTGGACTTGGCTCGTCCTTTGGACAAAAAGACTCTCTCTATGATGAGATTTTCAACTCCTGCTCAATCCTCAACAAATCAAGCTTCAGAGGATCAGAAAGGCAAAGCACCTGCTGAATCAAGAGAACAAGTCTGAGGCCCCTACATCTAAAAACTTGTGGGAACCCTTGGTAAAGGTTGCTAGACAAAGCCAAAAACCTTCTTATAGACAGCTAACCATTTCCACTGGGACAGAAGAAAGTATCCAGATTCTCACCTTCAAGAGAAGGAAGCTGTCTCTTAGGAAGAAAACTCTTGTTATGGCGGATTTTGAAGTTGAGACTTCTAAGGCTGTGCTGAGTGAGAATGTTTCCAGTAAAGAGGATGCACTTGCTCAGGGGGAGCAGCTGAAGAAGACTTTAGGCAAAACCAAGGACACGCCAGCATTTTGTCCCGGAGTTATTCCTCAATGGAAGAGATCTGGTATCACAATTGTAGCTGCTAATGTAGAATCTCCTCCTGTTGAACCAGCTATTTTGATTGAGGCTCCTAGACGTATCATAAAGCTTAGATGTTAGAGAACTCCACCCTTGGAGATTATTCATCTTCAATTTCATCCTCTTCATCTCATGAAGAACATCCTACTTCGCCTATCCAGGAAATCTCCTCTCACTCCACTCATACTTCATCTTTTTTAGTTATGTCTGATGTATGTCATGTTCTTGTTCCAAGATATTCAACTCCCAACAAAGCATTTAGCATTTCATCTTTTTTGTTCAAATCTAATTTGCAACATTTACTGAATGCAAGTGTCTCTAACCTCCTTATCATCCCTCCTCCTCCTCCTCACTTTACAAACCCTTGCAAGGACATGTATTTGATGTTCCCTACTATTATTGTTCTTCATCACCCTAACCCTGCTATTACTCACCCTAATGGCTTGGTTATTTTACCCAGTTTTTCTATATCATTACTGGTTCTTTTTCTTTCATAGAACATGTAGATCTTCTAATCCCTAACCATAGGTTACTCTCTGTTGAACCCTTACCCCCACCTAACCTTCGCTCTATTTTATCTTCTATCTTTCCATCACCTATAGAGGATCACTCCTCTGATGATGCTTTTCTTAAATTCGCTTTTCTGCCTCTTTTCTTCTATAGAAATCTTCATCTACGATTCTTTCCCAGGATTTCTGAGTCCTTCTTTGTCCCCTTTGCACCACCTGTCTATGCTCTTCCCTGGCATTCTGACGCCTCTGCTAATCACATTAATGTGCCCAAAAGAGTTCTTCAAGATTTGCAATATGAAGTGGCATCATTGAGGACCAAAGTAGAAGCTGTTCACAGAGATCTTGCTGTAGAAAGAATAGCTAGAGCTGATCTAGAAGATAGAGTATAAGCTCTCTTTGTTCTTTTTAGTAATTTTTTGTAATTGCTTTTAAATTACCTTGAACACAGCCAATGATGGATAAATAACAGTATCTTTTCTTTTCTGTCCACTGTCTCTCTCTTTTTTTTTTTTTTTGCTGATGTCAAAGAGGGGAGAAGATAATAATATGAACAACTTAAGAACAAAGTTATTGATATTGCTTATCTATCTGATAATGTTAAATAATGGAACATTTAAACCTGTTTGAACAACTTAAGAACAATGTTATTGACATTGCTTATCTGTCTGATATGAACAATGTTTATCTATCTGTCTGATAATGTTAAATAATATGAACAACTTAAGAACAATGTTATTGATATTTCTTATCTGTCTGATATGAACAATGTTTATCTATCTTTCTGATAATGTTAAATAACGAAACATTTAAACATGTCTGAACATGTTAAAAATATGTACGTGATACATATACATGTCTGTTTTTTCGTGAAATCTCTTATTTTCTCTTAAGTTCATGAAATCATTTAAAATGTTTGTCATCATAAAAAAAGGGGGATGCTGTTGAGTCTCCAAAATATCTAATGTGCATTTACCATAGTTTTGATGAGAATTAAACATTTATTTAATGATTTAATTGAACCCGTTTGTGGTAGTTAACTCGTCTACTCAGTGTGCAGATTATAATAATAAGCATTAAGTGTTTATAAGTACTGAGCACAAGTGTGTAATCACCCGTCTGAACTAAGGAAGATTCACATGTCTGAAGTCTACACAAATGCTGACATTCTCTTTACTAAAAATCAACCCATCTAATGAAGTCACTCACCAGTCTGTTGACTAACGTTGAAGAAATCCTTTCAAGATAGTAGAACTCTTCTCGAGACTCCATCAAGTCCAAGTTGCTAATGAATTAAAGTTGTCTCGTCTCTTGAAAAGGAATTACAACAAAGTAGTTTACCTAAGTACAACTGCAAGTTACATAAAAAGGGAAAGACTTCCCTCTTAAGACAAAAAACATATGTAAAGACCTACTAAGACTACAGTTATATCAGAAGACTCTATCATTCTTATGATAGAGAACAAGCGACGTTCCTCAACCTTTAATGGCTGATTAGAACGATTCTATTTGCATTTAATGAAGATCTGCAAAAGGCCAAGCTTTCAAAATTGTCTCTAACGGCTTTAATACCTTGAAGTCTATTTAATGAAGAAGACTTTGAAGATTCAAGTAGAGAACGATCATAGCATTCAAAGAGCAATTACTCTGCACATTTATATCTTGAATCTTTCGTTCTTTATTCTTCAATCATTTGAGGTTATTACGCAGTCTTTTAGGACTTCACATTTAATACACTCGTCTGAGTGCTTGTGAAAGACATGCAAATTATAATTTACTTACATACTAGAGTACCCGTACCCGCACCCATACCCTCTCTTGTTTGCGGGTAATTATCCAGACCCGCACCCGTACCCACAAAGCGGGTATTTACCCTATCCATCATGGATATTTTTTGCGGGTACCTAGCGGGTAGGGTCCAAATTGCCATCCCTATTAGGCACAATGCAATACGTGGGCACGGGTTCATCCTCATGCCCATGCCTTCCAAGAGTTGTCTTGATTCTTAAGTTAGTTTTGCCAATTTTGCAATTAATACTTGATCCATTCTCCCCTGGGCTTCTCCTGGTCAATTGTTGTTTTCCATTTAGATTTCAGCTAGAATGAGACGGGTGCTTTTCTCATTTATAGGCTTCAATGTTGGTATTATTTAGAATCTTTTGCCTTTTTTTAGTGATATATTTACTTAGATCATGTACTAATAGATGATGTGCTATGCCTATGGGTAAGCACATCATGAATGAACAAATGGCTGAGTTTCATCATTTGATAAATTTCTCATAACAAAATTGAAAAAACCACTCAAGATCCCCTTGTTTTTACATGATAAATATGCTAATTTTATTATTTTTGTTATTCTGATAAGAATTTACTTTGCTTTTTTGCCTTACCATTTGTTGAATCCGGATTAAGTGATTTTGCTAAACCAAGCTTTTTTGTTTATTGCCAGAGTAGAGGGAAAAGCCAGAACTGTTGGCGGAATCACCTGTCATAAGGAAAAAAGTTGCCCAGGATTCAGGGAAAACAAAGCAGTAGGAGGTATGTAGAATGAATTTTCTTTTTAATCTAACTTATTCTATCTTAGTGACCTTGAAGGCTGTGGTTTCTCTACCAATGCTATCCTAACCTTGTGAAATGTACCACTGTCATATAAGGCAACTTATAGCTCAACTCTTCCAAATTCATGTTTCCATGAAGAATCTGATAGGTGTAATGGAAGGTGGATCGATTCCAACCCTTAGTAATCTTGAGGAAGAGCTTAAAACAGAGGACAAGGTGATTCCATTTTCTACGAATGTGAGATTTAGCAATTTACAAATTTTTTACTTTTAGTTAACTTGGCATGTTTGTGTAAATAATACTGAGGAGTGGTATCTCAGAATCAAGTAGTTCATGGATGTAAAATCATTTATAATCATCACATTATATATATATATATATATATATATATATATATATATATATATATATATATATATATATATATATATATATATATATATATATATATATATATATATATATATATCCATCATTCTATATATGGAGCTAATTGTTTTGCCTTTCCTAAACAATAATACATAGCAGTAAACCAAACCTGATTGTCAACAAAATAGCAAACTGAGCCAAAACATCCTAAAATTAATAATAAAAATGCTTTCAAGCAAAACACAGGTAACATAGATGGAACCGAGAATATATTATACTACTAAAAGCCTCTATAGTATACCTTCATAGTATAAGTTAGCTAAGGGAATAGAAACGTTTGCATATAAAATGCAGCATTTCCAAACAGTAGTTCAATCACATATATATACCTGTATTTGCAGTTGTCTTCTTATGTATCTTGCTTGTCGGAATTCAGCTAGTCTTCTTTGCATAGTCGTTCTTCTGTTCTGCAATTAGTTATAATAAGTATGAAAGCAAAAATAAAGTAAAAATATTGAGATAAATTTCAAAAGGTTCACGACGTTAGTAAAAATTTAACCAAGCCTACAAAGCATGTATTGGGGTACTTTTCTCCGGATGCACTGATGTGTCTCGGACCCGGCTTCATGAAAGGCGTTCTAACGGGCTACCAATCGGACATCAACAGACCGCAAACAATCCGTCACGATTCTAGGATTTTGGTGGTGGTGGAGATCGGACATGGTGTTTCCTCCATCCACCTTTGGGTTGTGGTTAGAGGGGGGGACGACGGTGTCATGCGACGGAGGTGCAGCGGTGGACGTGCAGAGTGGAGAAGCAGCGTCTCTGGTTGGCGCTTGCACGGGTTATGGTGCATACCATATCTGCAAGGCGAGGTCGCAAATGAGCGGAGGATGGGTAGTGGCGGTCACGAGGGTGCACGCGCAGAGTGAATGGGGGAGGCTGTGTTTCTGTTAGGTGGTTGTGCGGCTTCTAGTGCAGATCTGGAAGGCGAGCTTGCTGTTGTCAAATTGAAAGAGGCAGCGGTGCAGATCTGGTGGTGGTTGGGCAGCAATGGTCGCGAGGGAAGAGGTTAGGTCGAGGTGATTAGGGGAACGCGTGAAACAAATTGAGATAAAAATTGTAATAATCAAATTGTAAAAATTGTAAAAAATTGGCGAGAAAGAGAGATGGAGTCTTACAAAGTAGGGTGGGTGAATTGTAAAGAGAGACACATCACATTATTAGTGACGTGGGACAAATAATATTAGATGGCAAAAGGCTATATGAGATGTCAATGCCACATTGTGCAATTCTATTTTAATATATTATAAATAGATTCTCTCAAACAAACCTAAGTGAGCCTGAAGAGGCTAGGTGATAAAACAATACTTGTCTTAGAGCCTGAAGAGGCTAGATGTGCAAACAATACTTGTCTATCCTATAACTTGTTCAGTTGTAATGAGAAAACTTTGTGCTGCCAAGGACTGGACGTAGCCTCATTTGTTAAGGGGTGTACCAGAATAAAATCTATTGTGTTATATCTCTCTACCTTAACTCTTTAGTTTGATTATTTAACTTGTTTATCTTCTAACTAAGGAGGGTATAATTGTTTTATAAAACCTTTTCATCGTGAATGCTTGTGTGGCTTTTTGTGAAAACCTTCAGACAAGTTACTAGTCTGATTAGCCTGTTTTAACATACTTGTCTGTCTTCTTTTGTGCTTGCGAAAAATTTTATATTTTTGCTTAAATTTGTCAAACAGCATTCAACCCCCTTCTAGTGTTTGTATTTGTCTATTTCACATCGCATTGTATTGCATGACTGTTGATGGATACATTTACATGTTGGGCATTATTATCCTGTGTTGATGATGTCTTATGTTGTTGATTGAATAATATGAGGTATTGAGATGTATGATATGCATGACTAGTATTTTGATGTCTTGAGTGTCGTACCGTTTTTACTTCTGCCATGTGTTATGTTGATGAATGGAAATCTCACCTCATTACTTTGTATTGCATCTTTGTGTGCTTCTCTGGTTGTCTCACGCGAAGGTCGTGATACCGAGACTTCACTCGACGCTTCGGATGTATCCCTCTGTTGAGCCTCCCAGCGGTTTCGGCGTTTGGACATCTAGTCATGATGGGCTTCTAGCAACGTACATGTGAAGTGCCGCACTCACTATCCGCAAGGATCATAGAGGAAGGGTTCTTAACCACTTCATCGCTTGTCTTCATGTCGTTTGCTGTCAAGGCTATGGTCGTGAGTGGAACGCCAGATGGACTTTTCCACTGATGCGTTCAGTGCCTTTTACCTCTTTTAAGGATAGGATGCTTGTTAGAAAAGTTGCTTCTAAGTCCACTGCTGCTATGTCTTCCATAGGAATGCCAGCACTAGTCCCTGCTAGGGTTCCTGTAGGTCTCGTTTGATGAGTCTTGGTTGGAAGGCAGTGAGTGAAGAAACTAGGAGTGAAGTGATCTATCCACACCTTCCTATTTCTTTCGCTTGTCTATCCATAAAGGAGAAGTCAAAGGAAGTATTTAGCGGTTGACCCGAGGGATATCTTCCCGTATAGTCTGTTGTCAGCCAGTGTAGGGTGTCAGAGTGTCTGTACCTTTCTTCCATCTTTGATGAGCTGCGTCTCCAAGTATCTTATATTTAGGAGCTATGTCTCCAATCCTTTATGTTTGAGTCTGTATCTTTCTGTTTTATTTCTGCAGTCGGGTTGGGTTTTAAGTAAAACCTTTATGAACTTATGAACTTATTTTATGAAACGTTTCTATTTACTTTACACGCATAAATGGTTACAGGTTTTATAGTTATGTCTTGTGAAAAGGAAAATTTACCCCATCTCTCTTAAATGATTTTAATCAACCCATTTTTCGGCCTTATAGTTTTTTATTAAATGTTCGTTATGTGATGCCCCCGAAAAGGGTATTACAGTGATACTAGCATCCTATCCTTGACGATTACTCCCGAAACACAAGTTAGTCAAAATGACGAGAAGGAAAGTTCTATAATTAAAGGTGAGGTGAAGAGAAATGAGTTTGAAAGATATTTGGAAGATGAAGTTCATTATGATGCATTTGACATTCTAAAATGGTGGAAAGGCAAGATATTGAAGTGTCATGTTTTTTCGCGTATGACGAGCGACATATTAGTCATTTGAGTGTCTACTGTGTCATTTGAGTCCGTATTTAGCATCAGGGTCATGTTCTTGACCCATTCTATAGTTCTTTGCATCCCTCCATAGTTGAGGCTTTGGTTTGTACTCAGAACTAGTTCACTAGACAACCTAAAAAGGTTGTGATGTTTTGAGGAGTCTGTCTCCAATGCTTTACATTTATAAGTTGTCTTATTGTTTGGATGTATTAAATTTGTCATGTTGCAGGAGCTAAAGGACGTAATGTTAAGTTTTTTGTTTTGGATGTAATGTTAATTGTATTGTTTATCTATACTTGTTATTCTTCTATTTGGACTTTGGTAAAGTGGTACTACTGGTATGAGTTACTTTAGGAAATTTGGATATTTTTACTCTAACCCATATACAAAAATAATCAAAAAAAATTAAAAAAGAGTCACTACAAAAAAATGGTAAAATCGCGACCGTAGTATTCGGTCGCTATACATCAAAATTCGGTTAGCGACCGAATTTGCTATTGAATAGTAGTCGTGGCGAAAGACATGGTCGCTAAGGCCCCCGCGACCGAATTTTAATTCGGTCGCTATTAGAGACCAAATTATCTATCGCAATACTTAATATTTCGGTCGCTATAAAATTCGGTCGCTATTAGAGACCAAATTATCTATCGCAATACTTAATATTTCGGTCGCTATGCTTTTGGTCGCATTATATCAGATAACCAAAATTAGCGATTTGATATTTGGTTGCTAATTCGGTCTTTAATATGTGACTATTTATATTACCAGCAACCGATATTTCGGTCGCTAAATTGGGAGTAGATTTTTTTTAAAAGTTGGCCACCGATATATCGGTGTCTAATTCGGTCGCTGTCATTTTCCTTTTTTTCAAATATTTTTTTTAATAAATTATTTTTAATTCATTATTATGATAATACATAAGAATCAATTGGATTCTTTTCAAATTATTGTTATTGATTAGAATTAAAAAAAAATTTAAAATATTAAATATATTAAGTAATGCTATAAATGTATTAAACAAAACTTTAATATAGAGAAGGGGGCGAGAAGTTATCTATAAAGTCAAACCTAATGTAAACAAAACTCGTCCATAATTTAAATAAAACAAAAATGGAGCAAACTAAAATGTATCAAAAATCAAAATGGAGGCGAAAGCGGAAAGTCATCCTCGTCATCATCGATGGCAGCGTCTTGTAGAGAAGGAGAAGGCACAATTAGATGAGGGGGTGGCACAACAGGAGGCTGGATCCTCATATGCTCCATCACCATCCGTAGATGCTGACCTTGCTCCACTGTTGTCTGCGTCAACTGAGGAATCTGCTCCGCCATCAATCGTTCCCTCTCAGTCTTCTCCCTGAGCTCGACGTTAAGCTATGTAATGGTGTCCTGCATCTGCTCGACCTGCTTTGAAGGGACGGTACCTGCACAAGACGAAGTAGGCGTGCCAGATGACGAGGCAATAAACTCATCGCCCAAGTGGCTGAGGCCATACACGTGCCCCTTCTTGTTCCTACCTCCAGTGACCTCCAAATATATTGCATTGTCGTCGATGGAGATCGGAGATCGGGGGCCCTCACCAGATAAAACCTCATCTTGTGAGGCACGTGATATGACCTCATCCCGCCTATGATTATATATGTCCTGCAAAGTATAGTAGAAGATCATTAGTTACAATTATAATATTAACAAGTAATAATAAATCACAAGTTTTAATTAAGTTTGTTTTTTACATAATGCATAGTTACGAGCCTTATCATTTACCCATTCCCCCAACTTTAACTTTTTGGTCTTTTCCACCAACTCCATAGCGGTCGGGGGTCGCTGTAACTCCGCAGCCTTCATATATTTAGATATTTTTTAAATTCATAATATGTATATTAAATAGAAACTAAGTACTTCCCTAAAATATCATTTAAACTTACCAACTCATCGAAGTGGGCGGCGGCCGATTTAGAGCCGCCGGTATAGGCAGATGCCCCTCCATCAACAGCTCGATTACGTCGGGCGGTGGCGCTCTTCTCCTTGAACTTTGGAGTGGCCCAATGTTGTTCCTGGCCCTCCCTGATCATCGGATCCATCCAGTTACCCTTATCCTGACCGGTTCTGAGCTTATTCATTGTGTTTTTCATAGCTAAAGAACCTTTATGCTCAAAACCGGTCTTGACGGTGTCCTCAATACCCACCTATACGATTTCTGCAAGAAACACTTATTAGTCAAGCTTAAGAATAAAGCATTAAACCTAAAGTAAATGTAATTAAATATGTTAATAAATTATTACCTTAAACTCTCGAAAGAACATGTCCCTAACGTCCTGAGGGATGGCCTTCCAACTAGGCCATGCAGCATCAAATTTTTGTTTGAGGATCTTGGAAATGGTATCGGAAGGGCCCTTCGTAGGTATAAAGCTGCGGGAAAATTAATTAAACAATGTTTTAAATATGACCTTAAATTAAATTAATCACATTTATATATAATAAAATTAATTTAACTTACTCATTCTTGCCCCTAGGGACAAGAAGCGTCCTCTGATCAGTCGAATCCTGGCTCTCATGTGGCACCACTGATGATGACGGTCCAATTGACGTCCTGACATCCGAGGATGGTGTAGCTGGTGCCGATCCATCACCCATGGGCCCAACTGTAGATGTACTGCCAGGAGTGACTCTGTCAGAAGCTGGCGGGTCGATGGTGGGAGAATCTGTCCCAGAACGACCTCTGCCACGACCTCTGACAGGGACTCTGCCACCACACTGGCCTCTGCCTCGAGACGAATCTGCCATCTGTTTGAAAAAAAGGATATGTAACATCATAATACTAACTAATTGATTAACTATAACAAAAACGAATAAACATAACAAATGAATAATACATAAGTTTCCTAAATTGTATTTGTATCACTGAAATCACTCTCACTCTGACTTGATTAAAATGTGTCTTTGCTAGATTCTCCCCAGTCAGACTGGTTCATTAACTCTCTATCAACTTCTTCCCCACCGCCAGCAATGTCCGCGAGAGAATTATCAATGATATCTGGCGTAATATCTAGTGATACGTGAAGCCCTACAAACTCATCATCTTGGTAAGGAACATCTTTCTCATGTTGATTGATTATGTTATCAGTAATTGTACTACGAGCCTTTATCTTGATGACACCTAACCAGCCTTGATGTCCCTCGGGATATAGCATGTAATAAACCTGCTCTGCTTGTTGTGCAAATATGAATGGGTTGTACGCTTTATTATATCTACGAGATTGCTTAACTTCAACAATGCCATATTTTTTTTTATCTATTTTTGTCCCTGCGTTAAGAGTACTATCAAACCAATCGCACTTGAAGAGAACTAACTTCATCATGGGGAAACCGGTATACTCAATTTCAATAATGTTAGTTAGAATCCCATAAAAATCGTCCTCTAATTGACCATTAGTGCCTCGTACACAAACACCATAATTACATGACTGCATTCCTTCACTCCATTGTTTTGTGTGAAATTTATATCCATTTACAATGTAATGATTCCATGGTGTAACCGATCTTTTAGGCCCCCATGCCAAATTGCTCAACAAGGGGTTTTGAGCATTATTTATTGGATCTAGAACCTACAAATTTTACAATTGAGCGTATAAATCATACTAATAGAAGAAAAAGTTGTGTAATAACTCAAGACACTCGAACTTACATATTGTTTGTGTAACACTTCGATTTTTCACACTCTCTACACTCTAATACGAATTAATACGAATTAAATAGAAATTAAGAATTTGTATTTTTGGAGGGTCTAGAGAGTGAAATAAAATATTCCGAGACCATAGTCATGCTCTAAGTTATCGTAGAAACCTATGGTTAAATTTTGGGTCAAAAAGTCAGACGGCACGGTCTGTTTTTACACTGGCAGTATAATTTTACTGCTCAGACGACCTAATTTTGACTTGTGAACGAAACAATTAGGTTTTTATATTTTATTTCCAATGATATTGATTATTTTGAAAATTTTCAAAATAAATAGGTCGTTATACCGAAATAGGTTGAAAACGAAGCTGAATACGGATTTATGGGGACTGCTAAAGAATAAACCTCATGTCCTTTTCAAGGACACCTCATCTAGGTGAGTCACTAGGTGACTCACTAAAGCCATCATTACTTAGAGGACCAAATGACCTTAAAGGCCCTAAAACTTCCCAAAATGACCATTTTACCCTTTTAGCAAATTATCTTTCTACCCTTCCTTATTCATTAAGATTAAAACATCAAATTTTTACCCAAATCCCCTCCTTATCTCACGCAGCCCCTCTTCATTTCTCCTCCTTCTTTTCTTTTCATTTTCTCTCCATAAACTCTTCAAGCTTTCTACTTCAAGGAGGAAATTCAATCAAGGTGAATTAGGGAAGCTTCAAGCTTTATTACTCTCCACTAACCAAGAGGTAAGCTTCACTCCTCCCCATCTAGAGACTTTGGCTTCTCCATAGATTTCATGATGTGAGGTTTAGATTCAAAAATCCATAACTAATGGTAGAAAAATCCTATGCTCATGAAATTATTTTCTATGAACTCGTTAAGATCTTTATATTTATCATTCAAGAGCATAGAGCAAAAATCACATGGCTGCCCTGTTTTTGTTCCATAGGGCCAAAACCTTAAGGGTATGGATAGTTGGGATTTTGTTTCAAATGGTAGGAAAGAACCATAGATTTCATCTTTCTCTTGTCTATATGTCTTGAATTCAAGAGCTTGAAGAAAAATAAAATCCCTAGCGTATGATACTAGAGAGAACCGAATTCATATCCTAGAGGAAGAGGCTGATGCTGTTTCAAGTTTCAGTTTATGAAAATTTCACTTAATACTAGAATACTCTATGATCATAAATCTAAGAGTATGTAAAATTTTGAGAATTCTAGCCAAAGGGACTAGCTATAACCGAACCTATATGCTAGGTTTTCTCAACAAACTAATCTTATTTTATGTCTTGGTGATGAAGGATCAGAGAATAACCGTAGCCTAACGAATCGGAAAGACAATTTGAATCATTGAACGGGCGAATTCGAGATCGGACGGCCTAACGTGGAGTAGACTACAAGAGGTAAGGGGAGTTTACCTAAGGGATTCCTAATAACTACATGTTGTGTTGTTGATGGATTTCTTGAATGAAGTGATTTGATGATGAATTGATGTGGTTATGTGTTGTTATGTGAACGTTGATGTGGTTGAATATGTTGACATGATTTGTGATGTTGAAAATGATAGGCTTGGCTATATTGATGTGAATAGGTGTGGTATTGAATTATGTGTGGTATTATAGCATTGTGATATGATGACTGTATGACTGTTGTTGTTTCATTGAAATTTAAAAACTTTAAAAGCCTTGCAGAAAAATCATTGATTTGGGAAAATGTCGAGAAATATTTATGATGAAATTATGAAGAAGAAAAAAAGACGTCAAAAAATTTGGATTTGAATGATTTTCATGTGAAAAAGGTGGTTTTTAACCATGTGATGTTTTGTTTTGGAAAACCGATGCCGAAGGCTTTGTGTATATGCTTCGGAAATTTTAGTGTTGGTTTTGAGTTTTCAAATGATGGACAATGATGCCACACATGCTGTGTGTTCGTATTGAACCCTGAATTGGATAATGTTGTGATGGCACGTTGGTGCTAGTTATTATGGCACGTTGATGCTAGTTATTATGGCACATTGGTGCTGGTGATAGCGCGTTGGTGCTAGTTATTATGGCACGTTGGTGCTAGTTATTACGGCATGTTGGTGCTAGTGATATGATTCAAGTTAGAATCATCAAATTTGAAGGATCTATCCAAGAGCTTGTTCTTAGTTCTTATGTTAAAAAGATGAAAAGAATTGGGCAAGAAGAAGATGCGGTTGTTACCCGAATATGATTAACAAAAGGAAACAACTAAAGAATGGAAATAACTAAACAAAAAATTTAACCAAACAAAGAATTAAAGTACAACGTATAAAAACAGAATATAAATGGCGCAAATGTAAAGAAGAACATAAAAGAAATTAAGAAAATGGAAGAGGAAGAAGATGAAGGGGAAGGCGCCACAATCATCCATAGAATTGGAAGATTGATAAGCCAAGGAGGATTCGCCACAAAGAGATAGAACTCTTTGATAAGAATCAAGCAAGTTCTAATCCAAGAACTTGAAGAGGAGGAGCCAATGCTCAACTCACAAAAATACCCAAATAGGATAAATTCTAATTTCATTCCAAGTTATGTAAATGAGGTCATACAAGTCCTATTTATAGAAGCTAAGGAGCATTCTAGGTTAAGGTGGCTGAGTAATTTCGTGGCCCATATAGCCCAAAATATAATTAAAGAACAAAACCAATTACAAGCCTAAAAATGCCTAATTAAGTCAAATCCGTCCAGAACAGCGTTCCTAACTTCTAGTCCGGTTTTCATCATGATAGAGTCCGAATCAGGTTTTGAACTTCAATGAAACTTGTAGATAGTTCTCGTATCTTTCCAAAGCATCAAGGATCACATCAATCGGATATCTAGACCATAAGATATAACCAAAATCATGAAGAAGGTTTTCTTTGGACTTGAATGGATTAAGTAAAACTCGTCCAGAACAGCATTCCCAACTTCTAGTCCGATTTTCATCATGATAGAGGCCGAATGAGGTCTTTATGCTTGAGATAACATTTATAGATAATTCAGTGATATTTCCAACGCATTAAATATCACTGCATTCGGATATCCATAACTCAAGATATACCCAAAACATTAAAGAGGATCACTTGGACTTAAAGAATTTGAATTGGACTTGAGTGGATTGACCTCCTCTTGTTGCAAAGTTCACTTGCCCCTCCTTTGCCTCCATCATCTAGTTATAATGGTACGTTGGTGCTGGTGATGGCATGTTGGTGCTAGTTATTATGGAACGTGCTAGTTATTGTGGCACGTTGGTGCTAGTGATGGCGCTTTGTGCTAGTTATTACGGCACGTTGGTACTGGTGATGGCATGTTGGTGCTAGTTGTATTGGCACGCTGGTGCTAGACATTGATGCTTGACACGCTGGTGCTAGACATTGCTGCTTGGCACGTTGGTGCTAGACATTGCTGCTTGATGGCCATTGTATCCCGAGCTTGATCAACTCATTCTTTTGGTAAGGGGATTTCCGGAAATTAAGAATCTAATGTTAGATGGTATATTGGAAGTGTCATGTATATTGTTTTTCAAAAATGATGATGATTGTTGGGTATGAGACTTTGGATTCAATTGTGTTGTTAGGATATTATGTGTTATGTCTATCATGTTTAATCACTATGTTTGATATACCTATAAGCATCTACTGTTTGTGCTTTAAGTATTTAATTATCATATTTTGATATCTCACCCTTGCCTGTACATGTGGTCGCCTTATTGTGTTTTTGAACACATGTACAGATGTAATTCAGCAAATCTCTTGGTCATCTCGGAACCTCAAAGTTAAAGTCTCTTTACGTCGACGGCAAAGATGTGTGGGCTGGAGACGATAGGGCGTAGTCTCATGGGTTTGAAGTATACTAGGTTGTATACTCTATCATCTTTAGATGTCTCTAAGACCAGCTCTTAGGGTTTTGATGTACATATGGTGTACTAAAAGATTGAGAAAATGATGTATCCTTATGACGAAATTGAATTATTATTCTTAAGGATGAATAGTAAATTATTTTACATGATTGCCCTGTTTTTCTTGTGGTATTAGACTGCTATAACCACTTGATTGAGTGTCTTTTAAAAAAAAAAAAGGTTTTGGTTATCCGCAACGGTTTATCATGTGATGTCTCAGAAGGGGGTGTCACAGTTTGAACCACACAGGAAAGTGAGAAGTAATTTCCTGATCAATCTAAGCTTTCGAAATGTCATGTTGGATCTCCCTTAGAAAATTGGCATACATACTACACATGGAGGTTCAAAACTAGGCGATTAATGAAACTAAATGACAACATAATTAATAAAACACAATGTATACACTTACTCTAAATATGGCGATACCTCTTCACAATTTTGAAGAATGTACAAATGAGTAGCATTAATGTCACGTTGGCCAAGAAATATCCTTTGGATTTGCCACTAAATTTGCCTGGATAATTGAATATTGATATAGGAGGACTAGACGAACAACCTTCACTTGAATCAACATTACGTGGCATTCTAGTCCTTCTCGTGTCAATTTCATCCGGATAGTAATAAGAGGCAAAGGTAGATGTCTCCTCCACTAAGTAGGCTTCACAAATGGAATCTTCTACTCGGGCCTTGTTCTTGACTTTGTGTTTCAAGGAGTGCAAAAACCTGATTAAAAGGTATACATACAATTAAAACATATAAAAAGAGGACAACATAGACTTACAATTATAATAAAAACATTTGAGGTTGTATACTTCTCAAAGGGATACATTCAGCAATATTGGACAAGACCACCAACTCTTGCTTCGTAAGGCAGGTGAATTGGAAGATGTTCCATTGAATCGAAGAAGCTTGGGGGAAAGATTTGTTCCAACTTACATAACAATATAGGTATATTCTCTTCCATAACCCTTAATTGTTCCACATATAGTGTTGTCTAAGTCAGCTCCCTAAAAAAATGGCTTAACTCAACAAGTGGGTTCCAAATTGGTTTCGGTAACGAGTCGAACGCAATGGGAAGCAATTGTTGCATGAATACGTGACAATCATGGCTCTTCATTCCATGTAACTTTGCCTCCCTAATGTCGACACATCTACCCAAATTGGAAGCATACCCATCAGGCAACTTGAGTTCTTTAACCCACTTACAGACAGCTACTCTTTGGGGTTTGCTTAGTGTATAACTTGCCTTCGGTTTCATAAGTCTGCTACCACCACGGTCTTTCAACTCAAGCCCCTTCCGATTACATATTTCAGCTAAATGCAATTGAGCTTTATTTGTATCCTTTGTCCTCCCCTTGATGTCCATGACAGTGTCAAACACATCCATAAACACATTTCTCTCAGTATGCATGACATCGATGTTGTGATGGAGAAGGTGCGTTCTCCAATATGGCAACCTCCAAAATATACTTTGTTTGGTCCAATTATGCTTAACACCATAATCGGGAATATGTTCTCCTTGCGATTCATGAAAGAGCGGTAAGGACTCTACTCTCTGCCATACATTGGGACCAGACAAATGCAGTGGAGGGGGTATAGTCTCCTCGACACGTTTCTTGAATGCTTTTTTATTCTTCCTATAAGGATGATCTAGTAGAAGGAATTGGCAGTGATAATCAAAATATGAGGTTTTTCGACTATTTTTAAGTGTGAATGCCTTCAATCGATCCATACATATTGGGCAACCTAGCGTCCGTGCTATCATCCAACCCGACATCATCCCATAGGCTGGGAAGTCATTGATTGTCCACATCAAAGCTGCCTTCATCATGAAATTTTGCCTCAATGATACATCATAAGTTAACACGCCATCATTCCAAATGTTGTCAACTCATCGATGAGCGGCTGCAAGTACACATGAATCTTCCGTTTTGGATTAGTTGGATTCGGTATTATGACTGTTAGGAACATAAACTCCCGCTTCATGCACATCCCAGGGGAAGATTGTACGAAGTTAGGATAACCGGCCAACAAGAATAAGGTTTTCCAGATTGATCAAACGGATTAAATCCATCCGTACATAACCCCAATTGGACGTTCCGAGGATCCTTTGAAAACGTTAGATGCACCTATCAAAATGCTTCCAAGCTTCTCCATCCGATGGACGACACAATCTTGCTCCCTCTGATTCTCACTGTGCCACCTCATGTGAGATGCAGTGGCCACTGAAGAGTACAATCTTTTAAGTCTTGGGACGAGCGGAAAGTACCACATTTTTTTAATAGAAGTCTTCTTCTCAACGCCCCTTCTAGTGGTTGTCTTGTACCGATCCGCTCCAAAAAAGTTGCATTATGTTATGCTATCCGCCCAATTATCCTTGTAGTATAACATACATTCATTCAAGCAACAATCAATTTTCAAACAACCAAGGCCCAAATTCTCCACAGACTTTTTAGCCTGATAAAAATTGATAGGAAACCGATTGTCCTCTTGTATCATCTCGCCCATAAGTTGGGCGATTTGATTAAAACAACCTTCTGGCATATTATAATCAGATTTGATGCTCAAAGCTGCCAAAGAAGCCGACAATTCTGAGTGCTTCCGACATCCTTCCCACAATGGAGCTTTTGCAACACCCAGGATGTCAAAGAATCTCGGAGTTTCGACATTCGGATCCTCGTCTGTGTATTGGGATCCCATTCCCTCATCTTGTTCTATTGCATGACCAACTGAGGGTCCAGCATGATCCATGATCATCTGCTCGTAAGGATTCAATTCTTCCCTCTGCTCACCACTTCCATAGTATGAACCTTCGAAAACCGCAGGTGTAAAATCTGGCAAGGACTCACCATGGTTGCTCCACCTATAGTAATTAGCCATGAACCCTTTCTCGTAAAGATCGACCACCACTTCATTCACATATTTAAAAGCTTTATACTTGCATCTGGAGCAAGGACACCTCAACTTATCATCGCCCCGCCTTATAAATCTGTCCTGACTAATAACAAACTCTATAAACTCACCCACTCCAACTCTGAACTCTTCCATAAGACGTTTATTACGATCCAACCTACGATACATCCACATCCGATTTTCCAGAATCTCCATTGCTGCCAACTCAAGCAACCTACAGCGGCATGTATTATGACAAGGTATGAACTTATCTTATTTGAGAAAAAAGCTTTTCCACACTCGGTTAATACTAGTTATTCCCAAGCCCAAATGCCTTATACTTAATGAAATTTCGGCAGCATTTCCCTTCGGTCTCCAAGTGCACGACTTGAACGGGGTCAGATTTACCACAATCAAGTATGTACCGGGAGAACAAAAAGAGATGCATCAAACCAAAATTTCATCAAGTATATAAGACATTTAAACGTGGAAATCACTATTATACGAGTGTGAAAAATGTTTTACCCCAAACTGTCCCACTTGGACAATTCAAGATTCAATACAATGAGCATCCGTACCTTAAGAAGGTAAGCATACTCATTAATATTGGAACTCAAACGGGAAACTAAGGCTTTTGTAAATAATTAACTCTAAGAAAGTAGAATCATTATCTTATATATCAGGGGTACTGCAGAAACTTGAATAAAATTTTCAAGCAAAAAAATTGAATCACATCCTATTGAGTTCAGCTCTTCACTAACAAACAACACATAATTAGCAAACACATGCATAAATTTTAAATTATCAGCACACAACCAGCATCCTGCTTTTCGGAAAGGATCACATCCTATTGAGCTTTGCTCTCCACTAACAAACAACACATAATATGCACACACATGCATAATTTCTAAATTATCAGCACACAACCAGCATCCTGTCTTTCGGAAAGGATCACATCCTATTGAGCTCTGCTCTCCACTAACAAACAACACATAATTTGCACACACATGCATAAATTCTAAATTATCAGTACACATCCAGCATCCTGCCTTTCGAAAAGGATCACATCCTATTGAGCTCTGCTCTCCACTAACAAACAACATATAATTTGCACACATGCATAAATTCTAAATTATCAGCACACAACCAGCATTCTGGCTTTCGGAAAGGATCACATCCTATTGAGCTCAGCTCTCAACTAACAAACAGCACATAATTGTCAATCACATGTATAATTTCTAAATTATTAGCACACAAACAACATCCTGCCTTTCGGACACGATCACATCCTATTGAGCTCCGCTCTCCACTAACAAACAACACAAAACTTCACATAAAGCATTATATATACCACACAAATCAAGGCATAAAAAGAGAGAGTATCTAACTTAATTCGATTCCAAGCAAAGAATGATAAAGGGTGCCAAGCTCTAGGAGTGCTGGAAGAAAAGAGAAAAATCATAGTCAAATTTCATTAAGTTTAATCATCCTCAAACAATCAAGACATTTTTCCATGTTGTAAATACTATTTGCTTCATCAAGCAATTAATTTGCAACCATAACAATTAGCAAAAAATAGCAATTGAATGCAATTTGTAATTATGAAAAGCTACAATAGAAGTTATCGACTGCTTGTTTCTTTTCTTCATTAGCGCAATAGAAGTTATCCATCCAAAACAATAAAATGAAAGTTCAGCTCTATTCAGACCTATCCAAAACAAAAAATATGAGATGCTAGCAACACATTCTCTAACACTCTCTTTCCAACATACTCTCTCCAATTGTGACCCATATGAATTTCAACCAATAGGAGGATATGTGTTGGAAAGAGAGTGTTAGAGAGGGTGTTGTTAGCACTCAAAAAATATTTCTATTTCTATTCTCCACTATGAGAGAGTGACGAAAATGGGCTGGGCCCAGCTCATTGATTCACCGCAGTAACACAACTCCTTAAGCCATTTATCCAGTTTTCTAAAATTGGTTTCTTATCTTTATCGGATTTAATGGCCCAAGCTTGTTATAGACTTTTTCGTTTAAACTATATAAAGTGACTAAGTGAGGTTAATTTAAACTCGTATGACCTGAAGAAGTGTTTTATGGTGAAAATTCAAGACTCAAGTAATTTATCCAAGTTAATAGTGTTGTGGTTTACTTGATTAAGAAAACTGATATTGTACATCAATGCAGTGCTCTATACCTATCAGTTGGATAAATCCGAAGGATGTGGAAAGGGTTATTACTAGAGGAAATAAATAGTGTGTGTAAAAACTATCTTATATTGTATGAACGATTTCATTTCATCAAATCTAACTGATTAAGTTATATTTGTTTATAAAAATTGGCATGTAAAGGCCAAAGTCAGAAAGGGTCTTGATTGAGAAAGCGGTAGTTAATATCATATAGAAAGAGAGTACCCCCTATTATTATAGCAAGTACCCTAGGCAAAAAATATAAAATAGTTCTGCATACACGCTTGGAAATGTAAGTAATTAAGGGGTTACGTACTGTCCAAACCGATGAGTGATGAACAAATAGAAAACAGCACAGTAGTTTGGCGAGGGTGACCTTCAAAGAATAATTATACATTATAAAGAAAAAGGTCAAAGAATTAATAGCCAATAGCGATGGGCAAATTCATTTAATTTTCTCTCTTTTCGATTCATTCATTTTCCTTCTAAAATGATATAAAAGGGTTCAGACAAACTTAACTTATGGTGTGTTTGATTTCTCCGTCGGGAAGGTTCCTAACGACCGTTTGGGACCTTCCCAATAGAAAATCAAACATACACTTAACTTTGTAATTGAATTGTGCTTAAGACTATCAGCGAGCCCCTACTTTCATATTAGCTAAAATTTCATTTGTGTGCTGCACCATATAATAAAAGTTGTTTAGTTGTCAAATGAAATTTAAAAATAAAAGCACATGTATTTATCTTTTAATTTAATCAGCTAAATAAGATCCAATAGTCCAAATTTATTGTTCTTACCTTCTTAATTTCCTTCTTAATTAGTCTGAAAATTAATATTTGTAACAAAAGTATATGGGTCAGTTTGTTTTATATTTTGATAGAATTGATTTTAAAACAATTGATGTTAAATGAAATTTGACTATGATATTTCTCAGTCAGTTGGGAGTAAAAAAGTTCAACTCTTCATTACCTTTTCTCTAAAGCAATACCCTAACCCTATACATGAATCTCAACCCAATTCAGTCCTCAAACACTGCAAACACATTCACACACCTTCACACACTGCAAACATACATTCATATATTGCAAACACATTCACACACTGCAAACATATGTTCACACACTGTAACACCCCGTTTTTCTTAAAAAGCTTTAAAAGCTTTCTAATTTAATTAATCAGTATTTTGTGTTTGTATTTTATTGAAGGATCTAGAGAGCGAAATAAATTAATTTAAGACCATAGTCACGCACTACTCTATCGTAGGAAGCTATGGTTAAATTTTGGTCGAAAACTCAAACAAAGCCCGGTTTGCGTTTTACACTGACCGTATGATTTTACTGCTCAGACGACCTAATTTTGACTCGTGAACGAAATAATTAGGCTTTAAATAAAATGGCGAATGATATCAGCGGTTTTGAAAAATTTCAAAATAAATAAGTTCTCACGACTTTCTTAGGCAAAAACCCTAAATCGGGAAATTGACGGGCTCGAGAACGTATAAACATGAAGTCACATCACCTAGGAAGGTGTGCCTGTGACTCACTTCTGTCATCATTACTTTTCTGAAAATATCTAGATATTTATGAAATTAGAAAATATCTGAACACAAAAAGACCAAAATGCCCTTGGTCTTTTCCCTAAAGGACGTTTACGTCCCTAAAATATCTAAGATTTTGATGACCTCACCCCCCTCTCTCTCTCTCTCTTATTTTCGTGCCTCTCTCACTCTCCTCTCTCACCTCCACTTTCTTCTTCTTTTTCCTTTCTTCTCCCTTCCTCCATTTTTCTCCATTTCTTTTCCAACTTCACCTCCAGTTTTCTTCAACTTCCTCAAGGATTTTCAAACAAATTTGTGAAGCAAAGTTGATCCTCTCATCCTCCTATATCACCTAGGAGGTATAGATTTCATCCTTGAGTTCCCAATCTTCATTTTTCTCCATTAATTTTCATGATTCAAGTTTTTAGATCTAAACTTCAAAAATCTCTAGAAAATTGTAGAAAAATCATTTTGATGCCAAACCAATTTCTATGAGCTATTATCATCCCCTAATATCATAATCCAAGAGCTTGAAATCAAATAAGCTCTCTAACCTATTTATCGTTGCAAGTCCGAATGGGTGGGTTTTTGGGGGGAAAATGGGTTCTTGTTCTTTGTTCTTGATTTCACCTATTTCATTCCTTAATCATGTAATCCAAGTGATTAGGAAGCTAAATCCATCTTCCACCTATTTTTTTGGGTGGTGGCCGAAACCCCAAATTTTTGGTTTAAGGGGTTTTAGTTCAAATCTTTGATAACTGATAATGGATTATGTCTTAGGTATGCTTAAGGATCATTGATCCAAGAGTTGGTAGAATTTCAACATCCCTAGCCTAATTAATTAAATAGGGGCAGCGGCCTAGTCCTAAGGTTAGGGGAGTTTTAAATTTAACTGTACTGATTTCTGTTTGTGTTTTGTTGTATAGAATCGGACAGGATTCGAACATCCGACAACGCACCCGACTGACTGTTGCGGGGTCGTAGCCGAAGCTGCACGAGGAAATCAATTAGGTGGGGAGAAAGAAATGATATCGTCGGGAAGGCAAGCTTAGTATAGAGTGTATATATATCTGTGTAGGGGAACCCCTAAACCGTATTAGAGGTTGAGCCCTGGATAAAGTACCTAGACCCTGGGTGTAGGTACTTTTGGGCTATCACCACTAAGTTGATATTATGTATGATGAAATTAATGGAGGTTGATGTGTTTATTTATTTATTTGATTATCTGTTTACCTGTTATGTTAAACTGTTTGCGTAATTTACTGTTATCTGGCTTTATAATGATATCTGCACTGGATGAATTACTGTTTGTAATGTTATTGTGATATGACTGGTGGTTGAGTGTTGATGAGAGTATGGTGAGTGATGATGTTGTTCGGGTTGATATCGTTGTGGTCCTGACCATGGAGCTGTGGCTCGTAGACGCAAGGCGTCGTGATACTGATGCTTATGTGATGTTGATGATGATGTGATGTTGATGTTGATGTTGATGTTGATATGATGCGATGTGTCATGGCCGTGGACGAGTGTTTAGGTGTGAGGTTCCGATATCAACCTGCCATGGATGTTTGTTGCATTTTCATATCATTTCATACCACAACATTTGGTCCCAAAGGGGGATGTCCAAATGGGGACGTTATTTAAAATCTCAAGGCGGGATGTGATGTGATGCATCGGCCGACATGCATATAGGGAAGTCATCATATACATAGTGTAACGTCCTTCGTTACATTAGTAACCCAAATTAATAAATTAAATAAAAGAAGGTAAATAAAATTTTTCTTAAATAAACACTGAATAAATACTTAATATAATATTAGTTCAAAATAATTATTTACATTAATTCAAAAATCGAATAACATAATCAGTTTTAAAACTTCAAAACAGGGCGTCTATAAAAATCTCGCATAAGAAAATAACTAAAAGATAATAAAAGTCCTCATGCCATATGCTGTACAATACTAATCAAGCTTTAAAACTAAAGGGATAGTCTTCAAAACGCCTGGCTGCTCAACAGGAAGGTCCTCAGGCTCTGAAAACAATACTACTAATGAGATATAAAATCCCAGTGAACAGAAATACAGTTTAAAAGGTTTTCGTAAAAGTATTGTTCTCAGCTGGTGCGGTGACCGGAAAAACTGTCCATGGTACCCGCTATTTTCAAAATAGTGTATAATAAAATAATAATAAAAATAATATAAATTATTATTGGCAGCAAACAGTCATCACTAACACATCATGAATCAAGAACGACAAGATCTCATATATCAAATAATATCAAATATCTTCATACGTCATATGACTTTCAAACTGCACATAACAATGGCGTCCCATTGCCTACCTTACTCATGAAGGTATTTCGATGTCACCTTCTCTTCAGTGACATTACTCATTTCGATACCAACCATTTTACACTGGTGGCATTACTCATTTCGACATCCCAACATGTGGCGATGTTACTTTCGATACCCCATTATGGCGGTATTTCATATTTCGACACCCCAAATCATTGGCAGTATTACTTTCGATACCCCTATCTTAGGCGGTATTGCAGCAAACAACATTCAACATATTAACAGTTATTGAATCATACCAATATCACAAATATCATCAAATAGTACATATATAGCATGTCAATTCAACCAAATCATGTATCTAACATATATATCATAGCATCAATCTCAATAATAAACATTTAATTGACAGCAAGAACACCTTAGAAGTAAAACCCCCAAATTTGTAAAATCAGGATTTGACCAAACCAGGATTATTTTTCAAAAAAACGTATTTTGAAATCATAACCCAAACCCCAAGACAATTTGCACCATGGAAAGAGTGAGAAAGAGTATTTCTACTCACCTCTTGTAGATCTCCAAAACTCCAAAAAGCTTCAAGCGTTTCTTACTGGTGAATCCTATTTATAAGGCATCTCCTTGTATCACCCAAAACACAGCAGTCACACTGTTTCTTCTCGCTTGCGGCGCTGCAAAGACGTTCTTCTATTTCACTGACAGTGTTGTTTTGCCTGTCTCGGATGAGTATTCTTATTTTATCTCTCTTAAAATCCACTGGAGTCTTTTCTCTAAAAAAAAAGCCCATTAGAAACCTCTTTCACCGTCACTTTCTTTCAATTAAATTAGACACCGTAATGCACCCTACCAATTCATTTACGCCCTGGCTGCCGGCGGCCATTCTAACTATATATTTGACTAAAACAGGTTTTCCAATTAATTACTCTTTTAGTTGGCCATTACACTAATTTTTTTTGTTTTTAAAGCAAACCTATTCTACATATATATATATATATATATATATATATATATATATTTATATATAATATGTTTCTTTTTGTTGTATTTGTTATGAGGAACCAAAGTGTAAATGCATTTTGTGAGATAGATGTATATATGTTGCCCCTTGAGCATATGTAATAATTATATTAGAATTTTAGGATGTTACACATAGGGACTAGTATCCCTCTTATAAGCTTATTTGAGAGAATGATGTTTGAGATGATTGTGATGGGTGACTTAAGAGATGGATGATGTTATGTTGTATATGTTCTCTGTGTTGTGTGATGTATATATATATGTTGTACTGATGCCCCTCTCCCATATTGATGAATTATGTTTCTTATCTCTCACTATTTTCTGTATGTGTTGCCCTTATTTTATGGAAAGACCCAAAGGAGGAACCAATTGCTAAAGAGCTGGATGGCATTCTTTACGATCCTGACACTGGAGGACGTGCCACAGACCCTAGCCTCGAGAGTTTGGGTAATGATTATAGCTAGCCGGAGAGCTGTCTCTTGGCTTAGTTATGTATTTTGATTTTAGTTTGTACTAATATACACTATGTAGTACTTTATTATTGTAGCCCTACTGATGGGGCAATGTTGTATGTGATATAGTTCTTTATATTTTAAGCTATGTAATCTGAAGCGTTGCGTGCCGTGTATTAGATTGCTTCCGCGCTCAATTTTCCGCTTCGTTTCATATTTATAAGGCGCGCTAACGTTTATTATGCGATTAAGGTTAGTTAATATCTTAGGTTTTAATGATGGGATGGCGGGTCGTCTCACACATTGCAAACACACATTCACATATATATAGGCATAGGGAAAAATCAAATTGGGGGAAAATCACAGTGAAACAAAACTCAAATTGCTGAAACCCCAACATTAAGCATATATATAGGCATAGGGAATCCAGTGAAACTCAAAACTCAACTACCCCACGACAACCAGAGGGAGGTGAAGATTAAATGGTGAATCCAGAGAGAATAAAATGGTTACCTGGGAAATGAAAGAAAGCAGCGGAGGAAGGGACGGTGGGCTGATCACCGTTTCTACATGTACTTAAGAACTAAAACTATATTAATTCTAGTATATATGGGTTTAATGTTGGCTTTCGACTTAATATAACTATGTAATGATGTATCGGTAAAAATCGAATTATCCAATCCAATCCAAACCGCATTTGATTGGATTGGATCGGATTTTTTTAAGGAAGCAAACCAATCCAATCCAAACTGCAAGTTGTTTTCATCTTTGGATCGGAAGGTTTTTTGGCTCAAAACCGATCCAATCCAATCCTCGAACACCCCTAATCTACACCACACTACTAAAAAAACATAGTAATCTTAACCACACCAAAACACCCCCCTAAAAGGGATAGTTCTTATTAATTTATTAACATTTTGTTATTAATTTTTCAATATTTTCCTGATTTTTATGTTTCTTGAAAATATCACATTCACTTTAGACAGATGGTGATAACATTTTTCAAGGGCTCTAGGAAATATGAGAAATGGAAAAAGATCCTCTCCATTTTCTCTCTCTTCATTTCTGTCCATCTCCAAAGTTTTTTTCAAATAATTGTGTATTATATAAATATATGTAATCCTTCCTTATATTTATTATCCCAAAACTTTAGTAATGGACAACTCTATTTCTCATAAAAAAATGGAGAGGGTCCATACTCGTGAGAAATAATTAAAATTCATTACTCATTCTTAGAAGAGACAGCATCCCTCCACTATGTATAGGGGGACTTGTGAGAGTTGGAGCAAGCAAGTTCATTTTCAAGAGTGAGGGTTCTTGTATTTCTTTTCAAGAGAGAGAGTCATATATCCACCATACTTGGTGGGAGTTGAGAGATATCGTAAATCAACCTAGTTGGATGAGATTGAGAGAGATCTTTTATATCAAGACAATCATTGTAAATCCTTTTGGAAAATTGGATTCCTAAATTTTTAGTACCCAATTTGAATAATGAAGGTAATTCTTCTCCATCAGTAGGTAAGCCTGTAATGTTAATTCCATCCAAGAGGGAAGACGAATTCGTTAATGACTACTGACTAAAAGCCAATAAAGCTAAAGAGGAGGTCAATGTTGATGGGGATATTATGTAGGGAGAGCTCTATGATATCATAAATGCTCAATTTCTTCCAGTCTTCACCAGGACTTTCGGGTATTCGATTGTGCCAGGCAATGTATCGAGGATTCTCCCTATATGCCAAGTTCTAAAGACGGGAGGGCATTTGGAATTATAGAACCAGTCTGAAGTTGTATTATCGGAAGTTGGAAGTTGTTAGGCTAAATGAAATATTCTAGAATCAACTGACTTGCCTCGACATTTTACGAAATTGGGCCCAGTGTAGGAGCGTTGTCGAGATGCAAAAGAAATGAGAGTTCTTACATAACGATTGCCTCTACCGAAGGGGGTGAGTTTATAGACTCAAAAAAATCAACAAAAGATTCATCATCGCCATAAGACTTTGATTGAGAGTCAGATTAGGAAGGCATGGTTGCAGAAGGAAGAAAAGAGCTGGATGAGTTGCGCATTCAAGGAAGCATGAGTATTTCTCAGGCTTTGGTGAGTTTATAAAGAAGAAAAATTGAAATTTGAAGTTGAGGTAATTAGTTACAGAAGCTAATGATGACTAACACAAGCCGAGAAGTTCAAAATTTAAATCCCTCTAAAATCTCAACCACCAACCACACATTTGATAATGGCAGGTAAGTTCAAATTTAAAATTGGTGCATCCCTTTAGCTTCTTCGTTTCACAAACAGTTGAAAAGATGCGGCGTGGAAAGTGTTAGCACCAAAAAAATTGCTGAGCTTAAAGCTAGTCGAGAGTCAAATAGCTGACAAAGTGTTAGCAATGGTCAGTTGACAAAGTATATCTGAGAAAAATCGACTAATTTAACTACACTTGAGAAAGTGTCATAAAATAATTGTTGAGTCAAGGTTTTAGCCGATTTTGCTTCAACAGTGTTATCATTAGCCGAATGTAGATGCTAAGTCGAGTTGAGTTTGGAGGCAGTTATTAGGTTTCGGTGGGCTTGGACAAATATTATTTGATTGGGGCCGTCCGTGTAAATGAGTAAGCTACACGTAAGGATATCAGAATAGAAACTGATACAAGACAGTTTGTGAGTTGACTTGGATAACCAGCATGATGGAAGAGCCACTTGGTTGAAAGTGGAGATATGGAGAATGTAGTTAGCTGATGAAGTTTCAGTTAGTTAATCGAGGCAAAAAGCTTTGATATGTAACTTTGATGAGAAGGCAGTTATCTATATTATTGTTGTTAGCCATGATCTTACATAATATAAAATGTGGGTTAATGGGTTAAGAACGTGGCAAACGATGTTAATGTAGGTTAACCGGATAATCTAAGGCTATAAATATCAATTATACAGTCACTTTTGGACACATCCAATCGACAAATACAAACCTTTACATTTATCTTTTCTTCTATTTTTATCGCTTTTACTTTATTTTATTATATGCAAACTTAGGACCTTAGTTCACCTTTTAAGTAAGATGTTTTCTTGGGTAACTTTGGAATCCAATAACTAAGAGACATTACATTTCTTAATTTATCGCTTGAACATAGAAGAATCAATGTGCCAGTTAGTTGATTATACAACTAATCATAAATCCCATCAAACAATTATTTTATTAAAGATTTTTTATGAGCAGAGTAAGATAAAATTCATCATGTTTTTTATATTATTAAATTAATCCTCACTTTATTCAATGTCATATTAAAATTTTATATTCAATCAATGATTTTGTCTTTTATTGTTAAAGTTCGGATCATTATCTTATCTTTTAGCAAAATGTTAATAAGTGTTCTAAAGACACTTGTTAAGGATGTAAGAATAGAAATTTTGCATTGAAAATTGATATATTTAATATTTGAAAAGATGATATATTTGATTTTTCAATAAAAAATTATTTTTTTTGATTTCATTAAAAAGTACCCTTAGAACACTTATTGACATGACCCAATCTTTTAACACCAATTGAAACAAAGATAGGGAAGAAACATATGGAATCCCATGGCCAAAAATATCATTTGATGGCATGGACCTCACCTTGAGTTATGGCGTGTAAAATGAATACCGAAAGATAATGACAGATTGTTACAACAAAAGTTCAAAAGTATTTGTAACCTTTTTGCTTCAAAAAAAAGAGTATTTGTTACCTTTTAAAGGCAATACGTAGCTTGATCAATTTTTTTATAAATATATATAGCTTGATCTTATCGTGGCAACGTTTACTATTAGTAGAGTTTGTTATAATTTTTTTTCTCAAAATCATATACAAGTTAAAAGCTGGAGTTGATTCGATAATTTTCGTACAATATGTTTAGGTTAGATTATATCATTAAAAACTATATTCTTTTTTTTTTTTTTTGAAAGGCCAAAAAAATTCATTAAAAAACTAGAATTGAAGTACAAGGTTATATAAGAATTGACTGTAAAAAGATTTATTGTAAGTTTTTTTGAAAATGTTTTTAAAGATATCAATTATCTTCCAATGAGTAATTTCTATTGACGTAATGATACAATATTCATACAATAATAATAAAGCTGATTAATTTCTATGAGAAATCACGAAAAAAAGGAAAGCAAAAAAAAAATACATACTTCTAAGATCATTTCATATTGCTATAATCATTATTACCGAATATGAATTCTGTAAGGATTAGTTAGTTGACTAAGAAATTAATTAGATGTAGTTAGCCTAATATGCTCCTTATAAATAGAACATTTGTACCTCATATTCATTATCTTTTATCAATTCAATATGATTCCTTATTAGAAATATTTCTCTCTTTCAAGCTTTCAAGCTTCCAAGTATTACTTCTCCTATGAAAGTGATCTTCATCTCTATGATCCTGTGATTTGTAACATGGTATCAGAGCGATACCTTGCTTCCGCATATCACAGTGATGAAGATTCAGATTCAGAAGAAGAATATGCTTCTGATTCAAATGAAGAAATTTCAGATTCAGAGGAGGAAGAACAACCTGTTCTTGATTCTGGATTCATGGAGTTCGGCAGTTTCCACTTCAACCTTGTTCCGATCAAGCCAATCAAGCCAGAGATCAAAGGTTCCGCAATCAAGATTGGAGAAATAACCTGCATCCTTGCTGCCTTCGATAGCTCCAGCAAGAACAACAATGGAGGTTCTTCTGTTTCCAACACATTGATCGTCCAAGATCCGATATTTAGTCAAGATCCAGCGTTCAAGATCGCCGATCTGAGCAGCTTTTCCGCCACCATTGAAATCGCCGATCTCGTCTTTGAAACCATCGTACCAGCTCATCACTGATCTTCACTCTGCTGGTTCTGAGGGTTCCGAGATCGAGTTCGATCTAGATGGGATGTTTTTAGCTATGGCGACTTCAATCACGATTTGCAACTTCTCCTCCTTCATCAACTTCTTCTGCAACTTTGGTTTTGCAAGCACTGAGACAGCCCCTCCTCGGAGGTCCCATTAGTAACCCGAACTCAACTTCTTAGAGTTGCAGCGTAGCGTGATTAAATAAAAAATGCGAAAATATTAAAACAAATAATACTGATACCACGACTATATTTATAACATAAGTATAAAAGTACTGGCTCCATCAGTAGAGCCTAAAACCACATCAACTATCTCAGAGTACACAAATAATAACATGTATAATTGAAAGCATGGTAGCAAATAAAATACATAAGACTTCCTCTCCTGGCCCCAAAATACATTTCGCTCAAACTCATACTGGCCATAACAACCTAAGACTGTTGCCCAACAAGACTTTAACGTATACGGTAGTCAGGCTCGTATACACTACTCTTCGGTGAGAGTAGTCAATCTCCCGGAGACGATCGTCCTCTGCATAGAGCAGCTCAAAGTCTCCCAGCACTAGGATCCGAGTCTCTCCCGCCAGCATCAGGTTCAACAGGTATGCCATCAATCTCCTCTAGAAATTCCTCAGCAGGATCTTCTCGTGCTATCGAGAATAAATAAAATACGACATAGAGAAATACGGGGATAAGAAACAACAATACATCATAAATAGGGAAACAGCTATAAAATAATTTATATAGATAGCAACATACAACAACACAACAGTGTCAAGCAATCATCTCCCGAGTCCTGCTCTCTTAGCTACTGTCTCTCACACTCATGCAACTACCGGCTATATGGACGCGATCACGACGCGACATCCCCAACAGATCAAGATGTCCCGTTCATCTCTGTGCCACCCCCTGTAATGCAGGGTTTGGCCAACAGCCCGCAGGCTCAACTTATCTCATGGGTACGACGTATTCCTCTACCCGCAGGACAGGTCGGAATATCCGCCCTTCAACAACGCAACTTACGGTAACGACATATCCCCTCACCCGCAAGCCAGGTCGGGACATTCACCCGTTCACAACTAATGGGTACGATCATCTCCCTGCAGGCAAGATCGATCGCCCATACGCCAACACAGTGATGAACAACAACGATGCAACATGAATATCACCGACTTATCTCAGGATCAACAACTTAGTGTCTCAACCACAACTCATACACAACTACGACCAAATTTCTCCAGCTTAACCGGGTATCAACTATATATCTCAACATCAACATTTCAATAGGATCACTAGGTTGAGCACTACAACATATATATCCTCAAATCCTCACCACATGTTCATCTCCTAACTTATCAGAAATTACTGCTTACTTCTACTTATACAACAGTAATCACAACATCATATCAAAAGCAACCATAATCATGTTCAGTAAATATATTCAACATACTAAATACTCATGCAAATATATCAACTTATCAACTCATAGGTCAATATTCAAGTAATCCTAAGCATGTTACTGGGCATAACATACATATCACGTATATCATATTAGGCATACTAACACACAACATACAACCTCGACATGGCATAAAATCAACCTATCGGTCACTCGACCCCTAGTAGGGTTTAGGTCGCCCTACGCATATCAATATAAATTATTTTATTCTTGCCTTCCCGACGATATTGTGGTTCTTTCCTCCACCTGAACATTTTTCTGCGCGCTTCCCCGTGCAACTCCGACTGCGGCTCGGCAAATGGCAATCATACACGCTTTTGAACAATCAAGCACCGTCTGATCCTTCACAACAAATCACAACCAGAAATTAATAAAATCCAACCAAATCCATCTAATTCATATGAACTAGGGTTCGGCCTTCACTAACTTAATTAGGTTAATGATATTGAAATTCTACGAACTCTTGGATCAATGATCCTTAAGCATGATTAAGACATAATATATGATTACTTGTCAAAGATTTGAACCAAAACCCTTTCAACCAACCAAGGTAGGGGTTCAGCCATCTTAAGAGGAAATAGGCTAGAGATGTCTAAAAATTCCTAACTCTTGGATCAATGATCCTTAAGCATACACAACACTAAATCAAGTCTTTTTACATAAAAACTTTGAAGCAAAACTCATGATTTCTCTTCCTCAAGGTTTCGACCACTTGCTATAAAAATAGGGAGGAAGTTTCCTTTGATTACATGCTCTTGGATAATGAAAGAGGATGATGATACTAGGCCATAGAAATTGGTTTTCCCTTAAAAGGATTTTTCGACAATTTTCTAGAGATTTTTGAAGATTGAAGTTTAAACTTGAACAAAGCTTGAACAACAAGGTTTCAATGGAGAACATGAAGATTAAGACATCAAGGGAAGAGTTCATACCTCTTGGAGGATGAAGGAGAGCAAGATTATCAACTTTTCTTCACAAAATCTCTTGAAGATTTCTTAAGAAAATGAGAGAAAGAAAGGAAGAAAATGGAGTCGGAGAGGAATGATGTGAATGGTTCATTTGATGAAGGTGGGGCGTGGGAGAGGTGACGGGAGGGATAGGAAGGTCCAAAATTTCTCACTTAAGGGGCAAAATGGTCTTTTCATACAAGGGCAAGTGGTAATTATGAAAAAGGTTAGGGACATTTTGGTTTTTTTGTGTCCAGATATTTTCTAAAGTCATCATGACACTGGCATGCTTCCCTGGGTGATTTGACCTGACGTGACCTGATGTGACTTCAAGTTTATCCATTAGCGGGTCCCAGTAAATCCCTATTCAATCCCGTTCTTCAACCGATTTAAGATTTCGCACGAATAACTTATATTATTTCACTTTTTAGTGCGAAAAACCAATTTTATCAAAATTTGTTGGAAATTCAATTCTAAGCCTAACTGTTTCGTTCACAAGTCAAAATTAGGTCTTCTGATTAGTAAAATCTTCCTGTCAGTGAAAATGCAAACCAGGCTCTGTCTGAATGTTCGACCCAAAATTTAATCGTAGATTTCTACGATGACGTAGAGTATGAATGTGGTCTTAGTTTATTTAATTTCATTTTATAAGCCTCAAATAAAAATATAAACTTATTTATATAGTTTATCGATCTTAGAAAGCATGAAAATCGGGGTGTTACAAGTACCGCCTGCGAACAAAAACGGCAGGTCTTCACCACCGTGTTTGCTGTCGCAAGCCACGGCTGGTCCTCTAGTCACTCTGATGTATGTATCACCACCTTCGATCCCGGCGGAACTCTCAATGCCCTCACTAACTCCGCACCTCTGCAGCACACAGTTCTGGTCTTCGATCCCGGTGGAAATCATCGCCGTTCACCATTGTTTTCATCACACTCAAGTTTTATCTTCGATCCAGGCGGAATAACCTCTTCGATTCGATCTTCTCTGTTGCCATCAACTGCGCTTCGGGCGACAGCCTCTTCCCTGTGATGGCGCCGTCACCAGGTCTATGTGGCCTTCTCATTCCTACTCCTCTTGCTTGCTTTATGTGAAGATTGGGAAGTTGGAGCTTGGAGATGTTAGGGTTTCAGTATTGCGATCGATAATGATTAGGGTTTCTACAGAGTCCTATGCCTATTTATCTTGGGGTTCTTCTTTTGTTGCAAACCATTCAGAGCATGGAGATCAAGTGCTGCAAACATCTCTCGAAGCTTCCTGTGCCCTCCTCATTGGGCTGGACATTTGGGCCTTGCATCATAATGTTTTCTTTGGGCCTTTGTGTTTTTTTGTTCCTCTAGTTGTTGTCCCTTTTCTCTTGGGCCTGGTTGTTTTTGTTTGCTACTTTGCTATTTAGGTTTATTTTCCCTTTCAATGTGCAAAATAAATGTAGTTCAAACTCAGATTGGTGAATTTTCCAATCCTGAGTTTGAGGGGGCTATTACAAAATATGAATTATGTTAGGATTAGTTAGTTGGTTAGGAAATTAGTCAGATGTGGTTAGCTTAATGTGCTCCTTATAAATAGAGCATTTGTACCTCATATTGATTATCTTTTATCAATTCAATATGATTCCTTATGAGAAATATTTCTCTCTTTCAAGCTTCCAAGCATTACTTCTCTTATGAAGGTGATCTTCATCTCTATGATCCTGTGATTTGTAACAATCATGTTGTGAATGATCACCCCAAAATCATGTCGACGTCCTCAAGTTTTTGTATGGGGTAACAAAATGCCCAACTTGCCAAGTAACTTGTTTTTTATTTTTCGATAATTGAAAAATTCATTAATAATAAAAGGTCTAGGTCAAGCATCAATGTGGGAACTCTCCCCACCTTCTAGAAAGGGCTGAAAAGCACCATCCTATCATGTGCTCAATGCTAGACACCATCAAAATGTTACATAAGTCTCCAAGTTCAGATACATATACACCTACCAACAGGCATAATCCAAGGTTTAAAACTGAAAACCCCTGTGCATATAAAACAGCCCCTGTTTACAAGATTATGTAACATCCTAAAATTTCAATATAATTACTGTAGTGAAAATATTAAGCTATTATTGAGATTTAGTGTAGAACATGATTAGTATAATAGTTTATTAGAATTATCTCGTAATTATAAAAGAAAGCAATAGTTGAAAGATTAATAAGAAAATTAAAAATAATGCACACACACAAAAGTACAAGGGAATCCACGTGATTCTCAAATTTAGATTTGGCTTTGGCCTAAATCAAGTCATACGGCAACAAGAAAAGAAGTCAAGGGGAATTCTTATAAAAGGGATAGCGGGCCCCACAAATAAATCAATTTAGTCAAACTAGATAGAACTTTCACGTGGGCTTTCTCTTAATAATTAGGGTAACAGAAAGCAAGTTTTAGAATTGCAATAATAAAAGGAGATGGTTTCGTGGGTTTAGCGCCGATAACAGTAAAAAAATCAATAAATAAAAGTCGGGCACTGAACAACGAAGAGAGAAGAAGGAGACCAGAGTGCTTCACTGATTCAAGATCGTAGTGAAAAGAGATCAAAGATTTTTGATGATGCGTTAGGATTTGTCTTAGATAATATTTGAGGCTTTTTGGAGATCTATAAGAGGTGAGTAGAAATACTATTTCTCACCCTTTCCATGGTACAATTTGTATGGGGTTTGGGTTATGCTTTATGAACACGATTTTTTTGGAAAATAATTCTGATTTGGTTAAATCCTGATTTTACAAATTTGGGGGGTTTCCTTCTAAGGTGTTTCTGCTATCAATTAAATGTTTATTACTGAGATTGATGACATGATATATATGATAAATACGTGATTTGGTTGAATTGACATGCTATATATGCACTATTTGATGATATTTGTGATATTGACATGATTCAATAACTGTTAATATGTTGGATGTTGTTTGCTGCAATACCGCCTATGATAGGGGTATCGAAAGTAACACTGCCAATGATTTGGGGTGTCGAAATATGAATACCGCCATGAAGGGGTATCGAAGGTAACATCGCCACACGTTGGGATGTCGAAAAGAGTAATACCACTAGTGTACAATGGTTGGTATCGAAATGAGTAATGTCACTGAAGAGAAGGTGACATCGAAATACCTTCATGAGTAAGGTAGGCAATGGGACGCCATTGTTATATGCAGTTTGAGAGTCATATGACCTATAATTATGTTGAGAATATTTGATATGTATAACAAGTTATGATATATTTGTTTATGATGTGCTGCTAAATTTTTATGGTCATTATTTGAGTATATAATATTTATTTAATTATTTTGAAAATAGCGGGTACCATGGTTAGTTTTTTCGGTTACCGCGCCGGCTGAGAACAACACTTTTGTGAAAACCTTTTATAAATGTATTTCTATTCATTGGGATTATAAATCTCATTAGTAGTGTTGTTTTCAGAGACTGAGAACGACCCTGTTGAGCAGCCAGACGCTTGAGGATTTTGTTCTAGTAGTAGCTTGGGTTAGTGTGTCATGGCATATGCCAGGAGGACTTTTACTACCATTTATTTATTTATTTATGCGAGTTGCAATATACGCCCAGTTATTTGGTTTAAAACTTATTATGTATTTTTGTTTATTGGATTGGTATAAACAATTATTTTGGATTAATATTATATTATGAACTTATTCAGTATTTATTAAGGAATTTTTTTTAATTACATTGTTTTATTTAAATTATTATCTTGGGTTACTAATGTAACGAGGGACGTTACATTTTTGGTATCAAAGCAGTTCAATCCTAAATTGGACTGTGGTATTGGGTTGTTTTTCAAAAAAATCAAATATGGGCGCATAGGACTGCTTGTTAGAGTTATATATGCTGCATGCTATTCTTTGAGATTTTGGACCTGATCAACCCAATGTTTGATTGGTGGTGTGCAGATTTATGGCTACTAACAGGCGTGGGGCTAACGCTAATGATGCACTTGCAGCAGTTCTGGCTGAAATGACCAGAGTCATGCAAGAGCAGACGGAGACACTCCGTCAGATGAGGGACAGCGGGAACGTGCATAATGTTGGAGCAGTTGCAGCCCAGGATCCACAGTACATGGGACTGTCAGAGTTTAGGAAGAACGATCCGCCAACCTTCCGAGGTACTACAGATCCGGTTGAGGCAGAAGAGTGGTTGCTGAAATTAGAGAAGATTTTTCGAGTTATGAGGTGCGCTGATCCACAGAAAGTGGATTTCGCCACCTATATGCTGGAATCTGATGCGGAGCACTGGTGGAATTGTGCTAGGGGTGGTTTGCTAGCCGTGGACGCTCAAATCACATGGGACAGATTCAAGGAAGTTTTCTTGGAGAAGTACTTTCCTCATAGTGTTCGCATTCAGAAGGAAACAGAGTTCCTGCAGCTCCGTCAGGGAGACATGTCTATTGCTGAATATGTTGCTAAGTTTGAAAGCTTGGCAAGGTTCTCTCGGTACTTGAGGGACAATCCTTTGGACGACTGGAAGGCAATCAAATTTGAGCAAGGTTTGAAGCCAGAGATGCAACATTTTATTGGGATCTTGGAGATTCCTTGGTAAACAAGTGTAGGGTAGCTGAGCAGAAGATGCAAGCTTTAGAGATGGAGAAGCCAAAGGAGAAGAGTTCTATTGAAGGCAAGAAATTTCATAGCAAAGGGGGTAATTTTCTGAAGAGCCTGCGACCAGTGCCTACCATCTCAAAGGGTAAGCAGGTCCAAGGAGCTCAAACATATAAGGGAGATGGATGTTTCAGATGTGGTTGGAACCACGGGGATCGCGCATGCCCCGCGGCGCAAGTCTCCTGCAACAAATGTGGAAAGATGGGACACTTTGCTAGAGTCTGCAAGGGAGGAGGACAATCTCAGACCAGACCCCAGAGCCAAGGAAGAGTTTTCACCATCCAAGGAGAGGAAGTGAAGGAGTCTGACGGTTTGATCCAAGGTATGGGTTTTATTAAAGATAGAAAAGTTATGATATTATTTGATTCAGGAGCAACCCATTCTTTCATATCTCTTAGTTGTGTTAAGAATTTAGAGTTACCTGTTTCTGAACTACCTTTTGATTTGTGTGTTTCTACCCCTGCCAAAGATAAATTGGTAATTTCTATTGCCTGTTTGAAATGTTCTTTGATATACCAAGACTTGTCTTATGATGTTGATTTGATATGCTTACCTATGTCGGGTCTAGATGTCATACTTGGTATGGATTGGTTGTCACATAATAATGCTGTTATCAATTGTTCTTCTCGAACCATTTCTTTTCTTCCACAACCAATGTCTGTTGACCCTTCTGTGTCGGATTGCTTTCTGTCTGCTGTATCTTGCCACAAGAACTTAGTTGAGGGGGCTCAGGGATACATACTTCTATTTTCTGCTAGGATAGAGGCTGAAAGTGATATAGCGGCATTGCCTGTTGTATGCGAGTTTTTAGATGTGTTTCCTAAAGAGGTCTCTAGTTTACCACCGAGTAGGGAGGTCGAGTTTAACATAGATCTTATGCCTGGTAGTGGACCTGTTTCAGTAGCACCCTATAGAATGGCACCTCTAGAGTTGAGTGAGCTTAAGAAACAAATAGAGGAGTTGTTAGATAAGGGATTCATTAGGCCGAGTGTGTCACCTTGGGGAGCGCCGGTTCTTTTGGTAAAGAAGAAAGATGGAAGTATGAGGTTGTGCGTTGACTATAGGCAGCTAAACAAAGTGACCATAAAGAATAAGTACCCTTTACCTAGGATAGATGACCTGTTAGATCAGCTGAGGGGAGCGACAGTGTTTTCCAAAATAGATTTAAGATCGGGGTACCATCAGATTAGAGTGAGGAGTGAGGACATCTCTAAGACAGCCTTTAGAACAAGGTATGGGCACTATGAGTACGTAGTGATGCCCTTCGGAGTGACGAACGCTCCAGCCGTTTTCATGGACTACATGAATCGGATCTTTAGACCCTTCTTAGATAGGTTTGTGGTAGTGTTCATAGATGATATCTTGATATACTCTAGAACACCTATGGAGCATAAGGAGCATCTGAGGGTAGTGTTACAAATCTTAAGGGATGAGCGTTTGTATGCTAAGCCAGAGAAGTGTGAGTTTTGGTTAGATGAGGTGAAGTTTCTGGGACACACCATTTCTAAGAGTGGTGTAGCAGTCGATTCTTCTAAAGTAGATGCAGTGCTAGAGTGGGAACCACCTAAGACGGTAACTGAAGTAAGGAGTTTCCTAGGATTAGCTGGTTACTATAGGAAGTTTATAGAAGGTTTTTCTAGACTAGCGTTACCTTTAACCCAGTTGACTAGGAAAGGAAAATCTTTTGTGTGGGACCAGGAATGTGAGGAAAACTTCCTAGAGCTTAAGAAAAGATTAGTGACAGCTCCTGTCTTGACCATACCAGACCCTTTAGTGAGTTTTGTGGTTTATTGCGATGCGTCTAAGAATGGTTTAGGGTGTGTTTTGATGCAAGAGGGCAAGGTTGTAGCTTATGCATCTAGGCAGCTGAGAACCCATGAGGTAAATTATCCTACACATGACCTTGAGTTGGCAGCAGTAGTTTTTGCTCTTAAAATTTGGAGGCACTATTTATATGGTGCTAAGTTTGAGGTTTTTAGTGACCATAAGAGCCTTAGGTACCTGTTTGACCAAAAGGAATTGAATATGAGGCAGAGGAGGTAGATGGAATTCCTTAAAGACTATGATTTTGAATTGAAGTACCACCCAGGGAAGGCTAATGTAGTGGCTGATGCTCTTAGTAGGAAGACCATACACATGTCTAGTTTAATGGTGCAGGAGATGAATCTACTAGAGGAGTTTAGAGACTTGAATCTTGATGTGTCTTTGAGTGCTTTGAGTGTGAGGTTGAATAGATTGGAAATTCATAGCGACCTTAGGGAAGAGATTAAGCGTAAACAACTTTTAAATCAAGAATTATTATCCTTGTTGGGACAAGAGAGTTATGAGTTGTCTGCTGATGGCTTAGTAAAGTTTAAGGGTAGGATCGTTGTTCCTAAGGAGGGGAGTCTCAGAGAAAAAGTGTTAGAGGAAGCACATAAGGGAAAATTCACCATACATCCAGGGATAACTAAGATGTACCAGGACCTTAAAAAGATGTATTGGTGGTCAGGAATGAAAAAGGATGTGGCCATTTTTGTGTCTAAGTGTTTAGTATGTCAAAAGGTTAAGATAGAACACCAAAAACCTCCAGGTTTATTGCAACCTTTAGAAATTCCTGAGTGGAAGTGGGAGAAAATATCCATGGATTTTGTAATGGGGTTACCTAGGACTCGTTTGGGTTTAGATGCCATATGGGTAATAGTGGATAGGTTGACCAAGTCTGCTCACTTCTTGCCAATTAAGGCAACATATAGCTTGGATAAGTTGGCAGACTTATACATCAGGGAGATAGTCAAGCTTCATGATATACCCACCTCTATAGTGTCAGATAGAGACCCGAGGTTTACCTCTAGATTTTGGAGAGCTTTTCAGCAAGCCTTTGGTTCCAAGTTGAGTTTTAGCACAGCCTATCACCCCCAGATGGATGGTCAGTCAGAGAGGACCATTCAGACCCTTAAGGATATGCTTAGAGCGTGTGTTTTAGATGAAGGTGGATGTTGAGATAAGTTTTTACCTCTCATAGAGTTTGCGTATAACAATAGTTATCACGCTAGCATAGGCATGGCACCCTATGAAGCTCTTTATGGAAGAAAGTGTAGATCCCCTTTGTGTTGGTGCGAGGTAGGTGAGAAAACCTTGATAGGACCTGACTTAGTTCAGCAAACCACAGATAAGATTGAGTTGATTAGGGAGAGAATGCGCACTGCACAGAGCAGGCAGAAGAGCTATGCTGATAAGAGGAGAAAGCCTTTAGAATTCCAAGAAAGTGAGCATGTATTTTTGAGAATCACTCCTAAGACTGGGGTGGGAAGATCCATGAAAGTCAGAAAGCTAAATCCGCGATTCATTGGTCCTTTTCAAATTCTAAAAAGAGTCGGGTCTGTTGCTTACCAATTGGCTCTTCCACCTTTGTTGTCCAACCTTCATGATGTTTTTCATGTATCGCAACTTAGAAAATATGTACATGATGAGTCTCATATAATAGCTCCTGAGTCAATACAATTAAGAGATAACTTGGTCTTTAAGCCCATGCCTAATCAGATCGTCGACAAGAACACCAAGACTCTGCGGAACAAGACGATTCCTTTGGTAAAGGTGGTTTGGGAAGGATTAACTCCTGAGGAAGCTACTTGGGAACTTGAAGAGGATATAATGCGTCAGTATCCAGATCTGATTAATCGAGGTACATTACTTTTCCATCTTGTTGATGTACTAAGTTTTGGGAAGTGCTTAAGTATGAAGTTAATTTCGGGGACGAAATTCTTAAAGGATGGGAGAAAATGTAACATCCTAAAATTTCAATATAATTACTGTAGTGAAAATATTAAGCTATTATTGAGATTTAGTGTAGAACATGATTAGTATAATAGTTTATTAGAATTATCTCGTAATTATAAAAGAAAGCAATAGTTGAAAGATTAATAAGAAAATTAAAAATAATGCACACACACAAAAGTACAAGGGAATCCACGTGATTCTCAAATTTAGATTTGGCTTTGGCCTAAATCAAGTCATACGGCAACAAGAAAAGAAGTCAAGGGGAATTCTTATAAAAGGGATAGCGGGCCCCACAAATAAATCAATTTAGTCAAACTAGATAGAACTTTCACGTGGGCTTTCTCTTAATAATTAGGGTAACAGAAAGCAAGTTTTAGAATTGCAATAATAAAAGGAGATGGTTTCGTGGGTTTAGCGCCGGTAACAGTAAAAAAATCAATAAATAAAAGTCGGGCACTGAACAACGAAGAGAGAAGAAGGAGACCAGAGTGCTTCACTGATTCAAGATCGTAGTGAGAAGAGATCAAAGATTTTTGATGATGCGTTAGGATTTGTCTTAGATAATATTTGAGGCTTTTTGGAGATCTATAAGAGGTGAGTAGAAATACTATTTCTCACCCTTTCCATGGTACAATTTGTATGGGGTTTGGGTTATGCTTTATGAACACGTTTTTTTTGGAAAATAATTCTGATTTGGTTAAATCCTGATTTTACAAATTTGGGGGGTTTCCTTCTAAGGTGTTTCTGCTATCAATTAAATGTTTATTACTGGGATTGATGACATGATATATATGATAAATACGTGATTTGGTTGAATTGACATGCTATATATGCACTATTTGATGATATTTGTGATATTGACATGATTCAATAACTGTTAATATGTTGGATGTTGTTTGCTGCAATACCGCCTATGATAGGGGTATCGAAAGTAACACTGCCAATGATTTGGGGTGTCGAAATATGAAATACCGCCATGAAGGGGTATCGAAGGTAACATCGCCACACGTTGGGATGTCGAAAAGAGTAATACCACTAGTGTACAATGGTTGGTATCGAAATGAGTAATGTCACTGAAGAGAAGGTGACATCGAAATACCTTCATGAGTAAGGTAGGCAATGCGACGCCATTGTTATATGCAGTTTGAGAGTCATATGACCTATAATTATGTTGAGAATATTTGATATGTATAATAAGTTATGATATATTTGTTTATGATGTGCTGCTAAATTTTTATGGTCATTATTTGAGTATATAATATTTATTTAATTATTTTGAAAATAGCGGGTACCATGGTTAGTTTTTTCGGTTACCGCGCCGGCTGAGAACAACACTTTTGTGAAAACCTTTTATAAATGTATTTCTATTCATTGGGATTATAAATCTCATTAGTAGTGTTGTTTTCAGAGACTGAGGACGACCCTGTTGAGCAGCCAGACGCTTGAGAATTTTGTTCTAGTAGTAGCTTGGGTTAGTGTGTCATGGCATATGCCAGGAGGACTTTTACTACCATTCATTTATTTATTTATGCGAGTTGCAATAGACGCCCAGTTATTTGGATTAAAACTTATTATGTATTTTTGTTTATTGGATTGGTATAAACAATTATTTTGGATTAATATTATATTATGAACTTATTCAGTATTTATTAAGGAATTTTTTTTAATTACATTGTTTTATTTAAATTATTATCTTGGGTTACTAATGTAACGAGGGACGTTACAGATTAGCCACAAGAAAATCCCCTTGTAAGATCAAGATTTCCTAAATTTTACATATACAAACAGTAAAAGGTCCTTCTATGCTATATTGCCTTGCGGTTTTACTTGCAATTTGAGAAGTCCTGATGTCATCTGCCTTTGATTTATCACCTTTGAGCTGGATATGCACATCAACAAATAATGCAGTAACCATGAAGAAGTCGCACCATAGTACTAGCTCTCCTTAATCTTTTCTCCATCCAAGATCAACGTAGCACTTGCACATCAGTGTTCTTGTTTTCCAAAATCTATTATTTAACCTACCAATCCCCTGTGCACAAATCCCAACATAAACCAAACACAAAGCATAGCAGCAGACAATAACCTACAAACATAACTCCTTCAAATTCAAAAATAATAATATACACAGCTATAACATCAAATGAAAACTATGTTAAACATCATAACACCCTTTCACCTCTTTTAGGCTGTGTGATCACTTGCACCCCATTTACCTCCACCAATTCCAAGTTGTTTGTGTATGTGCTCCCTCCTTGGCTAAGTTATCTGAAATCTCATTACCTTCTATATTTATATGCACAAAAGATACAATATTCAATAAAAACAGAATATTCTTTAGCTTATTACAGTAAAATCTAAGACTCCAAGGGCAGTTCTCATTGTTGTTAACCCAAGCTAAAGCATTTCTTGAGTCTGATTAAAGAATAATCTCCCTTTTTTTGATCCATTCCTCCTGTAAAGACATTTCAAGCGCATAAACAATGGCCAAGTAACTTGTTTTTATTCGATAAGTAAATTTTTATTAATAGAATCTAGTTTAAGCATCACAATGTTTAAACTCCCCACCTTCTAGGAAGGGTTGAAAAAAAAACACTCTACCATGTGCTCAAAACTAGATATAAACCATTAATTACAAACAATTTCCAATATAGGTATCTAAGTTTCGAACATAGACATTTAACACTGTTTCCAAAATACATCCCTGTCATAATCCCCTATTTAAATCCTAACAGAAATGTCAAAAAACATAAGCCTATTATTGCCCACCCCACACATCAAGAAACTTTATAATGTAATTACCACATAGAAAAACCAATCACTTTTGCTTAGGATCTGCAAAGCATTCAACATTTTTAGTTAGAGCCATTCAAAAGTCCCTATATCCTTTCAACATCGCTTTCCTTCTTGCATATCATAATTTGGTGTATAGCATCTTCCTTTTCTACTCTTGGAGCATCCTGTTTTCATGTAACCTGCACATTACAAAATAAAAGGTAGAGCCTGCTCTCCAAAAACTGATTAAAACAAGTCACAACAACCTAAGTTCCATGTCCAAAAGCATGGCCTATTCCTACACAAAAGCTCCAATGGCATTACACAAGCAGCTCCAAACAATATGTGTCACACCAACATCACATAGTAACAAGTCTATTCAAACTAGGTAACCTTGCATCTATACAAAATTCAGAAAGAGGTCAACACCAGAAAACGACAAAAGTGCATAACAGACCGATTTTTCTAAGTCATAGTTGGCAGCAGTACAACTACTCTAAAAAGCTTAAATAGTCAACACCATAAGGGCATCAGGCTTAGCATCCTAACAATTTGTTTTAGACATAAAGGCCACAAATCCATTCATCACGAATAGATTTCCTGTTTTACCCCATACTTGTTTAGCTCCACATAATCCAAGTTGCTTCCATCCTTATTCCTTCTTTTGCTAGTGCATCTGTCAATCCACTAGATTCTTTATTTTTATGTATAAAAGTGACATTCTTCAAGACAAATTCTCAAATTGGACATAAATCTCAAATTCCATGGGTATTCCTCTTTCCTTTCTACCCACACCAAAGCATTTCTAGAATTTGATTCTATTACTATGTCCATATTCTTAATCCACTCCTTCTATATAGACATTTCTAAAGCAACTATGGCCATAAACTCAGCCTCATTGGAATCTTTTATACCCACATGGGCTGAAAACATAGCTAAAACAATTCCTTGATCATCTTTAAGAACACCACTGATACCTGCTGCTCTTGGTTTCCCTTTAGATGATCCGTTCACATTCCACTTCAATTTATTATGTGGAGGGGGACACCAACTTATGGTTGGTCTTGGTTCATTTCTCTTTTTCCATAATCTAACACCATCCAGATTGGAAACTATCTCTCCCAAATTGAATGGGCAGTTAAGATCCCAACCTTTAAGCCAAAAATGAAGTCTTAATCTCACTAGATAGTTAAAAAATCCCAATTAGTTTCAACTTTATCGAAAACCACTCTATTTCTTTGATTCCATAAGGACCATACTACAACAAAGAAAAGGGAGATCCATAGTTTTGTTTGAAAATCACCTTGAATCACCCCTATCCATCACTCAAACCATTGCATAGGTGTTTTAGAGATGGGCATTTGTACATTCCACCATTTTAAGCATTCAGCTGATACCTTCCATGCATGTTTATAATGTAAGAATAGGTGTGTAACATTTTCCTCTTCACAATTACAAAAGGGGCACCTAAAATCAATCCCTTGCATCACATTTAGCCTTTTCAACCTACTTCTTGTATTTAAACGCCGTTGCATTACAATCCATACCAATAATTCAGCCCTTGGGGGAGCTAGGCCATACCACATCATTTTCACATTATTGATAGCTTGATTTTTACCCCATACTGCCTTAGAAAAGGATTTGACAGAATAATTCCCTTTCCTATCAAACTTCCACCACAATCTATCCATTGTGTTATGTGATAAATTTTCCTCCTTCAAGCAATTTAGAAGCTCTTCCAACTGCTAGATTGCCCATTGAAAGAGGTATCTGCTCCATGTGAGGTTCCAATGCCATTGCATACCATCCCAAAAGCCCATATTTGCTATTAAATCCTCTTTCTGTAAGGAAATCAAAAACAATTGTGGATACTTGTCTTTCAAAGAATACTCTCCTAGCAATTTATCTGCCCAAAACTTTGTGCTTCTACCATCTCCCAGTCTCATCCAACATCCTTCTTGTCTTACATTTTTAAATTTGTTCCCCCATTTACCTACCGATAGAATGGAGTTCCAAATTCCCCCAGTTAGCCTTCTGTCTTGCTGCTAGACCAGGGGTTTTTCTGGGTCTAAACGATGAATAGAACACAAAGTCCTTTTCCATAGTGGACTTGCTTCATTAGAGAACCTCTGCCACCATTTAACTAGGAGTGCAACATTCTTTATCAGCACATCATCTACTCCAAGCCCCCTTAACGTTTTGGTTTTTGAATTATCTCCCATTTTACAAGGGGCAATCTTTTTTTATTACCATCTTCCTTCCAAAAGAAATCTCTATGAATTTTTATTATCAACTTTTCTATACTCCTTGGAATCTTGAAAAGACTCATATAGTAAATCGGCAAGCTATTTAGGATCGATTTTATCAAAACCAATCTACCAGCCCTTAAGAGAATCTTAGACTTCCATGAAGCAAGCTTTTTCTGAATTCTAGTTATTACAGGGTTCCAAGTAGAAACCTTTTTTGGATTGGCTCCCAAAGGTATTCCCAAGTAAGTTATGGGTAATTCCACCAATTGGCAGCCCAATTTATCCACCATTTCGATCCGCCACTCTCTAATCCTGACCAACACAATAAGTCCAGATTTAGAGTAATTAATTTTAAGCTCGGAAAGGAGCTGGAAACAATCCAACATTCCTCTAAAGTCTGTTATCATTTGCCTTCTTGCTGGACAAAAAAGTTTGTTATCATTTGCTTCCATCCCCCACTTGCCAAGTAACTTGTGAAAGTGATCCTAGTCAAATGAACTGATAAAAATGTCTGGCAATTGGTAGCTTACAGAAATTAATCGAGGTACCAAAAAACAAGACTGAAAGCGTTTCAAATAAAGTGATAGTGAATCTCAATATGCTTGATCCATTCATGAATGACAAGATTAACTATGATGTGAAATGCCGCTTAATTGTCATATAACAAAGGTGAAGTGGTATAGAATCACTAGAAGGTTGAATAATGATCTTTTTTTTATAAAAAAAATTTCTACCTGCACAAGTGGATACGCTTCTGATTTTTCTGCTCAAGATTAAGACTTGACAATCAGAAGATATTAGAAGTTGTTAGTCAGATACTCAAAAGGTTGACCTTTCTGAGAGTATAATCAAATTAATATAAAGATGACTAAGTTTCAAAAAATCTATGAGGGTTCAAGATAAATCCTCTGAAGTGTAAATGAGATAGCTTCAGTTCAAAGAAAGATTTTTGTTACTCAGAAGGTTGATTAGCAACCTTGATGAAGACTGCAGTGTTTCAGCAGCTTTCTAAAATTATCTTGAGCTGATCTTCTGAGTATGAAGTATTTTCAATATAGATAATGTTGGAACCAAAGTAATTATGGTCCATAAACTCCTAAAGTTTTTTATGCTAACAAAAGACTAATGTGCTAACAAAAGACTAATTTAAGTGAACAAAGATTTGTTATGGACTAATGCGTTTATCTTAAGTGTGGAGGATATTCTAAGGCCAAAGACTTTTTAAGTCCAAAGACTTATAGTTCATCCAAAGCCTAGTTTCTCACTCACGTTGGACTAAAAGCCTTATCTTATATATGAGTCCAAAGACTCCTTTAAGTAAAAGTTTCTTTTACATAATCCAATGTATAGTGCATCAATTTTTATAATCTGGACTTTTATTTAGCTCGAACTTGTACTTATAACAGTTTGAATTTATTATTCTTCGTGTGAAAGTCCTTTATCCTTAGGCAAACATTCCTTGTGACTTCGTACCAACAAATGCGCTGAAGCCAATCTGTTCCTGACACAAGATTTGGCTATATCCAAAAGAAAAGACAAAAGGCAACTTTCGGGTACAAGGAAAAAGTGTCAGTACTACTTTGAGCTATCAACCTGATAGTCTACTCTGCTTTTCAGAAGCTCGTATACAAGCTATCAGATTCAATGGGATAATGCATTTCATGCTCTTCAGAACGACTCTTTTGCCATCCGTTGAAGACTGAAGAATGCTCAAGTCTTGAGGCCTATAAATACCTTCAACTTTGAAGAAGCAAAGTTACATATCAACGAATGATGTTTCATATGAGAAAACAAGCTATCAAAAGCAATCTAAAGTATTCAAGCTTACTCTGTTCTTAAACTTTCATATTACACTCTGCGTAGAGTATAGATTCAGAGTTCTGATCTTAAGTTTCAAACCCTCAGACATAGTGAGTCAGTAGAACAAAACTCTTTTCAAACCTTTGTTGGTTGAGCCTGAAGAGGCTTGTCTGAAAAGGAATACTTGAGCCTGAAGAGGCTTGACTGTAAAAGAATACTTAGGGTTGCCTGAAGAGGTGTTGAATACTTGCCTGAAGAGGTGTTGAATACTTGTAACAAAGTTTTTGTTATAGTGGAAAAAGCTCTCAAGTAGAGGGGACTGGACGTAGCTCTTTGGTGAAGAGTGAACCAGAATAATATCTTTGTGTCTATATTCTTTCCCTTATATCTATTTTAGTTTTCTTATAACTAAATCTTTGGGATTGTATTGTTTTCTTAACGCGCTTTTCTTTTAAAGAAAACATTCACAGCGAGCGTCCAACCCTTGCTTGTTCACGCTCATTGCACCCAAACCCTTGCGAAAATATATCGGCTTGCGAAAAAGTTTTTAAAAACATAAGAAACACAATTCAACCCCCTTCTTGTGCTTCAAACAGGTTCCTTCAATTGGTATCAGAGCTCAGCCTCTGGGTTGAGCTCTTAGCCATGTTATAGGAAAGATCCTAAATCAAATATGGAAGGATAAGGCATGCCAAGCGGGAGTCAACATGTTGTGGAAGGTACTTCCATGACTAGACCTCCATTATTCAACGAAACTCGCTATCTCTACTGGAAGGAAAAATCCAAAGGTTTCATCTTTAGTACAAATTCTGCTTTCTGGGCCAGAATAACAAATGGTCCAAATGTGTGTCACAATGCTGATTGTTCTGAAAAGGATGAAGAGGAGTGGATTGATGCTAAAAGAGCTAAAATGGAACAAAACCACAAAGCAAGATATGCTTTGATGTGCTCCCTAACTCCAGACGAGTTCCAGAAGATTCACGCATGTGAATCCGCTAAACAAATTTGGGATACCTTATCCAATCTCCATGAGGGGACTACCAAGGTGAAAGATTCAAAGATTATCATGCTGGTTGGCCAGTATGAGATGTTCACTATAGCTGAAGGAGAGTCCATCATGAACATGATGAGTCATTTTCAGACGATCATCAACAACCTTAAGTCCCTTGGGAAAGTCTTTACTACCAAGGAGAAAGTCACTAAAATCCTTAGGAGGTTGCCTAAGGAGTGGAGGCCACTTGTTACTGTAATGACCCAGGCCAAAGATCTTTCTACTTTGACCTTGGATGATCTGGTGGGCACGTTAAAAGTTCATGAGCAAGAGCTCAATCTTGACAATCCAGGAAAGAAAAACAAAGGGATTGCCTTAAAAGCTCAAAAGTCCAACAACTCAAAGGCTTTAAAAGATGATAAGTCAAGTGATTATGCTGATCAAACTAATAATGAAACATGAGACGATGACGAGCTATCCTTCATCTCCGGGAAGATTCAAAACATGTGGAGAAATAAAAATGGCTTAAAAAGAAGGCCATTACAAAAGAAAAATTTCAAGGACAATGCTGATTCCAAAGACAAAGGTCAGATGGTCTGCTTCGAGTACAACAAACTAGGCAACTTCAAGGCTGACTGTCCAATGTTAAAGGACAAGAAGATGTTCTTTTAAAAGAAGAAGAACTTTATGGCCATTTGGGAAGACCTTGATTCTTCTAAAGAAGAAGAAGATGCAAATGAGGAAGCAAACCTCTGTCTTTAGTCAAATGCTCAAAATGAAGACTCTTCGAACGATGAACAACTTGTTGTTCCCAGAGAAAGAAATCAGGAAGTCACTCCTAAAAGTGGCTGGAATGTTCCACCTATTTTCGATGGAACTGACTATTCTTACTGGAGATCTGTGTTTGAAATATACGTCCAAGCTCAAAACTTTGAGTTGTGGAATGTGTTCACTGATGGTAATCCCGAAGCTGACTGGACGGACGAAGATGTCAGAAGGTACTCCTTGAATGCTCGTGCTAACTGGTGTCTTATGAATGCCTTGGATCGACCAAGAATATTGGAGATGGTATTGCAGTTCCAAATTGAAAAGGAGAAGCTGGCAACCTTAGATGCCCTCTACAGACCAAGAAGCCCTCCTACGTCCAACCTCTGCCTGATGGCCAATGATACTTCAGACGATTAGTCGGACGAAGATGAGGTATCTAATTCTGACTCTTTAAGGGAAGCTTATGATGAGCTTTTTAATGATTCTTCTTTATTGCATCATCAATATATATTGCTTAAAAAAGTTTTCTAAAATGAGCAAAGAGCTTGAAAATACCAATAATCAAAATAAAAAGCATATTGAAGAAAATAATATGCTGAAAGCTAAGAATGTCAGTTTAACTGATAAACTCTCATCTGAGTCCAATGCACCTTGTGAAGTTGTAAGGCTTCAACAAGAAGTAACTGACCAAACTAAGAGCATACCTAAGTTGGTTGGAGGATCAGAGAAGTTGAATTTGATACTGAGGTACACTAGATCACCTCATGACAAGTCAGGCCTAGGCTATGACAATGAGAAACAAGAAGTCTCTAATAAGGTATCAAAATCCTCATCTTATCACAAAGTTTCTAGGTTCGAGAAACATTCAAAAGAAACCAAACCATATGCATCTCATATCTATTGCAACATATGTGGTAAACCTGGTCACGACTCTTCTAAATGCATACATAGACAGGAAAAATATTATGCATGGACGACGACCGCAAACTAACAAGAAAGAACCCAAGTCTATCTAGGTACCTAAAAATAGATCATATCTGTTGCAGATTTGCTTAGCAACAGAAAGGAAACCCCAGTCCTGGTACTTGGACAGTGGATGCTCACGTCACATGAAGGGAGAAAAGTTTATGTCCCAAGACCTCCGTAATAAGACGGGAGGATGGGTTACCTTTGGAGGTAACCAAAAAGGGAAGATAGTTGGAATTGGTAAGATTGGTAAGCACCCTTTTCCTTCTGTTGATAAGTTTCTTTTGGTTGAAGGGTTAAAACACAACTTACTTAGCATAAGGCAATTATGTGACAGTGGGTCTGATGTCCTTAAATAAAGGTGAGTGTATAGTCAAAAGCCCTGATGGGTCCATCTTATTCACTGCCAGGAGGCAAAATAATCTTTACAAGATTAACTTGGGGGAACTCTCAAATCAGAATGTATCATGCCTAGTGTCTGTTGAAGATGAGCGATGGATCTGACACAAAAGATTTGGTCATGAAAGTCTGGGATTAATCTCAAGACTAAACAAGCATAACCTCGTAAGACGTCTACCAAAGATTGTGTATAGATCGGACACTCTCTGTGATGCGTGCAAAAAAGGAAAACAAGGTAAGAACTCTTTTGAGTCCAAGAACATTGTTAGTACTTCAAGGCCACTAAAGCTGCTTCATTTTGATTTGTTTGGTCCAACAAGAACTGCTTCAGTCAGTGGTAAGAAATATGGGCTTTTCATAGTAGATGACTACACAAAATGGACATGGGTTCAGTTCCTTGTACACAAGGATGAGTCTTTCAAGGTCTTTGTCGTATTCTGCAAACGTGTATAGAATGAAAAAGGCATATGTATCAGCTCAATCAGAAATGATCATGGAGGCGAATTGAAAATGAGTTATTCTAAAGGTTCTGTGATGAAAGTGTTATTCATCATAATTTCTCCACCTTTAGAACACCGCAACAAAATGGTATTGTTGAGAGAAAGAACTGATCTCTTCAAGAGATGGCAAGGGCTATGCTCAGTGATAATTCTGTCGCCAAACACTTCTGGGCTAAAGCTATAAATACTGTCTGCTACATTCAGAACAGAATATACATAAGATTTATCTTGAATAAGACTCCTTCTGAATTGTGGAAAGGACGTAAACCCAACATTTCTTATTTCCACCCTTTCGGATGTCAATGTTTCATTTTAAGTACTAAGGATCAACTTGGTAAGTTTGATGCCAAAGTAGATAATGGAATATTGTTAGGATACTCAGAAACGTCTAAAGCGTTTAGAGTGTACAACTCTAGGACTTTAGTTGTTGAAGAATCCATCCATGTTAATTTTGATGATAAACAACCTGATAAGAGATTATTAGAGCTAGATGAATCTTTTGCAGATATGAATCTGAATGATGTCGAAGATCGTCCAACGATTAAAGAGGATGGCGCATCAGACACAACTCAAAACGCATCAGACGCATCAATGACTCAGCAAGTTGCTAATACTCCACGTTCATGGCAATTCAGAACTTATCATCCTGAGGATCAAATCATTGGTAAACCAAATGATAGAGTCTGGACAAGTTCAATCTTTAGAGAACAAGCCGATTCAGCCTTTATCTCTGAATTGGAACCAAAGTCAGTGGACGAAGCCTTAATGGACGAAAGTTGGATCCTTGCTATGCAAGAGGAGCTTAACCAATTTCAACGAAGTGACGTTTGGACGCTGGTTCCTCTGCCAAATGATAAGTCCGTCATTGGAACAAAGTGGGTCTATTGAAACAAGCTGAACGAAGATGGCAAAGTAGTAAGAAATAAAGCAAGGTTAGTTGCTCAAGGATACTCACATGAGGAAGGTATTGACTATACTGAAACTTTTGCTGCTATAGCTGGATTAGAGGCCATGCGCATTCTGCTTTTGTATGTTGCACATCATAACATCATGCTTCACCAAATGGATGTAAAAAGTGGTTTCTTAAATGGTTTTATCAATGAAGAAGTCTATGTTGTACAACCACCAAGTTTTGAAGATCAAAACCATCCTGAGCATGTATACAAGCTTAAGAAAGCTTTATACGGACTCAAACAAGCTCCTAGACCTTGGTATGAGAGACTCAACACTTTCCTAATAGCGAATGAATTCTCAAGAGGAAAAGTGGATACAACTCTTTTTAGAAAATCTAACAAAAATGATTTTATAGTTGCTCAGATATATGTTGATGATATAATATTTGGTGCAACTAATGAATCTCTTTGCCAGGATTTTTCTAAGCTCATGCAGAAAGAATTTGAAATGAGCATGATGGGAGAGTTAAAATTCTTCCTCGGACTACAAGTCAAACAAACATCGGACGGAGTGTACATTCATCAGACGAAGTACACAAAAGAGCTTTTGAAACGCTTCAAAATGGATGATTGCAAACCAATGAATACACCAATGCATACAACGTCCATTCTAAACAAAGATGATAAAGAAAAATAGGTAGACCAAAAGGTATACAGAGGTATGATTGGATCCCTATTATATCTAACCGCGTCTAGACCTGATATTATGTTTAGTGTTTGTTTATGTGTTCCCTTTCAATCTAATCCAAGAGAGTTTCATCTCTCAGCAGTTAAACGAATCTTTAGATACCTTAAAGGTTCTACTAATCTAGGTCTGTTGTATAAGAAATATGATGAGTACAGGTTAGTTGGATTATGTGATGCTGACTATGCTAGACTGAATAGAAAGAAAAGGCACCAGTAGAAGCTGTCACTTCATTAGAGCTAACTTAGTCTCATGGTCAAGCAAAAGGCAAAGTACAATTGCGCTATCAACTACTGAAGCTGAGTATATCACTGCTGCAAGTTGCTCCTCACAACTTCTATGGATCAAGCATCAGTTGGAAGACTGCAATGTATTTGTGAGTAACATTCCAATAATGTGTGATAATACTGCGGCTATTAATCTTTCAAAGAATCCTATATTGCATTCAAGAGCAAAGCATATAAAAATTAAGCATCATTTTATTAGAGATTATGTGCAAAAAGGTATAATTGATATTCAATTTGTAGATATTGATCATCAGTGGGAAGATATCTTCACCAAACCTCTTGGTGAAGATAGATTCACATTCAATAGAAAAGATTTGAACATGCATTTTATAGATTGATCATACGTCCAATAAGTTGTTAAGGTTCAATATATGAGTCCAATATATGTGCTGTTTGGTTCATCCAACACATTAAATGAACTAATTTTTTGTTGAAAGGCAAATTTAATTAACATTCCCTAATTGATTCAGTTTCGTTTTCATGATTACAAAACCGCTTTTTACGGTTTCAAAAAACTGGAATGTGTGTCAGTCATTTAATGCGCATGTTGCCTCATCCCTTTTCTTTTAAATTTTTTTTTTGAAAATATGAAACATTTTATCCTATAAGTCTATCACTTAAAGGTAGAACCTTTTTACAATCTCTTCATCTTCAACCTCCATCTCTTTCTGAAAAACTTTGTTTTGCGTAAAACTCTTTCTGAAACAATGGTTGTATCTGCTTCTGCTTCTGCCTCTTCTAAGGGTAAAGGAAAATCCCTTGATGCCCAAAATGCTGAGATTTTGGTTGAGTTCAAGTTCAATTTTAAGTTCTTCGCTGATCATGAGATTGATGTTGCTCCCTACATTCAAGTTGTTGGGTGGTCTAACTTCTTCGACGGGTCTCTTGTGATCTTTCCTGCCCTTGTAAGGGAGTTTTGGACTAACCCTACCATCTCAGCAAGGGAAGTCAGAAACAAGGTTGTGAATACTGAGGTGATTGTCCTTGAGGCAACCATCTCTAACGCCATTGGGTGTGCTCAGTCTAGAATCACCTATGAAGACAAGTGGGAGAAGGACTTGGGTAGAATGGAAACTATCAAAGGTTGGTTGCTGAAGAATCTCTTTGACAAGTTGATAGAATCTAAGATGACAGACAAGTCTATCATTCACAAGGCTGGTTCCAAGGACTCTGTCTCCAAGGCGCATCAATTCTGCCTTGTTCATCTTATTTTAGAGAAGCAAGTTAATCTTCTTCATCTCTTGTTTGGATGTTTCAAGTTTGCTATTGAAGGCTCTGGGAAGAACACAGTTATTCCCTTTCCTACTCTCCTTTCAAGGATCTTTGAGAAACATCTTGTCTATGATCCCTGACTCCAGAGCAAAAATTCAAGTATATTGGAGTTCATGGAATTGATCGTATGCTTCAACCAGAATTTAGCAAACAAAGCTTAATGAAGGTGAAGCTGAACTAACTTGAAAAGTCCAAGAAGGAGCAAGAAAAGGAGAAAGGCGCTCAGAAAGGTCAGACACAAGTTACTGAAGAAGCATCTGAACAAGAACCTCTGCTGGATGGTTAGGGGAGCATGTTCATCCAACAGTCATGTAACCATCGGTCCATCCAATTGCTTCTGCAACTCAATAGAAGAAAAAGAGAAAACTAGTTCTTCAGACGATCCAAGAGGATGATGATGAGGATGATTAGCCTATCTCTGGGGTGATCAAAAGTCAAAGAAGGGAGTCTACTTCTGGAGCTCCTCGGCCGAAGTTAGTTGCAAAAAGGCCAAGGACCACCCGGTCCAAGACTCAAGGTAATACTGAACGTCAATCTCGTTCAGTTATTACGTCTGTTGTAGAGCAACCCATTGTGGTTGAAAATATTGTAATGGATTCACAATAGTCCACAGGCCTCTCACCCCGTACCTCCCCTTAAATTCAAACCCTCTCACCAATCCAAACACAAACAATCCCTTCACCAGAAATGCCAACTCCACCTTCACCATCTGAACCTCAAAACTGGTTCACAACTTGGGGAGATAAGCCCTTCCAATCCTATGGTGCAGTCTATCCAAACCCTAGATACAAAAGATAAACCTTTCCATACATTGATCCCACCCCCTTCATAGAAAGTTGAACCGAAACTTCCCACGAATATTTGGAAGAGTAAAGCAGATACCTTAGTTGGAGTGGTACCTCCAAGAATATGCCTAAGTATTTTGATGCTAGACATGAATAAAGACAAGGATGCGCGGAAACGGCGGTCCAAGGAAGAGAAACCGTACCGTTTCTCCTTTGATCCTCTGTTTTGGAAAAGTCGTTGTGACGATCATGAGGGCCTTCCACTTCTCTTGAGTCAACTTGTTTGGGAGAATGGAGACAATGATGCTCGAATCATTTGGAAAAGCCACATCTGGAGATGTTCGGCTGAAGCATAATCTTCTGGTCTGACTGAAGAAGAGAAGTCAGAAACTCCCATCGTCCATGGGAAGTACAAAACCTCGGATGCCACATTGATGATTTTGAGTGATGACGTTTTTGGGATCCCTCTATACCCCATAGACATTGAGGAAGTTGATGAAAACCCATGGATTGAACCATCGGTTCAGGAAGTTGCTCGTGAACCTTCTCCAGTGCCTGAGGAGCCAAACCCATCTGCTATGCAAGACCATATAGGAGAGTCTGAGCAAAATGCATCTCACCACCCAAGCACTCAGCCCCATCCTATCTCAGTTGTTCATCCGGTTGAGCCTTCTCGGTCCAATGCACTCATTGTCGTTTCTGGACATCAGAATCCCGAGGCAACTAGGGGCACTGCAGAAAGTTCAGTGTCTTTGGTCTCTCCAAAAGTCCAAGACTACGTCCAACAAGCTCTTAAAGTCAATAATGCTCTGCTGCTGAACCAAATGGCAGAAATGTTTCAGAACTTTCTTAAACAGCCCCCTCCTCCTCCTCTATTCTTGAAAATTTCCTTTTCTCTTTATTTCATTTTCTTTTCTGACTATGATGGTCTGACTTCACCTTTTGTCTGATGACAAAATTGGGGAGAAAGACTTTGGAATTAATTTGATTAAAGATTGCATTTTAACTTGCATTTTAATCTGATGTATGAATATGCGTATGATTGATGCCTCCTGATAGTTATGCCTATACATCATTTGTTTTATGTCCAATTCGTTTTTGCTGATATATTTGCCATTTGATAGAAGTTTTTTTCTAAAGGGGAGCCCTCTGGCTCTCTAGGAAACCTTTGTTCAATGAAAATTAGTATGTTTTGTCATCATCAAAAAGGGGGAGATTATTGGAACCAAAGTGGTTATGGTCCATAAACTCCTAAAGATTTTGATGCTAACAAAAGACTAATTTAAGTGAACAAATATTTGTTATGGACTAATGCATTTATCTTAAGTGTGCAGGATATTCTAAGTCTAAAGACTTTCTAAGTCAAAGACTTATAGTTCGTCCAAAGCCTAGTTTCTCGCTCATGCTGGACTAAAAGCCTTATCTTTTATCTTGTACTTATAATAGTTTGAATTTATTCGTGTAAAAGTCTTTTTATCCTTTAGACAAATATTCCTTGTTGTGACATTCACTACCCCGTATACGATAACTATAAAACAAATCATATAAAGAGTCAAGAAATTAAAACTCAAAAGGCAGCAAGTACCAAATGATCCAAAACGTATAAAAGCATAAATAACAACTGCGGAAAAACATACATAAAACAAAACCAAATCCCGATGTCACATATCAGAGCTGGTAACCGCTACTGATCATACATCGGAAAACAAATTAACATAAACTAAAACTTATACTAAGAGTAAGTGATCTCCAAGGGATCCCTCCTCAACTGGCTGCTCACCATGCTTTGCATAGACCAAAGGTACATGCAAGAAAACAACAACAATAGGGAGTAAGAAACTGTACGTATAAACAAAAACGGCAATAGAGAAGTTAGCAAGATGATCACACAGCATATAGTAATAACAGATTACATCATACCATATCATATCATATCCCATCAATAAACATGCTATGCAATGCAGATCTACTCCACTACTCCATATGCAATGTGGATCCAATAACTAATTTAGGAAGACGATTTTTTGGAGTTACATATCCACATTGGCCAATAAGCACCAACGTCGGCAGTTCACCAAACTCTAGGATGAACCACTTGGATAGCCGTTCCACCGTACTCTCGGATGGACCACCATAGATGCTCTTGATTCACCTAACTCTCGAATGAATCACCGCGGACGGCCAGTTCGCCATACTCTCGGACGAACTTCCCAGTCATCGTAACTTCCCCCAACTATCAATTCTATGTCATGAATGCATGCAATGCTCAACAACATGCAAACACATGTCCAACCATCCACCATCGTGACCAATCACATTGATTATCAACAGCGACCATAAAATATGATCATCAAAACAACTAGGCACTAACCATTGTCATTGCCTTTATCAACATCGCTAATAATAACACATCGTCACGATTAGTATAAATGTTCTTTTTTGAATTATCAATTTGAATTATGACCTCACATTCCTTTTCTAATTCCCCTAATTAGTTGCTTCTTCTCAATAGTAGCTGGGTGAGAAACCCATATTCGCTAGGCAAATCGTGGCACATGAGGTGTAACACCCCCTCGAGGTGTCACATTTCGTAACCCAAATTCTCTTTTTCGATTAATTAAAACCTTTTCGAAAGTATTCATTAAACTTGTTGCGGAAATTCTGATACTAATCTAATTGTTTAACAATAACAAGGAATAAATTCAAACTCACAATTCATCATTTATAAACTCATTCAATTTCGCCTTAAGGCATATATCACTCCAATATCTTAATACATGTCATACTGAGTCACGGTCAAAGGACCTGACTTTAAATATCAAAACCCCAAGAGCTGGTCTAACAAAAACTCTAAGAATAATAAACATATTACTTAGCCTGCATCACCCCGATGAGACTGGACCTCGTCAACACCAAGCAACTCAGCTACAGGGTCTCGCAGTGACCCAGAGAACCGTTGGAAAATTATTTGTACATATGTTCAAAAAACACAACAAGGTGTCCAACATGTACAGGCAAGGGTGAGATACTCTTACACAAGTTTATCATAATAGCCACACAAATAAAGCAGAATACTAATAATGCATCAACACAATTATGCGATAAAGTATAAATATTCAATATAATATCACTTTCAAAATATCATACCCATCCATCAAGATAAGTCAAATGAATGCATGACACTTCAATTCGACTCTCTAGCTCATGTGCTCCGGAGACTCTTACTTCCCTTCATCGAGCGATAGGCCACAATAACACCCGTAACACAATTGTTCTCATGAGTCGGCCTCTCAATTTAGGTCTGATCTCCAATTGTTCCAGGGGATCACGTCATAACCATATCCTGAATAGTCCAGTCTTTGATTGAGTTCATTCGTGTTTGGCAACCGATTTACCACGGCATGGGGTCGCGAGGCCTCCGGCCACTTATGGAGTTTCGAACACGGAATGTCCCTACAGACCTAGTGGTCTTAACTGGCTGAATTCCCAACTTCGTAAGTTGTAGCTCGGTTCGTATGGCATGACGGCCGACTCATGCATGTATGTAGGAGGTTTTCTATTCTTTCTTTCAATCTTTATTTTTTGTTCATTCTTTCTTTTTCTGTCAAGGCACAATGCTCAAGACTCATTTTAAAGGACATATAGCCCGTTCAATTCAAATTTCAGGACACGAGGTCCAAGTTCATGATTCGCGAAGTACTAGGCCGACGTCGCGGACACTAGACTTGCATGGGACGCTAAGTCCATTCTTTCTCTTTTTCAAAACATAGGACACGTAGTCCGAGTACTCAATCCACAATGTACTAGGCCGACGTCGTGGACACTAGACTCGCATATAGGACACAAAGTCCGTTCATGTCACAGAACTCTAGCCTGACGTCTCGATCACTAGGTTCATGTGCCTCACATGCGTGAATGGGTAATCACCAGTTTCATCAAATTCATTTTCGTAGTTCAAATCTCAAAAGCAAAACTCAGGTTCTCATTGGTGTAAACCAAAACTCGTTTTCGCTCAAAAACTTATTTTCCACAAAAACTTTTCTTTTACAAATCATTCTCAAAACTCAAGTTCTAAAGATGCATTTTCAAAGGATTTTGGCTTTAAAAGCCTTTTCTAAAGATTGTTATTGGAGCAACTTTCATGAAGAAACTTTTTCATTTTCGGGACATCAAATACTTTCAGAAGATCTTTTCTTGACAAACTAAATACTTTTCAAGGTTTTCTTTCTTTGTACAACATGTTTAGAAACTAATGATAAAGCAACTTTTCACTATTTTCCTCACCAACTCTCGACTTCCTAAGTCTTATTCAAAATCATCTTGGATTCTTAACTTAGTGCCTTTTTAGTAAAATTGGCCATTATGACCTTTAGCTTAGAAGCTTTTCATTCCTCAAATCAAAACATTTCAAAAATCTTTGATTAAGACTTTTAGTTAGCTTAATCTTCATTATTGAGCTATAGCCAGTGTTATGCTCTTAACCAGTCCAGAATATAAATAAATAAATAAATATATATATATATATAAATATATATATATATAAATATCAGTCAAGGCATCCATGCCACAATTCATATTCCAATCATCCAGGCATATACTTCATCAAGTTCATACACAAATATATTTATTCAAACTCAAATCAACATTATACACATGTTCAATCCAAGGCAAGAATGCAGCAATTCACATCACAACCAACCTCATGTGACTATGAAACTCATTAGAGCTAATCTCCCCTTATCTTTAGAAGTCATCCTCCGAAGGTAAAGTCGCCTGATCGGTCCACGAATTCTCCCGATTCCTCGTCCGAGTATCCGACAACAACTACAAACACACAACCACACCAATCATCAACAAATAACAACATAATTAAGAACATCAAAACATAGATTCTCTTTCCCCAAAAATGGTCTAAGTTTCAGCCAAAAATGGTGAAAAGGGCTAGGGATCTCATTTGGTCCCAATCTTTTAGAAGGTTGGTTCTTAAGCTTGATGAACACTAGTGTAAGTCCTAATACCCAAAAATATGAAACATGACTCATGGTTCTTCCCACCTATAGGTCTCGGCCATGAAGAGAGAAATGGGTTAGGAATTGATTTGGTTTTCCATCACTTGGATTCAAGGATAATAGGAAAGGTAAGGATGGAATCAAGAGTTAGAAATCAAAAATTGAATAAAAACACTATTCATTCTTCTTCCCTAGGGTTCGGCCACTGTTATAAGAATAGGCTAGGATGAGAGTTTGATCATATGCTCTTGGATTTAGGTCGAGGATGACGAAGTGAGCTCAAAGAAATTGGTTTTCCATTAAAAGGATTTTTCTAAATTTCCTATGAATTTTTGAAGTTTTGGATCATAAACTTGAAAACTATGAAATCAAGATTTCAAACTTAAAATATAAAGAGATTCATGAAGATTAGAGATCATATAAATGATCTTACCTAAAGAATGATGAAGATTGATCAAGTTGCAAGCTTTTCTTTCAAGGATTTCGAGCTTTTTCTCTAAGAAAAATGGAGTTTTCTCAAGAAGGAAGATGAAGTCTTGGAGCTTTGTTCTTGGCTGTTTTGGGGCGTGAATGAGGGGGCCGAACTGCCTTAAATCAACTCACTTAAGGGCATTTTGGCCTTTTCCTTCAAGGACCAAAATGTCATTAAAGAAAAGGTTAGGGGTATTTTGGTCATTTCGCGTCCCGATATTTTCGAACGTCATGATGACTCTGGCATGCTTTCCCAAGTGATATGACATGATGTGATATCAAGATTATCCGTTGGAGGGTACTGGTAAGTCTATATGCAGCTCTGTTCGTCACCCGATTGAGGATTTCGCTCGAAAAAAGGTCAGGAAGTGATTTTTGTGAAATTTAACTAAAACGTAGAGAGTCGAATTCTAAGACTTACTGTCTCATTCACGGGTCCATCTGAGGTCTCCTGAGCAGTAAAACCATACTGTTAGTGTAAAAACGCAGACCGGGCTCTGTTTGAGTTTTCAGCTCAAAGTTTAATCGTAGCTTCGTACGATAGCGTTGAGCATGCTATGGTCTCGGAATACTTTATTTCCCTATCTATACCCCTCAATAAAATAAAAACACATAAATACTGATTAATTTGCTCTAGAGAGCTTTGAAAAATCGGGCTGTTACACGAGGCGAGCCCGAGAACTCCTAAACAGGTTCTCAGATTCGCTAGGCGAATCTTGGCTCGCGAGGCGAGCCCGAGGGCTCCAAAAATACTAGTTCTCTCATTCGCCTCCCGGATTATAATCCGCTTGGCGAATCGTGTCAGACCACGAATGATCTCTCTGTCTCACCTCGCGAATTCCTATTCGCTAGGCGAATCGTGAGAGATCAACGACCTTAATATTTTACTAAGTTTTCCTCATGCCAATTATCTTATCCCTCAAGGATCATACCTATATGTTCCAACTAACCCAATATTCAAAGGTCTCACCTCTCATAATAACTCATTCATTATGGGGTGCTAAACATCCTAAAACTATGTCCTTTAACTAATCCTAGTTTCGTCATAACTCTCACATTCAAATCATCATCATGCCATCATCAATGCACATTCAACATAACAACATCAATTTTATATAAATCATGTCAAGATCATATAACCACATATGAACAACTATCACCGTACATATATCAACAATAACAATTAGGAATTCATACATCAATTAAGGCATATAGCACACAAAAGGGGTCATGGGTTAACCCTCATCTTACACTGCCCCAAAACCTATATGTTCATACTAATTCCTTCTCCCCATACCAGGTATGACGATTCCTGTGTAAGAGCCAAACTTGAGCAAAGGTCCAACTTGGCTCCTTCCAACGGGTTCAACGAGCTTGAGTAAGAACGTCAAGAGAAAATGATTATTAATTCCCAATTCAAAGAATTGAAGGGAATTAACACAAGGGTTACAAGATTACCTTGATTAGATCTTAGGAGAACTAGTCCGCTTGATTGCCGTTCACAATGCCGACGCTCGATAACTGGAGTCTGATTCGGAAAAGGAATGGTTCAACATTCAATTCAAGGAATTAAAAGGATAGAAAGAAATAGGATTGGCTACTTTACCTTAGATCAATACTGACAACGCGGCTTATCCTCTAATCACGAGATAAACACCAAGGGATGTGTTCTTAAGGAAGAACACTAAAAACTAGGATTGAAAGCTTGAGAGATTTGAAGAACACTCAAGGAATTCAATGAGAACCCAAGAGAAAGAGAGAAGACGACTATTTATGGATTTAAGAATGATAATTTTAAGGTTTAGGTCGACCTAAGGGGTATAAATATGAGTTAGGGTCATTATAGCCTAATTAGAAGCCCAAAAACAAGTTTTTGTTGTGTGTCAATTCGCTAGGCGAATCAATTTTAGCGAAGCGAACCAATAAGAGCCGAGTTAGGCCCTAAAACCTTAAATAATACTTGTAGATAATTCTCTAAGCATTTTAACGCATCCAAGAACACCTCAATCGGACATCTAGAACTCAAGATACGATCATGACCGTAAAACATGTTTCTTGGACCCGAATGGATTGACCATTTCTAAAGGCTAAGCTACCCGAAAAATGAACCCATACATCAAGAACAAATATAACAAGCATATATGAACATATATAAGCCAAGACTAATGCACATTAATATAGGGTGAGATTCAAGATGTTACACTTGTAACTTCGTACCAACAAATGCGCTGAAGCCAGTCTGTTCCAAACACAAGATTTGACTATCTCCAAAAGGAAAGACAAAAGGCAACTTTAGGGTATAAGGAAAAGGTGTCATTACTACTTTGAGCTATCAACCTGATAGTCCACTTTGCTTTTCAGAAGCTCGTATACAAGCTATCAAACTCAACGGGATAATGCATTTAATGCTCTTCAGAACGGTTCTTTTGCCATCCGCTGAAGACTGAAGAATGCTCAAGTCTTGAAGGCTATAAACACCTTCAACTTTAAACAAGAAAAGTTACATATCAATGCACAATCTTTTGTACGAGAAAACAAGCTATCATAATCAATCTAAAGCATTCAAGCTTACTCTATTCCTAAACTTTCATATTACTCTCTGTGTAGAGTATAGATTCAGAGTTATGATCTTAAGTTTCAAACCTTCACACATAGTGAATTAGTAGAACAAAACTCTTTTCAAACCTTTGTTGGTTGAGCCCGAAGAGGCTTGTCTGAAAAAGAATACTTGAGCCTGAAGTGGCTTCACTATAAAAGAATACTTAGGGTTGCCTGAAGAGGTGTTGAATACTTGCTTGAACAGGTGTTGAATAATTGTAACAAATTTTTTGTTATAGTGGAAAAAGCTCTCGAGTAGAGGGGACTTGACGTAGCGCTTTGGTGAAGAGTGACCAGGATAATATCTTTGTGTCTCTCTTCTTTCCCTTATATCTATTTTAGATTGCTTATAACTAACTCTTTGGGATTGTATCGTTTTCTTAACGTGCTTTTCTTTTAAAGAAAACATGCATAGTGAGCGTCCAACCTTTGCTTTTTCACGCTCTTTGCGTCCGTTAACATATTTGCTTTCAACCCCTTGCGAAAATATATTTGCTTGCGAAAAAGTTTTTAAAAACTTAAGAAACACAATTTAACCCCCTCCTTGTGTTTCAAACAGGTTCCTTCAAATAGTACCAAATGCCATAATCTGGTTTTAAATGTGCTTTTAAAATAAGATGTGGTACTTGAAAAATACTTCAAAAACTTGCTTTAAAACTCAGTGAGTTGTTCAGAAACTTGAATCTATTATCAGAGGTTTCTGAGCGATGAACATCCTTGCTGAGTCAGAAGGTTTTCTTTGAAAAACAAAAGTAAAGCTCACAAGTTTGATTCTGAGGAGTAGAAAGATTAAAACAGTTCCATTATCATTATCTTGGGCTGACAGGAGGCCGATAGACTCTTCCACAACCAAAATATGTAACTTTAATGGTTTCCATGGCATAGGGGTACTGATACTAAAGGATTAGCCTAACCCTACTTGATTTTCTCACAAGCCTCTTATTACTCTGGCCCCCAAATTAACGCGTCGACATCCTTTTACCTTAACAATGATGAAAAATCCTTCATTTTGTCAGGTGAATTGGCATTAAATCTCCACAAGGAGTTGCTCTTGTCGACCAAGCTATGCAGCTCTTTCTTGCTTTGTAGTGGTGTAGCTTCCAACATTGCTGTCGCCTTATTTGTATCTACTTCAATACCCCACCGCTGTACTAAGAAACCAATAAAGTTTCCAGTCAATACACAAAATACACACTTGGCTAGATTCATTTTCAAGCTATGAAACCTCATTCTATCCAATGCTTGCTCCAAATCAACTAATTTTTTATCAAAGTCTTTGGACTATACTACCACATCATCAATATGTACTTCCATACTCTTATCGGTCATCTCTTGAAATATGACATCCATCGCTCTTTGATATGTTGCTCTTGCACTCTTCAAGTCGAATGGCACAACCTGCCATTCAAAGATCCCTAACGTCCAGGACAACCGAATGCCATTTTATGGATATCTTCTGTGACTACAAAGATATTATAACTTGAATATCCATCCATAAACGTCAAAATCCCATGATTAGCCATTGCACCAACTATAATATCAGCAATAGGCATGATATATTCATCATTGGTAGTGGCCAAATTCATATTTCTAAAATTTGTAAAAATCCTAACCTGCCCATTCTTCTTGATGAGAGGGACAATATTAGACAACCATTCTACATATTTTACTTTCCCTATAAATCCCTCCCTCCGCAACCTCTCCATTTCTTCCTTAATCTTGGGTAGAAGTTCTGGATTAAACCTTCTAGGTGGCTGCTTATATGGGTTAAACCCTTCCTTAATCGGCAGACAATGCTCAACCATGTGCTTGGACAATCCTGGTATCTCATGGTAGTCCCAAGCAAAACAATCTCTATATTGCTTGATGAGATCGATCAGCCAATTTTTGTCATGCTTTGCAAACAGACTACTCATCTGAGCCATTATAGGCTCTTCTTCTATACCGAAATTTACATCCACTAATCGATCTTGCGCCTCAAATGTAGGAACTTCACTTTGGACTAGGGACTCCCGGACTTCATTTCCCATTTTGTCAATTGTCTGGCTTTATCTTCTTGCCCCCAAGCCCATAAGGCTTATGTTACTCTTCTTCATCTTCTAGTCCCCTACCTTCATAAGGGGATGCCTCTGTTATCCTATTCTCGGTTGTGTATAAGGCTAGTCAATGGAAGACATCTTCAACCACATTATGTTTCTGATCCATTAATCAAGTGACTATGAGGCCGCTTTTCGACCTGAATCTTCACCTTAAAACTAATGGATGTAAGAATGCATGACTCCAAAGAACCTTCCTCATACATCTTGGTATTCTAATTGGTTCCAACTGTGGGGAATAAATAAAATACAGCTTCAGCCATTTCACATTATCAGCTGACACTGTCTCCACATGATCTCCTTCCCACATCAACATTTGATGAAGAGTTGAAGGCACGCATTGGCTAGATTGGATCCAATCCCTGCTGAGCAAGATATAATAGGTTGGCTTAGCCTCAACAACAAAAAATACTGAGCTCAATGTTTTTGATCATACTATAACATCAGCTACCAAAATTCCCAAAGCAATCGTAGCGTCTCCTATAAAGTTGGTCGTTTTCATATTAGTAGGAACTAAATTTGTTTTGCTTTTGCCCAACTTTTTCAATGTGTTGATCAACATGAATTCAATATTGCCCCTCCATCCACAAAACTTGGTTGACTGGTTTTCCATTGATATGAGCTTTGATGTATAAAGGCTTCAAATTTTTGGTTCTTTCTTCCGAGAGCTTGTTGAAAGTCAAAAGACTAGGTTTTGTTGCTGTTGTATATAATAATGTTGCCCATTCTACCTCCTCAACAAACACATCTCCTTCTAAGCTATCTAATTGATCTGCATTCACCCAAAATTCACTAAGGGCAATACCCATTGAAGTGGCATAGAGTCACTAGAAGGGGGGTTGAATAGTGACCGTTTAAAATATTGAACCTGGTCAAGAAGATACACTTCTATTTGTTTGCTCAAGATATAGTCTTGGCTTGCAGAAGGTTATATAGTAAGTTAGCTAGTTACTTAGAAAGGTATAGTTTTTTAGAATACAAGTAATATTCTAATATGCTAACTTAGCTTCTGAGTGTCTTCAAGAGATCTAAAAAATTTTCTAAGTAGTTTGTGGAATACACTAAGCTTAATTAAGTAATAGTATTTGTTATTCAAAAAGATGTTCAGAAGCTTCTATATATAAATCTATATTCAGAAGCTTCTGATGAAGATCTTGACTTCTAGTCAATCTTCTGAGTTAAAAAGGATTCTACTAAACATTGATAAATACTCAAGCGTTTGGTTCTGAGGGTTTTATAGATATAATATAATCTTCGAATTCACCTCAGAAGCTTGATTTATCACTCGGAAGATGTTCAGAAGCATGAAGACGTGATTGCAAGTTTCTGAGCAATGTACTTGCGTTCTAAACAAGAAACGTTTTTCGGTGAAAAGTCAATGTTTGTTACATGCCTTATTCTGAGATATTTAATAAGTTGAACGGATATTTTAAATTAGCTCAGAAGTTTGGTGTGCTGCTCAAAAGATGTTTAGAAACTTGAACCCATAAACATCATATTAGCTAAAGAATCTTGAATAGTACAGAATATAAAAGGTGTACGGGAAAAAGATACTGAATAGCGATTTTTATTTTGGTTCACCCAGCAACTTTTGGGCTACATCCAGTCCTAACATCTAGTTGGTTTTTCCACTATTTTCTCAAAGATACAAGTATTCTTCGTAGATTTTTCAGGCTTCTTAAACATTATTCTTCACACAGCCTCTGCATGTCTTTCACAAGTATTATTTGCAGCCTCTTCAAGTATTCTTCAATTCGCTTCTTTAGGGTTGTTTTCAAGTATTCTTCAAGCTTTCTCTTCAGGCTTGTCTTCCAGTATTCTTCAATCCGCCTCTTCAGGCTTGTCTTCAAGTATTTTTTGGAGCCTCTACAGGCCTTACAACAATATTCTTTTCCAAGCCTCTCCAGGCTTAATCTCAGACCAACACTCACTACAAAGAAAGAGGTGTTTAGCGACCACCAAATTCGGTCTCTAAATATGAAAATTTGGTAACTAAACCATTTAGCGTCCACCAAACGAGGTAGTAGATTTCTTAGTCGCTAAACCGTTTGGTGGTCGCTAAATCGGTCGCTAAACCATTTAGTGACCGAATTTCCATATTTAGCGACCGATTAAATTCGGTCACTAAAATACCTTTTTTTTTGTTGTGACTAGCTCTCACTAACTAGTTTGGGAGAACACAAAGTTTACACAAAATAAAGGTAAAGCTCTTCTAACAGATGCTCTACCATCAACGAGTGGATGACATATTTTGATACAAGTTATATACACACTCAGATTTTTACAAGATGTAGAACATTTTCTAGAAGTGGTTTCAAGGAGAAAGATATATATTAGATCGGGAGACAATTATATGTATGTATCATACCAACTTGATCCTTGTGTATGAATTCTCCAAGTTGTTATTTTGTGTCATGCTCCTTGTATAGACGGTTTTCACTTCTTCTAGCCGGTTATGACCGTTGGAGAAGGTTCAAACTCGTTCTGCAGCTTTATCTCCAATATGTCAAACTGTTTCATCCTTTCCTCCTTATTTTTAGCTTTTGAATTTTTGACCTTTCTAATAAGGCTTTAAATGAGCCTTTCAATGGTCTAAAAGTAGCTTATTGGTTTAGTTCTTCAGTATTAAAGAGTGTGAGCATGTTTTCTCAGACTGCTGAGAACAAAAAAATGAAAGCTTGGATGCTCAAAAGCTTGACTGCTTTGCTGTGTACTTTTCTGATTGAAGCTTCTGATGCATCTTCTGATGATGATCAACTTCTATTTTCTGATGTAAGAGTGAATTCACTGATTGTTGGGAGGATAGTTCTTCATTTCTTTGTTCTTGATCATCCGGTGGTCCAGAAGATTGATTGCTTTTTGTTCAGCTCATGATCCTTTCTGAATAAGTAATCTTTTGAAGCTTTTTACCTTTTTGCTGAAGCTTTTGATGTACTTTTATGATGAAGCTTCTGATTAATCTGATTGTTTCCTCATTGTATTATACATCTTAGATGTATATGATAAAGTTTGTACAAAGATGTTTGAGGATAAAGGTTGAGAATTCTGCTGGCTGCTATGTTCAGAAAGCTTATCTATACTTGGCCTTCAGTAACTTCTGATGAGTTGGTCTAATAGTTTTCTGATGAACCTTTGTGATTGTAATGGCCCAGACTGCTTTCATGATTACCGGCTGTCCCCACAAACCAACATGGGTTTTTTCAGCGTGTTTTGTCCTCACTCACACACTTTCTAGAAAACTTCCCAGAAAGTCACTCAACCCACAAGTGCTCCAAGTCAAGCACGCTTAACTATGGAGTTCTTATATTTTGGGTTCACGAAAAGAAGATGCATCTTAATGGTATAGGTAGCACCAATCAATTCCTTTAAGCCTTCCTTAACTATGAAGTCTCATACCTGCACAGTTTCCGGATACCTCTCATTTCGATCTGATATCGGTTCATTCATGTGTCCTTTTGCCTAGAAGCCTACCGGGAGCCTCTCCTTGTCCGTGCCTCATGCACCGGTGATCACTCCCCGCCCTCGTCAACCTCAGGCGTCACATGCCCACCAGCTTCCGTCTGGTTAGTCCTCGAACCACATCGTACTGGGAGAAGTCCACTCTGATACCATATGTAACAGCCTGGACTGCTTTCAGGATTGCAGACTGTCCCCATAAACCAACAAGGGTCTTTTCAGCGTGCTTTGTCCTCACTCACACGCTTTTTGGAAAACTTCCCAGAAGGTCACCCATCTCACAAGTGCTCCAAGTCAAGCATGCTTAACTATGGAGTTCTTATGTTCTGGGGTCTCGAAAAGAAGATGCATCTCCTTGGTATAGGTAGTACCAATAAATTCATTTAAGCTTTCTTTAACTATGCCATCTTATACCTGCACAGTCTCAGGATCCCTTTCATTCTGATGTGATATCAGTTCATTCATGTATCCTTTTGCCTAGAAGCCTGTCAGGAGCCGCTCCTTGTTCGTGCCTCATGCACCAGCGATCACTCCCCGCTCTCGTCAGCCTCATGTGTCACATGATGGTATCAAAGCGGACCTCTACTAGTACGATGTGGTTCGGGGGACGAACTAGACGGAAGCTGGTGGGCATGTAATGCCTGAGGCTAACGAGGGCGGGGAGTGATCGCCGGTGCATGAGGCACAGACAAAGAGCGGTTCCTGGAAGGCTTCTAAGCAAATGGATACATGAATGAACCAAATTCACATCGGAATGAGAGGGATCCTGAGGCTGTGCAAGTATGGGACTGTACAGTTAAAGGGAGACTTATAAGAATTGATTGGTACTACCTATAGCAACAAGATGCATCTTCTTTTCGGGAGCCCATAGCATAAAGAACTCCATAGTTCAGCATGCTTGACTTGGAGCACTTGTGGGATGAGTGACCTTCTGGGAAGTTTCTCAGAAAGTGTGTGAGTGAGAACAAAGCATGCTGAAAAGGCTTGTGTCGGTTTGTGGGGACAGTTGGCAATCTTGAAAGTAGTGCAGTTCATTACAGTGATGGTCGGGTTTGCATCTTGTGAATCTAGAATAAACCTTCTGAGTGTTCCTAATTACTTCTGGTTTATTTCTAATGTTGTAAGATGACTTTGAGCAACTAATCTTGATCATTTACTTGTTCATAAGAACAATCTCTTTTGACCTCGAGGTTTCTTAGTAGTTGCAGCCTTTCTGAATTCACACAACCTTTCAGAGTTGTATTGCATCTTTTTGAATATTCGAATTCCTTTTACGAGATTGTCTTGATACTCATGCATTTTTGTTCTTTGACCACCTTGCTAAGGAGTCATTCTGCAGAAGCAGTTTTTTTCTTGGCTTCTCCTTAGCCCGTTGAATAATCAAATGACATCTTCAGGGTCTTTCTGATTTATTTAGCCTGTCCCTGTGCTTATAAGACAAATCTCAAGTACAACCATTAGTTCTTCCCTTTTCAGAACACTTAGTTTTGCTTTAGATAGTTTGTGTCATTAATACTTAAGCTCGGTAGGATTTTGCCTCAATACCCACTTAGTTCTTCTTCGATCACCTTGCTAAGGAGTCATTCTGCTGAAGCATATTTTTTCTTAGCTTCTCCATAGCTCGTTGAATATTGAAATGACCTCTTCAGGGTCTTATGATTTATTCTGTCTGTCCCTTTTCTTATAAGACAAATCTCAAGTACAACCATTAGTTATTCTCTTTTCACAACACTTAGTTTTGCTTTCAGTAGTTTGTCTCATTAAAACTTAAGCTCGCGAGGATTTTGCCTCAACACCCATAACATCTACATCAACTGAAAAAATGTATCTTCATCAAACAAAATTGTATCAAATACAGAGTCTTCCAATAATAGATTCACAATATCATCTTCATTGTCTCCAACTAACTCAGCTAATACAACATTGTTTTGTTCCTTTTGCCCCACTTTATTGCTGCCAAGTCCTTGATCTTTAAGAATATCATTAAACTTCGTTAAGTCAAAATCTTCAATTAATCGATCTAGCACTTGATTAATCTCTACAAGCTGAGCAGATCGTTCATCAGCATGCATCGGCTGTTGTGGTTCCCAATTTTATTCAACTAGCAGTTCCTCCTTGGAGCCACCAAATACCACTTCCAAACTCTTGGCTACTTTTGGTGAATGGACTTCCTCTCTCACTACCTTCTTCTGTGACACCCTTTTTCCGGGGGTGTCACTGATGCGAAAAATAAATATTTATAAGGCCGAAAAACGGGTTAATTTTAAATTGTTTATAAAAGATGAGGTAAATTTTTCCTTTTCACAAGATACCATATATACGTCAAAATTTGGTTCATAAGTTCAAAAGAGACTTACATAAGAACCCAACCTGACTAAAGTCAAAGAAACAAAAGAATAGAACTTTAATCATAAAGTCATGGAGACGTAGCACTGAAAGATAAGGTACTCGGAGACGCAGCTCCGCCAAAGAAAATACTTAGCAATAGTAAAAATAGTCTAAGCTGGCCACAGGGAAGAACACCGCTCAGGAGGATGCTTCCCAGACTCTATACAACTAATAAGAGACCATTTTACCTAAAAAGAGGTACTGAACGCACTAGTGGAAAAATCCACCTAGCATTCCACTAACAATAACCACACGGACGACGAAACAAGTGAAGATTAGCAATGAGGCAAATATGATTCCTTCCTCCACAATTTTTGCTGATGATGATCGAGTCCCATACGAGGTACTTCATCAATCAATTCATAAAGCCAAACATCCAAACACTCGCATCGTAGTGAAGTCCATATAGAAACCCGTCCGAAGCGTCGGATGAAGTCTCAGCATCGTTGTCTTCTAAAGATAGCACACATATAGAGAAAACGAAGCAACCGAGCACTGGAGGTAAGTTTCCCGTAATCAACACAACTTATGGTGAAGGAAAATGGTACGACTCTCAGATATATGATACATAACATGGCATATGATACATCATCAGTACATAGTCCATAACAACAACATGACATATTATATATCATCAATCAATAGTATACAGTCCATATCAATAACAAGATAGCATGACATATTATATATCATCAATTAACAGTATAGAGTCCATATCAACAACAAGATAGCATGCCATATTATAGATCATCAATCAAGAGTGTACAACTCATAACAATAATATGATAACATATAATCCAAACATATGAGTTATGATGTCATGATGCAATCCAAACATGCATTTGTTATGACTATGGTGCAATCCAAACATGTCACCGTTATGATTATGATTTCGATCTATTCAATCACGGGCACCTGACATGACTCAGATCCCTACTCTGGAGCTAACATGGAACAAATTGGAAAAAGTGATAGTAGTACATGTTTCTCATATGGCGGCAACCATAGCCAATTATGCTTACAACATTCGTAATCATATATGATATTAGGCTTTCATGAGAACACTCTAAAACCTTGGATATATTGGCATGAGAACACTCTAAAACCCTGGATATATTGGCATCTAGTCGCGGATGTCAAGGTTTTTCATGGAATGCCATGACTCAGAAGAATCACCAACTGGTCATCTGTGGAGTTTACAACCCAGACACCTCCAAGATCAGTGAAGATCGTCACCCCAATATCCGCACCCGCACAAAAGGTGTAAGCTCAACTTCCTAGGCATGTAGACATGAACTCAAAGTTTTATGCAATATGGTTAAGCCAACAAGAAGAATGCGTTCATGTTTATTGACCCGGATAAACTTTGGCGTTTCCTTCGGAAACTGTTGTCTTCCAAAATAGTTCCCAACATTTTGGATCCAAACACCTCATTTGGGCTATCATTGGTTTTTCATATTGTAAATTCACTAGTACAGAAAGCACTTTTTACATCGGTTAAAAAACACTTTTGACATCGGTTATAGTGGCGACGTTAATTAAAGGGACGTTAAAAGTGTAACTTTTAACATCGGTTTTAAACCGATGTTAAAAGTTTAATTTTAACATCAGTTAATAAAAAACCGGATGTTAAAAGTAAACTTTAAACATCGGTTATATAACAACCAATGTTAAAAGTGTGGTCTCAATCAGAGGTTCAGTACACTTTTAACATCCATTGTATCTGAAACCGATGTTAAAAGTACTTATAACATCGGTTTTAGGAACACACGATGTTAAAAGTTTACTTTTAACATCGGTTATTAGAACAACCGATGTTAAAAGTAATTTTTTTTTTATATGGTTGTTTCATTTATAGTTCTTTCCCACCCTGCATATCCATCAGTATATCATCCACAATTCAGTACACAACATAATGCCAGAAACAGATTCAAACATGTAATATATTAACTCATATAGCTAGATTGCTGTTCCAGAATTACAATTAATATATATTACAGTACTAGTTACACAAGTCCAGAAGAATTAAACTATACTATAATGACATTACATATATACAGTGTTATAAGTGCAATAACTTAAAGTCCAAACTGTGTCACATGCAATACATACAAGTGCAAAAATCATATACAATCTACATTATGCTGCCTAGTATACTCATAAAAGAAATTAGCAAAACGTTCCCTCTGATCTTTCATCTCTTCTTTATCAAGTGGAGTTTGATCGTCAAAAGCCTGCACAAGTTTAAATAAACTCAACATTAAATCTTCAACCAAAACAAAATATAATTTAACTTGTGCAAAACTTTATATTTATTACCTGTTGCCATCTGTCAATAATAGTGGCGGAGACCACGTTCAACATATGTTTCATCACGTAGTATCCACACTCCCAGCCGCCAGCTTGTCTACGAGACTACAAGACAATATGAAATTGAATATCAAGTACAGTACTAATATAATAATAATTACTGTTGTAATTTTTTTGTAAGAAATAATAAACTACTTACGAGTGGGATAATCCATTCAGGCTTTCTTTTTGACTTGGATGGCCTACTTTTGCCATCTGCACAAGCCATGCTACTTGCAACCATAGCTCTATGATTAAAAATAATAATGTCAATTATGTTCATGTAATAAAGCAAAAGCAATTTGAATTACAAATTAAATTAAAGCTTACATGTCAATCGCGTCCTTCAATTCAGTTGTCGGACTATAGTGCAACGAGTATAAGAAGACGACACGATGCTGGCTAGGATGAAGTATGAGCAACTGCCAATGACCACTCCTAAGTATTGGTGCTAGATAAATATCTTTCTTTGTTTGACCAAGTAGCTTCAGGATGTATGTCTTCATCGCATCCCCATTAGTGCAGTAATTTCCCTGAATTACGCTTGGGTCTAAGAATCCATACGTATTCTGGTTGCCTCTTTCCATACATAAGCGATGAAGATACCTAAGATATTAGAATAAAATAATGTTAAATACCTAAGACATTGAAATAAATTATAGAATTAAAATACCTAAGATGCATGTCAACAGTGTACTTACGTGCACCACATACTCAGAACGGTATTGGCTAGCCAATTAGCCGGCAGACATATGTCACCTATATCCTTCCCAGAGAAAAAAAAGGCTGGCAAGTCGCAAGCGCCTTCGTGTTCCAAGGGAATAGCATACTCTTTATCCGGCGCATCCGCAGCAAATGCGGCCAAATGAGCTACATTCGATCTTAGCTTTTTATCAATGTTCTAAGCAACAAAGATAAGGCATTAGTTAAGTAATGTCATTTGTAAATAAATAAGACATAAGTAATTAAATGATTAATATGAAATTAATATGCATACCTGGGATAAAGGCATCTCAACTGGCTTATGTGCATCCTCACAGCTCCCAACGGTGCTCACATGCTGAGAAGGTTGACTCATTGGGCTTGGTTGGGAAATTGTAACCCCCCTAGATGACATCTCCTTTATGAATGATTCCATAAGCTCCGGAAACATCTCTCTTTTAAGCTCCTCCTTAATGCTTTCCCGCTCGTGGCTGCTGATTCGGCTTCCAACATGGACTCGTCGTCCGTGATATTGCCGAATGCCCACTAGCCCTCCAACACCCTTTACAAAGCCAGGGTGGTCATCTTTACCTAGGGCAGTGCTCAAGATATCCCTACGTCCATGTTGAACGAATGATCCTTGCGAGCTTTGTTCCACCAGCGATGTCTACAAGGGGGAAATTCACAAAATATGTGTAAGATAGTGTTTACTTAACTGTATTAATTACAAGTAGAAGTAATCTATTAATTACTTACAATCTTTTCAGCGACAATGCGTGTGGGCTCGGCTTTAAAAGCTCCCGATTTTGTCTTTCGGGCTTCCATCCATGTTTCATGGCGTTCGGGTGGAGATGGAGAATTAACAACTATTTCTCCATCGGCTTCGGCTTCTTCATCAGCTCCACCTTCTTCTTGCTTCTTTTTGGCCTCTTCTTGCTTCTTTTTCATCTTCTCATTCATAATTTTCTGCCGAACCATACGATAGCCACCACGAGACATATGGTGTGGGTGTACATTGTTTTTCTGGATTTCCTTGGCCTTTTTCCTTTTCTCCTGTTACAAATAACACGTACTCAATTCAATTAAATAAATAAATAAATTAGATAGGCCTATTATAAAAAAATATAACGGGAAACTAACCAGAAAGGCAGGGTCTTGTCGGCTCACAACAAACCTATCCCACTTCTCCTTATCAATGAAAGAGTATGTGTCGAGTGGAGATTTGTTGTCTTTCTTCTCAAAAATATATCTCTTTCCCAAATAGGTCTTGAACCCCGTCCACCGCTTCGCAGCAAAAGAAAGCCATTTCTTCTTACATTCAGGAGTATTCGGGACATCAAAGGTCAACTATAGTACAAAACAAAATGGAGGAAATATATTAGAGTATGATAATAATATAAGTAAATACAATTTAGATACAAATAGAGAGGATAAAAGTAAAATACCAAGATTGAAGACCAAATTTGATCCTTCACCATACTCGGTACCTAAGCCCATTCCTCAATAAGAATGCTAACCCTGTTTCGAGCTTCCAAGGCCACAAAACCGGTGAATTTGTCAGCATTCGGCCCTATGGCCCCCCCATATATATCAAACTCAACCGGAAGCCTCTGATCACCGCAACGACTCAGGGCCAACGATCGTAACTTTATGGCTGCTCTACCCCTTGGGCGTGCACCACCTGACCCGCTATGCGAAGGAGAAGGAGGAATGCCTGCTGGATCAGTCATGTGTGCCTATTTAGACAAAAAGTAATAAATTAGGTCAGTATATAAGAATGGATAAATAAAGAAAAGTCTACTATAACATGGATAAAAAAGCCTACTTTAACATGGATAAATAAAAATAAGTCTAACTTAACATGGATAAATAAAAATAAGTCTACTTTAACATGGATAAATAAAAAAAATACTTTAATTTAAACATAACTTACACTATAGTCAAGTTTAGATCAATATCCCTTCATGATGATCATCACGAGTGGCAAGTACATCGTCCACTACATTTTCCTCGACGAAAATAGGCATCTGTGTTGAGAAAGAAGGAGTTTCTGGAATATCAAGAGTTGAATCTTGATTTTCATGGATACCATTATGCATGCTTTTTCCTTGGAGAACAACTGACCACCTTTTGTTACAAGGATCATTGATATAAAACACTTGTTTTGCTTGTGAAGCCATGATGAAAGGCTCTTCCGTGTGACCTACTTTGTCAAGGTCTACCAATGTAAATCCCAATTCTTCAGTTTGTACACCACTGTTACTGTCAGCCCACATACACTTAAAAACAGGCACTTGAAATTTAGTGTAATCGACCTCCCAAATCTCTTCAATGACTCCAAAGTAAGATTTCGATGCCATAATGGGATTTGTATCTTTTGAACTAGAGAAGTGCATCGACTCAGATACGATCATAACCCCACTGTTTTGCATGGTACTCTTGTCATCTTGGGACTTTGTATAGAAGGAAAACATATTGATATCATATCCACTCCAACATATGACTTCAAGACGTGGCCCCTGTGCTAGCCATTGTAATGTATCGGAAGCAGTATGATCATTTGTAATTTTTTCTTTAAACCAGGCTACGAAAGTCTTGTTATGATGGTTCAACAACCATTTTTCGTTCCTTCTAGGGTTTTCTTCCTTGACCTCTTGTTTGTGAGCACATAAGTAAGGTGCAACCTCATCAGTGTTATTCAAAATGTGCAAATGGGCTTGAAACACTTCCTCCCGAGCCTTGCTATTAACCTTTATACCTCGTGTACCCTTACCGGCACATCTTCCCTCATGACGAGGCTTAGGAATCCCTATAGCCTCCACTTCTGAAAGGTAGTCTTGACAAAACTCAATAGCTTCTTCTGCAATGTATCTTTGAACAATAGATGCTTCAGGACGGTGTGGATTCTTCACATACCCTTTCAAGATCTTCATGCATCGCTCAACTGGGTACATCCACCTTAAATAAACGGGGCCACATAATTTAATCTCCCTCACTAGATGAACAATTAAGTGAACCATGATGTCGAAAAATGAAGGAGGAAAATACATCTCCAATTGGCATAAGATTATAGCAGCCGCATCTTCCAACTCATCCAACTTCTGGGGGTCAATGACTTTGCTACATATAGCATTAAAGAATGAGCACAACCTAGTTATGACATGTCTAACATTTTTAGGAGCAATACCACGAATAGCCACTGGTAGTAGTTGTTGCATCAAGACGTGGCAATCATGAGACTTTAAGCCAACCAATTTTAGATCATTTGAGACAAGTCTCTTGACATTTGAAGAGTAACCCTGTGGCACTTTGACGCCCCGTAGACACTCACAAAAACTTGTTCTCTCTTTTTTTGACAAGGTATGACATGCTGGAGGCAAATATGTCCGCTTACCATCCTTTGGTTGTGGAGCTGACTGCTCTCGTATACCCATCGCAACCAAATCTAGACGAGCATTCACACCGTCCTTTGTCTTACCCTGAATGTTGAGAAGCGTTCCAATTAGACTATCACATACATTTTTCTCCACATACATGACATCAATACAATGTGTGACATCAAGTTTGCACCAGTATGGAAGATCAAAGAAGATCGACCTCTTCTTCCATATGTTTTTCTCAATAGCCTTCTTTTGAGCCTTTCCGAACATAACATTAATGTCCTTCACCCTTTGATAAACTTTCTCTCCATTAAAGGCCGTCGGAGCAATTCCATTCTCTTGGAATCCATTGAAAGCTTTTTTCAGTCTACGATATGGGTGATCACGTCTGAGAAATCTCCGATGCCCAAGGTAAACTGTCTTCCTTCCATGTTGCAATTGTGTGAAACATGTGCCTTCTTCACATATTGGGCATGCTTTATGCCCCTTAACACTATACCCGGACAAGTTCCCGTATGCTGGAAAGTCATTGATGGTGCAAAATAACATGGCACGCATCTTGAAAGTCTCTTTGTAATGGCTATCAAACACATCAACGCCTTCCACCCACAACTTTCTCAAGTCTTCAATCAAGGGACTTAGATAAACATCTAAGTCATTTCCTGGCTGTTTTGGGCCCGAAATCATCATAGATAACATCATGTATTTGCGCTTCATGCACAACCAAGGAGGTAGATTGTAAATTACGAGGAGAATAGGCCATGAACTATGGATACTACTTAAGGTACCATACGGATTCATTCCATCCGTAGCAAGTCCAAGCCTAAGGTTGCTTGGCTCATTTCCGAAATTCGGAAACAAACTATCAATTCTCTCCCATTGCACAGAATCAGCCGGATGGCTAAGCATTCCATCACGTTTCCTCTCATCTGCATGCCATCTAATGTTCTTTGCGTCATTTACATTTGTGAACAATCGCTTGAACCTTGGAATTATTGGAAGATACCACAACACCTTTGCAGGAGGACCCTTTGTGATCACATCACAACTAGAATCACCATCCTTCACTTTGTACCGCGATACCCCACACTTGGGGCAGTCGTGCATCCCTTCATACACACCCCTGTATATTATGCAATCATTAGGACGTGCATGTATCTTCTTATAGTACTCCATACCCATCGGACAGAGTATCTTCTTTGCCTCATAGTTACGATCTGGCAGTGTGTTGCCTTCTGGAAGCATGTTGTTCAACAACTCAAGCAATTCGGTGAAGCTTTTATCACTCCACCCATTTCTCGCCTTCACACTGAACAATTTTAAGACCGCCGACAACCTTGTATAAGTAGTGCACCCCGGATACAAAGGCGTATCCGCATCACTGCACAAAGTATCATACACACGTGCTCGCTGAAATGACTCTTGTCCAATATCACGGATCATGTCCTCTAGTCGATCGTCCTCCATATCTACATCAACTTCTTCACTTTGGGACACACTTGGCATGTTTAACAAGGCTTCACCATGCCATATCCATCTTGTATAACTCTTGCAAATCCCTTCACAAATAAGATGATCACGTATTTGCTTAACTTCACATTTCCTCATATTCAAACATCTAACACAAGGACAATTAAATCTTCCATTACTATCAGGAAGATTTCTTTGAGCAAATTCTAGAAACTCTTCCACTCCCTCCCGATACTCATCACTTGTGCGTTTACTAACCATCCAACTACGGTCCATATCCATGTTCTGTAGATTTACACATATTTATACAATATGAGCACAAGAGGGGAGACTCTCAAAGAGCAGTATTTGAAATTATAGGCCTAAACTTTAAGTCCTATAATAGAAACTAAACCCCTCGACTATTGATCAAACCAATCCAGATGACCTAACTTTTTAACTAAACCCAAACCCCTTGACTATTGAGATTATAAGCAAAGCCTAAAAGTCTATGCTCAATATTATGTAACATCAAAGTGTTTAAGTATAAAAAAAAACTCAAAATGCATTTCATTATTTCATGAAATATTCAAATCATTAAAACAGAGACAATGCTAAACAGTAACTAACAGAGAAGGATTACCAAGCAGAAGGGGAGTTGGGGCGGTTCAAATGCGGTGGTCAGTTGTAGAAGAGAGGGAGTTGGGGTGGTTCAGTTGCGATGGTTCAGTTGTAAATGGTTCTGAGCAAATATTAGCAAAAATGGTATTTAGCAAATGCGAGCAAATGCGAGGGTTTGAGCAAATAAAAATAGGGAAGAGAGAGTTACGTACCTTTGCGAAGAGGAAGTTATGGTGGTGGTTCTACGGTGGCTCACGAACGGAGGAGAAGGAGGTCAGTGAAGAGAAGAGAAAAGTAGGTCGCGGGAATGAGAACACTATAACGTTGAAATGTAGGGCGCGAGACAGAGAAGGTTTGAGAAAGTTAACGTTATAAATTTTAATAACTTTTAACATCGGTTGTTATAAAAAACCGATGTTAAAATATTATTTAACATCGGTTATATAAAAAACCGATGTTAAACATTTACTTTTAACATCCGTTAAAAAAGAACCGATGTTAAAAAGTTATATGGTATGGAGGGAAGAAACTTTTAACATCGGTTCTTTTTTAACAGATGTTAAAATATTATGCGGTGGTCAGTTGTAGAAGAGAGGGAGTTGGGGTGGTTCAGTTGCGATGGTTCAGTTGTAAATGGTTCTGAGCAAATATTAGCAAAAATGGTATTTAGCAAATGCGAGCAAATGCGAGGGTTTGAGCAAATAAAAATAGGGAAGAGAGAGTTACGTACCTTTGCGAAGAGGAAGTTATGGTGGTGGTTCTACGGTGGCTCACGAACGGAGGAGAAGGAGGTCAGTGAAGAGAAGAGAAAAGTAGGTCGCGGGAATGAGAACACTATAACGTTGAAATGTAGGGCGCGAGACAGAGAAGGTTTGAGAAAGTTAACGTTATAAATTTTAATAACTTTTAACATCGGTTGTTATAAAAAACCGATGTTAAAATATTATTTAACATCGGTTATATAAAAAACCGATGTTAAACATTTACTTTTAACATCCGTTAAAAAAGAACCGATGTTAAAAAGTTATATGGTATGGAGGGAAGAAACTTTTAACATCGGTTCTTTTTTAACGGATGTTAAAATATTATTTAACATCGGTTATATAAACAACCGATGTTAAAAAGTTACTTTTAACATCCGTTAAAAAAGAACCGATGTTAAAAAGTTTTATGGTATGGAGGGAAGAAACTTTTAACATCGGTTTTACCAGAAACGGATGTTAAAAGTACCTTTTAACATCCGGTTCCTTATAACCGATGTTAAAAGTCTGCTCCATACGCGATTTATTTACAAGTTTGCCACCGCGTCTATTGTTAACATCTATTTTTCTTTAACAGATGTTAAAAGCCTGACGTGAAAAGTCTATTTTCCACTAGTGATTGTGCATTCATGTTTATTCATCGAATAAAATTCAGAAATTCCCTTCAGGAAATCAATGCCATATCACAAGGCACATCAGGTAGTCTAAAATTTTGGATCCAAACTCCTCGTTGGACCACCACTAGCTCTCAACGATTAAGTATATTATGAAGGTGGATTCTCTAATCCAACCGATACTTATCTTTGGGTCCTTCCTGAAACGAAATTACTTGCCGAGCAAGCAATTCAAAATACTCTTTGTTATTAATTATTATGGATCCTTTAATGGTATAAATCACCAAGGGTATATCATGAAGTCTTTTCCACAACATGATACACTTAGATGTTCATCTCTTAGTGTTTAAGTAAAACATTGGTTTAGTAAAACACTTTCCTTTGAAACCTCAAATCATTGAGTTCCTAAAATCCTTTGAAACATGAAACCTTGGGATTTTCTAAATTCATTTGAAACATATTAATTCCCATCAACACTTGATCTATGTACTTTTCTACTAAACGTTGAATTGAATTTTTATTTAAAGAAAAGGAAGCACGAAGAGTTCTAAAGGTATGGTTCCTTTGTCATAACTCTTAAGTCTCAACAAAAGAACTCTTGCGAGCCAACAACTTGAAATGTATGATCACATATCTTTCTAGAATTTGATCCTTTCAAAACTTTCTCAATTAAATTGACTTATGACTTAGGTAATTTCATAAGATCATAAGTTAAGTATCAAACACATTTTTGAACCCTAAATTTCATGGCAAAACCGTGGTCTCCTACATTCTTTGGAATGATGGGTTTTTCTTGAAAACTTGATTTATTTGATTACATTAATCCCATTAAAATTAGTCAATCCATTGTTACAAAAGCAAAATATTTTCTAAGTGGGATTGAACACCAAAACCGAACCCTAATCCCAACTTAGGCTAGATTATTGTTCAATGTGTTCATTTGTTTTGATCATGCTTAAATCTAACATTAAGCACATTAATCATCTTAGTTTCCAAACACAACTTTTTCTTCACATTTTTCTCAATATGGTCGAATCTCATATAGCACATTATAGGCATTTTCACTCATCCAAAACACATCAAAATCAAGTATATCACATATAGTAAGATAGTGAACAACAATATCATGATCATATCCAAACAAACAACATCGTCACATCCATTTTCAAAAACCAAACCAAAAACCCGTATGCCATATTGTTCAGCATTACAAGCACCAACTTGCAACAAACATTTGATAGACCAAATGAACTCCAATTTGGACAACCAAGTACTCAAAAGAAATATTAGGATGTCTACTTTTTATCTATCAAAATAGTTTTCACAAACAGTCGTCCAATAAACATAGTTTCACGAAAAACACACTCTGACCCAAGTCCAAGACAGCATTCCTTACTCAATTTGGAAACAGATTTTAAAGGATCAAATCTTTATGAAATCAAACGAAATTTGTGACCAAATTAAAGCTTAAGATGTATAATTTCAAGATCAAAAAGAATTTTCGAAATCCGATTTCTAGTTTAAGAGAAAAATAGCAAAGAGTCAAGCAATGTCAGAAAATACAACTACATTATTACAAAACCAAATCACAAAAGAACTCCACAACAAAGTGAAGCCCCTTTTCAACAAACAAGACCTTCAAGACCACATAGAACACATTCTCATCCCCTAAGGTGTGATCTTGGTTCACTTCTGTAACGCCCCAAAAATCTTGTATTTGTTAATAATTAATTATGTGAATAAATTACTTGATAATGCAACTAATCAATTATAAATAATGTTAAATGTTTATAATTGATAATTCATCTTAATTCGAGTTAAAAACTCATAAGGGAACCAAATTGCGTTTTAGCAGACAGTAGGAATTCACACAGTGATTTGTGAACCCTAATGACCCGAAGAGAAGTCTGAGTCCAATAAATCATAATATAATTGTTTGAGCCCTCTGTGATGTTTTGTGATGGTGCTGGTAAAAATATTATTATTTTGATCGGGTCAGTTGAGTCTTGGTTTTGGGCCCGGGGCCGGGAAAATATTCTGGCCCGGAGCCGGGAGCAGTTCATGATCATCAATTATCATAATCATCTTGTTAATCAAGATTAAGTCACTATCACCTTTTAAACAAAATATCTTCAACTTATACCAACATGGTAGGAGACCATTTTGCTTTCCTTAAAGCAAAAGTTTTGTTTTTAGCCAAATCGGGTAATGACCTCTTACACACTCTAATCACCACCCATTCAAACTCAAACTTCTCTCTCCTTTTGCCATTAGGAAACCACACAAAATTCCCTCTCCCTAAACACCCACACACTTCATTTTACAACTCATCTCTCATACTTCTTCTTCCCCCGAACCACCTAAGAACAAAATACTCTCTTTTCTCTCCTCCATAGCCAAAGCTCACGGTTCTCTCTCTCTCTCTCTCTCTCTCTCTCTCTCTCCACATCCCTTCTCTTCTCCAAAAACTAACCATATATTTGTGATCACCTCCTCAAGACCTACAACTTTCATGTTGGAAGTTTTTCCATTTGAAGACTTTCATTTTTGGGTCTCCAAGCAAGACACCACCTTTTCATCCTCAAGTTCAAGAGTAAGTATTTTGCTTACCATTTCCTTTCTTCTTTCTTCTTTCGAGCCACGAAAATCATCTCCTTGTTGGTGAGTGATTTTCGAAATATGCTTGTCTCTACATTTCAATGACATAGCCTTGCTTGTCTTGACCTCCTTTCCATCTTTGGTGAAGGAAGCTTTTGATTTGGAGTAACCTTGTTCTTGAGCTTCAAGAACTCAAGAACATCAACTTTGTATTCTTCAACAAAGTGAGTTTCTAAACCCTTTCGTCTTTGTGAATATATGCCTTGACAGGATTATTTAAGTTTTGATGAATGACAAAAGAATCATTCCACAAGGACTAGATTGCAAAAAGCGGAAACGGTTATCTCAGATGATCAAGTCTTTCAGAAGGGATGAAGGGAATTTTAGTATTTTTATTGTGTGTTTTAGATCATGTTGTACATGGTAGATAAAGCTCTCAAAAATCAATCACACACACACATAATATGAAAAGTAAAAAGAAAACTTAATTGGTTGTAACCTCTTTAATTGGAAAAATAAGTTAAACAGTCGTTAAGTTTAAATCAGATGGTTTCTAAATGATCATAATCGAGTAGGGATTTCTCATAATCGATTATCATATATCTGAAAAGATATTTTCCAAAACAGTGAAGATATAATCAATTACTGTAATCGATTATAGACATTATCGATTGTATAATCGATTATGCTCTTACATGTATAAGCGAGCTTTCAAAACAGAGAACCCATAATCGATTGATGCAATTGTCTCTTAACGCATTTTGGCTAAAAAGAAAATAATCGATTATGGCATTAAAATAATCGATTATAGTGCGAGAAACACATATATTGAAAATGAACTTAACCTAATTCCTATGGGCTTATTTCTTTTCCTGTAAATAAGAAGCCTTGGGGAGTGTTTCAATACCACACTTGCTTCTCTAATCCTTATTGCGCTAATACTCCGTCAAATTTCTTACTTATCACTCTCACTAATTTTACACCTTGATATTTATTTTTGAGAGCTTTATACTCCATATAAGTGAGATTGTAATTGTGCTTCAAGTTGTAATTTCTTATCTGCACTTTTGAGTGCTACATTTTTTGCTTATATTGTTGTTCTTATTTGGGTGTGAATCCCATATTTTTTGAAAGAGAAGGTTCTCTTGAGACTCTTTCACTGGGGGAGGTGATATCCCTGGTCTGTGATGAGTGCTCTTCTTTGTGAAGGTTTCTAGCTGAACCTGATTTAAAAGCTAGTTATTGATTGAAAACCCTTGGTGGTTGACCTTGGGGACTGGACGTAAGCTACTGCGGTATTAGGTAGCGGAACCAGGATAAAACTGCGATTCTTATTTTTCTTTCATACTCTTTATTATTGCAATTTATTTTACGCTGCTTACTTTCGGCAACTTTTATTTTATTGAATTTTTTTCAACGCACTTTAAATTCAAGTAATTTACTTCTTAAGTGCTTTGTTGTGCAAAAAGTTTTAAAACATGCACATTACATACAATTCACCCCCCTCTTGTGTTTGGAGTTACTTGTCAACAAGTGGCATCAGAGCTTAACTCTTAGGTTATAGGCTTAACCGCCTCAAGAGGTAACATGACTTCAAACAATTTTAATCACGAGGGACATTCCATCAGACCCCTATCATTCAATGGTCAAGGGTATGGTTATTGGAAAGAAAGAATGCAAATCTTTCTTGAGGCTGTGGACCTCGAAGTTTGGGACACTGTGGAAAATGGTTCATTTGTCCCCACCCATTCTGTCAATAATGCAGTGGTGGACAAACCAAGAAGTCTCTGGACTGACGAAGAGAGGAAAAATGTCCAATACAATTTGAGGGCAAGGAACATCATAACTTCAGCTTTAAGCTGCGATGAGTTCTACAAGGTCTCAAATTGTAAGACGGCCAAAGAAATGTGGGACACCCTTCAACTGACCCATGAAGATACTAATGAGGTCAAAAGGGCTCGAATGAACACATTAACCCATGAATATGAGCTATTTATGATGAATCAGGGTGAAAGCATACAAGATATGCTGAAACGTTTTACCCACATTATTAATCATCTTAGGGCTCTTGGGAAATCCTTTAGTAATGAAGACTTGATTAATAAAGTGCTTAGATGTTTAAATAGAAGTTGGCAACCCAAAGTAACTGCTATAGCTGAATCTAGAGATTTATCCACTATGACTTTGGCGACTCTATTTGGAAAACTGCAGAAACATGAGCTCGAATTAAATCGACTTACTGAAAGTGAAGAAAGTGACAAGAAAAAGAAAGGACTTGCACTTAAAGCAAGTGTTAATGAAAGGGAAGAAGAAATTGATTTTGACGATTGTGAAAGCCTAAATGAAAATGACGAAAATATGAGCATGATGGTACGCAAACTCAAAAAGTTTTTAAGGTACAAAGGCAAAGTAAAACAATTCTCCACTCCTCAAAGGAAGAATGAGGGAGAAGGAGGTTCTTACAATCCAACATGCTTCAATTGTGGCAAAAAGGGCCACATTAAACCTGATTGTCCTCAAGGACAAAAGAACAACTTCTCATAATCATTCCTGAACAAGTAGATGTGTTTCCAAACTATGTCATTCTGTAAAACCCACCATGCATATTATTTTCAAAGTTTAAGATGAAAATGAGTAGAGCACATAAAACAGAATCAATACTAACATGATTTTCATAAAATCATTTAAGTAGAAATAAAACAAATTTTATAGAATGCAAGTTTAGTAAGAATCCTTCTGGTGTTATTTGTAATAGAAAGGTACCTATCAAAGCTAAAAGGGAATATTCTACGCTCTACCATAAGTGATGCTTTATGGTACTGAATGGTATTTCCTTTGGTTATCAAACAAAATTAATTAATTTAACACATTAATCTCTGAAAATTTAGGCAGCTGGGTTCATCTTTTGTGCCATTGTTGGAGGCCCAAATTTGGAAGAAAGGAAGCGATGTGCAGAGGAGGTAGCCAAGCGAAATGTATCAGGTTTTTCGTGCACAGAACATCAAAATCATACAGAGAAGAAGACAATGAAGATAACAAATTCATGCAGTCACAAAAAGAACAATACAACATCAAAATCATTCAATAAAAATTGCAGCAAAAGTTTAAATTGATTAAAATTAAATTAAAAAAAATGAAGATAAAATTGACCTGCAGAGATGCCAATGTCAGTATCAGCTTCTAATGCTGGAGCTTTTTAGGGTTCAACGGTGAGGGTTCAACGGTGTTCTTTGAATGATATAGTGCTCGTGGTGGGAGAAGCTCGCGGTGGTCTTTTCCTTCAACTAAGATTGGAGAACGAAAACAGTGAGAGAGGGAGAAATTTAGAAAATGATAAAAAGGAATGGAGGAGCGCTGCTTACCTGGAAGAGATGGTTACCAGAAGAGGGAGCAGTGAGAGACGACGATAGAGGGAAGAGGGGAGAAGAAACTCTGAACGCGCGTATTCAAGAGTTTTTGTAACGTTGGTTTCTAAAGAGAACTACGGCAAGTGAACGCGAGTATTCAAGTTTTTGAAACACTTTTTACATCGATTGGAAAAGCAACCGATGTAGAAACCCACTTCTGACATCGGTTAAGTTACAACCGATGTAAAAAGTGTGTTCCTACATCCATTCAATTATAAGTATGTCACCGCCTCATTTTTTACATCGCTTATAAAGTAACCGATGTAGAATCCTATCTTAGAATCCATATTTTGCACTAGTGCCATCTTTTAAAATGGGTAAAGCCGCCCCACCATGTTTTTTGCAAATTGAGGCGGGTCAAGGCAAGTGAACCTGCTTTGTCAACTCTAGTGGGTAAAGATAAAACCTACCAGTTGCAAATTTTTGTTTTCTTTTACATAAATTGTTTTAATTAATAAAGAATAACGATTTAATTGTTATGCATTATCAAGTGTAAATATTCTTTACAGTGTTAACCAATAATGAAATATCACTTATTACAAATATTAGATTTTTATAATAAGAGTGTATTTGGGAAAGCTGAAAAAAATAGATTATGCTGATAATCGATTATATATTGTGATAATCGATTATAATCAGAATCTGTTTTTGTTTGAGTATGTTTGCTGAAAAGTGATTTTAAGATAATCTATTTCATTTGAGTGATGCAAAAAAATCACTTTTACATAGTAAATTATGAAAAACTGTATGAAGTTATTTGTATAATTTAATAATATTTGTTTGGAAGTTAGTTTTGTAGTAGTAAGTAGGGAATAGAGTTTTGAGAATGAAAAATAATCAAATCACAACAATTTTAAGCTAAAACAAAATTAATGACATAAAAAAGCTTTTTTTTCGAAAATTTTTTTTTAATATAAATTTATGCTAATTGCCAAATATGATATATTATGTATGAAACAACTTTTTAGCCAAAAAACAATTGAACTAGAGAAAATTAATCTTTCTCAAACACATTCTAAATGACTTAAAAGTCATAGATAAGATAATTTGTGATTAATTCACAATATAAAAAAATTATACTAGCCAATGAAGGTTGATCCATTTGGTAAGGGTACGACTTATATCCCACAAGGACATGAGTCCGAATCCCACTGCCAATATGATGATATCGTTGGTGGATAATCTATAAGTATCTCTGTAAACGTTCTTTGAGCCGCGAGGCCTGTTCGGATCCTGATGAATCCCTAAGACCCAACATACCTAAACTTTAGAGAGAAAAAGATTAAAAACTAAATCAAAATTAAACAAAGAACAACATGATAGAATCATAGAACCTTAATTTGCAAGTAGCGACACAAATAGGGACCTTAATGGTACGTACCAGAGATAGTTACCAAGTGAGAATGAAGCAACACCAAAAAACATACATAAAAAGCTACACTACAGTAAAACCAACAAACACCAATTGCCGAATGACCAACGCATTGGCAAATTGCGATTAAGGAGTTGTTCTTAAAAAGTTCGTAACAATGACCCATTTGGCTTCTCTTCTCCATTCAAAAGTCATGCTTCTTTTGCAATTTTAGGAGCTAGGACGAGAAAGGGTATGATGGAGGAGAAGTAGGGCCCAAGGGTTGAGCAGCAAACTGGCAAAGACATTGAAGGCGGCGTAAAAAGCGAGACCCCCCACCCCCCTAGTCGAAGTCGCCTTCACTTTTTTGCCCTTTTTTCTTTGATGGGTCCCACATCCCTTTCTCACGTCATCTCCATCCTTAGCCACTTCATCTCTTGGCTCTAATTCACCTCCTTTTGCTTGATCAAAAAACAAATTCACTCCCTTTTGCTGACTCATTTGCCACCTGTCACCACCCTAGTTTTCTCCCTTTTCTTCTTTTTGGACTAATTTTCTTAATATTATTAAATTACGATTTACGATTATGATTATAAAGTTTTGATTCTAATTTAGGGTTATGTAGTTTTGTTTTGGAATTTAATTTTATAGTTTAATTATTATGTATCGTGGGTATAAAATTTTTATACCGTTAATCAATCAAAAATCATGTTATGAATGACTTTAAGATAATTAGGATAAGAGTCAAATATTTTAATAGATATGACAAATTATGATTGATTGAAAATGAAAAAATCTTTATACTAATAATGTATATCAATTAAATGCTTAATTTTATTATATTGTTATTGTAAAAAAATTATATTATCAAGAAATCATAATTCATCTTATACATGATTTTTAAGATAATTATGATAAAAATTAATTTTTTTTAATGATATAAAAATTTATTATTACTTAATAATGTAAAAGATCTCTACATTTACGATGTATATCAACTAAATTGTTTGTTTTATTATTTCAATGGTGTGAACTAGAATCCAACTTTTATAATACTAATGATAAAGAATCAAATACTTATAATAATAATAATAATAATAATAATAATAATAATAAAGAAACACTACTTTGGTTAGTGCCAAAGGAACACTGGTGCCTGAAACAAGATTAGAAATTTAATCGGATAAAAAAAAAACCCAAAAAGGGGAAAGTGATAAGGGAAAGAATTTATATTCTATTTGTGTACGGTCCAATGTTTTCATTTGATACGGTAGCATATCTCCATAACATAAGAAAAAGAAAAAGGATTGCACTTTTTTCCTTCAATAAAGGGAAATTTGTTTTAAAAGAGATTTATATGAAAATTGTAAACAGTAGGGAAAGAAAAGGAAAAAAAGGAAATGAAAAAAAAAAACAAAAGCTTAAAAAGATGGCACTGTGTCTCTGATGCCTCATGTTCTTTGTGCTTTTTGCAGGGTGACCTTTTCTTCAGAGGGTTGTGGGTTTTTTAGTGCAAAGTTTCATTTCACCCTTGAAAAGTTCTGTGGAAACAAAAGCCTCTTCCTTTAACTCTTTCTCTATTTCTATCTATGTGTATTGAAGCTCAGAGCTTCACTGTCTGCAACAACAATAACAATACCAAAAATGAATGGTCCAGGGAACATGTCTGATAAGGATCCGGGTATAAAGCTCTTTGGAATGAAGATTCCGTTGCCGGAATTTCAGATTCCGGCGAGCTCTCAAATGGGTTGTCAGATTCCGGCAACCTCTGCAACCATGGTACATAATAATATCCAATAAGTCAATAACCATTTTCAGCTTCCTTTTTTTCTATTTTCATTTCTAGATTTCTAGGTGTGAAATAGTATTCTTGTTAATTTTCTTTAATACTGTTATGTTGTTCCTTAGGATTTTTTTTTTATATTTATTTTATCATGCCTCTTACTATGTTCTTGCTAGCTACCACAATTATTGTCAAGCTTCAAAACATTCTGAAATGTAAAGGAAATGTGTTTTTAATGGAAGTATTGTGCTAACATGTTAGAGGGAAACTAAATTTAGAATATATATCTGTGTCAATGTTCAGATCATGTAAACAAAGGCGGTGTTAATTGTGTGAATACAAGACACATTGTTTTTCATTTGGTGTAAATTTGTATTTGACTGATGACTATTTATCCCGTTTTCACCCCATTTTTATATTAATTTTATAAATTGAGACCAAGGCTGGTGAAGTTGTCTTCTGTAGTTGGATTTTTACAGGAAATATATCTAATATTTGGTTTCTTTCTTCTGAGTGTAGCTTTTTTTCTGATGTCATATAGGTTCTGCTTAATTTCTATGGTATTTTTCTGTTTTAGTTGAACCAGGTTATACTGATGTAATATAACATTAAACTTGTTTGGTTTTGAATTGGTGCATCTCAAGATCGATGGGAGACATTTTTGAATTAGGCTGGTGTTTGATGATTTGACAATCAATTGTTTCATCTGATAACAAACTGTTTATAACTGAGATAAATACATCATTATAAGCCTTGGCATAATGTGTTCAGAAGAATTCATTCTTCTACGTAGTAGTATAAGCTCTTTTCTTTCTTTCTCCTCCCGCTTTATCAGCGCTCCAGCAGTTTTAATCAGAAGAATTCATTTTTTCATGATCCTTTTGTTTTGCACACTTCCTTGTATTGGCAATGCTTTAATAGAAACAAAAATCACTATTAATCAGATAACAGCGGTTGACACATTCGATAAGGGCAAGTCGCGTCAACTAAGTTGGCCAGGGTTCACATCTTGCTAGAGTTTGTTGTAGGTGGCTTATCTTTAAGCACCTTTAAAGTGCATGTTGAGCCTACAATGGGGCAGCCACCCCTAACACTAAATTTTTTGTAACCAAAAAACAAAACACTGTTAGTCAAGTTAGAAAGTTGCTAGGTGCTCTTTCTTGTGATTTTTCAAGGGAGATATTCAATTCATGTCTTTTCTTATAATAAAATTTTTAACTCTTTGTAAATTGGAGTATGTATTAAGTTCAATTATTGGTCAACTGCAGATACACTTTTTTTGTTGAATATGATATATTGAGAATATGATCATAGGTTGGTGAGATAAACTGAAATTGAGACAGAATGGTAATATAGAAGGCAGGATATGGTTATCCTAAAGAAGTAAACATACTTAGGAAATTGCTGCATGGTTAAAGGAGATTAAAGTTGTTCAAACTTTATTGTGCTTGACTTGTTACTGATTATGATTTAAATTTTAGAATGCCTGCAGAAGCCCAACCAAAACAGAAGTTGAAATACCTTGTGCTGAAAATTCTGAGCAGCGAGAGAACTCTTCTGATTTAAGGGATGGCAAACAAGTGTCCCAACATAATGTTCAGGAAAATGGGCCAAAAGTCAATCCGAAGCCTGCAGAAGATAATAGGGAGACTAGTAGTACAGATCAAGATAAAAGCTTCAAGAAACCAGACAAGATTCTTCACTGTCCACGATGCAACAGTTTGGACACCAAGTTTTGTTATTTCAATAACTACAATGTCAATCAACCTCGCCATTTCTGCAAGAACTGCCAAAGGTATTGGACCGCTGGTGGAACAATGAGAAACGTTCCTGTGGGTGCTGGTAGACGGAAGAATAAGCACCTAGTCAGTCAATACCGGCACATTATTGTAGCCTCTGATGGAATTCCAACCACCAGGTTAGAAACCAAAGACTCATCTACTCACCAACTTGTCTCAACTCTTGAATCTGCTGCTGCTTTCAGGTCTTCTACAGATAATGGTACCGTATTAAAATTTGGTCCGGATGCCCCTCTCTGTGAATCCATGGAGTCAATGCTTAATCTTAGAGAGCAGAAAAGAAGTGTTGATGGAAGCTCTATCAATTGTCAAGAAAGTGGGGAGGAAGAGCCATCCTTATGTGGATCTTCTGTGACAAATGCTTGTACTCAAGGAAATGAGTTATCAGAACATTATACATCAAATTCTTTGCACTGTTACCCTGTTCCTCCATGGGTAGTTCCTTGGAATCCAGGCTGGAACAATGTTGTTTCCACGGCAGCAGTTCATCAATCTTCAGTGGGCATGTGCAACCCTTTTAGCAATGATTCCGTTGCAATGCAATGGTGTCCCTCACCAATGGTGACAGTTCCAAGCATTTGCCCACCAAGCATGCCCATGCAATTTGTTCCTGCATCATACTGGAGTGGAACACCTGTGTGGGCTGCTGGACCTGGAGCAGTTTCAATAGGATCCAATGGTTGCCTTTCATCTTCTTCCTCTACCAGTAATAGCTGCTGCTCAGGTAATGGCTCTCCAACCTTGGGCAAACACACTAGAGATACTGTTTTCAGTGATGAAGAGAAATCAGAGATGTGTGTTTTGGTTCCAAAGACCCTTAGAACTGAAGATGCAAATGAGGCCTCAAAAAGTCATATATGGGCTACATTAGGTGTCAAGCCTGACAAGCAGAAATCTGTTTCAGAAGATGATAAAAGAATAGAACCTAAAGGAGAAGGCAAGGACCGTGTATTGGGTGTGTCTCAAATCTTGGAAGCTAACCCAGCAGCTATATCTCGTGCTCATGCATTCCAGGAGAGCATATAAAAAGTTTCTAGCTTCAAGTTTCCATTGACAATTTCAGAAGGATAAAGTTGTGCATATTGCTGGCTTTTGGTTCACATGCAAAAAATCTGTTTTGCAGTTAGCATTACTTGTGGAGTCGATTATTGTATTTTGATTTTTGATGGTGTACTTAAATTTATTTTGAGTTATGCTTTTTGAAAATTATGATTCTTGAGGTTGCAACAATAATAGACGGTGATCACTGCATCACTCATCATTTATAGTAATGTAAATTTAGTTTATGCTTTGTTTGGATTAGTATAGAAGTAGAAAGTAGAGAAGTAGAAAGGAGAGAAATAAGAGAGAAGAGAAAATAAGTAGAAAATGGGTAGATTTTTAAGTTGTTTGGATTGAGAGAAGTAGGAACGAAAGAAAAGTTTAGTTTTCTTTTCATTCGTTTGGTTGGATAGAAAAGTGAAAAGAAAGAAGATGAGATTTGGTTGTAAAGACATATTTATCCCTAATAATATAATATAATAGAATATAATATAATAATATTTTCAATAAAACAATGGTGGACTGACTCCATCGCTTTTTTTAAAAAAAATTCCTTCTAAGTGGAACATAGATGCATTACCTCCCTTTTGGTTAAAAGCACATTAATTGCAAAGGGTATAAATGGAACCCACATAAAAAAAGTGCATTCTCTCATCAAAATCTCGCCTTCAATGGAAAGAAATTAAAATGTGTGGGACTCGCCAAATATTTTTTCTCTCTTACCTATTTCTCCTATCTCCCAAACAACTAAAAACCATATTTTCTCCCTCACTTCCATCCTCCCTACTTCCCTCTCTCCTATTTCTATTCAACCAAACATAGCATTAGTGATTACTACTGTATATCTTGAAGAAATTCTGAGGTAAAGCAGTTAAATTAAAATATAACACGTGGCAAAGAAATCAAATTTATGGCATCAAATCTTGGTATCGCGGAAATGAAGCAGAGAAAATGCAAAGCATAATGGAAAGTATGAATTGAAGAATATTATTGAAGAATGAATTGAATTATTCAGCAGTAGCTTATCAGGCTATTTATAGAAAAGCTATGACTGATATGAAAATAACTGATATAACTGAAATCAGTTATAACCAAAAAGAAGCAATCCATAACTGATTCAGTTATTCAGTTATGAAGCTAATAACAAATTTAATTCTACTGCTTCTAATAGCTAATAAAACAGCTTAGACTTCTTCTCATATGCTCCCTCAAGGTGGACGAAGTATGTCACGAAGTCCAAGCTTGGAGATGAAATTAGAAAATGTGCTTGAAGGCAGCGGTTTAGTAAAGGCATCAGCAATTTGAGAAGATGAGGGAATAGGCAGAAGATGAATAAGCCCGATTTGAATCTTCTCTCAAATCACATGACAATCAATTTCAATATGTTTTGATCGCTAATGGAAAGTGGGATTATGTGCGAGGTATATGGCTAATTTATTGTCACGGTAAACCGAGGTTGGTGCCTGGAAACGGATATGAAGATCTTTGAATGGGCAGTGCAGCCATTGAATTTCGCAAGCAAGACTGACAAGGGCCCTGTATTCTGCTTCTGAAGAGGACCGCGACACTGTATTTTGTTTCTTCAATTTCCATGATATAAGGGATTGACCAAAGAACACACAATATCTTGTGATGGACCTTCTAGTATCAATGCAGCATGCCCTATCCGAGTCTGCAAAGCCAACTAACACAGCATTAGAAATAGTAGGATAAAATAAGCCTTTAGAAGGAGAAGACTTTAAATATTTCAAGACTTGGGTTGCAGCTTTGTAACGAGGCTCCAATGGTTTGGAAACATATTGGCTTAGTTGTTGAACAGCAAAAGCAATATCTGGCCGAGTGGTTGTGAGATATAATAATCTCCCTATGAGCCGTCTATAGGCTGACTCATCAGGAAAGGATTTTCCAGAATCAATTTGAAGTTTAGTTGAGGGTGTAAAAGGGGTTGCAGCAGGCTTAGTTGCTAAGTAACCCGTGTCCTCTAATAGTTCTAAGGCATACTTTCTTTGATTTACTAAAATGCCTTCAGGAGATCTTGCAATTTCAAGACCTAAAAAGTATCTAAGAGATCCCAAATCCTTAATTTTAAAACTGTGATGAAGAAAGTTTTTAATAGATTGAATTTCAGAAAAAGAATTACCTGCAAGCACTATCGTATGATCCCATATGAGAAGAAGTCTACGTAGCAAGTTTCTATCGTATGATTTATTTTAGAACAATTTGTGCAGAATTTGGAGTTAGGACCTTGTCGTCTGCCTGAATTGCCTCTTCCCCTTCCTCTATTAGAATAGCCACCTCTTTTTGATCCTCCACTTGAATAGTCAGCTTTATTGGAATTGATGGTGAGTGCTTTAGACTCAACAATGGTGTCAAGGTTTTCAGGCAAAGATATTTGTCTTTCTTGAGTAGAAACTAAAGAAAAAGCTTTAGTAACATCTGGTAAAGGACTCATAAGCATAATCTGGGATTTAACTTGAGAATATTTTTCATTGGGTCCTTTTAAAAACCTAATGGTGTAATCTTGATCCCTGTATAGCTGTACCTTATCAAATTTTGATTTGCAAGCACAAAGAGTTGCGCAATTGCAAGTTGGGAGAGGTCTATAATTGGTAAGCTCATCCCACATAATATGTAGTTCAGTAAAATATTCAGAAACCATCAAGATTACCTTGGTGTAGTTTGCAAATGTCATCTTCAAGATCTGAGATTATGAAAATGTCATCTAATGCAAATCTGTTTTGAAGGTTTTTCCACACATCTGAAGCTTTGTCCATCCAAAGTACGGATTTGAGAATTGTTGGTGAAATTGAATGTTGAAGCCATGAAAGACACATGTTGTTGCAGTGGCACCATGCTTGGTATAATGCATCAGATTTGTCTGGTTGAGTGAGTGTTCCGTCAAGAAACTTCATTTTATTTTTTGTCTCCAAAACAATCTTGATGGATCTAGCCCAGGTATGATAATTCTTTCCATCAAGAGCAGGAGTAACAAGCACCATGGAGGGGTTTTCATTTGGGTGGACATAGTAAGGATTAAGAGGGTTAGTAGCATAATCGTTTTGATCTGGGTTTGTCATCTTTGTGAAACAAGAAGAAGAAGGCAAATGAAAAGAAGGTTCAATGAAAGAAAATCATGGAAACCAGAGCTCAATCTTAAGCTTTGATACTATCTTGTGAAATAGACAGATGCAAACACTAGAAGGGGGTTGAATGGTGTTTGACAAATTTATGCGGAATTTAGAAACTTTTTCGCAAGCACAGACGAGTTATGATAGACGAGTAAATACAGACAGGTCAATCAGACTGATAACTAGTCTAAAGGTTTTCACAGAAAACACACAATCATGCAAGATAAAAAAAAAGGTTTGATAAACACAATTATAAACCCCTTTAGTTAGATGATAGTTAAGACAAATAATCAAACTAAAAAGTTAAGGGAAAGAGAGATCACTCAGCAAGTTTTATCCTGGTTCACCCCTTAGCAATGAGGCTACGTCCAGTCCTTGGCAGCACCAAGTTTTCTCACTATAATTGATTTAGGTTATAGGACAGACGAGTATTGTTTTCACACCTAGCCTCTTCAGGCTCCAGACGAGTATTGTTTTCACACCTAGCCTCTCCAGGCTCCAAACAAGTATTATTTGCACACTTAGCCTCTTCAGGCTCAGACGGGTTTGTTTGAGAGAAGTTGTAAAAAGATTACAATTTGCAAGTCTTTCACAAGCACTCAGACGAGTGTATTAAATGTGAAGTTATAAAAGACTACGTAATAACTTCAAATGATTGAAGAATAAATAATGAAAGAATGAAGATATAAATGCACAGAGTAAATGCTCTTGATTGCTTTGATCGTTCTCTTGTCTGCTTGAATCTTCGAAGTCTTCTTCAATAAATAGGCTTCAAGATTTTAAAGCCGTTAGACACAAAGTCTGAAGGCTTGGCTTCTTGCAGATCTTCAATAAATGCAATAGAGCCGTTCTAATCAGCCATTAAAGTATAGGGAACTTCGCTTGTTCTCTCTCATCAGAGTGATACAGACTTCTGATATACCTTTGGTCTCAGCAGGTTTGTATACGTGCTTTTTGTTTGCAGAAGGAAGACTTTCCGTTTTGGTGTAAGATGCAGTTGTGTTCAGGTAAAGCACTTTGTTGAAGTTCCTTATCAGAGTCGAGACAGCTTTCATCCAATGTATTCTTTAACGTTAGTCACTAGACGAATGAGTAGCTTCATTAGATGGGTTGACTCTTTAACAAAGAGATGACGTCAGTTGCAAAGTCTTTTAGACGGGTTAGTCTTCCTTTGATCAGACGGTTGAAGACTTCATTAGACGGGTGAACTTCTCTTAGTTCAGACGAGTGAACCTTAGCTGGTTCAGACGAGTGAACTTAAGTTAGTTCAGACGGGTGAACTTATCTAAGTTCAGACGAGTGAACAGTTCATATAGACACTTAATGTTTTAATCTGCACACTAAGTAGACGAGTTAAATACCATAGATGGGTTCAATTAAATCATTGAATAACTGTTTTAATCTCATCAAAACTATGGTAAATGCACGTCAGACATTTGGAGACTCAATAATCTCCCCCTTTTTGATGATGACAAAACATGTTAAATGATTTAATGAATTTAAGAAAATTCACATAAAGCAGTCATGTATATGTATCAGACAATTGTAACATGATCAGACAGATTTAAACATTGTTCCATAATTATAACATACTCAGACAGATAAGCATCAGACAGATAAGCATTGAAAGCATTGATCTTTTTATCTTAGTCTTATCTTAGTATTTTCTCAGTATTTTCTCCCCCTTTTGACATTATCAAAAGCAATAAAACATAAACAGAGAGAAAAGAAAACACACATCATATTTCTATATCAGACGGATAAACAATTGTTCATATCAGACAGTTGTAACATTAAAACATTTTTCATTTAACTTTCTCCTCCTTTTCTCATAATCAAAAAAGAGAAAAAGAGGAGGTAATTGTATTTAACCATCATTGGCTGTGTACAAGGTACTTTAAAAAGAAGAAAATTATAAAAAAGGTACTAAGAGAAAAAAGAAGAGTTAAAGGCAAGTTTGTCCTTTGGTTTTGCCTAAAGGCTTCTTCAACTGCTCCCCCTGAGCAAATGTATCATCTTTGATGGTTTTAAAAATGAAGAGAAAGAGATTTGAAAACGTAAGAACAAAATACCTTTTAAAATAAAAGAAAGTTTTCCCTTTTAAAGACCAAAGACAATTATAATTTTAAATGAAAACAACAACAAAAATGGAGGTTTAAAAAAAATTGATTTAAAATAAAAACAGCCATGTACACATATTGCCTTAGATAATGAAACAATACTTAAAAGAAAAAAATAGCCATTTAAAAAGAATTTTTAAAAGAAGAGCGAATAAGATCAGACGATTAAACATAGACGGGTATCGTAAACACTCATCAGACAGGTTATTCAGCAGAGCAATGTATATTCAAGTTGTTTCTTATAAACTTAAACCTATCCTCAGCTAATGGTTTTGTAAAGATATCAGCCCATTGATTTTCAGTTTTAACAAACTTAACATCAAATACACCTTTTTGAACATAATCTCTTATGAAGTGATGTTTGATTTCTATGTGCTTAGCCTTAGAATGTTGTATGGGATTCTTAGTTAAGCAAATAACACTAGAATTATCACACCAGACAGGTATATTATGCTCAAATATAGAGTAATCTTCTAGTTGATGTTTTACCCATAATAGCTGTGAGCAGCAACTTGCAGCAGAGACATATTCTGCTTCTGCAGTTGAGAGTGCGATAGTCGTCTGTCTTTTGCTTGACCAGGAGACTAAGTTTGCTCCAATGAAGTGACATCCTCCACTGGTGCTTTTCCTTTCAATTCTATCTCCAGCAAAGTCAGCATCACAAAAACCAACTAATCTGTAATCTTGTGTTCTCAAATACATTAAACCAAGATTAGTGGTTCCAAGCAAATATCTAAAGATTCTTTTAACTGCCTTAACATGAGATTCTTTGGGATCAGATTGGAATCTAGCACACATACAGACACTAAATTAAATATCAGGTCTGCTAGATGTTAAGTAAAGAAGAGATCCAATCATACCTCTGTAGACAGTTTGGTCTACCTTTTTACCTTTATCATCTTTGCTTAGATTAGCATTAGTTTGCATTGGAGTTTTCATGATTTTTGAGCTATCCATTTTGTACTTCTTTAGAATCTCCTTGATGTACTTTTGTTGATGGATATAGATTCCATCACACGTCTGCTTGATTTGCAGTCCAAGGAAGAACTTCAATTCTCCCATCATGCTCATTTCAAATTCTGCTTGCATTAACTTAGAGAATTCTTTGCACAATTTTTCATTAGTAGCTCCAAAAATAATATCATCAACATATATTTGAACTACTATGAAGTTATCGTTTGAGCATTTCTTAAACAAAGTTGTATTAACTTTTCCTCTTATAAAACCATTATTCGTAAGAAAAGAACTAAGTCTATCATACCATGCTCTAGGCGCTTGTTTTAAACCATATAAAACCTTTTTAAGTTTAAAAACATAATCTGGTTTTTCATTATCTTCAAAACCAGAAGGTTGTTTAACATAAACTTCTTCTTCAATTATTCGATTTAAAAAAGCACTTTTTACATCCATTTGAAATAGAGTAACTGGATGTTGTGCAGCATATGACATGAGTATGCGAATCGTTTCTATTCTAGCTACAGGTGCAAAAGTCTTAGTATAGTCAATACCTTCTTGTTGGTTGTAGCCTTGAGCTACTAACCTTGCTTTGTTTCTGACAACTTTGCCATCTTCATCTAGCTTGTTTCTGAAAACCCATCTTGTTCCAATAACAAACTTGTCTGTTGGTTTGGAGACAAGTTTCCAGACATCATTCCTTTTGAACTGATTAAGTTCCTCTTGCATAGTAAGAATCCAACTTTCATCTTCAAGAGCTTCCTCAATATGCTTTGGTTCAATTTCAGATAAAAAAGCCATATTGCTTGATTCTCTTAAGACAGATCTGGTTCTAACACCTTCAGAGGGACTTCCAATGATAGGATCTTCAGGATGATGAGCTTTGAACTTCCAGTCTCTTCTGAGATCATCATTCTAATGTTGACTTGACTGATGACTCGTCTGCTTCACTTGTCTGACAGATTCCTCAGCAGATTCAATTTTTGATACGTCTGGCTGTTGACTTGTCTGCTTGGTAAGATCAAGTCCTGCAAGATCATCTTCTAGATCTGATAGTTCTCTATCAGTCTTTAGATTATCATTGAATTTTACATGAATGGATTCCTCAACAACAGAGGTTCTAGAGTTAAAAACTCTATATGCCTTAGACACTTCAGAATATCCAATGAAGATACCTTTGTCTACCTTGGAATCAAACTTTTCAAGTTGATCCTTGGTATTTAGGATGAAGCATTCACATCCAAATGCATGGAAATAAGATATGTTGGGTTTTCTACCTTTCCACAATTCATAAGGAGTCTTCTTTAGGATAGACCTTATAAGTATTCTATTTTGCACATAACATGCAGTGTTTATTGCTTCAGCCCAAAAGCACTTAGGGAGATTATTTTCATTGAGCATTGATCTAGCCATCTCTTACAGAGATCTGTTCTTTCTTTCAACCACTCCATTTTGCTGTGGAGTTCTAGGTGCAGAGAAGTTGTGAGAGATTCCATTCTCTTCACAGAACAGTTTGAATTGGCCATTTTCAAATTCTCCCCCATGATCACTTCTATGGGTAGAAATACAGAAACCTTGCTCATTTTGTACTTTCTTACAGAATACAGAGAAGGCCTTAAAAGACTCATCCTTGTGGGTTAAGAAAAGTACCCAAGTAAATCCAGAATAGTCATCAACAATGACAAATCCATATTTCCTTCCAGCTAAACTGGTAACACTAACTGGTCCAAACAGATCCATGTGTAACAACTGAAGAGGTCTAGAGGTTGATACAAAGTTTTTTGATTTGAAACTTGATTTTACTTGTTTACCTCTCTGACATGCATCACATAAAACATCTTTCTTGCAACTAATATCAGGCAATTCTCTCACAAGGTTATCCTTTTTCAATTTCGAAATAAGTTTCATACTAGCATGTCCTAGTTTCTTATGCTATAACCATCTTTCATCCTCTTTAGACATCAGACAGGTTACACTTTGATCCGAGAGTTCAGTTAGCTCAATCTTATAAAGATTTTGCTGTCTATTAGCTGAAAAGAGGGTCTTGCCACTCTTGTCTTTGACTATGCATTCATTCTTAGTGAAGGAGACATCAAATCCACTATCACATAATTGACTTATGCTAAGTAAATTGTGTCTTAGTCCTTCAACCATAAGTACATTTGAGATAGAAGGAAGAGGGGGTTTACCACCAATTGTACCAACACCAATTACTCTTCCTTTTTGATTGCCTCCAAAGGCAACAAATCCACCATTCTTAGACTGGAGGTCTTGGAACATAGACCTTTCTCCTGTCATATGTCGCGAGCAGCCACTGTTCAGGTACCAGCAGAGGCGTCTGCTTTGTCCTATTAAGGATGTCTGCAGCAGAAATTATTTTATCTTTAGGTACCAATATTTTTCTGGGTCCTTTTCTATTAGTTCTAGGAGTCTGTGAAGATTTCCTCTTCTTCTTGTGAAAACACTTAGACATAACATGTCCAGCTTTTCCACAGAAGTTACAAACGGGTCTAATTCTAACTGGAATGGGTTTAACATAGGCAGTTGAAGATTTTGTTGATACTTTATGATCAGCTTGATGATCATATCCAATGCCTTCTTTGTTAAGAGAGTGTCTCTGACATCCTAGCAGTTTTGTCAGATTATCTCTGCCATTAACAAATCTAGCAAGATCAGAAGTGAGCTCCTTCACTTTCTGTTGAAGTGTGACCACTTCTTCAGAATGTGATGTTTCACTTGAGATCGAAGCTTCATCAGACTTTTCAGTCCTCAGCTGGCTATTCTCTTTGGCGAGCATCTCACACTCTTGAGATTTTTGTTTATGCTCATTGAGGAGTTTAACATAATCTCTCTTGAGGGATTTGAAGGCCTTAGATAAGCCTTTGGATTCCTCTACCAGCTCATCATAAGCATCATGCAATTCCTCAAGTTCAGAATGTACCTCAGTTTCAGGTTCTGAATCTATATTGGCCATTAGACAGAGATTGGCTTCCTCTTCTGTCTCTTCTCCTTCATGTGTGACAGATAAGAAGTCCCACATTTCTTTAGCAGAATCACAAGCACATACCTTTTCGAACTCTTCTGGACTGAGAGCACAGATTATAGCATATCTGGCTTTATGGTTTAGATCCCATCTTGTCTTTTCTGCAGGTGTCCACTGAGCCTTAGGCTTGTCTGAGCCATCATTATTTTGAGGAGTGTAAGGACCATCGGTAATGACATCCCATACATCAGAATTTGTTGACAAGATGAACTAGTGAAACCTTTCTTTCCAGTAGTTATAATTTGAACCATTGAAAAAGGGAGGTCTGGTCATAGAGCCTCCTTCAGGTTGGGGGTTCCCACTTGAGCTTGCTCCAGAATACATTGTCTATTCTTCAGGATCTTTTCTCTACACTGTTAGGTGCTCAACCCAGAGGCTGAGCTCTGATACCAACTGAAATAGACAGATGCAAACACTAGAAGGAGGGTTGAATGATGTTTGACAAATTTATGCGGAATTTAGAAACTTTTTCGCAAGCACAGACGGGTTATGATAGACGAGTAAACACAGACAGGTCAATCAGACTGATAACTAGTCTAAAGGTTTTCACAGAAAACACACAATCATGCAAGATAAAAAAAGGTTTGATAAACACAATTATAAACCCCTTTAGTTAGATGATAGTTAAGACAAATAATCAAACTAAAAAGTTAAGGGAAAGAGAGATCACTCAGCAGGTTTTATCCTGGTTCACCCCTTAACAATGAGGCTACGTCCAGTCGTTGGCAGCACCAAGTTTTCTCACTATAACTGATTTAGGTTACAGGACAAATAAGTATTATTTTCATACCTAGCCTCTTCAGGCTCCAGACGAGTATTGTTTTCACACCTAGCCTCTCCAGGCTCCAGAAGAGTATTGTTTTCACATCTAACCTCTCCAGGCTCCAGACAAGTATTATTTGCACACTTAGCCTCTTCAGGCTCAGACGGGTTTGTTTGAGAGAAGTTGTAAAAAGTTTACAATTTGCAAGTCTTTCACAAGCACTCAGACGAGTGTATTAAATGTGAAGTTCTAAAAGACTGCGTAATAACTTCAAATGATTGAAGAATAAATAATGAAAGAATGAAGATATAAATGCACAGAGTAAATGCTCTTGATTGCTTTGATCGTTCTCTTGTCTGCTAGAATCTTCGAAGTCTTCTTCATTAAATAGGCTTCAAGATTTTAAAGCCGTTAGACACAAAGTCTGAAGGCTTGGCTTCTTGCAGATCTTCAATAAATGCAATAGAGTCGTTCTGATCAGCCATTAAAGCATAGGGAACTTCGCTTGTTCTCTCTCATCAGAGTGATACAGACTTCTGATATACCTTTGGTCTTAGCAGGTCTGTATACGTGCTTTTTGTTTGCAGAGGGAAGACTTTCCGTTTTGGTGTAAGATGCAATTGTGTTCAGGCAAAGCACTTTGTTGAAGTTCCTTATCAGAGTCGAGACAGCTTTCATCCAATGTATTATTTAACGTTAGTCACTAGACGGATGAGTAGCTTCATTAGACGGGTTGACTCTTTAACAAAGAGATGACGTCAGTTGCAAAGTTTTTTAGACGAGTGAGTCTTCCTTTGATCAGACGGTTGAAGACTTCATTAGACGGGTGAACTTCTCTTAGTTCAGACGAGTGAACCTTAGCTGGTTCAGACGAGTGAACTTAAGTTAGTTCAGACGAGTGAATTTATCTAAGTTCAGACGAGTGAACAGTTCATATAGACACCTAATGTTTTAATCTGCACACTAAGTAGACGAGTTAAATACCACAGACGGGTTCAATTAAATAATTGAATAATTGTTTTAATCTCATCAAAACTATGGTAAATGCACGTCAGACATTTGGAGACTCAATATCTTGGTATCGCGGAAATGAAGCAGAGAAAATGCAAAGCATAATGGAAAGTATGAATTGAAGAATATTATTGAAGAATGAATTGAATTATTCAGCAATAGCTTATCAGGCTATTTATAGAAAAGCTATGACTGATATGAAAATAACTGATATAACTGAAATCAGTTATAACCAAAAAGAAGCAATCCATAATTGATTCAGTTATTCAGTTATGAAGCTAATAACAAATTTAATTCTACTGCTTCTAATGGCTAATAAAACAGCTACTTAGACTTCTTCTCATATCAAAAATATAATCCAAATCATGGAGTGTGTTACTCTCAGATTGCGTGGCATGACTTAATTCTCTTTTATGGACAAATGATATTTGGAAGTAAGCATGGTTTCAAGCGGCACCGAAAAGTTGGTTTCTGATTTTGATTCGATTTCAATTTAGGAAATAGTACACTGTCGAAAAATTATGTAAGTTGGACAGGATTTTATATTTATTTGGATAGCATATAAGGAAAGAGTTTAGTACAATGTCTGTTGATATAAGTGGCAAGAAGTTTCGTTTTTAAGCAAAATTTTGGGTTGAAGTCTTGTGAATAAAAAAAATAAATATCGCGAGAGCTTTGTCTTCTTAAATATGTTTTTCTGACTCGATCCAGATTAGTCAGACCTAATGTGATTTTTGGATTCGAGGATCTTAAACTAAAAAAAAAAAAAAAAATCAATTTTCATAAGATTATGTGATATTTTTTATATTTTGTGCAAGTAGTTTTCCTCATCACGGAACTTATTATCGATCACATTTGAGCATATACATGTATTCTCATATACTTTGGTCAAGTGATTAACCCTTTTCTTTATCCTTCAATTGGCTAAGCAAGTCATTATTGGTAATGCTTTGAAGTGCAGTTCTTACCAGGCAATACCGGCAATCTTTTGCTTTTATCTCTTTTTCCTTTCTTTCTTTCATGCGATTAAATCTTTTTGACTAAGCTAAAGTTCATATCTATATTAAAGCCTTGTTTCGGCCTTGCTTTTTACGATGAAAAGAACCTTTACTAAAGAAGTGGAGATATTTACTTGTGGAATATCAGCTTTTATGACTCATCTTGTGTCAAAAGAATGGTTCAAATAATAATCAAATTTGATAAAAAGCGTTCTTTTCACTCATTAAAAGACCCACATCAGTTCTTTTTAAAGCCATAATTTACATTATTTTGATTTTATAATACTATAAAGAGGTATACATTATCATTGATAAGACACGTGGTTCTCATTATTTTAGTGTTTAGTGCTAATAACAATTAGGACAACTGAAAATGATGAACTGTATTGTAAATGTAAATATTTTTATAAATGCTCTGTTGAGAGTTGCAGATTAGATAGTGATATGACCTGATTATAAGTGGGGTCGGGACAATCCTTATTTCAAGAGCTAGCTTTTAGGGTTGAGTTAAGCTTAAACCTAAAATCTTAAAATTGGGTTTGAGTTAACTCAAAATCAAATTCTAAGATAGTATCAGAACCTATTCGAAATGCGTTGGGTCAGAACGTAAAGGGATGTTAAGCGTCTCACATTGAATATTGATATGACTTGAATTATGATTATAAGTGGGGGACAAACCTCCCAAAAATTAATTTAGGGTTGAGTCATCATCAGATCCAAAATTCTATGATGCTCCTTGAATTTAAAGGTTTACTCTGACCCTTCGGACTAGATAACCATTCTTAACCATGTTATTGTAGTGTTTAAATCTCAAGTACACCCGCACCAAATAAAAAACGCCAAAAAAAGATATCCGCATAAGAAAGGAATCTGTTTATATGACTAAATCCCATTATTAGTAGGTAAATGTAAAATGATTTACGATATTCGGGTCAAGCATAAGCTGCATTTATCATTGATTGGAAAAATCAGACTGCATAAAATACTCACAGTTACAGCTCATTTGTCTTCCTGCTCTACAATAATGATATCCTCTTTTTTTTTTAAAGAAAAAAAGATTTAGATACATCAATCTTATGTATAGAAATTATTATCGTCATGTTGGCCAATGAACAAGTCCCGTGTGTCAAAGAGGCCATATTGATGGAATTGGTGCATTGACACCGAACCTGTAGCGGAGTCTCCTAGAAAACACCGTACATAAGTGATCACTGATTCACTCATCCAAAAGTTTATGACCCACAGAAATAGGAGCCACCAAAATATAAGCAGCTGAATACCAGAGATTGCCACCTCCACTTGTTATTTCGCCTGTCAGCCCATTATGATTCTCTGTTATTGGTCCTACAATCTGGTGGCACTCCACATTTATGGATAGTAGCACAGGTCCACACATAAAACGATCCAAGCCTTTATTATAGGTCTCTCAAAAAAATAATTTTTTTTTAAAAAAAGTCCACTTTGTATTTATTTATATTATCTTTTTGATATGTTTCATGCATCAACAAACATAAGTTAGTTCATTTGATATAAAAGTATATATATATATATATATATAGATCATTTAGTGGATTTATTAGAGATATAATTAATTAGAATGAATTAGGTGTTAGTTACAAGTTGTTAGCTAGTATATAAGTCACCCTTGTTGGCTCAGTGTATCACTTTTTACACATTGTATCATCTTTACCCATTCAATCAATTACACTTTTCATAGATTTTCTCTCTTCTTTCATAGATGTCATGTTTTCTAACATGGTATCAGAACGATACAATCCACCTTGAACCTTTGTTTCCGTTGCTTCCTTTCTCTATTTCTCTCTCTTTTTTCTTTCTATTTGCCTTTTATGCGATTTCCCTATGTTCTTGATGGTTCATTTCGGCATTGTTTTCTCGGATCTGCAATTTGGTATGGATTTGTGTTCTCGGATCTACAATTTGGTATGGATTTTGTTTTCTTGGATCTGTATTCAGATATTCTCTCTCCCTCTCTCACTTTTCTCTCTTTATGCCTTTGCTTCGTTTCTCTTCGTGTTTCGATTTCAATTCGATGTGATCCCCTTCAGTTCCTTTCGATTTGTTATCACAATCGCATCTCCTTTAATTTTTATGGTTCTTTTTCTTCGTATCGTGGAAAATTTTGTTTAAGATTTCTCCAATTTCTTAAATCGATGAATGACCCTCGTTGTTGATTGATATCATTTGTGACATCCGCTACCCCGCATACGATAAATATAAAATATATCAGATAAAATAAAAGAAGTTATAAATTAAAATCAAAAGGGGTAACAAGTACCACATGATCCAAAATGTTTTAAACATAAAAAGCAACTGCGGAAAACATAAACATAAAAGCAAAACCCAAATCCTGATGTCACATATCAGAGCTGGTAACTAGTACCGATAATACATTGGAAAAACAACTAAACAGAAACTAAAACTAAGAGCAAGCGATCTCCTCGGGATCATTCCTCAACTGGCTTCTTACCATCCTCTGCATAACCAAAGATATATGTAAAACAACAACAATAGCAATAGGGAGTAAGGAACTGTACATATAAACATAAACGGAAATGAGCAGTTAGAAAGATGATCATGCAGCACGTAAAACATCATAATATAACATATAACATAACATACTCCATCATATCACATTATGACATGCTATGCGTTGCAAAAACTACTCCGCTACTCCATATGCAATATGGATCCAATAACAAACTCAGGAAGATGATTTAGAAGTACATATCCACATTGGCCAATAAGCACCAACGCCGGCAATTCACCAAACTCACGGGTGAACCCCTTGGATATCCAATCCACCATACTCTCGGATGGACCACCACGGATGCGCTTGATTCACCTAACTCTCAGATGAATCCCTACAAATAGCCAGTTCTCCATACTCTAGGACGAACTCCCCAGTCATCGTGAGTTCCCCCAAACTAACAACATCATGTCATGATGCATGCAATGCTAACACACAAACAACATGACAACCACCTCCATCAACACCATTTAACATAGGCTATCAACTTTAACTAATAAGCATCAAAGGTGATTCATCAACATGAATCTTGACCATTAAACATCAAGAATGATTTAATCAACAACATCGATAACAGTACATCGTTACCGATAACATCATCTTCTCATTAATTAATCTCTTTATTAAATCTCCGTTATTACACTTTACCATATCATTGTCCTAGTTCATTAACTATTCTCAAGGTCGTATTTTATAATCACTTATATCATATTTTTATTCCAAAAAGGGTATTAAATCTCTTTTTATTTATAACAGTGAAGTTTTCTTAATTCTGACAGTGGCACGGTCTGAGCATAGGTGTGCTAGCCAACTGGCACGGGCGTGCTGCGCGAGAGCACGGGCATGCTAAACAGTGTCAATTTCTCGTTTTTCCGACAAGGGCGTGCTACTGAGCACGGGCGTATGCTGATATTTGAGCACAGACGTGCTCAACACTGTTACAACGTTTCAGTTATGGGAACTTAGCAATTTCTCTAGATTTCAATGTAACACCCTGCCGGTGTCACAGTTCATACCCTAAATTTTCTTTTGAAAGGTTAATTATAACTTTTTCGAAAAACTCATTAGACTAGTTGCGGAAATCTGATACCAATTGAAAACTTTAATAATAGCTGGAAAAAAATTCAAACTCATCACTTATAAAACTCATTGAACTCCGCCATAAGGCATACATCACTTCAATCTCTTAATACATATCATATTGAGTCATGGTCAAAAGACCTGACTTAAACGTAAAAAAATCCTAAGAGCTGGTCTAATAAATCTCTAAGAACAATAAAGCATACTACCTAGCATGCATCGTACCAATAAGACTGGGCCTCATTGTCAACAGTCCACTCATCTTCGTCGTCGACACCAAGGAATTCAGCTACAGGGTCCCAAAGTGACCCAGAGGTCCGTTGGAAAGCATCTGTACACGTATCCAAAAACACAACAGGGTGTCCAATATGTACAGGCAAGGGTGAGATACTCGTTCACAAGTTTATCATAATAGTCACACAAGTGACAAACAAAACATACATCCACATATAAATATAGTTGTATTAACAGAAATTCATATGACATAATATCTCAAACATCATCATGAGTTATAATAATGCATGAGACTTCAATATCAACTTTCTAATTCATGCTCTCTGGAGATTCCTAAATTCCCTTCATCGAGCGATAGGCCGCAAATACTCCCGTAACACAATTGTTCTCATGAGTCAACCTCTCAATTTAGGTCTGAACTCCAATCGTTCAGGGGTATCACGTCACAACCATATCATGAATAGTCTAGTCTCTGATTGAGTTCATCAATGTTGGGCAGCCGATTGCCAAGGCACGGGGTCGCGATGCCTCCGGCCTCTTGTGGATTCTCGAACACAGGATGCCCTTATAGACTTAGTGGTCTTAACTGGCTCATATTCTCAACTACTTGAGTTGTAGCTCGTTTCAAATGGCATGTCGGCCAACTCATGCATTTATGCAGAATGTTTTCAGTTTTCTTTTTCGTTCATTCTTTCTTTTTCTGTCAAGGCATACAGCTCATGACTCGTTTTAAAGGACATATAGCCCGTTCGTTCAAAATTCAGGACACGTAGTCCAAGTTCTTAATTCACGAAGTACTAGGCCGACGTCACGGACACTAGACTCGCATATAGGACACTAAGTCCATTCTTTTCAAAACACAGGACACGTAGTCCGAGTGCTCAATCCACGAAGTACTAGGCTGATGTCGCGGACACTAGACTCGCATATAGGACACAAAGTCCATTCATGTCACAGAACTCTAGCCCGACGTCTCAGTCACTAGGTTCATGTGCTTCACATGCGTGAAGGGGCAATTATCAATTTCATCAAATTTTCGTTTTCGTAGTTCAAATCTTAAAATGTTGCGAACCAAAACTCATTTTATCTCTAAATCTTATTTTTCACGAAATCTTCTCTTTACAAAACCATTCTCAAAGGCTCAAGTCGTAAAGATTCATTTTCAAAGGATTTTGGCTTTAAATGCCTTTTCTAAAGGTTCCATCGTTTTAAACATTTTTCTAAAGATTGTTATCGGAGCAAACTTTCATGAAGAGACTTTTTTCGTTTTGGAAAGTCAAATACTTTCAGAAAGTTCTTTCTTTGACAAACTAGATATTTTTCAAGGTTTTCTTTCTTTGTACAACATGTATAGAAAATAATGATAAAGCAACTTTTCACTATTTTCCTGACTAATTCTCATTTCTTAAATATTATTTGAAATTCCTCTTGGGTTCTTAATTTAGTGGCTTTTTAGTAAAATTGGCCATTATGCCATTTGACTTAAAAAAAATTCATATCTCAAACCAAAACATTTCCAAATCATTGATTAAGACTTTTAAGTAGCTTAATCTTCATTATGGAGCTATAGCCAATGCTATGCTCTTAACCAATCCATATATATATATATATATATATATATATATATATATATATATATATATATATATATATATATATCAAATCTCAATTCAACAGCGCAAATATATCTCATCCAAGGCATCAATGCCGCAATTCATTTACAAACATCTAGGCATATACTTCATCAAGTAAATCAAGTTCATACACAACATATAGTATATCTTCAAAGCACCAATCATATAATCACTAGACCAATCAAGTATATATGCCATATAATGCATCAACCAGAAAAATCATCAACTTCACATCATGGTTACAATCATCCAACAAAAATTCCATGAGGCTATCAAAGTTATTGGAGTTAATCTCCCCTTACCTCTTGAAGTTATCCTCCGAAGGAAAAGTCATCCGATCGGTCCACGAATTCTCCCGATTTCTCGTCCGAATACCCGACAACAACTACAAACACACAACCAATCCAATCATCAACATTTAACAATATAATTTCCCTAATCCCTTAGAAGCTAGGTTCGGCCTTAGGGTCCCAAAAATAGCTAGGGATATCTAAAAATTTCTATCTCTTGGATGAATGATCCTTAGGTATACCTAACACCAAATCAAGTCTTATTACTCAAAAATTGAATCAAAAACTCAAGCTTTTTCAATATATATGTTTCAGCCAAACCATACCCATATGGACTAGGAGAATCATTTGGTTACAAGCTCTTAGATTATGAGAGAGGGCAATGAAACTAGCTCATAGAAATTGGTTTGACATTAAAAGGATTTTTCTACAATTTTCTAGAGATTTTGAACTTTGAACTTATAAGTTGAAACCCATTTGAATCACGGTTTTCAAACAAGAAATTCACTGCGCCAGATTATGCCTTTGGAAGCGCACCTTCAATAGCGTTTTCTAGTGAAACGTTGTGTTTAATGATGCAGAGAATGTGCAATTGCGCTTCTCCTAGCAAGCGCTGTTAGATGAATGAGAATAAACATCGCTTGCTGAAGGAAGCGCTGTTAAAAGGTTGATAAGAGAATAGACAGCGCTTTCTTAAGGAAGTGCTGTCTAAGGTATGGGAATAGACAACGCTTTTTCAAGGAAGCGTTGTCTAAGGTCACACTAAGACAACGCTTCCTTTAGTAAACGCTGTCTATTCTCCTTTAACCTTGCATTAAATTTTCATATCGTATACTTCCTCCTCGCTCGCTCACACAAAACACTCATGTACTGTTCATTCCCTTCTCCACGACCTAAGTTCAGACACCACTCATCCTCATCATTGCCACCATTCTCGAACCTTAACCTCCGCGAGAACCACCGCAAACACCATTAATTCTCAAACCACCGCGAGAACCACCTCTCATCAAGTGCATTGTTCGTGCGGCCTGCTCTCTGCCCAACGCGAGAACCACCTTCTCTCTGAAAGCCCTCTTCTTCACTGCAAGCTCCCAGGTAACCCATCATTCCCTGCAACCCCGTCTTCATTGCAAACCCTCCTCTTCCGTGTAACCCCTTCATCCCCTATATATTGTAAAATTTGAATTTTTAAAATAGTAATATAGATTATCTTATTAGGCTGTTGAATTCTTGTATTTTACATTTTCAGCTAATATATTTGAATTAAATGATAAGAATGAGGACAACACCCCTGCTCTGATTTGGTTTTGTTAGCAAATGACATTGGTACAGAATAGAGAATTGGTAATGCAGTGAAAAAAATGCAATGTTTAGAAAGATTTTTTGTTATGGAATGTCTAATCCATCATAGCTCACTCGTGACACATTTTCAATGCTGTCATAGGGATAGTTCTTGAGTTTTTTTAATCCATCATCTCTATCATTTGCCAAGAAGAAGACACTGTCATTTCCCTAGAGTTGATAATCATGAATTTGGCCCTTGTGGTGTTGGTTGTACTGTTGAGTAATGTGCATACATAATGACTTTTGTTTCATGTTCGAATTCAACTTTTTTTTTCCTAACCATAATGTGTATAAAATGGTTAGTATTTTTATGCTTTACAAGAGCATTGAACCTAAGACCTATGTCTCAACTTATCTCAGGTTGGATTTATGTTTCTGATGTAGTTGTGTGTTATTTCCAGTGCAGAGATTTGAAATCTTGGGCCAGTTGGGTTGCATTCCAAACTACTTGCTTGCACCTCCTAAAAAGCATCTTGTTGAAAAGGTAAGTGTGGTTTGATTTGGTCTACTTTGTTATACATTGCTTCTTAGTTGATAGGTTAGTGATCAATTATGAGTTCTGATATGTGTATGTGTGTGTGCTCATGTTTGCTTGATTTCAGTTTTAGTTTCATTGTTGGTATTTGCTCGATTGGAGCAAAGTTGTTGGTGTGCTCGGTTGCCTCCTCTCTCAAGTAGCTTACTTGACTAGCTCATGGTACTTCCTTTAAAATTTGGTATTTGATTTCAGAAGAAATAAAGAAACTAATAAAACGTTGTTTCTCTCAGGCACCTCTGTCAATCAACTCTCTGCTGTTCAAGCTGCTCGGCTTCACTACGGTACTTGCTATTCCTCTGACTTTTTTTAATCATTTAGTTGTAACATTAGACATGTTTATTTTAGCATCGGTATACACATGCATTAACCTTAGTTTCCTGTTCAAGAACGATTTGTATATTGTTTTGGGCACAATATACAAGTTGTTCTTGAATTGTCCAAAGTGGATAGTCTGAGATTTTAACTTCGCATTCAATCCATATTGTTCTATGTCTTATTTCCTTCTTGATCTAAGAATGTCATTGGTTTGTATTTTCTCTTTGTTCTCTGGGTATATACCTAATTTGAGTCATAATCACCTGAATTAAGTTGTGTGCTTGGAGAACCAAGGGGAAATGCTGCCAAATTTTTCTTAGAACAAGAAGTATCTAAGATATATAATAATATAATGCGAAATTTACAATCTTGGATAGGATAGGAATCCCACCCTGTAGTATCAAGTAGACATATGCACCATGCATGCATGTTGTACTCATTGAATGTAGACATCAATCTCTCTAAACTCGTGGTAGATTGTGAAAATATGGATCGGAAGTGGATGTCTGCCAATCGTTTTTCGAAGGAATATAAGGACGGAGTGCAAGATTTTATTAGGTTTGCAGTTGGGATTGCAGAAAACCCTAGTAGAATCGTATGTCCTTGTTTAAGTTGTTGTTATACAAGACGAGTTAGTGTAGCTGAGTTGGATATCGTCGTTCAAAACCAAACGCAAATCCCAATGACAGTATGTAATTTTAGCTCTAGTTTAATAATTAAATTACACACATTTTATCATTAATTGAATGTACTTGAATTCTAATTGATTTAATTTTCATTTCGCAGTATTTTCCTGAGTGTAAATGTGACAGATATTATGATGATCAACTTATTGAACTCAGGGAAGAGTGGTGTCGCTATGTTGTTACGAATTTTATCCAAAAATAAAGGTAGATTACACATATACTATGATGTTATAAGTTAGAGTAGCCTCTCCTATTAGGTTTGTGTGCATTGTGCAAGTGATTGTGTGTGTCCATATCTAATTTGTTGATGTGTTGTAAATTTAAGTTGTGTGTATCTTGTGTGCAGGGGCAGCAACAAGCTTGGATATATATGAAATGCATGCACCTACATGCAGCTAGCTAGTATTAAGTAGTGAAGCTATAGTATGTAGTGTAAAGTGTTGTTATAGTGTACATAGTGTATAAGTGTTGTTAGTGAACCTCTGTTAGTACTGTTAGTGTAGTACAAATTTTAAGAGCAAACTTCTTTTTATATATGCAACTAAGTTATCCTTACTTTTGTATACTGTGTTAGCAAGGTATAGAAATTATACTTGAATGGTTATTTTTGGTATATATGTACTGGTTTTGATGAGAAATTGCAGTTGGTATGTATTGGTTTTGCTGAGTGCAGGGGGATGGATAATTGAAAAAAAATGTAAAATTTTTTAAAAAAATAAGGGTACAGACAACGCTTCCTTAAATTTAATTTGTGTGTATCTTATGTGCAGGGGCAGCAACAAGCTTGGATATATATGAAGTGCACCTACATGCAGCTAGCTAGTATTAAGTAGTGACGCTATAGTATGTAGTGTAAAGTGTTGTTGTACATAGTGTATAAGTGTTGTTAGTGAACCTCTATTAGTACTGTTAGTGTAGTACAAATTTTAAGAGCAGACTTCTTTTTGTATATGCAAATAAGTTAACCTTACTTTTATATACTGTGTTAGTAGTTAATTAGGTATAGAAATTATACTTGAATGGTTATTTTGGTATATATGTATTGGTTTTGATGAGAAATTGCAGCTGGTATGTATTGGTTTTGCTGAGTGCAGGGGGATGGATAATTGAAAAAAGAATGTAAAATTTTAAAAAAAAAAATAAGGAAGCGCTGTCTAAAATACACAAAACACAGCGCTTCCTTGAGGAAGCGCTGTCTAAAAGATAATTACACAGCGCTTCCTTGAGGAAGCGCTGTGTTTGTGTATAGTATATAGATAGCGCTTCCTTGAGGAAGCGCTGTATTAGTCACAACAAAGACAACTCTTCCTCAAGGAAGCGCTATCTAATTATCTTTTTTAGACAGCGCTTCAGAATCGCTGCCTTTTCCTTCCAACCTACCACAGCAGTTACATACAGCGCTTGTAAGCGCTGTTGTAGGCAAAAAAAAAACGCTGTCTAATCCCTTTTCGGTTGTAGTGAATCAAGAGAAGAATCATGAAGTTTATGGATCAAAGGAAGAGTTCATACCACTAGGAGGATGTAAATGAGCAAAGATCAACACTTGCTTCACCAAAAATGGTTAAAGATCAACCTTGAAAATGAGAGAAAGTCTTGGAGAAAAAAAATGGAGTTAGGAGAAATGGTGGATGGCCTTATGAAGCATGTTTTATGCGTGAGGGAGAAGGGAGGGACAAGGAAGTCCAAAATTTTTTCACTTGAGGGCAAAATGGTCTTTTCATCCAAGGTTAAATGGAAATTATGAAAAAGGTCAGGGGCATTTTGGTCTTTTCGCGTCCAGATATTTTCAAAATCATCATGACACTTGGAACGCATTCCTAGGTGACTTGACCTGATGTGACTTCAAAATTATCTGTTAGCGGGTCCCGGTAAATCCATATCTAACTCCGTTCGTCACCCAGTTTGAGAATTCGCCCGAATAGTTTATGATTATTTCGATTTTGAGAGCGTGAAACAAATTTTAGCCAAAAGGTAGGAAATCCAATTCTAAGAATAACTATCTTGTTCCCGAGTCCAAATTAGGTCTTTTGACTAGTAGAACACTACTGCCAATGAAAAATGCAAATCAGGTTCCGTCTGCGTTTTCGATCCAAAATTTAACTGTAACTCCCTACAATAGCGTAGAGCGTGACTATGGTCTCGGTTTATTTTATTTCATTCTCTAGATCCTCCAATAAAATACGAACTCATAAATGCCGTTTATTAACTTTATAGAGCTTGAAAAATCGGGGTGTTACATTCAAAACTCCAAATCAATCCTAAGATTCTTGACTAATCCATTGGCATCAATCTCACCCCTCATCAACATCTTTTTATGTTTTATGCACATCAATTGGATTAATCCTAGTTTTAGGCTTAGCGCTAACATCCCTATCTCTTTTATTAACATAGTTTTAACGACAGCTTCAACATACCAATTCATACAATCATGGCATGTCAACAACATCATAAACATCATGCCAAGGTCATATAAACCAATTAAACAATTAATATCATGTATAAACAACTATAACCAATTCATACATCAACTAAGGCATATAGCACACAAATAGGGTCATGGGTTAACCCTCATCTTACGCTACCCTAGAACCTATATGTTATACTAATCCCTTTTTCCCATACCTGGCGTGACGATTCCAGCCTATGAGCCAACAAGAGCGAAGTCCAAGCGTGACTCCTCCAAATGAGTTCATCAGGTTCAATGAGCTTTGACCAAGAACGCCAAGGCAAAAGGATAAGTTAATTCCCCAAACAAGAAAAGGAAAAGGAATTAACACAAGGGTTATACACATACCTGAATTAGATACTTAGGGAACTAATCTGTTAATTGTCGTTCACAGCACTGGCACAAGAACAACGAAGTCTGGTTGATAGGGAGAAAAAGGATTCAAAGAAAAGAACGACCAGGTTGGTTTCCTTACCTTAGAGTAACACTAAGCTAACAGCCTATCCCCAAACGCAACGAAGAACACCACATGGATGTGTTCTTGAATAAGAACACCCAAACAAGGATTGGAGGTTGAAGAACGCTCAAAGGGTTCAATGAGAACCCAAGAGAAAGGTTGATGACGGTTGTTTCTATCTCTAGGAATGACAACTATGAGTTTTAGGTCGAGCAAAAGAGTTATAAAAAAGATTGGGGATGAAATGGGTCGACCAAAAGCCTAAAACGTGTTCTGGTACGCGCGAAGAACACGGGCGTGCTGATCAACTGGCATAGGCGTGCTGCACGGGAGCACGGGAGTGCTGTCCTGTCAGGATCACTGATAGGCTTGTTTCGAAGTTTAACTACCCTAAAACACGTCCCTAAATGTAACACTCCCCTCGCGGGTGCTACGTACTCGAACTCCAAATGCGAAAAATATCAAGAGAATAAAACGCTGGTTGCTTTCAGAAAATAACATAATTATTTAGCTACGTTCAAAAACGCGGTTTCTAAAAATTTTCTGCATGCATAGGTAAAACAACTCAAGACGAAGAAATAAACTTCTTAACACACGCTAATATTTAAGGTGCATAAAACATAAACATAGGTTCAGGTCTAAAATATATCCTATTACAGACTTAAGAGCATAAATTCAAGTGTGTGCAGTAGCATATATAAAACTGCTTCAAAAATAAAGGACTCCTAAGTTGGTTGGCTAAAAGTAGCCATTGGGAAATAACCCAAAGTTGGCTCTTTCAAAAGTTCCCGTCATCCGAGTCCTCACATGTCCGCGGGGACCTATGATCAACATCTGTACATGTGTTCCAAAAACACAACAGGATGTCCAACATGTACAGGCAAAGGTGAGATACTCATATAATAAGTTTATCACGATAGCCATACAGGCGACAAACAACAGTATAAACATCCACAGATAAATACAGTTATGGAAACATTTATTTATATAACAATATATCAAACACCATCATGAGTTATAATAATACATGAGACTTCAATATCATCTTTCTAATTCATGTACTTCGGAGATTCCTACTACCCTTCATCGACCGATAGGCCGTAGTAACACCCGTAACACAATTGTCCTCATGAGTCGGCCTCTCTATTTAGGTCCGAACTCCAATTGTTCCAGGGTACCACGTCATAACCATGTCCTGAATACTCCAGTCTCTGATTGGGTTCATTCGTGTTTGGCAGCCGATTTACCACGGCACGGGGTTGCTACGCCACCGGCCACTTACGGGATCTCGAACACAGAATGCCCCTATAGACCCAGCGGTCTTAACTGGTTAAAATCAACTGCTTGAGTTGTAGCTCGGTTCCAAATGGCACGTCTGCCGGTTCATGCATCTACACAGAAAGTTTTCTGTTTTATTTTTCGTTCATTCTTTCAATTGTCGAGGCATAAAGCCCACGACTCTTTTTAAAGGACATTAAGCCCATTCAAATAAAAAACACAGGACATGAAGTCCGATTGCTTAATCCACAAAACACTAGCCCGACGTCTCGTCACTAGGTTTGGGTTCATCTCAAAGGTTCCTCATTTTTTTTTTTGGTTTCATTGTCACAAAACACTTTGGCAAACAAAACATGCTTCGGGTTTCTTGAAATAAATAATCTTTTTGATCAAAGAGAACATTTTCCGGGGAAAAACACTTTTTCGTAAACAAAATCGTTTTCTAAAGGTTCCACGTCTATTTAAAAGTTTTTCTGAAACAAAACACGTTTTGCACGACTTTCCACAAAACCACTTTTTCTCTTTGAAAAGGACATCACTTTTTCAAAAGGAAGATAAATTTTCTTGAAAAAGCAACACGTTTTCCCAATAATACTTTTTGGATTTCAAAACTCGTTTTTCAAAACTCTGATTTCTGTTTTCGAGTCTTTTAATAATTATCAAGACATAGTCAGTCCTATATATATATATACCAACAGCTCAACAATAGCATATACTTCAATCAAGGCATCCATGCCACAGTTATATCAAATAACCAATTATGCACAACACTTAACATCCAATCAATCCAGGATAGAAGTATACATATACACCAAGTCTTAATTCAATCATAACACACTAATCAATTATATGCCCTGAGGCTACTAATCTCAAAATGGACTACCTCCCTTTACCTCACAGAGATGTTCAATCCGAACTCGATCGGTTCTTGGCTCCGGTTCTGGTTTCGTTCGCGTCGCCTAAAACAATTAAACACAATACAATTCAAACAACAAATCAACATCAATATACAACATCAAAACACAAATTTTCCTTCCCCTAAAAGGTATAGGGTTCGTCCATGAAAGGTAAAAAGGCTAGGGATCTCATTCGGTTCCAAACTTTTGGATGGTTGGTTCATAAACTTTGTTAACACTAATACAAGTCCTATGACTAAAAAATGTGAAACAAAACTCAAGGTTTTGTCACATGAAGGTTTCGACCATTTAGGGCAAAAGAGGGTAGAAATTGATTTGGTCTTCCATCATTTGGACTCAAAGACAATAAGAAAGCTAAGGATGAAATCAAGAGTTAGAAATCAAAAATTTGATGAAAAACACTATTCATCAGCACTACTAGGGTTCGGCCACTTTGGGGGTTAAGAGCTAGGATGAGAATTGGATCATTAGCTCTTGGGTTTAGGTAGAGAATGATGAAGTGAGTTCAAAGAAATTGGTTTCCCATTAAAATGATTTTTCTACAATTTCTTATGAATTTTCAAAGATTTGGATCTCAAAATGGGTTTTCATGAAAATGGATTTTGATCATGAGATTGAGAGAGATTCAAGAAGCTAGGAGATCATAGAAGTGATCTCACCTAAGAATGGATGATGATTGATCAAAGATTCAAGGTTTTTCTCCAAAGATTCAAGGATTTCTCAAGGTAACAATGGTGGTTTCTCTCAAAGGAAGAAGATGAAGTTCTTGGCTCTCAAGGGGGCTGTGTGGTGCTTGAAATGGGGCTGAGAGGGGCTGTTCCAGCCTTCTAATAAGTCACTTAAGGGCAAAAAGGTCATTTGGTTCAAGGGTAAAATGGTAAAAGGTGAAAAAGGTTAAGTTAGGGGTATTTTGGCAATTTCGCGTCCCGATATTCCCGAACGTCATGACGACTCTGGCATGTTCTCCCAAGTGATTTGACATGATGTGATATCAATATTATCCGTTGTCGGGTCCATTGCATCTCAAGATGCCATCAGTTCCCAGGCTGAGCTCTGCAGCCTTCTCTTGTCCAAGTAACTCCTTTTTCTCTTGGAGGTACTCGTCAGTTGCTTGTTGTTCATGGATCGTCTCCATCAGTCCAATAGATACCTTGATCATTCCCAAGCTAATCCTCTCATGGTTCACTTCCACAGCTAGATTGAGATCACGAAACTGTTCTATCAATTCTAGCTCTTTAACCATCATTGCAGAGATGTGTAGGGTTTTCCGACTCAGAGCGTCTGCAACGACATTTGCTCTCCCAGGGTGGTACAGCAAAGTGAAGTCGTAGTCTTTAAGAAATTCCATCCAACGTCTTTGCCTCATGTTAACTTCCTTTTGATCGAACAGGTACTTCAATCTTTTGTGGTCACTGAAGACATCAAACTTTGATCCATACAAGTAATGTCTCCAGATCTTCAATACAAAAACCACGGCAGCTAACTCAAGATCGTGCGTCGGGTAATTCCTCTCATGAGTCTTCAACTGGCGTGAAGCATACGCTATAACCTTCCGATGTTGCATAAGCACACAACCTAATCCTTGATGCGAAGCATCACAGTACACTTTGTATGGTTCGTCTGGCTTAGGTAGTACTAACACTGGTGAGGTTCTCAAACGTTCCTTCATCGTCTGAAAACTCTCCTCACATTTGTCAGTCCACATAAACGGTTGGTCCTTGCTCGTAAGTTGAGTCAACGACGCAACAATCTTCGAAAATCCTTCGATGAACCTTCTGTAATAACCAGCTAGTCCAACGAACTGCGGATTTCTGTCACAGTCTTGGGTCTCTCCCACAGAAGTACTGCTTCTACTTTCGTAGGGTTGACGACAATTCCTTCCTTCGAAATCACATGTCCTAAGAATTTGACTTCATCCAGCCAAAGTTCACACTTGGGTAGCTTTGCGTACAACTTCTCCTTGTGAAGGATTTGTAAAACTTGTCGTAGATGTTCCTCATGTTCCTCAGAACTTTTTGAGTAGATGAGAATATCATCGATAAACACGACAACGAACTAATCCAAAAACGGACGAAAAATCCTGTTCATATAGTCCATGAAGATAGCAGGCGCGTTCGTCACTCCGAAAGGCATCATGAGGTACTCATAGTGACCATAATGAGTCCTGAAAGCAGTCTTGGGTACGTCCTCGTTCTTTACTCTGATCTGGTGATAAACGGATCTTAGATCAATCTTTGAAAAGACAGCAGCTCCCTGAAGTTGATCCATCAAATCATCTATGCGGGGTAGAGGATACTTGTTCTTGATCGTTATCTTGTAGAGTTGACGATAATCCACACAGAGTCTTGAACTCCCGTCCTTCTTCTTCACCAACACCACTGGTGCTCCCCACGGGGATACACTTAGCCTCACAAACCGCTTGGACATCAGATCCTCTAGTTGAGTCTTCAACTCGGCTAGCTCCGTAGGTGACATCCTATAAGGAGCTATAGAGATCGGACAGGATCCTGGAACTAAGTTGATCGCAAACTCGATGTCCCTCGCAGGTGTCAAACCTGGTACGTCCTCTGGAAAAACTTCCGGAAAATCTTTCACAACCTGCACATCGCTCAAGACAACGTCCCTCTCGATTTGTAAACATGATAGAAGCATGTATCCCCGATCTCCTTCTTTCAAAGAAGCTCTTACTTGGTTGGTAGTTATAAATCCAGAAATCTCAGGGTCAGGAAAAACTAAGGTTTTATGTGCACAGTCTAAAAGGATATGGTTAGAAGATAACCAATCCATGCCTAGGATCACATCCATTTGAGTCAAAGGCAAACATATTAAGTCAACAAGAAAGTTTCTATCATGAACAATAATAGGACAGTTCAAACATACTGCATTAACAGTAACAGGTTTAGCAGTTGGAGTTGTGACAATTAAATCAAAAGACAGCGAAGAAACAGGCAACTCTAATTGTCTCACACAATTCAAAGAGATAAACGAATGTTTCGCACCCGAATCAAATAGTATAGTTAGGAGATTACCAGCTATGATGCAACTACCTTGTATGAGATCATCAGATTTGGAGGCATCAGCGTCACTCATGGTATAAACCCTTGCCTTCGCTGTGGGTCTAGTAGTCCGCATGTTGTTGACAGTCGGCTCGGGCTTTGGTGTAGGGCATTCCCTCACAAAATGTCCTATCTCTCCGCATTGGAAACATAGAACTCCTTTCAGTTTGTAGCTATCAGCTGGGTGTCCGGGTTGCCCACACTTGAAACATCTCTGGGCTCGGCCTTGGCTCTGGTCGTTTCGGCTCCCACCACCGTAAGCAGAAGCAATAGGACGATAAGGTTGTTGTTTCTGACTATTCCCTTGAGGTCGGGAATACGGCTTCTTCTGGGACTGCTTCCCTTTCTATTGCTGGTACTGGTTCGGGTTCCTTGACCTAGACGGTCCTCCTGCAGTACCCTTGTTCTCCCTTCCACTTCTCATCTTTTCCACTTTTCTGCACTTTTCCACCAGAGCTTGGAAGGTACGGATCTCCAGTGGTAACATCGACTCCTTGATCTCGAGGCGCAGACCGCCTTCGAACCTCTCACATTTCAAGTCCTCGTCAGGCTGAGCTTGGAAAAAGCTGAAATATTTGGCGAGTGATTCAAACTTCACCGCATATTCCCCGACAGACATATCCCTCTGCTGCAGCTTCAAAAATTCCTGCTCTTTCTCCGTTCTGGCACTTTGGGGAAAGTACTTGTCCAGAAACTTGGTGCGAAATACTCCCCAAGTGATGTCTTGGTTGTTGGCTTCCAGCAGTTGTCTGGTTCTTCCCCATCAATACTCTGCGTCACCCAGGAATAGGAATGTGGCATAGTCCACCTTCACTTCTTCGGGGCAGTGCAGAACAACAAAAATCTTCTCTATTTCTTGCAGCCACAGGTCAACCTTTTCCGGGTCACAGTCCCCGTGAAACTGCGGAGGATCATGACGCCGAAAATCGGCTAACCCTCTGGCACCAGCGCAAGATCAGCTCTCTGTTGGTTCTGTTTATTCTGTTGAGCCATCGTTGCTGTCTGTTGAGCAACAGCAGCCGCCATATCAGCCATGGCCTGGATAGCCCGATTCATGTTGTTGTCATCAGCATTGTTGTCAGCAGTGCCGTGACCTCCACCACGACAACCTCTAAAATTCATGTCTCCCTACAAGGCAAACCAAACAAACCTTAATAAGGAAACATAAATCAAAATTAGTGTGTCAACACACATTGCTTCATCAAAGAAACAATTCAAACAAGGTTCACAGAGATCACACAACATAAACATAACAGACCCAATTCCCAAGGATTCCCGAAAGACTCGACCAGCTCTGATACCACTAATGTAACACCCCCCCTCGTGGGTGCTACGTACACAGACTCTAATGCGGAATAAAACAAGAAAATAAAACGCTGGTTGCTTTCGGAAAATACTTTAATTAATTAGCTACGTTCGAAAACACGGTTCTAAAAATTTTCTGCATGCATAGGCAAACAACTTAAGACGAAGAAATAAATTTCATATCACACATTGATATTCACTGTTCACAAAAACATAAACATAACGTAAAACCTGGTCTAATGTATAACATATTACAGACTTAGAAATAATTCAACATATGCACAATAATATAATATAAGACTGCTCAAAATAAAAGGCTTCTAAGCTGGTGGGCGAAAAGTAGCCATTGGGGTACAACCCAACGTTGGCTCCTTTAAAAGGTTTCCATCGTTCGAGTCCTCACATCTCCGCGGGGACCTATGATCAACATCTGTACATGTATTCCAAAAACACAACAAGGTGTCCAACATGTACAGGCAAAGGTGAGATACTCATATAAAGTTATCACGATAGCCGCACAGGCGACAAACAGCATAAAAAGAATTATATGAACAGGCATTTCTATAGTACAGCACAACGTCTCAAAAACATTCATCGGTTATATTAGTGCATGAGACTTCAATATTATCTTTCTAATTCATGTACTCCGGAGACTCTAACTTCCCAACATCAAGCGATAGGCCGTAATAACACCCGTAACACAATTGTTCTCATGAGTCGGCCTCTCTATTTAGGTCCGAACTCCAATTGTTCCAGGGTATCACGTCTCACCATATCATGAATACTCCAGTCTCTGATCGAGTTCATTTGTGTTTGGCAGCCGATTTACCACGGCACGGGGTTGCTACGCCACCGGCCACTTGTGGGATCTCGAGCACAGAATGCCTCTATAGACCCAGTGGTCTTAACTGGCTGAATTCTCAACTACGAAAGTTGTAGCTCGGTTCCAAATGGCACATCTGTCGGTTCATGCATGTTCACAGAAGGTTTTCTGTTTTCTTTGCATTCATTCTTTAAAATGCCGAGACATAAAGTCCATGACTCGTTTCAAAAAGGCATTAAGCCCACTCAAATAAAAAACATAGGACACGAAGTCCGAGTGCTCAATCCACAAAACACTCGCCCCGACGTCTCGGCCACTAGGTTCGGGTTCGTCTCAAAGGTTCATCATTTTTCCTTTTCGGTCAAACTTTCTCAAAACACTTTGGAAAACAAAACATACTTTGGTTTTCTTGAAACAAAGCACCCTTTTTGATCGAGAGAACATTTTTCCGTGAAAAACACCTTTCTTGAAAACAAAAACCGTTTTCCAAGGTTTCACGTTTTTTTAAAACGCTTTATCGAAATAAAATACGTTTTGAACGAATTTCCACAAAACCACTTTTTATTTTCAAGGAAAATACTTTTCAAAAAGGAAACTTAACTTTTCTTGAAAAACAACACGTTTTCCAAAAACCACTTCTTAATTTCAAACACGATTTTCAAAACATAGATTTAGGATTTCGAGTCTTTTAATAAATTATCGAGACATATCCAGTCCTATGCTCATCCAGGGTATAAATATATATATATAGACATCAACAATCCATAATCATCATCATAATATCAACTAAGGCATCCATGCCACAAATTATCAACAAGAGTGCAATTGTGTTTCATTAAGTAAAACAAATCCATACATCATTCAAACTCATCTCCAATTCAACAATCAAGTCATCATAATACATATACCAAACATGCACTATGAAGCTACTCAAACTTAAATGACTACCTCCCTTTACCTCACAAAGGAAGTTCAATGCAAACTCGATCGGTTCTCAGCTTCGGCTCCGGTTCAGTTCGCGTTGCCTAAAACAATCAAAAACAATTCAATTGAAACAACAAATCAACATCAATAAACAACATCAAAACATAAATTTTATTCCCCTACAAGGCATAGGGTTCGACCATGAAAGGTAAAAAGGGTTAGGGATCTCATTTGGTTCCAAACTTTTGGATGGTTGGTTCATGAACTTAGTTAACACCATATCAAGTCCTATGACTCAAAAATGTGAAACAAAACTCATGGATTTTCCCCATGAAGCTCTCGGCCATATAGGGCAATTTAGGCTAGGAATTGATTTGGTTTTCCATCACTTGGATTCAAGGACACTAGGAAAGCTAAGGATGAAATCAAGAGTTAGAAATCAAAAATTTGATGAAAAACACTATTCATCATCACTCTTAGGTTTCGGCCACTTGGGGGTTTTAGAGCTAGGATGAGACTTGGATCATGAGCTCTTGGGTTTAGATAGAGGGTGATGAGGTGAGTTCAAAGAACTTGGTTTCACTTCCAAAGGATTTTCCTACAATTTCCTATGGATTTTCAAACTTTTGGATCTAAGAATGAGTTTCATGAAAATGGAGTTTTGATCTTGATATTGAAAGAGATTCAAGAAGATATGAGGCCATAGAAGTGATCTTACCATAAAATGGAGGAAGATTGGTCAAGAAATCAAGTGATTTCAACAAGCTTTCAAGGTTTTCTCAAGGATTCATTGGAGGTTTTTTCTCTAAGGAAGACGAAGTGTTGTTGGTGTTCTTGGGGGGCTGGGCTGCGTGGAATGAGGGGCTGAGAGGGCTGTTCCAGCCTTCTAAAGAGTTCATTAAGGGTAAAAAGGTCATTTGGTTCAAAGGGTAAAATGGTAAAAGGTGAAAAGGCATAAAGTTAGGGATATTTTGGTAATTTTGCGTCCCGAAATTCCCAATCATCATGAAGACTCTGGCATGCTCTCCCAAGTGAGTTGACATGATTTTATATCAATATTATCCATTGTCGGGTCCTGGTAAGTCCATACGCGGCTCCGTTCTCCACCCGATTGAAGATTTCGCTCGAACGGAGGTCAGGAAATGATTTTTTTTTGAAATTTTTACGAAATTTAATCAAAACCTAGAGAATCGAATTCTAAGACTTACTGTCTCGTTCACGGGTCCATCTGAGGTCTCCTGAGCAGTAAAATCATACTGTCAGTATAAAAACGCAGACCGGGTCCATCAAAACTTAATCGTAGCTTCCTACGATATCGCTGAGCATGACTATGGTCTCGGAATATTTTATTTTCATTCCTAAGACCTCGAATAAAATATAAGTTCATTAATACTGATTAATAGAAAAACTCGAAAATCGGGGTGTTACAAAGGTCGGGCGTCGGGTAATTCCTCTCATGAGTCTTCAACTGACACAAAGCATACGCTACAACCTTCCGATGTTGCATAAGCACACATCCTAATCCTTGATGCGAAGCATCACAGTACACTTCGTACGGTATGTCTGGTTTAGGTAACACTAACACTGGTGAGGTTGTCAAACGTTCCTTCATCGTTTGAAAACTTTCCTCACATTTGTCAGTCCACGTAAATGGTTGGTCCTTCCTCGTAAGTTGAGTCAACGGCGCAACAATCTTCAAAAATCCTTCGATGAATCTTCTGTAGTAGCCAGCCCATCCAACAAAACTGCGGATTTCTGTCACAGTCTTGGGCCTCTCCCATAGAAGTATTGCTTTTACTTTTGTAGGATCGATGACAATTCCATCCTTTGTAATCATGTTTCCTAAGAATTTGACTTCATCCAGCCAAAATTCACACTTGGGTAGCTTTGCGTACAACTTCTCCTTGTGAAGGATCTGTAAAACTTGTTGTAGATGTTCCTCATGGTCCTCGGGATTCTTCGAGTGATAAGAATATCCCGATGAATACGACAACGAACCGATCCAGAAACAGACGGAAAATCCGGTTCATATAATTCATGAAGATAGCAGGCGCGTTCGTCACTCCTAAAGGCATCACGAGGTATTCGTAATGACCATAATGCGTCCTAAATGCAGTCTTAGGTACGTCCTCGTTCTTTAATCTGATCTGGTGATAACCGAATCTCAGATCAATCTTTGAAAAGACAGTGGCTCCCTAAATTTGATCCATCAAGTCATCTATACGGGGTAGAGGATACTTGTTCTTGAACGTTATCTTGTTGAGTTGATGGTAATCCACGCAGAGTCTTGAACTCCCCGTCCTTCTTTTTCACCAATAACACTGGTGCTCCCCACGGGGACACACTTGGTCTCACAAACCGCTTGGACATCACATCCTCTAGTTGAGTGTTTAGCTCGGCTAACTCCGTAGGTGACATCCTATAAGGAGCTACAGAGATTGGACCGGATCCTGGAACTAAGTTGATCGCAAACTCGATGTCTCTCACAGGTGGCAAACCTGGTATGTCCTCTGGAGAAACGTCAGGAAAATCTTTCACAACCGGCACATCGCTCAAGACAACGTCCCTCTTGATTTCTAAACAGGATAGAAGCATGTATCCCTGAGCTCCTTCTTTCAAAGAAGCTCTTACTTGGTTGGCAGTTAAAAATCCAGAAATCTCAGGGTCAGGAAAAACTAAGGTTCTATGTACACAGTCTAAAAGGATATGGTTGGAAGATAACCAATCCATGCCTAGGATCACATCCAATTGAGTCAAAGGCAAACATATTAAGACAACAAGAAAGTTCCTATCATGAACAATAATAGGACAGTTCAGACATACAATATTTACAGTAACAGGTTTAGAAGTTGGAGTTGTGACAATCAAATCAAAAGATAGCGAAGAAACAAGCAAGTTCAAAAGTCTCACACAATTCAAAGAGATGAACGAATGTGTCGCACCCGAGTCAAATAGTACAGTTAGGAGATTACCAGCTATGATGCAACTACCTTGTATGAGATCATCAGATTTGGAAGCATCAGCGCCACTCATGGTATACACCCTTCCCCTCACTGTTGGTCTAGCAGTCCGCATATTGTTGACAGTCGGCTCGGGCTTTGGTGTAGGGCATTCCCTCGCGAAATGTCCTATCTCTCCGCATTGGAAACATAGAACTCCTTTCAGCTTGCAGCTCTCAGCTGGGTGTCCGGGTTGTCCACACTTGAAACATCTCTGGGCTCGGCTTTGGTTCTGGTCATTTCTGCTCCCACCACCGTAAGAAGAAGCGACAGGACGATAAGATTGTTGTTTCTGACTATTCCCTTGAGGTCGGCAATACGGCTTCTTCTGGGACTGCTTCCCTTTCTAGTGCTGGTACTGGTACGGGTTCCTTAACCTAGAGGGTCCTCCTGCAGTACCCTTGTTCTCCCTTCCGCTTCTCATCTTTTCTAATTTTCTGCACTTCTCCACCAAGGTTTGGAAGGTACGGATCTCTAGTGGTAACACTGACTCCTTGACCTCGAAGAGCAGACCGCCTTCGAACCTCTCATACTTCCAGTCTTCGTTAGGTTGGGCTTGGAAAAAGCGAAAATATTTGGCGAGCGATTCAAACCTCGCCGCATATTCCCCAACAATCATGTCCCTCTGCTGCAGCTTCAGAAATTCTTGCTCTTTCTCGGTCCTGGCACTTTGGGGAAAGTACTTGTCCAGAAACTTGATGCTAAATACTCCCCAAGTGATCTCTTGGTTGTTGGTTTCCAGCAGTTGTCTGGTTCCTCCCCACCAATACTCTGCATCATCTAGAAACAAGAACGTGGCATAGTCCACTTTCACTCCCTCGGGGCAGTGCAGAACAGCAAAAATCTACTCAATCTTTTGCAGCCACAAGTCAGCCTTTTCTGAATCACAGTCCCCATGAAACTGCGGAGGATCATGATGCCGAAAATCGACTAACCCTCTAGCATCAGCAGCAAGATTAGCTCTTTGTTGGTTCTGTTGATTCTGTTGAGCCATCGTTGATGTCTGTTGAGCAATAGCAGCCGCCATTGTCAGCAGTGCCGCGACTTCCACCACGTCCACCTCCAAGATTCATGTTTCCCTACAAGGCAAACCAATCATACCTTAATAAGGAAACATAAACAACCAAGGAAAAGGGAAAACAAATTACTCGCCAGGTGAACCCATGCTCACCACGCGAGCCAGAAGCTCTGCCTGATCAGCAAAGTACAGCCTCTCGGACTCGCGATCCAGAAGGCCATCTTGAGCAGCAAAGAACAGCCTTTCGGCTTCGCGACGCGAAACCAAAGCTTGCCCCACAAGAAACAAAGATCACACAACATAAACACAACAGACTCACTTCCCAAGGATTCCCAAAAGACTCGACCAGCTCTGATACCACTAATGTAACACCCCCCTCGCGGGTGCTACGTACTCGAACTCCAAATGTGGATAATATAAAGAGAATAAAACGCTGGCTGCTTTCGAAAATTAACATAATTATTTAGCTACGTTTGAAAACGCGGTTTCTAAAAATGTTCTGTATGCATAGGCAAAACAACTCAAGACGAAAAAATAAACTTCTTAACACACCCTAATATTTAAGGTGCATAAACATAAACATAGGTTCAGGTCTAAAATATATCCTATTACAGACTTAAGAAAATAAATTCAAGTGTGTGCAGTAGCATATATAAAACTGCTTCAAAAATAAAAGACTCCTAAGCTGGTCGGCTAAAAGTATCCATTGGGATACAACCCAAAGTTGGCTCCTTCAAATGTTGCCGTCATCCGAGTCCTCATGTGTTCGCGGGGACCTACGATCAACATCTGTACATATGTTCCAAAAACACAACAAGATGTCCAACATGTACAGACAAAGGTGAGATACTCATATAATAAGTTTATCACGATAGCGGTACAGGCGACAAGCAACAGTATAAACATCCACAGATAAATACAGTTATAGAAACAGTTATTTATATAACAATATCTCAAACACCATCATGAGTTATAATAATGCATAAGACTTCAATTATCATCTTTCTAATTCATGTACTCCAGAGATTCCTACTACCCTTCATCGACCGATAGGCCATAGTAACACCAGTAACACAATTGTCCTCATGAGTCGGCCTCTCTATTTAGGTCCGAACTCCAATTGTTCCAGGGTACCACGTCATAACCATATCCTGAATACTCCAGTCTCTGACTGGGTTCATTCATGTTTGGTAGCCGATTTACCACGGCACGGGGTTGCTACGCCACCGGCCACTTGTGGGATCTCGAACACAGAATGCCCCTATAGACCCAGCGGTCTTAACTGGTTAAATTCTCAACTGCTTGAGTTGTATCTTGGTTCCAAATGGCACGTCTGCCGGTTCATGCATATATGCAGAAAGTTTTCTGTTTTCTTTTTCGTTCATTCTTTCAATTGTCGAGGCATAAAGCCCACGAATCTTTTTAAAGGACATTAAGCCCATTCAAATAAAAAACACAGGACACGAAGTCCGAGTGCTCAATCCACAAAACACTAGCCCGATGTCTCGTCAGTAGGTTTGGGTTCATCTCAAAGGTTCCTCATTTTTCCTTTTGGTTTCATTTTCACAAAACACTTCGGAAAACAAAACATGCTTCGGGTTTCATGAAATAAAACATATTTTTGATCAAGAGAATATTTTCCAGGGAAAAACACTTTTTCGTAAACAAAATCGTTTTCTAAAGGTTCGACGTCTCTTTAAAAGTTTTTCTGAAACAAAACATGTTTTGCATGACTTTCCATAGTACCACTTTTTCTTTTTCAAAAGGACATCACTTTTTCAAAAGGAAGATAACTTTTCTTGAAAAAGCAACACGTTTTCCCAAAAACACTTTTTGGGTTTCAAAACTTGTTTTTCAAAACTCTGATTTCTTTTTTCGAGTCTTTTAATAATTATCGCGACATAACCAGTGCTATGCACATTCAAGATATATATATATATATATATATATATATATATATATATATATATATATATATATATATAATCAACAACTCAACAATAGCATATACTTCAATCAAGGCATCCATGCCACAGTTATATCAAATAACCATTATGCACAACACTTAACATCCAATCAATCCAAGATATAAGTATACATATACACCATGTCTTAATTTAAACATAACACACTAATCAATTATATGCCCCGAGGCTACCGAACTCAAAATGGACTACCTCCCTTTATCTCACAAAGATGTTCAATCCGAACTCGATCGGTTCTCGGCTCCGGCTCCGGTTTCGTTCGTGTCGCCTAAAACAATTAAGCACAATAAAATTCAAATAACAAATCAACATCAATATACAACATCAAAACACAAATTTTCCTTCCCCTAAAAGGTATAGGGTTCGACCATGAAAGGTAAAAAGGCTAGGGATCTCATTTGGTTCCAAACTTTTGGATGGTTGGTTCATAAACTTTGTTAACACTAATAAAAGTCCTATGACTCAAAAATGTGAAACAAAACTCAAGGTTTTGTCACATGAAGGTTTCGGCCATTTAGGGCAAAAGAGGTTAGAAATTGATTTGGTCTTCCATCACTTGGATTCAAAGACAATAGGAAAGCTAAGGATGGAATCAAGAGTTAGAAATCAAAAATTTGATGAAAAACACTATTCATCACCACTACTAGGGTTTGGAAACTTTGGGGGTTAAGAGCTAGGATGAGAATTGGATCATGAGCTCTTGGGTTTAGGTAGAGAATGATGAAGTGAGTTTAAAGAAATTGGTTTCCCATTAAAAGGATTTTTCTAAAATTTCTTATGAATTTTCAAAGATTTGGATCTCAAAATGGGTTTTCATGAAAATGGATTTTGATCATGAGATTGAGAGAGATTCAAGAAGCTAGGAGATCATAGAAGTGATATCATCTAAGAATGGATGAAGATTGATCAAAGATTCAAGGATTTCTCAAGGTAACAATGGTGGTTTCTCTCAAAGGAAGAAGATTAAGTTCTTGGCTCTCAAGGGGACTGTGTGGTGCATGAAATGGTGCTGAGAGGGGCTGTTCCAGCCTTCTAATAAGTCACTTAAGGGCAAAAAAGTCATTTGGTTCAAGGGTAAAATGGTAAAAGGTGAAAAAGGTTAAGTTAGGGGTATTTTGGTAATTTCGCGTCTCGATATTCCCGAACTTCATGATGACTCTGGCATGCTCTTCCAATTGATTTGACATGATTTGATATCAAAATTATCCGTTGTCGGGTCTTGGTAAGTCCATACATTGCTCCATTCTCCACCCAATTGAAGATTTCGCTCGAACGGAGGTAGATTTTTTCGAAATTTTTGTGAAATTTAACCAAAACGTAGAGAATCGAATTCTAAGACTTACTGTCTCGTTCACGGGTCCATCTGAGGTCTCCTGAGCAATAAAATCATACTGTCAGTGTAAAAATCCAGACCGGACTCCGTTTGTATTTTCGGCTCAAAACTTAATCGTAGCTTCCTACGATATCGTTGAGCATGACTATGGTCTCGGAATATTTTATTTCCATTCCTAAGACCTCGAATAAAATATGTTCATAAATACTGGTTAATTAGGAAAACTCGAAAATTGGGGTGTTACACTAAACATCTAAGGCAAGCATAAGAACACATAACATATATATAACAACACTATATAACAAGCATGCCAAAACTGGGGTATTACAGTTCCACCCCCTTATAAAAATTTTGCCCACGAAATTTCTACAAACTCGGTCTTGATTAGCAGACAACCAGTCCATAACTAAAACAACATCTAACAGCTTCAGAGATAAACTCACACAAGGTCAACTATGTAGTTCCCATTATTAAAGATAATAGAACAACCTTCAAGAAACATTGGAAGGGATAAAAGGCTTACTCACAGGCACAACAACAACTAGATCATGCTCAAGATAGGGAACAAACAACTTAAGGTTTCTAAAACATGTGGAGCAAATAAGGTTTCTAAAACATGTGGAGCAAATGAAGGAAAAGACGATAAGATCCGAACCAAACAACACAAAAGAAGGAGTCCCTTTTGAGGAGGCTCTTACCTTGAAACAGATCTGCGGATTGAGATGCTTCATCTCCATTGAGGGTGAAGACCCCCCACTTGCGGTTCAGTCGATTCACCTGAGAACTCTGACTTTTGGTAGCACTTTGCAACTCTGACTTTTTTCCTCCACCACAATCACGGCTGATGTGGCCAGGCTTCCCACACTTGGAGCAGATGACATCAGTTTCCTTGCACTCGTGAGTGAAGTGACCGTTTCCACACTTGCCACACTTGATTGGCCTAAGGACAGAAAATCCTCCATCATTGGTTAGCCTCGTAGCATACTTTGGCTTCTGGCTGACTTGCTTGAAATCACGGCTTACCGGCGCCAGATGACGTTTCTCTTTATCTTGCAGAGTTGTCTTCTTGTTACCTTGCGAACTAAAACTCTTGCGGTGCGCAACTCTGGACTTGTAGGCGTCTTCAAAGATCCTACACTTGTTCACAAGAACCAGAAAGACTCGAATCTCATGGTAGCTGATGGCTTACTTGATCTCTGGGAGCAGACGATCTTCAAACTTCACACACTTGGATCGATCATCATTCACGTACTGATAGAGCGTGTAGTAACGAGCAAGCTCCTTGAACCTTGCAGCATACTCCCCAACGGACATGTTTTCCTACTTCAGAGCCAGAAACTCCATCTCCTTCTTGTCACGGATGTCAGATGGAAAGTACTTCCCCAAGAACATCTCCTTGAAGGCAACCCAAGTAACTGCAGTGCCTGCAGCTTCCATACGTTGACAGCAGTTCTCCTACCAGTTCTCGGCTTCCTCAACTAGCGTGAAAGTTCTGAAAGTGACTTCCTGGGCATCAGTGCATGCCATGGCCCGAAAGATCTTCTCGAGGTCGGGGATCCATAGAAGAGCACCTTCATGGTCATAAGCTCCCTTGAACGAAGGCTGGTTGTTCCTATGGAACTTGTCCAAACCTTGAAACTCAGCAGCTCCTCCATGATGATTCTGGTTCTGGTTGTTGTTCTGAGCAATGGCATTAGCCAATAGTGCCAGAGCATCAGCAATCGCGCGATCGTTCCTACCAGCCATAGCTTCCTACACCATCCAAAGTGAACCACTTAACACAAAAGTGAAGCAAGAAGAGAAACTAAGGTTCACACAATCCTATATCATCATCCATGCTAGGAATAGATAACCATATAAGAGTATATAGAAGAAAATACAACAGACACATACCCGGCCTGTAGGACAGACCGACTCTGATACCACCAAATGAGACACCCGCTACCCCGCATACGATAAATATAAAATATATCAGATAAAATAAAATAAGTTACAAATTAAAACCAAAAGGTAACAATTATCACATGATCCAAAACGTTTTAAACATAAAAAGCAATTTCAAAAAACAAAAACATGAAACAAAACCCAAATCCCAATGTCACATATCAGAGCTGGTAACCACTACTGATAATACATCGGAAAAACCAAATAAACATAAACTAAAACTAAGAGCAAGCGATCTCTTCGGGATCACTCCTCGACTGGCTGCTCACCATGAAGTCTGGTTGACAGGGAGAAAACGATTCAACACTAAACTTAAAGGATTCAAAGAAAAGAATGAAGAATGTTGGTTACCTTACCTCAGAATAACACTAAGCTAGAAGCCTATCCCCAAACGCAACAAAGAACACCACAGGGATGTGTTCTTGAAGAAGAACAACCAAACAAGGATTGGAGGTTGAAGAACGCTCAAAGGGTTCAATGGGAACCCAAGAGAAAGGTTGATGATGGCTGTTTCTATCTCTAGGAATATCGATTATGAGTTTTAGGTCAAGGAAAAGAGGTATAAAAAGGATTGGGGACGAAACGGGCTGACCAAAAGCCCAAAACGTGTTCTGGTGCGTGCGAAGAGCACGAGCGTGCTGACCATGAGCACGGACGTGCTGATCAACTGGCACGGGTGTGCTGCACGGGAGCACGGGCGTGCTGTCCTGTCAGGATCACCGATAGGCTTGTTTCTAAGGTTAACTACCCTAAAACACGTCCCTAAACATCTAAGGCAAGCATAACAACACATAACATATATATAACAACACTATATAACAAGCAAGCGAAAACTGGGGTGTTACATCATTGGTCTGGGTTAGATTCTAAAGGGTCTCGATTTATATTTTGAGATATGGAGGAAGTTTGTTTCTAGACAAATTGCTACCAGCATCATTTTCTTTTTTGCATTCCAAGAAGTGCTTGATTGGTGGTTTTTCGTCCATAGAGATTTCCTTTGTTAACAGCACTTAGTGCTCTGTTCCCCTTTAATGATCACTCATTGATGACTTCTAAGATGGAAACTCTCCGTCGTTGTCCTCCTCTAGTTCCAACGATGGTAAGCTCTTGCCGCAGCCCGTCCATAAGGTCTTGGGCGGTGGAAAGCTCGTTGATATTTTCCTATGGAGGAACAAGAAAATCTCTTTAATTGTGTTTGGTGTTGGCATTGCCTTGTGGTTGTCCTTTGAGTTGTTGGAATACCACTTCATCATTTTGATTTGCCATTTATTGATTGTTTTACATATCATTTTTGTCATTGTTCACGTTGGCACTACTGCATGAGAAATATGAGGATCAAGTTGATTCATTTGCTGAGAAGCTCGTCTAACACATAATGGTTGGCTGCTCATCAGATGTTTCTGATTAATCCTCTTTGAAGACAGATTCAAGTTTTTTTCGGCTCATTGAAGCCATCTTGATGTCATTAATCTTTTGATTTGTTTTTTTATTTGTTTTGCCTAAATTGGCTTTGATGTAAGCTTCTTCCCTTGATGGTTAAGCATTGTTGTGAGCTTCTACCTTTGGTGGTTAAGATTTCAATATAGCTTCTGCTTGAGTGATTAAGCATTGATACTTGCTTTTTTGCTTCTGTCAAGTGGTTAAACTTTGAGGTATAGTTTTTGCTTGGTGGTTTTATTGTACTAGTGATCCCAAGCTGGTAGTGCTAATCCACATTTCCAGCTTGCGGGGACTATTAGAGATGTAATTAGTTAGGTTTAGTTAGGTGTTAGTTACAAGTTGTTAGTTACAAGTTGTTAGCTAGTATATAAGTCACCCTTGTTGCCTCATTGTATCACATTTTACTCATTGTATCATTTTTACCCATTCAATCAATTACATTTTCCATAGATTTTCTCTCTTCTTCGATGGGTGCCATGTTTTCTAACAGGATTAAAATCTTTATATAATTTATCAAATTAAGAATGAATTTTCTCATCCTTGCCAACTTTAAAGACAAATTCACTTTAAAAAAGCATTTTCCGAAGTATAGTAGCTACAGTGAGTTTCAATCAATACAACATAATCGAGATTTAATATTGTATTTTTTGCATTTGATAGTGCTTTCGAGCGCTATCTACCTTGGCTCTATTGAAAGTTTTAAACAATGACAACGCTTCTAAAACGCTGTCGTAGATTTAACTACAATAGCGTTTGGCCAACGAAACGCTATAGCAGTTCACACTAAAATGTGCTTCTAGGAAGCGGTGCTGGTGTGGGGTCAGAATTAAAATAACACTGACATAAAAATGTGCTATCTTAGTTACCCAAAAACGATAGCGTGATTTCGGTAAAGCACTATCTTAGTTTGAACTATGATAGCGTTTTGTTAAAGAAACACTGCCTATTCTCCACCATTTTTTTTTAATTCCCATTTTCGCTGCTTTTTGCACATTGCCCTGCATTCAACAATCAAAACAACATTCAACAACATATAAAAAAACCAGTATTTAGCATTTAGCATTTAGCATTCAAAAAATAGTAGTCAACAATAAACACCAACCATACCCCTAATGCAATCAACAAAATTGATCGTAATCAAACTTTGGTTCTTAAAAACAAATATGATAATGCAAAAACAAAAATAGATACTCCAATGAATATACCAGAATTTGACAAAGTCAAGTTTTACTTTTGGTAATTTCATTGCTTTTAAATGGCTACTTAGGTTTACTTAGAGTGCATCCAACTCCCATAAATGGCTAGTCATTTTGATCCTTTTAGTATTTTCATTGCAATTAAATGGCTACTTCGGGTTAATTAGAGTGTATCCAAGTCCCACAAATGGCAAACGACATCATAAGTGCACAAACTTACGGAAGTTACGTTTATTATATGCGAGTTTCATTATTATCATCGACCAATGGTTTCTTGAACTTTTTCAAAAGTTCACTCTCCTTGAGAAGTTGCTATTGGAAGGTTCAACTATAAGTTGATGGAGGCAAAGGAGGGACAAGTCAAGTTTGCAACAAAAGAAGATCAATCAATTCAAGTCCAAGAAAAACGATCCAATTAATCTGTGTTCTTATTTTGGCTATATCTTGAGTTCTAGATGTCCGATTGAGGTGATTCTTGATGCGTTAGAAATGTAAGAGAATTATCTACAAGTTTTATTTGAAGCTCAAGACCTGATTCGGACTCTATCATGACGAAAACCGGGCTATAATTTGGGAACGCTGTTTTGGACTGATTTGACTCTCATTAAGCAATTTTTTGGCTTGTAATTGGGTTTTTGCTTTATTTGTAGAATGGGACGCATGGGCCACGAAAATACTCAGCCTCCTTGGATTAGGGTTTGGCGGCCATGAGCCAAATTAGATGGTTGGTGTGGGTAGCATTTTCTTTTTTCTATAAATAGGAAATGTATGACCTCATTTACATAACTTTGAATGAAATTAGAATTTATCCTATTTGGGTATCATTGGCTCCTCTTCTTCAAGTTCTTGGATTAGAACTTGCTTGATTCTTATCAAAGAGTTCTATCTCATTGTGGCGAATCCTCCTTGGCTTATCAATCTTCCAATTCTAAGGATGATTGTGGTGCCTTCCCCTTCATCTTCTTCCTCTTCCATTTTCTTAATTTATCTTATGTTCTTCTTTACATTTGCGCCATTTACATTCTGTTTTTAGTTGCTGCACTTTCATTCTTATTTGTTTAAGTTTCTTTTTTAGTTATTTACACTCCTTGGTTGATTCCTTTTGTTCTTCATATTCGGGTGACAACCGCACCTTTTTCTTCCCCAATTCTTCTCGTCATTTTTACATAAGAACTAAGAACAAGCTCTTGGATCATATGTATGATCCAAGTTTGAATCACCGAAATTTAGAATCTATACAAGAGCTTGTTCTTAGTTCTTATGTAAAAATGATGAGAAGAATTAGGGAAGAAAAAGGTACGGTTGTCACCCGAATATGAAGAACAAAAGGAATCAACCAAGGAGTGTAAATAACTAAAAAAGAAACTTAAACAAATAAGAATGAAAGTGAAACAACTAAAAACAGAATGTAAATGGCGCAAATGTAAAGAAGAACATAAGATAAATTAAGAAAATGGAAGAGGAAGAAGATGAAGGGGAAGGCGCCACAATCATCCATAGAATTAGAAGATTGATAAGCCAAGGAGGATTCGCCACAATGAGATAGAAATCTTTGATAAGAATCAAGCAAGTTCTAATCCAAGAACTTGAAGAGGAGGAGCCAATGCTCAACTCACAAAAATACCCAAATAGGATAAATTCTAATTTCATTCAAAGTTCTGTAAATGAGGTCATATATTTCCTATTTATAGAAAAAGGAAAATGCTACCCACACCAACCCTCTAATTTGGCTCATGGCCGCCAAACCTTAATCCAAAGAGGCTGAGTATTTTCGTAGCCCATGCGGCCCATTATACAAATTAAGCCAAAACCCAATTACAAGCCAAAAATTTGCTTAATGAGAGTCAAATCCGTCCAAAACAGCATTCCCAACTTATAGCCCGGTTTTCGTCATAATAAAGTCCGAATCAGGTCTTGAGGTTCCAATAAAACTTGTAGATAATTCTCTTACCTTTCTAAAGCATCAAGAATCACCTCAATCGGACATCTATAACTCAAGATATAGCCAAAATAAGAACACAGATTAATTGGATGCTTTTTCTTGGACTTGAATCGATTGATCTTCTTTTGTTGCAAACTTGACTTGTCACTCCTTTGCCTCCATCATTCCACCCTTCTTAGATGAAATTCGACCTCGAATTTATTCTCTCCATACCGTTTACTGTTATTGTGTGCACATACCAATCCTTTGGGGTCAAAAACAAATCGAAAGAACCCATCACATGTAGCTTCTACATTTGAGGAATTTTCATCTTTGATGCAAGACTCTTCAATTTGGCCTAGGCTAGTAAGGAAAAAAGCAACAAGCTTAAGCCTTAAAAATTTACCACCATCATTTAAGAAAAGGTCTTGCAAATTCAATGAATTTAGCACATGTTCTTGTCCAATTGCCTTGATACATGACTCTTCAATGTGGCATAAGGGAGAAATATTAGATGAAGGAACCAAAGTAGAATAATCCCAACATTTGAAGCCACACACCAATTTAGAGGAAGGTACTAGAGTAGTAGGATGCCATGTCTTCAATTCTTTTAAGCCATGAGGAACTTGTATCTTTGGAAGTTCAAATTAATTTCAATTGATGCTTTGCATTCCTCTTTTGGATTACTTTCTTCTGCCTCACCTTCTTTTACAAAGATACTCTCTTCTTTTCTCTCAATTTTTTTCTCACTCTCTTTGTTTTCTTTCTTTTCAAAGGCACTCTCAATTTTTCTCTCAATATTTTCCTTCTCATTTGGGCATTGATAATCCAAATGTCCCCATCCAAAACATAATAGGCACCTCATATCTCTACTTCGAAGTTTAAGAGTTGGAGTAGAAGGAACATTGCAATATATTTTGTGCCTCTTTCTTTTGAGTTGTTGCTCGACCTTCATGGATTGGTGTACTAAGTCATCAAGCTCCACATAATATTGAAGCCCAACAATGTCTTGGATGTCTTGGTTTAGGCCATGGAGAAACCGAGCCATTGTTGCCTTTCTTCCCTCATCAATATTGGCTCTAATCAAGGTCATCTTCATTTCTTTGTAATACTCATCCACACTCTTAGTGCCTTGTGTTAACCTTTGCAATTGGTTGGGAAGATCCCTTTGATAGTGGTATGAAACATGTCTCTTCCTTATCACGGCTTTCATCTCCCTCCAATTAGCAATAGGTTGCTCATCATATCTCCTCTTTTCCTTTTGCAATTGATCCCACCATATCAAGGCATAATCAACAAACCCAAGAGATGCTATCTTCATCTTCTTTTGTTCACTATAGTGTTGACAAGAGAAGATTCGTTCTATTTTCATCTCCCATTCTAAGTAGGCTTCAGGGTCATTTCTTCCTTGGAAAGTAGGTATTTTCACTCCCTCAATCTTATCTAAAGGTCTCATCATTTTCCTCACTAAGTGTTTCACGCAAATTGGCTTTTTTCACACCATTGGTTTGTTTTGCACTCTTGCCTTTTTCCACTCAAAGTCCTCTTTCAATATCCTTGGAAAAGAACTATACTAATTCAAGAATGTAAACAAGTACCAAATCTTTGTGAAAATCCACACAAGGTATCAATCAAGAATTTCAAAAAGAAGAAAACTACAAAGACAAAACTAAGAGTATTTACAAGACAAACAAGAAAAACAAACAAGAAAAGCACACTCTAATTGGAATTTAGGTGACAAGACTCTAGGGAAAGTGTTTAAGAATAGAATTTGAGCCAAAAATATGTCCAAAACATCAAGTAATATCATTTTAAGGCTAGAAACACTTAGAATAGGGGTTTTGTGGCCTAATTTGAATTCTGCAGAATTTTTTTTTTACTTTTTATAATTGCAGATTGGTCCCTTTGTATTTTTCTGAATCCTGATTTTTTTTTTTTTTTTACTTTATGGGATCCTTACTTTTGCAAAATAACTTTGGCCATAAAATTTTTCTAAAAATTACAGAAAAGAACGCCCCAAACAGAATTTAAGTGAATTACAAAGATCAAATAGCCTTTTGAAGTATGAACATGATGAACAAGGGGTTGTTCTTGGGAAGTGTGCCCAGAAATTAAATTCCCCCAAATTGATATCTAGTTCATGCTTTAAGCTTAAAATTAATTGGTATACTTGACTCCACTTGTAAAGACCTTTCAATCAAGGTGTAGAGTAACAGTCTAACACCAATTATTGAAATTCATAAAGATCAAAGTTGCTCAAAATCCAAGAACATGATGAAGAATTCAAAAAAAATTCAAAACTCTAAAACATGGAATATGAGGAAAGGAAGCAACTTGAGCTATGAAACATCTTTTGGATGCTATGAATTACAAACCCCAATGGTCTAACAACTCATTACAACACCACAAATGATCAAAATTGATGATCAAAATATGGGGTTGGGCGTAGGTTTTAAGGTTAAAAAAATAGCTCAAAAATTGCAAAAATTTCAACACAATCCAACTAGCAAAACCCAAAGTAAAAAAGAAATTAAGCTCAAGGAAGCTAGCTCTAGATACCACATGATATGATCCAAGTTGAATCACCGAAATTTAGGATCTATCCAAGAGCTTGTTCCTAGTTCTTATTTAAAAATGATGAGAAGAATTGGGGAAGAAAAAGGTGCGGTTGTCAACCGAATATGAAGAACAAAAGGAATCAACCAAGGAGTGTAAATAACTAAAAAAGAAACTTAAAAAAATAAGAATGAAAGTGCAACAACTAAAAACAGAATGTAAATGGCGCAAATGTAAAGAAGAACATAAGATAAATTAAGAAAATGGAAGAGGAAGAAGATGAAGGGGAAGGCACCACAATCATCCATAGAATTGGAAGATTGATAAGCCAAGGAGGATTCGCCACAATGAGATAGAACTCTTTGATAAGAATCAAGCAAGTTCTAATTCAAGAACTTGAAGAGGAGGAGCCAATGCTCAACTCACAAAAATACCCAAATAGGATAAATTCTAATTTAATTCAAAGTTCTGTAAATGAGGTCATACATTTCCTATTTATAGAAAAAGGAAAATGCTAATTTAATTCAAAGTTCTGTAGATAATTCTCTTATCTTTCTAACTCATCAAGAATCACCTCAATCGGACATCTAGAACTCAAGATATAGACAAAATAAGAACACATATTAATTGGATGGTGTTTCTTGGACCTGAATTGATTGATCTTCTTTTGTTGCAAACTTGACTTGTTCCTCCTTTGCCTCCATCAAAGTTCCCTTAGCAACCTATATTTTTTATTTGTTTAATTTGATTCTTTAATCTTTTACAAAACATGTGTTGGTAATTAATTTTTTGATTCTGTAGGTTGAGTTTGACCAATTTGAATTGGAAGACTACTTAATTAATCCACCGAGCATCAAACATTTGACCTTATGTGCAGATTCAGACACAGAAGAGTGGAACTTGCTTCTTGTTACCAGCTTATTGGATGACAACAAGACATTAGTGAAGGTTTGTCATTGTCTTTTAAGCTCTTTTTATTTTATTTCAGTAATGCATAATAGTACTTTCAGCATGGAGGATTGTTTTAATCTTTTGTTTGATAGCGGTATAGTGGATTTTGTTTAATAGGTGTTTATGTCATTTCTTGATGGATGTTAAAGTCTCAACTTCAGGATGTTGGTGCCAGTTCTATCAATGGGCTTCTGTTAGTGCTGAAATAGCACAATTTTCGGCGAGAATGATAGCAAGTGATAGAGTACAACTACATGTGATCTCTTCGTCTCCTCCACCAACGTTGTAACTTCTATTTGTGGTTTCTTTCCTAAAAACGCACGACTACACCTATTCTCCATTAACGTTGTAACTTCTATTTGTGGTTTAATGTCTCTCGAAAAACGCACGATCGCTCCTCTTCGTACGTCTTCTCTATAAAAAGAGCTCTATCTGGTAAACTCTTTACTTCACTCTTTGAGATCTTATTCCTTAGCATTGGTAAACCATTCCTTTACTTCATTCTCGGAAAATCTTCGCACAATGGTGCCTAAAGCCAAAGCTCCTTTTCTCCCCATCAGTTGGATCAAGCAAATTGATCTTGAAAAACTCAAAATGGATGGATTTGACATTATTACAGAGGTCGAGGCTCAAGGATAGAAATATTTCTTCAACATTGATCATCTCATATCTATGGTAGAACTTCATGAGTTCTAGTCTGGCGCTGAGATCAAAGCTGACAGATCTATCAGTGCGGAAGTAACTGATAAAGTATTGACAATCAATGAGGATCTTATTGCTAGCATAACAAGAGCTCCAAACAGGGGTTTGGTGAGTTACAAAAGCCTGGAGTGGATAAAGGAATACCCGAGCCTTTCTCTGAAAAAGGTGTATCTAGCCATATTTGGGAACATTGCTAAAAAAAGGAAGGCTGAAAACCAATTTATGACCAGCAAGGCTGGATTCTTCCTATAGTGTTGTTGCTCTTTCATTGTTCCTGCCGCCATCAGTCCCCAGGATGTTTCAAAAATAGAATTGACCATCATCTATCACCTTCTCACTTGCTCCCAAATCAACCTTCCATTCCTTATAATTGAAAATCAGAAATATTGTCTCCGTAGGAATACTGATATATGTTGGTGTAAGCCCTAGTGGCCAATCTATTTATTAGATTTACATTTGTGTCATGATTATGATTTATATCATTTATAATATAAGGCATTTCAGTTTATTATGTTATCTCTTTTTCACATAATAAAGTCCTTAGAATAGTAGATTCAGTTCAATAGAACATTAAGTGTGACTTGATCATGATACCTTATTGAACATTAGAACACTATTGTTAAAATATCCGTAGTCAAGTATTATGGTTATTTAGGGCAACAATAATACATCGAGACTATTATGTGAGTAGACTAATAACCATATCTCACGGGTAATGGATATGAGATATCAAGTCTTCATATAGGTATAAATATTAGAGTAATATTTATACTGGATTGACCACTATGAGAACTCTACATAATAGTTATGTAAGTGTCATAAGCGCTTCTCATGGCAACCATAGTGAAGTAGTCCTTCGACTTGAAGTCACTACAATTCCTACATGTGGAGTTGTAGGCTTTAATGCTATCAAACGTTATCCGTAATAGCATAATCATAAAAGTAGTAATTGGGACTGCAATGAATCATGTTGAGGGATGTAGATAAGATTTGTCTCTCCTACATAATAGGAGCAATGTCATGGGCCTCTCGGTACAGTGAGATGTGAAAATTGATGGCCATTCTAAAATGGGCAAATATGAAATATTGGGCCCTTTTGTGATTACACATCGACTCAGAGATCAAGGAACATATAATTGAACATAACAAGGATGACACATTTATGCCTTATGTTCAATTATGACATATGGACGAAAGGACATTTACTACACGGTAAATTGGTTGCAGTAAGGTTAAAATCGAATCACCGATTTTCTCATAAGTTGGGTAGCATTGATGCATTGTTAGATGCCACTCATCGTTTATAATATTTGATATTATAATTAATATGAGATATTGTTATAATATTTAATATTATTGCCAATTTAGTGGAAACCTAGAGGGTCATATGCATAGAGCAAATAGTTCGAGAGGAGCTCCACTCTTTAAATAGATGGTGCGCCTCCCGCAACATATACAATTAACATAACACACATCACGCCAAACATTATAGTCGTTATCTAGCACAAGATGCATTCCTCCAACGGACATTTCCTCGCGTGGACTAAGTGGAGGTGCTACCCCTATCGCGACACTGGTGATTCGGAGCAAGCTATCGGGATTGTTTTTAAAGAACTTTTCTAGTCATAAACACAATAGCCTTATGTGATTCTTATTTTGTAATGTGTGATCCATGGGGTATAGTTTTCCTCCGCCTTGATACATGATTTTAAGAGAGGATTGTCTCACAAAAACCCAACAGTGGTATCAAAGCGTATGGTCGTTATAACACCCCCTCGGTGTCACATTTCGTATCCTAAATTTTTTTCCGGTTTATTAAAACTTTTTCTAAAATAACTCAATAGAGTAGTTGCGGAAATCGATACCAAAGGAAAACTTTAACAAGCAGATGAAAACAAATTGAAGCTCATTATCTATAAAAGTAATTCAACTTCGCCATAAGGCGTACATCTTTTCAATCTCTTAATACACAACATACATAGTCACAGTCGAAGAACCTGACTTAAACATAAAAAATCCTAAGAGCTGGTCTAATAAAAGAACTCTAAGAACAATAGAGCATACTACCTAACATACATCGTACCAATAAGCCTGGGCCTCATTGTCAACAATCCACACATCTTCGCCGTCAACATCAAGGAACTCAAGCTACAGGGTCCCGAAGTGACCCAAAGGACCGTTGGGAAGTATCTGTAAACATATCCAAAAACACAACAGGGTGTCCAACATGTACAGGCAAGGTGAGATACTTCGTTCACAAGTTTATCGTAATAGCCACACAAGTAAAACCAATGCAAATAATACATCATTATACAACGTAGTCATGCTATAGAATATCAACATTCAACATTATATCACAACAAGATAATCTCACTTTGTGAGATCACACCCATTTATCAAGATAAGTTAAAAGAATGCATGAGACTTCAATCAACTTTCTAGTTCATGTTCTCCGAAGATTCCTAACTTCCCTTCATCGAGCGATAGGCCGTGAATACTCCCATAACACAATTGTCCTCATGAGTCGACCTCTCAATTTAGGTTGGAACTCCAATTGTTCAAGGGTATAGTGTCACAACCATATCATGAATAGTCCAGTCTCTGATCGAGTTCATCCGTGTTTGGCGGCCGATTACCACCGCACAGGGTTGCGATGCCTCCGGCCACTTGGGGAGTCTCAAACATAAGATGCCCCTATAGACATAGTGGTCTTAACTGACTCATATTCTCAACCACTTTGATTGTAGCTCATTTCCAATGCCACGTCGGCCAACTCATATATGTAACTCGTGGTTTTATGTTTTCTTTTTCGTTCGTTCATTCTTGTCAAGGCACATAGCCTACGACTCTTTTAAGAGGACATTTAACTCGTTCATTCAAAATACAGGACACGTAGTCCAAGTTCTCAATACATGAAGTAATAGGCCGACGTTGCGGACACTAGACTCGCATATAGGACACTAAGTCCGTTCATTTCAACACACAGGACACGCAGTCCGGGTGCTCAATTCACGAAGTACTAGGCTGACGTCGCGGGCACTAGACTCGTATATTGGACATAAAGTCCGTTCATTTCAAAACACAGGACATGTAGTCCGAGTTCTCAATCCACAGAACTCTAGCCCGGCGTCTCGGCCACTAGGTTCACGTGCTTCACAACGTGAAGGGGTAATCACCAGTTTGATCAAAATTTCGCTTTCGTTGATCAAATCTTGAAAACAAAACTCAAAATCTCTTTGGTATAAATCAAAACGCATTTTTTCTCTAAAACTTATTTCCACAAAATCTTTTCTTTGCAAAGCTATTTCTAAAAGCTTAAATCCTAAAAACTCATTTTCAAAAGGATTTTGACTTGAAAAGTCTTTTCTTAAGGTTCCATCATTTGAAACATTTTGCTAAAGATTTTCATTCAAGCAAACTTTTTGAAAGAGACTTTTTCTTTTTGAAAAGTCAAATACTTTGGGAAGGTTCTTCCTGTGACAAAACTAAAATAATTTTCAAGGCTTTCTTTTTGTAAGACATGTTTAGAAAATAATGATAAAGTAACTTTTCACTATTTTCCTCACTAACTCTCAACTTCCTAAGCCTTCTTAGAAATTCCTTTTGTATTCTTAACTTAGTGGCTTTTTTAGTAAAATTGGTTATTATACCATTTAACTTAAAAGCTTTTCATATTTAAACCAAAACATCTTTAAATCTTTGATTAAGACTTTTAAGCAACTTAATCTTCATTATCAAGCTATAACCGATGTTATGCTCTCGACCAATCCAGTCAAAAATCACAATTCAATATATACATATATAGTCATCAAATCTCAAGACCAACATCATACACATATCTCATTCAAGGCAATAACACCACAATTCATGTTTCAATATCCAATCACATATTCATCAAATAAATCAAGCATATACATCACAAGAGAATCATCAACATCACTTCAAATAACATCATCACAATCATACAACAATCAATATTATGAGGCTATCAAACTCATTGGAGTTAATCTCCCCTTACCTCTTGAAGGTAATTCTCCGGATGAACGTCGTCCGATTCGATCCGCTAGTCCTCCGATCAATTGCCCGAAACAATCAACAACCACTACCTTCACCCAATCAATTCAAAACTTTAACAATCACAAAAATATATTTCTTGTCTCCTAGGTCCTAGATTCGGCCTTGGTGACTTAAATTAGCTAGGGATGTCTAAAAATTTCTAACTCTTGGATGAATGATCCTTAAGCATACTTAACACCAAATTAAGTCTCTTTACACAAAAACTTGAAACAAAACTCATGATTTCCCTAAGTCATGGTTTCGGCCACTCAATATAAAAATAGGCTAGGCATGTTATTTGATTACATGCTCTTGGATTGTGATAGAGGATGATGATAATAGATCATAGAAATTGATTTCACATTAAAAGGATTTTTCTATGATTTTCTAGAGATTTTTGAACATTGGACCTAGAAATTGAAACATAGTGATTCATGACTTGAATCAAGGTTCATGGATCAAGGAGAGTAGTCATACCTCTTGGATGATGAAAATGGGCAAGAATGTAACACTTTTCTACACAAAATTTGCTGAGTTTCACCTTGAGAGAAAATAATGAATGTTGAGAGAATACGAAGCTTGTGAGGAACAAATGGTTGAATGGCCATGGAGGGGGATTTTTGGCGTGAAGAATGGAGGGGACAAGGAGGTCCAAAAAATTTTCACTTAAGGGTAAAATGGACATTTCACCTAGGGACAAAAATGGAATTAAAACAAAAGGTCAGGGGCATTTTGGTCTTTTCTCGGTGTGAATGCGTTCAGATATTTTCATTGTCATCATGACAGTGGTGAGTCACTGGCATGCTTTCCTAGGTAATGTGACTTGATGTGACTTCAAATTTATCCGTTAGCGATTCCCGATAAATCCGTATTTAGTTTCGTTAATTACGCGATTTAAGATTTCGCCCGTATAACTTATATTATTTCACCTTTTGGTGAAAAATTTCAAATTTACCAAAGTTGTTGGAAATTCGATTTAAAACCTAGCTATTTTGTTCACGAGTCAAAATTAGTTTTTCTGATCAGTAAAATCTTACTATCAGTGAAAACGTAGACCGGGTTCTGTCTGAATTTTTGACCCAAAATTTAACCGCAACTCCCTACGATAATGTAGAGTATGAATATGATATTTGTTTATCCAAAATCATTTTCTAAATCTCGGATAAAATATAAAAGATATACATCTTTACCGTAATTGATGAACAGTAAAAATCGAGGGTGTTACAGTCGTTATTACCTTGAATCCTAAGTGCTTGTTTGCCTTGGTTGATAAGATGATTTATTGCTTTGAATGTGATTCAATTATATGCATGTTATCGTTGTTTGAACATCTGTATGTTCTTGATGTTGTTGGTGCTTTGGTTCAATCGCATGATACACCATGATAATATCTTTTGTATGTGTATAATATGCCTATGAATCTGTTGTATGCATCTGGGAACGTTTGTGGGATTTTTTGGGTTCAAAACCGAACCCAGAATCCTGATACGCCGCTGGGTACGACTGTGCACCTATGCAACACGGTCATGCACCTATGCAGCACGACCGTGCACCTATTCAGCATGGTCGTGTACCCTGTAATCAGCATCAGTGAGCTCGAGCACGAGCCGTGCACCATGTAGCACGGTCATACACCCTTTGCGTGTCCGAGATCTCCATCAGCGAGGAAGGAGCACGATCGTGCACCTTTGCAGCACGACTGTGCTTTTTCGTCATTTTGCGTTTTTTTCTTGCGCTTTTATATATTTGATATATTTGAGAGTATATGTTTATGGCCTTAGATTATGGTGTTTATTTATTTTGGTAAATATGGCCTGCATGCTGTGCCTTTTAATTCTTTATTTATTTTATAAATGATGTAATTGCTTGAGTTGATGAAAAGGCAACACCATACGATGACGTTGTGGACTTGTGGGAGAGGCTTGAGAAGCTTGCTCAAGGGTCAAAGAATTGTAATAATTTAGTTATTTAATTCTTGCACGTTAGGTAGCCATAACCGTTATACCTATCTTGTATGTTTAAGTATGAGATGCATGAAATGTATGGAATATATGTTTATGTATAAGACACATGAAATGTATGTATACATATGTATGTCTTGGATGCTATTAATGTTAATTGAATGTATGATAGCATATATGTCATGTATGTTGAGAGACGTTACGTATGAGATACAACACCGATGAGATCACTAATTAAAATTCCCTCAAATTAATATTAAGTCTTAAATGCCTTGCGATGCATGGCACTCGTCAAGGCCAGAATCGAACAAGTGTGGGTTTGCTAAAGAAGCAGGGCACCTTGATTAATTTTGGTGAGGCGCGATGGGATAATTGTAATATCCAATTGCCAACCATTGGTCTTGACTTAACTGGACCAAGTTCAATAGGATTGAACAGCCTAGAGGCAAAGGAGTTGGGCATCAATTTGATATATAAATTGGAATAAGAGTTGTTCACCCAAGTGATCCAAGAATTACATGAGATGTAATTGGGAAGGAGTAATTTCCTACCTAAATCACTGAATTTTGGGTGATCAACCACAGCTGACTCAAAACAAAGTGAAATATGGATCTTGGTCCCATTAGAAAATCTTCCAACCGAATTTTCCGAGTCAATGATGAGGGTCATTGATTTGAGTAAAATAGCGGGAGCGTATTTAATAAAAGACCTTATTAAATATGTTTAATTCATGATACCTATAAATTGTATATTTTTTTATGTAGATAATCGTGGCATCTAACACATCTAGTAATCTATCACTGCGATCAGTCCTTGAGAAGGACAAGCTATCTAGAACACATTTTCTATATTGGTACAGAAGGTTGTCCTCAAGCATGAGAAAAAGTTGTATGTTCTTGAGAAACCTCTTTATGAGGAGCCACCAGTTGCGACTGATTCGAAGTCTGAAAAGGATGCTTATAAGAAGCATTAGGATGACGCCTTAGATGTCGGCTATCTTATGTTTGCTACCATGACCTCTGAGCTTCAGAAGCAACATGAGAACATGGAGGCGTACGATATGATCTCATACCTGAAAATGATCTACGAAGAGCAAGCAAGGCATGGGTGGTACGAAGTTTCCAGAGCCCTATTCCAATGTAAACTGGAAGAGGGAAGCTCTGTGTGTCCTTATGTGCTTCAGATGATTGGGTACATTGAGAATCTCGAAAGGTTGCGATTTCCTTTAGGCCAAGAGTTGGCCACCAATTTAGTTCTACAATCGTTGCTTGAGAGCTATAATCAGTTTGTCATGAACTTCAATATGAATGGTCTTGACAAAACCTTTCCAGAACTGTTAGAACAACAACAATATAGATGAAAAGAGGAAACGAAAAACACAAATAGGACACAATATTTGTTCATGATGTTCGGCCAATTGTGCCTACGTCAACGACTACAGAGTAGCTGTAGTTCCGTTGTATTTCTCAGTAAAGTTGGGTTTCAGTGTTACAAGTGGTATTTATAATATCACGGCACATATTACAACAATGCCCCCGAAACAGATTGGGCCTAGCCTAAGAATCTTCTTAGCAGCCCCTAAGTCCTTCATGTCAAACTCCTTTCCCAACATGGTTTTCAGATCATTTACATCATGTAGATGATTAGCAGCAATCAACATGTCATGCACATACAGTAACAGGAAAATAAAAGAACCATCATCAAGGCTCTTAACATAAACACAACAATCATACTCACATCTTCTGTAGCCAATCTGAAGCATGTATGAATCAAAGCGCTTGTACCATTGCCTTAGAGACTGCTTTAACCCATACAAAGACTTTTTCAATTTGCAAACAAGTCTACCCTTGCCAATGTCACTGAAACCCTCTGGCTGTTGCATGTAAATTTGCTCATCTAGATTACCGTGAAGAAATGTTGTCTTCACATCCATCTGCTCTAAATGCATTTTCCGAATGGCTACCAAGGCTAACACTGCCCTGATAGAGGTATGTTTGACGACCGGAGAGAAAATCTCATCATAGTCAATCCCCTTCTGTTGTGAGTACCCTTTTGCTACAAGACGAGCCTTGAACTTTTCCCCTTCTTTTTCTGTTACTGCGGGTTTTCTCTTATACACCCACTTGCAGTCGATAGCTCTTTTGCCCTAAGGAAGCTGAATAAGCTCCTATGTCTCATTTTTCTGCAAGGACTCCATCTCCTCCACCATGGCACCCATCCACTTATCTTTTTCCTGGCTAGCTATAGCTTCTCGAAAGGTGGACGGATCTCCAGAACTAGTAAGAATTGCATATGCTGCCAAGTCTTCAAACCTATATCTCTCTGGTGGCTTGATCTGTGGCTGCTGTCTGTCACGTACAAGAGAATAATCTTGTACTCCACCTGAATCTTCAGGTCCATGGTATGGCTCAGTGGGAGAGCCTGGTTCGGCTAGTGATTCTGGTACTGCCTGCATATTGCTCACTGGGGACGGCTCAATATGCACTGAATCACCTTATTGTTGGAATTTTCCCCTTCAGAGGCAGTCATATCTGTTGCAACTGACTTCTTCAATATGAACTGCTCATCAAAAACAACATCTCTGCTGGTGACCATCTTCTTTGAAACTGAATCCCATAACTTGAACCCCTTTACACCTTTTGAGTATCCTACGAAGACACACTTCTTCGACTTTGGATCAAGTTTGGATCGATCTTCACTGGATATATGCACATAAGCTGGACACCCAAAAATCCTTAAATGGGTAAGATCAATGGGATTGCTTGTCCATACCTCCTCTGCAACCTTCCCCTCCAATGAAGCCCGTGGTGACCTGTTGTGGAGATAGCATGCCATGTTAATTGCCTCTGCCTAGAAACCCTTTGACAACCCAGCATTCAATTGGAGACATCTTGCCCTTTTAGTTAGAGACATGTTCATTCTTTCTGCCACACCATTCTGCTGTGGTGTCTTGCGAACTGAAAAATGCCTCTGGATACCATGTTCTTCATAGAATTTCTGGAAATTCGAATTAGTGTACTCTATCCCATTATCTGACCGCAAATACTTGATTTTTCTGCCCGTTTGATTCTCTACTTCAGCCTTCCACAGCTTGAACTTCGTAAAGACTTCAGATTTATGTTGCAAAAAATACACCCAAACCTTACGAGAAAAATCATCAGTAAAAGTCACAAAATACCTGGAACCACCCATGGAGGGCTCTTTGGTAGGCCCCCACACATCCGAATGAACATAGTCTAGGATTCCCTCTGTTTTGTGTTTCCGGTCTGGAACCGAACGCGACACTGTTTCCCAAGTACACAATACTTACACAGATCCATCTTGCAACTGCGAACACCCTTCAATAGATCTCTCTTATGAAGTTCCAGCATCCCACGCTCACTAAGATGACCCAGACGCATATGCCAGAGCTTAATTGCATCGTTATCTGACTCAACTGACGCAACATCACCTACAGCCGTAGCTCCCAACATTTTGTAGATGTTACCTGCAGTCCTCTTTGCTCTCATCACTGTCAAGGTACCCTTGCTGACCTTCATGATGTCCCTATCTCCATCAGACTTGTAGAAAAAACCATTTTCCTGTAGAGTACCTAAGGAAATCAAATTCTTTTTCAATTCTGGGATGTATCTGACATCATTCAATGTTCGCACGCCACCATCATCCATAGCAATTTTATTTGTCCCATTCCTTGGATAGTACAAGCTTTATCATCACCCAAATAAACGAACCCAAAACTGCCTGACCTGAATGTAGTGAACCATTCCCGGTGTGGTGTCATTTGATAAGAACAACCAGAATCAAGAATCCACGCCTCTGTGCACTTACTGTCTGAAACGCAAAGAATATCCCCTTCACTGCCAGAATCATTGGTTTGGATCACATTTGCAGAGTTGGATGAGCCCTGCTTTTTGTTTAGACAGTCCCTCTTCCAATGCTCAATCTGTTTGCAACTGTAACACTCTGCTGATTTCTTGTTCTTGGATTTAGACCTCTTCTTTCCAGAACCTCCTTTACCCTTACTCCGCCCACGGTCTTGATCGCCCTTCACATACAGACCCTCGCCTCCTTGACTTCCTTCCTCTGCGCTCTGTCTCTGTCGAGAATGAGACACGAGTGCAGCAGTAATATCGTCGAGGCTGATAGTGTCTTTCCCGTAGGTAAGAGTAGTCACTAAGTGGTCATACGAACTTGGTAACGAGCACAGGAGAATGATTGCCTTATCTTCGTCATCGACCTTAACCCCAAGCCTCGCCAGATCAGTGATTATGTTGTTGAAGGTATTGACGTGTTGTTGCAAATCGGATCCTTCCTGCATCCTAAGGCTGTACAGTCATTTCTTCGCAAACAGTTTGTTCATCAGCGTCTTTGACTGATACTAACTCTCCAATTTATCCGAAACCGCCTTCGGAGTCGTTAGGTCCAGGATATGATACATCACCTCATCTGAAACACATAGGCGTATCAATCCTGCAGCCTTCTTCTTCATCTCTACCCAATCGTCGTCCGCCATCTCTGTCGGTTTCGTCTCACGCAGCGCCTTCTGTAAACTTCGTTGAGCCAACAAATCCTTAACCCTTCTCTGCCATAATCCGAAATTGCCCGTCCCGTCGAACCTTGCTACTTCGAATTTCGCACCCGAGTTAAACATGCTCTGATACCAATTGTTAGAACAGCAACAGTATAGAAGAAAAGAGGAAACGAAAAACGTAAATAGGACACGATATTTGTTCACGCTGTTCGGCCAATTGTGCCTACGTCAGCGACTACAGAGTAGCTGTAGTTCCGTTGTATTTCTCAGTAAAGTAGGGTTTCAGTGTTACAAGTGGTATTTATAATATCACGGTATAGATTACAACCATACCCCCGAAACAGATTGGGCCTAGTCCACATGGGCTAGGGGCGAAGGGAGCTTCGCTACGCTCCGCTAGCTCAGCTCCCCCACCCCCTAGCCTTCATGATACTGCATCATATGAGCCATACTCAACAAGAACTGTTACGCATGTTGAGAACTTTTGAGCAAAACATTGACAAATGAAAAGGAAAGACCAATACGATGGTCCAAGTTGGAAAGGGCAAGAAGCATTCCAAGAAGCCCATGAACAAGAAAAAAGGGAAAGGCAAAGGAAAGTCCAAGCCTGGAACTTTTGGCTTGAAACCTTAGGGCGGGGTGCCTAAGGAAGGCACCTGCTTCCATTGCGGTCATACCAGACATTGGAAGAGAAACTGCTAGAAATACCTAGAAGAGACTAAGAAGCAAAAGAGAAGTGAGACTTCCGCTTCAGGTATATATGTTATTGAGGTTAATTTATCTACTTCAGCATCTTAGGTATTAGATACTGGATGTGGTTCTCACATTTGTACTAATGTGCAGGGACTGAGAAGTAGTAGAAAATTGACTAAGGGCAAAGTTGACCTACGAGTGGGAAATGGAGCAAAGGTTGTTTCATTAGCTGTAGAGACTTATGTATTGACCTTGGCATCTGGGCTTATTTTAGAACTTAATAATTGTTATTTTGTTCCGGCTATTAGTATAAACATTATTTCTATTTCTTGTTTGGACAAGAAAGGTTTTCATATTATGACAAAGGACAAGTATTGTTCTTTTTATTTGGATAATGTTTTCTTTACTAGTGCACCTATGAGTAACGGACTTTATATCCTTGATATCGATATGCCTATATATAACATAAATGCGAAAAGTATCAAACCCAACGATTTGAATCCTTCATATCTTTGGCATTATCATTTAGGCCATATAGCTAAAAAGCGCATCTCCAAGCTCCATAAGCATGGGCTCTTAGGCTCATTCGATTATGATTGTTGGAACCAAAGTGGTTATAGTCCATAACTCCTTAAGATTTTGATGTTAACAAAAGATTAAATTAGGTGAACAAAAATCTATTATGGTCTAACGTGTTTATCCTAAGTGTGCAGGTATACAAAGTCCAAAGACTTATCATACTTTAGGTCTGATTGCACAGTCCATCGTTTTGATGTAAACGATAAATGGACAAAGTTCTCCTTGGACTATAACTCTATCAGAAGCATAACTGAGTCCAAAGACTCATCAGAGTAAAGTTTATCTGCTTTTATTTCAAGATCCAATGTAATAACTTAATTTTACTTTACTGAACTATGTTCAAAGCGCGCCTATGTAAAATATCCCTTAGACAAAAAAATTCTCTTCAACTTAGTACTCTCAAATGCATAAAGCCAGTATGTTCCTAACACAACGAAGTTGACTATATCAAAAAGGAAATACAAAAGACAACTTTTGAGTACAAGAGAAAGCTGTCAGTGCCACTTTCAGCTTTCTCTCTCTCTCTAATAGTCTATCTTGCTTATCAGAAGCCCTTCACAAGCTATCAGACTCAACGAGATCATACATTTAATGCTCATCTGAACGGCTCTCTTGCCAACCGTTAAAGAATCAAGTTTAGTCAAGGCCTGAAGGCTATAAATACTTTCACTCTTGAAGAAGCAAAGTTGCCAACACTAAGAGTAACATGAACACAAACAATAATCAAACGAGCTCACAAGCTATCAAGAAATCAAAAAGCATACAAAAGCTCTTAAGCTTTATCTGATTTTAAACTTTCATACTACTCTCTGCGAATAGTTGCTTTCAGAGTTCTAGATCTTAAGTTTCATATCCTCACTCATAGTGAGTGAGATTTAAACTTAAACTCTTTATTAAACCCAATTTGTGTTTGAGCCTGAAGAGGTTTGTCTGTAAAAGAATACTTGTAGTTGCCTGAAGAGGTGTTGAATACTTGTGCCTGAAGAGGTGTAGAATACTTGTAACAAGGTTTTGTTTTAGTGGTTAAAGCTCTCGCATAGAGGGGACTAGATGTAGCTCTTAGGTTAAGAGTGAACCAGGATAATATCCTTGGTTATCTTGTCTCCCTTTTCTATGCCTTTAGTCTATTTATAACTAACGCTTGGGATTGAATTTGCTTTCTTAGCGTGCATCCAAAGTTTCACGTGTATGCTTCCAGCGTCTATTAAGCATCTTTGCGTCCAAACGTTTACGGAAAGATATCTGCTTGCGAAAAGGTTTTAAAAAATTAAGAAACACAATTGAACCCCCTTATTATGTTTCCAGCAGGTTCCTTCAATTGGTATCTGTAATGCCTTTCGTTACATTAGTAACCCAAAATAATAATTTAAATGAAATAAAAAATTTCTTAAATATATACTGAATAAATACTTAATATAATATTAATCAAAAATAATTGTTTGCATCACTTCAAAAACCAAAATAACATAATAAGTTTCAAAACTTCAAAACCGGTCATCTATAACATCTCGCAAAAGAAAATAACTAAACAATAATAAATGTCCTCCGGGCATATGCTGTACAATACTAACCAAGCTCTAAAACTAAAGAGATAGTCTTCAAAATGTCTGGTTGCTCAATAGGGACGTTCTCAGGCTCTGAAAACAATACTACTAATTAGATATAAAATCCCAGTGAACAAAAATACAGTTTAAAAGGTTTTCGCAAAAGCATTGTTCTCAGCCGGTGCGGTAACTGGAAAACTGTCCATTGTACCCGCTATTTTCAAAATAATTTTTAATAAGATAATAATAATACAAATTACTATTGGCAATAATCATTCATTATCAACGCATCATAATTCAAGCATGTCAAAGTCTCATATATAAAATAATCTCAACATCCTCATATGTTTTATGACTTTCAAACTGCACATAACAATGGCGTCACATTGCCTACTTTACTTATGAAGGTATTTCGATGTCACCTTCTCTTCAGTGACATTACTCATTTTGATACCAACCATTGTACACTGGTGGTATTACTCATTTCGACATCCTAACGTGTGGCGATGTTGCCTTCGATACCCCGTTATGGCGGTATTTCATATTTCGACACCCCAATTCATTGGCAAGGTTACTTTCGATACCCCTATCATAGGCTGTATTGCAGCAAACAACATTCATCACATTTAACAGTTATTGAATCATGCCAGTATCACTAATATCATCAGATAATCCAAATATAGCATGTCAATCAACCAAATCATGTATACAACATACATAGTATAACATCAATCTCAAGATTAAACATTTAATTCATAGTAGAAACACCTTAGAAGGAAAACCCCCAAATTTAGAAAATCAAGATTTGACCAAACACATGATTATTTTCCAGAAAACATATTTTTGAAAGCATAACTCAACCCCAAGACAATTTGCACCATGGAAGGGTGAGAAAGAGTATTTCTACTCACCTCTTGAAGACCTCCATGAATCTCCAAGTGTACCCCATGGCGAATCCTAGATGTCGCCTTCCTCAATCTTGAATCTCCTTCTTCTTCATCTTCATCTTCTACCTCTTCTTGTTGTTGTGGTTGTGGTTGTTGTTGTTGTTGTGGTCCTTCCAAACTCATCGTTTGCTGCCAACCCATCTCCCAAGCATAAGGATGCTCCGCAACCGTTACTAAGGTGTTTTAGGGTGCAAAAAGGGTTTCTAGCCGCACTAGGGTGTTATAAGATGGTATATATATATAGTGTTGCACTGGTTTCCTATTTTAAACCTATTTTTAAAGCATCTTGACATAGAGCACGGTCATGCTCGCGATTGGCACGGCCGTGCCAGTCAGCGTCAAAATTGTCCACTTTCCGACACGGGCGTGCCAACAATTAGCACGACCGTGCTCATTCGAGTAAGGGCATACTCAAACGAGTCAGGGTGCGCACATGCTCACGCGCCAGGAAGTGAATTTCCCTTAGAAAATCACTCTTAAGCACTTTTAATTATTTTTAATCACTTTTATTTACTTCAAGGGCTTAAAATATACATTCTAAACCTCCCAAAATCTCTATAATAATCATCATATTATAATCTCTATTTATTTTATTTTTTAGGATGTTAAATTTCTCCCCTCCTTTAAGAATTTCGTCCCCGAAATTAACCTCATACATGCTCGTTCAAAACTTTACATATGCACAAAGCAAAACGTTTAAACTTGACTGACATGATCTGGATACAGCGCATGATATCCACCTCAAGTCCCCAAGTAGCTTCTTCAGAAGTTAATTCTTCCCAAACCATCTTCACCAAAGGAATTGTCTTGTTCCGCAGAGTCTTAGTGCTCTTGTCAATGATCTGACTAGGCCAGGACTTAAAAATTAAGTTATCCTTCAATTGTATTGACTCAGGAGCTATCACATATGAAACATCTAGTATGTACTTTTGGAGCTTAGAAATATGGAAAACGTCATGAAGATTTGACAACGACATTGGAAAAGCCAATTGGTAAACAATAGGCCCGACTATACTTTTTAGAATTTGAAAAAATGACCGAAGAAAAAAAGAATTAGTTTTCTGACTGAAATTGACCTTCCTATCTTAAACTTAGGATTGGGTCTCAAGAATACATGTTCCCCTTCCTAATATTCTAAAGGCTTTCTTTTCTAGCCAGCACAACACTCTTTACCTATTCTGCGTAGTGCGCCTCTTTCCCCTTTGAATCCTAATTGTGGTCTCTTGGATTAAATCTGGCCCTAGCAAGATCTCCTCACCTACTTCATTCTAACATAAAGGGGACCTACATCCTTGAAATTCTTGATATACTCTAAGCATACATCAGACCACTAGGCTGAAGCATCGATTAATAAATGCACAATTCATGGCCTCTTTACTAAAAGAATATATATAAAAAGAAGTCAATAATAACACGTATAAAATGACGTACTTAAGCATTTGTTTTTGTCTTTCCTCCTAAAATCATAATACCTTCACTTGCATTTCATCATTATAAGCATTCTCAAAAATATAGGTTTATAACAAACAATTCACAAAAGATATTGAAGTAAAGTTTTATAACATCCATACGTAGGTCTTATAATCCCTTATATATATTCCATCCCAAAACTATTATATTATTTACAGCAAAAAGAATTTTTTATAAATGGATGATCAAATAAAATAAAACAAAGAAAGAAAGAAAGAAATGAGAAACAGTAGAGACATCCACATATTAAGTCTTATCTAGTTCAAGTTGATAATTTCATAAGAAGAGAAATAGTTTCACTTTCTGTTGATAAGATGATCTTACTTAAAAGGAATGTGATAACAAAATGGAGAATAAGGTCTAGTAACTTGCAGTTAAGTTGTGCAGACATTTTGCAGAAACAACTATAAAAAGTCTACTAATAGACACCATAGTAATACTAAGAAATCACTTCCATTTTGATCTTTGAGTAAACACATACAAATAAGAAATAACAATTTTTTTTTTGACAAGAAATATATGTTTGTTAAGATTTGATAGACCATTATAAACCCGAAGGGTATATTATTTGTGATTAATATTTGGTCACTTAGGAAGTAATCTGAAATTTCAAGGAAAATGATTCTCAAAGAAAATATATATGATAACAATACAACAGAATAGTAAAATTTGAACGTATAAGTACAACTTCTTTAATACAACTTTCATTTTTATTGTCGTCCATTAATAATTTTCTTAAGGTTTTGTTACATCTTGGTTATTCAAGGATGTATGGTGAACCTTCCCTTATGTGTTTCTTCTAACACTTCCCCTATAAGACTCCTCTCCTTAGGAATAACGATTCTATTCTTAAACATCACTAGTCCATTAGCAGGCAACATAACTTTTCTTGGCCCAACAAAGATTGCAATTCTTGATCTAAGAACTGTTCACGCCTAATCTCTTTTCTAAGGTCGCTACAGATTCCAACCTATTCAACTTCAAAATTAAGTCATTCAAGGTCACATTCAGATTTCATATCTCTAAACATCTCTATGAGATTCATCTCTTGCATCATCAAGCCTACCTTCCCTTCCTGCATCATCACACATTCTAGAACATTCTTAGAAGCATCGTAATCAACGACGAAGCCCACGGAAGGGTTCTAAATGGTCAAGACCGGAGATGACACCAATCCCTTCTTAAGTTCTAGAAAGTTCTCTTCATACAATTCGTTCCACTCAAAGGATCTTCCTTTCCTAGTCAACTTGGTGATAGGTATGACTAGTCTAGGGATCTCACTTATTACTTCCTATATTACTTCTCCAATCCTAATAAATTTCTTATGTCTGTCACTGTCTTAGGCTTCCCTCATCATATCTCTGCATCTACTTTACTAGCATCAATCGTCACTCTACTCAACTGATCTAAGGTCATCTATTGTAGGCAAAAGATACATATCCTTAATGGTTACTTTGTTCGATTATCTAAGGTCCTCAAATAGGTTTTTACTCCAATCATTTTTTTTCTTCCACTAGAAGCACTCAAAACTTATCACAAAATGAAGCATATTCCTTAGCAATAATTAAAGTAGGATTTGATGCAAACTATAATCAAATAATAATGAATTAGATTCCAAATAATAATAATAATAATAATAATAATAATAATAATAATAATAATAATAATAATAATAATAAAAACAATAGCAATTCCGAATAGATGGTGAAATGATGCATCAAGTTAAGAAAGTTTTGATTCCAAATCATAATGGTTTGACTTTTACAAAAAAAAAAAAAAAAAACTGACACACAAGGATATTTTCATTTATGAATTGAAAACTCATTTAAGCAAAAGGAAATTAAAAAGGTGAATTCAAATCAAGTGAGACTTTCTTTGGGCAATTTGCTATCAAGAAAAACGTGCACACAAAACGATAAATAAAAGTAAAAATTATTTCTTTGTAAATATTAGGAATATACCTCTACCAAGCCAATTCATCAAACGACATATTTTTTTTTTTAGAATCTAATGTTAGTAATTAACATATGTAAAATCTTAACTTTTCACAATAGACAAATCTACGCACAAAAATTCATGTCCTAACAACTCCTTTACTTGTTTCTAAGCTCACTTAACTCTAAAGGTGTCATTCCATAAGGTGCTATTGACACTGGTCTACTTTCAGGCACTAGATCTATGTTACACTCAACTCCCATATTTGATGTAAAGTAGAGACCTCTTTAGGCAACACATCTAGAAACTAATAGACAACAGGTAGTGCCGCTACATCACTTTCAACATCTATCTTAGCAGAAAAGAGAAGTATGTATCCCCGAGCACTTATTACGATGGACATTTGATGCCAAAAGGTTCAAAAACAGAGAACTCAAATAGACATAGGTTGTGATCTGATAGAAACAATTTTATCAAAATAGTTTATGACAACATGATTCTAGATAACCAAAACATATCAAGAACAACAATTATCGCAGACAAAGACAACCAAACAAAATTGACATTATAAGACATGTCTTGATGCACCAGGGAACAATTTAAATAAACAATAGAGGTAACAATTCCATCATTAGCAGGAGTAGAAATACGTAATGCAAAAGGCATCTTAGACAAAGACAGAGACATATTTCCACTCAATCATGTGGTATGAAGGAATGATTGCTCCTGAATCAATCAATACGATATCTCATTGTCATAAGCACAATTCCTCTTCGACTTCTCTAGCTGCTGCAGGATCTGACCTGTCCCTAGGGGTGTAAATGAGCTAAGCTATTTGTAAACTATTTGAGCTCGACTCGTTAAATGCTCGATCAAGCTCGTTCATTTAATTAAATAAACAAACCCAAGCCTTATAAGCTCAATGTTAACGGCTCGTGAATAGCTCATATATATATATATATATATATATATATATATATATATATTTTATATACCCTAAATTCCTAATCCTAGTTTTTGTAATTATCCTAGGCGGTGCAAACTTGTAACTAAAAGAAAAGTAATGAAGAGGCGATGGCAAACCAGTAATTATATAGGGAAAAATGTTTGTAACCTAGAGAATCTACTGGTTCTAATTCTCGTTTACCCTAAAGATTATCATCCTCAATTGATTTGTCTAAGTTGATGAATTGTGTCAAGCAAAAGGAATCTACTCTAACTTCCAAATCTGGATTGAACTCTAACTAGATGAGATTCCAATCATATGTGAAATGGATCGGGAGCCTTCTCATCCTGTAAAGCTACTGCATACTTAGTTTTGGTTTTAACCTCTGTAATTGGTTTTGTAGATCTAATAGGCTCCTTTAATCCTTCTTTCTTTTTTTATCTCTTGTATATGAGTTAGAATATCCTTGTACAGTTGTATTCTTATCAATGTACCTTTTACTTATAAAAATATATATAATATTTTATTAAAAATTTATAAAATTAAGAAATAATTTAAGGAAAATTTTCATAAATGCAAAAAAAAATAATTAAGTTATAAATGAGCTAAGTAGAATGTAAATGAACTGAGCTATTCGTGAACTATTCGGGCTCGGCTCGTTAGTTAACAAGCCAAGCTCAAACTTTTGGTTAGACTCGTTTAAATAAATGAGCCAAGCTCAAGCTTCCTATTTTTTTCACAAGCCAAGCTCAAGCTTTCAAGTGCTCGGCTCGGCTCGACTCATTTACACCCCTACCTGTCCCGGAAAGATGGCGGTTTGTCCTTCAAAAAAGCGGTAACCCACGTACTGAGGGTCTTGGGGTGCAATCATTCCATATCCCCTCATATGACAGAGAGCCTCAGTCTACTCTTGTACATCTATGGTCACACGATCCATAGTTGCTACAAGCGCATCATTCGTCCCTCGCCTATTAGTCGTCATAAATCTGTTCACTACCAATGAAACATTGAGTTGGTCAGGTTCAATATCCCAAAGCATAGCATGCAGTATCTACAACTCTAACAAGCACCTTATGCGCCTAAGTTTTGATTTTTGAAAAGCCCAATAACCACAGTCCAATTCAGGATTGAACTACTCTAATACAAAAAATGTAACGCCCTTCGTTACATTATTAACACAAAATAATAATTTAAATGAAACAAGAAAAATAAAAATTTTCTTAAATATATAGTGAATAAATACTTAATATAATATTAATCCAAAATAATTATTTGCATCACTTCAAATACCAAGATAACATAATAAGTTCAAAACCTCAAAACCGGACGTCTGTAACATCTCGCATAAGAAAATAACTAAACAATAATAAAGGCCCTCTTGGCATATGCCGTACAATATTAACCAAACTCCAAAAATTAAGGAGATAATATTCAAAACGTCTAGTTGTTCAATAGGGACGTCCTCAGACTCTGAAAACAATACTACTAATGAGATATAAAATCCTAGTGAACAGAAATATAGTTTAAAAGGTTTTCGCAAAAGCATTGTTCTCAGCCGGTGCGGTAACCGGGAAAACTGTCCATAGTACCCGCTATTTTCAAAATAATGTTTAATAAGATGATGATGATGATGATGATGATGATGATAATATAAATTATTATTGGCAATAATCATCCATCATCAACATATCATAGTTCAAGCATGTCAAAGTCTCATATATCAAATAATCTCAACATCCTCATATGTCATATGACTTTCAAACTACATATAACAATGGCTTCCCATTGCCTATCTTACTCATGAAGGTATTTCAATGTCACCTTCTCTTTAATGACATTATTCATTTCGATATGAACCATTGTACACTGATGGTATTACTCATTTCGACATCTCAACGTGTGGCGATGTTGCTTTCGATACCCCATTATGGCGGTATTTCATATTTCGACACCCCAAATCATTGGTAGGGTTACTTTCGATACCCCTATCATAGGCAGTATTGCAGCAAACAACATTCATCACATTTAACAGTTATTGATTCATGCCAATATCACTAATATCATCATATAATCCAAATATAGCATGTCAATCAACCAAATCATGTAGACAACATACATAATATAACATCAATCTCAAGAATGAACATTTAATTCATAGCAGAAACACCTTAGAAGGAAAACCCTCAAATTTAGAAAATTAGGATTTGACCAAACACAGGATTATTTTCCAAAAAACATATTTTTGAAAGCATAACCCAACCCCAAGACAATTTGCACCATGGAAGGGTGAGACAGATTATTTCTACTCACCTCTTGAAGACCTTCAAGAATCTCCAAGCGTACCTTATGGCGAATCCTAGATGTCGCCTTCCTCAACCTTGAATCTGCTTCTGCTTCTCCTTCTTCTTCATCATCTTCTTCTGTCTCTTGTTGTTGTTGTTATCCTTCCAAACTCATTGCCACCCCATCTCCCAAGCATAAGGATGCTCCACAGCCATTACTAAGGCTTTTTAGCGTGCAAAAAGGGTTTCTAGCCGCACTAGGGTTGTAACATCCTCAATTTTCATCACCTCAATTAATGTATGGATATATATATATATATATATATATATATATATATATATATATATATATATATATGTGCTTTGTTGGATAAGTATTTTATGCATGGAAGTATGCTTAGAAGGTGTGTTAAGAAGTAGGTTTGAATTGGCTAAGAGAAGCATGGAGAACAAGTGATCCAGAGCAGAACGCTCAAGCGTGCTAACGCTCAAGCGTGGAGAAGGGTGGACGCTCAAGTGTGGCCACTCTGACCAGTTGACTGGCAGTGATGGGACATAAAGAGACTTGTCGGTTACATGTTGCAGCTGGCACATAATGGGCAGTGCCTTGGCGGTGAGGAAACGTCAACGCTGAAGGGTGGGAGAAGCCAACGCTCAAGCGATGGAACGCTAAAGCGTGGAGAATTCCAACGCTAAAGCGTGGGCAGTGGAACCTTTTCCTATATATATTTCTTCATTTTCACTTCGACGAAAGTTTTTCCATTTCACTCTAACAGAGAGAACATGAGACAAAAGGAGGCTGAGGAGGTTGGAGCTTTGATTCTGAGTTGTGATCCGTTCGTTGATCCGATTGTAGTTCCGTTGCTGTTTTCGTGATCAGCTCATCAGCTACTTCGATTCTACCAGTTTACTTCTGTGATTCGTCCAGGGTAAGCCGAGGTTTTGTATCCACCTACATGGTATCTATACAATGTTCTCATATGGTTTAAGCTTCTATTCTCGGTTTTAGCTTTGTATTAGGGTTCATGCCATAGTTGACGTGTTGTTCCCGTGATTAGGGCAAAGTTTGAGGACGCGGTGGTGCTCGTAGGTGAAAGAGGAGCTGCTGCTGAGTCTTGGTGGTTGTGGCAGCCACATGTTGGTGGCGGTGGTGCTGCACTCGTTGTGATCGTGGACGTGTTCGTGGTGTTCGTGGGATCGAGGGTCAGGGTTGTCCGTGGATACGAGAGTGTATTGGAACGAATAACCAGGCGAGAAGGAAGAAACCTCAAATATTTGGGAATCGTAGGTGTAGTGTATAATTGTTAACATGTGTAGGGCTCCTCAAACCCTACTAGTGGTTGAGTAACTGGCAATACCTAACTCACATTAGGGACTACTGGATTGTGGTACCAATGTAGTTTTTGGCATTGTAGGTTTATCGCCGTTAGGCTGATCTATGATATATGTTGATTGAGGATGTGTGCTTATATGCAGTAATTGATAACGTGCTGAAATGATGTCATATATGATAACCTACTAGATGAGATGCTTGTTGTGATAATATGTTTAGTTGCTACCTTGATATGCCTGCAATGATGATATGTTGCATGCTACGACCTGTTGATATGATTGTTATTGTCATGATCTTGGGTAAATCCGGAGATGACTGGTGTGTTGTTAGAGTAATAGAATGATTGATGGTATTTGACTAGTAGAATAAGGAAGTTGATCTCACAGTTGAAGGTGGCTCTCATAGTTGGAGAGTAACATCCTCGCGGTTGGAGGATGTGGACCTTGAGACATTGAACAAGTTGTTGTAAAGACGTTGTTGAGATGATGAGTGCATAATCATAACATTTGCATTATTGTGGTGAAAGCCATGTGTACAACTGCAACAGCAGTTTGAGTGGTTGTCACACGAGGTTGGTGTTCGAGGTGGACACTCCGGGGAGACCAAGATGGCTGAACTCACAGTTGGAGGGATGTAGGTGTTTTCTCGTAGTTGGAGAACTTCTCAGGTATTCTCATAGTTGGAGGGACTTGGGGAGGCAGTGCTCCTCACAGTTGGAGGAACCACTGTTGCACTGTCTTGGAAACTCAGGAGGCGGTTATCTAAAAGTCCGAATCGATGTCCTCGCTGTTGGAGGAGCCATTCTTACCTGGTGGACATCCACCCTGTAGTTGGAGATTGGATTATCATTCCTCACAGTTGGAGGTTGACTGTTATATTCCCATGGTAAGAGTGCACGTTGTAGAATTGGCCAATAGTATAGACTCAGTTGTGCATGTAGAGTAAGTGGTAATCCCTAGTTGTGATAACTTGAAGGTTGACTGTTGTGGTGAACTCGAGAGATGGATGTGTTTGTTGGTTGTGCTTGTTGTTCTGTATGTTGATGTGTTATATGCAACGTGATCTCCCTTTGCATGATATTGTAGAGTTTCTTACCTCCTATGCATGCTTCCCTGTGTTTTAAATTTATGTGGTTATTCGGGTCGTGATCCGAAGGCGAAGGAGTTGGTTGGTCGTCGGAAGTGCTGTAGCTGGTGAAGCCAAGTCGAGGTGGACTCCATCGTGAGCAACAAGTTTGACGTCAACGCTTCTCGAGTAGAAGAAAAGAGACCTCAGCGGTATTGTTGGGTCTCTTGTATGTTTGTACCACGGCCAGTGGGGTATCTATTTTATTGTTGTTGTTTTTACGCCATGGCTTCCAGGAGGAACTCAGGTGTGAAAGCCCGGGCTGTAGTAATTGTTTATCTGCTTAAGTTTCAAATAAGCTTTATTTGTATGTTTAAGGTATCAAAGAGAGTGAGGGTAAGTTTTACGAGCGTCACAAGGGTGTTATAAGATGGTATATATATATAATGTTGCATTGGTTCCCTATTTTTAAATCTATTTTTAACGCATCTTGACATAGAGCACGACTGTGCTCACGATTGGCACGACAGTGCCAATCAGCATCAAAATTGTCCATTTTCCGACACGAGCGTGCTAACAATTAGCACGGCCGTACTCGTCCGAGTGAGGGCGTACTCAAACGAGTCAGGGCGCGCACATGAGCACGGGCGTGCTCAAGTGCTAGGAAGTGAATTTCCCTTAGAAAATCACTCTTAACCACTTTTAATTATTTTTAATCACTTTTATTTACTTCAAGGGCTTAAAGCATATATTCTAAACCTCCCAAAAACTCTATTATAGTCTCTATTTATTTTATTTTTTTAGGATGTTACAGTATCAAAGCTCAGCCTCTGGGTTGAGCACTTAATCCTCATATTATAATCTCTATTTATTTATTTTTTTTTAGGATGTTACAGTATCAGAGCTCAGCTTCTGGGTTGAGCACTTTGCCATGTTAGAGGAATGATCCTTACAAGCAGAAATGGCAGGTCAGGGCATGCCTAGTGGGACTCAACCAGTTATGGAGGGCACTTCTATGATGAGACCATCATTCTTCAACGGAACTCACTACCTCTAATGGAAGGAGAGGTTCAAAGGGTTCATTCTGAGCACAAACTCAGTTCTCTAGTCCAGAATCACAAATGGTACAAAAGTGTTTGTCACAATGATGACGGTTCTGACAAAGCTGAAGAGGAGTGGACTAAAGCTGAAAGAGCAAAAATGGAACAAAATAACAAGGCCAGATACGCCTTGATGTGTGCTTTAAGTCATGATGAGTTTCAAAAGATTCATGCATGTGAATATGCTAAACAAAAATGGGATACTTTGTCCAATCTTCTCGATGGGACTACAAAGGTCAAAGATTCTAAGATAATCATGTTGGTTGGCCAGTATGAAATGTTTACCATGGTAGATGAAGAGTCCATCCTGGACATGATGGGTCATTTTTCAAACGATCATCAATAATTTGAAGTCCCTTGGGAAAGTTTACACCACCAAGGAGAATGTTACAAAAGATCCTTAGGAGTCTACCTAAGGAATGGAGGCCACTCGTAATTGCAATCACCCAGGCTAAGTATCTGTCAATCTTGACTCTGGAAGATCTAGTGGGCATTCTACAAATCCATGAGCAAGAGCTTAATCTGGACAGCCCTTCGAATAAAAATAAGTTTGTTTCCTTGAACGCTTAGAAGAAAATTAGCTAAAAGGCCTTAACGGCTGATGAGTCAAGTGATGATGCGGAACAGACTGAAAACGAATCATCAGTCGATGATAAGTTATCCTTTATCTCCATAAAAATACGGAATATGTGGAGAAAGAAAAATGGTATGAAAAGAAGGCCATTTCAAAAGAAAAACTTTAAACACCGTTCTAAGGACAAAAGTCCAGTGGTCTGCTTTGACTACAAAAAGCCAAGTCACTTTAAAGCTGAATGTCCTGTACTAAAGGATAAGAAGTTCTTCAAGGAAAAGAAGAAGAACTTCATAGCCACATGGGAAGACCTTGATTATTCTGAAGAAGATGAAGAGGTCAAAGAGGAAGCCAATCACTGTCTTTGGTCATCTGATCAAAAAGAAGACTCTTCAGACGATGAACAACTTGTTGCTCTTGAAGAAAGATCTCAGGAAGTTATTCCTGAAAGAAGAACTGTTCGAGGTCCTTTAATAAATGTTCCACCTGTCTCCAATGGAACCGACTTTCGCTACTGGAGAAATTTGTTTGAAACATATGTCAGAGCTCAAGAAGATCTTGATCTCTGGGATGTTTTCACAACCAGTGACTACCATCCAACTGTAATCCTTGAGGATAGTTCAACAACGTCCAAGACTGAAGCTGACTGGAAGAATGACAACATTAGGAGATATTCCTTAAATGCTCATGCCTTTTGGTGTCTCACTTGTGCTCTAGACAGACCAGTAATGGAGATGGTCAGGCAGTTTCAGATTGTAAAGGAAAAGGTGGCGATATTAGATGTTCTCTAGAGAACAAGAAGTTCACCGTTGTCCAACCTTTGCTTGATGGCTAACAAATCTTCGGACGATGAGTCAAATGAAGATGAGGAATCAAATTCTGACTCTCTACAAGAGGCTTATGATGAGCTTCTCAATGATTTTTTTTTATTGAATCATCAATATAAACTGCTTAAAAAGAAGTTTTCAATTATGAGCAAAGAATTTGAAAATATAAGCACTCAAAACATAAAGATTATTGAAGAAAATAATAAGCTGAAAGCTGAGAACGTCAGTCTAACTAACAAACTCTCCTCTGAGTCCAATGCACCCTATGAGGTTGTAAGACTCAAACAAAAGGTGTCTGATCTAACTAAGAGCATATCTAAGTTAGTAGGAGGATTAGAAAAGCTTAGTCTGATGCTGAGGTATACAAGTGAACCTCATGACAAGTCTGGCTTAGGCTATGGCAAATAGAAGCAAGAAGTTTCTCATAAAGTATCAAGACCCAAATCAACTCACAAGGTTTCAAAGTTTCACAAACGTCCAAAAGAAACCAAACCACATGCATCTAATATTTTTTGCAATATCTGTTGAAAGACTGGTCATGTTACATCCAAATGCATACATAGAAACACATTTGTTATGCATGGACGAAGACCTCAAACTAACAAGAAAGGACCCAAATCTATCTAGGTACCTAAAAATATGATAATCCCTGTTGCAGATCTGCTTAGCAAAACAAAAGAAACCCCAGTCCTGGTACTTGAACAGTGGATGCTCACGTCACATGACGAGAGAAAGGTCTATGTTCCAAGACCTTCGCAATAAGACTGGTGGATTATTACCTTTGGAGGTAATCAGAAAGGGAAGATAGTTGGAATAGGTAAGATTGGTAAGCATCTTTTTCACTTCTATTGATAATGTATTGTTAGTTCAAGGGCTAAAACACAACTTACTTAGCATAAGTCAATTATGTGATAGTGGGTTTAATGTTTCTTTCAATAAAGGTGAATGTATGGTCAAGAACCCTGATGGGTCCATCTTATTCACTGCCAAAAGGCAAAACAATCTTTACAAGATTGACTTGGGGGAACTCTCTAATCAGAGTGTATCATGCCTAGTGTCCATTGAGGATGAGTGATGGATTTGACACAAAAGATTTTTTTTTTTTTTTAACAAACAATAGGAGCCTCGTTAAAACCTCATGGTGCAAAACCCTCCTTAGGGAAAAAACACCAGTAAGAAAAAAGAGTACTCCTATTGGCTATCTTATTAATAAAACAAAAAAATACAAGGAAAAATGGGGGGCATAAACCAAACCCATGAAAGAGTTATTTGAAGCGATAAGAAGGTAAACTATTCCTATTTCTAAAGAAATCATCCTTAAGAGCATTAGGAAGAGCGTCCATCCAAACGAAATCTTGAACATTCAAACCATAAGAGGCAAGCTTATCAGCACAAGCGTTGCCTTCCTGATAAATATGAGAAGAAATAAATCTCATACGCTTAGTAAACTCCATGCAATTGATCCATCTATTTCGAAGTCTCCAAGGAACCATCTCAACATCCAAGAAGGCAGCAATAGCAAGAGCAGAATCACACTCAATCCATAAAGTGAACCAACCTCGCATGAAGGCTTGCTCAATAGCAATCATGACTCTAATGAGTTCGGCATTGAAGGCTCTGTTGTTTCCCAAGTTTTGAGCAAAGCAGCCCATGAAAGCAGACTTGGAGTCTCTAAAAATACCACCACAAGCAGCCAAACCCGGGCATCCAAGAGCTGCACCATCTGTATTACATTTCACTATGCTACATACGGTAGGCTTCCAAACAATTTATTTGATCACAGGAGCAGATGAAGGGTGAATAATGACCTTGAAGTTCTTGAGAATAACAAGTTCTTCAATGGAATTACATATACTGCCTTTACTGAGATTACCTGAAAGATAGACATGTGCATTAATTTGAGAGATTGCTCTACAAATAGTAAAACTCTTATTGTCAAACCGAAGACGATTACTGCTACACCAAATGGACCAGATGACATGAATGATGCCTGACATGAACACATCTAAAGCCTGAATACTCCAATTTCTGTGGCAAATTTGGAGGAGACCAGCGAATGAAGAATTATCCAAATGCAGACCAAATTGGCTGCTTAACCATCTCCAAAGTTGCTGAGCATAAGAGCACTGCAAAAAAAGATGCAGGGAAGATTCTTCAAACTTACCACATAAGCTACATCTCGATACCACAATGCAACCTTTGTTTCTGAGATTCTCATCTGTGGGCATCTTGTGATGCATCAATCTCCAAAATAAAAAGGAATGGGATGGACGAATGCTAGCTCTCCAAATCAGCTTAGACCAAGGGACAGCAGGGCCATTAGAAACTTGAAATAAATAAGCCTCTTTGAATGTCAAATTGCCTGAAGCAGAGGAACTCCATCTCAACCTGTCCTCACACCATCTCAACCTGTCCTCACATTGGACAATAGGGATAACCATTGCACTAATTTCATCTTGCATGGCTGGGAAAGAATCAACAAAATTTGCTGGAAGATTCCATTTACCTTGAGCAATATAATCAGCCACCTTGCAATCTAAGGAAGGTATTAAGTCAGGAAGCACATCTTACAAATCAAAATCAGTAGATAACCATCTATCCTTCCAAAATCGAATTTTCTGACCATCACCTAGCTGCTATATCACATGATCTGTAGCAGTAGAAATAACAACCTTGATACCACACCAGATAGAAGAGCTGATTTGATGACTAATCATGCCATGTTTAGAGAAAACTCGAGCTAGCAACAGAGAAGCCCACTGTGTGTCATATTGAAGAAGAGTCCGAGCCAACTTAAGCATTCCAGCCTTGTTAATACTCTTTAGGTTTCTCAGATTCAAGCCACCTTCCACAAAAGGAGCACAAACCTTGTGCCAAGTCACTGTAACCACTTTCTGTGTATGAACATTACCAGCCCAAATGAAGTTTCTATTCCACTTGTTTAGTAATTTGAGTAGAGAAGCTGGCCAAATATAAATTTAGAAGCTATAAATGAGCATACCATGAAGCACAGATTGGACAAGTTGAACTCTACCCATAATTAATAGCAGGTGCCCTTTCCAAGCAGAGATCTTGCATTTAATTCGATTAGCAATTGGCATAAGATGAATTTTCCTTGGCTTACCCTTGAATAGAGGAACCCTAAGTAAGAGAAAGGGAAGCTACCAGCAGAGAAGCCAAGCAGATTTTTAAGGCTGTGAAGTCTAGCTTGAGAGATAGGGCCAGCAAAAAACTTGGACTTCTCAACACTGATTACCTGACCTGAAACTGCTGCATAATCTAAAAACAGTTTCTTCAGATTTACAATGGAAAGCTTGGAAGCTCCACTAAAAATCAAAATGTCATCAGCATAGAGGATATGACTAGGCATAGCAAATCCTCTAGGTCCAGACATAAGCTGCACCTTACCATCATGCACAAGCTTAGATATGCCTCTACTCAACACTTCTTCAGCCAAGCAAAAGAGTAAAGGAGAGAGTGGATCTCCTTGTCTAACCCGTCTCTTGCAAGAAAAGAAACCAGCAGCTTTACCATTCACTGAAATTGACAATTTTGCTGAATGAAGTATGACCTTGATCCATCTACAAAACTGCTCATTGAAACCAAAAGCCTGAAGAACTTTCAAAAGAAAGTTCCAATCAATTGTGTCAAATTCTTTTTTGATGTCAATCTTCACTGCAATTTGACCACCAAAAGCCTTTTTATCCAGTAAATTAATAGACTCCGAGGCTAAACAAATACAATCAACAATACTCCTCCCCTTAATGAAACCTCTCTGATTTTGTGATATGACTTTAGGAGCAATCAAAGCTAATATGTCAGCAAGCACCTTTGTGATGATCTTGAATTGGAAGTTAGCAAGAGCAATTGGTCTATACAACTCAATCCTGTCTGCCTCTTTGCACTTAGGTATCAGAACAACAAGGTTTGAATTAAGGTTAGTCAGCAACCAACTGTGAATGAAAAAATATCTTGTAGCATTTATTACATCTTCCTTGATAATATCCCAAAAATATTGAAGAAAATACCCTCCAAACCCATCCGGCCCAGGAGCACCATTCACGTTCATGGAAAAGACTGCTTGCTTGATCTCCTCAGCTGAAGGAATAATAGTTAGATGCCAATTGTCTTGAATAGAAACTAGTTGAGGGATGACATTCTCAATTAAATCAGAATCAGCACAATGATTATCAGCTGCAAATAGATCTTGGTAATACTGCACAATATGCTGCTCAATGTCAGCATAGGAATCGAAGATCTGCTCTCCTGATTTGAGAATAGAAATTTGCTTGGTAGTTTGTCTAAGTTTTGCCATTCTATGAAAAAACTCAGTGTTTCTATCTCCATGGATGTGCCAGTCAACTCGAGCCTTTTCCTGCCAGAAGTCCTCTTCATGGACCAAAGCTTCTTGCAAACTTCATTGAGCCTTCTTTTCTTCATTGAACAGCTCATCAGAGCCACCCATAGAGTCAATTCTGCCTTGAACATTCTCAACCAAAGAAACAACATCTTTCACCCTTTGATGAACATCACCAAAGACATTCCAATTCCAATCTTTCAACCTATTTTTCAGTCTTTTCAACTTTTGAGAGAGAATTGTAAAATGGTTACCATAGATAGGTGTCTTCCATTCCTCAGCAACAATAGAACTACATTGAGGGTGTTTAGCCCATATTTTGAGAAATTTAAAATGAGAACAATGCTGCCTGTCATCGAACTTCATAGACATTAGAATAGGGTGATGATCAGATTGGCATCTCAGTAAAGTACAACAATCAACACTTGACCATTGATCAATCCAATTGGCATTACAAATGACCCTATCAAGCCTCTTCTCAGTATGAAACTGTCTGTTTCTTCCATTCGACCATGTGAATTGAGAATCTCTAGAGGTAATGTGAACCAAATTGTTCAAATCAGTCCACTCCTGAAACTCCTGACAAGAAAGCTTGTTAGGCAAGCACCTACCCCTTTGCTCTGAGCACCAAGGGTAGTATTAAAGTCACCAATAAAACACCAAGAACCTTGATGAGTCATCTGAAGAGTATGCAAATCCATCCAAAGTTGTCTTCTCAGCTTGTAATCAGTGGAAGCATAAATAGCAGCTATAAAGAATTCTTTGTCCTCATACTTAACAGAAAAAGCCACAAATTGGCTAGAGACAGCAATAATTTGAGGCTTCATGTCAGTTTTGCATAAGCTCCAGAGGTTAGGAGACAAGTGTTGCCTATTGTTTTCAGCAAATAGAGTCAAATCCATTTTATATAAATATTTAGCAGGGAGAGCAGAAGAATTAATCCAAGGCTCAGCAATTAAGATAAAGTCAGGATGATGAGAAAATACCAACTTGTGCATCACTCTACAAGTATCCAAGTTGCCAATACTCCGCACATTCCAAAACAAAATATTCATTGATCAGTAATAAATGGTCTTGCTCGAGACCTAGTTGTCACACCAATCGGATTCTTCCCTTCAGCATTTAACTACTGTTTAGCCTTTTTCTTCAAAGTTTCCTTTTGAGACTTTCTCAAGACAGTATTGAAACCAATATCATTAACTGTGTATTTTTCAACTAGAGGCCTAATGTTGCTATCCAAAGCATTATCAGTATTATTGGCAGAGTCATCCTCGTATCAGCATCAGCCCAAAATTTGCCTGACAAAGGAGGAAAAGTCCCTTGTTGCTGCAAAGGAGTTGCATGAATTCCTGGAAAAACTTCCTTCTCAACAACCTTCTCTTGATCAACAGGTTCGGGTGAAATTTTCTCCAAAACATAAGGCACAGTATCAGGTAAATAAGATCCAGTATTGTCAACTTAATCCTCTTCTTCATCATCTAAAGCAGGCATGGCCTAATTTTCAGATTCCTCAACCATAGCTTCTTTTAGTTTACTTGTTTCCCCCTGAATCTGCTGGCCTATAAGAGCAGGTGTAGAATCAATTATAACCGCTTTCCCCTTATCAGCTTGTTTTGGGACTTAAATAGTAGGGTTCTTACGTGGTGCAATTCCTTTTCTTTCCTTTCTCTGTATAATGATGTTATGTTGCTCCTTTATTCTTTTATTGCAGTCAGATGAAGCATGGTCAATTGTTGAGCAATGTAAATAGAATAAAGGTAGGAATTCATATTCCACCCCAACCAGAAAAGCAAAGCCCTTCCTCTCCACTAATAGTTGATCAGGGAGTGGCTTTAGCATGTCTATATCAATCAACACACGAGCAAAATAACCTAGACTTTTGTTTATTGTGGCATCATCAAGAGATAACGAGACCCTAATACCGTGAGCAATTGAGAATAAAATCTTAGGCCTCCAATATTCCTGTGGAAGATCAATGATTCTAACCCAGCACTGCGCGCATGTATGCTTAGCAAGCTTGGGAATGAAGTGTGGTGTCCACGCAAACAGCCTTAGAGAACCCGGTTTCAAATGCCACGAACCAGCTGATAAAAAAGTCCTCAAATCTTCAATTGAAGCGAATGAAAACTCATAGAAGCCTTTCCCTAGTGGAACCATACTCCATTTATTAACTGGATTCCATAATTGGAGTAGCTTGTTGCGCAAGCCATCAATTTTCAAAGGTTTATCTCCTTTAGAGAGAAGTAAACGTCCATGCAGTTTGTTCTTACACTCTTCTATACTTGCTTCATATTCTTCTTCAGGGATGGTAATGGCAATTTCATCGCTTTTAATACAAGGCACAAGAAGTTAACTGACTGGATTGTCACAAGCATTTTTCAAAGCTTGTGCAAACGTTTTTGATGGTTGCACCAACTGTGGATCAGGCTTGGTCGACATGTTAAGGGCCACACGAGATGCATGAGATGATGTAGAAGGTGGAAGCAGAGGGTATGTCAAGGATGAAGGAACGGGAGCAACTGCTGCGACACATTTTGGAAACAAGGATTCCCACGGTGCAGCCGCCACTGCCATGCGATGCAAAACTAAAAGTCTACAACGTCGTGACACAAAAGACTTGGTCATGCAAGTTTGAGATTAATCTTAAGATTAAATAAGCATAACCCCATAAGAGGTCTACCAAAGATTGTGTATAGATCGGACGTTCTTTGTGACGCATGTCAAAAGGGAAAACAAGTCAAGAACTTTTTTGAGTCCAAGAACATTGTTAGTACCTCAAGGCCACTAGAGTTGTTACACCTTGATTTATTTGGTCCAACAAGAACTGCTTATGTCAGTGGTAAGAAGTACGGGCTTGTCATAGTAGATGACTATACTAGATGGACATGGGTTATGTTCCATGCTCACAAGGATGAGTCTTTCAAGGTCTTTGTTGTATTCTGCAAACGTGTACAGAATGAAAAAGGCATATGTATAAGCTCAATCCGAAGTGATCATAGAGGTGAATTTGAAAATGAGCAGTTCCAATGGTTGTGTGATGAAAATGGTATTCACCACAATTTCTCTGCCTCTAGAACACCACAACAAAATGGTGTTATTGAGAGAAAGAACTTATCTCTTCAAGAGATGGCAAGGGCAATGCTCAGTGATAATTCTGCCTCCAAACACTTCTGGGCTGAAGCTATAAATACTGTCTGCTACATTCAGAACATAATACGCATAAGACCAATCCTAACTAAGATTCCTTATGAACAATGGAAAGGACGTAAACCCAACATTTCTTATTTCCACCCGTTTGGATGTCAATAATTTATTTTGAATACCAGAGATCAACTTGGTAAGCTTGATGCCAAGGTAGATAATGGAATATTATTAGGATATTCCAATACTTCAAAAGCTTTTGGAGTCTATAACTCTAGGACTTTAGTTCTAGAAGAGTCCATTCATGTTAAGGTTGATGACAAGTAGCCTGATAAGAAATTATCAGAGCTGGATGAATCTTTTGCAGATATGAGTCTAAATTACTTGGAAGATCGTCCAATAGTCAAATAAGATGGATCATCAGACGCAATACAAAATGCTTCAGGCGCATCAACGTCTCAGCAAGTAGACAATACCCAACGTGCTTGGCAGTTCAAGACTTATCACCCTGAGGAGCAAATCATTGTTCATCCCAGTGATAGAGTCCGGACAAGGTCAACCTTTAGAGAACAAGCTGATTCAACTTTCATCTCTGAGTTGGAACCAAAGTCTGTGGATGAAGCCCTGATGGGAGAAGGATGAATCCTTGCCATGCAAGAGGAGCTCAACCAATTCCAACGTACTGACGGTTGGAGGTTGGTCCCTCTGCCAACTGACAAATCTGTCATAGGAACAAAATAGGTATATAAAATAAGTTGGACGAAGATGACAAAGTTGTTAGAAACAAAGCAGGGTTAGTTGCTCAAGGCTACTCTCAAGAAGAAGGTATTGACTACCTCGAAACCTTTGCTCCTGTAGTTAGATTAGAAGCAATACTCATTTTGCTATCCTATGTTGCATATCATAACATCATGCTATATCAAATGGATGTAAAGAGTGCGTTTCTAAATGGTTGAACAAATGAAGAAGTTTATGTCATGCAACCCCTGGGTTTTGAAGATCAAACCCATCCTGAGCATGTATACAAGCTTAAGAAAGCTTTATACGAACTCAAACAAGCTCCTAGAGCTTGATATGAGAAACTCATTTGTTTCATAATGGAGAATGGTTTCTTTAGTGGAAAAGTTGATACAACTCTGTTTAGAAAGATTGTTAAAAAGAACTTTATAATTGCATAAATTTACTTTGATGATATTATATTTGGTGCAACTGATGAATCTCTATGTCAAGAGTTTTCTAAGCTCATGCAGAAAGAGTTTGAAATGAGCATGATAGGAGAACGTAAGTTCTTCCTAGGATTGTAAGTTAAACAAACATTGGATGGTGTGCATGTAACACCCTGCTTTTCGTTAAGTATTTTTGTATAAGCTTGTTTGAATGTTTAGGTTTGTTTGGTTAAGTTATATTTGTTGGTTAAGGGCTAAGTGGGATTTTTGGCTTAAAAGTCCCTCTCTGGTACATTGGCACGCCCGTGCTGATTTCCAGCATGCCTGTGCTGTTATGCGAACCGCGACTCGCTGACGCTAAGTTTGACACGCTCGTGCCGAAGGAGTGCACAGCCATGCCATGTTCGCAGTTTATATTTTCGCATTGAAATCGAGGGTTTACGATTTTAACCCTCATTTGGTGGCTGCTACTACCCTAATGCAACCAGACCCACCCCGTTTCCTACCTCCATCAAGCTCGGTGCATTTATGGAGTTTTGGAGTCCTTTGGTAATCTTTTGGTTCATCTATGCTAGTTGTGTAGGTAACGCTTCTTCCTTTTCTTAATTTCCTTTCACGTTATTTGATTGGAAACTAATTTGGTTAATGTTTTAGTTGACCAAGGCCTGGATTCGGACTGAGCCACTTGGGAGGACGTGGCTAGTTTGTTGTTTGGGGCTACCATTGTTGCAACCTTCGAACTAGGTATGGGGAAAAGGATAGTGTAACCACTAGGCAGTGGGGGTAGTATAAGATGAGGGGCCCCAATGACCCCGAGGTTAATCGTATGCTGTTTGTTTCACATGCCTGCTACTATAAATGTTTGTTGCTATATGCCAATATGCCAATATTATACGTGTTGCTTGTTATGTTGGTATGTTTATACCATAAATTGTTGGTTGAGTTGTTGAATATGATGATTGATGGCTGAATGGTGTTGTGATGATGAACCTACTGATATATCCCTAACTTGGTTAATTAGGACTTCAATTCGTTAAATAATAAAGGCACTGTTGTTCCCCAAAAATATTCATAAGACATAAATCAATAAAAGGAGAGGTTTTTATGTTGATGGTTTAGTTATGAACCTAGGGATGATTTTTGAGAGTGTTAGGGTCTTTTTGATTAAATTATTTAACATGTTAATCGCTGTCCAGAACAGTACTGTCGCACGATCAACACGACCGTGCTGAACAAGGAGCACGCCCGTGCTCCCAGTTGAATTCTGGGAATGGCCACGCTTTGAACATGGCCATACAGCATAGGAGCACGCCTGTGCAGATGTGCATGACCGTGCCTAATGGGGAGCACGACCGTGTTGATGAGCACGGCCGTGCCTGAAATGAAGCACGCCCGTACCGGGGTTACGCACGCCCGTGCCACCCCTCTGGTCAGAATCTGAAACTTATGGTTTAATAGGGGTTTTAACCCCAATGTTCCCAATAATGATAGAATAATACACCAAACAAATGATGAAGTTAGATAACTTAATTATATAATAATTAAGACGTTGAGGAACGATGAGTTGGTTAAGACGGTGCCCGAGGGGTTACCGCACGATGATATAATTGGTTGCCTTTAGTGGTCCAATGTTGCGATGATATAATTGGGTGCCTTTAGTGGCCCAATGATAAGGATGATATTCTTGGGTGCCTTTAGTGGCCTAAGCGGAGGTGGCGGTTTGCCGTTGTTTGCTGTTGTGTTCATGCATCACATTGGGGATGTTAGTTGGGGGAAGTTCAACATAGGGGAGGTCGTCCTAGAGTACGGCGATCTGGCCATACACGTTTGGTTCACCCAAGGTTTGGTGAACCGTGGCCCCTCGTGATGAGGTATCCATGGTTTGATGCATTGGCTATCCAAGGTGTAACACCCTGATTTTCTATTTTTCCTAATTAATTAGTATTTATGAACTTATATTTTATTCGAGGCCTTAGAAATGGCAATAAAATATTCTGCGAAGTTAAGAATGTCCTATACAACCATAGGAAGCCATGGTTAAGTTTCGAGCGAAAGCTCAAACGGAGCTTGGTCTGCGTTTTTCATGGATAATAGCCTTTTTCTACTATCGAGACCGAATTTGGACTCGTGAACAAGACAGTAAGTCTCGGGATTTTATTCTCTACGTCTTTGTGAAACTCCGTCCTGACGACCGAAAAATAATAATAAAATATTATATTCGGCCGTATAATTTTAACGGGAGGCTTTTGGAGTTGTAAAGAGATTCAACGAGACCCAACAACAGATAAGCTTGATACCACATCAGGTCAACTCACTTGGGAGAGTATACCAGAGTCCTCATGACGATCAGGAATTTCAGGACGCGAACTTACCAAAATACCCCTAACTTAACCTTTTTCACAATTTACCATTTTACCCTTGAACCAAATGACCTTTTTTACCCTTAATGAAATGTTAAGAAGGCTGCAACAGCCTTCTCCAGCCCTCATTTCACGCACCAACAGCCCCCCTTGAGAGCCAAGAACTTGATCTTCTTCCTTTGCGAGAAACCACCATTGATTCTGTGAGAAAACCTTGAATCTTTGAAGAAAAACCTTGAATCTTTGATCAATCTTCATCCATTCTTAGGTAAGATCACTTCTATGATCTCCTAGCTTCTTGAATCTCTCTCAATCTCATGATTAAAATCCATTTTCATGAAAACTCATTTTGAGATCCAAATCTTTGAAAATTCATAGGAAATTGTAGAAAAATCCTTTTAATGGGAAACCAATTTCTTTGAACTCACTTCATCATTCTCTAACTAAACCCTAGAGCTCATGATCCAATTCTCATCCTAGCTCTTAACCCCCAAAGTGGCCGAAACCTAGAAGTGATGATGAATATTGTTTTTTATCAATTTTTTTATTTCTAACTCTTAATTCCATCCTTAGCTTTCATATTGTCTTTGAATCCAAGTGATGGAAAACCAAAATAATTTCTAACCTCTTTTGCCCAAAATGGTTGAAACCTTCATGTGACAAAACCTTGAGTTTTGTTTCACATTTTTGAGTGTTAAGACTTGTATTAGTGTTAACAAAGTTCATGAATCAACCATCCAAAACTTTGAAACCAAACGAGATCCCTAGCCTTTTTACCTTTCATGGCCGAACCCTATACCTTTTAGGGGAAGGAAAATTTGTGTTTTGACGTTGTATATTGATGTTGATTTGTTGTTTGAATTGTATTGTGTTTAATTGTTTTAGGCGACACAAGCGAAACTGGAGCCGGAGTCGAGAATCGATCGAGTTCGGACTGAACATCTCTGTGAGGTAAAGGGAGGTCGTTCATTTAAGTTTGATAGCTTCATAGTGCTTGTTTTGTATATGTATTGCGATGGCTTTGATTGATGATTTGGAGTTAAGTTTGAATTAGTTATGAAGTTGTTTACTTAATGAAGCATTTTTGAGTAATCATTGATGATTTGTGGCATTGATGATGTGGATGATATCTTATTGTGATATTGAACTGTTGATGCCTATATATATATTTATATTTATATCCTGAATGAGCATAGGATTGGCTATGTCTCGATAATTTATTAAAAGTATATATATATATATATATATATATATATATATTAAAAGACTCGAAATCCTAAATCAGAGTTTTGAAAAACGTGTTTTGAAATCAAAAGGTGATTTTTGGAAAACGTATTGCTTTTCAAGAAAAGTTAAGTCTCCTTTTTGAAAAAGTTATGTTCTTTTGAAAAGAAAAAGTGGTTCTGTGGAAAGTCGTACAAAACGTGTTTTGTTTCAGAAAAACGTTTTAAAAAGACGTGGAACCTTAGAAAAGAGGTTTTGTTTTCAAGGTGTTTTTCCCGGAATGTTCTCTTTGATCAAGAAACATTTTATTTCAAGAATAATAAAAGTGTTTTGTTTTCCAAAGTTGTTTTGAGGAAATGAAACCAAAAGGTGTTTTGTTTTCCAAAGTTGTTCTGAGGAAATAAAATCAAAATGAAAAATGATGGATCTTTTAAGATGAACCCAAACCTAGAGACCAAGACATAGGTATAAGCTCAATTCGAATTGATCATGGAGGTGAATTTGAAAATGAGCAGTTCCAACGGTTGTGTGATGAAAATGGTATTCACCACAATTTCTCTGCCTCTAGAACACCACAACAAAATGGTGTTGTTGAGAGAAAGAACTTATCTCTTCAAGAGATGGCAAGGGCAATGCTCAGTGATAATTCTGCCTCCAAACACTTCTGGGCTGAAGCCATAAATACTGTCTGCTACATTCAGAACATAATACGCATAAGACCAATCCTGAATAAGATTCCTTATGAACAATGGAAAGGACATAAACCCAACATTTCTTATTTCCACCCTTTTAAATGTCAATAATTTATTTTGAATACCAGAGATCAACTTGGTAAGCTTGATGCTAAGGTAGATAATGGAATATTATTAGGATATTCCAATACTTCAAAAGCTTTTGGAGTCTATAACTCTAGGACTTTAGTTCTAGAAGAGTCCATTCATGTTAAGGTTGATGACAAGTAGCCTGATAATAAATTATCAGAGTTGGACGAATCTTTTGCAGATATGAGTCTAAATTACTTGGAAGATCGTCCAATAGTCAAATAAGATGGATCATAAGACGCAACACAAAATGCTTCAGGTGCATCAACGTCTCAGCAAGTAGACAATACCCAACGTGCTTGGCAGTTCAAGACTTATCATCCTGAGGAGCAAATCATTGTTCATCACAGTGATAGAGTCCGGACAAGGTCAACCTTTAGAGAACAAGCTGATTCAACTTTCATCTCTGAGTTGGAACCAAAGTCTGTGGACGATGCCCTGATGGGAGAAGGATGAATCCTTGCCATGCAAGAGGAGCTCAACCAATTCCAACGTACTGACGGTTGGAGGCTGGTCCCTCTGCCAAATGACAAATCTATCATAGGAACAAAATAGGTATATAAAACAAGTTGGACGAAGATGACAAAGTTGTTAGAAACAAAGCAGGGTTAGTTGCTCAAGGCTACTCTCAAGAAGAAGGTATTGACTACCCCGAAACCTTTGCTCCTGTAGTTAGATTAGAAGCAATACTCATTTTGCTATCCTATGTTGCATATCATAACATCATGCTATATCAAATGGATGTAAAGAGTGCGTTTCTAAATGGTTTAACAAATGAAGAAGTTTATGTCATGCAACCCCTGGGTTTTGAAGATCAAACCCATCCTGAGCATGTATACAAGCTTAAGAAAGCTTTATACGAACTCAAACAAGCTCCTAGAGCTTGATATGAGAAACTCATTTGTTTCATAATGGAGAATGGTTTCTCTAGAGGAAAAGTTGATACAACTCTGTTTAGGAAGATTGTTAAAAAGAACTTTATAATTGCATAAATTTACTTTGATGATATTATATTTGGTGCAACTGATGAATCTCTATGTCAAGAGTTTTCTAAGCTCATGCAGAAAGAGTTTGAAATGAGCATGATAGGAGAACTCAAGTTCTTCCTAGGATTGTAAGTTAAACAAACATTGGATGGTGTGCATGTAACACCCTGCTTTTCGTTAAGTATTTTTGTATAAGCTTGTTTGAATGTTTAGGTTTGTTTGGTTAAGTTATATTTGTTGGTTAAGGGCTAAGTGGGATTTTTGGCTTAAAAGTCCCTCTCTGGTACATTGGCACGCCCGTGCTGATTTCCAGCACGCCTGTGCTGTTATGCGAACCACGACTCGCTGACGCTAAGTTTGACATGCCCATGCCGAAGGAGTGCACAACCATGCCATGTGCGCAGTTTATATTTTTGCACAGAAATCGAGGGTTTGCGATTTTAACCCTCATTTGGTGGCTGCTACTACCCTAATGCAACCAGACCTACCCCGTTTCCTATCTCCATCAAGCTCGGTGCATTTTTGGAGTTTTGGAGTCCTTTGGTAATCTTTTGGTTCATCTATGCCAGTTGTGTAGGTAACGCTTCTTCCGTTTCTTAGTTTCCTTTCATGTTATTTGATTGGAAACTAATTTGGTTAATGTTTTAGTTGACCAAGGCCTGGATTCGGACTGAGCCACTTGGGAGAACGTGGCTAGTTAGTTGTTCGGGGCTACCATTGTTGCAACCTTCGAACTAGGTATGGGGAAAAGGATAGTGTAACCACTAGGCAGTGGGGGTAGTATAAGATGAGGGGCCCCAATGACCTCGAGGTTAATCGTATGCTGTTTGTTTCACATGCCTGCTACTATAAATGTTTGTTGCTATATGCCAATATGCCAATATTATACGTGTTGCTTGTTATGTTGGTATGTTTATACCATAAATTGTTGGTTGAGTTGTTGAATATGATGATTGTAGCGCCCCGATTTTCACGTTTTCTAATTCTCCAGTATTTTAACGTTTGTATTTTATTGGAGGGTTTAGAGAGTGAAATAAAATATTCTGACCAGATTGGAATGTCCTACACAACCATAGGAAGATGTGGTTAAGTTTCGGGCAAAAGCTCAAACGGAGCCCGGTCTGCGTTTTTCACGGATAGTAGCCTTTTTCTACTATCGAGACCTAATTTTGACTCGTGAACGAAACAGTTAGGTTTTATATTTTATTTCCAACAATATTGGTTATTTTGGAAATATTCAAAATAAATAAGTCGTCATATGACTTTCTTGGGCGAAAACCTAAATTGAGTAAAGAACGGAGCTGAATACGAGATTTCACTGACCTGCTACGGATAAGGTTGAAGTCACATGGTGTGCTATGACTCATCAGTGACTCATCAGTGTAACGATTACGTTTAGAAAATATCTGGACGTGAAATGACGAAAATGCCCTTGACCCTTTTCATAATTACCATTTGCCCTTGAATGAAAAGACCGTTTTGCCCCTGAGAATTTATGGAATAACCATTCTGACCCTGTGACTCACCATGTCATCATTACCTTTCTAGAAATATCTAGATATTTATAAGAGAAATAACCAAAATGCCCCTAGTCTTTGAGGGAATTACCAAAGTACCCTTTTTGTTGATTTACAAGTTTGCCATGAAGGCAAAATGGCTATAAAACCCTCACCCCACTTGGCCATGTGGCCACACCTTCTTTTTCTCTCTCTCTCTTCTTTCTCTCACTTGTTCTTCATGTTTTTCATGAGTTCTTGAGTGTTCATCAAAAGTTCTTTACAAAAACCCTAGTTTGATCTTCAAAAGTTGAAGTTTTTGGGTGAAAACTTGTTTCTTCTTCACTAATCTTTGATCCTAGGAGGTATGATCCTCATCTTAACTCTCTCAATTTCTCTATTTCATCTCTTGAATCACTTGATTCATGAAGATCCAAGTTTAGATCTAGAACTTTGAAAATCCATAGAAAAGTGTAGAAAAATCCTTTTGATACCAAATCACTTTCTATGAACTAGTCTCATCATTCTCTTTCACCATTCAAGAGCATGAAACCAAATGAGTTTTCTAGCCTTTTCTTTCAAAAGTGGCCAAAATCTTAGATGTGAAAAAGGTTGAGTTTTTGATTCAAGTTTTAAGGAATAAGACTTGTTTTAGTGTTAGGAGTACCTAAGGATCAACCACCAAAAGATTAGAAAGTTTGGACATCTCTAGCTAAATTTCTTAGGGTAGGACCGAATCCTCTTTGAGGAGGAATAGATGAGATTTGTCTTGTTTGATGTTTGATGTTTGATTGTTTGGTTGTTTGTAGTTGGTGACGATTATCAGGAGGTTCACAAACCGATCAACCGACTTTGATCCGGGAATCTGCTCTTCAATAGGTATGGGGGGTGAACCTCATCACACCAAGATGGTGGCGGTGAAGATGGTTGTTTAGTTTATGTGTGGGTGAAACCCTTTGGTTTGGGTTCACCATTCAATTTGGTTCTCTTGGAGAACAATGTGTAATAAGTGTAGTTTATGCTTTAGTTTGCTCTAGCATATGTCTATGATGATGTGATTGGATGAAAATCATTTTCATGTATGTTGAAAACCATACTTTGATCTCTAGATCAAGTAAGGATTTTTATGCTTGATTATGATTGAATGATGCATGATTATTGTTCATCATTATATTGTGAGCTTTTGAGCTATAACTTATCAAATAGGTGAAGCAAAATCTTCACATCCCATTGAGGGAGCATTCGGCCATGACCAAAGAAAAAGGAAGAACAATTGTTGTTCTTGAACATTTAAAATTCTTAAAGTAAGAAATTGTTTTAATATAACTTATGTTTCAAAGGAATAACAATAAGTGATTTGATCCAAAGATTAAGTAAAGTTTCAACTTTTAAGCGTCTTCACCAAAGTGAAACATGTCTTTTAATTTAACCTTAGTTTATCTAAGTGATCAAGTGATTTAAAAGTAAAATAAAGAAGTGTTTTCATGAGAAGTTAAATATAGTTTCATAAGGCATTTCCTTTATCTTAAAAACGAAGACGAAGTTCATCTTAAAACAAAGACAAAGTTCTTTTTCAAACATAATGGAGATCTTTTATCCTAAAGTTGATTAAATGAATCATAGTTAAGGAAGTTAGATGAGATTACATTTCCTTTCCATTAACTTAGACCATGGTTTTACACTCAGTCAAGTACCGAAGAACTCTTTTCAAAAATAGTTAAGGTACTTTGCTTGAGGCAAGTGCAACGTATTTCAAATCCAATGAGTTTTCAAATGAGAACAGTTTTGTTACCAAAAGAGTTTTTAACTCTTAATCGTAAAGTTTTACGTGAAAAACCTAAGTTAAGTAATTAACTTAGCGTTAAAGACAAGGGTTAATTAAGTATGGTATGTGGTGGAACAAGACCATGTACTATACCATTGATGACTTAGTACATCAATGACATCATAAGACTTAAGTGAATCAACACTTATTTCCATAATTGAAAATCAAGGATTAATATCTTAGAAAGGCTCAAAGACTTATCTAAGAGGATTCTCAATCCTTATTCATAATGCTTAGGACTTGAGACATAATTCATAAGACGTAAACACAAACACGAAACGTTTTGGGTTTTGAAACAATAGTTCGATGACAGACCGATGATTCGGATCCAGGTTAATCGTTCAATTGTTTCCGTCTTGCGATAACTGGAATGAGAGAGATCCTGAGGCTGTGCAGGTATGGGACTGTACGGTGGAAGGAATCCTGAGGCTATGCAGGTATGGGACTGTATAGTTAAGGGAAGGCATATAAGAATTGATTGGTACTACCCATACCAACAAGAATTATCTTCTTTTCGGGAACTTAGAACATAAGAACTTTATAGTTAAGCGTGCTTGACTTAGAGTAATTATGGGATAGGTGACCTTCTGGGAAGCTTCCTAGAAAGCGTGTGAGTGAGGACAAAACACGCTGAAAAGACTTGTGTTGGTTTGTGGGGACAGTCGGCGATTCTGAAAGCAATCTGGATCATTCCAAAGGAATCACGAGATAATTATCCGATGGATAAATGTTTTATCCGATGGATAAATGTTTTATAAAACAAAGATGTGTGTAGTTTCTAAGGAAGAGAACCTTAGTGAACCTTGAGGTTTATCCAATGGATAGACATTGCTTTAGCGCATTTGCTTTGTGTAAGCATTGGCATTTCATGTGCATAGTTGTAAGGCCTTGAGCCTAGGAGTTGAGCTTACACCTTGATGCGGGTGCGAATCTTACGGTGACGATCTTCAATGGTCTTTTTGGAGGTATCAGGGTTGGAAGGGCTGACATGTGACCAGTTGGTAGCTCTTCTGTGTCGTGGCGAATTCGAGCAATACACTGATATCCTCTACTAGATGCCGTACTTTTCATGTTTGGTCGAGAGTGTTACCGTAAAGCCAGATACGTGCACGTTACGAATTTTGTAGCATCTTGCTCATGGCAGCATCTTGCTCATGGCTGGCAGAAACCGGAACATGTCCTCCCATTCACTCTCTCCGAATGTTTTGTTAGCTCCATGGAGTAGGGGTCAGAGTAGTACCCAGTGGCATTGGCATTGAGTCATGTACATTGCACTGCATTGCATGCCTGTTGATGTTTACATTTACTGTTATACATCGCTGTTCTGTTTAAGAATGTATTATATTATATTGTTAGCTGTTTAACATGATTTATATTGAGAGGTTTAGTATGTGGTTTAACGGTTTAACATGTTGAGTACGATGTTACCTGGTGAGTCGTCTCGTTTTTACTACTGCTGTTTTGTTGTGTTGATGATCGGGAATCTCACCCATATCTGTATGTTTTCTGCTGGTACTTGCTGTTGCTGCTTGAACAGATGGACGCGACGATGGTTCGGTTCAGCAGTCCTTTTGAGTTCGGAGGTGGACTCTTTTGATGTTTTAGTTTTGTTGTCGGCCAGACTATGTCAGTTTTTGTAGTACCTTTTGGGAGCTATGACTCCTAGTACTTATTGTATTTCTAATGTCAGTCATACATTAGACTTATGTCCGTATATAGTAATGTTGATGTTTCTGTTTTCCGTTTTCTGTTTCTGAATTTATAATACAGTATGTCCTAGTAATGCATGGTGAACCTAAGTTCACTTATTAGTATTATTTATTACCTTTACTAATTCCATTACATCTTTATGAAAAGAAAAGAAAAAGAAAAATCGTATTTTCCGCATTAATAAATATTTTCGGCTTTATAAACGTTCGGGAATGTGACACTCGGGAAAGGGTGTTGCAATGATTGATGGCTGAATGGTGTTGTGATGATGAACCTGCTGATATATCCCTAAATTGGTTAATTAGGACTTCAATTCGTTAAATAATAAAGGGACTGTTGTTCCCCAAAAATATTCATAAGACATAAATCAATAAAAGGAGAGGTTTTTATGTTGATGGTTTAGTCATGAACCTAGGGATGATTTTTGAGAGTGTTAGGGTCTTTTTGATTAAATTATTTAACATGTTAATCGCTACCCAGAACAGTACTGTCACGCGATCAACACGACCATGCTGAACAGGGAGCACGCCCGTGCTCCCAATTGAATTCTGGGAATGGCCACGCTTTGAGCATGGCCATGCAGCACAGGAGGACGCCCGTGCAGATGTGCACGACCGTGTTGATGAGCACGGCCGTGCCTGAAATGAAGCACACCCGTGCCGGGGTTACGCACGCCCGTGCCACCCCTCTGGTCAGAATCTGAAACTTATGGTTTAATAGGGGTTTTAACCCCAATGTTCCCAATAATGATAGAATAATACACCAAACAAATGATGAAGTTAGATAACTTAATTATATAATAATTAAGACGTTGAGGAACGATGAGTTGGTTAAGACGGTGCCCGAGGGGTTACCGCACGATGATATAATTGGATGCCTTTAGTGGTCCAATGTTGCGATGATATAATTGGGTGCCTTTAGTGACCCAATGATAAGGATGATATTCTTGGGTGCCTTTAGTGGCCCAAGCGGAGGTGGCGGTTTGCCGTTGTTTGTTTTTGTGTTCATGCATCATATTGGGGATGTTAGTTGGGGGAAGTTCAACATAGGGGAGGTCATCCTAGAGTACGGCGATCTGGCCATCAACGTTTGGTTCACCCAAGGTTTGGTGAACCGTGGCCCCTCGTGATGAGGTATCCATAGTTTGATGCATTGGCTATCCAAGGTGTAACACCCCGATTTTCTATTTTTCCTAATTAATTAGTATTTATGAACTTATATTTTATTCAAGGCCTTAGAAATGGCAATAAAATATTCTGCGAAGATAAGAATGTCCTACACAACTATAGGAAGCCATGGTTAAGTTTCGAGCTAAAGTCAAACGGAGCTTGGTTTACGTTTTTCATGGATAATAGCCTTTTTCTACTATCGAGACCGAATTTGGACTCGTGAACGAGACAGTAAATCTCGGGATTTTATTCTCTACGTCTTTGTGAAACTCCGTCCTGACGACCGAAAAATAATAATAAAATATTATATTCGGTCGTATAATTGAAACGGGAGGCTTTTGGAGTTGTAAAGAGATTCAACGAGACCCAACAACGGATAAGCTTGATACCACATCAGGTCAACTCACTTGGGAGAGTATACCAGAGTCCTCATGACGATCAGGAATTTCGGGACGCGAACTTACCAAAATACCCCTAACTTAACCTTTTTCACAATTTACCATTTTACCCTTGAACCATATGACCTTTTTTACCCTTAATGAAATGTTAAGAAGGCTGCAACAGCCTTCTCCAGCCCTCATTTCACGCACCAACAGCCCCCCCTTGAGAGCCAAGAACTTGATCTTCTTCCTTTGAGAGAAACCACCATTGATTCTGTGAGAAAACCTTGTATCTTTGAAGAAAAACTTTATATGAGTATCTCACATTTGCCTGTACATGTTGGACACCCTCTTGTGTTTTTGAAACACATGTACAGATCTTGTTCATAGTTTCCCACGGGCACGTGAGGACTCGGATGACGGAGCGTTCTGAAGAAGTTGACTTTGGGTTGTATCCCAAGGGCTATTTTTAGCCGACTAGCTTAGGAGTCTTTTATTTTGAAGCAGCCTTATATTATTACTGCACGTATGTTGAATTTATGTCCTTAAGTCTGTAATAGGATATATATTACACCTGAACCTACATAATGTTTATGTTTTTATGCACCTTAATTATTAGCGTGTGTTATGAAGTTTATTTCTTCGTCTTGAGTTGTTTTGCCTATGCATGCAGAAAAAATTTAGAAACAGCGTTTTCGAACGTAACTAAATAATTAAATTATTTTCCGAAAGCAACCAGCGCTTTATTTTCTTGATTTATTCCGCATTTTGAGTTCAAGTATGTAGCACCCGGGAGGGGGTGTTACATTAGTGGTATCAAAGCTGGTCGGGTCTTTCGAGAATCCTTGGGGAATAGGTCTGTTATGTTTGTGTTGTGTTATCTCTGTGTGAACTTTGTTTGAATTGTTTCTCTGTTGAAGCAATGTGTGTTGACACACTAGTACACTGTTACTTGACAGACTAGCACTTGACTAGCACCAGAACCAAGGCCAAATCTGGAGATGTTTCAAATGCGGAAACACGAACATAACAACTGCGAGCTGAAAGGAGTTCTATGTTTCCAATGCGGGAAGATAGGACATTTCGCGAGGAAGTGCCCTACACCAAAAACCAAGCCGACTGTCAACAATGTGCAGACTGCTAGACCAACAGCGAGGGGAAGAGTGTATACCATGAGTGGCGCTGATGCCTCCGAATTTGATGATCTTATACAAGGTAGTTGCATCATAGCTGGTAATCTCCTAACTGTACTATTTGATTCGGGTGTGACACATTCGTGAATCTTTTTGAATTGTGTGAGACAATTAGACTTGCCTGTTTCTTCGCTATCTTTTGATTTGATTGTCACCACTCCAACTGCTAAGCATGTTGCTACTAATACACTATGTTTGAACTGTCTTATTACTGTTCATGATAAGAACTTTCTGGTTGACTTAATATGTTTGCCTTTGACTCAATTGGATGTGATCCTAGGCATGGATTGGTTATCTTCCAACCATATCCTTTTAGACTGTGCACATAGAACCTTAGTTTTTCCCGACCCTGAGATTTCTGGATTTTTAACTACCAACCAAGTAAGAGCTTCTTTGAAAGAAGGATCTCAGGCATACATGCTTCTATCCTGTTTAGAAATCGAGAGGGACGTCTTGAGCGATGTGTCGGTTGTGAAAGCCGAAAGTTTTTCCAGAGGACATACCAGGTTTGCCACCTGTGAGAGACATCGAGTTTTCGATCGATCTAGTTCCAAGATCTGGTCCGATCTCTATAACTCCATATAGGATGTCACCTACGGAGTTAGCCGAGTTGAAGACCCAACTAGAGGACCTGATGTCCAAGTAGTTTGTGAGGCCAAGTGTGTCCTCGTGGGGAGCACTAGTGTTGTTGGTGAAAAAGAAGGACAGGAGTTCAAGACTCTGCGTGGATTACCGTCAGCTCAACAAGATAATGATCAAGAACAAGTATCCTCTACCCCGCATAGATGATTTGATGGATCAACTTCAGGGAGCTGCTGTCTTTTTAAAGATTGATCTGAGGTCCGGTTATCACCAGATCAGAGTAAAGAATGACGACATACCTAAGACTGCATTCAGGACTCGTTGTGGTCACTATGAGTACCTCGTGATGCCTTTCGGAGTGACGAACGCGCTTGCTATCTTCATTGATAACGCGCTTGCTATCTTCATGGGCTACATGAACAAGATTTTCCGTCCGTTTCTGGATCAATTCGTTGTCGTGTTTATCGATGATATTCTCATCTACTTGAAAAGTCCCGAGGAGCATGAGGAACATCTACGACAAGTTTTACAGATCCTTCACAAGGAGGAGTTGTACGCAAAGCTGCCCAAGTGAGAGTTTTGGCTGGATGAAGTCAAATTCTTGGGACACGTGATTACGAAGGAAGGAATTGCCGTCGATCCTACAAAAGTAGAAGTAGTACTTCTATGGGAGAGACCCAAGACTGTGACAGAAATCCGCAGTTTCGTTGGACTGGCTGGATATTATAGAAGTTTCATCGAGGGATTTTCAAAGATTGTTGCGCCGTTGACTCAACTTACGAGGAAGGACCAACCATTCAGATGGACTGACAAATGTGGGGAAAGTTTCTAGACGATGAAGGAACGTTTGGCAACCTCACCAGTGTTAGTGTTACCTAAACTGGACGAACCGTACGAAGTGTACTGTGATGCTTCGCATCAAGGTCTAGGATGTGTGCTTATGCAACATCGGAAGGTTTTAGCGTATGCTTCGCGCCAGTTGAAGACTTATGAGAGGAATTACCCAACGCACGACCTAGAGTTAGCTGCTGTGGTTTTTGCACTGAAGATCTGGAGACATTACTTGTATGGATCAAAGTTCGATGTCTTCAGTAATCACAAAAGTTTGAAGTACCTGTTCGACCAGAAGGAACTTAACATGAGGCAGAAGACTTTGAGTTTCCGATTGATCTAGTTTCTAGGCTCAGTCAGATCTCCATAGTTTGGGCAGAATATTACCTATGAAGCTGGCCGGATTGGACTGAGTGAAGTGGAATTTCGTTTGGTTCTTGTGAGATTCGTCATCATCAGCGATGTTCTCGTCTGCTTTAAGAGTCACAGGGAACATGAGGAGACTCTGCGTCACGTGTTACGGAACCTACGGAAGGAGAGTTGACGTGAAGCTACTAAAGTACGAGTTTGACTCGGTGACAGTAAAATTCTTAGGTTGTACGATTCTAGACGAGCCTTTGTACTCACACTCCTGCGTAACCCTCAGTGTATTAGACATTTGAGTTGATTGGTTTAAAAGTAACCTTTGGCCTGGACATTTTCATGTCATTCTATCGAAAGATTTGTTGTGACTATTTCTTGAGTCGTAACACAGACAAATTCCTGAAACTGAATGTTTCTTGATGAAACTTAGTCTAATCACTTTTACTGTTGGTAACTGTGATCCAGTCTGAGATTCTTGCCAGACTGTTTATCTTTTGATTCCCTGATTTGTTGGAGAGTTCTTATGAAAGAAGCGACTTTATTAGAGTCATGGTTGTAAACATGTATTAGCTATGCATTTTTACACTCACGAACCTACTGAAGAATCTTTTTACATACTGGATATTCCTGTACTCGTTCCGATAGATAAAATCCTTCTATATACTTTCTTGTGAGAGTAAGACCAAAAAATTTATTCTGTCGGAAGATTTCTTCCTTAATCTTCGAGGACTGAGTAGCGACCAAGTTCAACTGATTACCATCAACTCAAGTGGACGAGCAAGAAGACGTTTCGATCTTTGAAGGATTAGTTGGGAGTAAGTGTACTACTCTAACTACGAACATCCTGTCAGCAGGATAGATGAGAAGAGATAGGTGTCATGTTAAATTATGGTGTGCTCGTGGGGATCAAGAGGATCCTGTCCAGTTTTGAGTCGCGAAATTTCGAGGACGAAATTTCCTTTAGAGGGGTAGTAATGTAATACCCTGATTTTCGAGTTTTCCTAATTAATTAGTATTTATGAACTTATATTTTATTCAAGGCCTTAGAAATGGCAATAAAATATTCTGCGAAGATAGGAATGTCCTACATAACCTTAGGAAGCCATGGTTAAGTTTCGAGCGAAAGCTTAAATGGAGCTCGGTCTGCGTTTTTCACGGATAGTAGCCTATTTCTACTATCGAGACCTAATTTGGACTCGTGAACGAGACAGTAAGTCTTGGGATTTTATTCTCTACGTCTTTGTTAAAATCCGTCCCGACGACCGAAAAATAATAATAAAATATTATATTCGGCCGTATAATTGAAACGGGAAGCGTTTGGAGTCGTAAAGAGATTCAACGAGACCCGACAACGGATAAGCTTGATACCACATCATGTCAACTCACTTGGGAGAGTATGCCAGAGTCGTCATGACGATCGGGAATTTCGGGACGCGAAATTACCAAAATACCCCTAACTTAATCTTTTTTGCAATTTACCATTTTACCCTTGACCCAAATGACCTTTTTACCCTTAATGAAATGCTAAGAAGACCAACAGCCCCCCTTGAGAGCCAAGAACTTCATCTTCTTCGTTTGAGAGAAACCACCGTTGATTCTTTGAGAAAACCTTGAATCTTTGATCACTCTTCATCCATTCTTCGGGAAGATCACTTATACGGTCTCCTAGTTTCTTGAATCTCTCTCAATCTCATGATCAAAATCCATTTTCATGAAAACTCATTTTGAGATCCAAATCTTTGAAAATTCATAGGAAATTGTAGAAAAATCCTTTTAATGGGAAACCAATTTCTTTGAACTCACTTCATCATTCTCGACCTAAACCCAAGAGCTCATGATCCAATTCTCATCCTAACTCTTAAACCCCAAAGTGGCCGAAACCTAGAAGTGATGATGAATAGTGTTTTTGATCAAATTTTTGATTTCTAACTCTTGATTCCATCCTTAGCTTTCCTATTGTCTTTGACTCCAAGTGATGGAAAACCATATCAATTTCTAACCTCTTTTGGCCAAAATGGCTGAATCCTTCATGTGACAAAACCTTGAGTTTTGTTTCACATCTTTGAGTGTTAAGACTTGTATTAGTGTTAACAAAGTTCATGAACCAACCATCCAAAAGTTTGAAACCAAATGAGATCCCTTGCCTTTTTACCTTTCATGGCCGAACCCTATACCTTTTAGGGGAAGGAAAATTTGTGTTTTGACGTTGTATATTGATATTGATTTGTTGTTTGAATTGTATTGTGCTTAATTGTTTTAGGCAACGAGAACGAAACCAGAGCCGGAGCCGAGAACCGATCGAGTTCGGATTGAACATCTCTGTGAGGTAAAGGGAGGTAGTTCATTTAAGTTTGGTAGCTTCATAGTGCTTGTTTTGTATGCATTGTGATGGCTTTGATTGATGATTTGGAGTTAATTTTGAATTAGTTATGAAGTTGTTTACTTAATGAAGCATTTTTGAGTATTCATTGATGATTTGTGGCATTAACGCCGTGGATGATATCTTATTGTGATATTGAACTGTTGATGCCTATATATATATATCCTGGATGGGCATAGGACTAGCTACGTCTCGATAATTTATTAAAAGACTCAAAATCCTAAATCAAAGTTTTGAAAAAAGCGTTTTAAAATCCAAAAGTGGATTTTGGAAAACATGTTGTTTTTCAAGAAAAGTTAAGTTTCCTTTTTGAAAAATTTATGTTCTTTTGAAAAGAAAAAGTGGTTTTTTGGAAATTCGTGCAAAACATGTTTTGTTTTAGAATAACGTTTTAAAAAGACGTGGAACTTTAGAAAACGGGTTTTGTTTTAAAGAAAGTGTTTTTCCCGGAAAATGTTCTCTTTGATCAAGAAACATTTTATTTCAAGAATAATAAACATGTTTTTTTTTTTTCCAAAGTTGTTTTGAGGAAATGAAACCAAAAGGTATTTTGTTTTCCAAAGTTGTTCTAAGGAAATAAAACCAAAAGGAAAAATGATGGATCTTTTAAGATGAACCTAAACCTAAAGACCGTGACGTGGGACTAGTGTTTTGTCAATTGAGCACTCGGACTTCGCGTCCTATGTTTTTTATTTTGAGCGGGCTTAATGCCTTTTGAAACGAGTCGTGGACTTTATGTCTCGACAATTGAAAGAATGAACGCAAAGAAAAACAGAAAACTTTATGTGTACATGGATAAACCGGCAGACGTGCCATTTGGAACCGAGCTACAACTCAAGTAGTTGAGAATTTGACCAGTCAAGACCACCATGTCTGTAGGGGCATTCTGTGTTCGAGATCCCACAAGTAGCCGATGGCGTAGCAACCCCGTGCCATGGTAAATCGGCTGCCAAACACGAATGAACTCGATCAAAGACTGGAGTATTCAGGATATGGTTATGACATGGTACCCTGGAACAATTGGAGTTCGGACCTAAATAGAGAGGCCGACTCATGAGGACAATTGTGTTATGGGTGTTACTACGGCCTATCACTCAATGTTGGGAAGTTAGAATCTCCGGAGTACCTGAATTAGAAAGATGATATTGAAGTCTCATGCATTATTATAACTCATGATAGTGTTTGAGGTATTATATTGTGTTTTATAGATAACTACTCTTATAACTGTATATATCTATGGATGTTTATACTGTTGTTCATCGTCTGTGCGGCTATCGGGATAAACTTTGTATGAGTATCTCACCTTTGCCTGTACATGTTGGACACCCTGTTGTGTTTTTGGAACACATGTACAGATGTTGTTCATAGGTCCCCGCGGGCATGTGAGGACTCGGATGATGGAACGTTCTGAAGAAGTTGACTTTGGGTTGTATCCCAATGGCTATTTTTAGCCGACCAGCTTAGGAGTCTTTTATTTTGAAGCAGCCTTATATTATTACTGCACGTATGTTGAATTTATGTCCTTAAGTCTGTAATAGGATATATATTAGACCTAAACCTACGTTATGTTTATGTTTTTATGCACCTTAATTGTTAGCGTGTGTTATGAAGTTTATTTCTTCGTCTTGAATTGTTTTGCCTATGCATGCAGAAAAATTTTAGAAACCGTGTTTTCGAACGTAGCTAAATAATTAAATTATTTTCCGAAAGCAAATAGCATTTTATTTTCTTGATTTATTCTGCATTTTGAGTTCGAGTACGTAGCATCCGGGAGGAGGTATTACACAATGGGTTCACCCATGGTTTGGTGGGCTGACGGTGTTGGAGCCTTTAGTGGCCAATATGTAACATCCCCTCGCGGGTGCTACATACTCGGACTCTAATGTGGAATAAATCAAGAAAATAAAATGCTGGTTGCTTTTGGAAAATACTTTAATTAAGTAGTTACGTTCAAAAACGCGATTTCTAAATTTTTTTTTGAATGCATGGACCAAACAACTCAAGATGAAGAAATAAACTTCATATCACAAGTTGATATTTATTGTTCATAAAAACACAAACATAACATAAAACCTGATCTAATGTATAACATATTACAGACTTAGAAATAAGTTCAACATTTGTGCAATAATATAATATAAGACTGCTCAAAATAAAAGACTCCTAAGCTGGTCGGCTAAAAGTAGCCATTGGGGTACAACCCAACGTCAACTTCATCAGAACGCTCCGTTGTCCGAGTCCTCACGTCTCCGCGGGACCTATGATCAACATCTGTACAGGTGTTCCAAAAACACAGCACGATGTCCAACATGTACAGGCAAAGGTGAGATACTCATATAAAGTTTATCACGATAGCCGCACAGGCGACAAACAACAGTATAAACATCCACAGATAAATATAGTTATATGAGCAGTTATCTATATAACACAATATAACAACTCAAACACTATCATGAGTTATAACAATGCATGAGACTTCAATATCATCTTTCTAATTCATGTACTCCATAGATTCTAACTTCCTAACATCGAGCGATAGGCCGTGGTAACACCCGTAACACAATTGGCCTCATGAGTCGGCCCCTCTATTTAGGTCCGAACTCCAATAGTTCCAACGTACCACGTCATAACCATATCCTGAATACTCCAGTCTCTGATCGAGTTCATTCGTGTTTAGCAGCCGATTTACCGCGGCACTGCACCACCGGCCACTTGTGGGATCTCGAACACAGAATGCCCCTATAGACCTAGTGGTCTTGACGAATTAAATTCTCAACTACTAGAGTTGTAGCTCGGTTTCAAATGACACGTCTACCGGTTCATGCATGTACACAGAAAGTTTTTCTGTTTTATTTGTGTTCATTCTTTTAATTTTTGAGACATAAAGTCCATGACTCGTTTCAAAAAGGCATTAAGCCCACTCAAATCAAAAAACACAGGACACGAAGTCTGAGTGCTCAATCCACAAAACACTAGCCCCGACGTCTCGGCCACTAGGTTTGGGTTCGTCTCAAAGGTTCATCTTTTTTCATTTGGTTTCATTTTCTTAAAACACTTTGGAAAACAAAACACACTTTGGTTTTCTTGAAACAAAACATCTTTTTGATCAAAGAGAATATTTTTCGGGAAAACACCTTTCTTGAAAACAAAGATGGTTTTCTAAGGTTTCACGCCTTTTTAAAACACTTTACTGAAACAAAACATGATTTGCACGACTTTTCACAAAACCACTTTTTCTTTTCAAAAGAAAATACGTTTCAAAAAGAAAGACAACTTTTCTTGAAAAAGCAACACGTTTTCCAAAAACCACTTTTTGATTTGCAAAACACGATTTTCAAAAATTTGATTCGGTTTTTCGAGTCTTTTAATAATTATCGAGACATAGCCAGTCCTATGCTCATCCAGGATATAAATATATATATAGACATCAACAATCCATAATCATCATCATAATATCAACTAAGGCATCCATGCCACAAATTATCAACAAGTGTGCAAATATTTTCATTAAATAAAACAACTTCAAATATCATTCAACACATCTCTAAATCATCAATCAAGACATCACAACACATATATCAAACATGCACTATGAAGCTACCAAACTTAAATGACTACCTCCCTTTCACTCTGAAATTTTCTTAGTCCAAACTCGATCAATTCTCGGCTCCGGCTCCGGTTTCATTTGCGTCGCCTAAAACAATTCAACACAATATAATTCAAACAACAAATCAACATCAATATACAACATAAAAACAAATTCTTTTTCCCCCAAAGAGGTTCAAGTTTCGGCCATGAAACGGTAAAAGGGCTAGGAATTGATTTGGTTTTCCATCACTTGGATTCAAGAACACTAGGAAAGCTAAGGATGGAATCAAGAGTTAGAAATCAAAAATTTGATGAAAAACACTATTCTTCATCACTCTTAGGGTTCGGCCATATTGGGATACATGAGATAGGATGAGACTTGGATCATGAGCTCTTGGGTTTAGGTAGAGAATGATGAGATGAGTTCAAAGAAATTGGTTTCACATCAAAAGGATTTTCCTACAATTTCCAATGGATTTTCAAACTTTTGGATCTAAGAATGAGTTTCATGAAAATGGAGTTTTGATCTTGAGATTGAGAGAGATTCAAGAATCTAGGAGATCGTAGAAGTGATCTTACCTTAAAATGGACGAACATTGGTCAAGGAATCAAGTGATTTCAACAAGTGAATCAAGGTTTTCAAGGAGAAATAGATTTTTCCTCAAGAACAACTATGGAGTTCTTGCTTGGGAGGGGGGCTGTGCGTGAATGGGGGCTGAGAGGGGCTGTGTTCAGCCTTTTAAAATGTCACTTAAGGGTGAAAAGGTCATTAGGTTCAAGGGTAAAATGGTAAATGATGAAAAGGCTTAAGTTAGGGGTATTTTGGTAATTTCGCCTCTCGAAATTCCCGATCGTCATGACGACTCTAACATGCTCTCCCAAGTGAGTTGACATAATGTGATATCAAGATTATCCATTGTCGGGTCTTGGTAAGGCCATACACGGCTCCGATCTCTACTCGATTGAAGATTTCGCTCGAACGGAGGTCAGGAAGTGATTTTTTTAAAATTTTTGTGAAATTTAATCAAAACGTAGAGAATCGAATTCTAAGACTTACTGTCTCGTTCACGGGTCCATCTGAGGTCTCCTGAGCATTAAATTCATACTGTCAGTGTAAAAACGCAGAACTGGACTCCGTTTGAGTTTTTGACTCAAAACTTAATCGTAGCTTCCTACGATATCGTTGAGCATGATTATGGTCTCGGAATATTTTATTTCCATTCCTAAGACCTCGAATAAAATATAAGTTCATAAATATTGTATAATTAGGAAAAGCTTGAAAATCGGGGTGTTACACAATGCGGATATGTAACTCCAAAGTTGTTCTTCCTGAGTTAGTTGGATCCACATGCATTGATGGAGTAGTGGAGTAGTGTTGCATTGCATCATATAGCATACTAGTTGATTGATGATGTTGAGATGATGTTTATATATGTAAGTGTATACTTATGACTGTTGCTATGTCATGATGTATGATCATCTTATTCATATCTCCATGCCGTTGTGTTTACATGTTTCCTTACTCCCCGTTCTTTATTTTGTTTCTTGGCATGTATCGTTTTTGCAGAGGATGACAAGCAGCCCGGAGAGGAGTGACTCTGAGGAGCCACCAATCATTGTTAGGGTTCTTAGCTTAGATGTTTTATTTGCTTTTGTTTTTCAGTTGTACCCCGAGGATATTTCCGGAACGGTTGTACCATCTCTGAATTGTGACATCGGGGTTGGTTTTATTTTATGTTGATATTTTCTTTATTATTTCAAGTATTAATTTAATCTTTTCTGCGTTTTGAGAACTAGTTCATGTGGTACCTTTTCTACCCGTGAACCTTTTTATAAAAGGTTGCATGTTTTATTTTTATTTTTAAATAATTTAATATTATTATTTAGGCAAAACTAGTGCTTTGGTCCCTTAAGTTAATTTAATTTTTCAAATTAGTCCCTTAAGTTTTTTTTGTGTCAAACAGGTCCCTTAAGCTTTTTTGTGACAAACAGGTCCCTTAAGTATTTTTGTGACATCGTAATTCACTGATTTAATAGCAAGACCATACACTGTCATGACAAATTAAGGGACCTGTTTGTCACAAAAAAAAAACTTAAGGGACCTGTTTGACACAAAAAAAAAACTTAAGGGATCAATTTGAAAAATTAAATTAACTTAAGGGATCAAAGCACTAGTTTTGACTATTATTTATCTTTAATGTTTTTATAACATGCGGGGTAGAAGGGTGTCACATTTATTGGTATCAGAGTCGGTCTGTCCTATCAGGCTGTGGTATGAGTCTGGTGTGAGTCTGTTGTGTGCTCTTGTTTGTGTTATCTTGTTTGTATTGTCTAGATGCTTTAAGTTAAAAGCTTTTGTTGTTGATCTTGTATGCCTACCTTTGAAAGATCTTGATGTTATTCTTGGCATGGACTGGTTATCTTTCAACTACGTCCTTTTGAACTGCTTTGATAAGACCTTAGTTTTTGGCACTCCTGCGGAGTTTACGGATCCGCCCTTTCTTTCTGCCAACCAAGTGAAGGCTTCGATGAAGGACGAAGCCCAAGTATACATGATGTTAGCTTCCCTGGAATTAGAGAGCCCTCCTGATGTTTGAAGTGTGCCTGTTGTGCGGGATTTTCCTGAAGTGTTTCCGGGGGATGTTTATAACTTACCCCCATAGAAAGATGTTGAGTTCTCCATAGATTTAGTGCCTGGCACCGGGCCGATCTCCATAGCCCCTTATAGAATGTCTCCTCTAAAGTTAGCCAAGTTGAAAGAACAGATAGAGGACCTGATGAAGAAGCAGTTTATTAGGCCTAGTGTGTCTCCATGGGGAGCACCTGTGTTGTTAGTGAAGAAGAAGGACAGTAGTATGAGGTTGTGCGTCGACTATCGGCAACTCAACAAGGTGACCATTAAGAATCAGTATCATCTCATGGACCAGTTGATAGACGCTTGCATCTTTTCTAAGATAGATTTGAGGTCAGGGTACCACCAGATTCGGGTTAAGTCTGAGGACATCCCTAAGACAGCGTTCAGGATGCGATATGGTCACTATGAATACTTGGTTATGCTCTTTTGTGTGACCAATGCTTCTGCTGTGTTCATGGACTACATGAACAAGACCTTTCACCTTTACTTGGATAAGTTTGTGGTGGTGTTCATAGATGTCATCTTGGTGTACTCCAAGACCAAAGAGGAACATGAGGAACACTTGAGGGTTGGCAGACCCTTAAGGAGAAGCAGTTGTACGCTAAGTTGTTTAAGTGTGAGTTCTGGTTAGAGGATGTGAGCTTTTTAGGACATGTTATCTCTAAGGGTGGCATAGCAGTTGACCTAGCTAAAATTGAGTCGGTGCTCTAGTGGGAGGCGCCGAAGTCAGTGACCGAGATTAGGAGTTTCTTGGGGCTAGCCGAGTACTATAGGTGGTTTATAGAAGGTTTCTCAAAGATAGCTTTACCCTTAAACCGTCTCCCCAAGAAGGGATAGTTGTTTGAGTGGGACTCTAAGTGTGAGGAGAGTTTCCAAACCCTTAAGAATAGGTTGACATCAGCACCAGTGTTAGTTTTGCCAGACCCTAGTGAAACTTTCATAGTTTATTGCGATGCTTCTAAGCAAGGTTTAGGTGGTGTGTTAACACAGGATGGTAAGGTAGTGGCCTACGCCTCTAGCCAATTGAAAACGCATGAAAAGAACTAGCCTACCCATGACTAAGAGTTAGGAGCTGTGGTTTTTGCCTTAAAGATTTGGAGGCATTACCTTTATGGAGCGAAGTTTGAGGTCTTTAGTGATCATAAGAGTCTGAAATATCTTTTTGACCAGAAGGAATTAAATATGAGGCAACGTAGGTGGATGGAATTCCTTAAGGATTATGATTTTAAGTTGACCTACCACCCAGGAAAGGCCAATGTAGTGGCAGATGCCCTTAGTAGGAAAGTTTTGCATGTCTCCGCTTTGATAGTTAGGGAGATGGATCTGATTGAGGAGTTTAGAGACGTTAGTTTAGCTTGTGAGGATACTCCTAAGAGTATTAGGCTTAGAACCTTGAAGGTTACCAACAGTTTGATGGATAGGATTAGGGACGGTCAGATGTTAGATAAGTTTTTGTTAGACCAGCGGGAATTGCTTGCTCAGGGTAGAGACCTTAGCTTTAGAGATGGAAGCGATGGGATCTTGAGGTTTGAAGATAGAGTTTGTGTACCAGATGTTCCTGAGCTTAGGAAGTTGATCCTTGAAGAAGGTCATAGGAGTGGGTTGAGTGTGCACCCATGTGCCACCAGGATGTATTAAGATCTTAAGCGCGTGTTTGGGTGGCCTAGGATGAAAAAGGATGTGGTTGAGTTTGTGTACGCGTGCTTAGTGTGTCAGAAAGCCAAGATAGAACACCAAAAGCGCCCAGAATGGCAGTGGAATGACATCTCTATGGATTTTGTGTCTTGACTCCCTAAGACTCCAGCTAGTTTTGAGGCTATATGGGTTGTTGTGGATAGATTGACTAAGTCTGCCCATTTCATTCCGATGAATATGGAGTATCCTTTAGAGAAGTTGGCCAGGTTATACATCAGAGAGATAGTTAGGCTTCATGGTGTACCCTCTAGCATAATATCAGATAGAGACCCTAGGTTTACCTCTAGGTTTTGGGATAGTTTGCAGAATGCTTTAGGGACAAAGCTTAGGCTAAGTTCAGTGTATCACCCAGAGACTGATGGGCAGTCTGAGAGGACCATCCAGTCCTTAGAGGACTTGTTGAGGGCTTGTATGTTAGAACAGTCAGGCAGTTGGGACAAGGTTTTGCCCCTGATAGAGTTCACCTACAACAATAGCTTCCATTCCAGCATTGGGATGGCACCTTATGAGGCTTTGTATAGGAGGAGATGCAGGACACCCTTGTGTTGGAATGAACCTAGTGATAATGTGGTGTTAGGACCAGAGATAGTACAGGAAACAACAAAAAAGATAAGGATGATTCAGGAAAAGATGAGAGTGGCAAAAAGTAGGCAAAAGAGCTACCATGACAAAAGTAGGAAGGTGCTCGAATTCCAGGAAGGTGATCATGTATTCTTGCGAGTTACCCCCACAACTGGGGTTGGTAGAGTGATGAAAGCAAAGAAACTTACTCCTAGATTCATTGGTCCTTACCAAATCTTAAAGAGAGTCGGCGAAGTCGCCTACCAGATAACCTTACCACCCTTCTTGTCCAACCTTCATAGTGTCTTTCATGTGTCTCAACTCAAAAAGTATGTCCATGACCCTAGTCAAGTGATAGTACCCGATGAGCTATAGTTGAAGGAGAGCTTGACTTTTGAGGTGTTACCCCTTCGAGTCGAGGATAGGAAGGTGAATCAGCTAAGAGGCAAGGAGATTCCTTTGGTCAAAGTCATTTGGAGTGGGGCTACTGAGGAAAATGCTACATGGGAGCTGGAGGGTAAGATGATGGAAGCATACCCACACCTTTTCATTCAAGGTATGTAGAAATTTCGAGGACCAAATTTTTATGAGGGTAGAATTGTAACACCCTGCTTTTTGTTAAGTATTTTTGTATAAGCTTGTTTGAATGTTTAAGTTTGTTTGGTTAAGTTATATTTGTTGGTTAAGGTCTAAGTGGGATTTTTGGCTTAAAAGTCCCTCTCTGGAACATTGGCATGCCCGTGCTGATTTCCAGCACGCCTGTGCCATTGTGCAGACCGCGTCTCACTAACGCTAAGTTCGGCACACCAGTGCCGAAGGAGTGCACGGTCGTGCCATGTGCGTAGTTTATATATTCGCACAGAAATTGAGAGTTTATGATTTTAACCCTCATTTGGCGGCTGCTACTACCCTAGTGCGACCAAACCTACCCCGTTTCCTATCTCCATCAAGCTCGGTGCGTTTTTGGAGTTTTGGAGACCTTCAGTAAGCTTTTGGTTCATCTATGCCAGTTCTGTAGGTAATGCTTCTTCCCATTCTTAGTATTCTTTCATATTATTTGATTGGAAACTGATTTGGTTAATGTTTTAGTTGACTAAGGCTTGGATTCGGACTGAGCCGCTTAGAAGGACGTGACCAGTTTGTTGTTTGGGGCTACCATTGTTGCAACCTTCGAACCAGGTATGGGGAGAAGGATAGTGTAACCACTAGGAAGTGGGGGTAGTGTAAGATGAGGGGTTCCCATGACCCCAAGGTTAATTGTATACTGTTTCTTTAACATGCCTGCTGCTATAAATGTTTGTTGCTATATGCCATTATGGCAATATTATATGTGTTGCTTGTTATGTTGGTATGTTTATATCATACATTGTTGGTTGAGTTGTTGAATATGATGATTGATGGCTGAATGGTTGTGTGATGTTGAACCTGCTGATATATCCCTAAATTAGTTAATTGGGACTTTAATTGGTTAAATAATAAAGGGACTGTTGTTCCCCAAAAATATTCATAAGACATGAATCAATAAAAGGTGAGGTTTTTATGTTGATGGTTTAGTCATGAACCTAGGGATGATTTTTGAGAGTGTTAGGGTCTTTTTGATTAAATTATTTAACACGTTAATCGCTACCTAGAACAGTACCGTCGCGCGATCAGCACGGCCGTGCTGAACAGGGAGCACACCCGTGCTGCTCCCAGTTGAATTCTGGGAATGGTCGCGCTTTGAGCACGGCCATGCAGCATAGGAGCACGCCCATTCAGATGTACAAGGTTGTGCCTAATAGGGAGCACGCCCGTGCTAAACGTAAGTGGCAGCACGTCCGTGCCTCCCCTCTGGTTAGAATCGGTGACTTATGGTTTAATAGGGGTTTTAACCCTAATATTCCCAATAATGATAAAATAATACACCAAACAAATGATGAAGTTAGATAACTTAATTATATAATAATTAAGACATTGAGGAACAATGAGTTGGTTAAGTCGGTGCCCGAGAGGTTACCGCATGATGATATAATTGGATGCCTTTAGTGGTCCAATGTTGCGATGATATAATTGGGTGCCTTTAGTGGCTCAATAATGAGGATGATATTCTTGGGTGCCTTTAGTGGCTCAAGCGGATGTGGTGGTTGCCCGTTGTTTGTTGTTATGTTCATGCATCACATTGGAGATGTTAATTGGGGGAAGTTCAACATAGGGGAGGTCGTCCTAGAGTATGGCGATCTAGCCATCCACGGTTGGTTCACTCAAGGTTTGGTGAACCGTGACCCCTCCTGATGAGGTATCCATGGTTTGATGCGTTGGCTATCCAAGGGATTCACCCATGGTTTGGTGGACTGCCGGCGTTAGTGCATTTAGTGGCCAATGCAGATATGTAAATCCAAAGTTGTTCTTTCTGAGTTAGTTGGATCCACATGCATTGATGGAGTAGTGGAGTAGTGTTGCATTGCATCATATAGCATACTGGTTGATTGATGATATGTAAGTGTATGCTTATGACTATTGCTATGCCATGATGTATGATCATATTTTTCCTATCTGCATGTCGTTGTGTTTACATGTTTCCTTACTCCACATTCTTTGTTTTCTTGTTTGGCATGTATGGCTTTTGCAGAGGATGATGAGCATTCCGGAGAGAAGTGACTCTGAGGAGCCACCACTCATATTTAGGGCTTTTAGCTTAGATGTTTTATTTGCTTTCATTTTTCAGTTGTATCCAGAGGATATTGCCGGAACGGTTGTACCAGCTCTGAATTGTGACATCGGGTTTGTGTTTATTTTATGTTGATGTTTTATTTATTATTTCAAGTATTGATTTAATCTTTTCCGCATTTTGAGAACTAGTTCATGTGGTACCTTTTCTACCCGTGAACCTTTTTATAAAAGGTTGCATGTTTTATTTTTATTTTTATATACTTTAATATTATTATTTATGTTTAATGTTTTTATAATATGCGGGGTAAAAGGGTGAGTCACGGACTGCTTTTAGGATTGCCGACTGTCCCCACAAACCAGCACGGGTCTTTGCAGCGTGCTTTGCCCTTACTCACACACTTTCTGGGAAACTTCCCAGAAAGTGTAACACCCCCCTCGTGTGCTACTTACTCGAACTCAAAATGCGGAAAAACATCAAGAAATAAAACGCTGGTTGCTTTCGAAAAATAGTATAATTAAATAGCTACGTTCGAAAACGTGGTTCTAAAAATTTTCTACAGGCATAAGCAGTTCAACTCAAAAAAAGGAATAACCCTTATAACACATACACCGATATTCACTGTTCATAAAAACATAATCATAACATAAGTTCAGTATAATATATCATGTTACAGACTTAAAGACAGGGTCAATATATGTGGAGTAAATAAATATAAGACTGCTTCAAAAAGATAGACTCCTAAGCTGGTCGGGCTAAAAGTAGCCATTGGGATACAACCCTAAGTCAACTTCTTCAAAAGATTTCGTTATTCGAGTCCTCACGCGTCCGCAGGGACCTACGATCAACATCTGTACATGTATTTCAAAAACACAACAGGGTGTCCAACATGTACAGGCAAAGGTGAGATATTCATTTTATAAGTTTATCACGATAGCCGCACAAGCGACAAACAACAGTTACAGTCACATATAAATACAGTTATAATACAATTATTTATATGAACCAATATCTCAAACACTATCATGAGTTATAACAATGCATGAGACTTCGATGTCACCTTTCTAATTCATGTACTCCGGAGATTCCTACTTCCCTTTATCGAGCGATAAGCCGCAATAACACCCTTAACACAATTGTTCTCATGAGTCGGCCTCTCAATTTAGGTCCGAACTCCAATTGTTCTATGGTACCACGTCATAATCATATCCTGAATAAACCAATCTCCGATTGAGTTCATTTGTGTTGGGCAACCGATTTACCACGGCACGGGGTTGCTACGCCACCGGCCACTTGTGGAGTTTCGAACACAGAATGCCCCTATAGACTTAGTGGTCCTAACTGGCTCAATTCTCGACTACATAATTTGTAGCTCATTTTCAAATGGCACGTTTGCCGGTTCATGCATGTACACAGAAAGTTTTCTGTTTTCTTTTTCGTTCATTCTTTCATTAGTCGAGGTATATAGCTCACGACTTGTTTTAAAGGACATTAAGCCCATTCAAATAAAAACACAGGACGCGAAGTCCGAGTGCTCAACCCACAAAACACTAGTCCGATGTCTCGATCACTAGTTTTGCGTTCTTCTCAAAAGATTCTTCGTTTTTCTTTTTAAAACAACTGGGGGAAACAAAACTCAATTTCATTTCTCGAGCTAAGACATTTCCTTTTCAAAGAAAAACATTTTCCACGGAAAACACTTTTTCGTGAACAAAATTGTTTTCTAAAGGTTCCACGCCTTTTTAAAACGTTTTTCTAAAACAAAACTCACTTTGTACTACTCTCCTCAAAACCACTTTTTCTTTTTCAAAATGACATAACCTTTTTAAAAGAAGATAACTTTTCTTAAAAAAGCAACATGTGTTCCCAAAAACTTTTTTGATTTCAAAACCCGGTTTTCAAAACTTCGATTCTGGTTTTTGAGTATTTTAATTATTTATCGAGTCATAGCTAGTTCTATGCTCATCCATATATATATATATATATATATATATATATATATAAAACAGCCCAATATCTCAATAACATTCATCAATGGCATCAATGCCACAATTCTAAATCAAATGCTCAAGTACAAACTTCATCATGTACATAAGTCAATCATTCACAACTTCCAATCATCAATCAACACTACCACATCTCATATAACAAATCAAATAGCATGAAGCTATCAAACTCAAATGAAATACCTCCCTTTACCTCTCTAAGTTGCTCAACTTAAATCTCGAATGATTTTCGGCTCCGGTTCTGTTTTTGTCCGCATCGCCTAATATAGTTAAGCACAATTCAATTCAAACAACAATCAACACAAAGTTACAACATCAAAACATAAATTTTCTTCCCCAAAAAGGTCCAAGGTTCGGCCAAGAAAATTTTAAAAGGCTAGGGATCTCATTTGGTTCTAAACTTTTGGGTGGTTTGTTCATAAACTTGGTTAACACTAAGACAAGTCTTAATACTCAAAAATATGAAACAGAACTCAATGTTCATCATACATGAAGGTCTCAGCCATGAAGGGAAAATTAGGCTAGGAATTGATTTGTTTTTTCATCACTTAGGTTCAAAGACAATAGGAAAGGTAAGGATGGAATCAAGAGTTAGAAATCAAAAATTTGAACAAAATCACTATTCATCAAGAACTCTAGGGTTTAGTCACTTTTGGATCAATAGGCTAGAATGAGAGTTTGATCATATGCTCTTGGGTTTAGGTAGAGGATGATGAAGTGAGCTCAAAGAAATTGGTTTCCCATTAAAAGGATTTTTCTACAATTTCCTATGAATTTTTGAAGTTTTGGATCATAAACCTGATTTTCATGAAAACAAGATTTGAACTTGAGATAGGAAGAGATTCATGAAGCTAAGAGATCATAGAAGTGATCTTACCTAAGAAAGGATGAAGAATGATCAAAGATTCAAGCTTTTTCTTAAAGGATTCAAGCTTTTCTTAAGAAGAAAATGGAGTTTTTCCAAGGAAGAAGATGAAGTGGGTGAAGCTCTAATATGCAGGCTGGGGGGCATGGGATTGGGGCTGACCAGCCCATAAAATGGGTCACTTAAGGGTATTTTGGTCATTTCCATCAAGGGTAAAATGGTAAAAGTGAAAAAGGTTAGGGGTATTTTGGTCTTTTCACGTCTAGATATTTCCAAACGTCATGATGACTCTGGCATGCTTTCCCATGTGATTTGACATAATGTGACATTAAGATTATCCGTTAGAGGGTCCCGGTAAGTCTATATGCAGCTCCGTTCGTTACCCGATTGAGGATTTCGTTCGAACGAAGGTCAGGAAGTGATTTTTTTTTTAATTTAACCTAAACATAGAGAATTAAATTCTAAGACTTCCTGTCTTGTTCATGAGTCCATCTGATGTCTTCTGAGCATTAAAATCTTACTATCAGTGTAAAAACGCAGACAGGGCTCCGTTTGAGTTTTCGGCTCAAAATTTAATCTTAGCTTCGTACGATAACGTTGAGCATGAATATGATCTCGGTTTATTTTATTTCAATTTCTATGTCCTTGAATAATATATAAACTTAATTATATAACTTGTTGATTTATAAAGATAGTGAAAAATCAGGGTGTTACAAAAAGTCACCCATCCCACAAGTGCTCCAAGTCAAGCACGCTTAACTACGGAGTTTTTATGTTATGGGTTCCCGAAAAGAAGATGCATCTTGTTGGTATAGGTAGTACCAATCAATTCTTATAAGCTTTCCTTCAACTTTACAGTCCCATACCTGCACAGCCTCAGGATCTCTCTCATTCTGATGTGAATTTATTTCATTCATGTATCCGTTTGCCTAGAAGTCTGCCAGGAGCCGCTTCTTGTCCGTGCCTCATGCACCGGCGATCACTCCCCTCCCTCGTCAGCCTCAGGCGTTACAAGCCCACCAGCTTCCGCCTGGTTCGTCCCCGAACCATATCGTACTGGGAAAGGTCCGCTCCGATACCATTTGTAACGTCCTAGACTGCTTTCAGGATTGCCGACTGTCCCCACAAACCAACACGGGTCTTTTCAGCGTGCTTTGTCCTCACTCACATGCTTTTTGGGAACCTTCCCAGAAGTCACCCATCCCACAAGTGCTCCAAGTCAAGCACACTTAACTATGGAGTTTTTATGTTCTGGGCTCCCGAAAACAAGATGCATATTCTTTTCAGGAGCCCAGAACATAAGAACTTCATAGTTAATCTTGCTTGACTTAGATTAATTATGGGATGGATGACCTTCTGGGAAGTTTCCCGGAAAGCATGTGAGTGAGGACAAAGCACGTTGAAAAGACCTGTGTTGGTTTGTGGGTATAGTCGGCAATCCTGAAAGTAGTTAGGGCCGTTACAGTGTACATTCATCAGACAAAGTACACAAAGGAGCTTCTGAAACACTTCAAAGTAGATGACTGCAAACCAATGAACACTCCTATGCATCCAACGTCCATATTGAACAAAGATGATAAAGATAAAAAGGTAGACCAAAAAGTATATAGACGTATGATTGGTTCCCTCTTATATCTAACTGCATCCAGACCTGATATCATGTTCAGTGTTTGTCTTTCTACACGTTTTCAATTTGATCCTAGAGAGTCTCATCTCTCAGCAGTTAAATGCATATTTAGATATCTTAAAGGTTCTACTAATTTGGGTCTACTTTATAAGAAATATGATGAGTACAGGTTAGTTGAATTCTGTGATGTTGACTATGATGGAGACTGAATAGAACGTAAAAGCACCAGTGGAGGTTGTCACTTCATTAGAGAAAATTTAGTGTCCTAGTCAAGCAAAAGGCAAAACACAATTGCCTTTTCAACAGCTAAAGTTGAGTATATTGCTGTTGCAAGTTGTTGCTCGCAACTTCTTTGGATCAAACATCAGTTGGAAGAGTACAACGTGTTCGAAGGTAACATACCAATTATGTGTGATAATACAGCTGCCATAAATCTATCTAAAAATCCTATATTGCATTCTAGAGCTAACCATATAGAGATTAAACATCATTTCATTAGAGATTATGTGCAAAAAGGAATAATTGATATACAATTCGTTGATACTGACCATCAATGGGCAGATATCTTCATCAAACCTTAGCTGAAGATAAGTTCATATTCATAAGAAAGCATCTGAACATGCATTTTATAGTCTGATCATGAATCCAATGCATGCGTCCAATAGATATTAGAGTACAATGATTGTAAGCCTAATATATGTGCTTTACCTGCTTATGTTTGTTCGTCCATGATATTAAATAAACTAAATCTTTGTCGAAAGGCATATTAAATTCACATTCCCTTAACGGAGTCAGTTTTCTTTTCATCATTACAACTACTGTTTTTTTTGTTTTCAAAGCAGGAATGTGTGTCAGGCATTTAATGTGCATGTCGCCTCATCTTACTTTTTCTTTTCTTTTCTTTTTAAATTATTTTGAAAAGGAAAATGTGAAACATTTTTAAAGCTTGCTCCTTTAAAGTTTAAACCTTTACAAAGAGTTTTCATGTTCAACCTTCTCTCTCTCTGAAATCTTTTGCGTAAAATCTCTACCCTTTTATCTTTGCAACATTGGCCGCTACTGGTTCTACAAAAGGAAAGGGAAAAACTATGGATGTCAAGAATGTTGAGATTCTCGTTGAATATAAGTTCGACCTGAAATTCTTCGTTGACCATGGGGTTGACATCTCCTCTCACATCCAACCTGCTGGATGGATAAATTTCTTTGAAGGTTCTCCAGTTATTTACCCTGCACTGATAAGGGAGTTCTGGACGAACCCTACCATCACTGTGAGCGAAATCAGAAATAAAGTTGTGGATACTGAGGTGATAGTATCAGAGGCAACCATCTCTAATGGTACTGGTTGCGCTCAATCTGGGATAACTTATGAGGATGACTGGGAAAAGGACTTGGGAGGACAAGAGTTCATCAAGAGTTGTTTGCAGAGGAATATCTCTGACAAGCTGATTGGTACCAAAATGACTAACAAGGCTAGGGTTCTACATCAGATTCTTAACAAGTCTATCATCTATAAGGCAGGCTCTAAAGACTCTGTCTCAAAGGCACATCAGTTCTGTCTAGTTCATCTCTTGCTGGATAGACAAGTAAATCTTCCTCACCTTGTCTTCGGAATCTTCAAGGCCAAGATTCAAGGGTTTGGGAAGAAGATAACCATTCCCTATGCTACTTTCTTGTCAAAGATATTTGAGAAGCATCTCATTTATCCTAGTCTAACAACCCTGTCTCCAGAACTAAAACAATGCTACTTTGGAGTTCATGGGATTGAACGTCTGGTTCAACCTGTGTTTGGAAAGCTTAGTCTCATGAAGATGAAGCATGACATAGTAACAACCTTCTTGGAAGAGCAAGCCAAGAAGAGAGAAGAAGATTAGATGAAAGATGCTGGTGCAAGTCAGACGCAAAATGAGTCTAATGATCGTCCATTAAGACACAAAATTGGGCAAGTTGGTCCAACCGCTGCAAGCCAACCTTCTGTTTGTGCAACTGTTCCTTCCGTCCAATAGAAGCAAAAAAGAAGATTGGTTCTTCGGACTATACTAGAATAAGATGATGATGATTATCAACCTATCTCTAAGGTGATCAAAGCTCAGAAACAACAAATACCATCTAAAGCACCAAGGCCAAAGCTCGCTCTAAGAAGGGCAAGGTCTTCAAGGACCATGGGCACTGCGTCCATTGCTGGAGGTAATATTGAATTCCTTACTCCATCTAGTTCAATTATTGTCCCTATTGTAGAACAACCCGCTGTAGTTGAGAAAATTGTATCTGAGTTTCAAAGAAATTTGGGCACCTTACCCTCACCCCCCTACTCAAACACAAACCTCACCTACCTCACCTCCTCAAACACAAACCTCACCTACCTCACCACCCCAAACACTACACTCTCCTCACCAATCACCACAACCCTCACTTCCTGAACCTATAACCTTATCCTCTCCTGACCAACACATAGACACAACTTCACCACCCTCACCACTACCATCTAAACCTAAAGACTGGTTCACACCTTGGGGTGATAAACTCTTCTTTGCTTTCGGAGCAATTTATACTAACCCTAGATACCCAAAACAAACCTTCCCTTATATTGATCCCACACCCCTCTATGAGAACCAAAGCTCGAATTGGGCTGAGGTCAAAACAAAATTTGCTACTTTTTTCTTTAAACACTCACCCCTACCCTCACAAAAAATCCTAAGGATCCAATCCCTCCACCTGTGTATGAATACGAGCCTTTTTCTCCTCCAACACCCCTAGGATGCATCCCTCACCCCTACCAACCCTCTGGTGAGCCCCTGCCCGATAAACACTACTCTGTTCATGGATCATTTCTTGTCCACCATGACCAGAAGAGGTTCCCACCTACGAAGATTTATCCAAATCTCATCATGAATAAAGCCTTTCATTGGTGCGACTACAGTGTTGCACGCCATATCATTCCACCGTATGAACAGAAGCGTGGCTGGACAAACTACAATGAAAGAAGGTTCGAATCTTTTGGGTTGCCAAAGTTCATTTTGGATAGAGATGTCAAGTTCATTCCTACTCATCCTGCTGTTTTCGGAGATTGTTCTGATATAAGGGATCTTCTCCCTTATCATGCCTGCAAAAATGAGCTTCAGATGCCTATAGAAGCTAAGATTGCTCACAATCTTTCAAGAGGCTAGTGGAAGACCTCTGTAAAGACAAAGTTGGGTGTTGTGCCTCCACGTTCCTATCCTAGAATTCCAATGTTGGATATGAATAATGACAAGGTTGAAAGAAAAAGGTTGGAACGAGATGGAAAGCCAAACCCCTTTGCCTTCATCCCCATGTTTTGTGTAACATCTCAAAAATTGGCTACTAGGTAATTTAATAGGAATTATATCATTTGAGTGATTATATTTCAAGTTTATAAGTGGTTAAAAGCTCCTAAGTGACTTAAAAAAAGTTAAATAGATGATTTTAAGTGTTTTAGGCCCAATTTCGCATAATATACCCCTCATGACCCAACACCCAACTTCAAATGGATATTTCATAGTCCAAACAAACTTATTTGGACTCAATGTCTTCATATGAATTGTAGGAATGTCTATTATCTTTCCAGAGACAGCAAATTTGTCTACAATGGATTCTTGTAGCTCGAGTTATGGTCAAATTCTTACATGCTATTCAGGTTATAGGGGCCAGCACCATTTTTCCAATTTCTAGCCTGGTTTTGACCCTCTAAACGTCCGTTTCAGATTTCGTGATCTTAGTAAAAGTTGTATATCTTTTGTTTATCTTTCCAACAATATAAATACCATAACTTTTGAATGTCTATAACTTAAGATATGTGTGAAATACTAAGCTGGATGTTGGGTAAGTGGGCCTTAACGCGTTTTTACACGTTTTGGGCTTTTGGGGCTCTATAAATAGAACCTTAACACATTTATGATGTATTTTTTAATCCTAATTACACCTAGAAACTCAGAAGCTGTTAAGAAGGGAAGAAATATAAGGATTTGGGGAGAAGAAGGGACTTTAGGCATGAAGTAGGGAGATCAAATGAGTAATCTTAGAAGTCCTTAGGGCGCATCTTTGGAGATCTTCCAGAGGTGAGTAGTAAAAACACCTTTTATCACCATTCTATGGTATTTCAAAAGGTTTTTGGGTTCTTTAAACTAATATTTAGATTTGTGGTGATTTTATTGGGAAAAATTGGGTTTTTGCCATCTTAGGGTCCAAGAACGTCAAATTGATTTGAGGGTTTTCAATAATTGATAAATTGATGTGATATTGGTTGTCTGCATGGTTTTGTTATATGTTCTAAGACTTGTTTGCTGATTTTCAATCATAATGTATATGCTAGACATGATTTGGAATGTCTATAAGTTGTTTTGGTATGAGTTATAGTTGCCGCGACATGCTCTATTATGTTATATGATGTTATAGTGTTTCCGTGACATGTTTTGTTATGTTATATGATGTTATAGTGTCGCCATGACATGCTCTTTCATGTTATATGATGTTATAGTGTTGTCGTGACATGACATTTTACCATTGTTAATGACGCAAGGAGCCATATGTCATGTCTTGGGGTCATGACATATGCCCGGATATGATTTAGAATTATTATTGATGCATGGTGAGATATCTCCTTCTGGGAAGGGGAAGACCCATTATAGATACCTCCTTCTGGGAAGGGGAAGGCAGTGGGGTGCCATTGCGTTTGTCATGAGCTCATAGACTTAAAATTGGGTAATTAATAAAGGAGACTTGGATGACAGATTGAGATTGTTTGAACACAATAGGTATCCTTTGTATGGATTTATTTATGTTATAAGGACTGACAATGATGAATTATTTATATTTGATGATGTTATAACTTGAGCATGAATTGCATGAGATTTGATTACTTATCCTTATTTTATAGAAATATTTTGAGTTATATTATTTTGAAAATAAACAGACACTAGGGATGCTTTTCCAGTTACCACGCAGGCTGAGAACAACGCTTTTGCGAAATCTTTTATAACTTATTTTATTCACTGGGATTCCCATCTCATTAGTAGTATTGTTTTCAAAGCACGAGGACGATACTATCAAGACCGAAGGGACTTGAAGACCCTTGTATAGTTTATTTAATTATTTGTTATTGGTTAGTATTTTTTTTAGAATAAGGAGAGCCGATTAAGGCTAACCATGTTATCTTTCACCATTGGGATATTTTCTAGTAGACGTCCGATTTTGAGGCATTTTATTATTTAATGTATGAATTTCATTAACTTTATTTATTATCTATTTATCGAGGTATTTTCAGACTTATATTATACTATGAGATTGTCATTTGGAAATTCTTATTTTAATAAATGTTTTAAAGGATTTTCATTACATTTTTTATATGGTTACTAATGTAACGAAAGACGTTACATTTTGGACAATGCATCGTGATGACGAGTCAATCTTTCCAAGTATAATGAAGAAACATTCAAGAGAGCGTGGAGATCTTGATTCCAGAACCTTCTGGGAAAGGCATATCTAGGAGTGCGCAGCTGAAGCTTCTTCATCTGGTTTAAATGAAGAAGACAAATCTAAAACCCCCACCGTCCGAGGACAATTCAGAATTTCTGATGTCACCTTCATGATTCTGGATGATCTCTTTAGGATTCTTCTCTACTGCACAGACATTGAGGATAACTTTGACCTTCAATGGGATGAATCTGTTGCTCCAGATGCAATTCAAATTGAGATGGTCCAAGAAGAAATAGGAGACTCTAAGGAGAACATGTCTGATCGCCTAAGTACTCAGCCTGTGCCTATCTCTCTGTTGTACAACCTACTGACCCCTCTCCATCATTATCTCTCAATGTCATTCCTAGACATGAGAATGCTAAGGCAACCAAGGCCACTACTAAAAGTTCACTCTATGGTTCCTCCTGAAATTCAAGACTTTGTCTAGAGATCCATATTAGCTGCTCTTCAAGCTAACAATGCAGAATTGCTATCAAAATGGCTGGCATGATGCAGAGCTTCTTTCAACAGTCCCCCAAACCTCCTCCACCCCTCCCTCTTCTTTTTAGTTTTCTTTTATCTTTAAAATTTTTTATGACTATGATGTTCTAACTTCACCTTTTGTCTCATGAGAAAAAAAGGGAGAAAGAAAGGAATTGTGATTTAAACTTAAAAACTTCATATGATTTCTATTGGGCTATATGCTTGATATGCTATATCTGCTTAAGTTAAATAATGATGATATCTGTTTGATATATTTGTTTATGTTAGACGCTGATAAAATGCTATCTTTTGATAGAAGCTTTTTCTTAGAGGGAGCCTTCTGGCTCTTTAGAAAACTTTTGTTCAATCAAATTTAGTATGTTTTGTCATCATCGAAAATGGGGGGATTGTTGGAAGCAAAGTGGTTATGGTCCATAACTCCTTAAGATTTTGATGTTAACAAAAGACTAAATTAGGTGAACAAAGATCTATTATGGTCTAACGTGTTTATGCTAAGTGTGTAGGTATACAAAGTCCAAAGACTTATCAGACTTTGGGTCTAATCGCACAGTCCATTGTTTTACTGTAAACGATAAATGGACGAAGTTCTCCTTGGACTATAACTCTGTCAAAAGTATATCTGAGTCCAAAGACTCATTAGAATAAAGTTTATCTACTTTTATTTCAAATTCCAATGTAATAACTTAGTTTTACTTTACTGAACTATGTTCAAAGCGCACCAATGTAAAATATAAATTGTTTCAAATTTATTGTCTATCATGTAAAAGGGTAATATCCCTTAGACAAAAAAAAATTCTGTAACTTAGTACTCTTGAACGCATAAAGTCAGTCTGTTCCCGACACAATGAAGTTGTGCATCTCAAAAAGGAAAGACAAAAGGCAACTTTCAAGTACAAGGAAATCTGTCAGTGCCACTTTCAGCACTCTCTCTAATAGTCTACCCTTCTTTCAAAAGCCCTTCACAAGCTATCAGACTCGAAGAGATTATGCATTTAATGCTCATCAGAATGACTCTTTTGCCAACCGTTAAAGAATCAAGTTTGGTCAAGACCTGAAGGCTGTAAATACCCTCACTCTTGAAGAAGCAAAGTTACCAACACTAAGAGCAACACCATCACAAACAAAAATCAAACAAGCTCACAAGCTATCAAGAAATCAAAAAGCATACAAAATCTCTTAAGCTTTCTTTGTGTTCAAACTTTCATACTACTCTTTGCGAAGAGTTGATTTCAGAGTTCTAGATCGTAAGTTTCATATTCTCACACATAGTGAGTTAGATTTAAACTTAAACACTTTCTTAAACCAAATCTGTGGTTGGGCCTGGACAGGCTTGTCTGTAAAAGAATACTTATAGTTGCCTGAAGAGATGTTAAATACTTGTGCATGAAAAGGTGTAGAATACTTGTAACAAAGTTTTTGTTATAGCGGTTAAAACTCTCATGTAGAGGAGACTAGACGTAGCTCTTGGGTTAAGAGTGAATCAAGATAATATTCTTATGTTATCTTCTCTCTCTTTTCTCTGCCTTCAGTCTATTTATAACTAAGGCTTGGCATTGAATTTGCTTTCTTAACGATCGTCCTTAAAGAATATGTTTTTAGTGTGCGTCCAAAGTTTCATATATATGCTTTCAGCGTTTGTTAAGCATCTTTACATCCAAACGTTTACGAAAAGCTATCTGCTTGCGAAAAAGGTTTTTAAAACTTAAGAAACACAATTCAACCCCTTTCCGATGTTTCCAACAGGTTCTTCATATGAATCGTTTGATGTATGCGAATCTTGCTTGTTGGGGATGATGACTAAGGTCTTATTCACAGGTCAAGGTGAAAGGGCAGGTGATCCTTTGGGCTTGATACCTAGTGATGTATGTGGGCCCCTAAACAAATCTTCTAGAGGTGGTTTTCCATACTTCGTTACATTTACTGATGATTTTAGTAGATATGGATTTGTGTATCTTATGAAACACAAGTCCGAAACTTTTGAAAAGTTCAAAGAGTTCAAGAATGAAGTAGTGAACCAACTTGGAAAAAGTTTTAAGGCCATACGATCAGATCATGGTGGTGAATGCTTAAGCCAAGATTTTGATGATTATCTAAAGGAGTGTGGGAGAGTATCCCAACTCACACCTCCCGGGACACCACAATGGAATGGTGTGTCCGAAAGGAGAAATCACACATTGTTGGACACGGTACAATCCATGATGAGTCATTCAGACCTTTGAGACTCTTTTTGGGGATATGCTTTACTTACAGTTGCATTCACTCTTAACCGTGTTCCATCAAAGGCGGTTGAAAAGACTCCATGTGAGATATGGTCAGGCCCTAAGCCTATTCTATCATTTATGAGAATTTGGGGTTGTCAAGTCTATGTCAAATGTCTAATGACAGATAAACTTGGACCCAAATCGGATAAATGTACTTTTGTGAGATATCTTAAAGAAACCAAAGGATACCATTTCTACCACCCCTCCATGGACAAAGTGTTTGTCGCTAAGACTGGAGTGTTCCTTGAGAAGGAATACATCTCCATAGGAGCCAGTGGGAAGAATATAGAACTTGGAGAAATCCACGTACCACAAAGTACTGATCCGCCTGCTATGGAACAAGAACCGGTTCCGCAAGATGTTGCATTCCAACCAACGATTCAAGTAACAGAAGAATTCCGTAGGTTTAACAGACCACGTCACCAACCTGAGAGATATGGACTTCTCCTGACTCAGGAAGGTGATGTGCTACTCATGGATCAAGATAAGCCTATAGCCTACCAGGAGTCCATAATTGGCCCAGAATATGAGAAATGGCTTAAGGCCATGGGATTTGAAATGGAATCCATGTACACTAACCAGGTATGGACCTTGGTCGAGCCACCCTAAGGGGTAAAACCCATAGGGTGTAAGTAGGTCTTCAAGAAGAAGACTGGCATGGATGGTAAGGTGAATACCTTTAAGGCGAGAGTGGTCGCGAAGGGTTTCAAGTAAATTCATTGTGTTGACTATGACGAGACCTCCCCAGTTGCAATGCTTAAATCCGTTCGAATCCTACTTGCTATTGCTGCATATTATGACTACAAGATCTAGCAAATGGATGTCAAGACTGCATTCCTTAAAGAGAATCTTCTCGAGGCTATGTATATGACACAACCCGAAGGTTTTGTCGATCCAAAGGATGCTGGAAAAGTATGTTTATTCCAAAGATCCATTTATGGATTAAAGCAAGCTTCCAGACGCTGGAATCTTCATTTTAATGAAACTATGAGACAGTTTGGATTTCTCAAGAACGAAGATGAACTTTGTGTGTACAAGAAGGTTAGGGGGAGTGACATTATCTTTCTCGTATGGTATGTAGATGACATGCTGCTTATCGGAAACAATACCCTACGCTATAAAATGTGAAAACATGGTTGCGGAACTGTTTCTTGATGAAAGACTTAGGCGATGCTTCCTACGTATTAGGACTTAGGATCTATAGAGATACATCGTTGAGGTTGCTAGACTTAGTCAGAGTACATATGTTGACAATGTGCTTAGGCACTTTAACATGCATGATTCCATAAAGGGTCTCTTGCCTATGTCACAAGGCATATACTTGTCCAAGGGACACTGTCCTACTACATCAGATGAGAGCAAACACATGAGTAAGATTCCATATGCTTCGGAAGTTGGATGTATGATGTATGCCATGATTTATACTCGACCAGATGTCTCGTATGCTTTCAGCATGACGAGCAGGTACCAATCTGATCCTGGTGAGAGTCATTGGATTGCAGTCAAGAATATCCTCAACTACTTGAGAAGAGGATTCATTCTTGGTTTATGGTGGTGAGGAAGAGCTTATTATAAAGGGTTACGCCGATGCTAGCTTCCAAACCGATAAGGATGATTCTATATCGCAGTTTGGATTGGTATTCTGCCTGAATGGTGGCGTTATTAGCTGGAAGAGTTCAAAGAAGGAAAAAATTAACGATTCTACTAAAGAGGCTAAGTATATTGCCGCCTCCAATGTAGCCAAGGAGGCCGTTTAAATCAAAGAAGTTCATTACTCAAGTTGGTATACTTGCTAGCATTGCGAACTCAATTGACCTTTATTGTGATAATAACGGTTCAATCGCGCAAGCCAAGGAACCCAGATCTCACTAGCAGTCCAAACATATACTTAGGTGCTTGCATATCATTCGATAGATTATCGATAGAGGAGATGTAAAGATATGCAGAGTACCAACACTGGGCAATGTCACAAATTCTCTGACCAAGCCTCTTGCTTAGCAAATGCATGACGCTCATACTACATCGATGGGTATTAGATTTATGCCCGATTGGCTGTAGTGCTAGTGGCAGACTATTGATGTAAGCCCTAGTGGCCAATCTATTTATTAGATTTACATTTGTATCATAACTACGATTTATATCATTTATAATATAAGGCATTTCAGTTTATTATGTTATCTCTTTTGCACATAATAAAGTACACAGAATAGTAGGTTCAGTTCATTAGAACATCAAGTGTAACTTGATTGTAAGACCTTATTGAACATTAGAACACTATTCTTAAAATATCCATAGTCAAGTATTATTGTTATTTATGACAACAATAATACATCGGGACTATTATATGAGTAGACTGACAACCACATCTCATGGGTTATGGATATGAGATATCAAGTCTTCACTTAGGTATAAATATTAGAGTAATTTTTATACTGGATTGATCCACTATGAGAACGCTACATATTAGTTATGTAAGTGTCATAAGTGCTTCTCATGGCAACCATAGTGAAATAGTCCTTCTGTGACGCTCCCAAAACTTAACCTCACTAGATCTGATACCATAGAAACATACAAGAAGAGAGTTACTTAAAACTTACACATATAAGCAATTATAACAACTTAAAGCTTTGCATCAAAGCTCCGCCTGAAAGCCATGGCAAAAAAAAAAAAAAAACAGATATACTCACAAAGAGACACCCCTCTGGCCGTGGTACAAATACTACAGAAGACTTAGGGATACCTCTAAGGCTCTTTCTCTACTCAAGAAGCACCCACGTCAACGTCGTTGTAAAAGATAGAACCCACCTCGATCCAACATCACTTACTGTAACCCTCCCATCAGCCAACCAGCACCTCCGTCTTCAGATCACGACCCAAATATCATTTATGTAACACACAGGGAAACATGCACAGGAGATAAAAAACTCTACAACTATCATGCATAGGGAAAACACATAGAACATAAGACGCCAACATACACAACAATACGCACAAACATCTCTCGAGACCACCACAACAGTCAACTCCAGATTATCACAACTAAGGATCACTTCCTATTCAACATGCACAACTGAGTCTACATGATTGGCCAATTCGACAACATGCAATATTAGCAATGGGAATGCAATGGTCAACCTCCAACTTTGAGGAATTACAAACTAGTCTCCATCTGTGATAATTACCATTCGCCAAGGTAAGAATGTTTCCTCCAACTGTGAGGACTTCGAGTTGGACGTTCAGGTAACCGCCTCCTGAGTTTCCAAGACAATGCAACAGTGATTCCTCCAACTGTGAGGAGCATTGCCTCCCCGTGCCCCTCCAAATGTGAGAAGACCCGATAAGTTCTCCAACTGCGAGAAATCACCTGCATCCCCCCAACTGTGAGTTCAGCCATCTTGGTGGCCCCGAAGTGTCCTTCTCGAACACCGTCCTCGTATGACAACCATTCAAACTGCCGTTGCAGTTGTATACATGACTTTTCACCACAACAATGAAAATGCTATGATTATGCATCCATCAGCTCAACAACGTCCTAACAACAACTTAACCAACGTCTCAAGGTCCACATCCCCAACTACTAGGATATCACTCTCCAACTATGAGAGCCAGCTTCAACTGTGAGATCAACTTACATATTCTACTAGTCGGATACCATAAATCGTTCTATCATTCTAAAAACACCAATCATCTCCAAATTCAACCAAGATCAGAGCAATCACAAGATAGTCACATCAATAGTTCATAACAGACATCATGTCATCATAATAAGCATCTCATAAAGGATCATATCTATCATTTTATCATATATGACATAATTTAAGTATGTTATCAATTACAACATATAGACATACAACCTCAATCAACATATATCATAGATCAAACTAACAGTGATAAACCTACAATGCCTAAAACTACATTGGTACCACGATCCCGTAGTAACCGATGTGAGTTAGGTGTTGTCGGTTACTCAACCACTAGTACGGTTTGAGGAGCCCTACACATGTTAACAGTTATACTCTACGCCTACTTTTCCCCGATACTTGAGGTTCCTTCCTCCTCACCTGGTCATTCATCCCGGTATGCACCTACACCAACGCAACGAACACAACAACGGCCACCACGAGCTCACTACCACCACCACCACTTGCTTGCAGCTACCACCATGTTCCTCTCACAGCCGCAGTTTCTCCCTTAAAGACGAGCACCACCACGTCACGAACTTTGAACTAACCACGGGAACAACATGCAGACATTATTGTTAACCCTAGGGCAACTCAAAAGTAAGAAAGATTCGAGGAAAAGCTCAAAGAACACGAAGAACGTAAAGGTCAATGTGTTAGAGACTCGAGCATACCTTCGAGGAATCGAGAAATCAATCGGTTAGAACTGAAGTTCTCTAAGGCCTGATCAAAATGGTGTAGTCAGAATCACGATCTGACGCCTTTATCTTCCACAAGCTCAAGTTTCTCTCACTAGAACCTCAGACCCTCTCTCTCTACTAGTCTTAGCAAGAAAATGAAAATGATTTCGTGCCAAAGAGAAAAGAAGATCTGTTGTGCACACTAAAGCGTGCAGCATTCCCATGCTCAAACGTTCCCACGCTCTAGTGTGGCCATCCCCATGCTCTAGCATGGTCGTCCCCATGCTTGATCATAGCGCGCTGATCGCCACGTCTCCTGCCACGCGCTTATGCGCGCTGACATGCATACCTCCACGCTACCCCCTTCCACACTTTGACATGCACCAACCCCACGCTCGAGCATCAACAGTCAATGTTTAAGTGTTGGGTTACTCAACATCAAAGCGTTGGATGTTTATCAGACCCGTTCTTTCACGTTTCTTCACTTTCCGAGCTCGTTCCACGACCAAATTCCCTCAAATTTGGACCATAGCTTCCTTATGCCACAAATAACAGTATGCACCCTTCAAACATACTTAACTCAGGTCTTAAACCTTATTTAGGAAAATAGGATGTTACACTAAGCACTTAATGTGACGCTCCCAAAACTTAACCTCACTAGATCTGATACCATAGAAACATACAAGAAGAGACTTATTTAAAACTTACACATATAAGCAATTATAATAACTTAAAACTTTGCATCAGAGCTCCGCCTGAAAGACGTAACAGAATACTCACAAAGAGACACCCCTTTGACCGCGGTACATATACTACAAAAGACTTAAGCATACCTGCGAGGCTCTTTCTCTACTCAAGAAGCACTAACGTCAACCTCGTTAAAAATATATCCCACCTCGAACCAGCATCACTTACTGTAACTCTCCCGTCAGCCAACCAACACCTCCGTCTTCGGATCACAACCTAAATAACATATATGTAACACACAAGGAAACATGCATAGGAGGTAAGAAACTCTACAACTATCATGCATAGGGAAAACACGTAGAACATCAAATGCCAACATACACAATAACACGCACAGACATCTCTCGAGATCACCATAACAGTCAACAGTTATAGGAGCCCTACACAACCGCTAATAGGGTTCGAGGAGCTCTACACATGTTAACAGTTATACTCTACGCCTACTTATCACTGATACTTAAGGTTCCTTCCTCCTTACCTGGTGATTCATCCCGGTATGCTCCTATACCAACGAATAGCCATGACCCTCGACCTCACGAATGTAATGAACACGACAATGACCACCATGAGCTCACCACCACCACCACTTACTTGTAGCTGCCACAACCTTTCTCTGACAGCCGCGGTTCCTCCCTCAAAAATGAGCACCAGCACGTCCACGAACTTTGCCCTAACCACGGGAATAACATGCAAGCATTATTGTTAACCCTAGGGCAACTCAAAACCAGGAAAGATTCGAGGAAAATCTTGAAGAAAACGAAGAACACGAAGAACGTAAAGGTCAACGTTTTAGAGATTCGAGCTTACCTTTGAGGAATCAAGAAATCAATCGGTTAGAGCTTAAGTTCTTGAACCCTGATCACAACGGTGTAGTCGGAATCACAATCCAATGCCTCAATCTTCCCCAAGCTGAAGTTTCTCTCACTTGAACTTCAGACCCTCTCTCTCCACTAGTCTTAGCAAGAAAATGGAAATGATTTCGTGCCAAAGAGAAAAGAAAGAAAAGACTTAAGAGCTTGCTGATCTGCTGTGCATGCTAAAGCGTGCAACATTGCCACGCTCAAGCGTTCCCACGCTCTATGTAACATCCTCATTTCCATAACCTTGATTACTGTGTGGATGTATATGTGCTTAAGATTGATAAGTGTTTAATGCTTGAAAGTATGCTTAAAAGGTATGTTAAGAGTTAGGATTGAATTGGGGGAGAGATGCATGAAGAAACGTGATTCTGAGCAGGACGCTAAAGCATGGATCAGGAGAACGCTAAAGGGTTGTGACGCTCCAGCGTGGAGAATGATGGATGCTCAAGCACGGCTCTCCGAACAGTTGACTAGCAGTGATGGGACACAAAGTGACACGTCTCAGTTACGCATCGCAGCTGGCACGTGAGGGGCGGTGATTTGGCGGTGAGGAAACGTCAACACTCAAGCGTTGAGAAAGCCAACGCTCAAGCGTTGCAATGCTAAAGCATGGAGTTTTGGAACGCTTAAGCGTTGTCAGCCGAATTTTACCCCTATAAGTACCTCATCATTTTCACCGAGGGAAGAATTTTTGTTCTTCTATTACTGATACAGAGAACGTGAGAAAGACCAGAGGTGAATTATAAGGCTTTGATTTGAGGTTGTGATCTGTTCGTTCGTCCGATTGAAATTTTGATCCTGTTTTTGTGATCAGCTCTTCATCAACTTTGATTCTACAAGTTTACTTCTTTGATATGTCGAGGGGCAAGTTCCGGAGTTGCATTCGGGACCCTTTTGGAGAGAAGAGGTCACAACTATAAGAAGCTAGTGGAGAGCTCAATGTGTTCATTGTGTTCATGATCGTTGCCATATTTGCTATCAGGAAGGGAGAAAGAACCACAATTCGTCAATGAGCCAAGAATATAATAATATATATTGATATGCATAGGGCGACCTAAACCGTACTAGTTGTCAAGTAACCGATAACACCTAATTCACATTGGTGACTAGTAGTTGGTGGTACCAATGTAGTTTTAGGCATTATAAGTTTATCGCTGATAGGTTGATTTATGATGGTTTGAGTTTGCATGCTTGTTATGTTAATATGCCTAACATGATATATATGTTGATATGTATGTTGTGCCTAGTAACAAGCTTTACGGTTATTTGAACATGTGCCTATGAATCGATATTATGAACATGATTGTTTAATATGGTTATGGATGCTTATTATATAATTGTTGTGATTATTGTTGCATGAGTAGAGATAAGCAGTAATTCTTGATAATTTGAGAGATGAGTATGTGGTGAGGAATTTGAGGATATATGTGTTGTAGCACTTACCTAGAGATTATGTTGACGTAATTATATTGAGGTATAAAGTTGGTACTCGAAAAGTCGGGAAACGTTGGTTGTAGTTGTGTACAAGTTGGGGGTCACTAAGCAGTTGATCCCGAGATGAGTCGGTGAGGTTCATGCTGCATCATTGTTGTTCATCACTTTGTTGGCGACAGGCGATCGATCTTGACTGCGGCGAAATGGTCGTGACCGTAAGTTGAGTTGTTAACGGGTGAATATTCTGACCTTACCTGCGGATAAGGGAATATGTCGTTGCCGTAAGTTAAGTTGTTGACGGGCGAATATCCTGACCTGACCTGTGGGTTGGGGGATATGTCTTAGCCGTGAGTTGAGTTGAATTGAGCTAAGAGGGCTGTAAGCCGAACCCTGCATTACGGGGAGTGGCAGAGTGATGGACGAGACATCTTGATCTGCCGGGGATGTCGCGTCGTGGCCACGTCCATATAGTTGCTAGATGCATGAGTGTGAGAGACACTAGTAGGAAGAAGAGAACTTGAGAGATGGTTGTGTGACCTTATGTGCCGTTGTGTGTGCTATCTATATATCTTATTTTATAGTTGTTTACCTATCTATGATGTATTGTTGTTTCTTATCTCCCGTATTTCTCTATATCGTGTTCTGTTACTTTCTCGATCATACGCGAAGATCCTGCTGAAGATTTGCCGGAAGAGATCGATGGCACATCTGCTGAACCTGATGCTGGCAGGAAAGCAACAGATCCTAGTGCTGGGGTATTTTGAGTTGTTGTACGAGGATAATGACCGCTTTTGGGAGGTTGACTACTCTCAGCGATGAGTTGTCTATTCTAGACCGACTACCATATACTTCAGAGCATGGGGATCGTCTAGGAGCTATCTTGTTGGAGACTTTCGTATTGCACAGAGGCTACCCTTGGAGAGATTGTGGAATAGGCCATGGGAATACCATCATGATTTAGATGCTGGTTGGATATCTCACACATCGTCGAGGATTGGTTTTGTAGCTCGAAGCCAACATCGTCGAGGGCAGCGGAGGATGAGGGAGTATCACCGACGCAGGATCGTGATGTCGGAGAGTGAGATCGAGTACGAGGCTTTGCAGACTTATCGTCGGAGACAGCGTGCTTCGGTGGGGAGTTCTTGATATCCACGCTAGAGTCTTGGTTGGGTAGGAATCCTAGTTTTTGTTATGGCCAGTATGGGTTTGAGCGAAATGTATTTTGGGGCCAGGAGAGGAAATCTGATGTATCTTTCTTTTGTTTACCATGCTTTCAGTTGTATATGTTTGATAGTTGTGTACTCTGTTGGTTCATATCAGTTGTTGTAGGCTCTACTGATGGAGTCAATACTTTTATGTATCTACGTTTGTATGGTTGTGGTATCAATGCTGTTTAGTTTGGTGTTTTTAATTTTCTGCATTTTTATGTGATCACGCTACGTTGTGACGTTAAGGATATGAGTTCGGGTTACTATATGGGACCTCCGATGAGGGATTGTCTCATTGAGGTGGTATCAGAGCAGTTTGATTCTAATTGGACTGCTTGGTTTAGGAAATGATTGTTGGCCGTGTCTAGTTGAACCCGCATCGGGTATTGACCATGCTTAGAAGTTGGGTAGAGTGTCCGGTATGTAGGTTATTGAAAGGGATAATTGTCTCGTGCATTTGTAAGGCATATAATGCATGTATACGATAGTATAGTATTGTATGTCTTACAAATACGAGCTAACAATTTCTTTTACAGGAAATTAAATGGCTCATGGAAGAAGTAGAGGAACTCGAGGTGGAGGACGTTGCGGAAGAGCCACAAAGGGTATAGCTGAACCCAGGAATGGTAATGGAGAGAATTCACACGTTGGTGGTGGGGCAGAGTCCACTGAAATTCTAAGAACAGTTAGGAAGCTAGCAACCGCAATGCTGCAGCAGACGTAATAGAACGCTTAACTGTTGCAAGTGACCATGCAACAACAACAGAGGCAGAACCAGCGAGAAGAAATAAAGACTGAAGATGTAGGGTTGAGCACTTTTCTAAAAGGGAAGCCACTGCAGTTTAATGGTGACTTCAATCCAGAAGGTGCAGAATTTTGGATACTAGAACTCGAGAAGATCTTCGCGGAAATGCACTGTCGTGAGGATAGGAAGGTGACTTATGCATCCTTCATTCTGATGGGAGGTGCAGAGCTGTGGTGGAAAGGCAAGCAAAGGATGTTGGAAGCAGAAGGTAGAGTCATCAACTGGGAGCTATTTCGGGAATACTTTCTGGAAAAGTATTTTCCTAGACTGATGAGAAGGGAGAAAGAGAAAGAGTTTATGGGATTGAAACAAGGTAATATGTCAATTGGTGAGTACGCTGCAAGGTTTGAGGCGTTACTCAAATTTTCTGAGTTTTACCAAAGGTTCCCTGAGGAAGAATGGGTGTGCAGGCGCTTTGAAGATAACCTGAAGTATGATCGGTAGAGGGTGATCACGCCACTGAATATCACTCGATTTCCTGAAATGTTCGAACGATGTTTGGTAATATAGAATATCGATAAGAAGAGACAGGTGTAACTCCCTTCGTTACATTAGTAACCCAAATTAATAATTTAAATAAAACAAGGAAAATAAAAATTTTCATAAATAAATACCGAATAAATATTTAATATAATATTAATCCAAAATAATTGTTTACATTAATACAAAGTCGAAATAACATAATCAGTTTCAAAACCTCAAAACAGGGCGTCTATTACATCTCGCATAAGGAAATAACTAAAAGATAATAAAAGTCTTCCTGGCATAAGCCATACAATACTAACCAAGCTAACTACTGTGTTCTCCAACACGTACACTCTTAAGAGGTCCTCCAATGACAGAATTGCTCGTTCAGACTGACCATCCATTTGAGGATGATAAGCAGAACTCATACTTAGCTTAGTTCTCATTGCACTGTTTAAGCTCCTCCAAAACCTTGAGGTAAACCTTGGATCACGATCCGAAACAATACTTGAAGGTATCCCATGCAACCTTACAACCTCCTTGATGTAGATCTGAGTCAATCGCTCCAGAGAGTAACTTTGATTGATAGGTAAGAAGTGAGAACACTTTGTCAACCTATCAATGATCACCTAGACTGCAACACACCTTTTTTGAGTTCTCGGCAACCTAGAAACAAAGTTCATGGCAATGCTAACCCACATCAATTCTGGGACATCTAGCGATTGCAACAACCCTGCTAGCTTTTGGTGTTCAATCTTCGCTTTCTAACACACCAAGCATGTTAGGACATACGTCGCCACATCTTTCTTCATCCCCGGCCACCAGAACAACTTCTTCAAGTCCTGATACATCTTGGTAGCCCCCGGATGGAAACTCATCTTGCTGTTGTGTGCTTCCCCCAAGATCATATTCTTAACTTCTCTATCCGCTGGCACACAAACCCGATCACCATACCTAAGCAGAACATCGGTACCTCTTCTAAATTCCGAAGTCTTACCTTCGTCTATCAACTGAGTCGTGCCCTCGAAGTACTTATCCTCAGCTTGTTTCTTCCATAAAAGTTTCAGAAAATCGCTAGTTACTTTAACCATCCCATATTTAGCTTATCCTCGACGATTTCTGCTTCCAAATTCAGATCTCTAAATGTCTCTAACAACTGTAGCTCCTTTACCATCATTGCAGACACCTGTAGGGATTTCCTACTAAGCGCATCCTCTAGTCCTTTATGAATTCCATCCATCTTCGTTGCCTCATGTTCAACTCTCTCTGGTCGAATAGATACTTCAGGCTCTTATGGTAGCTAAACACACTGAATTTAGCACCATAAAGATAGTGTCTCCATATCTTCAATGTAAACACTATCGCAGCCAATTCCAGATCATGCGTTGGGTAGTTTCGCTCATGTACTCTCAACTGCCTAGAGGCATAAGCCACCACTTTTCTTTTTTGCATGAGCACACATCCCAAGCCTTGAAAAGATGCATCAGAGTATACATCAAATCATCCTAATGGATTTGGTAGCACCAACACAGGTGATGTGGCCAGTCTTCTCTTCAGCTCCTGGAAACTTTGCTCGCAAGCCTCTGACCACTCAAACGTCTTCCCTTGTCTCGTCAGCTACGTCATTGGTAACGCAATCTTAGAGAATTCCTCTATGAACCGCCAATAGTAGCCCGCTAAACCATGAAAGCTTCTCATCTCGCTTACAGACTTAGGGCTTTCCCAACTCACTACGGCCTCAACTTTCGCAGGATCCACTACAATTCCATCCTTACTGAACACATGGCCTAAAAAATGAACTTCCTCTAACCAAAACTCGCACTTCGACAGCTTAGCATACAACTGCCGATCCTTTAGCACTCGCAACACCGCCCTTAGGTGCTCTTGTTATTCCTCTCTACTTGAAGAGTATACAAGGATGTCGTCGATGAACACAACAATAAACTTGTCAAGGAACAGTCGGAAGATCCTTTTCATATAATCCATGAACACGGCTGGAGCATTAGTCACACCAAACGGCATGACCAAGTACTCGTAGTGACCATACCGACTCCGAAAAACAGGTTTTGGCACACCCTCCTTCTTAACCCAGATCTGATGGTATCCATATCGCAGATCGATCTTAGAAAACACAGCTGCTCCCTTCAGCTGATCCATCAAATCATCTATCCGTGGTAACAAATACTTGTTCTTTATCGTCACTTTGTTCAGCTGACGATAGTCTACGCACAGCCTCGAGCTTCTGTCCTTCTTCTTCACAAACAACACTGGCGTTCCCCATGGAGATGCACTAGGTCAGATGAACTCTTTGCCTAGCATCTCGTCCAACTGTTTCTTCAGCTCCGCTAGCTCATTGGAGACATCCGATATAGCGCTATTGACATAAGCCCAGTCCTCGGTACAAGATCGGTAGCAAACTCCACCTCTCTCTAGTGGCAGTCTGGGAACATTATCGGGAAACACTTCTGGGAACTCTCGCACGAGAGGTAAAGCTCCGACACTAGGAGTCTCCTTTGCTTCCAAAGAGAACAACACCACGTACCTGTCCGATCGTCCACCCCTCAAATTACTCTTGTTGGCAGGCACCAATCCAGATTGCTCTGAGAAAAAAAGGGTCTTATTTGAACAGTCTAACATCACATGGTTGGCCGAAAGCCAATCCATGCCTAGGATTACATCTATCTGTTGCATAGGCAAATAGATAAGGTCAACAAGAAAATGATGGTTCTTGTCGTGATAGGACATTTAAGGCATACAGATAGGGTAGTTAGAGAATCGCCAGTAGGCGTTGAGATAGTCAAATCGTAGGGTAATACAGAAACAGGTAACCCTAAATGATCCATGCATTCTAATGATATGAAAGAATGAGTAGCCCCTGAATCAAACAAAACTGATAAAAGTTTACCAGAGACTAAGCATTTACCTTGTATCAGGTCAGGGCTTCGAGAGGCTTCAGAACCCCTCACGGCAAACACCCTTCCGGTCGTCTGTGGCCTACTCTACTGACTCGCCGCTGCTGATCTTGCTCCACCACTCTGAGCTCTACCGCTTTACTGTTGAAACTAAGCCCTTCTGCTAACTCCAGGCTTACAATCTGATGCATAGTGACCCATCTGGTTGCAGTTGAAGCACCTGATATGCTGGGACCTTGGGCAGTTCTTGACTAGATGCGGTCCCCCGCATCGAAAACATGTCTTGATCTCTTATTGCCCTTGACTGGAACTGCTCCCTCCATGGCTGACATTAAACTGAGCCGGGCGATCATATAGCCTCGCCTTCTGCTGGAACTTGCCGCTTCTACCTCTCTGGTTGCTCCGAACAAGCCCACCACTTTTCACTTGTTGTGGGATAATCCCTGCTCGGTCATGCCCTTCCACCACTATGCATTTCTCTACTAACTCAGGGAAAAAACTGATACTCAGAGGTAACATTGCTCGCTTCAACTCGGGCCTCAACCCGTCTTCAAACCTTCGACATACCCACTCTTCATCTGGGTGGATCTGATAGAACTGCGAGAATTTGAGTAGCGCCTTGAACCTCATCGCGTACTCACCAACCGACAGCTGTTCCTGTTTCAGACTCAGGAACTCTTTCTTCTTTTCTTGCCGGATACTTCTTTGAAAGTACTTCTCTAAGAAGCTCTCCCGAAATAGTTTCTAGGTCAAAATCCTTCCTCCTGCCCCTAACAGTCTGGCCTTGGTTCTCCACCATGCTTCCACTACTCTAACCAGCATGAAAGCAGCGTATGTAACTATCTTGTCCTCTCTGCAGTGTGTAGCCATGAATACCTTCTCGATTTCTTGCAACCATATCTCTGCAGCCTCAGGGTAGCCAAGTCCCGCATGGCCCGCATTGCTTCAAAGATGTCACCACCACTTCCTGTCTCTAAGTGGTCACCATTGTTATTGTTGTTCTTATTATTGCCTTCGGTCGCAGCCGGCCTTCCACCTCTTCCTCTTCCACATGCCATCTAGCTTCCTGTAAAAGGATCTATCAGTTCCAATTCATAAGGCATATATTAGAACTTAATAGTTAAACATATCATATGCCTTATGAATGAAAACAGTTATCACACTCGATAACTAGCGCGTCCGACACTCTACCCAAAACCAGACTTAGTTGATACAACTCGGGTATCAACCGTTAAAGCCAGTACACTTTCCAGACTCGTAGTAATGGTTCCAGACTTCCATAGTTTTCGATTCTAATAAGGACTGTGTAGCATCAATGACCTTCAAGGCCCGTTATGGAACCAAACTGCTCTGATACCATAAAAATGAGCCGACCGTCCTTTCTCAAAAGGATAATCCCATTAGTCCCAAACTTATATTACTAACTATGCCTTACCATATTATAGTGATAGCGTGGTATTCAAACAACGTAGTGGAAACAAGCATACGGAAAGCATAGCCAAACATATCAAAGTAAACACAGATAAAAGTAACTATACAGCTATCATGCATAACTGTAGCCCCATCAGTAGGGCACTGTACATAAATATACAAACTGTTTAACCAAAAACTAAAAGAAACGGAAATACAGACAAAATCAAAGGAAGACCCTCGCAGCTCACCAGCACTACCCGTCCCATACTCAAAAGGTACATAGAAAGCTCTCAGCTCACAACCTAGGACGCACTGGCACGCTCCCACCATCACTGGTGAGGATGCTCTGAACTACCATGGCCCTCGCCATGAGTACGCCTATACCTCTCCAAAGGCTCATACTCCGACGAAGAGCTGGACACAACCACCCTACGCCTGCGGTAGGTCCACAAGTACTGCTCGGTCCATCGGTGCTAACCTCAATAGACCAAGCCTCTCCTTCAGGACGTATGCGAAGATGCTGGCTCGACCCAGGTGTAGTCCCGCTGATGACGCCTCGACGGCAGCCACATACGTGGAAAGGGTAAGAACTATATAACACTGAAGGGTCCTATAATGTCCTCCCTGTGCGATGCCCCTCTTTAGAATAGTATCCTCACCGACCCTATGTAGACCGTCATAAAAGTAGAGGGGTCCATGTGCCACCCCCAATCATCGTAATAGATGATCTTGATCGGGCCCAACACCGGCATCCTCGGTGCCGATGTGATGTAAGGGTGTGCCCTCAGATCCATCAGCTAGCTCCTTGTCTTCACGCGAACCGAGAACCAGACAGATATTCAAAAAGCGGCAAGGAGATAAGAAATGCAGTGCATAGCAATGTCGAAAATAACAGCAGCAGTGCAGTAAACAAGTATCTTATAGCAAGTAGTAGGTATAACAAGTATGACAGTTACTGCACTCAAACATATGTCTCCCAAGACAACACATACAACAAACATCCATCTCCATGAGTCTCACACTTAGATCAATCCTCTAGATCGAGATACTAATCCCATGCAGAATGTCGGTCGAAAGCTCACCAAACTGGTTCCACACCGGAACGGTTCCACATCCGAACAAGTCCACACCGGAACAGGTTCTGTGTCAGAACGGAGTTAGTTTGTCCAAGAAACCGAACCGCTCGTCGTGACCAATAAGAATGCATCCCCCTTCCACACCAAAACTGGGGTATCTGGGTCGCTTCGGAATGTTAGCCTGGAACATGCAAAGCTCTAGGATTAGTCGGGCAAACCGGACTAGATCGGGCGTCACAACAGGATCAAGCATCATTGTAAACTATTCCCGAGACCGGCAACATCCCCAAGGTCACTTACTTGACCGCCCCATCTACTTTCGATACGCGCACTCAGGTACAACTAACCTCATATGACGCTGGCAGCCCATACTACCTATCATACAGCCTCGCCACTTGGCAGTTGATGATATGCAGCAAACATCGTCAACGGGCTTGATACCGGATCTCACGCCTAAACACTCAATCAAAAACATCACAATGCCACTGCATCCACATGGCCACAACCTCGAGGTCATGCATCCACGAGCCATAGCTCAAACATCACGGCCAGAGCCTCAAGAAACCAGCATAACAGCAACGGCACCATCCACGATATCAACCTGATAGAAACACGACACACAGCCAAACTTAACTCTAACAGCATTCGACCACCACACGGCAATTACCACAAACAGCATAATAGCAATAGTAATAACATCAACAGTAGCACAAAGCAGCATATCACATACCAAGTAGCATATAGGAACTTAAACAGATAGCGATAACAACAATCAACATTTCGACAATCATACGAAGCAAATCATCCTCAATCAACAATTCGCTAACCTAGGGTTTCCAAACTTAACGGTGATAGCCCAAAGTAAGCTAAACCTAAGGTTTAGGTACTTTATCAGGGCTCAACCACTAGTAGTATTAGGGCTTCCCTACATATAGCAGAAAACACACTACACTCAATAATACTCTTACCTTCCCGACGGCAGCAGTACTCTTTCTCCCCACTTGAATAGTCGTAGTACGAATACCAACACGAACACTGGCTCGCTCTCCTACGCAATCGCGAACAGCCAGGAACAGCTCCAAGCTCCCCCAACAATCGCAGCCTCAAGCTCCCAAGCACGAGCAAACACGAACGCGGACTTTGCCTTAATCACGAGCAGAACACATATGCAATGGTGTTAGCCATAGGGCAAGCTCAAAGATCAAGAGAAAAGGTAGAAACTCAAAGAACCACGAATAACACGTGGTAGGGATTCGAGTTTACTTTTGGCGAATAGAGAAACGGATCCGTCAAAGTCATAGAAAACTTGGTCGTAATCACAATCCTGTAATCGGAATCGCGTTCTGGTACTTCGATCGCCTTGAACACGAGCTTTATCTCACCAGGACATTGTTCCTGTCTCTAAAAAGTTCTGCAAGTCCTCTAAAATTCGTGCACAAATGAAGAAGAGAAAGGAACTCATCCTACATGATCTGCTGAGCATGTTTTAGCGTACGCATCCAGCACGCTTGAGCGTGGGGTTCCCTCCACGCTTGAGCGTGGAGCCTCGTCCACTCCGCTTTCACCCTGGCCTAACACGTGTAGCACACGCGTCAAAAAGCACACCAGCTGGCAAACGCACTCAGCACGCTTGAGTGTGCATCATGCCAACGCCTGAGCGTTGGCACTCTAGGGCGTGCTACCTTCCCACGCTTGAGCGTGCTGCTCAACTGCTCAACCGGGAAGAGCCTTCCAAACTTCTGAATCCTTCAGTTTCTCGTTTAACACCTTAGACACCTCCAACCTTGTTCAAGCTTATTCCTAAGCTTACAACTAGGTCTTAAACTAGTACATAACAACTCACGCAAGCATCCAAAGCCCTAATCGTGTTTAACCAACTGGATTAGAGTTACAGAAAATCGGGATGTTACAGCGCTTTTTCTCCAGTTATTGCAGCTTGCAGCGTAGGACGATCATGCCATTTATCCTCTTGTTAAGGCTTCTCATCTCTGTCCCTCTGATGGTTCCTTATTGGTCCTTTGTTCTACTTCTATTACGAGCTTCCATTCTCTTGTCAAGATTTTCCAGAGCAATACATCTCTCCAGCTTTTCTGGAAACCTGGAAATTCCCAAAGGTAGCACTGCCCTTTGCAATTCATGCCTCAACCCATCCTCAAACCTTCTACATATCCAGTTCTCATCTGGCCATACTTGATAGAACTTCAAGAATTTTAGTAAAGACTCAAATTTCATACATACTGACCCTCTGATAGGTTCCCTTGCTTCAGGCTAAGCAATTCCTTTTCCTTCACATGCCTAACGGTCTTAGGGAACTACTTCTCCATAAAGCATATCGTGAATAGTTCCCACGTGATTACTCTTCCATCTGCCTCCAACATCTTCTGTCGATTCTTCCACCAGGATTCTTGATAAACCTCAATTCTGTGCATTTTATAAGGGAAATTTGGGTTGAATTTTGATGCATTTCATGATTATTATTATTTTATTTCACCCTTTTACTTAAGTTTTTACAGAATTGATGTTTAAAGGCATTTTGTTGAACATTTGAGAAAAGACTAAAGATTTTGAACTAAAAAGAAGAAAATAATGAAATTCTGAGCTTGAGCACGGCCGTGCATAAGAAGAGCACGCTCGTGCAAGCCCCTCAGCTCAACCATCCAAACAAGGCCTTACAAAAAGGACTTAAAGATGATCTCTTAGGATGAAGCACGACCGTGTCAGATACCAGCACACCCATGCCAAAGTGAAGCAAGGCTCGACTCAGAGAAGAAAGGTCTGACTTAAGTGAGCAACCCTTACATAAAGTGAAGCACGGCCGTGCAGAAGATTGAGCACGCCCGTGTTGATGCCCGTGCACTATGACGTTGATTATACGAATTTAGTATGCCCGTACAGAATTGAGCATGACCTAGCATATAAGGAGCACGACCGTGCTGAATAAAGAGCACGCCTGTGCTGGCAGCGCTGAAGACCTAATTTTGGGCCCTTTTCTCATATTTTCCTATATATAAAGGCCCTCTGTACCATTCTTGGATATTCTATCATACTATCATCTTTTGTAATAGCTTTCTATAGTTTATAGCTTTGGTAGTGTTTAGAATTCTAGAGTATGATTTGCGCTTGGGGGTTAACTTAGAGACGTTTCTTCTTCTTAATTCTTCAAGATGCATTTTTCTTTGTTGAACTTGGTTTTATCTATTATTATGGGTAGCTAATTTCACCACTAGAGTTGTGGTGGGTCCTGTATTCGTAGAAACTCTTTTTGCTATGTCTTAGCTTTAATTCGAATTCTGTTTGGTTTCAAGGTTGCGATTTGAATAGTGTTATTCTATTGCTCTTCATCCCATGCTAGGATTGCATACCCTTTGCATGCTCTTAATCAATTGGTTTATCAGCAGCCGTACTGAAATTAATGGGTAGATGTATAGGATAACCGGGCTTTAAATTATAGCATGATCAAAAGATTTACTCCTTTTAGTCATTTAACCTCTTTGCTCTTTATGCTTTCTAATCATTTAAACTCTTTGCCTGACAAACATTGGGTTCATCTGGGTAAAAGAATATTGATTTCTTGACAAACATTTTTGCCTGACAAATAATCAATAGTTTTGTCAGAGGGATTGATATTCGAAAAGCAACTGTGAAATTGAATAGAACTAGGATTTGGGGGATATCGAAAGTATAAGTGAAACTACGATTCTAGGCTCTTTTACCCTTGATTTCTCAAACCATTAATTCTCTTTGTTTATCTCTTACTACTTCTTACCTCTTAATATTATTATTAATATTTCGGTTAGTCTAAATAGCATAAGGATTTCTCTATTCCGGTATTCACTTAATCAATTGCATATTGCTCATTAATCTCTTGGGTACGATATCCGGACTTTCGTCCTATATTACTTTTGCGACAGGGTGCACTTGCCCTTAAGTGTGTTCATAACGCAACAATTTTTTGGCGCCATTGCCGGGGATCAATTTGTGATATTTTGTGATATTGAGAGAAATATATCCTTGCTTTTTTAGACATTTTTTATTTTCTTTTTTATTTAATTTCGTTTATTATCTCTCTTTGTACTCTAATGCCTTCCCAATAGTGTGCTTCTAGTCGATCCTATTTTGCAGTTAGGGAAGCAAGAAGAAGATGGGTGAGAGGAGAACTCTTGGAGATTATTTTGCCAACGCAGAGTGAGAAACTCAACTGGAGGTTATTTCAAATCCTTGGGCTAATTATAAAGAACAAGAACCAGATTTTGAAGAGATTTTGGCAAAATGTATTGAGTGGACCGATAATCAACTAAGGATTTTGGAGACTCAAATCTCCAACTTTGTTACATTGATGGAGTTAATGGAGAAGACTGATAGTAGATTCCAAACCTTGGAAACACAGATATATGCTCTTCTTACATTGGTGTCTCAAAAAGTCCAAAAATCACTGGCATCTCAAGTTGAGCTTAAACAAGAGGATGAAGGCGTAGCAATAAGTGAGCACAACCGTACACCAGTTCATGTACGCCCGTCCACACCAGACAGTGAATCAGAAGGGAGCAATTATGAGGAGAGAAAGTAAGTTGGATCCAAAGATTATGATTTGGATAAGTATATTGCGGTACATGCATGTGTGGATATTTCAAAGTTCGCTCCAAAAGATAAGCTTGGTGTGCTTCATGAAGATTTCACTCGTGAAGAGGTTAAAAGAGGAGATTCTCACCTACCATTCAATCATGGAGGAATCAAACATACCTTCTCATTCGAAGTAACCACCTTGGTTCTTAAGAATTTTCTCGTACAATCGCCATGCTTTAAGCCATGGGATTCGGGAGAAAGCTCTTGTATGTTGCGCAGTAGTTGGCTTTCTTGCTACAAGCAATGGGATCAGGAGGAAGATCTTATGTTTTGAGCACACCTTGGTCTCCCTACCACAAGCTATGGATTTCAAATGGTTTCTCAACTTTTATCTTTATTTGTTTCTTGCTTTCAATAAATTAGTTGCATTAAATCTTTGTGTGGCTGCCATGAATAGAACAAGGCTGATTTGCATGTGATTTTGAATTTTGTGTTGCTAAGCAAGGCCTTACATATTTCAGCAAGGCCATGCATATTTTAGCAAGGCCATACATATTTGAGTAAGGTCATGCTTAAATAAGTAAGGCCATACATATTTCAGCAAGGGCATACATATTATGGTTTTAAAAAAATATCTCTTCTCCTTCGCTACACTTGTATCTCATGTTAATTGTGTTGCATTGAGGATAATGCAAATGTTAAGTGTGAGAAGGAAAAATATATTTTTTTTTCCATGATATTGCTCCATACAATTAACTGGCTTAATTCTTTTTATGATGAAAATTAAGGAAACCCCTTACAAAATTTTTTTTTTTTTTTGATGAAATGCTTTGATAGTCTCATAAATTTATTTGAAAGAGTTTGTCTTTTGAAAACTAAAAAATTAGCAGAAAATTCCTTGTTTGATAATTTTTCATTAAACTTAGCTTTTAAATGTGAGACTTGGGATTTTATAGGTGTTTAGCTACATTGCTAAATTTATTTGATATTAACCCCTTTTCTTTGATGAGTGTGATTTCTCAGGTGAATATGTTCTAGATCTTGTCCTGAGACCTTTTTGAGGCGAATATGATGTATATGCATGTGGAATTTTGGTTGAAGCACTCTTAGGTATTTTTCTGGCCCGCATTGTTTTGTTAACACTTCCACTAGTTGCTCAATTTGAGCCTTATGAAAATAATTTCTTTGGTCCCTATTCTAAAAATTGAAAATTGTTTTTGGTGAACTCTTAGAAGTATATTGAAGCAATAGTAGGAACGTGTAGTTGTGAATCCGTTTCCGGAAATAAAGTGTTAGAAATAGGCTGGCACGTAAAGAAAAAGACTTCTCTCTCTCTATTCAAAAAGAAAAAGAATAAACAATGGTCAAAATAAAATTATAGAAGAAGCAAGAAAAAGAAAAAGAAAAGCAAGCCTATTGTAAGGGAAGGGAAAGAAAGGAAAGGTTGAAGGAAAAGTGATAGGTTCTTGAAAAATTTGTGAAAAAGTGCCAATTTCACTTTATGCTCTTTTATGCTTCAAGATGTTATTGTTTTGTTTTTGTTGGTTTAGCCCTTTGAATATCCATTTTCTTTCTCTATCACACCTGACATCAAAGCTTTGGCCCCATTACAACCCATGAAAGGCCCTTTTCCTTCTTCTGCATGCATGTGAAACAGATTGTGGGGATTTGGTCAATGGACAAGCCTATGGTAATGTGATTATTTTGAGAATCTTGAGTGCTTAATATCTTTGCCCAATACACTAAGAGATTGTGAGTGGAGTGGCCTATGGTCTTTTGGAAAGATTGATTTCAAGGAATATAAGGTTTCTAATTGGGTAATCTTTCGACTTTCTTTTGAAAATATTCTTGTGTGACTATCCTCTCAATTCTGAAAATTCTGTTTGTTTTGAGTTCCCCTGATTTAAATATGAAAATTATTTTGAAAACTCTTTTAAGCCAGATAATTGCTTGAGAACAAGCAATACTCAAGTGTGGAAAGTTTGATAAACCTCAATTATGTGCATTTTATACATGGTATTTTGGTTGAATTTGATGCATTTCATGATGATTATTATTGTATTTTACCCTTTTGCTTAAGTTTATACAGAATTGATGTTTAGAGGCAGTTTGTTGAACATTTGATAAAAGATGGAAGATTTTGAGATAAAAAGAAGAAAATAATGAAGTTCTAAGCTCGAGCACAGTCGTGCACAAGAAGAGCATGCCCGAGCAAGCTCCTCAGCTCAACCATCCAAACAAGGCCTTACAAAAAGGACTTAAAGCATACCTCTAAAGATGAAGGGCGGTTGTGCCACACACCAGCATGTAACACCCCGTTTTCTTGTTTAAGTTGTGTGACATTAATTAATCATGTTTAAGGACTTAATTATGTTGCTTATGTGTTGAGGAAGCCATGGTTCAAATTTGAGACAATTTGGCCCTAGAACGAGCTCAAAAAGTGCAAAAACGAGGAAGAACAGGTCCCGAATGCGAAGAAATGCTAATCGAACGATTAATTTATTGATTAATTAATTAATGGAGGGTTAGCATATTAACATTAGATGGGGACTTGAGTACAATAGGCTTTTAGGAGTAGCCTAAAATAGTTATTGAAAAAATTTTCGGCAGTAGGTTGTGCGGGAAAATGCGGAAGAAAACACCTGGGCATACTGATGGGGCAACACGCAGTGACACGTGTTGTGACACCAAAGCAACACTTGTATTCCATTACCTAATCCTAAGAAAACCAAAATGCATGACACCTAGCCTAAAGCACCTAAACTAATGACACTTGTTTTCCACTAAAACTCACCTAAATTAGTAAAATATTCCTATCTAAAAAAATGACAAAAAAAAAAAATTAAGACCATGTCATCTCCATCCTCCCATTGTACGCATGTCCAGAATTAGGAGTGAAAGGAAATCCACTTGGAAGCCATTGTTGTTGCACTTTGGAGCTTCGGTTGGTGTGGTTATAGTCATCGGATTTTGAAACCGATCGTATATTCAGATTCATAGCTTCGATCCCTTCGTCGTGGTACCTTTGCATGTGAGCATCATCAAAGTAAGTCGGTGTCGACACTGTCGACATTTACCTTTATTTGGTAATTCAAATCCATTTCTTCCTCATCTCCTTCCTAATATCGTTTTCGGTACACATTTGATCATTACGTGCTTTTCCGCCCGAACATTCGAGCAAGGAATCGAGCGGAGCTTCGAGATAACTTCTGAACCGTGAAGTCAGCAGATGTTGGGTATGATCTTATATTTAATTTTCTGGGTTAGTACGAGTGAAATTTGGTTGAGAATTTGGAATTTTCGCATGCTTAGATGAAGAGAAGTGAATTTTTAAAGTTGCATGTTGATGAACTAGGATTTTGGAAAATATAGTGTAAAATGGTCCCAATGCGTGATTTTTACTGAATTATTGGCTTTGAATTTTGACATGGGACTAATTGTTTTGTGTTACTCCATGAGCTAAGTACCTTCAGTTAAATTTTCAAAATTTTCCAAGATCATTTGACCATTCGTTCACTATTTTTACTAACTACAGTCCTGGAATTTCCTGACAGCTTGATGTTTGTGTGTTCATGGAGTCATAACCCTTTATACAAAACTCTTGTTTAAAAGCTGGGCACATATCTGAAAAATAGACATCTGGGGCTTGAATTTAGACATATCATTTGCATGATTTGGTCAAGATTGGCTACCTTAAAATTTTGTTCAAAGTTGTGTTATGGGTGCTGACAACAATAAATTTCTTTATTGACATTGGTTTGATATGGGTGCTTACGCCCTTGTTTATCGTGGTTTCTTTAGACTTGGAGGATCAGGATCTTGATGAGTTGGATCTTACTCGAGATTTGAGAATGTGCACCACAACCTTCACATGATCCAAAGACCTCGCCAAGTGGGGAGCAAGAAACTGTTATCGTCGGGAAGGTAAGCGTAGTGTAGAATGTATGCATGTGCAGGGGAACCTTAAACCTACTAAAGGTTGAGCCATGGCAAAGTACCTAAACCCTAGGTGTAAGTATCTTTGGGGCTATCACTGCTAAGTTAATACCCTAGGCTAGACGACATTGTTGTTGAGATTGATGTAATATGCATGCTACTTTGCCTACGTCATTATTTGTTTATCTGCTTATATGATGATATGGTATTAGCATGCTTATTACTATGATGATGTTATTGTTGTTGATTGGTTGATGTTGATGATAGTATGGTGAGATTGATGTGTTGTACAGGTTGATACCGTCATGGTTCTGAACAGTGGAGCTGTGGCTCATGGACGCAAGGCGTCGTGTTGATGTTAATGTGGATGCAATGCATCATGGTTGTGGCTAAGTGCTTAGGAGTAAGGTTCCGATATCAACCTGTGATGGATGTTTGCTGTATATTATAGCATGATGATGTTCCACCTATCCCAATGGGTGACGCCCAAATGGAGGCGAGATGTGTTGCACCTGTCCCAAAGCGGGATGTCCAATTGGGAACGAGATATGTGATGTGACATGATGAGTTCCACCTGCCCCAATGGGGATGCCCAAATGGGGGCGAGTACCACCTGTCCCGAGGTGGGATGTCCAATTTGGGACGAGATATGCGATGTGATGTGATGAGTTCCACCTGTCCCAATGGGGGCGCGAACCACCTGTCCCGAGGCGGGATGTCCAATTTGGGACAATATGAAATGATGTGAAATGATGATGATGTAATGTATTTGTCCCGACGGGGATGTCCAATTGGGACGTGATGAAATCGGCCGACATGCATATAGAGATATAGTATCCCTCGTAGAAGTTTCATCTGAGAGAATGATCTTTGAGATGGATGTGATGTATGACTCGAGAGACAGTTGTTTAAGTGTTGCATGTTTTCTATGTGTTGTGTACTACATGTATATGTGCTATATTACTGCCCCCTCCCATTTTTGATGATATACATGTTTCTTATCTCCCTCTATCACTTTCTGTGTATGTGTTACCACTCTTCACCAATCAGATGACGAGCAGCTGGAGGGTGATGGACTGGAGGCAGCACCTTTTTGTGACGACGACACCGAGGACATAGGTGTTGGGGGACATAGAGATCATTTACCATGATGATCGAGGATGGCAGGTTGATCCTGCCACGTTCCTTACTGTCTATATTGGTCCCATTAGTATACCGTTTAGGAACGGTGCTACATCCTTTCGGAGATATCATCTGACCGTATCAAGTAGTGCAGCACCTACCCTTCACAAAGATGTGGTATCCGCCGAGACCACCAGTGCGGGAGAACATGTGGGTGGAACCAGCGTCCTCTCATGTCACCAGTCGACGAGATTTTGTGCTACGCGGACAGAGGCGGAGGACAGAGCAGTACCTTAGGACTTACAGATGACATAGGATCGTCGTATCTAGTTCCTCAACAGAGTATGAGCCGTTGTGGGTTTATCGGTGAACATATGGTGAGGGACAGGGTAGCTCAGGGTATTCGCATCGCTGATGGGGCGATCCCGCCAGTACGTCTATCGTAGGATTGTGATATAGGGACTTTGATGTATTTTGAGTGGGGGTGGTGAATGCTGTTAGTATGAGTGTTTCTTTACCTTTGATGTATTTTATTTATGGTCAGTTTGATTTACTCTGCTTGTATATATTACTACTGTAGCCCTACTGATGGGGCAACTGATGTATGTATAAATATCTTTTATATTTTATAGTTGTGTACTATGATATGTTGCGTGCTTTAGTTTAGCTTTCGTTTCCGCTTTTATCTTTTTCCGCTTAGCTTTGTTTGGTTTATAAAGCGCGCTAACGTTTATAGTACGGTTAATATTAGTTAATATCTTAGGTTTTTTACTGGGGCAGTGGGTCGTCTCACAGCACACCCGTGTCAGAGTGAAGCAAGGTCGGACTCAAAGAAGAAATGCCTGACTTAAGTGAGCACGACCTTACATAAAGTGAAACACACCAGTGCTGATGCCCATGCACTATGACGCTGATTCTACGAAGTTGGTATGCCCGTGCAGAACTGAGCACGACCTGATATATAGGAAGCACAGTCGTGCTGAATAAAGAGCACACTCGTGCTGGCAGCATTGAAGACCTAATTTTGGGCCATTTTCTCATATTTTCCTATATATAGAGGCCCTCTGTACCATTCCTGGATATTCTATCATACTATCATCTTTTGTAATAGCTTTCTATAGTTTATAGCTGTAGCAGTGTTTAGAATTCTAGAGTAGGATTTACGCTTGAGGGTAAGTGGAGACACTTCTTCTTCCTAATTCTTCAAGATGTGTTTTCTTTTGTTGAACTTGGTTTTATATTATTATGGGTAGCTAATTTCACCACTAGAGTTGTGGTGGATCTTGTATTAGTAGAAAACTTTTTTGCTATATCTTAGCTTTAATTCAAATTCTATTTGGTTTCAAGGTTGCGTTTTGAATAGTGTTATTCTATTGTTCTTCATCCCATGCTAGGATTTTGCACTCTTTGCATGCTCTTAATCAATTCGTTGATCAGCGGCCATACTACAATTAATTGGTAGATCCATAGGATAACCGGGGTTTAAATTATAGCATGATCAAACGTGATTTACTCTTTTCAGTCATTCAACCTATTTGAACTTTATGCTTTCTAATCATTTAAACTCTCTGCCTAACAAACATTGGGTTCATCTGGGCAAAAGAATATTGATTTCCTAACAAATAGTTAATAGTTTTAGTAGAGAGATTGATATTCGAAAAGCAACTACGAAATCGAATAGAACTAGGATTTGGGGGGCATCGAAAGTACAAGTGAAACCACGACTCCAGGCTCTTTTACTCTTGATTTCTCAAACCTTTATTTCTCTTTGTTTATCTCTTACTACTGCTTACCTCTTAATATTATTATTATTTCAGTTAGTCTAAATAGCATAAGAATTTCTCTATTCCGGTACTCACTTAGTCACTTGCACATTGCTCATTAATCTCTTGGGTAGGATATCTGGACTTTCGTCCTATATTACTTTTGCGACAGGGTACACTGCCCTTAAGTGCGTTCATAATGCAACAATTCCCTTCCTCCAACCAGCATAAAAGATGCGTAGGTGACCTTTCGGTCTTCCCTACAGTGCATAGCTAGGAAGATCTTTTCTACCTCTTGTATCCACAACTCTACTCCTTCTAGGTTATATTCTCCATGAAACAGGGGCAGCTTGCCCTTCATGAATGCGACCAACCCTTCCTCCACCACTCCTTCCTCTTTCTTGATTTTGCATTCTCTGCAGGAACTCTCACTACAACAGAAAAGGGATTAGACAGCATTTATTTTTTGCCTATAACAGTGCTTACAAGCGCTGTTCATGTAACTGTTGTGGTAGGTTGGAAGGCAAAGGCAGCGATTCTGTAGCGCTATCTAAAAGATAAGGAAGCACTGTCTTTGTTGTGACTAAGACAGCGCTTCCTCAAGGAAGCGCTGTCTATATACCATACACAAACACAGCGCTTCCTCAAGGAAGCGCTGTCTAATTATCTTTTAGACAACGCTTCCTTGAGGAAGCGTTGTGTTTTGTGTATTTTAGACAACCCTCCCTTAAGGAAGCGCTGGCTATACCCTTAGTTTTTTTAAAAAAATTACATTCTTTTTTCAATTATCCCCCTGTCCTCAACAAAACCAATACATATACCAGCTACAATTTCTCATCAAAACCAATATATATATATATATATATATCAAAATAACCATTCAATTGTAATTTCTATACCTTACTAACACAGTATACAAAAGTAAGGTTAACTTAGTTGTATGTACAAAAATAATTCTGCTCTTAAAATTTCTACTACACTAACAGTACTAACAGAGATTCACTAACAACACTTATATACACTATGTACACTATAACAACACTTTACACTACATACTATAGCTTCACTACTTACTATACACTTATACTAAGCTAGCTGCAGGTGCACTTCATATATATCCATGCTTGCTGCTACCCCTGCACACAACATACACAAAACTTAAATTTACAACACATCAACAAATTACGTATACACATACACACAATCACTTGCACAATGCATACAAACCTAATAGGAGAGGCACTACTCTAACTTATAACATCATAGTATATGTGTAGTCTACCTTTATTTTTGGATAAATTTTGTAACAACATAGCGACACCACTCTTCCCTGAGTTCAATAAGTTGGTCATCATAATATCTGTCATATTTACACTCAGGAAAGTACTGCGAAATGAAAATTAAATCAATTAGAATTAAAGTATATTTAATTAATGATAAAATGTAAGCGTAATTTAATTATTAAACTAAAGCTAACATACCATTTGGGATTTGCGTTTGGTTTTGGACGACGATATCCTTGATAAACTTCAGGACATAGTAGCCACAATCGTCGCTATTCGGTTGGCGGGGAACCGAAAATAATAAATTAAAAGTTTCAAGTTAATTTTTAACCTAAATAATTGCATAAAAGTTTTTGTAAATACCTCTATAGATATCCATTTAGTCTTGGATGACTTAGAATATTTCGACTTGGCTCCTCCATTGCAGGCACGATGAATTAGCAAAGCCCTGATTTCAAAATCAAACAACTTCATTAAGTTACATAATCATGATCACTAATTATGTATATGAAGATAAAAATAAATGCATATATACTTACTGATTGTAGATATCCTTCATTTTTTGGCGAATGTTATAGTCAGTATGCAAGGGGTCTAAATAGTAACTACGTCTTCTTCGGGATTGATCGCTAAGAATACCCAATGTTTCCTACAAAAAGGTTTATTATAGTTAGCAATCATCACATTTCACAAAAGAAAACAATATCGCTAACTATGTGATATACTATGATTTAATGACTCACCTTACGTTGCACGGTGACAAAAACAAGGTCTCATAATCTGGATTTACTAATGACAAGCGATCAGCTATATATTGTTGATGCCCAGATCCTACTTGCATAACTGTTCGTAAAGGGCACAGAAATCTGGACCTCTGAGTCCTTTGTTCGGGTACCAGGAACATATGGTACAAGTATCTAAAATTAAAACATGTATATAAATTAATAGATTAATAATAAATCAAAATTTTAGACGAGATATAACCTTTAAAGTTTGATGTAATACCTGAGATATAAACTAATAATAGAGAACCCTAGCCATTCATGATTAAGGATTTCTTTGATTTCCGTATCACCACCGAGCATTAATGTGTGCTCAAAACCCATAATGTCTTTCTCCATATGAATCATGACTTGATCATTCCCCAATATTGTTAGCACATGGACTCTAAGGTAGACTATGAAATCTGTACCATGTGCTACAAGAGCCCGAGAGGGTTGAGATTTGTTCCCGTTTTTGACTGGGGATGTAACTAACCCCTTTGTGTGCTCCTTGCCAGCTACAGTAGGGGAAGGCCGAGGTTTTGTCACTTTTATGTCAGTTGTGTTCTCCGACCCTTTGCCCTTGCCCTTGGATTTGGATTTGGAGTTTTTGGGTGCCTACATAAAAAACATCGCAATACATTAATGAGTTAGTGACCACCTAATTTAATAAACATATATATGATAATGAATCATATTTATTAACATATACCTTGTCACATACACCTATGAGGCTGATTGGCCATGCCACATACGTACCTATTGCTTATTCCACTGTCATGAGATCTGCCTACTCATGTGGTATAGGCAATGGTGCATCACCCTCAACACCAAACTCAACTGCAACTTTCACATGACTAGGAGGCAATGGTCGGTTATGCAGTGTCACAATCGGTTCGTTATAGACCATCCCCCTAGCTACAATGCGATGAGTTGGGCTTGACAAATATAGGTTGCATGGGTTGTTGCCCTAAACCAGTGACAAACAAAATATTAATATGTGAACTGTCAATGCAATACGTACAAGTAAAGCAAACAATGTAACAATTATTACCTCAGGAGGCATACGAGTGCAACTATCTCTGACACTACGTGGAGTAGGTAAATCAAGCTCATGCCCATGCTCATGTCCCTCCACCGTTGTCTTGTTCTGTATGCAGCTTTGCAACTCTTGAACTTGTTGCACAAGATCAGCTACTTCCCTCCTCAACTCCGCCGCTTCAGCAACATCTGCTTGTTTGGCGCACTGTTGTGCTCCTACGATAGTTTTCTATGAGGGACCAAATCCCACGCCGCTATAGCAACCAGGATACTCTTTAGAGGGTATGGCTCTGGCAAGGATGTCATGGCGACCAACACAATCTGTTATCTCGCCCTGTGATACAGACTGTGATATGGTATCCTGAGACACAAATATTATTCACAAAGATGTTTCACATTATTTACAAATATCAAAAGAGGATGACAAATGTAAATGTTAATATGAGAGCATATACTTACAATTCTTTCAGCCACTTCCCTAGAGTTAGGATTTACAATCACACCCTGCTCATTCATACGGGCTTCTGGCCACAAAATATGCCATTCAATGCTTTCAGTTTCTGGGTCTCGTCCTGCCTCCCGTAACTGTGCATTTGAACAAACGAATTGAATTACATCAATGCTAAGAAATAAACCAAAAAATGCGTTAAATAAAATAATTTATTGTACATACCTTTTTTTCATCAATGCCGGCATAGCCTACATTCCCTTTATGGTAAGGGTAGGGAGGAGATTCTCTCCCGATTTTCACTGCTTATTTTCTACATAGACACAGAAGTAAGTATTAATGCACACTGACCTAAATAAGTAGCAATGCATAGTATACACAAAAGTAAGTACATACCAAAAAATCCTCATCTTCCATCCGTTTTATGATCAAGGCTCTCCAATCCTCCGGTCATATAATCTCAGCATATTTGGGCGAAGGCTCTTGTCTGACATTCCCACCATCATCTCTCAGTCACTTTGTCGTTAACTTCTGAAGTTGCGGTGTAATTTTCCGGCTTCCTTAAGTATCATGTCTCGCCGGGTCTCATCAACATTAAAACAGGCCTGCAAAGACAATAAAAAAAATGTCACAATATAAATATGTTTACATAATTAACTATTGTTAATTAATTTACCTGTATATCACACCAGATGTCATCTTTCAGACCGTCCAAATCTCTTGACTTCCAATTGTCGAAGGTAATTAGGACCATCTATCGCACTATGGCCCTAATGTAATTAACCAACTGCTTATTATTTGTACAAATAGGCTGACCCTTTACATTCCAAGAAACCTAAAATATTTGATGAAATGTATAAATTAAAGATAACAAACTATAGAATCAAACCATTAACTATTGTTGAGTTAGTAATATATTACCTCAAGTCTCACTCCTCTACTCCTATAACAGACGATATACTTCTTAAAAGTCGGTCCATGACGGCTCATATTTTTCTTGGGCTCGGCCCCACTATCATGACTGGGAGATGCCATTTACCTGTAACAAAATTAGACACATAATTAAAAATGTCAATTCACAATCGTACAAGTTTATTTACCGAAATCGATGAATGAAAATTTAATTGATCAAGAAATTAAAAAAAAACATAATGACTACATACATGTTTAAGTCTATCTTTTTCTTTTCCTCGTTGGATTGAGATTTGTGTCTCTCTTTTTGGTACGAAATAATGGATTGACCCAAAGCCCCTCATTATGATCATTTCTAATATACATATCATCCTCTCTAGTTGGATTAGCCTCGAGTGATTGTGATGTTCCGGAGAAAGGATTATCCTCAATATCAGCATCTTCATGTGTTTGATCATTAATCTCATTAAGAATAATTTTGTTAGGCAATAGAACAATGGACTAATTTGTATCAGCTGGATCGGTGACATAGAACACTTGATGAGCTTGCGAAGCTAAAATACAAGGTTCATCTTTATACCCCACTTTACTGAAATCCACCCGCTTGAACCCCAATTCATCCATTTGTACACCGTTATTATTGTCAACCCACTTACAATGGAACACAGGCACTCAAACATAGTGTAATCCAACTTCCATATGCGTTCAATGACCCCGAAGTATGACATGTTTGCGTATATAGGGAATCTGTCTTTGGCACTTGAGAAATGCATAGATTGAGCTACAAGAGTCACCCCACTATTTTGCGTTGTACTCCGATCATCTTGTTCTTTTGTATAGAATGTGTATCCATTCATCAAATAACCAGTGTAAGAGAAAACATGCACAGTTGGACCCTTCGCTAACCATCTTAATCTCTCCGAAACTGAAGTAGGATTTATAGTCAACTCTGCAAAAATATGATCTTTAAGCCATGTTATAAAACAACGATTGTATTCTCTTGTTAACCAAGTTTGAGTCTTATTTGGATAAGAACTCTTAAGTAGGTCCTTGTGTTTTACAACAAATGGCTCAACCTCATCAATATTGTGAAGAACATATAAATGTGCTTGCTCCCATTCTATCCTTGGTATAGCCAATATTTCAGTTCCAGTAATCCCTTGCCCTATGGTTCTTCCTCTGTGACGAGACATTGGCAGCCCTACGGAATATTCAATATTGGATAGGTATGCGGTACAGAATTCAACCGCTTCTTCGACTATGTACCGTTCAACAATACAACCCTCTGATCGAGATCGATTTTTCACATGCCCTTTTAATATTTTCATGTAACACTCAAACTGGTACATCCATCTCATATAAGCTAGCCCACACAATTGTGTCTCTCTAGCCAGATGAACGGTTAGATGAACCATTATGTCAAAGAATGAAGGTGGGAAATACATCTCAAACTCACACAGAGTCACAATAATTTCTTTTTGCAATACTGGCAACTTTCCTGGGTCAATCACTCTGCTGCAAATTGCCTTGAAGAATAAACAAAGTTTAGTTAAGGTCTCCTGTACTTTCTTGGGCAAAATGAATCGCATATCGATGGGTAGCAAATTCCCCATGATAACATGGTGATCATGGGACTTTAGACCCTTTAACTTGAGATCTTTCATTGAAACGAGGTTCCTAATGTTTGAAGAGTACCCCTCTGGAACCTTAACTCCATGAAGAAACTTACACAAAACAATTTTCTCTTTTCTAGATAGAGTATAAGCGGCCGGAGGTATATATGTACGTTTCCCCTTCTTTACCGGTCCCAATTCTCGTCTTAATCCCATACTAACCAAGTCCAGCCTTGCATTGATGCCATCTTTAGTCTTCCCTGGCACATTGAGTAAGGTACCAATGACACTGTCAAATATTTTTTTTTCAACATGCATCACATCAATGAAATGTCTTACGTATAATGACTTCCAATAAGGGAGCTCAAAGAAAATAGACCTTTTTTTCCACCCTCGTGTAACAAGCTCTTCGGCAAAAAGTTTCCCGAATTCAATATTCAAATCTTGTACCTTTTCAAATAGTTGCACACCCGTCAACGGCAAAGGAGCTCTACGTTCTTCTGTATTCCCATTGAATGCCTTTCGCCAAAATCTATAATGATGACTTGAATGCAAAATTCTACGATGATGCCCAAGGAAGACATTCTTCTTACCATGTTCCAACCGCATCCAATCTGCACTATCTTTGAGAAACCCCATGGGTTTCAATATGTTCAGTTTTGATGATGCCAAATATTGTTTGTTGAATTGATAAATAATAATTGTGAAAACATGTCATACACATGTATTTATAGAATAGAATATTGTTTGATAAAATGTGTTATACATTTACACATGTGTTGATGGAAAAATATGGTATAAATATATGATGCATGACAAACACTAACGACAAACATGCAGGACATAAAGAAATTATAATTTACAAGCATGCAGATACTCAAAGGTTAGCAAAAGAAGACACAAATAAGGTACGAGTATCAAAGTTTCAAGCATCAAGACCTCAAACAAGACTGGGTAAATATATTAGGTCATAGATGTCTTGTAAGGGTATAATGGACTAAAAATCACTTTGGCTCATTTGATTATTTCAACTAAAACAGTACACTATTTGAGAAAAATGTCTTAATTAGAATATTTGATTTGCAAAGAATTTTTCAAATTGATTTCAAATTAAATATTTATTTAACATAAAAGAATACGTTTCTTTTTGAAAATATATTGAATTTTAATTTATTGAAATCTGTTCTCAAACGGTGTAAAGTGCATATTTAATTTCAATTTAATAGAATTTCAAATATATTGAAATCAGCTTTAAATGGTGCAATTCCAATTGAAATCAGTTTTGAATTGGTGACAAGTGCATAATCAACTTCAATTGATTTGCAAAGCTCCTCAATCGGTTGAGATAAAATGGTTCCATTGATTTCACCGTATTCAATCGTTTGACAGGTGATCAATGTATTGAAACACCTTTTTCAATCTACTACTTCTTTCAATCAATTTACATTATTAGGCAATGGATGTATTGCTTTGGACATCATTCTCAATCAATGTACTTATTTGAAATAAATCGATGTATCACTTTTGCAAATCGATTGACACATTACAAAATCATGTTTTAAACTAGTTTTAAAGTTAATCAATCGATCGACAAAAATATGAAATCGATTTACGACGGTAAAATCAAACAAACGGCTATATTCATATTTTCAGCTCTTTCGCTATTTATGATCCAACGTTCAGAACCAACATTCAGAATTTTTAAGCCTATAAAAAAAGGGTTTGGGGCACGAAAATGTCAGAAGAATTTTTAGCAAAAATATAATACTGAGCCCAATTCTATGAGAAAGTTATCATACTTATAGGTTCTTCAATTTGTAATAACTGTACCATTTAGAGTGCTTCAAATTCTTCTACTCTTGTATCAAATCTGTAATCTGAAATAGAGTGAGGTATCCCTAGGTTGAGGGTGAGGTATCCCTTTGGTTAGAAGGTGAGGTACCCTTTTTTTTATAAAAGGGTAAGGCATCCCTTTTGTGTGCGGCTTTAGGCTCAGAAGCGCGGGTGAGGCATCCCAGAGGCATGAAGGAGAGTGTTATAGATCGTTGAGGCTCTTACACATGAATGAGGCATCCCAAACATATTCTGGGGACTGGACGTAGGTCACCAACGGTAGGTAGCAGAACCAGGATAAATCTGGTTTGCAAGCTTTTTCTTCCCTATCTCTTTTATATTGTGATTTATTATTCATCTTATTGTTTATTGTTTCGATTATCTTCATTGTATGCGCATTGAGTTTTAATAGAGAAATCGCTTTCACTAAATAAATCTAAAAAAATTTATAAACCCAATTCACCCCCTCTTGGGTTATGGTTGCCTAGGCCAACAATCTTCACATATAAGGCATGCTCACTGACCTTTGGTACTATATCCTGACAGATTACCGTATGCCGAAAAATCATTAATTGTGCCGAAGATCATAGATTTCAAGGTGAAACTTTATTCTCTATACCTATCATACACATCTACACCTGTCTCCGACATTTGCTTCAGGTCTTCAATTAAAGGAGCAAAGTATATATCGATATCATTTCCTGGCTGTTTGGGCCTAGAAATTAACAAAGACAACATCATATATTTGGGCTTCATGCATAGCCATGGAGGTAGGTTATAAATCACCAAAATCCCAGGCCATGTACTGTGATAGCTACTCTGAACAGTACGCGGGTTAAATCCGTCAGTAGACAATGCAAGTCGTAGGTTTCTTGGTTCTTGCCCGAAATCAGGATAATCATGATCAATTCTTTTCCATTGAGGAGAATCTACCGGGTGACGCAGCTTGCCATCTTTAATCCTTTCATCCTCATGCCATGTCAAGTTTTTTGCATCTTTTGAACTATGATACATGCGCCTAAATCTGGGATTTATGGGAAAATACCACAAGACCTTCTCTGGGGCCGATTCTTTCTTCTTATACCTTGAGGCATTACACTTAGGACACGTCTTTAACTTTGCATAGTCATTCCGAAATAAAATGCAATCGTTAGGACAAGCGTGTATCCTCTCATAGCTCATGCCAATAGATCATAACATTTGTTTAGCCTCATATGTCCGATTAGGAAGCACATTATCCTCCGGCAACATATCTTTCAATAGTGTGAGTAAGTCCTTAAAGCTCTTGTCAGTCCATCCATTGCCCTATTTCAAGTTATACAACTTTAGCATCGCTGACAATCTTGTGAAGTTAGTACAACCCTCATACAACGGTTTCTCAGCATTACTTATCAACTTCTCAAACATCTGAGGATAGTCATAGATATCTTCTTCAACCACATGTGTAATCTCCTCAAAACGGTCGCCCTCAAATGTATTTGTACCGGTATCATCTGACACATATCTCCCACTATTACCCATATCACTAGATTCACATCACCTCTCACCATGCTTTGTCCAACAGGTATAACTTTGATCAATTCCATAACACGCTAAATGTCCTTCCAACTCAACTACACTAACTCGTCTTGTATAACAACAACTTAAACAAGGACATATAATTCTGCTAGGGTTTTCTGCATGCCCAAATGCAAACCTAATAAAATCTTGCACTCCATCCTTATATTCCTTCGACAAACGATTGGCAGACATCTTCCGATCCATATTTTCACGATCTACCCACTAGTACAGAAAGCACTTTTTACATCGGTTAAAAAATACTTTTAACATCGGTTAAGGAGGCGACGTTAATTCAAGGGATGTTAAAAGTGTGACTTTTAACATCGGTTAATAAAAAACCGGTTGTTAAAAGTATACTTTAAACATCGGTTATAGGAACACCCGATGTTAAAAGTGTGGTCTCAGTCAGAGATGTGCTCATGTCAGTACACTTTTAATATCCATTGTAGCTACAACCGATGTTAAAAGTACAGTTTTAACATTGGTTTTAGGAACAACTTTTAACATCGGTTATTATGAAAACCGATGTTAAAATTAAATTTTTTTTTTAAATGGTGTGTTACATTTATAGTTCTTTCCCACTCTGCATATCAATCAGTATATCATCCACATTTCAGTACACAACATAATGCTAGAAATAGATTCAAACATGTAACTCATATATTGCTACTCTAGAATTACAATATTACAGTTACACAAGTCCAGAATAATTAAACTAAATTATATGACAATACATATATACAGTGTTATAAGTGCAATAACCTAAAGTCCAAAATGTGTCACATGCAATATATATAAGTACAAAAATCATATACAATCTATATTATGCTGCCTAGTATACTCATAAAAGAAATTAGCAAAACGATCCCTCAGGTCTTTCATCTCTTCTTTATCAAGTGGAGTTTGATCGTCAAAAACCTGCACAAGTTTAAATAAACTCTAAATTAAATCATCAACCAAAACAAAATATAATTTAACTTGTGCAAAACTTTATATTTATTACCTATTGCCATCCGTCAATAATAGTGGCGGAAACCACGTTCAATATATGTTTCATCACATAGTATCCACACTCCCAGGCGCCAGCTTGTCTACGAGACTACAAGGCAATATGAAATTGAATATCAAGTACAGTACTAAAATAATAATAATTACTGTTGTAAATTTTTTGTAAGAAATAATAAACTACTTACGAGTGGGATAATCCATTCAGGCTTTCTTTTTGACTTGGATGGCCTACTTTTGCCATCTGCACAAGCCATGCTACTTGCAACCATAGCTCTACGATTAAAAATAATAATGTCAATTATGTTCATGTAATAAAGCAAAAGCAATTTGAATTACAAATTAAATTAAAGCTTACATGTCAATCGCGTCCTTCAATTCATATGTCGGACTATAGTGCAACGAGCATAAGAAGACGACACGATGCTGGCTAGGATGAAGTATGAGCAACTACCAATGGCCACTCCTAAGTATTGGTGCTAGATAAACATCTTTCTTTGTTCGACCAAGTAGCTCCAGGATGTATGTCTTCATCGCATCCCCTTTAGTGTAGTAATTTCCCTGAATTACGCTTGGGTCTAAGAATCAATACTTATTCTGGTTGCCTCTTTCCATACATAAGCGATGAAGATACCTAAGATATTAGAATAAAATAATGTTAAATACCTAAGACATTGAAATAAATTATAGAATTAAAATATCTAAGATGCATGTCAACAGTGTACTTACGTGCACCACATACTCAGAACGGTATTGGCTAGCCAATTACCAAGCAGATATATGTCACCTATATCCTTCCCATAGAAAAAAACAAGCTGGCAAGTCGCAAGCGCCTTCGTGTTCCAAGGGAATAGCATACTCTTTATCCAGCGCATCCATCTTGTATAACTCTTGCAAATCCCTTCACAAATAAGATGATCACGTATTTGCTTAACTTCAAATTTCCTCATATTCAAACATGTAACACAAGGACAATTAAATCTTCCATTACTATCAGGAAGATTTCTTTGAGGAAATTCTAGAAACTCTTCCACTCCCTCTCGGTATTCATCACTTGTGCGTTTACTAAACATTCAACTACGGTCCATATCCACGTTCTATAGATATACACATATTTATACAATATGAGCACAAGAAGGGAGACTCTCAAAGAGCAGTATTTGAAATTATAGGCCTAAACCTTAAGTCCTCTAATAGAATCTAAACCCTTCGACTATTGATCAAACGAATCCAGATGACCTAACTTTTTAAAAGAACCCAAACCCCTTGACTATTGAGATTATAAGCAAAGCCTAAAAGTCTATGCTCAATATGTAACATCAAAGTGTTTAAGCTTAAAAAAAAACTCAAAATGCATTTCATTATTTCATAAAATATTCAAATCATTAAAACAGAGACAATGCTAAACACTAACTAACAGAGAAGAATTACCAAGTAGAAGGGGAGTTGGGACGGTTCAATTGCGGTGGTCAGTTGTAGAAGAGAGGGAGTTGGGGTGGTTCAGTTGCGATGGTTCAGTTGTAAATGGTTCTGAGCAAATATTAGCAAAAATTGTATTTAGCAAATGAGGGTTTTAGCAAATAAAAATAGGGAAGAGGGAGTTACGTACCTTTGCAAAGAGGAAGTGATGGTGGTGGTTCTACGGTGGCTCACGAACGGAGGAGAAGGAGGTCAGTGAAGAGAAGAGAAAAGTAGGTCGCGGGACTAAGAACACTGTAACGTTGAAATGTAGGGCGCGAGACAGAGAATGTTGGAGAAAGTTAACGTTATACATTTGAATAACTTTTAACATCGGTTGTTAGAAAAACCGATGTTAAACTTTATTTTAACATCGGTTCACTAAAAACCGATGTTAAAAAGTTAGCACCAGTAAATATGGAATGGAGGGAAGAAACTTTTAACATCGGTTATACCAGAAATCGATGTTAAAAGTACATTTTAGCATCAGGTTACTTATAACCGATGTTAAAAGTTTCTTCCCTCCGTTCCATATTTACTGGAATGCCACCCAGTCTCCAGTTTTAACATCGGTTTTTAGTGAACCGATGTTAAAATTGTACTCCATGCACTATTTATTTACAAGTTTGCCACCGGGTCTATTTTTAACATTTGCTTTTCTTTAACAGATGTTAAAAGCCTGACGTGAAAAGTCTACTTTCCACTAGTGACCACAAGTTTACAGAGATTGATATCTACATTCAATGAGTACTACATGCATGCATGGTGCATATGTCTACTTGATACTACAGGGTGGGGTTCCTATCCTATCCAAGATTATAAATTTCGCATTATATTATTGTATATCTTAGATACTTCTTGTTCTAAGAAAAATTTGGCAGCATTTCCCCTTAGTTCTCCAAGTACACAACTTAATTCAAGTGCTATTATGACCCAAATTAGGTATGTACCCAGAGAACAAAGAGAAAATACAAACCAATGACATTCTTAGATCAAGAAGGAAATAAGACATACAATAATATGGATTGAATGCGAAGTTAAAATCTCAGATTTTCCACTTTGGACAATTCAAGAACAACTTGTGTATTGTGCCCAAAACAATATACAAATCGTTCTTGAACAGGAAACTAAGGTTAATGCATGTGTATACCGATGCTAAAATAAACATGTCTAATGTTACAACTAAATGATTAAAAAATGTCAGGGGAATAGCAAGTACCGTAGTGAAACCGATCAGCTTGAATAATAGAGAGTTGATTGACAGAGGTGCCTGAGAGAAGCAATGTTTTATTAATTTCTTTATTTCTTCCGAAATCAAATACCAAATTTTAAAGGAAGTACCAAGAGCTAGTCAAGTAAGCTACCTGAGAGAGGAAGCAACCGAGCACACCAAGTTTGCTCCAATCGAGCAAACACCAACAATGAAACTAAAACTGAAATCAAGCAAACACGACCACACACACATACACATATCAGAACTCATAATTGATCACTAAACTATCAACTAAGAAGCAATGTATAACAAAGTAGATCAAATCAAACCATACTTACCTTTTCAACAAGATGCTTTTTAGGAGGTTCAAGCAAGTAGTTTGGAATGCAACCCAACTGGCCCAAGATTTCAATTCTCTGCACTGGAAATAACACACAACTACATCAGAAACATAAATCCAACCTGAGATAAGTTGAGACATAGGTCTTAGGTTCAATGCTCTTGTAAAGCATAAAAATACTAACCAATTTATACACATTATGGTTAGGGAAAAAAAAAAGTTGAATTCGAACATGAAACAAAAGTGATTGTGTATGCACATTACTCAACAGTACAACCAACACCACAAGGGCCAAATTCATGATTATCAACTCCATGGAAATGACAGTGTCTTCTTCTTGGCAAATGTAAGAGATGATGGATTAAAAAAACTCAAGAACTATCCCTATGACAGTATTGAAAATGTGTCACGAGTGAGCTATGATGGATTAGACATTCCATAAGAAAAAATCTTTCTATACATTGCATTTTTTTCACTGCATTACCAATTCTCTGTTCTGTACCAATGTCATTTGCTAACAAAACCAAATCAGAGCAGGTGTGTTGTCCTCATTCTGATCATTTAATTAAAATATAAGCTAAAAATGTAAAATACAAGAATCCAACAGCCTAATAAGATAATCTATATTACTATTTTAAAAATTCAAATTTTACAGGGAATGAAGGGGTTGCAGGGAAGAGGAGGGTTTGCAGTGAAGAGGGGGTTGCAGGGAATGAGGGGTTACCTGGGAGTTTGCAGTAAAGAGGAGGGCTTGCAGGGGCAGAGAGAAGGTGGTTCTCGCGGTGGTTCTTGTAACCTCCCAATTTTCACAACGATAAAATATATGGATCTTATCTGAGTCACAGTGGCAATGTTGTAAATATCAAGATATTTTAGAGGAGTAATCATGACTACTTTAGAAAAGTAATCATGGTATGGATGACTCATGGTGGTGAGTCATGGTGGAGTAATCATGATAGTGATGAGTCATGGTGATGACTCATCCACTGACTCATCACATTCAGGAACCACGTTTCTCGTCCGGAGTTTGATTTTATCCCTATGTATCCACTTTTTGGATACCACACAGATATTATTGTACTCTACATTACTAGTAGAGAATTATGGTTAAGGTTTGGGATGAAGACTCAGACAAAACCCTGTCTGTGTACGAGATTACAGGAACCGGAATGGATAAGCATCACGTCGCTTTCATGCCACATCCACATGACACCTCACCACCTTATCCACTAAGTAATCATTACATGGGTGACTCACCTAGGTGAGTCACCATAGTAATGATGGTAAAGGGTGAGTCACATAGGTGACTCACCATAGTAATGATGATGGTGTAGAAAATGACAATTTTGCCCTTAAAAGAAATGACAATTTTGCCCTTAAGTAACTTTTATACAATCCTTACCCTTCATTCATATATTTTACACGCCATTCATATATATATGTTCCATCTCATATTCCTTTCTCCTTCACTTCATTCTTTAAGTTCAAGTGTTGAAGTTTCTAGTAGAACTTTTAATACAATTCCAATTTTGTTCCTAGGTGAAGTTACTTTTCTACCCTTAAGTGATAATTATCATGTCCTTATCCTTTCTTTTTATATGGGCCACGAAATTTACTCCTCCATTCTCCTTCTCACATTTCATTCTTAACCTTTAAGTATTCAAGTTAATTTTTGATAGAATCCCACTTTTGTTCTTAAGGAAAATTATCCTTTCTAACCTTAAGCCTATCTTATCCTTATCTTTTCTTTCCTTCTTATCTTTTTATCCTTATCCTTATCCTTTTTATTCTATCTTACCTCACGGCTCCTCTCTTTCTTTTCACTCTCACATTTTCTTTTCTCCATCTTCTTCCCTTCAAGAACACCTCCAAGCTTTCACCTCCATTTTCTCTCCATTCTGCAAGGATTTTCCACAAGCTTTGAGAAGCAAAGTTGTTCATCTTGATCTTCTCTATCATCTAAGAGGTAGAAATCTCTTCTTTAAGCTCTTAATCTCTGCTTCCATTCATTGAAACTCTATGTGTTCATAGTTGTTCTTGAACTTCTAAAATTCATGAAAATTTGTAGAAAAATCATTTTGATGTCAAACCAATTTTGTTGATCTAAATTCATTGTTTTATATCATAATACTAAGAGTTTGTACTCATTAAAGCTCTCTATCCCCAAGGATTATGGAGTGGCCGAATTCCCTATGTTGTGGAATCATGAAGTTTTGTTTCAATATTTGCTAAAATAGTGTTGATATGATCCTATTACACTTATATGCCTTTGAATCCTCAAAGAATTGAATCAAAAACCTTTCCTAGCCTTATGCACCTAAAGAGGGCCAAAATCTATGATGTGAAGAATCTTGAGTTGTGTTTCAAATTCATGAATTCCATGACTTACAGGAGTGTTATCGATGCTTAAGGATCATAGATCCAAGAGCTTGTACAATTTTAACACTTCTAGAAATTTTGTCTATATGGGGCCGAAACCTAGCTCATGAGACCTTGGTGTGTTTTGTTTGATTTTACTGATTGTGATTATGATTTGTGATGAAGGATTAGACCATGTTTCATCGTTCAAAAGCGTATACGGGTACCGGTGGAAGAACGGGCTGCGGCCGTGAGCAAGTGTTCGTGGGTCCGTGACCATTGCTCTGTTGATGTCAGGTGGGGAGAAAGAATCTCACATCCATCGGGAAGGCAAGATTAGAATAATGTATATTGACATGTGTAGAGGAGCCCTAAACCTTACTAGAGGTTGAGCCCTGACAAAGTACCTAGACCCTAGGTGTAGGTATCTTTGGGCTATCACCACTAAGAATACACCCTAGGCTAGATGACTACTACTTGATGGATGATTGATGTGTTTGGTGTGATCGTTGTGATTGTTGTGAATATGTGTTCTATATGCTTTATGTGTTGAAGTGTATAATGATATAATCACTAGTATGAAATGTATGATGTTATATGTTTGAGTTGGTATGTTGAGATAATTAATATCATGTATGCATGTTTTATGATTGATGATGATATGGATAGTGAATCAAAGTGCCACAATGCATATGTGAGGAAAAGTGATGGCTATTGATAAAGTGATGGATACAATGGTATCATGAATAAAGTGATTTGAGAATTGAGATGAATATTGAGATATTGGTGGCACAAGTGATGGTTAACATGCATAGCATAATCATGTGCCAAGTGGCGGGCCGTGTGGTATGGGACACATGAGGTTAGTGTACCTGAGTGCGGGTACGGAAGAGGGTAGGGACGATCTTGGTGATCTTGGGGATGTAATCGGGTTCGGGACTTATCACAAGTGGCGGATAGGGTTGCTACTATCGTGTCGTGTTGTCTGCTGGAACCTGGTTATACCGACTGGACCCTCAATCTTCCACGTCGCAGGTGGACTTTTCGAGGCGGCCAAGATACCTCTCCCGAGAGTTGGAGCGAGATGCACTCTTATTGGTCACGGTGAGCGGAAAGGTTCCCTGAACAACTAACTATGATTCTCTGAGATTGAGAATGAGATTTGAGATATCGGCCGACATGCATGCAGGAATAAGATACATATAGTATAAGTGTTGATTATGAGTGATATGATTGGGAGACGATTGTGTATATGTTTCTGTGATGTTCATGATATGATTGGGAGACGATTGCGTATATGTTTCTGTGATGTTCATATATGTGATGTTGATATATGTTATTCTATGGTTTCTTTCCCATATATGATGTTTGTGTTAGATCCTTATCTCCCTATATTTTTCTATGTATGTTTTCTCTTATGGCTCGTGGAGAAGACACTGCAGCTGAGGATTCTATTTCTGAAGAGGATGGCATCCCTTATGAACATGATGCAGACAAAAGATCCGTTGATTTTAGTAGTGAAGGATTCGGAATAGAAGATAGTTTATATTAGTGTCTGGCCAGTACAGTATGTATGGGAGTTTTGAGTATTTATATTTTGATGTACTTTATGAGAGGATACTAGTGCTTTTTAGTGGGATTGGTTATGTATCTTCCTTCTTGTAAGTTAAAAGTCGTTGTATTAAAGGAGCGCACTTTGATATATATATGTAATTGAGGATGATGGTACGTATACATATGTAATATGTTATTAGTAATGGATTGCCTGTATTATTTTTATGGATCTTGAGTATTTAAATTTTTACATGTTTTAGTACTAGACAATTAGATTACAATGAGATTATCCTACGTAAGTGGGGTCGTCTCAATTCTCACGTTGGGCAGAGAGCAGGCCGCACGAACAATGCACTTGATGAGAGGTGGTTGTCACGGAGGTTAAGGTTTGAGAATGGTGTTTGCGATGGTTGTCACGGAGGTTAAGGTTTGAGAATGGTGGCAATGATGAGGATGAGTGGTGTCTGAACTTAGGTCATGGAGGAGGGAATGAATAGTACGTGAGTGTTAATTTTGTGTGAGCGCGCGAGGGGAGGAAGTATACGTTATGAAAATATTGAGGAAGCTCTGTCTTAGTGTGACCTTAGACAGCGTTTCCTTGAAAAAGCGCTATCTATTCCCATACTTTAGACAACGCTTTCTTCAAGAAAGCGCTGTCTATTCTCTTCTCAACCTTTTAACAGCGCTTCCTTGATGAAGCGCTGTCTATTCTCATTCATCTAACGGCGCTTCCTAGGAAAAGCGCTATTGCACATTCTCCGCATCATTAAACATAGCGTGTCACTAGAAAACGCTATTGAAGGTGCGCTTCCAAAGGCATAAACTGGCGTAGTGTTTGTTGTTGTTGCATCGGCTGTGTATTCTATTGCAACATAGCGGCCGCCATATGCTTTAGGGTTCTCATGAGTTTAAATAATTAAATCCTCATTTTAAAGGAACTATTCGGTGATTTTTTTTTTTCGGAGACGAAAAGTCATACGTCAAAAATTGTCGGGGAGTTAAATGGGCCTTTAGTCTTAAAATTATTATTTATTTCCACAATTAATTTAGGGTAACTATTTTTTTTTATTAAAATGTGTATTAAGGATAGTGTGGGGTTAAGTGGTCAACAGGGGCAATTGTAATCCACATATGGGTCAAAGGTTGATTCACAATTGAATCAATATGGATAATTGAAGATATTGCTTTTATCAGAATTTAAGAGTTTATTCAACTGTTAGCAAAATTATTGTTTACAATAAAATTTTTTATACTTTTATGTCTATGTTTAAACAATATTTTAATTATTTTGAGCAAAAAAAATTTATTGTATGGTCGATAAATTTACAAAAATATATCATATAATAAATAAATAAAATCTAAAATAACTACATTATTAAAAAAATCTAGTTAAATATTTATTTTAACCACGTAATAATTTTTTTCAATCTCCCCCGTTAAGTACATACTACCTAAAGATATTTAATCTCATATGCGATTAAAAGACTTTTTATTTATTCTTTTTAGTATAGCTTATAAAATCTGGGTGATTGAAAAAGTTTGGAATCAAATCTGAAGGTTTCTAAGTAATAACACTTCTATGGAAAATTGCTGTTGTACAAAACCATATGCCTACGTTGCCTGCTGCACTAAGTTTGTCAAGTCCAATATGCAAATAAGCCAAATAAGTAGTGACGGATCTAGGATTCTAAGTCAGTGGAGACAATATCATGCATGTATGACACAATTCTCAATTTTGGGCATATCAAAACTCTAACTTATCAATATTTTCAATTAACCATCATGAAGAGAAAACTTTATAAAATTGACTTCATAAACATGTTACTAATGATCCTAATTGTATAATCAATCAACCAATTTGATAGAATTAAATCGAAATACAAAACTCCAAATTTCATGCTTTTACAAATCCTAACAATGGAGGTTCCACCATTTACATAATTTCAAGTTCAGAGATAAAAATCTATCCTCAACTAATTATCAAACTAACCAACACAAATAATTAATGCATGAGAATAAAAAATAAACCAAAATTGGGATCATGCATGCCTTGTTAGAAGTGGGGGACAATGGGTTCAAATATATAAAACTAAAGGGGGCAAAATACAAAACTCAACATAGTTACTTGCAATTTAATGAAAGCCAGTGCACACCCTCAAATGCATGTAGGTCCACCTCTGCAAATAAGCATTTGTATATCACAATTGATCTTTTTTTTTGGGTAATCATGTTATTAGTATGAAGTATCCACTGTCGTAAACAGTGACTAATCTCCGTCGCGGGATGTAAACGACACTTAAGGGTTGCCCTCTCCCAACCAGGTTTTCTCCATACACAAAAGCTAGGAATCAAATCCTTAACCACTTGTTTAAGGGGTCCGAGCTCGTTACCACTTGGACAAACCACATGTTGGTATATATCCGAATACAAATAATGTGGCTTTCCCTTTAAAATCCCCTTTAAAACAAGGATTTAATTATATGAATTGTAAATATAAAGGATTTTTATATTATTAATTATTCATAAACTATTATATTATTAAAATGTTTAATTTTTATAATAATCAATGTTTTAAAAATCGGACCGGTCATTGAATCAGTGAAGGCACTAGCTTAAAAAGTTCAATGATTCAATAATAATTGAATCGTGGTCGAACCAGTAATAATTAAATATATATTTTTAATATTATATATTATATTAAGTAATAAATTCAAGACAAAAAAATTTTAAATTAACATAAAATAATCAAATTATATATTTTATAAGATAAAAAATCAACAAAGAAGGATAAATAATAAAAACTCATGTATATGTATTTTTATAACTTGTCATTGGATCTTTATTTGAGTAAAAAATATATTTTTATAATTTATAAATAAAAAATTTCAAAAAAAAATTGAAAAATAAAAAATGATACCACCAATTTCGGACCGATTTGGTCGATTCTCACCGGTTCTAAAACCAACCGATTTTTTGGGTTAAATGTATCAGACATCTGACTGGTTTTTGGTCCAATCAATTGAATCGGCCTGTCTTGTTCGATTTTCAAAACAATGATAATCACTTTAGAAATCACACATTGTGAACAAATAATAATAATAATAATAATAATAATAATAATAAATGTATGAAAGTTAAACTCTTAAAACCATATGCTACGTTTTAAAAACTCCCAATCTCAACGTGAATCTAAAGTTTTAAATTATACGATTGTAAAACAATTCGCAAAAATGTTTTTTGTGTAAACTCGCATTTCTCAATGAGCAAGACATCCCAAGAAATAGTTTTACAAATCTATATACAATTAATGATGTGGCTTCCCCTTATAACCGATTAGATGCTACGCTTTTAAAAATTTTCACCATCAACTTGAATCTGAAGTTGTAAATCACATGTTCGTCAAGCAATTCATAAAAATGCTTTGCGTAAACTAGCATTTCAGTATTCGAAACCACGTCTATATGCTTCCTCTATCCAATATTATAAATGCTGGCATTGTCATTATCAACCATTCAATATTAATTGCTGTTACCTGGAAAAAAGAAAAAAAAGTCTTAGTAACCGCTACCCATTAAGCTTAAAAACTTGAAAGACAACGTAATTGCACACATCAGTATCATTCAATAATAGCTCTACCAAAAAAAAAAAAGAAAAATCTTTTGATCAATGGCACGCTGCACCAATTAAAAGTTCTTACTAACAAGTGTCTTGAGTGTATTGTTTAAGGAATCAACAAAAGGAAGTTAGAGTGGGAGGATCCTACCAACTTTTCAATATATTAAATACAACATTTACTTATACAAAATTTTCTTTTTTAATTCTTTAACCAATGTCCTAAGGTGGTGTTTGGTTCATAGAATGTGTTATTCTTAGACAAACTAAATTCACTCTAAGGAATATTTTTTGTTACCTTCACACATAAGAATAAAGTTTATAATAATCATTTACTAATTTTATTTCAAGACATTTGAATATTATTTTAAAACTTGCATCAAACAATATCTAGCACAATCGTTAGCATTCTCCTTCATTAAAATACTAATAAAATATGATTACTTGTTAAAGTTTCTCTATTCCACAGACGGTTATATTTCACTTTATACTATATTTTCATTCAATTAGACTCGACTATTTAGTCCTCAGAACTCTAATACTATACAGATTAATTCTCTAAAAAGTTTAACCTATTAATAGGTGAATATCCAAAAACAGTTTATATTTTTCACAAGATGAAATTACCAATAATGACCTGAATAACACTTATAAAGAAGATGGAAGCAAACATAGGCAGGCAGATAGTACCATACAGAAAATGAAGATCACCATCCTAATCTTCTTCTGTGTCCTTCCCTTCGCATTTGCTGATCTAACCGTTGGCTTCTATAGCTCTAGCTGTCCAAATGCTAAGGCCATCGTACGCGAAGTTGTGCAGAGGCGCTTCAACGGTGATAAATTCATTACTGGGGCCTTGCTTCGCATGCACTTTCATGATTGCTTTGTCAGAGTAAGACCCAAGTTACATTTTGCACTTTATTATAGTTCATATTTACAGACATTTGATGCAATAGATGGGATTAAGTTTCAATCTTTCTTTTTAATGCTAACACATTCTCTCAACCATCATATTATAGCTCAATTGACATCAAGGTTTTAAATCTGGGTTCGCAACCGCAATTGTGACCGCGACGTTGTGATTTTGGTAGACTCCGAAATCGTATCGCGACGGCAATTGTGGCTGCAATGACAACTTTTCCCGTAATTGTCCGTAATAACGAAAAAACACAATGAAATTATAACCGTGAGTGTAGTTTAAAACCTTGATTGACACCTATCCAAATGATTTAACACAATCTCCTTCTAACATTTTGGTTTCAGGGTTGTGATGCCTCCATATTAATAGATCCAATTCCATCAAGAAACAGGTCATCAGAGAAAAACACAGGAGAAAACCAAACCGTTCGTAGATATGAGCTCATTGATGAGATTAAGTCCATATTAGAACAAGCTTGTCCTTCAACAGTTTCGTGTGCAGATATCATAACACTTGCCACCAGGGATGCTGTGGCTCTGGCAGGAGGACCAAGATACACTGTCCCCACAGGAAGAAGAGATGGGTTTGTATCCAACCCCTCTGAACCTGAAGTGAACATTCCAGGACCTTTTTTTAATGTGTCTCAGGCTCTCCAACTCTTCACCTCAAAGGGTTTGACATTAGAAGAAATGGTGACCCTTACTGGAGCACACACGGTTGGTTTTGTTCACTGCAGTAACTTTCGAGCTAGACTCTCCAACTTTCAACGAAATCGTGATCCTACAATGGATCCTGCTTTGGATGCTAGCTTGGTAAAGATATGTGGGACATCTACTAGGGCAACACCAGGTGACCCTGCTGTGGTTTTAGACGAAAACACACCATTTTTATTTGACAACAAGTTTTACAACCAAATACTTCTGGATAGAGCGATAATTAAGTTTGATCAGCGAATGGCTTTGGATCCACGCTCAAGAAACATGGTCTTGAGTTTTGCGAAAGATGATGCTAGTTTTTAGCAAAGCTTTGTAAATGCTATGATAAAGATGGGAAGCATTGGTGTTTTGGTTGGAAGAAATGGAGAGATTAGAAAGAATTGCAGGGCTTTTAATCATCCTTTATAGACTGTCTAATGCTTACTAGAAATCAACTGCCTTCAACATATATAAACAATCCTTGTTATGTCAATATATGTATATTTTATCTGTATAGATAAATGATAGTTATTTAATAATGTTCTGGTGGACAGAAAAGGGGCCATGGGCCTCCTATGGCAAGGTGGAGTGGCTTTCCTGTTGGTGGTCGGGCTAAGCTTCGTGGTTGGGTTGGAGTCTTCCCGAAGCCCGCCACTCCGGTGAACTGAGGGATACCAACGATGACACTCTGATGCCCAAATCAGCGAAGGGGACACATGTTATATAGTACGTAGAAAATGTGAGTTGTTTAGTTAGAGGGCAGGACTATTTTATGATATTTATAGGGGGCTAATTGCCTATTAAGGTGAAGGGTCTTGAACATATTTTGACACGGTTAGACTAAGTGTCCAGGTAGTGCGATTGCACCCTCTGTTGTATTTAGTCCATACCCTAAGTGGCAAAGGCCATTAGCTGTTGTAGCGGGTGTGACGGGTGTGACAGGGTTGCCTACACAGTGAGCACATCATAGACACATGGGCGTCCCTGGTAGGTGTATGCATGGCCTGGACAGGAACCTACGTGGCTTGCATGACACCTAGGCCTTCGTCGAGTCAGCTGTCCCATTTTGGTATATTATACTATGTTCCAATCAATAATATCTTATCATGTAAGTTAAAATTTTATTTAATATTAAAAAATTAAAATACATGGTAAGATATTATTGGTTGGGATATGATGTGATACACAAAAATGAGATAGGAGATCCTTATCCCCTTTTAAGATGGTCATCCTTGTTGAGCCTATGGGGTTGGGTCACGGTCCAAAGGAGGTTCAAGTTGCGGTCCATAACAAATAATAGTCGAGTCATATCCCTGCTGCTTTATTCATAAAATGAAATCATCAAAAAAAAAAAAAAATATCATATCTGCATGTAGATAATAATCGATGTTGGTATCATTTATAATATTTGTCAATTAAATTATACATCTGTTATATACTTTGCATTTTTTGTTGGTCATTTATAATATTCGTCACCCATAATGTTCTTGATGTATTTTCATGTATTAATAACTACATGATTTGTTAAAGTCATTAAATGATTTGGCAATGCATAATTATACTTAGTGTAAAATATTTTTATTAATAATATATTCAAATTCAATTCAATTTATATATTTAATAGATTTTTTTATGCTAGGAATGTTGAAGTCATAGAACTTTTTATCAATATGGTTTTAAAACTATAGCCCCTTAATTGAAGTTACTGAATAATTCTTAATTTGCATACTCAATTGTTCTATTCCTACTTGTTAGGAAACATGACATTCATGAAAAAATAGAAGAAATGGAGAGAAACTGCAATTACAATTCGATTGAATGAGTAAAAGTGAATACATCAAGCCTTTATATAGGCTAACAAATTAGCAACTAACTATCAACAAATTAACTGCTAATTTTCAACTAACTATATCTCTAAAGAATTATATCTCTAATTTTACTTATTAAATAAAGAAAATATTAAATAATTTTATATTCTCAAGATATTTGATACATTATTTTTCATTTAATATTTTTATTTAAGCTTGTAGCTCGCCAAAATAGCATAACTCTAAGTTACTCCATTAAAACATTTTTTCGATTGCATCACTAGGGATGGGAATAGGTTAGACCGAATTAGGTCTTGACAAGCCTGAGCCTGACCTATTTTCCAATCTCAAGGCCTGAGTCTGACCTATTAGCCTGATATAGACCAAATTTAAGGTCTTCCCTGACCTACTTCAAAGTCTGGCCTCACCTGAAAGCTTATTTTTCAACAAGACCTTTAGATATGTCTCTATCTATTAATAGATCATAGGTTTTCATTTGTAATTAGGCTTGTAAGCCTCTAATGATAAAATGGTTGGTAGACCTATACTGATAAATAGATCGTTAGACCTTCACAAATAAATATGTAATAAATAGACCTCTACATTTAAATCTCCCCAATAGGCCTTTATTTTCAAATGTTATAAATATTATAAATAATATATATATATATATATATGTGTGTGTGTGTGTGTGTTAAATAGGCGTAATAGACTTTTTTAAAAACCTTAGCATAGCCTCTTTAGCTATATAGGTTTTTTCAAAAGCTTTGGTCAGATTTTTTATAATAGCTACCAAGGGGGCGTGTTGCGAGTCCCACATCGGATGGTTAACGAGCCTGGCCGTTATTTATATAACTGGGTGGACCACCCCCTCATAAGCCGGTTTTTGAGGGGACCATTCGGATGCCTAAATTCTTCACATGGTATCAAAGCCACGTTCTGCCCGGTGGTGTGGATAGTGTCGCTAGCCCTCGCTTGTGGTGACGAGCCCAGGCTCGAGGGGACGTGTTGCGAGTCCCACATCGGATGGTTAATGAGCCTAGCCGCTGCTTATATAGCTAGGTAGACCACCCCTCATAAGTCGGTTTTTTAGGGGACCATTCTGATGCCTGAATTCTTCACATGCCTGGCTGTTGTTTATATAACTGGGTAGATCACTCCCTCATAAGACGGTTTTTGAGGGGACCATTTGGATGCCTGAATTGTTAACATGGTATCAGAGCCACGTTCTGTCCGGTGGTATGGATAGTGCCGCTAGCCCTCGCTTGTGGTGACGAGTCTAGGCTCGAGGGGGCGTGTTGCGAGTCTCATATTGGGTGGTTAACGAGCCTGGCCGTTATTTATATAACTGGATAGACCACCCTCTCATAAATCGGTTTTTTGAGGGAACCATTTGGATGCCTGAATTCTTAATAATAGACTTGACCTTAGATAAATTAGATCATAAGTCCCTGACGAATAATCTGACTTATTCCCACCGATACGAATGACCGTTGAAAAAGCTTAGTAATAGTCCAAGTGTACTTAATTGCTTTCATTTAATCCCTTACCCGTCTCACTGTCTGAGAGTGAGACAACAGTGCGAGAGAACAGGGAAATATGTTGTTTGTCTTATCTTATCTGTTGACATTTTTGTGTGGGTAGCCAAGTATACGGTAAAATTTTAATTTTACAGAATTTCATTTGCCAACAACTGATTAATTTTGAATTCGGTCGGCAGTTCAGTTTCAATCCCATTATTTGTAATATTAAAATTTGACCCCTTTAGATATCTATCTCACATGTATACATTAGTATACATTATTATATATTTGACTAAATTATTTTTTTTCCTCATTTATTTTAATTTATTTAACTCTATCCCTCTATTTTAAAAATATTTCAGTTGATCCCTTACTTGTCAAACGTTAAGCAATTTGATCCTTTAATGCCATTAAGTTTCATCGTTAAGTTGAATAAATTTAAACAAATAAGGGACCACATTCAATAAATTAAAATAAATGAAAGACCAAAATAATAATTTATTAATCAGAACTTAATGGTGAAACTTAACGAAAAATATCAAATTGCTTAACGTTTGACAAATTAGATATTAACTTGAACACTTTTAAAATAAAAAGACCAACTTAAATAAATTAAAACAAATAAGCGATCAAAAAAACAATTTGGAATATATATTTATTCTAAATTTGCATTTGAGTCTATGACATTAACTTGACCCATATTATAATATGAGTGTTTCGCGGATATTAATCTCAATGGTACAAAAAACATCATTCATATTGGCAAATTTCTACCAAACAAACTTAATGGCACCAAAAATATTTTAATTTTAGATGTTTCGAAAATTAATTCATATTAGTGTATATCTGGTGTACCACACGAATTTTTATTAATTTATAATTTTAAAAATTATAAATTAAAAAAATGTTGACAACTAAAAAAAGCTTTTAAAAATTCATCTAAAATTCAAAAGTATATATTAAAAGAATAATTGTTTAAGGATTTAATTTTAATATATTATTAAAATAAATTTTTTCCTATTATTATATGACATTAAAATTATTTGAATATCATAGCAATTACCAGAAAAGTTTTTTTTTTTAGAAGAAAAGTAGAGAAATTACCACAAAAGTTTCACATATTATAATATGTGATTGAAAATATAAAAACTTTGTGTTGATAATCTATCAAGCTTAAAGTTGATGTTTATTTTTTTTACCAACACTAGAACTATCACCCGTGGGATGCATGGGTATTGAAGTGTTTTGATTAATTATCGTTTTTATATTATATTGTGACGTTTAAAAATTTTTGGTTAATTAAATAAATATTTACTTTATTTATAAGTTATTTTTTGTAGTAGAAGTTCGGATGTAATCTTCATTACATATAATGAGTAACTTAGAGATCTTAATGTAACATCGGTTGATGAGGTTCCTATAAAAGTTAAAGTAAATTAATAAGAGGAAGTTTACAACTATAATAATGAAGGAATTTAATGATTTAAGGATAATTTACATTGCTTAAATTCTGATACACTTCTTTGTACCCCATAATTTGTAAGTAGTACTTGAATTTTGACTTTCTTGATCACATATTAGTATCTTCAGTCCACTATAGGAGGTAAATCTTGACATTGCAACATACAACTGTCCATGGGAAAAAACTGGTTGAGGAAGATAAATTCCCACGTGTTTGAGAGAACGTCCCAAACTTTTATTTATAGTCATTGCAAAGGAAACTTCAGTTGGGAATTGTCTACGCTGAAATCTGAATGGAATCCTTTTATCACAAGGCGTCAGTGACAACCTTGGAATAAAAACTCTTTGACCACTATTGCATCCTGAGATGACTTTTCCTTCTAGAACATACTTCCCCATTTGAGTAATTATTAGTCGAGTACCATTGGATAGTCCTAATGACTTATCTATATTTTTCAACAACATAATTGGAACTCCAACTTTGATCTTTAACTCATGTTTGGGAATCCTGGTGAGTTAACCATGTTGAGGAACTCATGTGTATGAACATCATCTAGTCTATCAATGTCGCCATTCATCGTGCAAGATTGCCAAAACTCAGATAAATTTCTTCCTCTCTGTGAACCAAGGATATTAGATAATCATTTAACATGTCAACTGTTTCAAATTTTCGTGCTAAAATTGCCTTTTGTTGAAAAAATGATGGGACACTCAAGTTTTCCAATAAGGATGGATAGGTGATGTTTGCAATAGAAGTCATGGGATCACTTATATTTGTTATGATAAGATCATCGGGCATTTCAATCTCTCCATGTCTTTCATCGTATTGACAGTTCCTTCCTTCGCCAATGCTTAACAACCGCTATGAGAAATTCTTGATGTTTTCAACATTAGAATCTGAACTCCCACCCTAAAGTCTCATATTTTTAGTCAAGGTTAAGACTTCACAAAATTGCTATAGGTATGACACATTAATGGTGGCGCGAACAATATCTTGTCTTGTCCCTTTTGGTATAACTGGTAGAATTTGTCTGAAATCACCACCCAAAATGATCACCTTTCCTCTGAATGAGAGATTCAAGCTGTTTGGATTGTTGGAGCGTAGGATATCCCTAAATGTTTTGTCAACCGCTTCAAAGCAGTGTGTGCGAGTCATTGGAGCTTCATCCCATATAATCAGGCTTGCTTTAATTATTTAGTTCGCTAATGTGTTGCCTTGTTTTATATTGCAAGTAGAATCTTCGTTGACATTTATAGGAATCACAAACCTCGAATGTGTTGTCCTGCCACCCGGGATTAGGAGGGCTGCTATTCCACTTGACGCAATTGTCAATACAATTTCCCCTTTTGATCTCATACCCGACGCTATAGTCCTCCAAATGTATGTTTTGCCGGTTCCACCATATTCGTGCAATAAAAACATTCACCAACATTTTTAGAATCGTGAATCAAAAACCAAAAATTTGTTTCAAGTAATAATCTCCATTTCTACTACTTGATCTCAATAAAGATTTTAGAATCGGGAATTTTAGCTTATGATTTGGTTTGAAACCATTTTTCACACAGAACTGCTTCCATCCTTTTCCAAACCTGGCATAGTTCGTTCGATTTTTTTTTTTGGAGCCATAATTGTACAGGGAACAATTTCAGGAACTAAACCAATCAACATCCAATTACTCGTACCATGTTGTCGAATATATTGGGCTATTGGAGCAGGAAAATATTGTAAGTATAATCATATAAAGAATTTATTTGTCTATATAATATTTAATAATAACACTACTTATTTATGAAATAACTATAGTAAAAAACAGTTAACCAGCTGGTTTCCAGTTGTCTTGTAAGCATTTAAGGTGATGGTGAACACTCTTTTATGGTTATGTTTGTCCATGAATGTTTCAATGTGTTGTTGTGTTTGGTGTTGTTGTGCTTGCTAAACTATAACTCTTTATTGGAAATTTATTGGTCACTTAAATAATGTCAATTATGAGATCTTGACCTTCGGTATCTTTTATTTTATTTTATTTTATTTTGGCAACCAATAAGGAATATAGTTAACAACAAAAGCAATGTATTCAATAATTACTCTTTTCCAAATGCAAATTAGTTGGGTGTTAAAAAATTAATTTTACAAATTTGAATCCAAAATCAATTAATCCACATTCAATAAATTGTTTGGTGTAGGAAATAAATAAATTTTAAAAAAACAACAACAAATGCAAATTAATTTTGTGACACCTTCAAAACTAGTGTCACTTTTTGTAACTCAAAACATACATTAAAACGATAAATAAAATTTGCTGGTTTTACTTTCGGAAAACAAAACCTTTATTTTCATTCAGTCCTAAAAATCGTGATGAAATTTTTTCTTATTTATTACTCATGAAATTACCACTCCAAAAAGAACAGAAATACTCATATATAACAATATATCTATATATATATCAACTAAAGCTATGGACAACACGTCCCTTTACAAAAGAACGATAAACGATGAACTCCTATAAAGCTATAAACTAGGCAGCGACAGTCTGGAACCATATCTCTAAAACCTATGGCCATCAGTAGCCGTTAACAGACTACCAAAAACCGCTGCCTCAAAAAGAACGTCTACACCCTAAGCTGGTCCAACTAAAGGAAGCCATTGGACAATCCTCCAGAGGAAGGTCCAATGCTAGAACCAGGAGAAGAACCCTGGGAACCTACGTTCCCATTCTCCTGTGGATGAGGCTCGGGAGCATCCAAAGGATGATACTCCGGGTCCTCCTGAGGATCCTCCTCAGGGTCTTCCTCCTCCTCCTCTACATCCTCTACAACATGCTCACCCGCTACCAAAAAAAAAGGCGGGGGAGGTGTCTGTGGTGGCTGCTGCTGCGGGGACTGTTCAGCGGGGGCGAAATGCTCGATCACACCCTGCTGCATAAGGGCCTGCAGCATCATCCCAATGGGAGGTAGAGGTACCTGGACGGTCTTCACAGTGCGAGTACTCTTGCGGGGTCCCGTCTCCATCATCCTGCTCACGGTGCAGACTGGTCCTGTATATGCTGCGCTCCCCACTCCGGGGTGGATGACCCACGCAGGTGGGACAGTCCTCCGATCAAAAACCAGGGCGCGCATCCTCGAGTGCGCTAGATGGTCTAGCATCGACTCCATCTGTAAACAGGATATAATATATATACCAAAAGGACAAACCAGTCCAAAAAGAACATGCAAGGGTGAGAAACCAATATATGAATCCAAAAACGACAACTATATGCCCAATCCAAACAGCAGATTCATATAATGTAACTCACTCAAATCATTATGCATCATATAGTACAGCATGTATAATCAAGTACTAACAGCAGTAAAGGCACAAGGGCTTTGTACCCCACAATCAACGTTATCCTCTAAATGTATGCATGGCACTTCCATATATCTCAACTAATATTCAAACTAGATTTCCGGAAATCCCATCACCATAAACACGAGTTGATCAGACTCAACGTTATTGTCCCGCAGGATACAATAACAAACGCCAGAATCAATATTCGGCCAAACGTGAGCACGTAACCTTCCAGGAAATAATACATGGACGCGCATGTCAGTGGTACTCACGGTGTATAAGTCATACTATATTGTCCTCTTCACTGGGCACAATACGCTCTCCCTGGCTCGTATGACATCATTGTCCATCAAGGCACAATGTTACATAATGACATTAAGTCATCTCAGGTTCCCCTTGCCTATCAAGGTCCCCCGTTTCATGGCACGTCTGCCCAACACACAAAAATGCATGAGAAACTATCTAGTTTCAGATAATTGATCTTTGTCGCATCAATATTTCCTCGTTGCAGCATCAACGCTAACAACCCCCATAATGTCATAGACTCTTTAAGCCTCAAAAACATTTTCTCAAAACAGGACATTTAGTCCAAAACAACTCAAATCCCAAACATCCCTAACCGATGCACCAGTCTAGGACGTTGGATTCAAGATCATAAAAACATCCTCAAGCTTACAGGACCACAAAGATCGTCCCTAAGCCGACAGGATCACCACTAACACGGATCCGTGATCCACGTGTTCTGCAGAACCCTAGAACTCCGATGTCTCGGTTTCTAGTTTCTAAACTTTAAAACCACTTTTCTTGAAAACTCGAAAACCAAAAACCCAAATCTCCGATACTTACACAAAATCATCGGGATCGGTTTTCCATAAAACAAAACTTGGTCTAAAGACCATTTCTTTTTCTTTCGTTGTTTTTCAGTGAACACAGACTTAAAACAAAGCTTGCAAAACCCTTTTTCTTCTTGAATGAACTCATATGACTTTAAAAACTACATTTCTCAAAACACCTTTACTCAAACGGTCAATTTATCAATTTAGGACAATTGAAGGTTTCTAACGCCCTATTTGCTTTTAAACTTCAATTTTCATTATTAAAATACATTTCAGACTTTTAAAGCTTTTAAGTTACACGATGTCGAATCATAATCAAAATTAGGTCCTCTAATGCCTTAAATCCCACAGCAGGGCACACGATACATCCATATAATCATTCGACAATCATAGCATGTATGCAAATATGTCAGCAATTATATTATGCATATTCAAATCAACAGTACTAAACCAAACAATCAGCCACCAATCAGATACAGAATATTTAAATACAATACAAACACCGATGCAGCACATAGCTGTCGGAAATGGAGTTCCTCAGGTTTATCCCCTTACTTCTTGTAGTTTCCAGCTAAGTTATGCACACCCGTTCAACTTGACCACCGGCCCAGCACGCTGCCAATCACTACATACACACAAATCATAGCAGCATTAACTCACAAAACAAAGATTTCTCCTAATGCAACACCCCTAGGGTTTGGCCCTATTACACTAAAAAATAGCTAGGGAGCTCCAAAATTTCTCATTTCTTGGATAACACCCTAACTAAGTGTGACAGCCCTAGATATTAGATCAGAACATCAAAAACCAACCAAAACCCTACCCTACACACATAGGGGGTTTCGGCCTCCTCCTAGAAAATATAGCTAGGGAGATTTCTTGGCTCTAAGCTCCTGGACCATACAAGTATGTCATGAACCTAGGCCATAGAAATTGGTTTGGTACAGATACGATTTTCCTACAATTTTTCATGGATTTTTAAAGATTTTAGGGATAAAACCCTAACACCTTTGATCATGAAAATATGAGGAGAGAAAGGAGAGGTTGGAAGAGATAGAGATGGTATACTACCTCCTATGATGCTCTACTCCAAGGTTGATGAAGGTTGCTTCACAAAAAAATCAAAAACTCAAGCTCCAAAATGAGCTCTAATGGAAGGAGAAAGGAAAATGAGAGAAAGGAGAAGATAGAGTGTTGGGGGAGAGAAAGGGCTGCCGAAAAAAGTGAGACGAGATAAGGTGAAAAGGTAGATATTTATAGGTTTAAGACTTTAATAATAGGAAAAAGGTAGTTAGTAATAAAAATTAACCAAGGGCAATTTGGTCAATTCACATCCCGATATTTGAAATCATCACGACACTGGTATGAGTCCTCAAATAACTTGATACAATTCTGGCATGAAAAACATCTGATCGTGGGTCTCGAAAAACCCTAAGATAGCTCGAAACGTCTCCCCGATCGATTATCGGCCCGAATATAAAATATTATTTATATTTTGGACATCAGGACACATTTTAGGAAAAAGATAGAGGATCAAATTCTAAGACTATTGGTTTCGTCCGTTAATCAAGATTAGGTCATGATATTAGAAAAACACTATCATCTGAAAAAAAAAAACATAGATCGGGTTTTGTTTGACTTTTCGGCCCAAAACTTAACCGTAAGCTCCTACAATTATATGAAACAAGAATATGATTTTAGTTTTCCCAAAATCATTTTCTAAAACACAGATAAAAATATAAACTCATTAATTGAGTTTATCGTCCTTAGAAAGCACGAAAAATTGGGCTGTTACATTACTATCCCCCTTAAAATAATTTCGTCCTCGAAATTACATACCTATGAACAGATACGGATATTGCTCTCTGATCTTGTCCTCAGTCTCCCAAGTTGTTTCTCCAGTTGTATCATCCCAAATAACCTTGACTAAAGAGATTTGTTTTCCCCTCAGTTGTCTGACTCTCTTGTCCTCGATCCTTACAGGTGTAGTCTCATAAGACAGATTCTCTTTCAAGGGTACTCGATTAGGTTCAATTACATGAGATGGATCAGGAATATACTTCCTTAATTGTGAAACATGAAAAACATTGTGTAAATTTGAAAGAAAAGGAGGTAAAGCAATTTGGTACTCTACTGGACTAATACGCCGAAGAATTTGGTATGGTCCATTGAATTTAGGAGTGAGTTTTCTGGATTTCATTACCCGGCCTACCCCAGTCGTTGGATTGACTCTCAGAAACACATGATCGCCTTCTTGAAATTCGAGAGGTCGTCTTCGTTTATCCGAGTAACTCTTCTGCCTGCTCTGAGATGTCCTCATCCTTTCACGAATCTGTTTGACTTTGTCAGTCGTCTCTTGCACAACCTCGGGTCCTAGAATTGTACTCTCTCCATCATGATACCAACAAAAAGGAGTTTGGCATTTCCTTCCATATAGAGCCTCATAGGGTGCCATTCCTATGCTTAAGTGATAACTATTATTATACGTGAATTCAATCAGAGGTAACAGTTCATCCCAACTTCCTCGATTATCCAACACGCAAGCTCTTAGCAGATCTTCTAACGATTGAATCGTTCTTTCTGTTTGTCCATCCGTCTGAGGATGGTATGCTGAACTTAGGGGTAACTTGGTTCCCAAAGCTTGGTTTAAGCTTTCCCAAAAGCGCGATGTAAACTTCGGGTCTCGATCCGAAACAATACTTGAGGGTATTCCATGCAATCTAATCACTTCTCTTATATACACCTCATTCAGTTTCGCTACTGTGTAGTTCGTCTTGACAGGTAAGAAATGTGCCGATTTCATCAACCTATCCACGATTACCCAAATCGAATCAAAATTCCTTGATGTTTGGGGTAAACTCACCATGAAATCCATAGAGATACTCTACCATTTCCACTCCGGTACATCTAGGGATTTTAGCATCCCTCCAGGTCTCTGATATTCTACTTTTGCTTTCTGACAAGTTAGACACGATGCAACGTATTCTGCAACTTGTTTCTTCATGCCTGGCCACCAGAATCTTTGTTTCATGTCCTGATACATCTTGGTTGCACCAGGATGAATGCTTAATCCACTCTTATGGGATACTTCTAGAATCAACTTTCTCATCTCAGGGTTGTTGGGTACACAAACTCGTCCATTACACTTTAAAATCCCCTCTGTTCCCAAGCTAAACTCACTAGCTTTCCCTTGTTCCACCAATATCTTTTTCTCTTGAAGAGATTCATCAGTAGCTTGTTGTTCCCGTATCTCTTCCATTAATCCATTGGAGATCTTAAGCATTCCAAAGCTTATTTTCTTAGAACTTATCTCCAGCCCCAAATTTAGATCACGGAACTCCTCAATCAATTCCAATTACCTCACCATCATCGTTGAAATATGAATGGCTTTCCGGCTCAAAGCATCTGCCACAACGTTCGCCTTCCCTGGATGGTATTGCAACGTGAAGTCGTAATCCTTTAAAAACTCCATCCATCGTCTTTGCCTCATATTGAGCTCCTTCTGATCAAACAGATATTTTAAACTCTTGTGGTCACTAAAGACATCGAACTTTGCACCAGACAAATGATGTCTCTATATCTTTAGTGCAAAAACCACTGCAGCTAATTCTAGGTCATGGGTGGGATAATTCTTTTCATGAATCTTTAACTGCCGTGATGCGTAAGCCACCACCTTGCGGTGTTGCATCAGCACACAACCTAGACCTTGATGTGAAGCATCACAGTATACTTCATAAGATTCACTCGGTTTTGGAAGTATGAACACTGGTGAAGTAGTCAAAAGCTCCTTAATCCTTTGGAAACTTTCTTCACACTGATCAGTCCAAACAAAACGTTGATCTTTCCTCGTCAGTTGAGTCAACGGTGACACAATCTTAGAAAATCCTTCAATAAACCTTCGGTAGTAACCAGCTAATCCAACAAAACTTCTTATCTCGGTTACAGTCTTTGGCTTTTCCCAAGAAAGTACAGCTTCTACTTTAGCAGGGTCCACAGAAATTCCTTGTTTTTTGATAACATGACCCAAAAATCCGACTTCTTCTAGCCAAAACTCACACTTAGAGAGTTTCGCATACAACATCTTCTCCCGCAAAACATGAAGAACTTGCCGTAAATGCTCCTCGTGTTCTTCACGATTCTTAGAATAAACCAGAATATCGTCAATGAACACTACAACAAACTTATCAAGAAACGGACGAAAAATCCGATTCATGTAGTCCATGAAAACAGCAGGTGCATTCGTCACTCCAAAAGGCATCACGAGGTACTCGTAATGTCCGTAACGAGTTCTAAAAGCGATCTTTGGTATATCCTCCGTTTTCACTCGAATCTGGTGGTATCCCGACCTTAAGTCGATCTTCGAGAAAACAGCAGCTCCTCGCAGTTGATCCATCAAGTCATCAATCCTAGGTAACGGATACTTGTTCTTGATCGTAACTTTGTTCAGCTGACGATAGTCCACGCAAAGTCTCGAACCTCCGTCTTTCTTTCTCACTAAGAGAACTGGCGCTCCCCATGGCGAAACGCTTGGTCTGATGAACTGCTTTGATAACAGGTCCTCGACTTGTGTTTTCAACTCAACAAGCTCAGTAGGTGACATTCGATATGCAGCAATCGATATCGGTCCAGTTCCTGGAATCAGATTGATGGAGAATTATATGTCCCTTACAGGTGGCAAATCTGGAACATCATCCGGAAACACCTCAGGAAAATCCCTCGCAATAGGCATCTGACTCAGCTCGGTCTTCCCCTCGACTTCTAAGCTGGACAAAAGCACGTATTTCGGATCTCCTTCTTTCGAAGAAGTTCTAACGTGGTTGGCGGTTAAAAATCCAGAAATCTCAGTACTAGGAAAAACTAGGGTTTTATGTGCACAATCTAATAGGATCTGGTTGGAAGATAAACAATCCATGCCCAAAATTACATCTAATTGTATTAAAGGCAAGCATATTAGGTCAACAAGAAAATGTTTATCCTAAATAACGATAGGACAGTTCAGACATATAGAATTCACAACAACAGGTTCAGCAGTTGGTGTAGAAACAATTAAATCAAATGATAAGGAAGAAACAGATAGCTCTAAACGTTTCACACAATCCATAGAAATGAATGAATGGGTTGCACCTGAATCAAAGAGCACTAATAAGAGATTACCGTCTATGTCGCACACACCCTGTATCAGATCTTCGGAGTTCGAAGCCTCAACACCACTTAGGGTATAAACTCTTCCCCTAGCCGTCGGTCGTTTGGTTCCACCATTTTTGTCCGCAGCTTGGACTGGATTCTGTACTTTACAATTCTTGGCAAAATGTCCTGGTTGTCCACAATGATAGCAATGGTCATTCCTCACGGTACAGTTGTTCGCCAAATGCGATGGATCCCCGCACCTAAAACACTTCCTCTCTTGATTCGGACTTCCCTGACCTCCACTGCCCGACGCACGAGCAACAGGTCGGTACGGTTGCTTCTGGAAGTTCCCAAGGGGTCGAGAATATGGTTTCTTCTGACTTTGTTTCCCTCTCTGGTCCTGATATTGACTCTTGAATCGGAAAGGTCCTCCGACGTTTCCTCTATTGTCTCTTCCACGCTTCATCAGCTCTATTTGTCTACTCTTCTCAACGAGCGCTTGGAAATTACTGATTCCTTGCGGTAGCACCGACTCTTTGATCTCATACCGCAGTCCTCTCTCGAAAGCTTCGCATTTCCACTCTTCCTTAGGATTATTCTGGAAAAATCGGAAGTACTTGGCCAACGACTCAAACTTAGCCGCGTATTCCCCGACTGACATGTCTCTCTGTTGTAGTCGCAAGAATTCCTGCTCCTTCTCTGCTCTTGCACTCTGAGGGAAATACTTTCCCAAAAAGCGATCCTTAAAAAGTGTCCACGAAATCACTTCATGATTGGCCTCTAGCAGTTGCTTTGTTCCCTTCCACCAATATTCCGCATCTCCTATCAGTAGGAATGTGGCATATGGTACCTTCACTTCTTCTGGACTACGTATCAACTCGAAAATTTTCTCGATTTCATGAATCCAAAGATTAGCTTTCTCAGGATCCACGTCACCAGAAAATTGTGGCGGATTTTGACGCCTGAAAGTAGTCAAGCTTCGGCCCTCAGCGGCTTGATCAGCACGGAGTTGTTCTGCAGTCTGGACAGCAATAGCCTCAGCCATGTTTGCCATTTCCTGAGCAGTAAAATCCATTCCAGTTGCTCCAGCAACATCCTCAGCTTGGACACCAGCTCCCCTACCGCGACCACGTCCACGTCCACGTCCTGCTTCCACTCCAAATTCTAGTTCCATATCTGACCCACAAGGCCCAAAATCAGTCAAATAGCAACCAGAAAATAAAGCAAATAAGCAGTTATAACATGCATTATTTCCAAGAAGGAAATAAAAAGAAAAACAGAAACCAGTTACTCGCCAGGCGACCGTACCCTCGCGACGCGAGACAGAAGGTCAGCCCGAGTAGTAACATCCCAACCCTCGGCATCGCGACGCGAGACAGATTCTCGCTACGCGACCCAGAGAGTCTGCTTGAGGAGCAAAGAACAGCTCCTCGGACTCTCGACGCGAAAATCATATCGCCTCGCAATCCAAGAAGCCTGCCTGAGAAGCAAAACACAACTCCTCGGCCTCGCGACGAGAAAGCTCAGTTCGCCCCGCGATACAGAGAACCTGTCCGGGAAGCAAAACACCACTTCTCTGCCTCGCAACGCGAAATCCTGTTCGCCTCGCGATACAGAGAACATGCCTGAGAAGCAAAACATCACTTCTCCGCCTCGCGACGCGAAATCCTGTTCGCCTCGCGATACAGAGAACACACAACATCAACACAACAGACCTATTCCCCAAAGATTCCCGAAAGACTCGACCAGCTCTGATACCACTAATGTGACACCCTCAAAACCAGTGTCACTTTTTGTAACTCAAAACATACATTAAAATGATAGATAAAATTTGCTGGTTTTACTTTCGGAAAACAAATCCTTTATTTTCATTCAGTCCTAAAAATCGTGATGAAATTTTTTTTTATTTATTACTCATGAAATTACCACTCCAAAAAGAACAGAAATACTCATATATAACAATATATCTATATACATCAACTAAAGCTATGGACAACACGTCCCTTTACAAAAGAACGATAAAAGATGAACTCCTAAAAAGCTATAAACTAGAAAGCGACAGTCTGGAACCATATCTCTAAAACCTATGGCCATCAGTAGCCGTTAACAGACTACCAAAAACCGCTGCCTCAAAAAGAAAGTCTACACCCTAAGCTGGTCCAACTAAAGGAAGCCATTGGACAATCCTCCAGAGGAAGGTCCAATGCTAGAACCAGGAGAAGAACCCTGGGAACCTACGTTCCCATTCTCCTGTGGATGAGGCTCGGGAGCATCCAAAGGATGATACTCCGGGTCCTCCTGAGGATCCTCCTCAGGGTCTTCCTCCTCCTCCTCTACATCCTCCACTACATGCTCACCCGCTACCAAAACAAAAGGCGAGGGAGGTGTCTGTGGTGGCTGCTGCTGCGGGGACTATACAGTGGGGGCAAAATGCTCGATCACACCCTGCTGCATAAGGGCCTGCAGCATCATCCCAATGGGAGGTAGAGGTACCTGGACGGTCTCCACAATGCGAGTACTCTTGCGAGGTCCCGTCCCCGTCGTCCCGCTCATGATGCAGACTGGTCCTGTATATGCTGCGCTCCCCACTCCCATGTGGATGACCCACGCAGCTGGGTCAGTCCTCCGATCAAAAACCAGGGCGCGCATCCCCGAGTGCGCTAGATGGTCTAGCATCGACTCCATCTGTAAACAGGATATAATATATATATATATATATCAAAAGGACAAACCTGTTGAAAAAGAACATGCAAGGGTGAGAAACCAATATATGAATCCAAAAACGACAACTATATGCCCAATCCAAACAGCAGATTCATATAATGTAACTCACTCAAATCATCATGCATCACATAGTACAACATGTATAATCAAGTACTAACAACAGTAAAGGCACAAGGGCTTCGTACCCCACAATCAACGTTATCCTCTAAACGTATGCATGGCACTTCCATATATCTCAACTAATATTCAAACTAGATTTCCGGAAATCCCATCACCATAAACACGAGTTGATCAGACTCAACGTTATTGTCCCGCAGGATACAATAACAAGCGCTAGAATCAATATTCGGCCAAACATGAGCACGTAGCCTTCCAGGAAATAATACATGGACGCGTATGTCAGTGGTACTCACGATGTATAAGTCATACTATATTGTCCTCTTCACTGGGCACAATACGCTCTCCCTGGCTCGTATGACATCATTGTCCATCAAGGCACAATGTTACATAATGACATTAAGTCATCTCAGGTTCCCCTTGCCTATCAAGGTCCCCCGTTTCACGGCACATCTGCCCAACACACAAAAATGCGTGAGAAACTATCTAGTTTCCGATAATTGATCTTTGTCGCATCAATATTTCCTCGTTGCAGCATCAACGCTAACAACCCCCATAATGTCTTAGACTCTTTAAGCCTCAAAAACATTTTCCCAAACAGGACATTTAGTCCAAAACAACTCAAATCCCAAACATCCCTAACCGATGCACCACTCTAGGACGTTGGATTTAAGATCATAAAAACATCCTCAAGCTTACAGGACCATAAAGATCGTCCCTAAGCCGACAGGATCACCACTAACACGGATCCGTGACCCACATGTTCTGCAGAACCCTAGAACTCCGACGTCTCGGTTTCTAGTTTCTAAACTTTAAAACAACTTTTCTTGAAAACTCGAAAACCAAAATCCCAAATCTCCGATACTTACACAAAGTCATCGGAATCGGTTTTCCATAAAACAAAACTTGGTCTAAAGACCATTTCTTTTTCTTTCGTTGTTTTTCAATGAACACAGACTTAAAACAAAGCTTGCAAAACCCTTTTTCTTCTTGAATGAACTCATATGACTTTAAAAACTACATTTCTCAAAACACCTTTACTCAAACGGTCAATTTATCAATTTAGGACAATTGAAGGTTTCTAACGCCCTATTTGCTTTTAAACTTCAATTTTCATTATTAAAATACATTTCAGACTTTTAAAGCTTTTAAGTTACACGATGTCGGATCCTAATCAAAATTAAGTCCTCTAATGCCTTAAATCCCACAGCAGGGCACACGATACATCCATATAATCATTCGACAATCATAGCATGTATTCAAATATGTCAGCAATTATATTATGCATATTCAAATCAACAGTACTAAACCAAACAATCAGCTAACAATCAGATACAGAATATTTAAATACAATACAAACACCGATGCAGCACATAGCTGTCAGAAATGGAGTTCCTCAGGTTTATCCCCTTACCTCTTGTAGTTTCCAGCTAAGTTATGCACACCCGTTCAACTTGACCACCGGCCCAGCACGCTGCCAATCACTACATACACACAAATCATAGCGGCATTAACTCACAAAACAAAGATTTCTCGTAATGCACCACCCCTAGGGTTCGGCCCTATTACACTAAAAAATAGCTAGGGAGCTCCAAAATTTCTCATTTCTAGGATAACACCCTAACTAAGTGTGACAGCCCTAGATATCAGATCAGAACATCAAAAACCAACCAAAACCCTACCCTACACACATAGGGGGGTTTCGGCCTCCACCTAGAAAATATAGCTAGGGAGATTTCTTGGCTCTAAGCTCCTGGACCATACAAGTATGTCATGAACCTAGGCCATAGAAATTGGTTTGGTACAGATACGATTTTCCTACAATTTTTCATGGATTTTTAAAGATTTTAGGGATAAAACCCTAACACCTCTGATCATGAAAATATGAGGAGAGAAAGGAGAGATTGGAAGAGATAGAGATGGTATACTACCCCTCCTATGATGCTCTACTCCAAGGTTGATGAAGGTTGCTTCACAAAAAAATCAAAAACTCAAGCTCCAAAATGAGCTCTAATGGAAGGAGAAAGGAAAATGAGAGAATGGAGAAGATAGAGTGTTGGGAGAGAGAAAGGGCTGCCATGAGAAGAGATAAGGTGAAAAGGTAGATATTTATGGGTTTAAGACTTTAATAATAAGAAACAGGTAGTTAGTAATAAAAATTAACCAAGGGCAATTTGGTCAATTCACATCCCGATATTTGAAATCATCACGACACTGGTATGAGTCCTCAAATAACTTGATACCATTTTGGCATTAAAAACATCTGATCGTGGGTCTCGAAAAACCCTAAGATAGCTTGAAACGTCTCCCCGATTGATTATCGGTCCGAATATAAAATATTATTTATATTTTGGACATCAGGACACATTTTAGGAAAAAGATAGAGGATCAAATTCTAAGACTAATAGTGTCGTTCGTTTGTCAAGATTAGGTCGTGATAGTAGAAAACTCTATCATCTGAAAAAAACATAGATCGGGTTTTGTTTGAGTTTTCGGCCCTAAACTTAACCGTAAGCTCCTACGATTATATGAAACAAGAATATGATTTTAGTTTTCCCAAAATCATTTTCTAAAGCACAGATAAAAATATAAACTCATTAATTGAGATTATTGTCCTTAGAAAGCACGAAAAATCGGGGTGTTATAAATTTGATGGTAATAAATACTTTTACAAATTTGAATGGCCAATAATATGTGCAAATTAATTTAGTGTTAATAAATAATTTTGCAAATTCGAATGACCAATTAAAATGCTAATTAGTCATAAAGGTAAATAAATTTAATTAAAAGTGAGGTTTTTTTTTTCTTTTGGTGTTCGAAAGTTTAGATTAGGGGAAGGCACGCCCCTATGCAAAGTCACAGAAAATCACCAACCTTTATAAGGATTTATATTGGAATTTACATATTATCTACCAACAGGGGAAATCTGAGAATCGAACCCAAGTCACAGCGAGTGTGGGCGGAAGGCTGGACCATATGTGCCAACCCCTATCGATATTAAAAATGAGGTTTTAAATAATGGATTTTCTTTACGGAAATTAAGTAAATAATGTATAATTTTAAATAGTTCTAATCAAGATATTTTAAATAACTAACAACGTATATGTTATTATTTTATCAAGGATATTGACACTGAATATAATCGTTATTATAGTTTTTACCTTTTCGTTAATCCAGATTTATAGTTTAAAATGATTTTAACACTGTATAAAAAATTCTGTGCAATATAAAGCATCCCCTTCCAAAAACTGATTTAAAGTAAAAGGAGTGTCAAATAAATTTGATTCTTATACTCATATATGATTTTTTGTGTGTATTAATATGAATTTTTGAGTCTTTTATTGGGTATTATACATTTCAAGTTTTAAATTACTGAAATATTCCATTAAAAACTATATGGAGGATAAAGAAAGACCACAAAATTTAACCTAAAATTCAAAACTAAATTAACTGATTTTTTTTATTAAAATCAAGTAAATAATGTATACTTTTAAATACTTCTAATCAAGATATTTAAAATAATTAATAACGTATATGTTATTATTTAATCAAAGATATTTACACCGAATATAACCGTTATTATAGTTTTTACCTTTTGGTTAATCAAGATTTATAGTTTAAAATGATTTTAACACTATATAAAAAATTATGTGCAATATAAAGCATCCCCTTCCAAAAACTGATTTAAAGTCAAAGAAGTGTAAAATAAATTTGATTTTTATACTCATATACCTCGAATATGATTTTTTGTGCATATTAATATGTCATTTTGAGTTTTTTATTGGGTATTATACATTCCAAGTTTTAAACGACTATAATATTCTATTAAGAACTATATGGAGAATAAAGCAATATCAGATAATTTAACCTAAAATTTAAAGTTAGATTACGTCCTAATTTAAACATATAATCAATGATTGCATGAATGATTTAATTCGTGTTATATGAATTGATGAGAAAAAATGCCGATAGGAATAACCAATGTCTGAAAAATTTAACATAAACCATGAAACACTAAAAGTTCAAATCACAAATTACAACTTAAACCATCAATCTATTGTTTCTTTTTTAACAGCTTTGAGATTTGACATTTTTGTGTTTGAATTCTGCATCCCACAATCATCATACACATAAGATATATTAACATTGTCAGCAAGTCTCTTTCCCAATGAATTCGTTTTAGAATTGGGCGTCACACCGTCAACAATTGAGTCGTATAAAAATGGGCGTGAAAATTGTTTTAAAGTACGTTGTTATTGTCTTTATAACAATAAAAGAGTGCACATATTAGCTTTAGTAAAACATGCATGTACCACATAAATTTCCTCTCCTTGCTTGGTAAGCTCAACTCTAATAGTAGACTTAGCTCCTTCAACACCAACCTACTTTCAAAAATAAACAATAATCAAATAAAATGGCCTGCAAACCTATAGTTTGTTCAATGGTATAAAGTAATGGTCTTGGTGGCATACCTGGGTGGCCTAAATTACATTTGAAATTGTCATTCTCTTTGTGCCAAGAATGTCATTAGCCAATGAAACAGCACAATAGCTAGATTCATGGCTAACCACTTGACTAACAGATGGATTTTCATTTTGCAGCCTATTGTAATTTATTTAAAAAATGGATTACTATGCAAACCATCAATTTGGTGTTTATGGAAGACATTAATTAAAAAAAATACATTACATACTTATCTTTGTATTTTAGGTCTTGATCTTGACTTGTGTTGATCATCAATTTTGTTACATGATAATCATTTGATATGCCATTTGTGCCTGCGTACGGAATATGAATGTCTCAATAAACAATAAATAATAAAGTGCAACTAATAAACTTCAAACACTATCGTAAAAACAATTTAGAATGACAAGCACTGCACCATTAAACGTCTTCAATTTACATAGTTGAAGAATAATTTTAACTGGATTAATCATATCCTCTTTGAGGAGATACTCATTCATTTGTCGTGCAAAATTTTCCTACAAAATACAAACAACCCTGTTGCTCCTTTTTCAATGCAATAAAGCAAAAAATAAAAAATTAGTGCAAACGAAATACAATATTCTTAAAATAAAGCCAAGTATAAATAAAGGGGAGTAAAATGCAGAATTATATCATACTCCAAATCTTCAAGAACAATGTTAATGAGTTTGTTATTCTTTCCATTTTTTCAGTTTCCTTCATGTCATGTTTCTGAACAACATGTTTAATAACATCAATTTGAAAAGGTGATAGATTCATCAATTTTCCAAAACGCACAAAAGAAATGAAAAAATGTAGCACATAACTGTATAACCACTTACCAAATAACAATCCCTCGTCTGTGGCAGACATAATATTTCCAAAGGCGAGTTAGATGCATCCTAATCTTTCAGTCCATTCTTGCAGGAACAATTTCATCTATCAAAGAAAACATGCTCAATGCAACATATTCTTGAGTACAAATTTAAATTTAGATATACAGAAACTCAAAACGTTAGCTCAAACTTTTATTGTAGTGTTTTTTTAATAAAATATTGACTAATATAAGGAATTAATATTTTTGAAAGTAGTGATTGCAAATTAAAACTTTTTGAAACGGTGATTGCAATAATCAATACACACAAGGTTTAATTCCAAAGGAATAGCTTTACATTAGATTTCTCATGAAAATGGTTTTCAGCTATTCTTTTATGTTAAAAGAATGTAAATAGTCATACAATAGTATTAAATCACATAAATCGTGTATTAAATCACAATAGTTACTGATTATCAAAAAAAAAAAAATCACAATAGTTACAAATATTTCTAACAATCAAAAGATTATTAAATACCCTTTGGATAACCAAAATTAGGGCAACCAAATGTTCCTTCCTTTTATATATTAAAGATGTAACGAGCTCGGGCCCCTTAAGCAAGTGGTCAGGGGTTCGATTCTTGGCTCTTGCGTATGGAGAAAACCTGGTTGGGAGGGGGCAACCCTTAAATGTCATCCTGGTCCCCCTACGGAGATTAGTCACTGTTTAAGATTGTGGATACTTCGTACCAAAAAAAACTTGATGTTTTTTTGTGATAGTGAAAGAAACACAAAAACAACAAAGCAACAGCGAGCCTAATATTGGACATCTAAGCTATCCTTGAGGAGCAGTGTGCCCATAAGAACAGGAGTGAATCCCAACTCTATCTCTCTCCTAAATGGAACCTTCATTTCTTTTGAGAAATGGAGAGAATCCCAACTCGATCCTTGCTTCTCCCAACCTTAGCAAGATAGTCTGCACAAATATTCGCTAGACATGAGTAAGTGAGACTTCCCAGTCACGTTTCAGAAAATCAACAATATCAACTATTGTTGTAGCATAAGCATGAAAGTCGTATCTCTTCCCCTCCTTAAAGAAATCTACCACCTCAAGGCAATCAGACTCAGAATGCACCTTCTTGAATCCCTCATCCCAAGCCATTGCTAGGCCATTAATGTAACACCCCTCTTCTTCGGGTGTCACTTTTGTAACCCAAAGTATCCATTTACCCTTATTTACAAAAACTTTTTCGAAAATAACTCTATAATATTTGCGAAAATCTGATACCAAAAGAAAAGCTTTAACAATCCAAGGAAACAAAATGAAACTCATCATATATGACAATAATTCTAGTTCTGCCATTAGGTATACATACTTCGAATCTCTCAATACACAACACTCATAGTCACAGTCGGAAGACTGAACTTACACATTTATATATCTTAAGAGCTGGTCTGACAAAAGAATTCTATGGACAATAAAACTTACTGTCTAACATAAGTCGTACCAATGAGACCGGGTCTCGTCGTCAACAAACTACACCTCGTCGTCGTCAACCTCAAGCACTCAAGCCTAGAGTGATTTAGAAGACTGTTAATAAAACATCTGTACATGTATCCAAAAACACACAGGGTGTCCAACATGTACAGGCAAGGGTGAGAAACCAATATATGAATCCATAAAAGACAACTACATGCCCAAACACACATAGCAAATTCATACAAGCATATTTCACCAAATATCATCATGCATCACATAGTACAACATATATATATATATATATATATATCCATGTACTAACAGTAAAACACAAGGGTTTCGTACCCCACAATCAACGTTATTTTCTAAACGTATGCATGGCACTTCCATATATTTCAACTAATATTCAATTCTAGATTTCCGGAAATCCCATCACCATTCGCAATGAGCTGATCAGGCTCCTAAATCATAGGCCCGCAGGCTCTAATGATTAACACCAATATTTGGCCCAAAAACGAGTACTTTGAATCCCATGACACTACGCGATTCTCACATGGGGGCGCAATCAGAAGTACTCCACAAAATACGGTCATATTATATTGCCCAACTTAAGGCACAATACGTTCTCAGAACACGTATGACACCATTGTTCATCAAGGCACAATGTCATGACAGATAAGTCATCTCAGGTTCTCCTTGTTTATCAAGGTCCCCCGTTTCACGGCACGTCTGCCCCACGTAAAATGCATGAGAAAACTATCTAGTTTTGGATAATTGATCTTTGTCGCATCAATATTTCCTCGTTGTAGCATCAACGCTAACAACCACCATAATGTCTTAGACTCTTTAAGCCTCAAAAACATTTTCTCAAAACAGGACATTTAGTCCAAAAACAACTCAAATCCCAAACATCCCTAACCGATGCACCAGTCTAGCAAGTTGGATTCAAGGTCATAAAAACATCCTCAGGCTCACAGGACCACAAAGATCGTCCCCAAGCCGACAGGATCACAAGAACACGGATCCTTGATCCACATGTTCTGCAGAACCCTAGAACCCTGACGTCTCGGTTTCTAGTTTCTAAGCTTTAAAACCACCTTTCTTGAAAACTTGAAAATCAAAAACCCAAATCTCCGATACATACACAAAGTCATCGAGATCGGTTTTCTATAAAACAAAACGTAGTCCACAGACTATTTCTTTTTCTTTCGTTGTTTTTCGGTAAAACACAAACTTAAAACAAAGCTTGTAAAAACCTTTTTCCTTGGATAAAACCAATAAATTTTGAAAATCACGTTTATTAAAACGCGTTTGCTCAAACGGTTAACTTTATTACTTTAAAGACTAATAAAGGTCTTTAACGCCCTGTTTAATTTAAAAACATCATTTTTCATTATTAAAAACCACATTTTCACAACTTTGCTCATTTAAGTTGATTTTCCTTAAAAGCAGCTGTTCATTATATTTTATTTCAAGATATTTTATGTCTAAAGAGATAATTCATGTATTTTCTCTTAAATTACACTGAGAAACAATAAAACATATTTATTTAACATTTCAGGCTTTTAAAGTTTTTAAGTTACACGATGTCGGATCCTAATCAAAATTAGGTCCTCTAACGCCTTAAATCCCACAGCAGAGCACACGATACATCCATATAATTATTCAACAATTATAGCATGTATTCAAATATATCAGCAGTTATATCATACATACTCAAATCAACAGCAGTAAACCAAGCAATCAACCAACAATCAGATACAGAATATTTAAATACAATACAAACACCGATGCAGCATATAGCTATCAGAAATGGAGTTCCTCAGGTTTATCCCCTTACCTTAAATGAAGTCTCTTTGATGAGCAAATCCAAGCATCAAATCCAAGAGGTGGCTGAAGGTGGCATTGACGTCCCAACTCCACAACAACTCCAAGAATGCATATCCAGCTCCCCAAGTAAGTACAGCCATAACCCAAAAACCAAGAGATAACATCCAAGCACATTCAGCATCCAAACAACATATCAATTAACTAATCATCATTTAAAAACATAATCTAATGAATTTAAATATTTTACTTAGTCCAATAAAATTACTTTTCCAATAAAATCAATTTGGGAAAAACCAATTGGGTCGCGGAAATATGAAATTAGCTTAGGAAATCATCAATTAACTACCCTAATTGCACTAAAACAGAATTAATTTCATAATTATAGTAAGATAAAGATTTAGGGATTTAGTAAAATTGGGGAAATCCGAATTCAAAGGGGGATTTGAACAATTGACATAGGGAACTTGAAATTGATATACCCAATTGCATAAAAACATAATCAATTTCACATTTAAAGCATGAAATTAAAATGCTAGGGTTTTGAATTGGGGATTTAGGGTTAGGGTTCCTCATGAAATCAAACGCCAAGAGAAAGGAATGAAGGATTTTTACCCAGGAGGAAGAAAGAGCAGCTCCGGCGGTCCCAGCGGTGGCGCACGGTGGCGGCGCACGGCGGCTCCGGCGGTGGCAGTGGCAGTGCTTAGTCCAAAACGTGGAGGAAGATGCCGCCTTCCACGTGGTTGGTTCATTTCTGGAAAGGGAGGCCAAACGGTGGCCGGAAAACCCCAAAACAGTGGCGGTTCTATGGTGGCTCCGCCGTCAACGTTGTCCGTTTGCAAAAATGTTGAGCTACAAATGTAGAGGAAGGTGAGGAGAGTAAGGTTACAAGGTTGGTTTGGTGAAAAGTGGCCGGATGGTGGCCGGAAAACGCCCAAACAGTGGCGGTGGCCCTGTCGTCAACTTTCTCCGTTTGGAAAAATGTTCGGTTAGAATTGTAGAGGAGAAGGTAAGGAACATTTCTATGATTTTGGTTTTGGGAGAGGTGGCCGGAGTTGGCCGAAAATGAAGAGAGAAGGAGAGAAAGTTTAGAGAGAGAGAGACGCGAGAGGGACGTCGGGAGGAAGAAGAAGAAAGGAAAAGAAAAGGGAAGAAAGAGAAAGAAAAAGAGAAAGAAAGGGTGGGTGTGCTGCTGGTGTGCGAGGGAATTTGGAGAGTTTTCCACCCTTTTTTTCTTTTGTTCTTTTAATTGTGATAGGTGGGAAAAATCTAAAATTTCAAAATTTGAAATAAGATAGAGATTGATGATTAAATTTATCAACCTAGGAAATCAATAATCCAAAATAAATTTTTGATTAAATCCAAACCATTTTATTATCAAATCTAAAATCAAATAGATTAAATTTGGAAAATAATTTCGTTCAATCATATTATTTAAATTACTTAAATAATATTTTTCTAAACTAATAATAATAATAATAACAATATACGGATATTTTTGCTTTGCAAGAGTATATAAACTATGATAACGCACCCAATAAAATAAATAAACTAATTTAAGCAAATAAAATTGATTATTCACAGATATAGGATTTTCGGGGTGTTACAATTAAGAACTGCAAGAAACTCTACATGAGGTATATCACCTATACCCTCAAACTTGGAGAAACCAATATGCCAAGTTCCTTCGTCCGATCTGATCAGTCCATCTGAACCCATACGAGAAGAATCCCGACTCTATCTCTCTCCTAAATGGAACCTCCATTTATTTTGGGAAATGGATAGAATCCCAACTCGATCCTTGCTTGCTCCCAACCTTAGCAAGATAGTTTGAACAAATATTAGCTAGACATGAGTAAGTGAGACTTCCTAGTCACGTTTCAGAAAATCAACAATATCAGCTATTGTTGTAGCATAAGCATGAAAGTCATATCTCTTCCTCTCCTTAAAGAAATCTGCCACCTCGAGGCAATCAGACTCACAAAGCACCTTCTTGAGTCCGTCATCCCAAGCCATTGCTAGGCCATTAAGGACTGCAAGAAACTCTACATGAAGACTATCACCTATACCCTCAAACTTGGAGAAACCAATAAGCCAAGTTCCTTCGTCAAATCTAATCAGTCCATTCGAACCTATATGAGAAGAGTTATGATTGAAGCTCCCATCTACATTTAACTTGACCGTTCCTGTTAGAGGCTGCTTCCACCGAGACATGAGGCTTCTAGTTGTAGCTTTCAAAGAGTTTGATGCGAGGAACGCACGGAAGTCATCATGGGAGAGAAAAATATTGTGCACCACCATGTTAACATCCCAAATGTCTTATCCAAAACCATTTGATTACGCCAACACCAGACCTAGAAAATCCCAGCTAAGAAGAGAATACCCATGTCGCTGCTACACTAATCTTTGACCCAATCAATAACTGCACCATGGTAGAAGAACCTAGGTTGCTGAGTCATACCAATTCTAAGCCAAAACTCTCTATTGTGCAGACAGTCCCTTAGGCAGTGATAAATATCTTCAATATTACCTGAACATCTTTGACAAAGAGAATATGCTAAACCCCTTCTATGTCTCATGTCATTTGTTGGAAGTGCACGATGGGAAATTAACCAAATGACAAACTACACTTTAGACAGTGCCCCTAGCATCCAAATCCAACCCAGTCACCTGCATTATCCAAGTTTCTTGTATGTTGAATCAGCCAACTATACCCCAAGGACACCGTGAAAACTCCCTCCATATTCCCTTTCCAAGCCCAACCATCGATAAGATCCGACTGAGATTGCATGGGTAAAGGGATGTTGCTAATGAAGACTTTTAGATGATCAGGCAAATTGGTTGCTAAGCGGTCTAGCTTCCAATTTCCATTCTCCCAAGTGTCCTTCAAACAAAGTTACGTTTCTGAGATATTGACAAAGTCCACCAAATTACATAAGAGACCCCTACTTGTCCAGTCTTTGTACCAAAAAGAAGTGTCCCTTGAGTTGAGTCTCACCTCAAAACCTTTGTGTAACACATTAGCTACCTTCAAAGTTCTTTTCCAAGTGACTGATGGTGTGATTTTCTTGCTGGTTGACTAAAGAGATGCTCCACCAATATACTTATGGGTAAGGTCCTGAACCCAAATTTTGTCTTTATCATTCAAAGTACTCCACACCCACTTACCAATTAGAGCAATATTCGCTTGTTTAGTAACCCGAATGCCCAGACCACCAAAGGCTTCAGGTGCAGTAACAATATCCCACCTGAAATAAACTCCAACCTCAACGAGCTTCATCCCTTCCCCATATGAACCTATGAGTCAAGGCATCTATGCTATTACAAACATTGTTAGGCAAGAGATGAGTGACCTTCTGAGAAGTTTCCTAAAAAACGTGTGAGTGAAGACAAAGCACGCTGAAAAGACATGTGTTGGTTTATGGGGACAGTCAGCAATCCTGAAAGCAATCCGGGCCATTATAAATGGTATCAGGGCGGACCTCTCCTAGTACAATATGGTTCCAGGACCGACCAGGCGGAAGCTGGTGGGCATGTGATGCCTGAAGCTGACAAGGGTGGGAGTGATCGCCGGTGCTTGAGGCACGGACAAGGAGCAACTCTTGATAGGCTTCTAGGCAAAGGGACACATGAATGAACTGGATTCACATCGAAATAAAAGGGAGCCTGAGGCTGTACAGGTATGGGACTGTACCGTTGAAGGAAGGCTTATAAGAATTGATTGGTACTACCTATACCAACAAAATGTATCTTCTTTTCAGGAGACTAGATCATAAGAACTCCATAGTTAAGCGAGCTTGACTTGATTGCACTTGTGGGATAGGTGACCTTTTGGGAAGTTTCCTAGAAAGCGTGTGAGAGAGAGTGAGAACAAAGCATGCTGAAAATACCCGTGTTGGTTTGTTGGGGCAGTCGACAATCCTGAAAGTAGTCCGAGCCGTTATAGGTCATATAGCTCCAAAAACTGATTCGGCTTTTATCTCTGAGTTAGAACGAAAAACTGTGGATGAAGCTCTTTCGGACGATGGATGGATCTTGACTATGCAAGAAGAACTCAATCAGTTCGAGAGAAACAAAGTTTGGACTTTAGTTCAAGAACCAAATGATAAATCCATAATTGAAACAAAATGGGTATTTAGAAATAAGATGGATGAAAATGGAAAGGTTGTGAGAAACAAAGCAAGATTAGTAGCACAAGGGTATTCTCAAGAAAAAGGTATTGATTACACTGAAACCTTCGCTCCTGTTGCTAGAATAGAAGTTATACGTATCTTACTATCTTTTGCTGCTCATCATAATATAACCTTATATCAAATGGATGTTAAAAGTGCTTTTCTAAATGGGTTAATTAACGAAGAAGTCTACGTAATGCAACCCCCTGGATTTGAAGATCATTCCCATCCTGAGTATGTATATAAGCTTCAGAAAGCTTTATATGGACTCAAACAAGCTTCTAGAGCTTGGTATGAGAAACTCAGCTCCTTCCTCATGAAAAATGGCTTTTGAATGGGAAAGGTAGACACCACTTTGTTTAAGAAAACAAATAAAGATAATTTTATAATAATCCAAATCTATGTTGATGATATTATTTTTGGATCTACTAATGATTCTCTTTGTAAGGAATTTTCTGATCTTATGACAAAAGAATTCGAAATGAGCATGATAGGAGTGCTCAAATTCTTTCTGGGTCTGCAAGTAAGACAAACCTCAAAGGGTGTGTACATTCATCAGACCAAGTACACTAAAGATCTCCTGAAGAAATTTCAGATGGATGATAGCAAGCCAATGAGTACACCTATGCACTCAACGTCCATTCTGACCAAAGACAACAAAGATAAAAACGTAAATCAAAAGGTTTACAAAGGTATGATTGGATCTCTCTTATATCTTAATGCATCTAGACCAGATATAATGTTCAGTGTATGTCTTTGTGCACGTTTTCAAGCTGATCCATGTGAAAATCGTTTAACTGTGGTCAAAAGAATTTTTAGATATCTAAAAGGTACTTCTAATCTAGGTTAATTTTATGAGAAAATAAATGAGTACAGATTAATGGGATATTGTGATGCTGACTATGCTGGATATAGAATTGAACGAAAAGGTACAAGTGGTGCTTATCATAATCTTGGAAATAATCTCATCTCATGGTCCAGTAAAAGACAAAATACCATAGCTTTATCAACTGCTGAAGTTGAATATATCTTTGCGGCTAGTTGTTGTTCACAGCTCTTATGGATTAAACACCAACTGGAAGACTACAACATTCATGAAAACAAGATTCCAATTTATTATGATAATACAGCTGCAATTAATTTATCGAAAAATTTGTCAAACATCATTTTATCAGAGATTACATTCAAAGAGATGTGTTTGATGTAAAATTTGTTGATACTGACTATCAGTGGGCAGATATATTCACAAAACCTCTTGCAGAGGATAGATTTTCTTTCATAAGAAAACAGCTCAACATGCTCTATGTTGAATGACCTTGCGTCAATGAACGCTTGTGTCAAAGAAAAGCTTGCATCCAATTTGGTTGCGTCCATCACAACTTACATCATTCTTTGTGTTATTTATCATTTACAATAAACGTAGAATAATTTGTTTTTAAATTCTTTATCTATTTGTTATCCACACATTTTCTATGCTGAGTCAGCACTCTCGGGTCACGTTAAACGGCGTGCGTCTGGTACTTCACTCTTAAATAGCCCCCTCGGTAACTGCTAGTCATCATGGTTCTTTAACCACAGTTACTTTCTCTGACGTTTTGGTTACTTTTCTCTTCTCTTTATTAACCTCAACCTGTGAGCTTGAACCTCACCAAACGTCCTCATCTTTAAAACTCCTCTCCTTCTCTTACCCTCATATGTTCATCTTCTTCATTCTCTTCTCAAATATGGGTAGAAACCTTCATTCAACTAGAGAAGAAAGCAGCGTTCCTCAAGAGACCATATCACCTCTAGGTCATCCAAATCGCGATATTCCAGACAACTGCCAGATCAACGTTGAACATCAGATTGACTTGAATCTGCTGGCCAGACTGGGAGCAGATGTTAGAATCTACATCATTGGAGCTGGATGGGATCACTTCTTCATCAACTATCCAGAAGTCTTTCCAAGACTTCTCACTAAATTCTGGAAGACCGTTCACCTGGAAAAGGAAGCTCATATTTCTGGGTATGTTTTGGGGGCACAAAAGGTTGATGTCTCCAAAGTGAGTATAGCGTCTGCTATTGGGTGTTTGTCTCTCGGAGCCACCTATTTCAAATCTTGGCATAACAAGTTTGGAGGAAAAGACAATGTCTTCAACTTCCTCAGAAATCCTGAAGCTCAGCCCAATGCTCTCTTTCGTGCTGCCATCATGAAAGACGAAGCAAGGATTCTAAATCAAATCTTGAACAAGGCTGTTCTTCATAAAGTTAGGTCTAAAGACTCTGTTTCTGAGGTGCATTGTTTTCTTCTTACTCATCTGTTGTATGGTATGAAGATCAATCTTCCCTCTCTTCTCTTTGATCGGTTCAAAGAAAATTTCATAGATGTTGTCTCTGTTAAGACCATCACTTATGCAATTCTTCTCACCCGAATCTTTGAAAATCAAGGGATTTATCGCATGCTAAACAAAGTTCATCCTAGCATAAGAATCTCCTATCAAACCATCAGCTGCCCTCTATTTGGAAAAGCAAACCTCTCCAAAATGCAACTGAAATCTTTCTTGGCCTTTGAACAAGCTCAGTCCAACACTGCACAAACTCAACGCACGGAAGCTCTTCAAAGCCGACAAAGAAGGAAGAATCAGACTCAAAATGTTGCTAATCAACCTCGAGTCTCCTCTGATTCGTCCACTTTGGAGAGATTGTTTGAACAATCTCATGCTAAGTCTCAAAATGCTTTTGAAGAATTTGAGGAAAAGCCAAATCTGGAGTTTGCTTCGATGGTAGAAGGTATTTCTTACAGCATTCATGGAGAAAAATTCATCAAGCTAAATGGTGTAGTTGTTCCTTTTATTGAAGAGATTCATGGTCCTTTGCTTAAAGCGAACTTAGGCTCAAAGCAGCAGGCTCATTCATTCTCTCAAGTTGGTCAAGAAGCTGGTTATTCTAAACCCAGATACAGAAAGAAGAAGCTTTTGGTGGAAAAAGACGATGAAGAAGACGATGAGGATGATGTTCCAATTGCCCTCCTTCTTGCCAAGAAAACTAAGGTATCACCATCACCCTCAACCTTGCCCAACCCTTCTATTTCTTCTGTACCCTCCACTCCAACTGAAGAACCATCTTCTACTCACTACTCCAGTTTATGCCTTTGGAAGCGCACCTTCAATAGCGTTTTCTAGTGAAACGCTCTGTTTAATGATGCGGAGAATGTGAAATAGCGCTTCTCTTAGGAAGCACTATTAGATGAATGAGAATAGACAGCTCTTCATCAAGGAAGCGCTGTTAAAAGGTTGAGAAGAGAATAGACAGTGCTTCCTTAAGGAAGCGCTGTCTATGGTATGGGAATAGACAACGCTTTTTAAAGGAAGTGTTGTCTAAGGTCACACTAAGACAACGCTTCCTTAAGGAAGCGCTGTCTATTCTCCTTTTCCCTTGCATTAAATTTTCATAACGTATGCTTCCTCCCTTCGCGCGCTCACACAAAACACTCATCCTCATCATTGCCACCATTCTCAAACCTTAACCTCCGTGAGAACCACCACAAACACCATTCTCAAAACTTAACCTCCGCGAGAACCACCTCTCATCAAGTGCATTGTTCGTGCGGCCTGCTCTCTGCCCAACGAGAGAACCACCTCTTCACCCAACGCGACAACCACCTTCTCTCTGCCCCAGCAAGCCCTCCTCTTCACTGTAAGCTCCCAGGTAACCCTTCATTCCTTGCAACCCCCTCTTTACTGCAAACCCTCCTCTTCCTTGCAACCCGTTCATTCCCTGTATACTGTAAAATTTGAATTTTTAAAATAGTAATATAGATTATCTTATTAGGCTGTTGAATTCTTGTATTTTACATTTTCAGCTTATATTTTAATTAAATGATGAGAATGAGGACAACAACCCTGCTCTGATTTGGTTTTGTTAGCAAATGACATTGGTATAGAACAGAGAATTAGTAATGCAATGAAAAAAAATGCAATGTGTAGAAAGATTTTTTGTTATGGAATGTCTAATCCATCATAGCTCACTCATGACACATTTTCAATACTGTCAGAGGGATAGTTCTTGATTTTTTTTTAATCCATCATCTCTTACATTTGCTAAGAAGCAGACACTGTCATTTCCCTGGAGTTGATAGTCATGAATTTGGCCCTTGTGGTGTTGATTGTACTGTTGAGTAATGTGCATACACAATGACTTTTGTTTCATGTTCGAATTCAACTTTTTTTTTCCTAACCATAATGTGAATAAAATGGTTAGTATTTTTATGCTTTACAAGAGCATTGAACCTAAGACCTATGTCTCAACTTATCTCAGGTTGGATTTATGTTTATGATGTAGTTGTGTGTTATTTCCAGTGCAGAGAATTGAAATCTTGGGCCAGTTGGGTTGCATTCCGAACTACTTGCTTGCACCTCCTGAAAAGCATCTTGTTGAAAAGGTAAGTATGGTTTGATTTGGTCTACTTTGTTATACATTGCTTCTTAGTTGATAGGTTAGTGATCAATTATGAGTTCTGATATCGTGTTTGCTTGATTTCAGTTTTAGTTTCTTTGTTGGTGTTTGCTCGATTGGAGCAAACTTGTTGGTGTGCTCGATTGCCTCCCTCTCAGGTAGCCTACTTGACTAGCTCTTGGTACTTCCTTTAAAATTTGGTATTTGATTTTGGAAGAAATAAAGAAACTAATAAAACATTGCTTCTCTCAAGCACCTCTATCAATCAACTCTCTGCTGTTCAAGCTGCTCGGCTTCACTACGGTACTTGCTATTCCCCTGACTTTTTTTAATCATTTAGTTGTAACATTAGACATGTTTATTTTAGCATGGTATACACATGCATTAACCTTTGTTTCCTGTTCAAGAATGATTTGTATATTGTTTTGGACACAATATACAAGTTGTTCTTGAATTGTCCAAAGTGGACAGTCTGAGATTTTAACTTCGCATTCAATCCATATTATTGTATGTCTTATTTCCTTCTTGATCTAAGAATGTCATTGGTTTTTATTTTCTCTTTGTTCTCTGGGTACATACCTAATTTGGGTCATAATAGCTCCTGAATTAAGTTGTGTGCTTGGAGAACCAAGGGGAAATGCTGCCAAATTTTTCTTAGAACAAGAAGTATCTAAGATATACAATAATATAATGCGAAATTTATAATCTTGGATAGGATAGGAACCCCACCCTGTAGTATCAAGTAGACATATGCACCATGCATGCATGTAGTACTCATTGAATGTAGACATCAATCTGTCTAAACTTGTGGTAGATCGTGAAAATATGGATCGGAAGTGGATGTCTACCAATCATTTGTCGAATGAATATAAGGACGGAGTGCAAGATTTTATTAGGTTTGCAGTTGGGCATGTAGAAAACCCTAGTAGAATCTTATGTCCTTGTTTAAGTTGTTGTTATACAAGACGAGTTAGTGTAGCTGAGTTGGAAGGACATTTAGTGTGCTATGGAATTGATCAAAGTTATACCTGTTGGACAAAGCATGGTGAGAGGAGAGGTAAATCTAGTGATATGGGTAATAGTGGGAGATATGTGTCAGATGATACCGATACAAATACATTTGAGGGTGACCGTTTTGAGGAGATGACACACGAGGTTGAAGAAGATATCCGTGATTGTCCTCAGATGTTTGAGAAGTTGATAAGTGATGCTGAGAAACCGTTGTATGAGTATGTGTTGCTGAGACCCAAGAAAACGTCTGTGTTGTTGAGTCTACTGGTCCTCATGAAGATGCAGGATGTGAAGATTTTGTTGTTCTTGATTCATAAGCAGAAGCAAGCTCTGTTCAGTACACTGAGCATCTTGATGCTAATTCCACCATATCCGGTAACACTGTGGAACTACATCTTGATGATGAAGATGTCAACTCTTCTGCCGGTGAAGAAGCCTACCCTGCTCAAGCCTCGGCTTCCTCTGTACCTCTTGGTCTTTCTTCTGAAATTGCTGACTATTTGGTAGATCGGATCTCTGCAAGGGTCACTCAAGCATTGGATCGAAAATTGGATCAAATGTTTACCTATCTTCATCACATCTTTCCTGACTTTCCTCCTCCATCTCCTTAAAATCTTTTCCTTTCTTTTGCTGACAATGATATGCAATCCTCCCTTCGTTCCTTTTGTCTGATGACAAACAGGGGGAGAATAATATGAAAATGAATATGTAAAAGTTTTTTTTTGGAATAGAAAGATTGGAAATATGTTCGTATATGTCTTGTTTTTATGCTTTCATAACCTTATGTTCTGAATTATGTCTTCAATATGTAAATGCATAATCTCAGGGGGAGCTTTTATTCATAAGGACATAAGAAATACTGTTTCAAAAACATACTTCATAATAATGTTTGTCATCATAAAAAAGGGGGAGATTGTTAGAACCAAAACAGTAATGGCAAATGACCCCTAAAAGTTTTAATGATTAACAAAATTATTATATGTTTATTGAATTCACTCGAAGTCAAGTTTATGCTAATCCATAAGGTCAAAAGACCTTCTTATGTTTCTGACTTCAGACGGTTCTCCAAATCCAAAGTTTCATCTAGCCCTTAAAGGACAAAAAGCTCACTGCAATATCTTCGTCCAAAGAAACTTCATGGTTCGTCCAAATAATCTTTTGGACTATAGTGGTAAAGATTTACGTACAGACATGATCATATAGTTTTGTGCGTCCAACTGTCTATACATATTGTGCGTCCAACTGTCTATATTGTGCATCCAATTGTCTACATTGATTGTGTGTCCAACTTTCTATATAAATGGTGCGTCCAACTTTTTATATATACCTGTGCATCCAATAATTTTATTTTGCAGATGACGTGGCTCTCTTTTTTCAAAAGTCTTGATTGTTTTTTAAAAGAAAATATCTTTTCACATAAGACAAAAGAAGGTACAAACGTCGTACACAGCAAACCACGTAGAGCAAAGAATCACGTAGAGCAAAACGCTTGTCGGCCATAAAGGCAAATCAGTCTACTACAATTCAAGCTGCTACTACCAAAAGCATCCTCATTCTGAAAGGGCAATTACTCGACGGAGAACAATTGGCAAATGGACTTGTGCCTGATGGATATTTGAATGTGTCTAAACGGAAAAGTTTCCTACTTTTTTGAAATCAGAAGGTCAGACAAAGCTATAAGAAGACCCTCTTCTGTAGAAGCAAATAGAGAACACAAGAGTAAGAAATTATTCAAGAGAAAATTCATTGTGCAACAAAAAGCTTCAAAGCAATCACTTTCTAGAAATCGATCTGTAAACCTTCCTATTCTTTCATTGTAAAGTTACAAACAGATTGTTAAGAGTTGTATCTTGTAATACTCTCACTCTTAGTGAGTCTGTAAAAAGCTCGAAAAACCCGACTCAAGTCTTAGGATTTGTTGAGTCTGGAGAGGCTTATCTGTAAAAGAATACTTGTAGCCTGGAGAAGTGTAGAATACTTGGAGTTGTAGTCGTGGAGTGACTTGGAAACAACTTGTGAAAAGTGCTACGTGATTTAGTGGAAAAACCTTCTCAGGGAAGGGACTGGACGTAGCTCTTAAAGAGTGAACCAGGATATATCTCTGTGTGAATCTCTCTATCCCTATCTTGTTAATTTTTATTTATTTACTAACTTGAAGATTGAAAACAAAGTATCTTAAACGTTTGTAATCGTTTTGGTGTGTTCTTTTATCTTGCTTGTCAAAAACTTTTGTTTGAAAAAGGTTTTTGAAAATCGGTTAAGAAACACAATTCAACCCCCCTTTCTTGTATTTCCCTGTTTCACTTTCACATGCATGCCTTGTTAGAGGTGGGGGACACTCGGTTCAAATATATAAAACTAATGGGGGCAAAATACAAAACTCAACATAGTTACTTGCAATTTAATGAAAGTCAGTGTAACACCCCTCTCCTTCGGGTGTCACTTTTGTAACCCAAAATATTCATTTACCCTTATTAACAAAAGACTTTTTCAAAAATAACTCTATAGTATTTGCGGAAATCTGATACCAAAAGAATTGCTTTAACAATCCAAGGAAACAAAATGAAACTCATCATATATGACAATAATTCTAGTTATGCCATTAGGCATACATACTTCAAATCTCTCAATACACAACACTCATAGTCACAGTCGGAAGACTGAACTTACACATTTATAACTCTTAAGAGCTGGTCTAACAAAAGAATTCTATGGACAATAAAACTTACTATCTAACATAAGTCGTACCAATGAGACCGGGTCTCGTCGTCAACAAACTACACCTCTTCGTCGTCAACCTCAAGCACTCAAGCTAGAGGGTCCCAGAGTGATTTAGAAGACTGTTAATAAAACATCTATACATGTATCCAAAAACACACAGGGTGTCCAACATGTACAGGCAAGGGTGAGAAACCAATATATGAATCCAAAATCGACAACTACATGCCCAAACACAAATAGCAGATTCATACAAGCATACTTCACCAAATATCATCATGCATCACATAGTACAACATATATATCCATGTACTAACAGTAAAACACAAGGGTTTCGTACCCCACAATCACCGTTATTCTCTAAACGTATGCATGGCACTTCCATATATCTCAACTAATATTCAATTCTAGATTTTCGGAAATCCCATCAACATTCGAAATGAGCTGATCAGGCTCCTAAATCATAGGCCCGCAGGCTCTAATGATTATCACCAATAGTTGGCCCAAAAACGAGTACTTTGAATCCCATGACATTACGCGATTCTCACATGGGGGCGCAATCAGAAGTACTCAACAAAATACGATCATACTATATTGTTCAACTCAAGGCACAATACGTTCTCAGAACACGTATCACACCATTGTCCATCAAGGCACAATGTCATGACAAGTAAGTCATCTCAGGTTCTCCTTGCTTATCAAGGTCCCCCGTTTTCACGGCACGTCTGCCCCACGTAAAATGCATGAGAAAACTATATAGTTTCCGATAATTGATCTTTGTCGCATCAATATTCCCTCGTTGTAGTATCAACGCTAACAACCACCATAATGTCTTAGACTCTTTAAGCCTCAAAAACATTTTCTCAAAACAGGACATTTAGTCCAAAAACAACTCAAATCCCAAACATCCCTAACCGATGCACTAGTCTAGGACGTTGGATTCAAGGTCATAAAAACATCCTCAAGCTCACAGGACCACAAAGATCGTCCCCAAGCCGACAGGATCACAACTAACACGGATCCTTGATCCACGTGTTCTCTAGAACCCTAGAACCCCGACGTCTCGGTTTCTAGTTTCTAAGCTTTAAAATCACTTTTCTTGAAAACTCGAAAATCAAAAACCCAAATCTCCGATACTTACACAAAGTCATCGAGATCGGTTTTCTATAAAACAAAATGTAGTCCACAGACTATTTCTTTTTCTTTCGTTGTTTTTCGGTAAAACACAAACCTTAAAACAAAGCTTGTAAAACCTTTTTCCTTGGATAAAACCAATAAATTTTGAAAATCACATTTCTCAAGCGCTTTTCCTCAAACGGCTAACTTTATTACTTTAAAGACTAATAAAGGTCTCTAACGCCCTATTTAATTTAAAAACATCATTTTTCATTATTAAAAACCACATTTTCACAACTTTGCTCATTTAAGTTGATTTTCCTTAAAAGCAGCTGTTCATTATATTTTATTTCAAAATATTTTATTTCTAAAGAGATAATTTATTTATTTTCTCTTAAATTAAACTGAGAAACAATAAAACATATTTATTTCCTCAATTTAACATTTCAGACTTTTAAAGTTTTTAAGTTACACGATGTCGGATCCTAATCAAAATTAGGTCCCCTAACGCCTTAAATCCCACAGCAGGGCACACGATACATCCATATAATTATTCAACAATTATAGCATGTATTCAAATATATCAGCAGTTATATCACACATACTCAAATCAACAGCATTAAACCAAACAATCAACCAACAATCAGATACAGAATATTTAAATACAATACAAACACCGATACAGCACATAGCTGTCTGAAATGGAGTTCCTCAGGTTTATCCCCTTACCTTAAATGAAGTCTCTTTGATGAGCAACTCCAAGCATCAAATCCATGAGGTGGCTGAAGGTGGCATTGACGTCCCAACTCCACAACAACTCCAAGAATGCATATCCAGCTCCCCCAAGTAAGTACAGCCACAATCCAAAAACCAAGAGATAACATCCAAGCACATTCAGCATCCAAACAACATATCAATTAACTAATCATCATTTAAAAACATAATCTAATGGATTTAAATATTTTACTTAGTCTAACAGAATTACTTTTCCAATAACATCAATTTGGGAAAAACCAATTGGGCCACAGAAATATGAAATTAGCTTAGGAAATCATCAATTAACTACCCTAATTTCACTAAGACAAAATTAATTTCATAATTATAGTAAGATAAAGATTTGGGGATTTAATAAAATTGGGGAAATCCGAATTCAAAGGGGGATTTGAACAATTGACATAGGGAACTTGAAATTGATATACCCAATTGCACAAAAACATAATCAATTTCACATTTAAAGCATGAAATTAAAATGCTAGGGTTTTAAATTGGGGGTTTAGTGTTAGGGTTCCTCATGAAATCAAAAGCCAAGAGAAAGGAATGAAGGATTTTTACCAAGGAGGAAGAAAGAGCAACTCCGGCGGTCCCGACGGTGGCGCACGGTGGCGGCGCACGGCGGCTCCGGCGGTGGCAGTGGCGGTGCTTAGTCCAAAATGTGGAGGAAGATGCCGCCTTCCACGTGGTTGGTTCATTTCTGGAAAGGGAGGCCAAACAGTGGCCGGAAAACCCCAAAACAGTGGCGGTTCTATGGTGGCTCCGCCGTCAACGTTGTTCGTTTGCAAAAGTGTTGAGCTAGAAATGTAGAGGAAGGTGAGGAGAGTAAAGTTACAAGGTTGGTTTGGTGAAAAGTGGCCGGACGGTGGCCGGAAAACGCCCAAACAGTAGCGGTGGCCCCGTCGTCAACTTTCTCCGTTTGGAAAAAATGTTCGGTTAGAATTGTAGAGGAGAAGATAAGGAACATTTCTATGATTTTGGTTTTGGGAGGGGTGGCCGGAGTTGGCCGGAAATGAAGAGAGAAGGAGGAGGAAGTTAGAGAGAGAGAGAGAGCGCGGGGGAGACGCTGGAACGGACGGAGAAAGAAAAGAGAAGAGAAGAGAGAGAAAAGGAAAGAGAAGGAAAAAGAGAGAAAAAAGGGCGGGTGTGATGCTGGTGTGCGAGGGAATTTGGGGAGTTTTTCCCTCTTTTTTTCTTTTGTTCTTTTAATTGTGATAGGTGGGAAAAATCTAAAATTTCAAAATTTGAAATAGGATAGAGATTGATGATTGAATTTATCAACCTAGGAAATCAATAATCCAAAATAAATATTTGATTAAATCCAAATCATTTTATTTTCAAATCTAAAATCCAATAGATTAAATTTGAAAAATAATTTCTTTCAATCATATTATTTAAATAATATTTTTCTAAACACATAATAATAATAACAATAGCATAATATTTGCCTTATAAAATTGTATAAACTATGATAACGCACCCAATAAAATAAATAAACTCAGTTAAGCAAATAAAATTGATTATTCACAGATACAGGATTTTCGGGGTGTTACAGTCAGTGCACACCCTCAAATGCATATAGGTTCGCCTCTGCAAATAAGCATTTGTATATCACAATTGATCTTTTTTTTTTTGATAATCATGTTATTAGTATGATATATCCACTGTCGTAAACAGTGACTAATCTCCGTCGCGGGACCTGGACGACACTTAAGGGTTGCCCTCTCCCAACCAGGTTTTCTCCATACATAAGAGCTAGGAATCGAACCCCTAACCACTTGTTTAAGGGGTCCGAGCTCGTTAGCACTCGGACCAACCACATGTTGGTATATATCTGAATACAAATAATGTAGCTTCCCCTTTAAAATCCCCTTTAAAACGAGGATTTAATTATTATGAATTGTAAATATAAAGGATTTTTATATTATTAATTATTCATAAACTATTATGTTATTAAAATGTTTAACTTTTATAATAATCAATGTTTTAAAAATCGGACCGATCATTGAATCAGTTAAGGCACTAGCTTAAAAGGTTCAATGGTAATTGAATCGTGGTCGAACCGATAATAATTAAATATATATTTTTAATATTATATATTATATTAAGTAATAATTTTAAGACAAAAAATTTTTTAATTAACATAAAATAATTATATTATATATTTTTTAAGATAAAAAAATCAACAAAGAAGAATAAATAATAAAAACTCATGCATATGTATTTTTATAACTTGTTATTGGATCTTTATTTGAGTAAAAAAAAAATATTTTTATAATTTATAAATAAAAATTTGAAAAAATTTTGAAAAATAAAAAATGATCGATTTAAACCGGTTTTCACCACCAATTTTGGACCAGTTTGGTCGGTTCTCACTGGTTTCAAAACCAATCGGTTTTTTGGGTTAAATGTACCAGACAGCTGATCGGTTTCCGGTCCAATCTATTGAATCGGTCAGTCTTATCCGATTTTCAAAACAATGATAATAATCACTTTAGAAATCACACATTGTGAACAAAAAATAATAATAATAATAATAATAATAATAATAATAATAATAAATGTATGAAAGTTAAACTCTTAAAACAATATGCTACGTTTTAAAAACTCCCAATCTCAACGTGAATCTAAAGTATTAAATTATACGATTGTAAAACAATTCGCAAAAATGTTTTTTGTGTAAACTCGCATTTCTCAATGAGCAAGATATCCCAAGAAAATAGTTTTACAAATCTAAATACAATTAATAATGTGGTTCCCCTTATAACCAATTAGATGCTACGCTTTTAAAAACCTACACCATCAACTTGAATCTGAAGTTGTAAATCACATGTTCATCAAGCAATTCATAAAAATGCTTTGCGTAAACTAGCATTTCAGTATTCGAAACCACGTCTATATGCTTCCTCTATCCAATATTATAAATGCAGGCATTGTCATTATCAACCATTCAATATTAATTGCTGTAACCTGGAAAAAAGAAAAGAAGTCTTAGTACCCGCTACCCATTAAGCTTAAAAACTTGAAAGACAACGTAATTGCACACATCAGTATCATTCAATAATAGCTCTACCAAAAAACGAAAAATCTTTTGATCAATGGCACGCTGCACCAAGATTTATATTATCCCAAAAACAAATAAGTATTATTTTATTAAAGGTTCTTACTAACAAGTGTCTTTAGTATATTATCCAAGGAATCAACAAAAGGAAGTTAGAGTGAGAGGGTCTTGCTAACTTTTCAATACATATTACAACATTTACTCATACAAAATTTTCTTTTTTGATTTTTTAACCAATACCCTAAGGTGACAATTGGTTTATAGAATCTGTTATTCCTAGACAAACTAAATTCATTCAGAGGAATATTTTTTCTTACCTTCACACATAAGAATAAAGTTTATTATTATCATTTACTAATTTTATTTTCGGACATTTGAATATTATTTTAAAACTTGTATCAAACAGTATCTAAGTATAATCGTTAGCATTCTCCTTCATTAAAATACTAATAAAATATGATTACTTGTTAAAGTTTCTCTGTTCCACAGATAGTTATATTTCACTCTATACTATATTTTCATTCAATTAGACTCGACTATTTAGTCCTAAGAACTCTAATACTATACAGATTAATTCTCTAAAATGTTTAACCTATCAATAGGTGAATATCCAAAAACAGTTTATATTTTTCATAAGATGAAATTACCAATAATGACCTGAATAACACTTATAAAGACGATGGAAGCAAACATAGGCAGACAGATAGTACCATACACAAAATGAAGATCACCATCCTAATCTTCTTCTGTATCCTTCCCTTCGCATTTGCTGATCTAACCGTTGGCTTCTATAGCTCTAGCTGTCCAAATGCTGAGGCCATCGTATGCAAAGTTGTGCAGAGGCGCTTCAATGGTGATAAATTCATTACTGGGGCCTTGCTTCGCATGCACTTTCGTGATTGCTTTGTCAGGGTAAGACCCAAGTTACATTTTGCACTTTATTATATAGTTCATATTTACAGACATGTGATGCAATAGATGGGATTAAGTTTCGATCTTTCTTTTTAATGCTAACACATTCTCTCAACCATCTTATTATAGCTCAATTGGCATCAAGGTTTTAAATCTGGGTTCGCAACCGTAATTGTGGCCGCGACGATGTGATTTTGGTCGACTCCGAAATCGTATCGCGACGGCAATTATGATCGTAACGACAATTTTTCCCGTAATTGTAACCGTAAGTGTAGTTTAAAACCTTGATTTACACCTATCCAAATGATTTAAGACAATCTCCTTCTAACATTTTGGTTGCAGGGTTGTGATGCCTCCCTATTAATAGATCCAGTTCCATCAAGAAACAGGTCATCGGAGAAAAACACAGGAGAAAACCAAACCGTTCATAGATATGAGCTCATTGATGAGATTAAGTCCATCTTAGAATAAGCTTGCCCTTCAACAGTTTCGTGTGCAGATATCATAACACTTGCCACCAGGGATGCAGTGGCTCTGGCAGGAGGACCAAGATACACTGTCCCCATAGGAAGAAGAGATGGGTTTGTATCCAACCCCTCTGAACCTGAAGTGAACATTCCAGGTCCTTTTTTTAATGTGTCTCAGGCTCTCCAACTCTTCACCTCAAAGGGTTTGACATTAGAAGAAATGGTGACCCTTACTGGAGCACACACGGTTGGTTTTGTTCACTGTAGTAATTTTCGAGCTAGACTCTCCAACTTTCAACGAAATCGTGATCCTACAATGGATCCTGCTTTGGATGTTAGCTTGGTAAAGATATGTGGGACATCTACTAGGCCAACACCGAGTGACCCTGCTGTGGTTTTTGACGAAAACACACCGTTTTTATTTGACAACAAGTTTTACAACCAAATACTTCTGGATAGAACGATAATTAAGTTTGATCAGCGACTGGCTTTGGATCCACGCTCAAGAAACATGGTCTCGAGTTTTGCGGAAGATGATGCTAGTTTTCAGCAAAGCTTTGCAAATGCTATGATAAAGATGGGAAGCATTGGTGTTTTGGTTGGAAGAAATGGAGAGATTAGAAAGAATTGCAGGGCTTTTAATCATCCTTTATAGACTGTCTGTTGCTTACTAGAAATCAACTGCCTTCAACATATATACATAATCCTTGTTATGTCAATATATGTATATTTTATCTGTATAGATAAATGATAGTTATTTAATAATGTTTTGGTGGATGGAAAAGGGGCCATGGGTCTCCTGTGGCAAGGTGGAGTGGCTTTCCTGTTGGTGGTCGGGCTGAGCTTCATGGTTGGCTTGGAGTCTTCCCGGTGGCCGGACACTCCGGTGAACTGCGGGATACCAACGATGACACTCTGATGCCCAAATCAGCGAAGGGGACACATGTTATATAGGACGTAGAAAATGTGTGTTGTTTAGTTAGAGGGCAGGACTATTTTATGATATTTATAGGGGGCTAATTGCCTGTTAAGGTGAAGGGTCTTGAACATATTGTGACACGGTTAAACTGAGTGTCCAGGTAGTGCGATTGCACCCTCTGTTGTATTTAGTCCATACCCTAAGTGGCAAAGGTCATTAGCTGTTGTAGTGGGTGTGACGGGTATGACAAGGCTGCCTACATGGTGAGCACATCATAGACACGTGGGCGTCCTGGTAGTTGTATGCATGGCCTGGATAGGAACCTACGTGGCTTGCATGACACCTAGGCCTTCGTCAAGTCAGCTGTCTCATTTTGGTGTATTATATCATGTTCCAATCAATAATATTTTATCATGTAAGTTAAAATTTTATTTAATATTAAAAAATTAAAATACATGATAAAATATTATTGATTGGGATATGGTGTGATACATAAAAATAGGATAAGAGATCCTTAACCCCGTTTAAGATGATCATCCTTGTTGAGCCTATATGGTTGGGTCACGGTCCAAAGGAGGTTCAAGTTGCGGTCCATAACAAATAATAGTCGAGTCATATCCCTGCTGCTTTATTCATAAAAAAGAAATCATCAAAAAAAAAAAAATATCGCATCTGCATCTAGATAATAATCGATGTCGGTATCATTTATAATATTTGTCAATTAAATTATACATCTGTTATATACTTTGCATTTTTTGTTGGTCATTTATATTATTCGTTCATGATGTGTTTTTATGTATTAATAACTACATGATTTGTTAAAGTTATTAAATGATTTGGCAATGCATAATTATACTTAGTGTAAAATATTTTTATTAATAATATATTCAAATTCAATTCAATTTATATATGTAATAGATTTTTTTATGCTAGGAATGTTGAAGTCATAGAACTTTTTATCAATATGGTTTTAAAACTATAGCCCGTTAATTGAAGTTACTGAATAATTCTTAATTTGCATACTCAATTGTTCTACTCCTACTTGTTAGGAAACATAATATTCATGAAAAAATAAAAGAAATTGAGAGAAACTGCAATTACAATTTGATTGAATGAGTAAAAATGACTACATCAAGCCTTTATATAGGTTAACAAATTAGCAACTAACTATCAACAAATTAATTACTAATTTTCAGCTAACTATATCTCTAAACTAATTTCCAATGAACTATATCTCTAATTTTACTTATTAAATAAAGAAAATATTAAATAATTTTATATTCTCAGGACATTTGATACATTATTTTTCATTTAATATTTTTATTTAAGCTTGTAGCTAGCCAAGATAGCACAACTCTAAGTTACTCCATTAAAACATTATTTTTTCGATTGCATCACTAGGGGTGGGAATAGGCTAGGCCGAGTTAGGTCTTGACAGGTCTGAGCCTGGCCTATGTTCCAATCTTAAGGCCTGAGTCTGGCCTATTAACCTGATATAAACCAAATTTAAGGTCTGTCCTGATCTACTTCAAAGTCTGCCCTTACCTGAAAGCTTATTTAAAAGCTTACTTTTCAACAAGATCTTTAGATATGTCTCTATCTATTAATAGATCATAGGTTTTCACTTATAAATAGGCTTGTAAGCCTATAATGATAAAATGGTTGGTAGACCTATACTGATAAATAGATCGTTAGATTTTCATAAATAAATATGTAATAAATAGACCTTTATATTTAAATGGACCAATAGACCTTTATTTTCAAATGTTATAAATATTATAAATAATATATTATTGTATTATATATATATATATATATATATATATATATATATATATATATGTGTGTGTGTGTGGGGTGTGTGTGTGTTAAATAGGTCTAATAGACTTTTTTAAAAATCTTAATCTAGCCTCTTTTGTTATATAGATTTTTTCAAAAACTTTAATTTGATTTTTTTATTTAATAGATTTCATCTTAAATAAATTAGATCGAATAACCTGAAATATTCCCAACGATACGAATCACCGTTGAAAAAGCTTAGTCCAAGTGTACTTAATTGCTTTCATTTAATCCCTTACCCGTCTCACGGGCCACTGTCTGAGAGTGAGACAACAGTGTGAGAGAACAGGGAAATATGTTGTTTGTCTTATCTTATCTGTTGACATTTTTGTGTGGGTAGCCAAGTCTACGGTCAAATTTCAATTTTACAGAATTTCATTTGCCAACGATTGATTAATTTTGAATTCCGACGGCAGTTCAGTTTCAATCCCATTATTTGTAATATTAATGCAATTTGACCCCTTTAGATATATATCTTACATGTTTACATTATTATATATTTAACTAAATTATTTTTTTTCCTCATTTATTTTAATTTATTCAACTTTATTCTTTTATTTTAAAAATATTTAAGTTGGTCCCTTACTTGTCAAACGTTAAGCAATTTGATCCTTTAATTTCATTAAGTTTCACTGTTAAATTAAATAAATTTAAATAAATAAGGGATCAAATTCAATAAATTAAAACAAATAAAGGACCAAAATAATAATTTATTAATCAGAACTTAATGATGAAACTTAACGGAAAATACCAAATTGCTTAAGATTTGACAAGTAAGATACTAACTTGAACACTTTTAAAATAAAAAGACCAATTTAAATAAATTAAAACAAATGCGCGATCAAAAAAACAATAGTGCTAGTAACACACTCTCAAACACTCTTTTTCTAACACACTCTTTTCTATTGGTTGAAATTCATATGGGTCCCACTAATTCATGTGGGTCTCACTTGAATTTTGTAGGACCCACATGAATTTCAACCAATAGGAAAGAGTGTGTTAAAAAGAGAGTGTTAAAGAGTGTGTTACTAGCATTTTTCTATATATATTTATTCTAAATTTGCATTTGAGTCTATGACATTAACTTGACCCATATTATAATATGAGTGTTTCGTGGATATTAATCTCAATGGTACAAAAAACATCTTTCATATTGGCACAAAAAATTTCTGCCAAACAAACTTAATGGCACCAAAAATATTTTAATTTTTGATGTTTCGAAAATTAATTCATATTAGTGTATATATGGTGTACCACAAGAATTTTTATTAATTTATAATTTTAAAAATTATAAATTAAAAAAATGTTGACAACTAAAAAAAAGCTTTTAAAAATTCATTTAAAATTCAAAAGTATATATTAAAAGAATAATGTTTAAGGATTTAATTTTAATATATTATTAAAATAAAAGTTTTCCTATTATTATATGACATTAAAATTATTTGAATATCATAGAAATTACCAAAAAAGTTTTTTTTAGAAGAAAAGTAGAGAAATTGCCACAAAACTTACCCATATTATAATCTATAATTGAAAGTATAAAAACTTTGTGTTGATAATCTATCAAGCTTAAAGTTGATGTTTTTTTTTTACGAACATATGGTTAGTCCGATGGGTAACGAGCTCGAGCCCCTTAAGCAATTGGTCAGGGGTTCGATTCTTGGCTCTTGCGTATGGAGAAAACCTGGTTGGGAGGGGGCAACCCTTAAATGTCATCCAGGTCCCCCTACGGAGATTAGTCACTGTTTACGACGGTGGATACTTCGTACCAATAATATGGTTACAAAAAAAACTTGATGTTTTTTTGTGATAGTGAAAGAAACACAAAAACAACAAAGCAACAGCTAGCGTAATATTGGACACCTAAGCTATCCTTGAGGAGCAGTGTGCCCATAAGAACAGCAGAGAATCCCAACTCTATCTCTATCCTAAATGGAACCTTCATTTCTTCTTTTGAGAAATGGAGAGAATTCCAACTCGATCCTTGCTTCTCCCAACCTTAGCAAGATAGTCTGCACAAATATTAGCTAGACATGAGTAAGTGAGACTTCCCAATCACGTTTCAGAAAATCAACAATATTGTTGTAGCATAAGCATGAAAGTCATATCTCTTCCCCTCCTTAAAGAAATCTACCACCTCGAGGCAATCAGACTCACAAAGCACCTTCTTGAATCCCTCATCCCAAGCCATTGCTAGGCCATTAAGAACTGCAAGAAACTCTACATGAGGTCTATCACCTATACCCTCAAACTTGGAGAAACCAATATACGAGAAGAATCCAACTCTATCTCTCTCCTAAATGGAATCTCCATTTCTTTTGGGAAATGGAGAGAATCCCAACTTGATCCTTGCTTGCTCCCAACCTTAGCAAGATAGTCTGCACAAATATTAGCTAGACATGAGTAAGTGAGACTTCCCAGTCACGTTTCAGAAAATCAACAATATCATCTATTGTTGTAGCATAAGCATGAAAGTCATATCTCTTCCTCTCCTTAAAGAAATCTGCCACCTCGAGGCAATCAGACTCACAAAGCACCTTCTTAAGTCCCTCATCCCAAGCCATTGCTAGGCCATTAAGGACTGCAAGAAACTCTACATGAAGACTATCACCTATACCCTCAAACTTGGACAAACCAATAAGCCAAGTTCCTTCGTCAAATCTAATCAGTCCATTCGAACCCATACGAGAAGAGTTATGATTGAAGCTCCCATCTACATTTAACTTGACCGTTCCTGTTAGAGGCGGCTTCCACCGAGACCTGAGGCTTCTAGTTGTAGCTTTCAAAGAGTTTGATGCGAGGAACGCACGGAAGTCATCATGGGAGAGAAAAATATTGCACACCACCATGTTAACATCCCAAATGTCTTCATCCAAAACGATTTGATTACGCCAACACCGGACCTAGAAAATCCCAGCTAAGAAGAGAATACCCATGTCGCTGCTACACTAATCTTTGACCCAATCAATAACTGCACCATGGTAGAAGAACCTAGGTTGCTGAGTCATACCAATTCTAAGCCAAAACTCTCTATTGTGCGGACAGTCCCTTAGGCAGTGATAAATATCTTCAATATTACCTGAACATCTTTGACAAAGAGAATATGCTAAACCTCTTCTATGTCTCATGTCATTTGTTGGAAGTGCACGATGGGAAATTAACCAAATGACAAACTACACTTTAGACAGTGCCCCTATCTTCCAAATCCAACCCAGTCACTTGCATTATCCAAGTTTCTTGTATGTTGAATCAGCCAACTATACCCCGAGGACACCGTGAAAACTCCCTCCATATTCCCTTTCCAAGCCCAACCATTGATAAGATCCGGCTGAGATTGCATGGGTAAAGGGATGTTGCTAATGAAGACTTTTAGATGATCATGCAAATTGGTTGCTAAGCTGTCTAGCTTCCAATTTCCATTCTCCCAAGTGTCCTTCAAACAAAGTTACGTTTCTGAAATATTGACAAAGTCCACCGAATTACATAAGAGACCCCTACTTGTCCAGTCTTTGTACCAAAAAGAAGTGTCCCTTGAGTTGAGTCTCACCTCAAAACCATTGTGTAACACATTAGCTACCTTCAAAATTCTTTTCCAAGTGACTGATGGTGTGGTTTTCTTGCTGGTTGACTAAAGAGATGCTCCACCTATACTTATGGGTAAGGTCCTAAACCCAAAATTTGTCTTTATCATTCAAAATACTCCACACCAACTTACCAATTAGAGCAATATTCGCTTGTTTAGTAACCTGAATGCCCAGACCACCAAAGGCTTTAGGTGCAGTAACAATATCCCACTTGAATAAACTCCAACCTCAACGAGCTTCATCCCTTCCCTATATGAATCTATGAGTCAAGGCATCTATGCTATTATAAACATTGTTAGGCAAGAGATGAGTGACCTTCTGAGAAGTTTCCTAGAAAATGTGTGAGTGAGGATAAAGCACGCTGAAAAGACCCGTGTTGGTTTATGGGGACAGTCAGCAATCCTGAAAGCAATCCGGGCCGTTACAAATGGTATCAGGGCGGACCTCTCCTAGTACGATATGGTTCCAAGACCGATCAGGCGGAAGATGGTGGGCATGTGATGCCTGAAGCTGAAAAGGGTGGGGAGTGATCGCCGGTGCTTGAGGCACGGACAAGGAGCAACTCTTGATAGGCTTCTAGGCAAAGGGACACATGAATGAACTGGATTCACATCGAAATGAAAGGGAGCCCGAGGCTGTACAGGTATGGGACTGTACCGTTGAATGAAGGCTTATAAGAATTGATTGGTACTACCTATACCAACAAAATGCATCTTTTTTTCGGGAGACTAGATCATAAGAACTCCATAGTTAAGCGAGCTTGTCTTGGAGCACTTGTGGGATAGGTGACCTTTTGGGAAGTTTCCTAGAAAGCGTGTGAGTAAGAGTGAGGACAAAGCATGATGAAAATACCCGTGTTGGTTTGTTGGGGCAGTCGGCAATCCTGAAAGTAGTCCGAGCCTTTACAAGTCACATAGCTCCAAACTGTAAGCAGGGAGCGAGGCCCAATGATGTTGGGCATGGAGCAGGAGCAGGAGCAGGAGCAAGATCATAGGGAGGAGGACAACAAGTTGTGAGACACGGGAAGGGTGTTTAATGTGGGGTGAGCTGAATCCTCTCAATCTCCTGATCTTATACAAGGTATGTGCCTAGTGTCTTACAAGCTCTAATCAGTGTTGTTTGACTCAAGAGCTACTCATTCTTTCATATCCCAAGAGTATGTAGATCATTGGAAACTACATGTTTCATTACTCTCTCATGATCTAGTAGTTTCTACTCCTACTGTAATTCGTTGATGACCATGACTGTTTGCTTGAAATGTCGTATTGTTGTAGAAAATCGAAGCTTCCTTGTTGACCTTGTTTGTTTACCTATGCAACAACTTGATGTTATCTTAGGCATGGATTAGCTTTCGGCTAACCAAGTGGTGTTAGACTGTTCCAAAAAGACTTTGTTATTTCTTGAGCAATCTAGAATGATGTCTGCTAATAGTAGAGATCTTTTGTTGAGTGATATGTCTCGGAAGTACATGATGTTATTTTCTATGGAAACTAAGGAGTCTCCTAAGCTGGAATTTTGCCTGTAGTGCGAGAATTTCCAGAAGTTTTCCCTGATGATGTTCCGGGTTTGCCGCCGGAAAGAGAGATAGAGTTTGCTATAGATCTCATACCGAGGACTGAACCTATTTCGATAGCATCCTATCAAATGTATCCAATAGAGTTGGAGGAGCTGAAGAAACAGTAAAATGATATGTTGAGTAAGGAGTTTATAAGGCCATGTGTTTCGCCTTGGGGAGCGCCGATGATTTTTGTCAAGAAAAAGGATGGGAGTTCAAGATTATGTGGATTATCGACAGTTAAATAAGGTAACGATAAAGAATAACTATTCGTTGCCAAGAATCGATGTTCTGATGGATCAGTTGAAAGGAGTTGCACTGTTTTCAAAGATTGACTTGCGATCTGGATATCATCAAATTCAAGTCAAGAAGGGGGACATACTGAAGACTATAGTCCTGCATAAGTCAAAAATCAATCATTAGTGTCAAGAATAATCATAAAAATATACAAAACATAAGTATTTAGCATAGGCATAGGACAGATGGGTTCAAATCTAGACAAAATAATTCTGCTTAAGCATCCTGGGACTGGCACGGTCGTGCTGACAATATTTTTCAAAAATTTAAATTGGCACAGCCGTGCTAACAAGGGGCACGGCCGTGCGGAGTGCAGTTAATTTCTAGAATTTAACAATATATGAATAGCACGACCTGTTCTTGGAACAGCACGGCCATGCTAGGTCCCGTGCACATACAAAAATTCAGAACTAGGAGCAGCACGGCCTGTTCTGAGAACAGCATAGCCGTGCTATTGCCCGTGCTACACGGAGAACTCAATATGCCCCATAAAACAGAGCCAAAACATGCAGAATATCTATACTAAGACTAAACTAACAGTTCCTAATAGTAATCATCACTTAAAAAGCAACAAAACAACAACTAATATGCATAAAATAAAAAGGGGAGTAAAACAACTTTAAACCTAACCTATCATAATACAAACCAAAGAAATTAAAGAGCAAGAAGTGAGATTTTTACCTTGGAGAAGTGAATTAAGTAGGCAGGGATGCAAAAATTTGAAGAATCTGCACAATAGGGGGAGCACTAGGTGAGCAAGGGCAGTGCTCTGCCCATGCTCTGCTCCCACCTTATATTCTGAATAGTTGTGTGAGTGGCATGTTGCTCTCCTATTTTTCCAGATTTTAAAATTTAGTTCAAAAATAGGGAACATTTTCTTTTAAATTTCCCAAACCTTCCCACACTTATTTCTTTCTCCAGAATAATTTTTTTTTTGTTTTGCAGAATAAAAAATAAAAGAGCAAAAACAATAAAATAAAATACATGTTGCCTCCTACGCAGCGCTTGTTTTACGTCACGAGCTTGACGACCTGTTTAGAGCACTGATCATGGTGGTCTTGGGGAGACCTTGAAGACTGCTTCTTCACCCTTGTGCCTTAAGGTTAAGGTGCCTTGTTTGACCTCTATTTTAGCATCACTGGTAGCCAGGAAAGGTCATCCTAAGCTGATAGAGACCTCCTCATCCTCCTTCATACCTAAGATTACAAAGTCTACTAGGTACGTGAATCTCCCCACCCTTACTAACACATCTTCTATTGTTCCTTGAGGGTGGGTAATGGTTATGTCCGCTAGCTGCAATGAGACTTTCGTGCTCTGAGGTTCCTGTAAACCAAGCCTTTTTGACACTGAATAAGGCATTAGATTTATACTAGCGCCTAAGTCGCATAGTGCTTTATCAAAATGGGCATTCTCAATGGAACAGGGAACAGTAAAACTTTTCGGGGTATTTAATTTTTCGGGGTAAATAACAGCAGAGCATTTCTCATTAATTTGTACTATCCCATATTCTTTTGAAAGATGTTCATTTTTATCAGGAGATGATTTAACATACAATTTCATATTAGTTTTTAAGAATTCATCATTTTGCAAGCTACTATTCTCAGTAAAAAGAGTTGGAAGAGAAAATTGCACCTCACTAGTGACTATTACCTGATTATGCTTACTGGATAGACTGCACAGCCGTGCCATAAGTGTTGCACGGCAATGCTCTCGTTTTGACTTAATTTCTTCAACAGTGTTGTTTTCTTTCGTGGAAGTAGAGTTGTCTTTTTCTACTTGCTAAAGAGAAATCGCATTGACATGCTCCCTTGGTTTTGGCTCAGTCTGAGTAGGTAATGTTCCTTGAGGCCTTTTTGAGAGAAAAGTGGTAAGAGCAGTTATCTGTGACCGAATGGCTTGAAATTTGTTATCAGTGTCCTTTATGTATTCTGCTATCAATTCATGAGGGTCGGACTCCCTATTTTCTGGTTTTGTACCTTGGTTTTGCAAGTGGGGTAATCTGTAGGTGTTTGAATTTGAACATTGACCGTTCTGCTGACCTCCCCATAAGTAATTCGGGTGACTCCTCCAACTAGGATTGGAAGAATTATTTTGGTTTTGATTGACATTATTCATGAATTTGGCTTCCTCAATTGGTGGAGAAAAAGAATTGCTCATATGGCAGTCCTTACTCTCATGGCCTGTCAGACCGCAATGATTGCATGGGAATGGAGACACTGCTGCATTGGCTTATGTCATAATCTATGCTTGAACTTGCATCAGTGTTTCAATCTGTTTTGTTAGAGCATCAACCTTAGTTTCCATTGTCTCTGTGGCAGTTACCTCATACACACCGATTGGCTTCTTTATGGTCTGCCTTTCCCTGAGCGGCCATTGGTAGTGATTGGCTGCCATCTCTTGAATCAAGGCTTGGGCTTCTTCCGGTGTCTTCTTCAAAATTGAGCCCCCACAGGCAGCATCTATACTGGACCTGTTTGTTTGTGAAAGTCCATTATAGAACATCTGTACTAGAATGGGGACTATGGAACCATGGTATGGACATCTCCGGATTCAATCTTGATAACGCTCCCATGCCTCATAGAGAGATTCCTGGTCATATTGCACAAAATTCGAAATATCAGCTCTAAATTTAGCAGATTTAGAAGGTGGAAAATACCTGGACAAAAATTGATGTGTTAATTGATCCCAAGTAGTGATAGAACCAGATGGCAAAGAAGAAAGCCACTGATTTGCTGTGCCAGATAATGAGAATGGGAACAATCTGAGTCTGATCGTATCTGTTGAAACTCCATTGTATTTGATAAGATTGGTGATCTTGAGGAACATTTTCAGATTGCAGTTGGGGTCCTCAGTTGGCAACCCCCCAAATAATCCAGAGTTTTGGATCATAGAGACCAAAGCAGGCTTGATCTCAAAGTTGTTGGCATCCACAGCAGGATTGGGGATGCTATCCGTCACCTCAGCAGAGGGGGTAAAGTAGTCTAACAACATCATTCTTTCCCCCGTGGTGTTCTCCTCTCTTGTTTGCCTCTGCAACCTTTGGAAAGTCCTTTCAACTTCCCTGTCAAAGACTAGATCAGGATTTTTAGAATGCATTAGCATACAAAGAGAGAGAATAAAAGAAAAATTAAATGTCTAAACTAACTAGAATTTCTTTTCTTCCAATATTACTTAAAGATCACAAAATATCAAAAATTAATCCCTGGCAATGGCGCCAAAAACTTGTTGCGTTCAAAACACACTTAAGGGCAGTACTGGAATAAGGAAATCCTTATGCTGTTTAGACTAATTAAGGATTTAGAAAATAAATAATGATAGAGCAGTAGTAGTATTTTTTTTTTTTTTATAAATTACAGTAAGAGCCTCGTTAAAACCTTCTGATGCAAAACCCTCCTTAGGGAAAAAACATCTAGAAGGAAAAAGAGTACTCAAACTGCTTATTCATTAATAAATAAAGAAAAAAGACACAATGGGGAGACATAAAGCCTTGACCCAATAGAAAAGTAAAGCAGCCATCCTCAAAAAAGGACATAACAAAACAGACATAAAAAAGACACTCAAGCAAACCTATAAAAAGGTAGACCAATCCTATTCCTATGAAAGTCATCAATTACAAAATTTGGAACCATATCCCACCAAATGAAACCGGAGATAGAGGAACCATAAGCAGCTAGCTTATCAGCACCAGAATTTCCTTCTCTGAATATGTGAGAACAAACAAAATGCATATGCTTGAACAATTCCAAGCAATTAATCCAACGATTTCTAAGCTTCCAAGGAATCAAAATTTGATTTTTGAAGGCTGCAACAACAAGCTTGGAGTCACACTCCAGCCACAAACTAAACCAACCTTTGGAATGAGCAATTTCAATGGCACACATTGCACCAAAAAGCTCAGCCTCCAAAGCTGAATGGACACCAAGATTAGATGAAAAACAACCAACAATTTCAGCTCTACCACCTCTCAAAATTCCACCACAAGAAGAGGGACCGGGGCAACCAGAAGCAGCTCCATCTGTATTGCATTTCACCCAGTTAGGAATGGGAGGCTTCCACAGGACAGTTATGATTTTAGGAGCAGAGGGGAGTCTAGGAGCAACATTAAAATGCCTTAAGAAATGCAGATCAGAGGAAGCAACAGTTCTGTTTTTCGAGCTGATGTTTTAGAGTTAGAGCTAGAGCAGCATTAGAAAAAATGAGAGTTTTAGCAGCATGAAGAGTAACTCTTGTGTCATCAAATTTTAATTTGTTTCTACAATACCAAACAGTACAGAAAACATTTATAATTCCAGCAATAATCAAATCAAGAACTTGCATGCTCCAATTTTTCTTGCAAATACTGAGAACAGAATCAAAACTGGTGCAATCAATATGACAATTGATTAAAATCTCAAACCAACTCCAAATATCTACCGCAAAAGGGCAAGTAAGAAACAAAAGTGTGGCTGTCTCAGCAGCCTTGCCACAAAGAGAACAAAAGGACACCACATGATAGCCTCTATGCCATAAATTTTCATCTGTTGGCATTTTCCCATGAAGGATTCTCCAGAGGATAAAAGACTTGGACGGTGGAATACTCTTTTTCCAAATGATATTAAACCAGTTCAAGGCATGACCTACTGGTTTAACAAACTGATAAGCTTCCTTGAAGCTCAATTCACCCGAGGCTGATTTATTCCAGACCAAATAATCAGTAGCAGCTTGTTTAGGGATAATAATCTTCTTTATCTCATCCACTAAATTAGGAAAATGAGTTAAGTATCCAACTGGAATAGACCAATTCCCATCCACAATAAAATCTCTCACCTTAGACTTGAGAGAGTGATGAAGATGATCAGGTATATCATAGATTTGCACAATAGGAGCAGACAACCATTGATCTATCCAAAAATTTATTGATTCCCCATTCCCAATTTGCCAAGATGTATTCAACATAAGCAGACTAAGATTTGCCTTAATGCCTGGCCAAAGCAATGAAAAACATGATAAGCTACTGGTGTGTTATTTCTGAAAACTCTGGCTTTAATAAGCTTTGACTAGGAATAAGAAGAAGAAAGCATTTGCCATCCTAGTCTCAGTAAACCAGCTTTGTTAATAGACTTGATAGATCTTATGCCAAGCCCTCCTTCATTCACAGGTTTACACACTTTTTTCCAAACAACAGTGACAATCTTTCTTTTATTAACATCTCTAGACCAAACAAAGTTCCTAATCCAGCCCTCCACATCTTTCAACAAAGAAGCAGGCCAATTGTGGATTTGAAAACTGTAAAGCAAAAAGCCAACTATCACTGAATTAACTAGCTAAACTCTTCCCATGATGGAAAGAAGAGAGCCTTTCCAATTAGATAGCTTAGTCTTGATCCTATCAACAATAGGTCTAGGATGGACCCTTTTAGGCTTTCCTTTAAACAAAGGAACACCTAAATAAGTAAAAGGAATGCTGCCATAAGCAAAGCCAGTTAAGTCAGCAATTTCAACCAATCTTCTTCTAGACATAAAGCTGCAAAAAAACTTGGACTTGTCCTTACTCACAACCTGGCCTGAGGCCTGCTCATACTGCTGGAATAAAGACATTAAGCTGGTAATACTTCTCCTAGAAGCTCGGCAAAATATCAGAATATCATCTGCATAAAGAACATGACTTGGCATTTGCAATCCCCTCAGCCCTGCCAAAAGCTGAAGTCTCCCATCTGTCACTAGCTTTGAAATACCTTTACTCAACACTTCTTCAGCTAAACAAAATATAAGAGGATAAAGGGGATCACCTTGTCTCACACCCCTCTTGCAAACAAAGAAACCAACATTTTTACCATTAATTGAAAGAGTGAGCCTGGCATATTGAAGAATAGTTCCAATCCAATCATAAAACTGGCCAGCAAGCCCAAAAGCTCTTAGAACTTGAATCAAAAAATTCCAATCAATAGTGTCAAAGGCTTTTTTAATATCAATCTTCATTGCCATTTGCCCACCAAAAGCTTTCTTGTCCAGCAAGTTAATCGATTCTAAAGCAGTGCAAATACAATCCAAAATATATCTTCCTCTAACAAAGCCCCTTTGATTCTTAGAAATAAGCTTTGAAGCAATAATGGCCAATCTATCGGCCAAAACCTTTGTAATGATGTTGAATTGAAAGTTGGCTAAAGCAATGGGTCGATATTGTTCAATCTTTTCAGCACCAAAAATCTTGGGAATTAACACAACCACATTAGAGTTTAGGTTTGGAAGGATCCATCCATGCTTGAAGAATTGAGAAACAACATTATGCACATCATTAGCTATAATATCCTAGTATTTATGGAAAAAAAATCCACCAAAGCCATCGGGTCCAGGAGCACTATTTCCATTTAATGAAAACACAACAGATTTGACTTCCTCCATAGAAGGAACATGAGTGATCATTGCATTGTCTTGATGAGAAACCAAAGAGGGAATCACCTGCTGAATTAGATCATTAGGTTGACATTGGTTCTCAGATGCAAACATTCCTTCATAGTATTGTAAAATGTGCTGCTCAATATCTGTATTTGAAGACAAAACTTGATCACCATTTTTCAAAACAGAAATTTTCTTTGTGGCCTGTCTAATCTTAGTCATTCGATGGAAAAATTCAGTATTCCTATCCCCATGAATATTCCAATCTAATCTAGATTTTTCCTTCCAGAAATCCTCCTCAAAATCCAAAGCCTTTTGCAACTCCACTTGAGCAGTGTTCTCTTTGTCAAACAACTCATCAGAGAGACCAAAGAGATTAATATCCTGTTGAATAGCATGAACATTGTTCAGAGCAATTTTGACCATATTATTAACATTACCAAAGCAATCCTTGTTCCACTGCTTTAATTTCATTTTCAATTTCTTCAATTTTTTAGTGAGAACATACATTGGAAAGCCAATAATATTTTCTTTCCACACAGACTCAACAATATGAACACAATCAGGGTGAGCTGCCCATATCTTCATGAATTTAAAAGAGGAACCATGATCTCTGACCTCATTTTTCATGTTCAAAAGCAGAGGGAAATGGTCTGATTTGCTTCTTGTGAGAGTGCAACAATCTATACTATTCCAGAAATCAATCCAAGCAACATTACAAATGGATCTATCAAGCCTTTTTTCAGTATAAGCACTTTGCTTCCTACCATTAGTCCAAGTGAACTGAGAACCTCTTGTATTAATATGAATATACTGTCCAGCATCAGACCAATTTCGAAACTCATCACAGGAAATTCTACTGGGAGATCCTCTACCTCTGTATTCATGAGCTCCAAGAATTGCATTGAAATCACCTATAAAGCACCAAGGTCTAGGATTATTTGACTCAAGAGTAGTCAACTCATTTCAGAGGGATCTTCTTACAATGTAATTAGTTGAAGCATAGATTGATGAAATAAACAACTCCTGCATTTCAACAAAAACTGAGAAAGACACATGATGATCAGAACTGACAAGGATAACAGGATCCAAGGAGGTCTTGCAAAAGCACCAAATATTTGGAGCAATGGTTCCCCTATCATTAGTAGCAAACAACTTTAAATTTAAGCTATTAACAAAACCCTTTGAAAGCTTAGAATATTCAATCCAAGGTTTTGAAATAAATAAGAAGTCTGGCTTATGAAGATAGCAAAGCTTTTTAAGAACTAATCTAGAATCTAAGTTACCAATACCTCTTATATTCCAGTATAAGATCTTCATTATTGACCAGCTTTAGACATTCCACCCTTTGATCGGGTTGTATAACCAGCAGATTTTAAATTTTCTGTCCTCTTTTTCCTCTGCCTTAACTTCTTTTTTCTTGATTTTGACAAAACCTGAAAGAACTCTGCCTCTTTCACTTGATCTTGAGAAGTATTTAAATATTTAGAGCCATTAGAAACATCATTTGTATCATCCTGAACATCTATGGAATCATCTTGAGCAGTATTATCCTGGCTGTGCTGATCATCACATGGATCCTTGTCCCAAAACTTCCCTCTAGTCGCAATATGTAAATCTCTGGCAACCACAGGATTGTTTATATTATGAGGGGTTTGAAACATTTGACCATTTATAGCATCTTCTGCAGAGGCAAATTTTTGGAAGCCACTGGAAGCAGTAGTAAAAGATAATGAAAGAAGAATAAAAAGAGAGTTTAGAGATCAAGAGTAAAGAGCCTAGAGCAATGGTTTCACTTATGCTTTCGTTACCCCCAAATCCTAATTCTATTCAATTTCGCAGTTGCTTTTCGAATATCAATCCCTCTACAAAAACTATAAATTGTTTGTCAGGCAATTAATATTCTTTTCCCGAAATAAACCCAATGGTTGTCAGGCAAAGAGTTTAAATGATTAGAAAGCATAAAGCACAAAGAAGTTGAATGATTGAAAGGAATATATCATGTTTTCTCAAATCTAGATATTAAACCCCGGTTATCCTATAGGTCTACCAATTTAATTGGGCTTGATAGCCAAAATGTCAATCAATTGATTAAGAGCATACAAAGGGTGTGCAATCATAGTATGGGATGAAGAACGACATAATAACATTATTCAAATTGCAACCTTAAAACCAAATAGAATTGAATTAAAGATAAGACATAGCGAAAAGGGTTTCTACTAACACAAGATCCACCACAACTCTAGTAGTGAATTTAGCTACTCATAATAATAGAGAAAACCAAAATCAACAAAAGTAAACACATCCTGAATAGTTGAAAAGGGAGAAGTGTCTCCAACTTAACCTCTAGGTGCCAAATCCTACTCTAGAAATCAAAACTACAAACTAAACCTAAAACAAGAGTATAGTACTCAAAGAAAATAAAGTGATGAAAGAAATAGCAAAAGATTCAAATATGTCTTTAGAGTGGCATAGAGGGCCTCTATTTATAACACAAAATGCGGACCGGGCCTTGATTCTGGTCTTCTGTTTCATTGGCACAGGCGTGCTCTTCACTTGGAACGGGTGTGCTCTTCACTCAACACGGGCGTACTCTTCAGCATATCAGGTCGTGCTCAAATATGTCAGGGCTTACTGACTTCGTAAATCAATGTTCTAGTGCACAGGCTTTAGCACGGGCGTGCTCTTCAGTTGGCACGGCCGTGCTCTTTGCGATTAGGGATGTGCTAGCTTCTGTCAGCATTTCTTTACTGAGTTAGCCCTTTCTTTAATATGGCACAGACGTGCTCTCGTGTGGCACGGCCGTGCTAAGTCTTCAAAGGTCAGCTTTTAGCTTTTTCGTAAGGCTTTGTTTGGATGGATGGCTTTGGGACGTTTGCATGGGTGTGCTCTTGCATGGCACGATCGTGCTAACCTCAGAACTTCAGTATTTTGCCCAATTTAGCTTTAAAACCTTCTCTTTTCTTCAAAAGTCTATTAAATTACCTCCAAACGTCAATTCTGTCAAAACTTAAGTAAAAGGTGAAATATAATAATATTTATCCTGAAATGCATCAAAATTCGACCTAAATAACCTCTATAAAATGCACAGAATTGAGGTTCATCATACACTAAATTCATGAAAGATGTCTTAACTAAGAGTAGAAGGTTAGGAGAATTTGAAACAATGGCAATGACTAAGGAGTGTAGTCAACTGTTGCAGAACAAAGTCCCTCCCAAAATGAAAGACCCTGGTAGCTTCACAATTCCTTGTTCAATAGGAAATTCTTACTGTGGCAAAGCTTTATGTGACCTTGGAGCTAGCATTAATTTAATGCCAATGTCTATTTTCAAGCAACTAGGCATTGGGGAGGCTAGACCTATAACAGTTACTCTACAACTGGTTGATAGGTCTACTGCACACCCTGAAGGAAAAATTGAAGATGTGCTAATTAAGATAGATAAATTTGTGTTCCCTATGGACTTCATTATTCTTGACTTCGAGGTTGATAAGGAAGCTCCCATTATTCTTGAAAGACCCTTCTAAGCCAGGGGAAGGACCTTAATTGATGTTCAGAAGGGTGAGCTTACTATGAGAGTCAATGATCAACGAGTCACCTTCAATGTTTTTAATGCATTACAGCACCCCAATGAAGGAATGGAGAGCTGTTCTTTTGTACAATCCTTTGAATCTCTGTTACAACAACAATTCTTGGCTGCACAAGCTTTTCAAGTTTCATAATCAGATCAGAATGATGAGGTAGAGGACATTGAAGGAGAAATTAAAACACTCTTTGAGGAGAAATCATTGAAGCCTAAGTGGACTCGTAGATTTGAGTCACTTGAGGTAACTGAAGACACCTTTAAAAATAATGTCCCCTCTATAGAAAAACAACCTATTCTAGAGCTGAAACAACTTCATGCGCACCTGAAATATGTCTACCTGGGGCAAGAAGAGACTCTTCCAGTCATTATTTCATCTCAGCTGACATCTCTTCAGGAGCAGAATTTGGTTACTATGTTGAAAAGACAAAAAAAGCTATTGATTGGTAGCTAGCTGACATAAATGGTGTTAGCCCCACATTGTGCATGCCTAGGATAAGATTGGAGGAAAATTATAAGAACAACATAGAAGGTCAAAGAAGGCCAAATCCCATGATGAAGGATGTGGTCAAGAAGGAAATAATCAAATGGCTAAATGTTGTCATAGTGTACCTTATCTTAGATAGTATGTGGGTTAGCCCAGTTCAATGTGTGCCTAAAAAGAGAGGAGTCACAATCATTACCAATGACAAGAAGGATCTCATTCCAACCAGAACTATGGCTGGTTGGAGAATTTGCATGGATTACAGGAAGCTAAACAAGGCCACCAAGAATGATCATTTTCAATTTCCATTTATTGATCAAATGTTGGATAGGCTGGCTGGGAAGGAGTTATATTGCTTCTTAGATGGATATTCAAGGTACAACCAGATTGCAGTGCCCCCAAAAAACCAACAGAAGACTACATTCACCTGTCCATATGGCACATTGGCCTTCAGGAGAATGCCTTGCGGATTATGCAATGCTTCTGCAACCTTCCAAAGGTGTATGATGGCAATCTTCTCAGATTTGATTAAGCAATGTATGGAGGTCTTTACGGATGATTTCTTTGTGTTTGGAGAGACATTTCAGAATTGTTTAAACAACCTACAGCAAGTCCTAGAGAGATGTGAAGAAACTGATTTGGTCCTCAACTGGGAGAAGTGTCATTTTATGGTCCAAGAAGGTATTGTGTTGGAACATAAAGTGTCAATAGAAGGTATGGAAATGGACAGAGCTGAGATTAAGGTTATTGAGAAGCAACCACCACCAACCACTGTCAAGGGAATCGAAAGTTTTCTGGGACACGCAGGGTTCTATAGAAGGTTCATAAAAGATTTTTCAAAAATTTGAAATTTGTAGAGTGTGAGAGAGCATATGTTTTCACTTCACAATGCTTGCATGCTTTTGAAACTCTGAAAAAAGCCCTCATAACTGCCCCCATCATTGTGCCACCTGATTGGGAAAAGTCTTTTGAATTGATGTGTGATGCTAGTGGCTTTACTATGGGAGCAGTCCTAGGACAAAGACTTAACAAGGTTTTTCATCCAGTCTACTATTCAAGTAAGTCTCTCATTGATGCTCAAATCAATTACACCACTACTGAAAAATAATTACTGGCAGTTGTGTTTGCATTTGAGAAATGTAGGAGTCAAGGTAGTGGTGTATACAGATCATTCTATCATCAAGTACTGGTGGTGAATCTTCATTGGACTTATCACTCTTAAGAGGGTGGGGCATCTTTTTCATCTCTTTCTTCTTCCATCTTTTCTTTTTTTAATCGTTGTTTTTTATGTTGTTTATATAGGCGCTTCAATACTAAAGTCTACACCTTTATGCGTCTCAATCTTCTTGTTTCCTATTAATTGTATATGTGCCATTGATACCAAGGTATAAAGCTTGTCTTGTTGTTCCTACTTCTTCAAAGAAGTTGCGCCACTTTTGGGTATTTAAGAAGCGTTCTTTTTAAGTTTTCCTTTTTTTATTCTTTCTTATTTTCATAACAAGAATTCAATTCGAGGACGATTCGTTAAGAAAACATTATGAACACAACTTGGTTCATATTAGCTTCCATTTGGAAAAGGGTTTCTTCATTACCTCTGACACCTACTATGGGTTGACAGATGAGGTGGCCCAAATCATTGACCTCCACAAATGGAGGAAGTTTGCTGCTCACCCACGTGACCCTTGTGTTCCTGTGGTGAGGGGGTTTTATGCAAACATTTCCTCCCCTTGATAGAAACACTCCATGGTTCCAGGTGCTAAGGTGTCCTTTTCAGCTACAACTCTTAATTCGTGTTTCAATCTAGAAGAAGCTAAAGATGAATACACTGCAATGCTGGAGAGAATGTCTGAATCTAAGCTAAATGATATGATGAAAGTGCTCACTGTGGAGGGTACTAAGTGGCTAAAGAGCAAGGAGATTTCAAGGCCAGCCCTAACACCTTTTGCTAAGGTGTGGTACCATTTGGTTAGAGATAAACCCTTACCTGCTGCACACCTTGAAACAATAGACAAAGAGAGATTGGTGTTGTTGTTCTATATTCTAAACGGAAAAAAGATAAATGTGGGGAAGATCACAGAAAAGGAGATAACTTCATGCGCTTTTAAGCCTAAAGGGAAGCTATTCTTTTCTTTTCTGATAACTGATATGTGTGAGAAGTGGTGTAGACATTATGTCTAATGAAGAAATCATGGTCAACCAAGGAACTTTAGACATTGCTGCTATTCATCGTTTTTCTTCTTTTTCATCTAAAGCAGCAGCACCAGCTCAATGCTCTGGGCAACAGGAACACCCAGCATAGTTGGAGAAGAAAGCGGATAACTTTATTCAAATGCTGCAGCATCACATGCTGCAACAACATTTGTTTTGGGAATTTTCTAATGATCTATTCAAGTGCGCGGAAAAGAACATTTGAATTAAACAACTTTAAGAAAGCTTTGCCCTACCCAGAGTTCCCAGAACAGATTCTGTCCCTGTATGACGCTCCCCACTCAGTGCCAGCAAGACCCAATGCAAGACTCAGCCCAAGTACATATTCTGTCAACAACAATGAAATCAACTCAGATTGATCACCACCACCACCCCCACCACGAAGATCACCACCCCCAGCTCAGCCAAGCAGAGCAGCCAAAGGAAAAGGAAGGCCCTGTAAGAACGTGTGGAAGAACCCGAAGCTCATGTACTAGGAAGCCCCAATTCCAAGAGCACACAAGTTAAGCCCCTACTGCAACTAAAAGAAAGAAAATAAGAGCCTTTGAGAATGCTACCTTCTTGCTGAACCCAGATAGTGAAGACACTGAGGACAACCAGCCCATCATAGGCAGAACTGCTCCAAGAGGGAAAGCTAAGGCTACACCAGCTAAAGGAAAGAGTAAAACAAGGAATGGAAAGAAATAAGTGCCTCAGCCTTCTAGAGAAGAAAGTATTGACCTCACTATTACCATAGGAGTTAAGGGTTCAGGCAGGAAGACTTTGAAGCAGATGGCCCAATCTATTCAGAGGAGGAGCAGTTCTCGCTTAGCCAATACTTGAAGACTCTGTGCTTGTATATGTTGCAGCTTATTGCAGCAACTAAAAAGGATGCTATCTTGTCTCTATTCTAATGTTTTGTTTTTATTTTCTGTTAGTAGCATATCTGTTAGGAATGCTTAGTCATGGTACTTGTTGTTAGGACCCCGTGTGTTTTAGTTAAAAGCTGTGATCGCTTATTTTGTTTGCCCTACCATGTTCTTTTTTCTACCTTTTGTTGGCAGTGAGGACACAACCACAAATTGTTGGGGGAGGAATCTAGGTAGGGCCTTTTTGAAAATGAATGAATCAATGAAGTTCTTGGTGATTTTGCATAGCTCCCAATGATGACTAAGTGCCTGTTTTGTGTGTGTCCACCCTTTTGGTTTTGATGGAGAATTGAGAACCCTGATTTTTTTCTTTACACTTGCCCTTTATCCTAGGATGGTAGTTGAGATTATTTTAAGAGAAAAGGAAAGACTAGGCACTTAAAATTTGACCAAGCTAGACCCCAATTTGAAAATTAGTGGGTGACAAAGTGCATAGTGCAAAAATCTAAGTTTGGGGTTTTCTTTTAAAAGAGGTACCCCTTTGAGGCTGATGGGTTACTTCGGGCCCAATTCCCGACACCTCACAGACCCGAGTAAAATAATAATATTGTTACCAGTTCTGTTACAAAACATCACAGAAAAATTCAAACTCTAATATTATGATTTATCAGACTCAGACTCTTTCCCCCAGGTCACTGGAGTTCACAGATCACAGTGTGAATTCCTATTATCTGCTGAAACACAGTCCGATTTTTATCTGAGTTCTCAACTCGAATTCGAATCAATTCCAAATTATAAACATTTAATATTATTTATAATAGATTACTTGCAGTTTCAATAAATTTATTCACAAAATTTAATTATTATCAGATACAGGATTTTCGGGGTGTTACAGTTTTGGTTTAGAATTAGGATTTCTCTTCTCCCCTTTTGTTTTCCCCTTTTCTCTTTTGGTTTTTATTATGTTTTTGTCAATCAAGGTTGAGAATCAAGGTTGAGATTATCCCAAGAGGCAATCCCATTAGTTCCCCCCTTAAGTATTAACTATGCCTTAGCTGTATTATTACACGCTTATTAGACAAAACGAAAACTAAAATAAAACATGCAAGTATAAACGTAGAAACATACATCAGAGTAGAGACGCAGCTATAAAAGTAACTATATACATAAACATGCGTGATTTGGCCCATCAGTAGGGCTATAGTAATATATACAAGCTCTATACATGAAAAAGATAACAAAGATCAAAAGTACATCAAGGGATTCCAAACAGCTCTCAAAAGGCCTCACTAGCTCTCACCCGCCCACTCTCGAAATACATTCAAATATGCTCACCTCACATTTCTAGGACAGACGCATTGGTGGTACCACACCCTCAGTAGCGTGGATACCTAGAGCTACCCTGGCCCTCGCCATACGTACGCCGGTTGTAACACCCCAGTTTTCGCTTGCTTGTTATATAGTGTTGTTATATATATATATATATATATATATATATATATATATATATATATATATATATATATATATATATATATATAAAATGTGTTTTTGTGCTTGCCTTAGGTGTTTAGGAACGTGTTTTTTGGAGTAGTTAACCTTAGAACAAGAAATATAAGTGATCCTGTCAAGGTGGCATGCCGGTGCTCTTGTATAGCACGCTCGTGCCAGTTGTTCAACACGCCCATGCTAAAAGTTAGCACGCCCGTGCTCTTCGCGCACTCCAGAAACGCGTTTTAGGCTTTAGGTTGACCCGTTTTGTCCCAATCCTTTTTATATACCTCTTTTGCTTGACCTAAACCTCATAGCCGTCAATCCTAAAGTTAGAAAAAAAAAATGTCTTTAACCTTTCTCTTGGGCTCCCACTGAATCCTTGAGCGTTCCCCAATCCTTGTTTGGGTGTTCTTTGTCAAGAACACATCCCTGTGGTGTTTGCTGTTGTGTTTGGGGTTACGCTGCTAGCTTAGTGTTACTTTGAGGTAAGGCAAACAACCTGGTTCATCCTTTTTCTTTGAATCCCTTTAGTTAATGTTGAACCATTTTGTCCCTGTCAGACCAGACTTCGTTGTTCGTGCGCCAGTGTTGTAAACGGTAGCTAGCAGATTAGTTCCCCAGGGATCTGAGGTATGTGCATAACCCATGTGTTAATTCCCTCCCCTTTTCTTTGTTTGGGATTTAACTACCTTTGTCCTTTCTTGATGTTCTTGGTCAAGCTCATTGTATCTGTTGAACCCGTTTGGAGGAATCACGCTTGGATTTCATTTTGTTGGCTTGTAGGCAGGAATCGTCATGCTAGGTATGGGGAGAAGGGATTAGTATAACATATAGGTTCTAGGGTCGCATAAGATGAGGGTTAACCCATGACCCTATTTGTGTGCTATATGCCTTGGTTGATGTATGATTTGGTTATAGTTGTTTATACATGATATTAATTGTTTAATTGGTTTATATGACCTTGGCATGATGTTTATGATGTTGTTGATGATGTTGTTGATTTGCCATGATTGTATGAGTTGGTGTGTTGGAACTGCTGTTAAATCGATGTTAATAAAAGACATAGGGATGTTAGCGCTAAGCCTAAAACTAGGATTAGTCCAATTTGATGTTCATAAAACATAAAGATGTTGATGAGGGGTGAGATTAATGCCAATGGATTAGTCTAGAATCTTAGGATTGATTTGGAGTGTTGAAATCTAGAAAAGTTGTTAAGTTTCCCAGTTTTGAGATGCTATAACAGTGTTGAGCACGCCCGTGTTCATTATCAGTACACCCGTGCTCTTTGCCCAGTAAAGTCAGCATGCCCGTGCTCTTGATAGCATGCCCATGCCAGAAAAACGAGAAAATGACGCTGTTTAGCACGCCCGTGCTCTTGCACAGCACGCTCGTGCTAGTTGGCTAGCACGCCCGTGCTCAGGCCATGCCACTGTCAGAATTAAGAAATTTCACTATTTTAAATAAACAAAAGATTGAATCTTTTTATAATAAAAATATGATATAAGAGATTGTAAAATACGACATTGAGGATAGTTAATGAACTAGGACAATGATATGGTAAAGTGTAATAATAGAGACTTAATAAAGAGATTAATTAATGAGAAGATAATGTTATGGGTAACGACGTACTGTTATTGATGTTGTTGGTTAAATCATTCTTGATGCTTATTGGTCAAGTTTGATGTTGATAAATCATTCTGGATGCTGATTGGTCAAGTTTGATATTGATAAATCAACTTTGATGCTTGTTGGTCAAAGTTGATAGCCATGTGATGGTGATGATGATGAATGGTTGGACATGTGCTTGCATGTTGGTTGAACATTGAATGCATCATTGCATAGAGATGATTGTTTGGGCTGAAAGGAAACGATGAATTGTGACGGTGGAGACCACGATGGGTGTTATCCCGGCCTCGAGGGTAGAGTTAGGTAAGGAGGTTCCATATGGCATGGACTTGCAACCCGTTGCCGGAGTGTCCTATCGATAACCTGACTACCCTGACGAGCCATAATACGTTATCAGGATTAATTGAGCGTATCCACGGACGTCACCCATGGCTTGGTGAGTGTTCCAACGTTGATGCTGAATGATCAACATGGATATGTATTCCTAATCGTCTTTCCCGATTTGATGTTGATGGATCCACATTGCATATGGAGTAGTGGAGTAGTTATGCATAGCATATCATGTTATTAATGTGATATGATGGTATGTGTTATAACATGTATGTTGTATTATGATGTTTATATGTTGCATGATCATCTTGCTAATTGCTCTATTACCATTTATGTTTATACATACAGTTCCTTACTCCCTATCTGTTGTTGTTATTTTGCATGTACCTTTGGTTATGCAGAGGATGGTGAGCTGCCAGCTAAGGAGTGATCCCGAGGAGATCGCTTGCTCATAGTATAGTTTAGTCATGTTAGTTGTGTTCCGATGTAATATCGGTAGTGGTTACCAGCTCTGATCATGTGACATCGGGTTTCGGGTTTTGTTTATGTTATGTTTTTCTGCAGTTGTTTTATGCTTAAAACATTTTGGATCATGTGATACTTGCTACCTTTTATGTTAAAGTTTTTATTTTAACTTGCATGCTTTTTATTTTTATATTTTATCATATGCGGGGTAGCGGGTGTCACATCGTTAAACCCACCGAGATACGTAATCAGGCGAGGAACTCAACACGACAATCCTCTGTCATCAGTACGTCCTCAAGTACTGGTCAATCCTGCATCTTCGTCCACGCAGCACGAAACCTCTCTGGCTTGTCACGTGCGATGACTCTGGCATGGCCCACATCTAGTCCTGGGCACGAGGTCTAGGCGGATACCACATGTGTGAGAAAGGTAAAAACTGGATCACTCTGAAGGGTCCTATGACGTCTCAAAAAGGTAAAGCGATGAACCTGAACTGTAAGCTGATAGGTGCTGTTTATACGGTCAGGAAAGTGGCAAGGTCCACCTGACATCCCTTGTCAATGATAAATAATCTCGAGATCCCCTAACATTGGGATCCTTGGTGCCATCTCGACCAAAAGGTGTCTCCTCGAGTCCATCAGCACCCTCTGCCTACTCGTCATCTTCTCGTGGATGAACAAAAGAAACATACAAGAGGAACACAGAGAGATAAGAATCATACACATCATAAATAGGGACAAAGGAAAAGCAATATATATAACAAACACAAACATCTCCCTAGTGTACTGACACTACTGTCATCTCCTAACTAGATGTACATATACTCTTTCCATGTATGTCGGCCTATACTAACGTCCCCTTGGACAAATATCAAATACGTCCACACATCGGACAAGTTAGTTTGTTCCGGTAATCCGTTCCGCTCGTTGTGACCCATAAGAGTGCATCACCACTCCACTGTCTCTGACATGGAGGGCTATCTCGTCCTCCTCGAAAGATCCACTGGCAACTGGAAAGACTCAGGGTCCATTCGGGATAACCGTACATAGCTAGGATTACCACGACATGATAGGCTCTACCATATTGGTCTCATGTGGGCACACCTCACTAGTGGAAAATATGGATTTTACGACCATGTTTAACGATGGTTAAATAAAACTGGACATTAAAAAAGATGCGGTGGCAGAATAGTAAATAATTGGTTCATTTAAATCAAGTTTAACATCAGTTGTCTAAATAACGGACGTTAAAAATTTGAGTAAAACTTTTAACGTCGGTTATTCAAATAGCAGACGTTAAAAGACATCTTTAACGTTGGTTGTTTTAAGAACCGATGTTAAAGAATAACTTTGACGTCTGTTATTTGAACAACAGATGTTAAAAGTAAATACTCAAATTTTTATTACGTTAAGTCGCGTCCTTCTTTGCAAGTCTGCACTCACTACACTTCTCCTTCACAACTCTAAATCCTTTCTTCTCTAAGTCTGTCTCTTCTCCGTCGCACCACCACCGTCGCGCCCTAGGTATGCTTCTTCTCCCTTTCTCTTCTCTCGTTCCCATTAAGCTGCTCCTCTCATTAGGTTTCCCACTGCATCGTCGCACCACCACCCGTTGGGCTCTTCCATTCTCTTCCTCAAGCAATTATCATTTTCTTTGACCTTGTTGTATGTTTTCCCACTGCTTGGGTCTCTGTTGCTGCTAGTTCTCTTTCTAGATTCCTTTTTCTGGTTCATTGGCTTAGGCTCTTGTAATAAGTATACTGTAGCTTTTAGATATAGTATGCTATTGGACTAGTAAACAAAACTATTCTCTTTTGAGCTGTTAATGCATGATGAGGTGGTCTCTTAAAGTATAGAGTATTTGAAAGTATAAGGTATATGATGTAGAAAGTATAGGGTATATGATGCTAAAAGTATTAGAGGGTATATAGTATAAGGTATTTGAAATTGAATGCACATATAGTTTCTCAATTTTTTGCACTATTTGGATATGTTAGGTTATAGGGTATATATGGTTGTTAGGTTTTCAAATACTAGTGCTTTTCCAATCTCCCCTATTGTGCTTATATTGGATATATGTGTCTATATATCTACAGAACCTCTCTAGTTATGGATCGTAGTTGGATGGTTAGTAAATGCACAAGTGATGAGTATCTGAAGGGAGTGGAAGAGTTTATAGAATTTGCTCAAAGTAATCTTGATGATAGTAATGGAAAGTTTTGTTGTCCTTGTGTCAAATGTTTGAATTTAAGGAAATGTGTAGTGAAGGATATACATACTCATCTTATTTGTAATTGGATTTGCAAGAATTATACAAGATGAATATGGCATAGTGATGTCTTGTTAAATAACAAGCCAAGTGTGTCCCAAAGTGAGGAAGTGCACATAGATATGGAGGACGATCAACTAGAGGACATGATCCATGATATTGGACAAGAGTCTTTTCAGCAAGCACATGTGCATGAAATTTTGTGCAGTGATTCGGATAAGCCTTTGTATCCGGGGTGCACTAAGTATAACAGTTGTCAGCGGTGTTAAAATTGGTCATTGTGAAGGCAAGAAATGATTGGAGCGATAAAAACTTCACTGAATTGCTTGAGTTGTTGAAAGAAATGCTTCCCGAAGGCAACACATTTTCGGACCGCAATTATGAGGCGAAGAAGGTACTGTGTCTGATAGGCATGGAGTATAAGAAGATACACGCATGCCCTAATGATTGCATATTGTACAGAGGTGACTATGAAAAGATGCACAAATACCCCAAGTTTAGGGTATCACAATCCAAAGTGAAGGATGGTGATGATGATTCTAGTTATGATGTGAAAAAAAAAAGATCCTTCTGCGAAGGTGTTGTGGTATCTTCCAATAATGCCAAGGTTCAAGCGATTGTTCGCTAATGCAAATGACGCAAAGAACATTAGATGGCATGCAGATGAGAGGAAATGTGATGGACAGCTTCGCCATCCGGATGATTCGTTGTAATGGAACAAAGATGATAATTTGTTTTCGGATTTCGAAAGTGAGCCAAGAAACCTTAGGCTTGGACTTGCAACGGCTGGAATGAATCCGTATAGTACCTTACGTAAAATTCATAGTTCATGGCTTATTCTCCTGGTAATTTACAACTTACCTCCTTGGTTGTGCATGAAGCGCAAATACATGATGTTATCTATGATGATTTCGGCCCCAAAACAGTCAGGAAATGACTTAGATGTTTATCTAAGTCCCTTGATTGAAGACTTGAAAAAGCTGTGGGTGGAAGGCGTTGATATGTTTGACGTCCATTACAAAGAGACTTTTAAGATGCGTGCCATGTTATTTTGCACCATCAATGACTTTCCAGTGTATGGGAATATGTCCGGGTATAGTGTTAAGGGGCATAAAATCATGCCCAGTATGTGAAGAAGACACATGCATCACTCAATTGCAACATGGAAGGAAGACAGTTTACCTTGGGTATCGAACATTTCCCAGATGTGATCACCCATATCGTAGATTGAAGAAATCTTTTAACGGATGCCAGGAAAGTGAAATTGCTCTGATGGCCTTTACTAGAGAGCAAGTTTATCAACAGGTGAAGGACATCAATGTTATCTTCAGAAAGGTCCAAAAGAGGGCTACTGAGAAAAATATACACAAGACGAGGTTGATCTTCTTTGATCTTTCATAATAGTGCAAACTTGATGTTAGACACTGTATTAATGTGATGCATGTGGAGAAAAATGTGTGTCATAGTGTAATCGGGATGCTTCTCAGCATTTAGGGCAAGACAAAGGATAGTGTGAATGCTCGTCTAGATCTGATTGCGATGGGTATACGAGAGCAGTTAGGTCCGTAGCCAAAGGATGGTAAGCAGACATATTTACCTCCAGCATGTCATACTATGTCAAAAAAAAAAAAGAGAACAAGTTTCTATGATTGTCTGCGGGGCGTCAACGTGCCACATGGTTACTCTTCAAATGTCAAGAGGCTTGTCTCAAATGATCCCAAATTAGTTGGCTTAAAGTCTCATGATTGCCACGTGTTGATGCAACAACTACTACCAGTGGCAATTCATGGTATTGCTCCTAAAAATGTTAGAGATGCCATAACTAGGTTGTTCTTATTCTTCAATGCTATATGTAGCAAAGTCATTGATCCCAAGAAGTTGGATGAGTTAGAAAAAGAGGCTGCTATTATCTTGTGCCATTTGGTGATGTATTTTCCTCCTTCATTTCTCGACATCATGGTTCACTTAATTATTCATCTAGTGGAGGAGATTAGATTGTGTGGCCCTGTTTATTTAAGGTGGATGTACCCAGTTCAGTGATGGGTGCCGTACCCACCAAAATTAATAAAACCAAATAACAAGCTTACAGTAGCAAGGGTGTTGACCCGCATCGTTTCCCGATTGACCAACTCAGAAATTCAATCAAATTTTAATTACAAGGCTGGGGGGGTTGCAGGTTTATAGAAAGAAATTTAAACTAGTAAAAGCGGTTAAAAATTGAAAACAGATATTTAAAGAAAACCAATCCAAGGAAATGATATTTACCGGGTTTAATTCATCCTTCATCACCAAAGAACATACATATGTTAATTAAGCCCTTGATTTCTGTAACACCCCGATTTTCGTACTTTCTAATATCAGTAAATTATATAATTGAGTTTATATTTTTATCTGAGGTTTAGAAAATGAATTTAAATAAAGTGAGACCATAGTCACGCTCGACGCTATCGTAGGGAGTTACGGTTAAATTTTGGGTCGAAAATTCAGACGGAGATCGGTCTGCATTTTTCACTGATAGTAGTATTTTACTACTCAGAAGACCTAATTTTGACTCGCGAATGAGACAGTTAGTCTTAGAATCGGATTTCCTACCTTTTTTCTAAAATTGGTTTCGCGCATTAAAAGTCGGAATAATAATAAATTATTCAGGCGAAATCTCAAATTGAGTGGCGAATGGAGCTAGATATGGATTTACCGGGACCCGCTAACGGATAATCTTGAAGTCACGTCAGGTCAAGTCACCTAGGAAAGCGTGCCAGAGTCATGATGGCTTTTAGAAAATATCTGGATGCGAAATGATCAAAATACCCTTGACCTATTTCACAATTACCATTTTACCCTTGTGTAAAAAAATCATTTTGCCCTTAAGTAATTTTTTTTGGTCATCCTTACCCCTCCGTTTCTATTTCCCACGCCCCCCTTCCATCAACTTCACCATTTCATTTTCTTCCTCCTTCAACTTTCTCTCCTTTACTTTCTCCAATTTTCTAAGAAAATTCTTTAGAAAATTTGTGAAGCAAAGTTGACAACCTTGCTCATCTTCATCATCTAAGAGGTGTGGAATCCTTACTTACCCTCTTAATCTCCATGTTACTCCATTGAAATCTTGTGTCAAGCTTTTGTTCAGGTTGAACTTCAAAACTTCAAAAAATCATAGGAAATTATAGAAAAATCCTTTTAATTTCAAACGAATTTCAATGAACTAGTATCATCACCCTCTTTCATAATCCAAGAGCTTGTAACCAAAAGAGCTCTCTAACCCATATGGGAATGACGTGGCCGAAACCCCATTTCTTTGGATAAATAGGGTTTTGTTCATTCCTTTGGTATAATAAGCTTTGATTTAGTTTTATCACACTTAGAGGTCCTTGAATCCAAGAATTAGGAATTTTTAGACACGTCTAGCCTATTTTGCCATGAAGTGGCTGAACCTAGCTTGTGTGAGAACTATGAGTTTTATTTCAAGTTTTTGTGTAATAAAACTTACTATATTGTTGTGCATACTTCAGGATCATCCATCCAAGAGTTAGGAATTTTTTGGGATCTCTAGATATTTTGAGCCATGGTGGTCGAATCTAGGACCTAGGAGACAAGGAATGATATTTTGTTAATATTAAAGTTGTGATTTGTTGTGAATGATCAGACTGTGTTCGATCGTCCTAAAGCGTGCTAAAGTGCCGGCTGCGGAGCAGTGTTCGGGAGTTTGTGCGGGAAGGCGAGCGTGCATAGCAGATTCCGGAGGAAAAAGAACTAGTATCGTCAGGAAGGCAAGCTTAATATAGAATATATACATGTGTAGGGGAAACCTTAAACCCTACTAGAGGTTAAGCCTTGGATAAAGTACTTGGACCCTAGGTGTAGGTACTTTTGGGCTATCACCACTAAGATGATAATCTAGGAGACGTGATTGATTAAGGTTGACATGTTGAACTACGTATGTGCTTATCTGTTGATTTGATATGTTGAACTGTCTATGTGATTAGCTGTTTATCTGTCAACATGATGATATTTGTATTTGCATATTTATTGTTGTGACATTTTATTATTGTGGTTGGCTGGATGATTGTTGATGAGAGTATAGTGAGGTTGCCCTGTTGTTCGGATTGATACCGTAGTGGTCCTGACCATGGAGCTATGGCTCGTGGATGCAAGGCGTCGTGTTGTTGATGTTGATGTTGATGTCGATGTGGATGTAGTGCATCGTGGCTGCATGTATGTATACTTTACATTTAAACTGTGTTACTCTGATATATGCGTGCTTTGGCATAGCCTTAATATATTTTTGTTTTCTTGTTTAATCTCTCCGCTGCGTTTCGTCTTAATAAAGCGTGTTAACGTTTATAATACGGTTCAAGGCTTAGTTAAATATCTTAGGTTCTTTAATGGGACGGCGGGTCGTCTCAATTTCGAATTCCAATTAGAAGCCTAAAAGGAACCCACAAATTTCCTACTAGAAAAGCATATAGAGTTTGATTAATTAAGGCAAACGAATTAAGAATTCATAAAACCAAAATTAAACACTAAAGCCGAAATTCAATCAAGCTAGGCATTTCATCAAACACCTTCAATGCATAAACCTAGAAACTGTTTTCCCCCCTTTTTCAAAAACGAATCAATGACGCCATCAACTCATAAATCCAAGACTCCAATTCATTTAAGCAAACAAACAGAGAATCAAGAATTAAAAGGGGAAAAACAGAAAAACAAAATTAACACATGTAATTAACCAAAACATAACTTGATTTCAGAATTAAACCCATAACAATGTCAACCCAAGGATTGGTTAGAGGAGGTTAGCTCTCCATTGTTGTGGAATGGCTGCCTAAAATGTTGTGGCTGTTGTTGGTATGCTTGTTGTGGTGCATTACCATACTTGGAATGAATTTTCCAGCCCGGATTATAGGTGGGAGAGAATGGGTCATGTTTGGGATCATATTTCTGCTGTGGAAAGATACCATTTACTGAAGCTTGTTGTGGATCAATAGGGGCACTTTCTTGGAGTGTAGGACATGCATCAGTAAAACGTTCGGGTAAGGTACAAATGCCACATATTGTTGCTACATTCTGGTTTTGTTGTTGCCCAATGGCCAATTGCTTCACCAATGAAGTAAGCTCCTCCAATCTGTTTTCCATTTTCTATTGGTCAGCAATATTGGTTTGCACCTCATTGACTCCTTTGGTCTGAATATCCACTCTGGTACTAAACTGTTGTGCATTGGCTGCCATATTCTTAATCAAAATTCGTGCAGCGGCAGGGGTCTTGTCTACTAAGGCACCACCAGAGGCTGCATCAACCATACTTCTATCCATGGGAAACAAGCCCTCATAAAAATACTGAATCAGCAACTGGTCACTAATTTGATGGTAGGGACAGCTTGCACACAATCTTTTAAATCTCTCCCAGTATTCATGGAAGGTCTCACCATTCGATTGTCTTATGCCATAAATCTATTTTCTCATTGTTGTAGTCCATAAGGTAGGGAAGAATTTTTCTAAGAACAACTTCTTCATGTCATTCTAGCAAGTAACCACACTAGGCTGCAGGTAATATAGCCAATCCTTTGCGTTATCAGCAAGGGGAGAAAGGAAAGGCTCTCAGCTTGACATACTCTTCAGGTATACCAGCCAATCCCATGGTTGAACAAACTATATGGAACTCCTTGAGATGCTTATGAGGATCCTCACCTGCAAGACCATGAAACTTGGGCAACAGATGTATTAATCCAGATTTCAGTTCACAAGATTCATCAAGATTAGGATATTGGATACTTAAATATTGATATGCAACATCGGGGGTAGCAAGTTCTTTCAAAGTCCTATTATTATCAGCCATGTTTGGTGGTTCAGAATCAGTTACAAAATTGCTAACTATATATTCAAGAACAATATCACTAACAGATGCAAAATCACTACCAGGATCAGATTCAATTTCAGGTTCAAGTCCAATTTGAGATGCAATTCTATGAGCTCTAGCAAGTGAATGAAATGTTCTCTCCACTTCAAGGTCTAAATCAAGCAAGTGGTTATCAATATTGGACCTAATAGATCTAGTACTCATGCAAAATGTGAACCAAGTAAGCACAATCACTCATTTTAGCCTAAAAACAGCAGGAACAGGACATATACAATTCTACACTACTCGAAATGATATGAAAATCGAAAAACACATCAAACAATTTCAAAAAAAATAAAAAAAAATAGCACAATAAATCTCTATAAAGCAGGCATAACTAACATAATTTTTTTTGGAAATTTTAAAAATAGTAAAATACTTAAAAAATTAGAAAAGTGGCCTAAACGATGAAATTTGGGATTTGGAATTCTAACCCTTGATTTTTTTTTTTCCAGATTTTCTGGTCAAATTTGAAGGCAATCCTAGCACAAAATTTGTCCAACAGTAGGTAATTACCAAAATGCCACCGCAAACACTTCAAACAGCAAAGCAATGAACAAACAGGGTAGGGATTAGTATAAAAAGAATCTAATACGATTAAATAACTAAGAATGGTCCCCGGCAACGATGCCAAAATTTTCACGGGTGCTGAACCTATCAAAATTAATAAACCCTTACTAGTAGAAAGGGTGTTAACCCGAATCGTTTGCCAACGACCATCTTAGTAATCCAATCAAATTAAGCAATCTAATTACAAGGTTGGGGGTTTGCATGTTTATAAACACAAAAATAACAAAGCTAAAACACAACTAAAAATCAAAAAGAAAGATATAAAAACAACCAATTCAAGGGAATGACAATTATTGGGTTTAATCTATCCTTAACCACAAACCAACATTATGTTAATTTCATGCGTTTCTAGAATCAAGAATAATCAAGGTAAAAGAGTTAAGCAACCATTAAACCAAGATTAAACTTAAAAATTGAAATTAAACCAAGCTAGACATAACATCAAACACCTTCAATGCAACATCCAAATTATGCCTTCTCTCTTTAAAAATGAGTTAATGAAGCCACTAACACATACATTCAAGACTCAACTTCATTTAAGCAAATAAAATTTGAATCAAGAATCAAAGAGGAGTAAACAATGAAAAACAAAATTCAACATGAATATACATAATAGAGCAAGGTCTCATAAATCAAACCTCAATAATGTCTGCACCCAAGGATTGATTAAGAGAGTTTAGCCCTCCATGGGTGTGGAGAAACAACTCATAAAAGGAAAATACATCAAAAACCTAGAAGAAGGAAGAAGAGGAAAAGAGAGAAAAGCTCTATCAAATCCCCAATTTCATGCTCTGTTGTGTTTCACTATTTCTGAGTTCTTAAACTCATTAAATGACAATTTTAATAATTTCCAACGTATGCCCTTTGGCCCAGCTGCAAATAGATACCAAAATTTTCCTAATTGGACCTCTAATGAGAGAGGTAGGACCAAAACACTTCAGGGTGCTTCAGGATCCGAGGCTGACATTCCAAAGGAAATTACACCATCAAAACGACATCCATTTGTCACGGGATCTTCATCAACATTGTATAAATATGTGTCTTCTTCAAATTGGTGTTTGTTTTAGGTGCATCCGACCTCTATAACTCAAGTTATGGCCCAAACACTACTCCCTATCCAAACTCCTGCAACAACACCTCTAGTCATACTTTCAGCCCTGATTTGACCCATATATCCTCAGAATTGGATCTTGTGCTCTTCATGAAAGTTGTATATAATTGTCTTAGATTTTCTAAAAAATTAAAATCACAATTTTTAAGTATCTACATCCAAAGTTATGCTCAAAATACAGAAGTGGTGTCAATGTGCCAATTATGCCAAAAATGCAATTAGGCCCAATTTATGCCCAAAGTTATGAAATGCACCCAAAACCCAAAAATTAAGCACAAATGATGTTTAAAACACTAAATATAAGGGTTAATTAATATGTCAAATCTATGTTCATCAAATACCCCCACACTTAGCTTTTGCTCGTCCCGAGTAAAACCAATAATATATCAAAGCATAGGACATGGGACAACAAATAATGATTCACTTCAAAAAGATATTCAAGAGTGCAAGAATATATGAGCAATAAGAACAGCCAAAGATTCAAGAAATCACAACATCCATGAAGCAAATTCTTTCCATCTTCATCCAACAAGCAAGGCAAATCCCATTAAAAGGAATAAACCAAGAATGATAGAAACTCACATGACATACTCTCAATCCCTCAAGTGTTTAGATTTTAAGTGTTTCACTCAATTCAATCCATGAAAATTGGTACTACCATAAGCTTGCTTATCTTCTCATTCTCCACCACTCATGCACATGCACATTATAACACCCTGATTTTTTACTTTTCATCAATTACGGTAAATATATATCTTTTATATTTTATCCGAGACCTAGAAAATGAATTTGGATAAACCAAAGTCATATTCATACTCTGCATTATTGTAGAGAGTTACGGTTAAATTTTGGGTTGAAAATTCAGACGGAGCCCGGTCTGCTTTTCACTAACAGTAATATTTTAGTGATCAGAAAACCTAATTTCGACTCGTGAACGAAATAGGTAGGTTTTAAATCGAATTTCTAGCAACTTTGATAATTTTGAAATTTGTCACTAAAAAGTGAAATAATATAAGTTATATGGGCGAAATCTCAAATCGGGTAATTAACGGAGCTGAATCAGATTTATCGGGATTCGCTAACGGATAAACTTGAAGTCATATTAGGTCAAATCACCTAGGAAGGGGTGCCAATGACTCACCACTGTCATGATGAAAATGAAAATATCTGAACGCGTTCATACTGAGAAAAGATCAAAATACCCTTGGCTTTTCCCAAAATGACTTTTTTGTCCCTAGGTGAAATAATCGTTTTGCCCCTGGGAATTTATGAAATTTCATCTTTGGCCCTGTGACTCACCACCCTCATAATTGCCTCTAGAAAAAATATCTAGATATTTATGGCATTAGAGGTGAAATGACCATTATGCCCTTAACCTTTTGTTTTAATTCCAATTTTGTCCCTACGTGAAATTACTCTTTTGTCCCTAGAGTAAAAAAATCTTACCCTCGATGTCCCTTGAGTATCACTCCTAAATGCCCCTTCACCAAGCCATTAACTCATTTTTTCTTCTTCCCTCCATCATGTTCTTCATTTTCTCTCTTTTCTCAAGTGATCCATAGGCCAAAATTTGTGAAGGAAATGCTTGGATTCTTGCACCTTTTGATCATCCAAGAGGTGAAATATACTCTTCTTGATCAATAAACTCTATGTTCTTCATGTACTTTCTTGATTCAAGGCCTTAATCATTATGTTTCAATTCTAGGATTCTATATTAAAAAAATCTCTAGAAAATTGTAGAAAAATCCTATGATCAGGAAACCAATTTCTATGAACTCACCATGATGTATATAATGATCATCTAGAAGCATGAACCCAAAAGAAATTTCCTCCCTATTTTTCTATGACATGGCCGAACCCTACGGATAGTGCAAGGTTGAACTTTTGCTTCAATTTTTGCTATATGGCAATTGTTCTAGCCTATTTGATATTTATTTACATTGATGCTAAGAGAAAAACATTAACAAAAGTTCCTAGCCAATTTTCTTATTAGTGGCCAAAACCTAGCTTTTGAGAAGCTAAGAGTTTTGCTTTAATTTTTGTATGATGTAACTTGTTTTAGTGTTGTGTATACTTGAGGATCATTCATCCAAGAGTTAGAAATTTTTGGGCATCCCTAGCTATTTTAAGTCACCATGGTCGAACCTAGGTACTAGGAGGCAAGGAAATGTATTTTTGTGATTGTTAAAGTTTGAATTGATTGTGTGAAGGTGGTTGTTGTTGATTGTTTTGGGCGAGTAATCGGAGGATTTGCAGATCGAGTCGGATGACGTTCATCCGGAGGATTACCTTCAAGAGGTAAGGGGAGATTAACTCCGATGAGTTTGATAGCCTCACAGTCGTATGATTATGATGATGTCATTTGAAGTGATGTTGATGATTCTCTTGTGGTGTATATGCTTGATTTAATTGGAGAATATGTGATTGGATATTGAAACATGAATTGTGGCGTTATTGCCTTGGATGAGATATATGTATGATGTTGGTTTTGAGATTTGATGACTATATATGTATATATTGAATTGTGATTTTTAACTGGATTGGTTGAGAGCATAGCAATCGGCTATAGCTTGATAATAAAGATTAAGCTGCTTAAAAGTCTTAATCAAAGATTTAAAGATGTTTTGGTTTAAAGATGAAAAGCTTTTAAGTTATATGGTAAAATGACCAATTTTACTAAAAAGCCACTAAGTTAAGAACTCAAAAGGAATTTCGAATAAGACTTAGGAAGTTGAGAGTTAGTAAGAAAAATAGTGAAAAGTTGCTTTATCATTGTTTTCTAAACATGTCTTACAAGAAGAAAGCCTTGAAAATTATTTTAGTTTTGTCATAGGAAGAACCTTCTCAAAGTATTTGACCTTTCAAAAAGGAAAAGTCTCTTTCAAAAAAAGTTTGCTCCAATGAAAATCTTTAGAAAAATGTTTTAAATGATGGAACCTTTAGAAAAGGATTTTCAAGTCAAAATCCTTTTGAAAATTAATTTTGAGGATTTAAGCTTTTAGAAATAGCTTTGCAAAGAAAATATTTTGCAAAAATAAGTTTTAGAGTGAAAATGAGTTTTGGTTTATACCAAAAAGATTTTGAGTTTTGTTTTCAAGTTTTGATCAACGAAAACGAAACTTCGACGAAACTGGTGATTACCCCTTCACGCAAGTGAAGCACATGAACTTAGTGATCGAGACGTCGGGCTAGAGTTCTGTAAATTGAGCGCCCGGACTGCAAGTTCAGTATTTCGAAATCAACGGACTTTGTGTCCTATATGCGAGTGTAGTGTCCGCGACGTCGGCTTAGTACTTTGTGGATTGAGAACTTGGACTATGTGTCTTGTATTTTGAATGAACGGGCTAAATGTCCTTTAAAAAGATTCGTAGGCTATGTGCCTTGACAAGAATGAATGAACGAAAAAGAAAACAGAAAACCGTGAGTTACATACATGAGTTGGTTGACGTGCCAGTGGAAACGAGCTACAATCCAAGTGGTTGAGAATATGAGCCAGTTAAGACCACTAGGTCTATAGGGGCATCTTGTGTTCGAGATTCCACAAGAGACCGGAGGCATCGCGATCCCGTGCCATGGTAATCGGCTTCCAAACACGGGTGAACTCGATTAGAGAATGGACTATTCATGATATGGTTGTGAAGTGATACCCTTGAACAGTTGGAGTTTGGACCTAAATTGAGAGGCCGACTCATGAGAGCAATTGTGTTATGGGAGTTTTCCCGGCCTATCGCTCGATGAAGGGAAGTTAGGATTCTCCGGAGAACATGAACTAGAAAGTTGATTGAAGTTTCATGCATTCCTTTAACTTATCTTGATGAATGGGTGTGATCCTACAGAGTGAGATTATCTTGTTGTGATATTATGTTAAATGTTGATATTCTATAGCATGAATGTGTTGTTTGTAATTTGTTTTACTTGTGTGGCTATTATGATAAACTTGTGAACGAGTATCTCACCCTTACCTGTACATGTTGGACACCCTGTTGTGTTTTTGGACACGTGTACAGATGTTTCTCAACGGTCCTCTAGGTCACTTCGGAACCCTGTAGCTTGAGTCCCTTGATGTCGACGACAAAGATGTGTGGACTATTGACGAAGAGACCCAGTCTTATTTGTACGATGTATGTAAAGTAGTATGCTCTCTTGTTCGAGAGTTCTTTTATCAGACCAGCTCTTAGGATTTTTGATGTTTAAGTCATGTCTTTCGACTGTGACTGATTATTTTGTGTATTAAGAGATTGAAAATATGTACGCCTTATAGTGAAGTTGAATTACTGTTATAGATGATGAGTTTCAATTTGTTTTCATTTGGTTGTTAAAATTTTACTTTGGCATCAGATTTTCGCAACTACTTTATTGAGTTATTTTCGAAAAAGTTTTTGTTTTAATTAACCGAAAAAGAATATTTGGGATACGAAATGTGACATCAGGTGGGGGTGTTACACACAAAAAAAATCAAAAGGGCTTTATTCAAGGATGTAACATGGTCAGGGTAAAGGAATGGAATGGAATGCATATGACAAGTTAAGACCAAAGAGAATGGAGGAACATTGACAAAATTCACATAAAAACAAATGCATCCAAATGCACCCTACAACCAAGCAACTTTTTTTTTTTAAAATTCCTTCCTTCCCTTGTGTTTAATTTTTTTTTCTTTTTCTTTTTCTTTAAGACACGTATAGCTATACAATTTTTTTTTCTTTTTCTTTGTAACTCTTTCTTTTTTTCTTTCTATATTTTCTTTTCTTTTCTTTTCTTTTCATCAACACTTGCATAACAAAAATCAACTTCCCCCACACTTGTTCAAGAGCTTCCCAATGTTCCCCTATTCCCTAATGTAAGGTAGAGACATGGTTTTTCACTTTAAGGCTTGTAATGAGCTCAACAACAAAACAAAAAATGGTCAAAAAGGCCCAAGGGGGTAAATCAATTGGAAAACATGCAAGGTTGGCTATTTGGATTAGTGGCTAAAAGAGAACAAAAATGCCTTCATCATCTTAATATGTGCATGCACAATGTAGCTTCAAAAAGAATCAAAGCAAGTTCTAGAGCAACAAAATCCATGAATGAAAACACACACAAGAATAAAGAGAGTGTATAGGCTCAAAAATCTCACAAGGCATCTATTTCTATCAAACTCAATTTATCAATTCAATGTTCATCACCAAACTTGTCAAAATCAAAAGAAAGACATTTAAATCACTTATGTCAATGGGTAGGATATGGGTAGAGTATTATAGCATCCGTCCCTGTACCCACGTTTTGAAAAAATACTCATACCCGAACCCATACCCTCGTAGGTAGTAACTTCAATACCCGTACCCTTACCCCCTGGAAACCTAAGTATCTGTACACGCACCCGTTACCCGCGCTTTAATAAAATAAATTTTAATTAAACAATAAAATGCCTAAACTCTTTTAAACTCTTGCATTCAAAACTAAAAATGGAATCCATGGATCTAATAATCAATTTGAGAACATGAAATGCAAAGGTTTTAATACAAAATATCCGATAATCAATCTCCAAAACATCAACTAAATATTACAATAAACTTCAAAATATATCTGATTATGTATATACAAAATAAATGTGTATACATATATATATATATATATATATATATATATATATATATATATATATATATATAGTATGCTTTAACTTGGATATCGACATCTCAAGACCAATTTCTCCTCCTTTAACTTGGATATTATCATGCTTAACTGGTTTGTGCACCTCTTAACTGGGTAAGAACCATATGCTCATGTTTGATTTATCCTGTTAAAGGAGGAGAAAACATTAAAGATATGAGGCAAAGCCTTCCATAGAACTAGAAAACATAAAGATAGGAGGCAAAGCCTTCCATAAAACTAGAGAATATAAAAGATAGGAGGCTAAGCCTTCCATAAAACTAGAAAACATGAAAGATAGCAGGAAAAGCCTTCCATAAAACTCTTTTTTTTTTTATTATTCTGAAAGATAAGATCTTAGATCCATTATACAGTTCCTACTTCCCCATCTGGCTCTGATACCCGAGGGATGTCGAAGTTACAGGAAGGAAAGGGGAAGAGAGCAGGATGAGAGAAATAGGAACATAAACAAGTAATTTACATGGTAAAATATGCAGAACAACGAATTAAAACATGTAAAAGATAAGAAAAAAGAAACCAGAGTGGAGGTAGAGCCGCACCAGGACTGGTGGAGGGAGAAAGGAGATGCAGTTAAGTCATGCAAAGAGAAAAGATTGAAATATTATTCAAAGAAAAGATTGAGAGTACAAGGTTGAAGGATTAAAATCGAAAATAGGGAGATGGGAAATAGGGATAAGGAGCTCACTATGGTCAGAGCTTCTCTCTCTTAGATCTCACTAAAAATTTCGAATGCCTTAACATAGGCTCAGCTATCTTATTTAAAGGAAAAAATTAAAAACACTATTACAACAGTTTCGGTAACATGACCCATACTATTACAATAATTGAAGAACAGTGTCGGTAACTTGATAGGAACTGTTATAACAGTGCAGGTTGGTGTCGGTAGAACTGTAAAACTCATCAAAAATGGCATAAGGTATATATATTTATTTTTATAAAAAAAATAAATATAGAGGAAAAGTTTATATTTTTTGCCATGTTATTAATTATTTATAACATGAGGATATTAGTAGAGCGTAAATAATAAGTACTAATATGCTTAAACAATTAGAATAAAATAAAATTATTAATCATGATAAAGATAGGTACATGTTACCTTTTTACCCAAGTGTTAAGTTATGAGTTAAATTAACATACCAAGGGATTTTCAGTAAAAGTGATGAGGTATAAATAGTTAGAGAAAGGAGGCCTTGGGTAGGCAACCATTAGCAACCCTAGCAGAAAAGAAAAGGTGAAGAAGAAGAAAGAAAAGAAGGAGAAGAGGAAAGAGTAGCAACAGCAGAGGGAGAAAGAAAAGAGATATTCATAAACTTCAAACAAGGTGAGGGATTTGCGATTTATTTTGGGTAATTTTCGTAGGTGTTAGTATGAGATATGAAATGAGTTGGTGATGATTGAAATAATGATGTTTGTGAGTTGTTTTGGGTGAAATTCTTTCATGAAATTCATTTGGAACATGTGTAGGTTGATTAATCTTTGATTTATATATTGTTGGCGAGTTGTTATAGTTGTTTGTTGGTGGAAAAACATGAAAATGGAATTTTGGGGCGAAAATGGCGAAACAGCAGCATTCTGCTGTGTTTCTGCAATTTCCATCCAGCGTTGGGCGCCCCGTATTCAACGCTGAGCGCTAGAGGACCCGAAAGGGGTCTGGGAAGATGATACCAGCACTGAGCGCTGGATACCTAGCACTGGACGCTATAGACAGAGACAGCAAACTTTAAACGTTCATAACTTTTTCATTTATAATATGTTTTGGGTAAATGACCCCTTGTTGGAAAGCTTTGTGAATTTACTTTCGTATGAAACTTGTTTGAAATTAAAATTCCAAGCATTTTGACAGTTATGGTCAAAATACTGATCAAAGGTCAATGTTTTTATTCTAAAAATGTGTTGTTTTGCTCATTTGAGGCGTGAAAGGTTGGATATACTTATTGTTATGAATTATACAATAAAAAAAGTGTTTTAAAGAGTGGAACCTAATGTATTTGATACCTTGTTGTAATGGCAATCAAACCATGAATTTTTTCCACCGTACTTCAAGGTGAAAGCCTTTGTGTCTTCCATACAATAAGGACATGCCAACTTACCCTGTGTTCCCCATCCAGATAACATACCATAGGCCGGAAAATCATTGATTGTCCACATTAAGCACGCTCTCATGACAAAATTTTGTTTCGTGAAGATATCATAAGTCCAAAAGCCACGGCTCCACAATTGTTGTAGATCATCAATTAAGGCTGCAAGTAGACATCTATCTTTGCCTTTGGGTTAGATGGTCCGGGTATAAGATAAGTCAAAAACATGTATGGTTTGGTCATGCACATTTCAGGGGGGAGATTGTAAGGTGTAACTATTACCGGCCAACATGAGTATGGAGAAGTAGACGCTTGGATGTAAGGTGTAAACCCATCCGCACATAGACCCAGTCTTACATTTCTTGGCTCCCTGGCAAAATCTGGATAAACATCATCAAAGTGTTTCCACGCTTTCCCATCGGATGGATGACTCATAACATTTGAATTCTTTTTGTTCTCATGATGCCATCTCATTTGAGCCGCAGATTCCATTGATGCATATAATCTTTGTAACCTGGGAATGATTGGCAAATAGAACATTCTCTTCACTGGAACATTGTTGTATTTCCCCATCCCATTATTTCGAGGAACATACCTCGCAGCATGACAAAAACTGCACTCCGTTGATTTGTTCCCTTTTCTATATAACATGCAGCCATTCACACAACAATCAATCTTCTCAGCCTTCAGACCTAATTTACACACCAGCTTTGTTGCTTGGTAATAGTTTTCAGGTAAGCAGTGTTTTGTTGGAGCTACATCGACAAGCATTTGGGTAAAAAAGTCTATACACTTTTGAGGAACATGGTAGTTAGATCTAGCTGCCAAAAGCTTAATAGATATTGATAACTTAGATTCGGTAGCTCCTTCATAAATGGGTTGGTTTGCAGATATCAATGTATTATAAAACCGTTGAGCTTCTGGATTGGGTTCCTCATTGAATGTCTCATTTTCCACGTTAGCATTGACATGGGGGGCATCAACAATTGGCCTAATAGCGTCATACACCATCTGATGCATAGACAGAAATTGATCTTCATTATCCACATGACAGCCACTCCTTGGATGACCCCCTACGTCAATAATCGGCTTCACTTCTCCATGTTCAGTCCAGATCCAATAGTTTGGCTTCAACCCGGACTTGTACAAGTGAAGTTTCACCTCGCTTGGAGTCAACAACTTCATGCACTTGCACTTCACACAAGGACACCTAATCCCTCCCTCGGACAAAAGTAGGGTTGTTCCTTTGCCTTTTTGACAAACTCTGCAACTCCATTAACAAACTCATCTTTCAAGCCTCTCCTATCAGGATTTACTCTATCATACATCCAGCTACGATCCATTTTCTATATGGCAAACATATAATTACAAGCCGTTAGGGTAGCCACTAGAGGTATTGCACAAACTTGAAAAACATTTTGCAGCTTACAATAACAATACGAATAAGATCAAATATATGCGATCACCAATTCGATTTTGCATTCGGGTCAGTCAAAATTTATATATCTTATCATGCATGCTATTGCTATTCGAGTTCATTTCAGCTTCACCCATTTTAACAGATAATGTTAAATAAACAATAAACAAAATAGAATTTAATTGCTACAGACATCCTACATTTTCTTAAGAAAAAATTAATGCTGAAGTTAAGCATCTGGAATAGCATGTTATGAAACTAACTCTTGAAAACATCTATTTATATTTTATAAATTTGTGACAAATAAAAACATTGCAACTAGCATGACTCCAATTCATGTCAGTTATTTAGTCAATTCACAATCGATGTTGGGTTGAATGTTTCTTCCTACCAATCAATTTTCCAAACACAGGATAAGAGGTCTCAACTATGAACTCTCCCTGCCTTACAAAGTCCCTAATGTATGTAACATGTAATATTTGTTTCTAAGTACAGAAAATTGAAAAATAAAAAAAAGTAAAAGCAAAAACAAAAATAACTAAACTTTCAATTCAACCCAATTCTCTTTTTTTGTTTTGCACCAATGAAATATATAAAAGAGAAAAATTCTGATATTTGAATAATCGAAATATAACATCTAAATAATACCTCACTTACATTTTTTATATGGTACAACAACAATAACAATCAAGCCTTTACTCATGTGACATTAAGTGTCTGCCAATATGTTTGGGGGTACACCATTCATTTTCAAAAAAGAGAATGCTTAATAGACCCCTCAACTGATGTTTCCCCCATGGCTCTAAGCAACCCAATATTGGCTCCAACCCAATAATTTTATTGCGTATTCTTGAAGTATAGCAAAATCTATATTATTGACTTAAGTTGTAATCACATAAATTTTAAACAAATTAATTTAAATCAGTAATAAAAATCTTCTTAGAGCATTGTTGTCATGCTAAAATTTCTCCAAACAAACACAAAACCAAGGTCTCAAATCCAAATAATCTCAAAGTCAAGGTTTCTGGACCAAATAAGAAACTTTATATAAAATTAGATGCTAGATTTGACGGTCCCTATGAGTGGAAACATATGAATAAATTATGAGTTAGTAAAATATTTATGCACATGACCAAGGCATCAAAAGCATTAACTATTGCACCGTTCAATTGCAGGGAGTTTTTTGTAAGTTATTTTGCCTCAAATCTGTACTTTATAAACTTTTACTTTATTCTGCAAACCAGTTTCCAGCTACTGACTTTTTGCCATAAATCTCCCATCTGTTGGGTTGATGTAGCATGTAATGGAATGGAAATTTGGACAGAGTAGTAGTAGTAGTAGTAAATAACTCTGACATTGCACGGTTGCATGTTCAGTATAAGCTGAGACTTGTGAAACTGAAATGGTCCATACTCAGTAAAGATGAACATAATTAATGAGCTTCTTTAATTTCTTTCTTCATCTTTGTTTATGGTAGGAAGAAAGTGATTTATTGAATAAGCTGGGCTCAGTTAATTATTGGAATTCACTTCTTTAGAATTTGAAGTTTGCGCAATTGGATATCTTTTTAATAAAAATAACATGTTTGATCAAGGCACTTTTTGTAAGAGAGAAAAGGCATTTCAACTTTATGCATCTCTGAACTTCAACTTCCTTGCAGCCTTCTATTCTATATCAAGATTCAAACGCAGTAGGAGGCTCCTAACGAGAATGGTAGAAAAGATATATGTCAACTTTCTATAACCACTCACTTGTAGTAAGTAAATATTAAAGCTAAGGTCATTAGTTTAATTCTTATGAAGGCACCGACTACAGGGTAGGATTGGAGTTTGATCGAACACTATGAGATTATATAAGCTACTGCCCCATGTTCTGGTTTTAGGTCATTAACAAAGAAAAACTTAATGAACTAGTATATAAAATATGCAAGTGCTTGATCATGACCTGCACATTTTCATCTATATATAAAATAGGAGTGCATCCACAAGTTGATCCGTTTTCAATTCATCCCGAAAATGCAATGCTTGCATGCTATTAAAATTAATTAAAAGGGTACGAAATGTATGGTCATAAAACGGTTATGAATTGTATCAGTTAGTTAGCAGATTGTCATTCAATAATAATCAAGTGTAAAAGTATTATTCAATTCATAAAAGTTCTATATTCCCTTCTACTGTTCTAAGAACGAAGTGTGTGAGTGTGTGTAAAGTGCTTCAACACTTTTAACTTCAACTGTTAAGATTAAATAGCATAACACAATTTTTTTATTTTACAGTATTGTTAACTAATAAACCTAGGATGGTAACCAACAGCAACCAATCAACTTATAGTCAATTCTTTGATCTTCCAACCATAGAAAATTTGGCAATAAACATGAATGACAATCTGCTATATATAGCAGAATACACAGCACACAACTTACCCATTATACTTAGATTCATACACAAGCAAAATAACAGGGCAGGCAAAAACAAACAAAGTATTGATAATTATACCAAGTATCAAATATCCATAAAACAATGAAACAACCACAACCATAGTCCAAATTCATAGAGCAATAAATATATAGATAAAAAAATTAAAATAGTTGAAGAACCTGAGAAAAGAACAATATCTGTAGTATTCAAAGAGAGGTGAGAGATTGAAAGCCGGGGTTGAGATCTGAGAGTGTGAAAGGAAAAATAAGCATTCAATAATTAGAAAATAGATGATTGAAGAGCACAAATTTAAATATTGGAACAACAAACATCTGAAACAATTGAAGAACAATAAAAGAACCTATACCTGAGAGATTGAGATTAAGGGTTGAGAGACTGTGAGATCGATCGAACACAAAGAGCCACTCGTGAAAATTCAACCTAATTCGAGGTATTTTGGAAATTAGGAATTTAGGAATCATAAAAAAATGAAGTTCAGAGGAGAGTGAAAAGGAAAGTGACGAGAAAGAAGGTGAGTGTGAAAACTTACGGTGGTCGTTGACTGCTGCGATACAGTGAGCGCGGCCTCACGTTTGGGTTTTGAGCTTCTTGATGGTGGAGGTTGACGGTGGAGGCGTGCTACTCCCTGATATGTCAGATAGCGGGCTGCCCATGAGGAGGGAAAATGGTTCGCGATAGGTACTATTGCTATATATAAAAATTCTGCCCTAGGACATTTGTTTCAATTAATCTAACTGACTGAAGAACTGGAAAAGAAAATCTTATTTTTTCTATTGAACAAGAATTTACAATTCCATGTTATAAAGAGAAATCAAGGCATATATTAAATAATAGAGAGAGAGAGAGAGAGAGAGAGAGATCAAGGCATAAGTTCTTATTAAAACTGGAGATATAACAGCAGCTTCCAATGGATTCTGAAGTTCTTGGCTTGTTGCACCGTTTCGGCCTGGAAAGTAAAATCCAAATATAGCGTAAAATCATGAATACTATGGTGTGGAGTCAAATTATTATGTGTTTAACTCAGAAAAATGCAAATGTTAAAAAGTACATAAAAGAAAATGGCATTCGTAGTCTTAATTATCAAACAAAAACAAAAAATCACGGAGTTGTTAATAGCTTAAAATCAAAGTGCTATAACAAATTGAGCAAAATTGCAGAAATTTGAAACCTCAAACAAAAAGAAAGTAACGAGACAAGATGGAGATTACTGCAAAACGCGGAAACGATATGACAGTTAAAGAGAGAGAAAAAAAATATAAAATGAAAATAAAGCAACAAGCAAAGATGGAGGAGGAGAGAAAGAATGTGGAGGAGATAACCATATTAGAGAAAGTTGAGGTGATGGCGGGGCCGACCGACGGTGGTGGTCAAGCAGAACCGATGGAGCCCAGAGACAGGGCCTACAGCAAGACGTGAGGTGCGACGCTAGGGTTCGGGGTCAGTTGGAGCGGAGAAGAAAGGGGCAGAAGCCGCAGAGCTGGGTATCAGTGTTTTATTTCTTTTTTCTTTTAAGAGAAATAGTAAAAGAAAAAAATATAAGAGGAGGGAAAATGGTTCGCGCGAAGAAGTTCCCCAAATATAGCGTCGGCCAGCCGACGCTATCGTTAAATTCATCTTCGCGTCGGCCAGGCCCACGCTAAATCCCACAAAATAGCGTCGACCAGGCCCACGCAAAATTTGATTCATGAATAAAAAGATAAAAATGGGCGGATGATAGTGTTGCGTCCATTTTGCGTCGGTTTAGCCGACGCAGATAGCGTCGGTGTCGGGGCCGACGCTAAATATTCGACGCTAGATAGTGCTTTTCTAGTAGTGTACGTTCTTGAAAGGCCTTGGGAATGGAACAACGAAGTTCCATTCTGGCCAGTCAGGGATGCCTAAGTTGGGTCCTGACAAGAACAGTGTTGGGCCAACAAGGATTGGGCTTGTCTTCTATTCATCATCACTTAGACGGACTGTTGTGTCTATACCATAACAATCGTCTTTGTTTTGGTAGAACGGATCTGAGATTTGGGAAAGATTTCATTCGTCTTCATCATCTGATGGAGGAAGATTTTGTTTAGATGAGGAGGCTTGGGCTTCTTCTGCTTTTGCCAATCTCACTATAGTTTCTAGATTTTTGACAAAGCTGCATGGCCTTGGATGTGAAACCAGCAAGGGCGGCTATGTTTTTTTATTTTTGATTCAGAAACTCGCAAGCTTCTGGATTAGCTGCTTTCATCCATTTAGGATTTTGTTGAAACCAGATTTTGACATTTTCAGTTGTGACTGCAGCATAATCGAACTGAGGCCACCATTTAACATAAGATGCACGCTGGAGGGTTGGGAGAATTTCATGGAAGCTTGACTTCTGAAATTTGTATTGCTAGCTAAACACCCATGCTAGGGAAAATTTTGAGAAAAAGACTAGATTTGCAGGGAACGGACTTGCGGTTACTACAAAATATTTCTCAAAAGTTTCATATCCCTCAACCACTTCAGGGGGAAAGATTTATTTGCTTGGTCCGAAAAACTACCACCAATGAATGAACCAATCAGGGAATTTTTAGTTGATACCCCGTTTGAAGTATATCAACCATGAATGTTTTAATTGATCATTCTGGTACCAAAACACGTTGTACCAAGCTGTTTCATAATCCCAATAAGTAAAACCACAAGACTCGAATTCTTGGGAAAACTTTTTATAACCATTTAAATTCTTTCCAAATTGTTTAGGTGTTAAAACCTTAAGAATCTGGAAAGTTGAATGAGTGTATCTTGATTGGTCTCTCGGATCACGATAATGCTTAATCGCAACAGAGTTAGTATCAATCAATACAAACTCATAGAATTTGCGATTTTTGGAAATACTAGATGGCTTGTAGTGAAAGCCGTTTGGGAAAACCTTCTCTGGAATCTTGTTGGGATTATTATCCCAGAAGCTTGGTTCCATTTGAATAATAGGTTGGAATTGATTCTTTGCAACATAATGGGATGTTGCTGGTTTGTTTGTTTTTGCTGATAGGCTATTATCAGGTTTAATTGATTGGATAGGAATAGGTGTTGTTGCCAACTCCTGGATCATATCTTTAAGATTAATTTCTTTGAAAGGGGGCGGAGAGTTAGGTTCCTCTTCTACTCGTTTTCCCCAAGTACCTTTTGGAAGTTTTTTTAACCCCTGATCTTGAAAGGCTAGCAAAGTTTGAATAGGAATGCCATAATCCTTTTTGGATTGTTTGATTGTTTGGGTTGTCTGGGTTGAAGATCCAGATTTGGTAGTTTGATGGGTAGAAGACCCAGTGTTTGCTTCTTTCTGAGTTAATGACTCAGATTGGGTGGATGACCCAGATTTTTTGGGTGCAACTTGGCATGATTGGAGTCCAGAAAGGACTAGTTTACCTTTACCTTTACCTTTCCCCATTGTTGAGGAAGCCGCTGATCTCGGCATTGATGCCGTCAAAACCTGTTTACTTTCCCTATAAATATTCACGAGTAAGGTAATCAGGAAGAGAATTGGAAGAGCCTTTGAGAAATTCAATTTCAAAATCAAAAGCACTTAAAATTGCTTGCCATCTGGCAAAAATGTGTTTAGATGCAAGATTTTTAACCTCTTTTTGCAAAATGTCTTTTGCAGATTTGCAATCTACTCTAACCAAAAACTTTTGATTAAGTAAATCAAATTTAAATTTTGAAATGCATAAAACAATTGCTAGAATTTCCTTCTTGACAGCTGAATAGTTTTGTTGTGCAGAATTCCAATGTTTAGAAGTATATGCAATGATATGCTCTTTTCCTGAAATTCTTTGTTTTAAAATACCACCATAACCAATATCTGATGCATTGGTTTCAACTATTTTGAAAGCGGAAGGATTTGGAAGATAAAGGCATGGAAGATCCTTTACCCGAGCTTTAATGGTTTGGACAACATGAGTATGCTCATTTGTCTAAGGAGGAGGTTCGTTCTTAAGCCTGTCATGGAGAGGCTTAATAAGGTTACTTAAATTTGGAATAAAATCAGCTACATAATTGAGTCATCCCAAGAATCTCTGCAACTGAGTTTTATCAATAATTTGATTGGGAAACTTGTTCGCGAACTCGATTGCCCTACTGATAGGAGTTATTGTCCCTTGATAAATATTATGACCAAGGAACCTAACTTTTGTTTGAAAGAGACTAATCTTAGATTTTGACACAGCTAGACCATTTTTCCTAATGATCCCTACAAAGATCCTAAGATATTCGAAATGTTGGTCAATAGATTGAGAAAAAACTAACACATCGTCAATGTAGACAATAGTGAAGTTTGAATAAGAATTGAAAATGTCATTCATGATCTTTTGAAATTCAGATGGCGCGTTTTTGAGACCAAAGGGCATCACATTCCATTCGTATTGCCAAAAAGGAGCAGTGAAAGCTGTTTTGTAGCTATCATAATCCTTAATCTCAATTTGCCAATATCCTGATTTCATGTCAAATTTTGAAAAGATGTTGGCATTGTTTAAGCGGTTAACCAAATCCTTCTTGTCAGGAATAGGATATCTTATCCACTTAAGCACCTGATTAAGGGGTTCGTATCTAATAACCAAGCGAGGGGTTCCTTGCTCAATTTCTGCCTACTTGTTGACATAAAAAGCAGAACAGGACCAAGGGGATTTACTTTTACGAATTAATCCTTTCTATAAGAGATCATTAATCTCTTTTTGACAGTATTGGAGTAATTCGTGATTCATCTGGATTGGTCGAGCTTTGGTAGGGATTTGTCTATCAGTGAAACCTTGTTCATAGGGAAAATCAACTACATGTTTCTTCCTATTCCAAAATGCATTTGGCAAATCAGAATAGATTGTTTTATGGATATCTTCGAGAAGATCTTAGATCCTCTTCTTGATATCAGGATGTTCTAGTTTTAAATCAATACTCTTAAAAGAAATTTCTTCTTTCAGGAAATTGATTTGGTTTTGTTTATGGTGAAGGACATTGAAGTTCCTTACCAAGGGTTTACTAATGAAGGAGAATATGATGGTTTTTCCCAGATGTTGGATGGTAATTCCTTCATTGGTAATGGTCAAAGGGAAAAGTGACCTTATGAACGACGTTCCAAGGATCACCTCATTTTCGAGGTCTTTAACCAGTAAAAACGAGGTTACTACCTTAAGATCATGATTTTCAATAATGGCTTTGGATAGTTTGAAGTTTATCCTAAGTTTTGAGCCATTTGCTGCACTCAATCTCTCGGATGTTTTTTCAAAGTATTTGGTAGGAATTAGCCCTTCCAAAATAGTTTGAATCAGCACCTGTATCAAACAGCGCTGTAGTTTCAAGTATAAAATCATCAATGATAATTCTAATCTTGATATAAAACTTTTGGATTCTTAATTGATTGACTAGATTCAAGAATGCTTGATCTTCATCTGTTTGAGCGCCTTTGTTTTCGTTTTCATCAGATAAAATCTGATTACTAGAATTAGCACCTTTGCCTATATCAGGTTCAGAAAGAATTTCATTATACTATGTGGGTTCTGTTGAATGATTATCAAATTGAGATAAAATCAGTTTATGAACAACTTGTTCCTGCTTTATCTCTTTGATTTCTTGTTTGAGATTCATGATTTCTTGCTGGAGATCTTGAATCATTACTGGTTTCTGTTGCTTGGATTCCAGATGTTTGAGGATTGCTTTGAAGTCAATTTGATCTTTGAAAATGGATTTTCCTTTAGCCTTAGGCTCTTTCTTCATGGAAGCAGAGAACCTTTCAAAGTATTTTTTCTCTGTAATCTTGGTCAGGAAGGGAATTAATGACTTCAAAAAGGAGATCTTGTTCCTTAGTCAAGACATTAATTTCAGGAGATAATTCAGAGCTATGGCTTCCGATATCATCTTCTAAGATATGATTTAAATTTTCAGAAGAATCAACATCTAAAATATCAGTTTCAATAAGGAGATTATTCAGTTGTTCTTCAATTGATGGTTCAAGGTTTAGGACTTTGATTTTCTTCTTAAGCCTACAGTATTTGTTAATATGGCCTGGTTTGCCACAACTATAGCAAATGGTTGCCCTCTTGGGGATTGCAATATCAATTGCTGGTTTGGATTTGAATTCTTTTTTTAGTTTTCTTGGTGGAGTATTCCTCTTATACCTAGTATACTTGGTATACTTGGGCTTTTGGACTTTGTTGTCTTGTTGGTGATGTTTGTGAGAAGATTTTGGTTTATCTTTCGAACAAGGAGGCATGCCAAATTGTTGACAAAAAGAACCCAGATCCTTTTTTTGCCGCCTTTTCCTTTTGGAATTAATTACGGACTCTATCCTCTTGACAAAGTCTCGTGCCAATTTTCTGGATAATTGCAATGAGTTGCCCATAAGTCAATTGATCATAAGGAATTTTTCTATCTGGGGCGTGAGCTTTGAGCTCATCCCTAACAATGTCTCCTAATGCTGTAGGAAGACCTGTTATGAAATTTTCTTTCCAGAGATGATTCTGACTGTCTTCTCTGGTGTATACCCTTGTTAGGAAGGTATCTCTGTAGGTATCTGTATTTTTGTTTATGAGTTTTGATTGTTTCCATTGAGAGAAGATGGAATTCCTCACTCTCTAGGTTGATTAGGATGTTTTTCTCTACGGTTTTTATGACATAGTCAGAATGTAAAAAGAATTTTCCTTCTGGTTTGTAGAGTTCTTTTGATTGATATTCTCAAAACAGATCTCCTCTTGGAAGATGTTGTTTGGATTGGTAGGAATCTCAGATTCTTGCAGAGAAGAAAAAAAAGGTTGGGAGGAGCGAAAAAAGTGCTTAGAGAATGAGCGTGATAACATGATTTTCATAATTCTAATATCATTGCCTTCCTATGGTTCCATAGCAACAATAATATAGATCTAAGCCATATCTTTCTGAACATTATTGTTAAAATACTATACAAAATAAACATTCGAAAATACTTTTCTACAAAAGCATCAGATCTTATTATTCTTAACCATAGCTACACCTTTCCATCTTAACCAAAAGTAACCGGAAGATACCAATATTTTATTTATCATGTTTAAGCATGGACGAATTAGACTTACTGCCTCTTTTACCATAACGAGGACTTACTGCTACAGCTTTAACAGGATAAATCAAACATGAGCATAAGGTTCTTACCTAGTTAAGAGGTGCACAAACTAGTTAAGCATAATAATATCCAATTTAAAGGAGGAGAAAACATAAAAGATAGGAGGCCAAGCCTTCCATAAAACTAGAGAACATAAATATAGGAGGCGAAGCCTTCCATAAAACTAGAAAACACGAAAGATAGGAGGCAAAGCCTTCCATAAACTCTTTTTTTTTTTTTCTAGAAAGATAAGATCTCAGATCCATTATATTGTTCCTACTTCCCCAGGAAATAGGAACAGTAAGAACCTGGCTCATTATATATATATATATATATATATATATATATATATATATATATATATATATATATATATATATATATATATATATATGTATATCTACATTACTATTCCTACTTCCCCATCGGGCTCTGATACCAGATTATGGCGAAGGCAACTAAATTAAAAGGGGAGAGGGAGAAAGAGCAGGATAAATGGAAAGTAGGAAAACGTTTTACATATTAAATGAAAAGATTAAAACAAGTTTAACCAATGTTTAAAACATGCAAAAGAAAAGAGAAAAAGAAACCAAAGCGGAGGCAAGCCTCACCGGGACTGGTGGAGGGAGAATAGAAAATGCAGTTAATGCATGCAAATGAAGAAAATTGAAATTTTATTGATATATAAACAAACGTCACAAGATTGAAAACGAAGGAAAAGGAAAGGGAGAAAGGGGAGAGGGAGATGGCTCACTTATCAGAGCGTCTCTCTCTAAGTTCTCTCTCTAGAATTCCTAAAACTTCGAATGAATTGAATGAGGGACGCAGCCTCTCTTAAATAGAATTGAAAAATCACTATTACAACAGTACCAGTAACATGACCTATACTATTACAATAATTAGTGCACAGTGCCGGTATCTTGACTGGAACTGTAGTGTCGGCAGAACAGTGTTCAGACGTGTGAACAGTTATGGCCAACAGTGATTGGGCCTTCAGACGGATGAACAGTCTTCAGACAGGTACTTGGGTCCTTAGACGTATGAATAGTCTTCAGACGATTGAACAGTACTACTAATCATCATCAGACAGATGAACAGTAGTGTCTATGCCAAAGCAGTCATCTTCATTCTGATAGAATGGATCTGACTCTTGGGATTGACCTTCATCTTCTTCTTCGGAAAGAGGGAGATTTTGCTTTGAAGAAGAACTCTGAGCTTCTTGAGCTTTGGTTTCTTCTCTTGCCAATTTGGCAATAACTTGTAAATTCTTCGTGAAGCTGTCTCTGCTTGTTGATGCAGCAAGTGCAGCAATGGCTTTTGCCTTTTGATTTAAGAACTCACAAGTCTCTGGGTTGGCAGCCTTCATCCATTTTGGGTGTTGCTGTAACCAGAGTTTGACATTGTCTGAGGTAGCAGCAGAGTAGTCAAATTCTGCCCACCACTTCACATAAGATGCTCTTGATAAAATTGGATGATTATCAGGGAAGCTTTCTTGTTGTTGGTATTTGTATTGCCAACTAAAGATCCATGATAATGCAAAGTTTGAAAAGAATATTAAGCTAGCATTGAATGTGCTAACTGATGGCTCATAATATTCTTTAAATGTTGCAAAACCCTCAGCAACTTCTGGGGGTAATATTGTTTTGCTTGGTCCGAAATATTGCCACCAATGAACGAACCAATTTGGAAAATTGTACTTGGTGTTTCTTTTAAAATAGATTAACCAAGAATGTTTGTTTTGATTATTTTGGTACCAAAACGTGTTGGTCCAAGCTTCTTCGTAATCCCAATATGTGTAACCGCAAGGTTCAAATGGTTGGGAAAACTTTTTAACAATATTTGGGTTCTTTCCAAATTGTTCAGGTGTCATGACCTTAAGAATCTGGAAAGTTGAATGAGTGTATTTTTCTTGATCCTTCTTATCACGATAATGTTTTATCGAGACAGAATCAGAATCAACCAAAATAAACTCATAGAATTGCCTTGTTTTCAAAATATTATTGGGCTTATAATGAAAGCCATATGGGAAAACTTTTGGAGGAACGTTATTAGGGTTATTATCCCAATAACTAGGTTCCATTTGTAAAACAGTTTTAAATTGATTTTTTGCAACATAATGAGGTGTTGCTTTTTGGGTGGTTTTTACTGATAAAGTTTTATCAGGTTTTACCGTTTGGATTGGGATTGGAGCATTGGCCATATTATGTATTAATGTGGCAAGATTGGTTTCTTGAAAGTCAGGGCCACCTTCAAGTTTGGTTTTCCAGGTTCCTTTTGGGAGATGGGTTAGACCTTGATCTTGGAAAGCCTAAAGAGTTTGGATTGGTATAGCATAGTCTGCTTTGGATTGTTTGGCTGTTTGAACGGATTGGGCCACTTGGGCTTTGGTTGGCTGTTGGGTAGATGACCCAACTTTGGTAGTTTGCTGGGTGGATGACCCAGATTGGGTGGATGACCCGGATGATTTGGACGCAACTTGGCGTTTTTGTTTTGCTAGTCCAGCAAGGACTAATGGGCCTTTGGCCTTTTTTGATGAAGAGGCCTTTTCTTTGGCCTTTGGGGCCTTCCCCTTTGCAGAGGAAGAGGAGGTGTCTGGCATTTCTGCCTCTGTTGGCTGGCTACTTTCCCTGTAAATATTCACGAGTAAGGTAGTTAGGTAGGGAATTTGAAGAGCCTTTGATAAATTCAATATCAAAATCAAAAGCACTTAAAATTGCTTGCCATCTAGCAAAAATTTGTTTTGATGCAAGGTTTTTAACATCTTTTTGCAAAATATCTTTTGCAGCTTTGCAATCTACTCTAACCAAAAATCTTTGATTAAGTAAATCTGATTGAAATTTTGAGATGCACAAAACAATTGCTAAAATTTCCTTTTTGACAGTTGAATAATTCAATTGTGCAGAATTCCAGTGTTTAGAAGTATATGCAATGATATGTTCTTTTTCTGAAATTCTTTGTTTCAAAATTCCACCGTAACCAATGTCTGAGGCATCAGTTTCAACAATTTTGAAGGCGGAAGGATTAGGAAGATAAAGGCATGGAAGATCCTTTACCCGAGCTTTGATTGTTTGGACAACATGAGTATGTTTATCTGTCCAAGGAGGAGGAGTTTTCTTAAGCCTATCATGTAAAGGCTTAATTAAAGTACTGAGATTGGGGATAAAATCCTTTACATAGTTGAGACATCCTAGAAATCTCTGTAATTGGGTTTTATCTATTATTTGATTGGGAAAATTATCCGCGAACTCTATAGCTCTATGGATAGGAGTGATTGTTCCTTGATAAATTGTATGACCAAGAAACCTAACACTTGTTTGAAATAATTTTATTTTAGGTTTGGACACAGCTAATCCATTTCTCTTAATGATTCCTATGAAAATCCTAAGATGCTTGAAATGCTGGTCAATGGATTGGGAAAAGACTAAAACATCGTCAATGTAGACTATGGTAAAATTTGAATATGGATTAAAAATGTCATTCATAATTTTTTGAAATTCAGAAGAAGCATTTTTAAGTCCAAAAGGCATTACATTCCATTCGTATTGCCCAAATGGTACAGTGAAAGCTGTCTTGTAGCGATCACTTTCTTTGATTTCAATTTGGTAATAACCAGATTTCATGTCAAATTTGGAAAATATTTTTGCATTGTGTAAGCGACTAAGTAAATCCTTTTTATTTGGAATTGGATACCTAATCCACTTAAGCGCTTGATTGAGAGGTTTGTAATTTTGAACTAAGCGAGGAGTTCCACGCTCAATTTCAGCATTTTTATTAACATAAAAAGCTGCGCAAGACCATGGGGATTTGCTTGGTCTAATTAAACCTTTTTGTAAGAGATCATTAATCTCTTTTTGGCAATATTGGAGTAACTCTTGGTTCATTTGAATAGGTCTAGCTTTTGTAGGGATTTGCCTATCAGTGAAACCTTGTTCGTAAGGCAAATCAACTACATGTTTCTTTCTATCCCAAAATGCATTTGGCACATCAGAACAGATTGAATTGTGAATTTCTTCAAGAAGATCTTGGATCCTCTTTTTTATTTCTGGTTGATTGAGTTTTAAGTCAATGCTTTTAAAAGAAACTTCTTCTTTTAAGAAATTGACTTGGTTTTGTTTATGGTGAAGAAAATTGAGGTTTCTTACCAAAGGTCTTTGTATGAAGGAGAAGACTATTTCCTACCCAGATGTTGAGTAGAAATCCCTTCATTGGTGATTGTTAAAGGGAAAAGTGACCTTATGAACGGTGTTCCTAAAATCACTTCGTTTTTGAGATCTTTCACAAGTAAAAACGGGGTTTCTACTTGAAGACCATGATTTTCAATTATGGCTTTGGATAATTTGTAATTGATCCTAAGTTTTGAGCCATTAGCTGTACTTAGTCTTTCTAATGTTTTTTCAAAATATTTAGTAGCAATTAATCCTTCTAAAATACAGTTTGAATCAGCACCAGTATCAAATAGCGCTGTCGTATTAAGAATAAAATCATCTATGATAATTTTAATCTTAATGTAGAATTTTTGAATTCGCAATTGATTAATCAGATTCAAAAACTCTTGATCTTTGTCAGTGTTCAAGTCTTCATTTTCCAAATGACAACTAACACCTTTATCGTCCTTTGATTGAGCTAAAACTTCATCATCTGAAGGAGGTGCAGATGATTGATTGTCAAGTTGAGATACAATAAGCTTATGGACAGCTTGTTCTTGTTTTATCTCTTTGATTTCGTGTTTGAGATTCTTGATCTCTTCCTGGAGATCTTGGAGTGTGACAGGTTTTTGTTGTTTGGAATCCAAACGTTTGAGAATTTGTTTAAAATCAAATTGATCTTTGATAATGGCTTTTCCTTTAGCCTTAGGTTCGGGCCTCATAGAAGCAGAGAACCTTTCAAAGTATCTCTTCCTTTCATCTTGGTCAGGAATGGCATTAATGACTTCAAAAAGGAGATCTTGATCCTTAGTTAAGACATTAATTTCGTTAGAAGACTCAGAAGCTTGGCTTCCGATATCATCTTCTAAAATTTGATTGAGATTTTCAGAAGAATCACCATTTGATCCATCTGAATCGTCAGATTCTATAAGCAAATTGTTCAGTTGTTCCTCAACTGTTGGTTCAAGATTTAAGGCTTTGATCTTTTTCTTAAGCCTATAATATTTGCTAATATGTCCTGGTTTACCACAACTATAGCAAATGGTTGATTTCTTTGGGATTGCAATGTCAATTGCAGGTTTTGATTTAAACTCTTGTTTGAGTTTTCTTGGAGGAGTATTCCTTTTGTATTTAGTATACTTGGTATACTTTGGTTTATGATGAGATTGATGGTGTTTGTGAGAGGATTTTGGCTTGTCTTTTGGACAAGGGGGCATCCCGAATTGTTGGCAGAACGATCCTAAATCCTTCTTTGCTGCCTTTTCCTTTTGGAATTGATTACGAACTCTATCTTCTTGACAAAGTCGTGTTCCTATTTTTTGGATAACTGCAATGAGTTGTCCATAGGTTAATTTGTCATAAGGGATTTTACCCTCAGGGGCATGAGCCGCAAGCTCATCCCTAACAATGTCTCCTAAAGCAGTAGGAAGACCTGTTACAAATTTTTCTTTCCAGAGACGATCCTGACAATCTTCTCTGGTGTAAACCCTAGTTAGGAATGTATCTTTATACCACCTAAAATCTGATAAGGATCTACATTTAAGATTGGCTAATAAATCAGCAGTTTTGTTTTTCCACACTGAGGTATTTCCAATAAAATGTTCAGCTATGGAAAAGATTAATGTGTTTACGGCATCAGGAATGGGTTCACCATCACTTGGGATTGGTGTTCCATCAGCATCAGTTTTGATAGCAGTAAAGACTTCTTCGTGTTCCATCAGCATCAGTTTTGATAGCAGTAAAGACTTCTTCTTTCTGCTCATCTGTGAAAGAATGATCCCACCATCCTTTCAATTGGCCAGTAAATCCTGCTACGAGGATAATACAGATTACTTCCTCAGAAGCATCATTGGCAGCTTGATAAGCCGTGGCCATCATTGTCATATGTTGCAATGTGGTCATAATTTGGTATTCTGGTAATCCATCTATGTTCCATTCATAGATGTTATTGGCATTGAAGCTTTTGAATGTTGGGGGTTTTTCTTCTAAGAGCAAATCTGGGGGAGTTGCTCTAGGGTAATAAAGCTTTGTGGATTTCTTCCAAGGTTTGGAGAAAACCGGATTGATATTGAAAGGGGTTTCCTCTTTTGGTTTAGATGAAGAAGCCACAGATTCCCGATCTGAGCTAACTTCATCAATTACATTGATAGTTGGACCTGTTAGGCCTTTGCTTCTTAGCCCATATTGGTTTTGGGTTTGAGGTCCAGAATCTTGTGGAGAATCTGCTACCACAATGTTTTGTAGCCTGATAGGGTCTACTTTAGGTTCAGGCTTGGGTTCATGTTTGACTTCTGGCTCACGAAGAAGTTTGAGGCTTTCTTTAAACTTCCTAGTAACCTTGAAGGGTTTGAATATGGGTTTATCCAAGGGTTGGTTTTCTACTTCAGTTTTGGTTCCCGAAGAGGATGGTAAAGTAGAAACATCAGATTTAACCCTAGTACCTAAAATTTGAAGATACTTATTGGTATAATTGGCTTGTTCCATTAATTTTTAGATGTCATAAGGTGAAACTGGTTGATTGACATCCTTAGTTTTGAATGGTGCAGCTATGATTGGAATTGTTTCATCCTTAGGATCCTTGATCCCTGGGAGTTGGAAAGCTGAATTAGGGGGTAATTCCACTTTAATTAATCCACCATTTTTCAAATGCCAAACCGTAATGACATTTGTTGACTTATCCTCAGTCAAGGTGATTTTCCAAGGATAATCAATATTATTTTTGACCAGATAAACATGAAACCAGTCAAAGAATTGAATGTTTTTCTTAACATTGTTAAGAAAGGTGTAATATTCATCTTGAATATTTTGTCTTTGTGTTCCCTTGTAATGTTGAAAAAACCACTCTCTTTGAGGTTTCCATTCCTTTGTGTTCCCTTGTAATGTTGAAAAAACCACTCTCTTTGAGGTTTCCATTCCTCAGAGTAAAAGCTCTTTCTTAGGGATTCCTTATCAAAATGGGTCTTATAATTCATCATGATAAGACGCATTAAGGGAGGAGTATGTTGGAGACTGAATTGATTTTCCATCATCATCTTCAGCTTGGTAAATTGGTCTAGGGATACTAGATGATGTATCTAGGCCCTGTAAGTTAATGGATTGATTTGATGATAAGGCAGAAAAGGATTACCTTGATGGTACAGATCTAAAAGCTTCAGATCTAATACTTGGTGATCTAAAAGAACTAAAAGAATTTCGCCTATCAAAGACTAATTCTACTTGTCCTGATTGAGATTGCACAATTTGGTTAAAGTTTGATGATTCTCTGGGCAAAGCTGGTGTAGCTTTATCCAGAATCCATCTTTCTGGTAAGACTACGTCTTTCCAGAGGATTGTTTTAGGCACAATGATATTGGCCTTTGTGACATCAGTGAGAAACAAAGTTGTTTCTCCAGTTGTTTTTGTTTTGAGGACTTTAGAGTTACATGAATTCATTACTTTGTATTGAATCCTGTACAATAAAGCCGCTGGGATAGATCCATGTTTCATGTCTAACCCACATATTTTGATGTTTAAGAACAAAGAATCCAAAATATTTCTATCTTGCAAACTTAACGTTCTATTTGGGTAACAATTAAAGTAAATCGGACCATGACTTAGGCTAGTTTCTACTGTTCCTAAGAGTGAATCCTCAAATTTGTTATGCCTAATATCTCTTAAGCACATTAAGATTGAAGCGTTTAATCCTTCTCGGATTAATGGTTTTACAGCTACCTGAACACATGCTATGTGTAGGTACCTATATTTGTTTTTGTGATTTTTGATTGTGTCCATAGAGAGAAGATGGAATTCTTCACTCTCTGGGTTGATTGGAATATTTTTCTCTACTGTCTTAATGACATAGTCAGAATGGAGGAAAAATCTTCCATCTGGCTTGTAGAGTTCTTTTGTGGGAATCTTGGGGATTTCCCAATTATCAATATCTTGATTGATGTTTTCGAAGCAGATCTCTTCGTTGAAGATACTGCTAGGATTGTTAGGAATCTCAGATTCCTGAAGCGATGAAGAAGAGGGTTGGGAGGAGCGGAAAGAAAGCTTTGAAAAGGAGCGAGACAACATATTTTTAAAGTCTCTGGTATCTTTGCCTTCCTTTGGTTCCATAGAACTAATAGTATAGATCCAAATCAAATCCTTCTGAATATTTTCTCATAAAGATGTACAAACATATACAAAAGCATATGAACTTATTATTCTTAACCAAGGCTATACCTTATGCTTAACCAAAAGCAACCTGGGCATCATATTTTACTTATCTTGCTTCAGCATGGGCAAATTAGACTTACTGCCTCTTTCAACCATAATGAGGACTTACAGCTACAGCTCAAACAAGATAAATCAAATATATGCAAAATGGTTCTTACCCAGTTAAGAGGTATACCAACCAGTTAATAATCATAAGCTCAATAAAATAAATAGGTGGCAAAGCCAACCATAGAAGAGTAGGTAGGAGGCAGAGCCTTCCATTTAACTCTTTTTTTTTTTCTCAGAAAGATCGGATCTGAGATCTACATTACTATTCCTACTTCCCCATCGGGCTCTGATACCAGATTATGACCACATTGCAACATATGACAATGATGGCCACGACTTATCAAGCTGCCAATGATGCTTCTGAGGAAGTAATCTGTAATATCCTCGTAGCAGGTAGGTACTAGAGTACCCATACCCGCACCCATCCCCATTAATTTTTGAGGGTAATTACCCTACCCGTAGCAGGAAAATTTTGCGGGTACCCAGCGGGTCTAATATCCATTGCCATCCCTATATGTCATGACTCTTTTCACTTCACTTGATTCAAGCCCACAATCCTCACAACTCTAAAAACGGCAAAATAAGTCTAAACCATTTATTCTATTTTATTTTTCTTTTTTTCAAACCAGTAAAACGACAATAAGCAAAATAACGCTAAAAATAGTGCCAAAACAGCAAAAACAAAAATAGCGAACAGAAATAGCAAAAACAGCAACAGAAAACAACGAACAGTAAAAACAGTAAACAGAAAAATTAAAACAGCAAAAACAAACACTTTTTTTTAATCAATAACCAGTATGAGCCTTGTTAAAACCTTCTGATGCAAAACCCTTCTTAGGGATAAAAACATCTAGAAGGAAAAAGAGTACTCATACTATCTTTTTATTAAAAAAAAGAGAAAAAGAACAAATACAGTTGGGGGGACATGAAGCCTTAACCCAGGAATAGAAAATAAAAACCAACCTAAAGCAAGGATTAAACAAACCAACAATGCGACCAGAAAGAATCATTTAAATCTATAAAAAGGTAAACCTAGCCTATTTCTAATAAAATCAGCAGCAGCAAAACTAGGAATCGAACTCCACCAATGAAAGCCAATGATAGACAAACCATAAGCAGCAAGCTTATCCGCACAAGAATTTCCTTCCCTATAGATATGAGAGAAAACAAATCTCATTTGCTTGATCAACTCTAAACAATTGTTCCATTGGTTTCTTAGCTTCCAAGGAATAATCTCTGATTTCTGGAAAGTAGTCACAACAAGCTTTGAATCACATTCTAACCATAAAGCAAAAACAAACACTAGAGCATACTTTTATTCAATGAAAAACATGACAAAAACATAAAACAAAACATGCATTTCCCCCGCCCCCCACTTAAATTCTACATTGTCCTTAATGTGAAGCTCCAAACTGAAGAATAGGACACGTAAAAATAAAAATAAGAGAGGTAAGAAACATCCCTATCAATTCAAGTAAGTCGCATCAAGCAAGTGGAGTTCCTCCACTGTGTCCTCTTGCTTCCTCATAAAAGTGCTTGAGGCAATGACCATTGACTTTAAACACTTTGTTGGTGGCCTCACTCTTTATCTCAACTGCACCATGAGGAAAAACATTAACAACAATGAAAGGACCAATCCACCTAGAATGAAGCTTACCAGGCATGAACTTGAGGCGGGAATTGTATAGAAGAACTTTTTGATCAATGAGAAACTCCTTCTTTCGCAACAACTTATCAAGAACACATCTTTGTGGTGTTTGCTGTTGCGTTTGGGGTTAAGCTACTAGCTTAGTGTTACTCTGAGGTAAGGTAACCAACCTTATTCATCCTTTTCTTTGAATCCCTTGAGTTAGTGTTTGAACCATTTTCTCCCTGTCAAACCAGACTTCATTATTCGTGCCCCAGAGCTGTGAATGGCAACTAGAAGATTAGTTCCACAAGGATCTAATCGAGGTATGTGCATAACCCTTGTGTTAATTCCCTTCATTTTCTTGTTAGGGAATTAACTTATCCTTTTTGCCTTGACGTTCTTGGTCAAAGCCCGCTGCACCTATTGAACCCATTCGAGGAGTCAAGGGTGGACTTCGCTCTTGTTGGCTAGTAGGCTAGAATCGTCACCCCAGATATGGGAAGAAAGGATTAGTATAACATATAGGTTCTAGGGTAGCGTAAGATGAGGGTTAACCCATGACCCTATTTGTGTGTTATATGCCTTAATTGTTGTATGGGGTTATTATGGTTATTTATAACTAATGTGTATTGTTTAAGTTAATTTATATGACATTGGCATGACATTTATGATGATGTTAATGATGTTGCTGATATGCCATGATTGTATAAGTTGGTATGTTGGAACTGCTGTTAAATCTATGTTAATAAAAGATATAGAGATGTTAGCGCTAAGCCTAAAACTAGGATTAGTCTAATTGATGTGCATAAAACATAAAGATATTGTTGAAGGGTGTGATTATTGCCAATGGATTAGTCAAGAACCTTAGGATTGATTGGAGTGTTAAAAATATAGAAAAGTTGCTAAGTTCCTAAAACTGAGACGCTGTAACAGCGTTGAGCACGCCCGTGCTCTGTGCCCAGTAAAGCCAACACGACCATGCTCTTAGTAGCACGCCCATGCCAGAAAAACGAGGAAAGTGATGCTGTTTAGCACGCCCGTGCCCTCGTGCAGCACGCCTATGCCAGTTGGCCAGCACGCCCGTGCTCAGGCCGTGCCACTGTCAGAATTAAGAAAACTTCATAGTTTTAAATAAAAAGAGATTTAATACCCTTTTCATAATAAAAATACGACATAAGAGGTTATAAAATACGACCTTGAGGATTGTTAATAAACTAGGACAATGATGTGGTACAGTATAATAACAGAGACTTAATAAATAGATTAATTAATGAGAAGATGATGTCATCGATAACGACATAGTGCTCCTGATGTTGTTGGTTAAATCAGTCTTGCTGCTTAATGGTCAAGATTGATGTTTATAAATCACTTTGACGCTTATTAGTCAAAGTTGATCGTCTGTGTTAATGGTGTTGATGGAGGTGGTTGCCATGTTGTTTGTATGTTAGCATTGCATGCATCATGACATGGTGTTGTTAATTTGGGGGAAGTTATGATGACTGGGGAGTTCGTCCGAGAGTATGGCAAACTGGCCGTCCACAGTGATTCTCCGAGAGTTAGGTGAATCAAGCACATCCGTGGTGGTCCATCCGAGAGTATGGTGGATCGGCTATCCAAGGGGTTCACCCGTGAGTTTGGTGAACTGTCGGCATTGGTGCTTATTGGCCAATGTGGATATGTAACTCTGAAATCGTCTTCTTGAGTTAGTTATTGGGTCCACATTGCGTATAGAGTAGCGGAGTAGCTTTGCATCGCATAGTATGTTTATAATATGATATGATGGAATGTGTTATAACATGTATGTTGTATTATGATGTTTATATGTTGCACGATCATCTTGCTAACTGTTCTATTACCGTTTATGTTTATACGTACAGTTCCTTACTCCCTACTGTTGTTGTTGTTTTGCATGTACCTTTGGTTATGCAGAGGATGGTGAGCAACCAGTTGAGGAGTGATCTCGAGGAGATCGCTTGCTCTTAGTTTTTAGTATAGTTTAGTTATGTTTATGTTAGTTGTTTCCGATGTAATATCGGTAGTAGTTACCAGCTCTGATTATGTGACATCCGGATTTGGGTTTTGTTTTATGTTATGTTTTTCCGCAGTTGTTATTTATGCTTTAAACGTTTTCGGATCATGTGGTACTTGCCAACTTATATGTTAAAATTTTTATTTTAACTTGCATGCTTTATTTTATACTTATCGTATGCGGGGTAGTGGGTGTCACAGTGATCAGAGAAAACAATAACCTTAGTGTCCAACAAATATGGTCTATATTTATCCAGGGCAAAATCAATAGCTAAGAGTTCTTTTTCTGTGGTGGTGTAGTTGGCTTGGGCCGAATCCAAAGTAAGAGAGGCATAAGATATGACATGAGGTTTCTTGCCCACTAGTTGTGAAAGGATAGCTCCAACCACATAGTTCGATGCATTGCACATCAGCTCAAAAGGATACTCCCAATTCGGAGGTTGAATGATAGGAGCAGAAGTCAAATGCATCTTCAACTGTTCAAAAGCCTCTTTGCAAGAGGCATCAAAATCAAACTCTACCTCCTTTTGGAGGAGTCAGGACAATGGAAGTGCAATCTTGCTAAAATCCTAGATGAAACGCTTGTAAAACCTGGATGACCAAGAAAAGAATGCACTTCCCGCACACAAGTGGGGTAGGGTAAAGAGGCAATAACATCAATTTTGGATTTATCAACCTCAATGCCTTTGCTAGAAATTACATGCCCTAAGACTATACCATGTTCTACCATGAAATGACATTTTTCAAAATTAAGAACAAGATGAGTCTCAATGCATCTATCAAGCACCCTAGCAAGGCTATCTAATCATGCATCAAATGAGGAGCCATACCCTGTAAAATCATCCAAAAATACTTCCATACAGTGTTCTAAAAAATCAGAGCAAATGCTTATCATACACTGTTGAAATGTACCTGAGGCATTACATAGCCTAAATGGCATCCCTCCTATATGCAAATGTACCAAACGGGCAAGTGAAAGTGGTCTTCTCTTGAACACAGTAATGTGACTTGCCCGCCAGTCTCTCCAACATCTAGTCTACGAAAGGCAATGGAAAATGATATTTTCTGGTGGCCTGGTTGAGTCTCCGATAGTCAATACAAACTCTCCAGTTGTTCTGGACTCTTGTTGGGACCAACTGTGCCTTATCATTAACCACCACACTCATCCCGGTCTTCTTTGGGACAACTTGCACCAAACTCACCCACTAACTATCCGAGATCGGATAAATGATACCGGCTTACAACAACTTGCTCACCTCTGTCATGCGGGTGACCCGGGTTCGATCCCCGACAACGGCGCCAAAATTTTGACGGGTGCCGAACCCACCAAAATTAATAAAACAGAATTACAACCCTACTCGCAGCAAGGTTGTTGACCCGAATCGTTTCCCGATTGACCAACTCAGAAATTCAATCAAATTAAGTAATCTAATTACAAGGTTAGGGGGTTCAGGTTTATAAAATAAATTGAAACTAGTAGGAGATATTAAAATTGAAAACAGAGATTTAAAGACAACCAATCCAAGGGGTTCAACAATTATCGAGTTTAATCAATCCTTAACCACAAACCAATATCATGTTAATTTCATTCTTGGTTTCGAATTATAGCAAGAAGCTTCACCATAACCCACAATTTCACTACTAGAAACGCTTCTCGAATGAAGATTAATCAAGGAAAATGAGTTAAGCAACCATCAAACCAAGATTAAACTAAAAAACCGAAATTAAACTAAGCTAGACATAACATCAAACACCTTCAATGAAACATCTAGATTGTGTTTTATCTCTTTAAAAATGAGTTAATGAAGCCACTAACACATACATTCAAGTCCCAACTTCACATAAGCAAATAAAATTAGAATCAAGAATCAAAGAGAAGAAAAACAATGAAAAACGAAATTAACCATGAATTAATTAAGAGCAAGGTTTCATAAATCAAACCTCAACAATGTATACACCCAAGGATTGATTAAGAGAGTTTAGCTCTCCATTATTGTGGAGATACAACTCATAAAAGGAAAATACATCAAAAACCTAGAAGAAGGAAGAAGAGGAAAAGAGAGAAAAGCTCTCTCAAATCCCTAATTTCGTGCTCTGTTGTGTTCCATTGTTTATGAGTTCTTAAACCCATTAACTTAAAATTTTAATAATTCCCAACGTATCCCATTTGGCCCAGCTGCAAATAGACACCAAAATTGTCCCAATTGGACATTTAATGAGAGAGTTAGGCCCAAAACACTTCAGGGTGCTTCAAGATCCGAGGCTGACATTCCAAAGCAAATTATACCATCAAAACGACATCCATTTGTCAAGTGATCTTCAACAAAGTTGTATAAACATGTGTCTTATTCAAATTGGTTTTAGTTTCAGGTGCATCCGAACTCTATAACCCAAGTTATGGCCTAAACACTACTCTCTGTCCAAACTCCCGCAACAGCACCTCTGGTCATACTTTCATGCTTCATGTGACCATTATATCTCTAGATTTGGATCTCGATCTCTTCATTAAAGTTGTATATAATTATCTTAGCTTTCCTACAAAATTAAAATCACATTTTTTCAGTATCTACATCCAAAGTTATGCTCAAAATACAGAAGCAGTGTCAATGTACCAATTATGCCAAAAATGCAATTAGGCCCAATTTATGCCCAAAGTCATGAAATGCACCCAAAACCCAACAATTAAGCACAAATGATGTTTAAAACACTAAATTTAAAGGTTAATTAATATGTCAAATTTATGTTCATCATTAAGCGATACATAAAGATCTTGAAAGGGTATGTGAAGAATCCACACCGTCCCGAAGCATCTATTGTTCAAAGGTACGTTGCAGAAGAAATTATTGAGTTTTGTTCAGACTACATTTCTAAAACGGATCCTATAGGGGTTCCTAAGCCTCATCATGATGAGTAAAGTTGTGAAGGCAAAGGTACACATGGTGTAATGCTTAAGAGCAACATCGGGACGAAATGCTTCAAGCACATTTGTATATATTGATTAACATTGATGAAGTTCAACCTTACTTATGTGATCATAAAAGAGATGTCAAGGAAAGAAAACCTCGAATAAGAGAAAAGTAGTTGTTGAACATGCATAACAAGACTTTCTTAAAATGGTTTAAAGAAGAAATTTTGAAGGATGATAGTACTGCTTCAGATACATTAAAATGACTAGCATGTGGGCCTGGATTTAATGTCATATGTTGGAGCGGATACGACATCAATTCGTTTTCCTTTTATACAAAGGAACAAGAAAACAAGAGTACCATGCAAAATAGTAGGGTTATGATTGTGGCTGAGGCCATGCACTTCTCTAGTTCAAAAGATACAAACCCCATTATGGCATCGATTCCTTACTTTCGAGTCATTGAAGAGATTTGGTTGGTCGGTTACATTAAGTTCACGGTGCCTGTTTTTAAATATAAGTGGGTTGATAGTAAAAGTGATGTACAAACCGATGAATTAGGATTTACATTGGTAGACCTTGGCAAGGTAGGTCATATGGAAGAGCCTTTCATCATGGTTTCCCAAGCAAAACAAGTGTTTTATATCAATGATCCTTCTAACAAAAGATGGTCAGTGGTTCTCCAAGGAAAAAGCATACATAATGGTAGTGATGAAAATCAAGATTCCACTCTTGATATTCCTGAGACTCCTTCTTTCTCAACACACATGCCTACTTTCATTGATGAAAATAAGGCGGACGATGTATATGTCACTCGTGATGATCATCCTGAAGGGATATTGATCAAGCTAAATTAAATTTGACCATAGTGTAAGTTATGTTTATCCATAGTGTGAGTTTTGGTTTTTTAGAGTTATATTTTTATTTATCCATGCGTGTTAAGGTAGACTTATTTTTATTTATACATGTTAAACTAACCTAATTTATTACTTTTTTTGTCTAAACAGACATACACATGGCTAATTTAGCAGACATCCCTCATTCACAGGACGGGTCGATCACTGCTACGCTCACTAATAGTGTAAGTTTTATTTATAAATATAATGTTAATTAAGTAGGCTTATATTTTTATTTATCCATATTAAACTAAGGTTAATTTATTATTTTTTTTGTCTAGACAAGCATCACACAGGGCTGATTCAGCAGTGTCGGGTAGTCGGCTTTCCAAAAAAAAAGGGGTAGAAAAGCCATAACTTTGAAAAGTTTGTCCAAATCTAGGATTAATAACTAGAGGCTTGAGATCTAGTTTGATAGTCGCCTAGAGACCATGGGACCCCTTGCTAAGAAATTCACCAGTTTTGTGGCTTTAGAAGCTAAAATCCATACTAGCATTCTGTTTGATGATTAGGATCATGTACCGTGAAACGTGAAGGATCAGATTTGGGAGTCAATCATGGTATTTTCCAATGATCTCTTCGTTTGTATTTACATTATTTAAGCATATTATGATCTAGTACTAATTCCTCCTTTTTCTTCTGTAATTAATGTAGATCACATGAACCGTGCCGAATACTCCTGAACATCAGACGAAATGGCTTCAACTTGCGGGGAATCATTGGACGGGGTTTAAGTCTTTTCTTGGTAAGAAGTACATATTTGGAGAAAACATTGATGAATCTCCTCTTGATGTGTACTCATTCCTTGATAAGGATACGTGGGGTAGATTTGTTTTGAGCAGAGCTAGATCTGAGTTTCTAGTTAAAAGGGAAAACGGTAAGGCGAATCAGGAGAAGAATGTCCACCCCCATCCATGTCTCAAGGTGGGTATAGATTGGTGAAGAAGAAGTTGATGGAGAAGAAGTTGAGAAAGAGACAAGAGAAGTTGAAATAGCAGGTAGAAGAAGGAGAAGAAGTAGATGAAATTGTTGATCTTTCGTCTCCACCCCCATGCGAGGACGCATGGGTGGAAGGCCGAAATACTAAATCTGAAAATTTTAAAGTTGAAGCCACACGCGTTGTTGCCGAAAAAATTGTAAGTAAAAAATTAAACTAACTGCTTTTCTACTTATAATTGTAACATATTGTCTTACACAATTTTTTTTTTTTTTTTTGAAATTTCGTCTTTGTAAGAGGAGCTGAAGGAATAAAGCTCGCAAGGATCTTTCGTTCCACAGGGACATTCGGATATCTTGGTTGTTGCCTTAGGCAAAGACAACCACCCTGGCCGTGTCCCTGGTGTTCCAGGGACAGTGAGCATTAGGAAATTCCATGGATCACGTAGGTCACGTAGGCCGGTCGAGCAGGCAATCAATAAGGAGGAGCTTAAAGAAGAGGTTAAATAGGACGTTATTGTCGACCCAGCTTTTAGACAAGAGGTTAAAGAGGACATTATTGTCGACCCAAGTTTTAGACAATAGCTTATGAGTTCGCTTCTAAAGGACCCAACCTTCATGCAAATGCTTTTGAAGGAGTTTTCATCCATGCAATCCCAAGAAGTTGCCCAAACTTAACAAGTGAGCACAAATGGTAGTTTTCCAAAGACACATTTGGAGGTGGAGTTGTCGAAGCGGGAGTTGGAATTGGAATAGTGGGAGTTAGAGTTGTCGCAGCAAGAGTTGGAGTTGTCCCAGCTATTCATAATCATTCTCAATTACTTATGTTTTTATGTTTTCTTTATTCTCAATTACTTACGTTTTCTTTATTTACAATTGAAGCCAAAGCCAATAACGCATCATCAGTCTGCATTAGCTCGTTTGTTTGCATTTGATGTGAATTATCCTAATGAAGTTTTTATAATTCCGTTGGAACACGATGACTATGTGGGAGAACCTAATCTTAGCATGGCTGGTGAGGATATTAGTAAATTTTGCAATGATGGTGAATGGATAGCCAACACGATTCGAAGTATCTAGTACACGTAAGTACATTTTGTCACCTTATATTGCATCTTAAATTAGGTATTTCAATTTTATAATTTTATTTCAATATATTACATATTTAACATCAACTTATTACATATCTTAGGTATCTTGGGGCAGCGATACTGTTAACGGATTCTTAGACCCCACTCTCACTCTTACTACTTTCATGACTGATCACAATAAAGTCTGTGCATACATGCAAACCCTAATGGAAATAAATTGGAAATATATATATATATATATATATATATATATATATATATATATATATATATATATATATATATATATATATATATATATATTACCAATCGTAAGGAATGTCGATTGGCAGTTGCTCCTACTTATTCCTAGCAGGCATACTGTCGTCTTCTTCTGCTCGCTTCACTATGATCCGACGAAGGAGGTGGTGGCCTCAATCAATACGTACGTAAACTTTTATTTAATTTAATTTATAACATTTGCTTTTATTTTATGAACATATAATTGACATGAATATTTTGTTTATCATAGAGCTATCAAGGCAGTAACATCCCGATTTTCTACGACTCTAATCAAGTTGGTTAATCTCAATTAGGGCTTTGGATGCTTATGTGAATTGTTTTGTGTTAATTTAAGACCTAGTTGGAAGCTTAGGAATAGACTTGAACAAGGTTGGAGGTGCCTAAGGTGTTAAATGAGAAACTGGGGAAGTTTAGAGTTTGGAAGACTCTTCTCAGCTAGGCAATACGCTCAAGCGTGGGAAGCGAGCACTCCCTAGCGTGCCAACACTCAAGCGTTGGCATGTTGCACACTCAAGCGTGCTGTTGCGTTCAAAACTCACTTAAGGGCAGTGTACCCTATCACAGACGTAATATAGGATGGAAGTCCAGATATCATACCCAAGAGATTAATTTATATCTATGTGATAAAGTAAGTACTGGAATAAGGAAATCCTTATGCTATTTAGACTAATAAAGAACTTAAAGAAGTAAATAATAATAAAGCTTATGGAAGAAGATAATAAAAGAAGAATAAAGAGAGTTTAGAGATCAAGAGTAAAGAGCCTAGAGTTGTGGTTTCACTTGTGCTTTCGATACCCCCCAAATCCTAATTCTATTCAGTGTCGCAATTGCCTTTTGAATACCAATCCCTCTACAAAAACTATTAATTGTTTGTCAGGCAATTAATATTCTTTTCCCCAAATAAACCCAATGGTTGTTAGGCAAAGAGCTTAAGTGAATAGAAAGCATTAAGCACAAAGAAGTTGAATGATTGAAAGGAATAAATCACGTTTTCACAAATCTAGATATTAAACCTTGGTTAATCTATAGGTCTACCAATTTAATAGGGCATGATAGCCAAAATGTCAATCAATTGATTATAAGCATACAAAAGGTGCACAATCCTAGTATGGGATAAAGAACGATAGAATAACACTATTCAAATAACATCTTTAGAACCAAATAGAATTGAATTAAAGCTACGACATAGCGAAAAGGGTTTCTACAAACACAAGATCCACCACAACTCTAGTGGTGAAATTTGCTACTCATATTAATAGAGAAAACTAAAATCAACAAAGGGAAACGCATCCTGAATAGTTGAAGAGGAGAAGTTGTCTCCAACTTAACCTGCAGGTGCCAAATCCTAGTCTAGAAATCAAAACTACAGAATAAAACTAAAACATGAGTCTAATACTCAAAGAAATAAGAGATGAAAGAAAGTGCAAATGATTTAAAGATGAAAAGATGATCTTGGAGTGGCACAGAGGGCCTCTATTTATAACACAGAATGCGAACCGGGCCTTGATTCTGGTCTTCTATTTCACTTGGCACGGGCGTGCTCTTCACTCAGCACGGGCGTGCTCTTCAATATATCAGGCCTTACTGACTTCGTAAATCAGCGTTCTAGTGCACGGGCTGCAGCACGGGCGTGCTCTTCAGTTGGCACGACCGTTCTCTTTATGATTGGGGCCGTGCTATCTTCTGTCTGGTCTTTCTAACTTTGTAAAACAATGCTCTAGCGCATGGGTTTAAGCACGGGCGTGCTCTTCATCTGGCACGGCCATGCTCTTTGCGATAATGGTCTTGCTAGCTTCTGTCATGCCTTTCTTCACTGAGTCAGCCCTTTCTTCAATATGGCACAGTCGTGCTCTCGTGTGGCACGACCGTGCTAAGTCTTCAAAGTTCAGTTTTGACTATTTTTTAAGGCTTTGTTTGGATGCACGAGTTTGGACGGTTGGGACGGACTTGCTCAATCATGGCACGGCCGTGCTAACATCAGAACTTCAGTATTCTGCCCATTTTAGCTTTAAAACCTTCTCTTTTCTTCAAAAGTCCATCAAATTGCCTCCGAACGTTAATTCTGTCAAAACTTAAGTAAAAGGGTGAAATACAATAGCATTTATCTTGAAAAGCATCAAAATTCGACCCAAATACCCCCTATAAAATGCAAAGAATTGAGTTTCATCAAACTTCCTACACTTAAACACTGCTTGCCCTGAAGCAACTATCTAGCTTAAAATAATTTTCAAAAGAAGTTTCAGATTTAAATCAAGGAATCCCAAAACAAAAAGAGTTTTCAAAATTATGAGGATAGTCAAACAAGTATAATTTTCAAAAGAATGCCAAAAGATTACCCAATTGGACTTTTAAATTCCTTGAAATCAAACTTTTTCAAAAGACCAAAGGTCGCTCTTCTCACAATCTCCCAGTGTATTGGGCAAAGATGTAAAGACACTCAAGATTCCCAAATAAATACATTACCATAGGCTTGTTCATCGACCAAATCTCCACAATATGAAACACGCATGCAGAAGAAGGCTGAGGTCTTTCATGGGTTGTAATGGGGCTGGGGTATAAGTGTTAGGTGAGGCAGAGAAAGGAAAGGGATAATCAAATGGCTAAATTAATAAAAAAGTAATGACCCTTAGAAGCATGAAAGAACAAAAAGTACATTGGCACCTTTTTTCAATATATATATATTAAGATCTGCTACTTTTTCTTCATCCTTTCCTTTCGTTCTTTAGCAATATGCTTTTTTTTTCCTTGCCTTCTCTCTAATCTTTTTCTATATTCATATTTTTATTTTCTTTTCCTTTTTCTTTTTGAGAAGAAAGAGGCAATATTTTTTTTTTTTACTGCCAGCCTATTTTCAATATTTTCATTTTTGGAAAGAAATCCATCGCCGTACATTTCTCCTGCTGCTCCATTATACTTCTAAGGGATTACCAAAAAATAATAATTTTAATTTTAATTTTTCAAAATAGGGACCAAGAAAAAAATTTTCATAAAATGCTCAAAATTGGACAACTAGAGGAGAAGTGTTTTAATAAAATATGTAGGCCAGAAAGAATACCTAAGAGTATTCCAACCAGAGTTCCACATGCATAAGTTAAATTTGTCTCGAGATGGTCTCAGGACAAGTTCTAGAATATATATTACCTACGAATCACACTTATCAAAGAAAAAGGGTTAATATCAGAATATTTGGCAATATAACTTAACCCCATAAAAGCCTAAATCTGACATTTAGAAGTTAAGTCTGATGAAAAAGTTTTAAATCAAAGCATTGATCTGCCAATTATCAGTTTTCAAAAGACTAACTTTCTCAATCACACTAATAAGACTATCAGGCAATTTTTCACAAAAATATCTTTTTTTTGTAAGGGGTTTCCTTAATTTTAAAAGAAAGTTAAGCCAAATAATGGGATGCAGCAATATAAAAAATATAAACATATTTTCCGTTCCCACACTTAACTTATGCAGTGTCCTCAATCCATACATTTAAGGCAAAACTATTTGATTAGTCCCTTAAGTTTATTTCTTTTTTCGATGTGGTCCCTTAAGTTTATTTCGTGTCAAGTAGGTACCATAAGTTAGGCTTGGGTAACAACTTGGACCTTTTCGCTCCATTCCTTCAATTCATGTCCTAGGTGACATTTCCGAACCAAGTTGGATTGTTGACTGAGCATCCATACAAGAAAAAAAATTAATTAAAAAATACATAATTACGGAAAACTGTTTCCTTCATCACCATCGCCCCTTAACGTCGTCCCTCCGCACACGTCCAGCCATCACTCAACAGTCCTAGTCGCGTCCTCCACCATGCTGTTATGCATCTCAGCCATAGACGGCCTCCACCGTGCTCCATTCAGACGTCCTCCATCGTTCCGTCGTGCTCCTCCACCGCTGCATCGCCTCAGTCACCGCTTTGTGCAGCACCACGTGAGTCCAGTCCTCCAGAACCACCACATCGGAATCACCACCATTGCGAGACGTGGTTTGCTGTCGAGTCGCACTTCTCCACACGAACCAAACACGGTCCAACAGCTCCGATGTCCTCCATGTACAGCAGCCTTGCTTCGCCATTCTCCATACATAGCAGAATGACAGTTCCAGCCTTGAGCCGCTACACTACTCACCACCACGAGTTTGTCTCCTCCATGCATCGTCCCCATCCTCATCCTCTCTTCGCCGTTTTCGTTCTGCGAGTCTCAAGGTTCAAAGATCTGGGATTAACTCCATTAAATTTGGATATGAAGTTCGAAGATGTCGTTTCAGAGCCGCCACCGCCATGCGTTTCAGATTTGTTGTGAGCCACATCCCAGCCACCGTCATTCGACTCTCTGCCGCATGACCTCCGTCACCCCGAATGCATCCAGCCGCACCGTCGTCGTAAGATCGGCCGCCGATTTGCTTGTTGTCGTCGTGACCCAGTAGCTACTGCCCCTTTCCTTCGCACTTTGACTTTAATTAAATCTTTTCCTGAGCTTGGGTCATGCCACCATTCTTGCTCTGGGCAAAGAACATGAACTCCCCTGCGTATACAGTGGGCTTCTTGAAGAAGATAAAGAGATAATGAAAAAGAGAAAAATTATGTATTTATTTATTAATTTTTTTCTTTTTTTTAAATTATTAAATTATTAAGTTAACTGACACGTCAGCATGTCAGTTTGGTTTGGAATGCCACCTAGGATAGGAGCTGACAAATTTAGAAGGAATGGTAAAAAAAGCCAAACTATGTCACCCGAACCTAACTTATGGGACCTACTTGAAACGAAATTAACTTAAAGGACCACATCAAAAAAAGAAATAAACTTAAGGGATCAATCAAATAGTTTTGCCTACATTTAATCATGAAAAACAAGTGGAGAGGGAAAGGAGAAGAGAGATTTTTTTACAAAATAACCCCCGATACAATAGCACAGATGCTTAAAGTATCATAGCGGGCGTTCACTAGGGTGGAGGCGGATAGTCGAAATGTCTCTGCATCATCTGTAGCATCTGCGTCAGTTGGTGGTCTTGACTATCAAACCTCTGAAAGACATCCGCTGAAAACCGCTAGAAGGTCTGCTCCTGAGAATCCAACCGAGAATGCACCCCCATCTCTGACTGATCAAACCAAGAGGAAAGCCTCTGATAGTCATCCTCGTGCACTGGTGGGACAGGTGGAGCAGGTGGGTCGTGGCCTTGATGCTAGTCCTCCTGGTCAGACTCGGAGTCTGAGTCTGCAGCGGTCTCTACTCCAGTTAATCTTAGCTCTCCACGAGGCCCACATATCAGTATGCTCATCGAGAGTAGCATCCTCTCGTCAATCGTGGCCATCGGACTCAGCTGTTGGGCACGTGGATGTAATTGTTGCATGCTACGAACTAAATGGGATAGGAAGGATCCCTAGAGTATGAAGCCCTTCTGCCTTGATCTAGGGCTGTCCCCCATATGTATGCATGTCTGCATCAAGACATAGCCGACGTTTAGCGGCTGGGCCTGAACCATGCACCATAGAACGAAAAGATCAAATCGGGAGACCCCATTAGCGATAAAGTGATGACTGGTGATAGAAAGGGCCAGCCACCGATGCAGAATGCAGAGTGGTATCTCAGAAAAAGTAGAGGACTTCGCCAAGCGAGGGTTATACGGCTCGGCTTCGCCCCTGGTGATCTCAGCCCGGAATGCCCCATCAGAAAAATCAATGGGCATACCCAACAGTGCTGTCTGATAACTCTCTAAGCGGACTGATTCAGCTATCTCGAAACCCAGGCGGACATTGAAGTCCGCCAATGACATCTGCCAGATGTGGCCATTCAGCTGAAATGAGACTTTAGGATCTTCTCCCGCAATGTCAGACTCAAAATAGCGGCAACTAGAGAGGAACTCCAATGTGGGTTCCCGATATGCTGGGCATCGAATGGCAATTACCCGCTCCCATCCGATGTTTTGAAGTAGATGGATAGCCCGAGCAGCGAATCCGTATGTGGCCAAGATATCCATATTGAGGTATCTCTGGGCCAGAATCTCGTAAGCACCTAGATGAGAGAATCTGGCCTGATGACCAGCATCTGTGAAAGTCATCAGCTCGTTCCCCCAGGCCAAGAAGAACTGCCATGCTCTATACGGCTTCTTTTGGGTGCCATAGTCCTGCATAGGTCAAAAATCAATCATTAGTATCATAATAATATGCAAAACATAAGCATGTGTCATAAGCATTGGATAGATGGATTTAAATCCAGACAAAATGATTCTGTTTAAGCATTCTGGGACTAGCACAGCTATGCTCTAGCATGGCACGGCCGTGCTAAAATTATTTCCAGAAATTTTAAATTGGCACGGCCATGCTAACAGGGACACGGCCGTGCTGATTGCAATTTCCAGATTTTAACAATATATGAACAGCATGGCCTTTTCTTGTAATAGCACGGCCGTGCTATTTCCCGTGCCATACGTAAAACTCAAAATAACCCAGAAATCACAGCCAAAACATGCATAATATCTATACTACCACTAAACTAACAGTTCCTAATTAGCATTTATCAACCTTAAACCTACCCAATATAAACCAAATCAAATAAATCAAAGAGTATAAGGTGAAATTTTTACCTTGGAGAAGTGAATTGAGCAGGGAAGGATGCCTTCTACGCAGCGCTTGTTTTACGTCACGAGCCTGACGACCTGCTTTAGAGTACTGATCACGGTGGTCTTGGGGAGACCTTGAAGACAGCTTCTTCACCCTTGTGCCTCTATTTTAGCATCACCGGTAGCCAAGGAAGGTCGCCCAGAATGATAGGGACCTCCTCATCCTCCTTCATGTCTAATATTACAAAGTCTACTGGGTATGTGAATCTCCCCACCCTTACTAACACGTCTTCTATTGTTCCTTGAGGGTGGGTAATGGTTCTGTCCGCTAGCTGCAATGAGACTTTGGTGCTCTGAGGTTCCTGTAAACGAAGCCTTTTTGACATAGAATAAGGCATTCGATTTATACTAAAGCCTAAGTTGCATAATGCTTTATCAAAATGGCCATTCTCAATGGAACATGGAATAGTAAAACTCCCTGGGTCTTTAATTTTGCGAGGTAATTTATTCAAAATAACAGCAGAACATTCCTCATTAATTTGTACTACCCCATATTCTTTTGAAAGATCGTCATTTTTATCAGAAGGTGATTTAACATACGATTTCATATTAGTTCTCAAGAATTCATCATTTTTCATGTTATTATCTTCAGTAAAAAGAGTTGGAATAGAAAATTGTACCTCACTAGTGACGGTTACCTGATTCTGGTTACTGGACAGATGGCACGGCCGTGCCATAAGTGATGCACTGTCGTGCTCTCCTTCTGACTTAATTTCTTTAGCAGTGTTGTTCTCTTCCATGGAAGTAGAGTTATCTTTTTCTGCTTGCTGAAGAGAAATCGCATTGACATGCTCCCTTGGGTTTGGCTCAGTCTGTGTGGGTAATGATCCTTGAGGCCTTTTTGAGAGGAAAGTGGTAAGAGCGGTTATTTGTGACTGAATGGCTTGAAATTTGTTATCAGTCTTCTTTATGTATTCTGCTATCAATTCATGAGGGTCGGGTTTCCTATTTTCTGGTTCTGTACCTTGGTTTTGTAAGTGGGGTGGTCTGTAGGCGTTTGAATTTGAACCTTGACGGTTCTGCTGACCTCCCTATGAGTAATTCGGGTGAATCCTCTAACTAGGATTGTAGGAATTATTCTGGTTTCGATTGACATTATTCATGAATTTGGCTTCCTCATATAGTGGAGAAAAAGAATTGCTCAGATAGCAGTCCTTACTATCATGTCCTGTCAAACCGCAATGATTGCATAGGAATGGGGACACTGGTGTACTGGCTTGTGTCATAATCTGTGCTTAAACTTGCATCAGTGTTTCAATCTGTTTTGTTAGAGCATCAACCTTAGTTTCCATTGTCTCTGTGGCAGTTACCTCATACACACCGATTGGCTTCTTTATGGTCTACCTGTCCCTGAACGGCCACTGGTAGTGATCGTCTGCCATCTCTTGAATCAAGGCTTGGGCTTCTTCCGATGTTTTCTTCAAAATTGAGCTCCCACAGGCAGCATCTATATTGGACCTGTTTGTTTGTGAAAGTCCATTATAGAACATCTGTACCAGAATGGGGATTATGAAACCATGGTATGGACTTCTCCAGATTGAATCCTGATAACGCTCCCATGCCTCATAGAGAGATTCTTGGTCATATTGCACAAAATTCGAAATATCAGCTCTGAATTTAGCGGATTTAAAAGGCGGAAAATACCTGGCCAAAAATTGGCGTGTTAATTGATCCCCACTAGTGATAGAACCAGATGGCAAAGAAGCAAGCCACTGATTTGCTTTGTCAGACCATTAGAAAGGGAACAATCTGAGTCTGGTCGCATTTGTTGAAGCTCCATTGTATTTTTCAGATGGCAGTTGGGGTCCTCAGTTGGCAAGCCCCCAAATAATCCAGAGGTTTAGATCACATAGACCAAGGTAGGCTTGGCATCCACCGCAAGGTTAGTGATGCTATCTATCACCTCAGCAGGGGGTAAAGTAGTCTAACAATGTCATTCTTTCCCCCATGGTGTTCTTCTCTCTTGCTTGCCTCCGCAACCTTTCAAAGTCCTTTCAACTTCTTTGTCAAAAACTAGATCAGGATCTTTAGAACGCATTATCATACAAAAATAGAGAATACAAAAAATATTAAACTTCTAAACTAACTACAATGTCTTTTCTTCCAATATTACTTAAAATCACAAAATATCAAAAATTAATCCCCGGCAACGGCGCCAAAAACTTTTTGCGCTCAAAACACACTTAAGGGCAGTGTACCCTATCGCAGAAGTAATATAGATCGGAAGTCCAGATGTCGTACCCAAAAGATTAATTTAGATATCTATGTGATAAAGTAAGTACTGGAATAGGGAAATCCTTATGCTATTTAGACTAATAAAGAACTTAAAGAAGTAAATAATAATAAAGATTATAGAAGAAGATAATAAAAGAAGAATAAAAAGAGAGTTTAGAGATCAAGAGTAAAGAGCCTAGAGCTGTGGTTTCACTTGTGCTTTTGATACCCCCCAAATCCTAATTCTATTCAGTTTCGCAATTGCTTTTTGAATACGAATCCCTCTGCAAAAACTATTAATTGTTTGTCATGCAACTAATATTCTTTTCCCCAAATAAATCCAATGGTTGTCAAGCAAAGAGCTTAAGTGATTGGAAAGCATTAAGCATAAAGAAGTTGAATGATTGAAAGGAATAAATCACGTTTTCTCAAATCTAGATATTAAATCTTGTTTATCCTATAGGTCCACCAATTTAATTGGGCTTGATAGCCAAAATGTCAATCAATTGATTATAAGCATATAAAGGGTGCGCAATCCTAGTATGGAATGAAGAACGATAGAATAATACTATTCAAATAACAACTTTAAAACCAAATAGAATTGAATTAAAGCTAAGACAAAGCGAAAAGGGTTTCTATTAACACAAGATCCACCATAACTCTAGTGGTAAAATTAGCTACTCAGAGTAATAGAGAAAACTAAAATCAACAAAGGGAAACGCATCCTGAATAGTTGAAGAGGGAGAAGTTGTCTCCAACTTAACCTCCAGGTGCCAAATCCTACTCTAGAAATCAAAACTACAGAATAAAACTAAAACAAGAGTCTAATACTCAAAGAAATAAAGAGATGAAAGAAAGTGCAAAAGATTTAAAGATGAAAAGATGATCTTAGAGTGGCACAGAGGGCCTCTATTTATAACACAGAATGCGAACCGGGCCTTGATTCTGGTCTTCTATTTCACTTGGCACGAGCGTGCTCTTCACTCAGCACGGACGTGCTCTTCAATATATCAGGCCTTACTGACTTCGTAAATCAGGGTTCTAGTACTCGGGCTGTAGTGCGAGCGTGCTCTTCAGTTGGTACGGTCGTGCTCTTTGCGATTGGGGCCGTGCTATCTTCTGTCTGGTCTTTCTAACTTCGTAAAACAACGCTCTAGCGCACGGGTTTAAGCACGGGCATGCTCTTCATCTGGCACGGTCGTGCTATTTGCGATTGAGGTCGTGCTAGCTTCTGTCAGGCCTTTCTTCACTGAGGTAGCCCTTTCTTCAATATGGCACGGCCGTGCTATGTCTTTAGAGGTCAGTTTTGACTATTTTTGTAAGTCTTTGTTTGGATGCACAAGTTTGGGCGGTAGGCATGGGCGTGCTCTATCATGGCACAGCCGTACTAACATCAGTACTTCAGTATTCTGCCCATTTTAGCTTTAAAACCTTCTCTTTTCTTCAAAAGTCCATCAAACTGCCTCCGAACGTCAATTCTGTTAAAACTTAAGTAAAAGGGTGAAATACAATAGCATTTATCTTTAAAAGCATCAAAATTCGACCCAAATACCCCCTATAAAATGCACAGAATTGAGGTTCATCACGTGCTGAGTGCGTTTGCCAGCTGGTGTTCTTTTTGACGCGTGTGCTACATGTGTCAGGCCAGGGTGAAGGCGGAGTGGACAAGGTTCCACGCTCAAGCGTAGAGGAACCCCACGCTCAAGCGTGGGCACGCTCAAGCGAGCAAAATGTCCACCCTAAAGCATGCATAGTTGGTCAAGTTGGATGAGTTTCTCCATCTTCCTCACTTGCACGAAATGTTCAAGGTGTTCTTGCAACCTTGTGAGAGAAGCTCTGTGTTTTTAATGAGAGAAAGTGAGTGTTTAAGGCGATCGAACTACTAGAATGCGATTCTGACTACATGATCGTGATCGCGACAAAGTTATCTACGACTTTGACGGATTGCTTTCTCGATTCACCAAAAGTAAACTCGAATCCCTAGCACATGTTCTTCGTGTTCTTTGTGCTTCTTCGAGTCCTTACCTTTCTTCCTTGATCTTTAAGCTTGCCCTAGGGCTAACAGTATTGTATACGTGTTGTGCTTGTAATTAGGGCTAAGTTCGTGCTTGTGGTTGCTCGAGTGACAAAGGTGTGCACGCAACTGTTCTTGGAGCTACCGTTAAAGGAGGCTGTGAGCTCAAGCTTAGAGGAGCGATCCAGTGTTCATGTTGGTTTTTGCACCGGCTATTGGGGAGAAAGAGTACTACTACCATCGAGAAGGCAAGAGTAGTGTAGTTGCATTTGTGCTATGTGTAGGGAAGCCCTAACCCTACTAGTGGTTGAGCCCCAATAAAATACCTAAACCCTAAGTTTAGCATACTTTAGGCTATTACCGTTAAGTTTGGAAACCCTAGGTTAGAGAACCGTTGATTAAGGATGATCTGATTCGTATGACTGTTATGATGTTGACTGCTATTGTTGCTATATGTCTAAGTGCCTATATGCTACTTGGTATATGATATGCTTGCTGCTTTGTTGATGTTATTACTGCGATTGTTATGCTGTTTGTGGTAAATGTCGTGTTATGGCGGAATGCCGTTAGAGTTAAGTTTGGTTGTGTACCGTGTTGTCATCGGGTTGATACCATGGATTGTGTCGTCGCTATTATGCTGGTTTTCTTGAGGCTGTGGTCGTGATGTTTGAGTTATGGCTCGTGGACGTGTGGCATCGAGGCTGTGGTTGTATGGATGCGGTGGCATCGTGCTATTTCTAATTGAGTGTTTAAGCGTGAGATCCAGTATCAAGCCCATTGAGTATGTTTGTTGTATATTATCAGCTACCAAGTGGCGAGGCCGTATGATAGGTAGTATAGGCTACTAGCATCATACGAGGTTAGTTGTACCTGAGTCCGGGTACGGAAAGTAGAAGGGGTGGTCAAGTGAGTGTCCTTGGGGATGTTGCCGGTCTCGGGAATAGTTTACAGTGACTGATGAGGTAGCTCCTATCCTGTTGTCACGCCTGATCCGGTCCGGTTTGCCCGACTAATCCCTGGGCTTTCCATGTTCCATGCTAACGTTCCGAGGCGACCAAGACACCCCGGTTCCGGTATGGAAGGGGGATGCACTCCTATTGGTCAAGAAGAGTGGTTCGGCTTCTTGGATAAACTAACTCCATTCCGACAAAGACCCTGTTCCGGTGTGGACTTGTTCGGGTGTGGAACTGTTTCGGTGTGGAACCAGCTTTGTGAGTTTTCGGCCGACATGTTGCATGGGATTAGTATCCCGGTCTTGAGGATTGATCGGAGAGTGACAATCAATGAAGATGGATGTTTGTTGCATGTGTTGTCTCGAGAGACGTTTGGTTGTGTGTAGTAACTGTCATATATATTGTACGTGCTATCTGTTACCTGCTGTATTTTACTGTACTGCTGTTATTATTTCCGACTTTGCGTATGTTGTATTTCTTACCTCCCTATTGCTTTTTGTTTGTCCATTTCTGTTCTTGGTTTGCATGAAGACAAGGAGCCAGCTGATGGATCTGAGGGTACACCCCTTTATCATGTCAGTACCGAGGATGTCGGTACTGGGGCTGATCGAGATCATCTTCCACGACAAGAAAGTGTGGTGCATGGACCCCTCTACCTACTTGATGGTCTACACAGGACTGGTCAGCATACTCTTCAGAGGAGGGGCATCACATGTGGAGGATCTCACAGGGTTGTTCAGAGTTGTGCAGTTTCTTCCCTTTCCGAGGATCTGGTACCCACCGAGGCAAAGAGAGCAGGACTACCGGTGGGCAGCGCCACAGTCATCAATGGTATCCATTAGGGAAGGCTTCGTCTACAGAGGACAGAGGAGGCGTACCGAGCAGTACCTGAGGACGTATAGGAAATGTCGCGTTGTCGTGTCGAATTCCTCTTCCGAGTGCATTTATAGGCATACTCATCGAGAGGGATAAGGTAGATCAGGGTATCCTCATCACTGATGATGAGGGCCTGCCAGTGCGTTTCTAGGGCTAAGTGGCGAGATTTTGATGTACTTTTGAGTGTGGGATGGGGAGTGCTGAAGAGCTCTGAAGGTTCTTTCTTCTCTTGGCTTTTTTTGATGTATTTTCAGTTTACCCTTTTCTTTTAGTTTTGTATTGATTGTTCGTATATCTATGTATAGTGCCCTATTGATGGGGCTACGTTATGCCTGTTTATATATGTATAATAGTTTTAATTGCTGCTTTACTCTAATGGTTTCCTATGCTTGTCGTACCCGTTATATTTTTATCGTTTTGTTTCCACAACGCTGTTGAACACCACGCCATCGCTTTAATACGGTTCGGCATAGTTAATAATATAAGCTTGGAACTAATGGGATTATCCTTATGAGAACATTCTGCAGCCAATGGGATGATTCCATTGATTTGGGGTCGTCTCATTATTATGGTATCAGAGCAGTTTGGTTCTATAATGGGCCTTGAGGGTCGTTGAGGCCACACAGTCCGAGTTGGAGCCGAAAACTGTGGAATCTTGAACCAAGACTGCAAGTCTAACAAGTGTACTGGCTTTAACGGTTGACACCCGGGTTGTATCAACTGAGTTTGGTTTTGGGTAGAGTGTCTGATGCGCTAGTTATCGAAGTGTGACAACTGTTTTCATTAATAAGGCATATGATATATTTAACTGTTAAGTGCTATTATATGTCTTATGAATTGGAACTGGTAGCACCTTTTTACAAGAAGCTAAATGGCTCGCGGACGAGGTAGGGGAGGAAGGCTGGCGGTGATTGGAGGTAACGATAATAACAACAATAACAATGGTGACCACTCGGGGGCTGGAAGTGGTGGTGACACACCTCTGAGGCCATGAGGGATCTGGCTACGGCAATGATGCAGCAAACTCAAGAGACTGCCTAGTATATGCAAAGGCAGGAAAAGAGAGAGATGAGGCAAAATCAGTTGCATGCCGTGAGGGGAAATAAGACTGTGGACACAGGTCTCAAAGCTTTCATGAAAGGAAATCCTCCGCAATTCCACGGGGAGTACAATCCTAGAGCTGCAGAGATGTGGTTGCAAGAGATCGAGAAAGTATTCATGGCCATACAATGCAAAGAGGACAGGAAAATGATGTACGCTGGTTCATGCTGGTAGGCACAACGGAGGCTTGATGGAGAAACAAGCTTAGATTGTTGGAGACCGAGGGCAGAGTGGTTACTTGGAACTTTTTTCGGGAGTGCTTTTTGCAGAAGTACTTCCCGAGGAGCGTGAGGCAAGAAAAAGAGAAAGAGTTCCTAAGTCTGAAACAAGAACAACTGTCAATTGGTGAGTACGCTATGAGGTTCAAATCGTTACTCAAGTTCTCACAGTTCTATCAGGCCCATCCAGACGAATAATGGGTCTGTAGAAGGTTCGAAAATGGGTTGCGGCCCGAATTGAAGCGAACGATGCTACATTTTGGCATCAGATCTTTTCCAGAGCTGGTGGAGAAGTGCACCGTACTGGAAGGTCATGACACGACGGGGAAAGTCCAGCCACAAGCTAAGAGTGTGGACCAGTGCAGGGCATTGGCCAAAGAGGCAGAGGTGGTAAGTTTTAACAGAGGGCGAGACCGTATGATCGCCCTGCTCAGTTCAACATCACACATGGAGGAAGTAGCTCTAGCCAGAGACAGTAGGATACCGGGACTTGTTTCCGATGCGGGGGACCGCATTTAGTCAAGAACTACCCAAGGACCCAGCACATCAGGTGTTTCAATTGCAATCAGATGGGTCACTATGCATCAGACTACAAACCCGGAGTTAGTAGAAGGGCTCAGTTTCAGCAACAGGGTGGAAGAGCCCAGAGCAATGGTGCAAGGTCACGGGGTACCAGCCAACAGAGTCGCCCACAAACCACAGGGTGAGTGTTTGCCGTGAGGGGTTCTGAAACCTCTCGATGCCCTGATTTGATGCAAGGTAAATGTCTAGTCTCTGGTAAGCTTCTATCTGTTTTATTTAATTCGGGGGTTGCGTATTCTTTTGTTTATATAGAGTGTATGGATCATCTAGGGCTACCTGTTTCTTTATTGCCATATGATCTTACTATTTCTACCCCTACGGGTGAATCTTTGACCACCCTATCTGTATGTCTTAAATGTCCCATCACCATAGAGAACCGAAACTTCCTCGTTGATCTTATCTGCTTGCCTATGCAATAGATAAATGTGATCCTAGGCATGGATTGGCTTTCGGCCAACCATGTTGTGTTAGACTGTTCAAAAAAAAACTCTCTGTTTCCCAAAGAAATCTGGATTGATGCCTGCCGACGAGAGTGATCTAACAGGTGGATGATCGAAGGGGTGCATGGTGTTGTTCTCTTTGGAAGCAAAACAGACTCCTAGTGTCAGAGCTTTACCTATCGTGCGAGAGTTTTCGGAAGTGTTTCCCGATGATGTTCCCGAGCTGCCATCGGAGAGGGAGGTGGAGTTTGCTATAGACCTGGTTTCGGGGACTGGGCCTATTTTGATAGCGCCGTATCGGATGTCTCCAGTTGAGATGACGGAGCTGAAGAAACGGTTGAACGAGATGCTAGGCAAAGAGTTCATCAGACCTAGTGCATCTCCGTGGGGAGCACCGGTGTTGTTTGTGAAGAAGAAGGACGGGAGCTTGAGGCTATGCATAGACTATCGTCAGCTAAACAAAGTGACGATAAAGAACAAGTATCTGTTACCACGGATATATGATTTGATGGATCAGCTAAGAGGAGCAGCTGTGTTTTCTAAGATCGATCTGACATATGGATACCATCAGATCCGTGTTAAGAAGGATGATGTGCCAAAGACTGCTTTTCGGAGTCGGTATGGTCACTATGAGTACATAGTTATGCCTTTCGATGTGATTAATGCTCCAGCTGTGTTCATGGACTATATGAACAGGATCTTCCGACCATTCCTTCACAAGTTTGTTGTTGTGTTCATCGATGACATCCTTGTATACTCTTAGAGTAGAGAGGAACAGCAATAGCACCTAAGGGCGGTGTTGCAAGTGCTAAAGGATCGGCAGTTGTATGCTAAACTGTCGAAGTGCAAGTTCTGGTTAGAGGAAGTTCAGTTTCTACATGTGATCTGTAAGGATGGAATCACAGTGGATCCTGCGAAAGTCGAGGCTGTAGTGAGTTGGGAAAGCCCCAAGTCTATAAGCGAGGTGAGAAGCTTTCTTGGTTTAGCGGGCTACTATCAGCTTTTCACAGAAGGATTCTCTAAAATTGCGTTATTTATGATGCAGTTGACGAGAAAAAGGAAGGTGTTCGAGTGGTCAGGGGCTTATGAGCAGAGTTTTTAGGAGCTAAAGAGAAGACTGACCACTTCACCAGTGTTGGTGCTACCAGATCCATTAGGACGATTTGCTGTATACTGCGATGCATCTTATCAAGGCTTGGGATGTGTGCTCATGCAAGAAGGAAAAGTGGCGGCGTATGCCTCCAGGCAGTTAAGAATACATGAGCGAAACTGTGAAACGTATAATCTGGAATTGGTTGCGATAGTGTTTGCATTAAAGATATGAAGACACTATCTGTATGGTGCTAAATTCAGTGTATTTAGCGACCATAAGAGCTTGAAGTACTTGTTCGACCAGAGATAGTTGAACATGAGGCAGCGAAGGTGGATGGAATTCATATAGGACTATGAATTCGACCTGCAATACCATCCAGGTAGGGCGAATGCAGTAGTGGATGAGCTCAGTAGGAAATCCCTACACGTATCTGCCATGATGGTAAAGGAGCTAGAACTACTAGAGGCGTTTAGAGATCTAACCCTAGAAGCGGAAATCATTGAGGATAAGTTGAATCTTGGGATGGTTAGAGTAACTAGAGATTTCCTGAATCTTTCATGGAAGAAGCAAGCTGAGGATAAGTACCTCGAGGGCGTGAACTGGTTAATAGAAGAAGACTTCAGAATTCAGAAAAGGTATTGATGGTTTGCTTAGGTATGGTGATCGGGTTTGTGTGCCAGTGGATAGCGAAGTTAAGAACATGATCTTGGGGGAAGCACAGAAGAGCAAGCTAAGTTTTCATCCGGGGGCTACCAAGATGTATCAGAACCTGAAGAAGCTGTTCTGGTGGCTAGGAATGAAGAAAAAGGTGGCGGCGTATGTCCTAACCTGCTTGGTGTATTAGAAAGTGAAGATTGAACAATAAAAGCCAGCAGGGTTGTTGCAATCGCTAGATGTCCTAGAATGGAAATGGGATACCATTGCCATTGACTTCATTTCTGGGTTGCCGAGGACTCAAAAAAGATGAGATGCAATATGGGTAATCATTGACAGGTTAACAAAGTGTGCTCACTTTTTACCTAACAACCAGAGTTACTCCCTGGAGCGATTGACTCAAATTTACATCAAGGAGGTTGTGAGGCTGCATGGGGTACCTCCAAGCATCGTTTCAGATCGGGATCCAAGGTTTACCTCAAGGTTTTGGAGAAGCTTACATAGTGCGATGGGAACTAAGCTAAGTATGAGTTCTGCTTATCATCCTCAAACTGATGGTCAGTCTGAACGTACGATTTAATTAGTCATTGGAGGATCTCTTATTCTCTTAAGAGCGTATGTGTTGGAGAACACCGGAAGTTGGGACGAGTTCCTTCCATTGATTGAGTTTACTTACAATAACAGTTTCCATTCAAGTATTGACATGGCGCCGTACGAGGCACTGTATGAATGGAAGTGCAGGACTCCGTTATGCTGGTTTGAGACTGGAGAAAGACATTTGTTAGGTCCAGAGCTGGTACAGCAAACAACGGAACAAGTCCGTCAAATACGGGAAAAGATGAAGACCGCAAAGGATAGGCAGAAAAGCTACGCCGACAAGAGGAGAAGACCCTTGGAATTTCAAGAGGGCGACCATGTCTTCATGAGAGTCACCTCAAGAGCTGGAGTGGGCAGGGCAATCAAATCCAGAAAGCTACACCTAAATTCATAGGACCGTTTCAGTTTCTTCGATGAATCGCTCCTGTAGCCCATCAGATAGCTTTACCACCAAATCTGTCAAATCTCCATGACGTCTTTCACGTCTCTCAACTCAGAAAATACCACCCTGATCCATCACAGGTGTTAGAGCCCGAATCAATCCAACTGAAATAGAACCTGGAGTTCGAGGCTTTACTGGTACCGTTAGTGGATAGAAGGATCAAGGAACTGCGCGGCAAACATATCCCTCAGGTGCGAGTGGAGTGGGACTCGGTGACTGGAGATTCAACGTGGGAGCGCAAAGCTGAGATGCGCCAGAGACATTATTCAACTCGATTAGAGTTACAAAAATTAGGGATGTTACACGGTTGCTATGTTGATGGCAATGCTTGAGTAGTCTCCCTATTTCTAGGAATTGGGGCAATGCCCAAGACTTGGTTTATGTTATGAATTGATTCTCCATTTTGTTAATATTCAAATTGTTGTTGATTTGATTCCTATAGCATTAATTACTTGTAAATTTGGTGGCCACTTATTTGCATGTCTTAGATACTCTAGGGATGAACTGAGAAGTGAACCTAGGAATTGGATTTATAAGAGTTGAGCTTAGGACCTAAATCACAAGAGTTAGAAGCGGTCCTTTGAGGGTTCATTGAATTGTCACAAACCTTAATGGATCTAATTTAAATACAATTACCACGAGAGTAGGTGTTGGTTTGATTGGACACAGTTCTTGTATCTCGAGAGGGAACATTAACTATATTAGGATAAATTCACCTTCAAAGTATTTTAATAATTAATAAAGGGTAGTCGATTTAGAAGTATAATCAGTCTTTGTGGTAACCCAATTCCTGAAAATTCCTTTCCCATCTGAAAAATAACCCAAATCCTGTTTTCTTGTTGTTTTCTTCATTTAATTTTATTGCTATTTATAATTTCAATTTTTTACTTGGTTCAATTGACACAATCAATTTTTCTTATTTGGTAAAATCAATTAATAATTAATTGGTATTCATAAACACAATCTTTGTGGGTTCGATATCTTTTTACTACTGGACGACGAAACAGTACACTTGCGAATTTAATGCATCAATGGACAACTTTCTTGTCTTTGAAAGAATATGTGTATCCCTTTTAGGTTAGTTCTACAGATCTTCGAATGTTGCAACCAACCAAGTGTCCTCCAACATTATAGGACACATTAATTCTTTAAGGATCTCCATCTTTCTGCACTCTCTAGAATTGGCTAGTGGTTGCCCTAGAGAAAGAGCAGGCTTTGATGAAGACTGGGAAAACTCAGTAGGAAATTAAGCAATCAATGTGGCTATGTATGGAACTGTTGTTACAGAAAGTTCTGCCTCTTCTAAGGTGATTCCAAAAGGGAGACTTCTTCATATGTTGCTCATCAACTGCGTCTTGCCAAGAAGTGGGTCAAGAGATAATGTGATCAAGATGGACAAATTTGATCTGTATCATCTGATTCAAAAAATCAAGATTGATATCAACGACTTGATTTTCAAGTACATGCAGAAGACAGCAGGTCATAAGGCAAAGACCATTTTCCCCAATGGTAGGCTGATGACCAGAATAATGAGGAACAATGGTCAACAAACATCACCCTTACTTTCACAATACGCAAATCACCTCCCTCATCACCTTTTCTAACCCCTGAAACCTTACACCTTAGAGAACCATCACCTTCTCTTTCTTCCCACACATCTGCACCATCTCAAACCACCACCTCACCTGACCAAATATGCCAAACATTAACCTTAACCACACACTAGACCCCCATGATTTTCTGGAAAAACCCTAAACAAAACCTTCGACTCCTTCACTCATCCATACCCAAAACTGCTATCCCATCATACGGACCTTTGTCTCTAAGACCCAAGCCTCCGCATAAGTTTGATTCAAACCTACTTACAATGGAAGATAGACGTGTGATCACTCTTTTACAAGCTAAGCAACTTATGGTACAACAAAAGGAATATTTGAGATTCTCTTTGAAATGGAGACTTGACCCCTCTTCTATTATGGGGCCAGATACAATAATCAAGATTAAGCCTAATAGGATGGTCATCCAAGGCAAGAAGAAGATTCACATTCCTGTCAAGACAAGGGACTGTCAGATTGATATGTTTAACAAAAAGTTGAAGTTCACCATAAGGTCAAGCAACCATCCTCTAAGACCTAACTTTGAACCCAAGATCAATCTAACTGAGTACACCTCATGCCTGTCTGCAGAAGAAAAACATCATACCCCAGTTTTTGGAAGAAGACAGAGCCTCTATCATATTCCATGGATCTATTACCCTAATAGGGAGAAGAAAATAAGGTCTTGGCAGATTTACCACTCTTACCCTTCCTTCCATTTCCTAAATTTCTTTTAATTCTTCCTTTTCATATTATCCTTATCATTATTATGAACCTATTTCTTTGTTTAAATTCCAATGATTTTTACTATTTCCACATCCCCCTGGCCAAATCCACCCACGATTGTCAAATTTTGCTTATCTTTTTATAAGTTTTCCTTATCTAGATCATTTGTTTCCTTCTCTGATTGAAAGTCTTATTAGTTTTGCATTTTATTTTCACATACATGATAACTCTGAACCCTCTTTCTTTCATTTCAATCCTTTCTTCCCTTAAGCTTACTACAAATCTTTACATCTTTTGTTTTTCTCTCTTTTATCTATTGTATCGCGAAAGGAACGGCAATGCAGTGTCACACTATAGACAAGAAAATAACTTCATAATCATATACTCTCGGTTGCCATCCAAAATCTTGATACTTTGATGAAAGCAAGAGAGGGCAGATTTGCAACTACAATTGTTTTGAACTAGTAAACACCAAAAAAGTATCAATTGACTAGTAGGAGAAACCAATTGGAATAGGAATTACCACACATGGCACCTCTTCCATTTGGTCAAGTGGATAAACTATTCTGTTCTAATCTCTCACATTCACCAATACCATCTCATACATTATACGAAATACAAAGGAAAAGAGATGAAATGATTTTCTCCCTCAAACCCGAAAGAGGGAATAGGAATTACCACACATGGAACCTCTTCCATTTGGTCAAGTGGATAAACTATTCTGTTCTAATCTCTCACATTCACCAATACCATCTCATACATTATCAGAAATACAAAGGAAAAGAGATAAAATGATTTTCTCCCTCAAACCCGAAATCCAACTTTTCTGTTTCTAGTATTCGTTTGCGGTATTGTCCCGTTCTTCTCCTTTTTGTGCTCGATCACCCTCTGCCTCTGTGTTGGCGTTCTTTCCTGTTGTGTTTTTGCTCTCTGTATATATGCGTTTATGTCTGCACAGCCTCCTGCCAGGGTTGCTCTCCTTTCCCTTTTTATGCTCTTTTTTATCGTTCCCTTTTCTCTCCCCCTTTTATAGAGCTTCTGCGTTCATTATCTCTTCATATCAAATACACGTATTTTTTCCTAAAATCCAAACAAGAAAGGAATTATTCTCCCCATAAAGATGAAAGATGAAAGATGAACGAGAATCGTGCTTACCAAATTCGTGCTCATGGAAACTGATACGCTAGGCGCAACAACAAGAACGAAAATCGCAAACTGTGATAGAGTGCGAAGCTGTAGGGAAAATTCCGTGATTGGCATAGGTGGGTGCGGCTAGGGTTTGGTTTTGGGAGAGGAGGAGGTTCTGATGAGAAAGAGTGACATGGGTTTCTGATGAGTGAGGGTTGGATCTAGTCATAGGTAAAAAATGGGCATTGGGCTTGGTTTTGCAATGGGTAAAGGATTCTTGATCTCGGTTTGGCTGATCCTGACTCAATAAAAACAAAACAAATCTTTTAAACTAAATAAATAAGAGATAAAATATTTTTGTGATTTTCAAATAAATAGAAAAACAGAATAATTATTTTTTTATTGATAAATCTGAATAAGATGGCAAGAAAAGGCAAAATATTTTAATGATTTTTTTTTCTAATTTTTCCAAAAGAGCTACCCTGAAGTGCAAAATATTTTTTTATTTTTATTTATTCTAAATTTTTTGGATTTTTTGTAAAAGTTAAAAATAAAACTAAAAAACCACTTCACTCTTTCTTATTTTTGTCAAAAATTTAATATTTTTGTGATTTTGATATTTTTTCAATTTTTTCTTTTTGAATTTTTAGTAAATTTAAGTGAAAAAACAAAAGAAATCCGATCAAAATGGGATGTTCACATCTTTTTGTAATTTTCCTTTTATATTTAGTATTTCAAAAACTCTCTTTGCTTTTGTCCCTACCTTACCTTGGTATACAGACCTTGGTGTGAACATCCCATTTTGTTTGGTTTCATTCTCTTTTTTTTTTTTTTTTTTTTTACTTTTCATGTTTTAATATTGCTTTTAGTTTTAAATCTTTAATTTCTTTTTAATATTTAATTTTCGTAGAATGGACAAACTAGGTTGCTAACACCTTCCCATTCGTAACCGACTCCCGAGCTCAATCTCATTTTCTTAAAGACTAGTCCTCCAAACAAAAAGGTTTTTTTCCCAAGTTTTCCCATTTAAATAAATTTTGGTGGTGACTCCTCTTTTTCGCCTCGTCCGGACGGAAAAATCACGACAGTTGGGGACTCCACTGGGTTCTTTAGAGAGTCAGGCCTAAAATAGGTTGTTGCACATTTTGGTATTTATTATTTTACCTTCTTTCTTTTTTGTAAATATTGTTTTTCCCTCTTTTGTTTTCTCTTTATAATTTTTTTATATAATATATATTATATTAGAGGAGGGATCAAGTTACTCTTAGAGTAAAAGAAAGGTCATGTGACTTCTTTAATGAATTAATATAGATCCATTGGATTAGAATAAATAGACAGATGAGATTGGGAGTAACTCTCTTAAAGTTACTCTTAGAGTAACTTGATCCCTCCTCGTTATATTATTCACTTTTCTCTTTTGCTTTAATAATTATTTTATACTTCTTGCAACCTTAGGATAGACGACTATAATATTGGTTGACCGCTTGTTTTGCAGGTTTGGGGTTGGTATACAGGTTTGTATGCCTCCAGCACACACATCACTAACACTCATTTCACACACTTTCAGCTCTACACTCGAGCTTGTGCAAACCTAAGGATTAGGAGGTGCCTCAACATTGTCATTGAAAGGCCAAGTGCCCCTCTGATATTTGTTGATTCACCACTTGGATTGTTACCAGTATCATAGACTAGTCAACTTGAAGGGGTTATCCCTGCTTGTGGCTAGTACCATGGGTTGGTTCCTTGCCTTTCGAGACAAGGTCAATCTAGGGACCATGACCTTTAAAGGTTTAGACCCAACCTAAAGTTTGCACTCGTAGACTGACGTAGTGGTTGCCCAATTTAGAAGTTGTCGTTGTATCTTAGGACATTTGGAGGCATATTTTTCTTCTCTTCTTAATTTTCTTTTAGTAGTTTATTGGTTTATTTATGGTCATTAATTTTTTCCCCTTTTGCGAAGGAAAAATGAATGAAATGAGAAAGGTTGACTGGGACCCATAGGAAGTTAGCGAGTCCATTTCGCTTTGGGCCCAAGTGATCCACTGAGTTGGGTAGAAAGAGGGGCAATGCATTAGACATCCCATATCCTTTGGGTTTACAACCCTACAAGGGATCCCTTTTTAGGTTTTAGGGTGCCAGCATCCATGAAGGTCAGCAGCTCGCTCCCCATAGACCAGGAAGAACTGTCATGCTCTATACGACTTCTTTTAGGTGTCACAGTCCTGCATAAGCCCAAAAAATCAATCATTAGTGCCAAGAATAATCATAATAATATGCAAAATATAAGCATTAACATAGGCATAGGACAAATGGATTAAATCCCCAGATAAAATAATTCAGTTTAAGCATTGTGGCTTTGGCACGGTCGTGCTAACGCGTGGCATAGCCGTGCTGAAATTATTTTCTAGCAATTAAAGGGGCACGGCCATGCTAATAGGGGACACGGTCGTGCTGAGTGCAAAGTTCAAATTTTAGGATGTATGAACAGCACGGCCTGTTCTTGTAATGGCACGGTCGTGCTGAGTGCCCATGCACTTGGAGAAACCCAGAAATATGAGCAGCACAGCCTGTTCTTGGAACAGCACGGCCATGCTCTTGCCTGTGCCATACACCACAAAATAACCCAGAAATCACAGCCAAAACATGCAAAGTATCTATAATAACACTAAACTAACAGGTCCAAATAACAATCATCACTAAAAATCAACAAAATAGCAACAAATCATGAATAAAATTAAGAAGGAAAAATCAACCCTAACCTAACCTATCCTAACACCAAATCAAACAAATTAAAGGAGAAGGAAGTGAGATTGTACCTTAGAGAAGTTGATAAGCAAGGAAGGAGGCAACAATTTTGAAGATTATACGTAGCTGGGGGGAGCACAGGGTGAGCAAGGGCAGTGCTATGCTCCCCTTTTTTATTCAGAACTGTCACGCGAGTGGCATGGCCATGCCAACAGGGAGCACGACCGTGCTCTCTTATTTTTTCAGATTTTAAATTTCAGTTAAAAAATAGGACAGACTTTTTAACTTGTAAACCTTCTCACACTTATTTCGCTCACTGATTTTTAAGTGTCTAAAAATAAAAACTGCTAAAAACACACAACTAAAAAGAAAATAAATGAATAAATAAAATCAAAACGAAAGAAAAAAAATAAAATAAAAAATGCAGGTGGCCTCCTGCGCAGCGCTTGTTTAACGTCACGAGCTTGACGACCTGTGATTTTAGAGAATTGGTCAATCAGAGGGCTCTCCAAGTGCAAACTTAACTTGTAAGGCATTGCCCCTTCTTAGTTTTCTGACCATGTGGTTTAAATTATTTCTCCTTTTTCCTTTTGGTGGATGAGCTTCAAAAGGTGATGATATTTTTGCTTTCTCATCATCCACCAATATGTTAGGATCGTGCAAGACTTGATTTTCTTTCATTGGTTCCTGTGGCTTTACATAATCAAAGTTGTTAGAAATAACCACATTATCAGCAGAAATAAAAGGAGAAAAATATTGAGAGGGATCTTTAGTAGATTTTAACATTTTTAAAACACCCTCTTCAGTACCACTATTTAATGTTACCTTCTCCTTTTGAACCTCAATTTTAGCATCACCAATGGTTAAGAAAATCTTTTCGGGCTTACTGTTGATTTTTATCTTTTTTGGCTCACCAAGAGTGGAGCATGACTGTGCTTCAGCTGGTACACTGTCGTGCTTACCACCAGACTTGCTTTCTTTTGCAGGAGCTTCTTCATTTTCTGTGGTCCATCAACTAGCTCTTCCGGCACACTGTTAGCTATGTACGGTAGTGTTTGAGCTTCAGAGTTGTCCCCTTCAATAGGAACTTCTTCTGTGGATGCCTGACCGCCAATAGATGGAATGATACTCATCCAAAACTAGTGAAGTTGCTCATCTCCAAGCTCCTCAGAAGGGATATTTTTCCAAAGTTGATAGAGCTACTCCTCTTCAAGCTCTTCATTTATTTTGATGGCATCTTGAAAAGTGACATCTTGGGCTTCTTCCTCCAGATTGAGCTCTACTTGAGGGACCAAATGATTGGGATAATGGAGATAGCATCGTAGATAGGGTGGAGAGTTGAGTCTCTATATGAGTGTTCATAACATCGAATCGATTATTGCTCCGTTCCATAAACTCGTCACAATCTATTTCTTGTTCTCCTTATCTCAGCCACTGATTTTGCAAGTTAGGTGGCTCGTAGACATAATCATATTGGCCCCAGTTGGAGTTGCTTCAATAATCAGTCCAAGGATTGCTTGCCGGCTTCTGCACCCATAGACCACAGTCACTGATAGTGAAATAAGCTTCAAGAATTCTCCTCTCTTCCATGGTTCTTCTTGCTTCCCCAACTGCAAAATAAGATCAACTAGAAGCACATTGTTGGGAAGACAATAGTATTCAGGGAAAGATAAATAAAAGAAATAAAGTAAAAAAATGTCTAAAGTAAATAGGATTTCTTTTCTTCCAATATCACTAAAAGCACAAAATATCAAAAATTAATCTCCGACAACGGCGTCAAAAACTTGTTGCGTTCAAAATACACTTAAGGGCAGTGTACCTTGTCGCAGAAGTAATATTGGACGAAAGTCCAGATATCGTACCCAAGAGATTAATTTAGATAACAAAGTGATAAAGCAAGTACCGGAATAGGGAAATTCTTATGCTATTTAGACCAATTATGAACTTAGAAAATAAATGATAATGAGGTAGTTGTAAAAGATAATGAAGGAGATAAAGAGAGTTAAGAGATCAAGAGTAAAAAAGCCAAGAGTAGTGGTTTCACTAGTGCTTTCGATAACCCCCAAATCTTAATTCTATTCAATTTTGCAGTTGCTTTTCGAATATCAATCCCTCTACGAAAACTATTAATTGTTTATCAGGCAATTAATATTCTTTTCCCCAAATAAACCCAATGGTTGTCAGGCAAAGAGTTTAAATGATTAGAAAGCATAAAGAAGTTGAATGATTGAAAGGAATAAATCAAGTTTTCTCAAATCTAGATGTTAAACCCCGGTTATCCTATAGATCTACCAATTTAATTAGGCTTGATAGCCAAAATATCAATCAATTGATTAAGAGCTTGCAAAGGATAGCTAATCCTAAACATGAGATGAAGAACAACAGAATAACACCATTCAAATTGCAACCTTGAAACCAAATAGAATTGAATTAAAGCTAAGATATAGCAAAAAGAGTTTCTACTAACACAAGATCCACCACCACTCTAGTGGTGAATTTAGCTACTCATAATAATAGAGAAAACCAAAGTCAACAAAGGGAACCAACTTAATTTCTAGGTGTCAATCCTTCTCTAGAAATCAAAACTGCAAAGATTATAAACTATAAATCCTAAAACTAAGAATAAAAGATGAAAAGAATGCGCAAAAGGCAAAGTTTGCCAAAGGAATCAAAGATGTCTTTTAAGTGGCACAAAGGGCCTCTATTTATAACAAAATATGCGGACCGGGCCTTGAATTAAATCTTCTATGCCATCAGCACGGTCGTGCTCTTCACTTAGCACAGGTGTGCTTTTCACTCAGCACGGCCGTGCTCAATTGTGTCAGGGCTTGCTAACTTCGTAAAACAACGTTCTAAGGCACGGGCTATAATACGGGCTGCAGCATGGGCGTGCTCTTCATTTGACACGATCGTGCTCTTTGCGATTGGGTCGTACTTGCTTCTATCATGCCTTACTTCTCTGAGTGAGACCTTTCTTCAATGTGGCACGGCCGTGCTCTCGTATGGCACGACAGTGCTAAATCTCCAGAGATCAGTTTTGAGTATTTTTGTAAGGCTTTATTTGGATGAATGGATTTGGAAGGTTGGCACGGGCGTGATCTCGCATGGTACGACAATGCTAACCTCAGAACTAGAGTATTCTGCCAATTTAACCTCTAAAACCTTCTCTTTTCTTCAAAAGTCCATTAAACCACCTCCAAACGTCAATTCTGTCAAAACTTAAGTAAAATGGAGAAATGCAATAACATTTATCTTTAAAAGCATCGAAATTCGACCCAAATACCCTCTATAAAATTCACAGAATTAAGGTTCATCATCCAACCCGTAAGCTCTTCATCCTCGTACTCATCGTCTTTTCGGATCCCCATACCCATCGTCTTTATGCTTTCAGGTCTCCGCACTCATCGTCTTCCCAAGTCCTCATAATCACTATCTTTAAGTTTTCGGTCCCCGACCCAAGTTTAATTCCTTCCTTTTGTTCTTGGATAAAATTGGAGTTCATGTCTTTACTAGTTAGTTATTATGATAACATGCAAACTACGTTTATGTCTATTATCTAATATGAAACAAGTAAAGAAGAACAGTTAGAAACACCCATTTTGTTCGGATTCATTTTCATTTTAATTTTTAAAATTTTTTTTTTACTTTTCATGTTTTAATTTTGTTTTAGTATCAAAGTCCAAAGATTGATTGGATTTTTCGAATTTACAGGCAAAAGAAAAGGGGAATGTTTCACCAATATAAGGTCATGTACAGAACACACAGGGGGAGAAAGAAATTATAGAACAAAAAAGGACCTTGGTCCTCAGCCACCACACGTGCAGCCCCGGACCACCACTACCAGCCGCCGCTCGACACCCCAGGACACTGCCCAACCGTCATCGCGTACCTACCGTGAGGCGTCGCCTCCCCCAGAACAGCACTCTCATCGCGCGACGTCGCTGTACCCCCAGTGCGAGACACACCGCCGTCCAGAGCCAGCACCGCCGTGTCTCAATCGCGGTATACTCTGGATGGTTGACCCACGCGCGTTCGGACCCACGTCACAGACCCAGATCCGGTTCCCCCTCCGTCAGTTCCTCCGCCGCGAGCTGCGCTGCTAGTCGCTGCCATCGCCGTTGTTCCGCCGCCTTTGTTCTCTGCGTGAGTGAGGGAAAAACGAATACCCGAAGCTTCTGGTTCTATCTTTCTTTTTATCTTTTTTTAGTTGAATTTAGTTTATTATTTTTATTATTATTTCATTCTTTTGTCCTTTTTTTTTCTAAAGAAAATAAATTGTACTTGGGTTAGCTACTTGGCCCAAACCAAATGGGCTCCATCTAAATAAAAGTAATCAGATTGACAAAAAAAAAAACTCTCAAGTTGGATCTTTTTTTTTTTTTTACCAAAATTCATAACGTAAAATAAATAAAATAGAATAATGTAAAATGGAAATTTAATTAATTTTGGGATTGTTTTGTGAAAGGTATCACACTCAATTGAGTCAAAAAAAAAAAAAAAAAAGGTATCACACTCAATTCCTTATACTCGGATCGCTCTATGGAAGTACAGGCCATGTTCTATCTCTCTTAGGATTTTTCGATATTTAAAAATTAGGCAATAAAAACTAAAAAAAATCTAAAGCCCTTTTAATTAAAAATCTTTTCATAAAAATTAAAATCAATCAAATCAAGCATTTTATAAGAACTACGTGACTTTGAATTTTTCATCGCAATAGGAAATACGTAGGAGAAGTATTAATTATCTTGTCAAGCCAAAACTAAATTTTCCTTATTTTTGTGTTTATTTTTTGTAATTAATTAATTGAAATAATTGAACTTATGTTAGTTAGGGATGTCCTATGGACTTGAGTGTCATGTTCAATCCCATAGAATTAAGGTTGTCCTATGGACTTATGTGTCATGTTCAACCTTATTTAGGACTTGTCAACATCAAAGTTTTAAATTACAAAATCAACAAAATTACAAAATATCACAAATAAATGTTTTTTTATTAAATCTTTTCCTTTTTTGGGTAAATATTAAGGATTTAATTGGTATACACTGTCAGTGTATAAAAAATTTTACACAGACAACCAATCAAAATTTGTCACATAAGTTAAAGTGTTTGACTCTTATCCTAACTACCTTAAAAGTCACACACACCTTGATTTCTGATTGGTTGTCAGTGTAAAAAAACTTTACACTGACAGTGTATAGCAATTAAACTCAAATATTAATTACTAATCTCTTTATTTTTGTAATTAATTTTTGGGGTAAAATAAATAATTTAAATCTGTGCAATTAATCTAAGGTATATTTCATAGAATAGGTGATGTAGAGTGCTAACACCTTCCCTACTCGTAATCGACTCCCAGCTCAATCTCATTTTCTTAAAGACCATCCCTCCAAATAAAAAGGTTTTTTTTTTTCAAAATTTTCACATTTAAATAAATTTTGGTGGCAACCTCTCTTTTTTCGTGACGCCCGGACGGAAGGGTCGCAACACTTGTTGTTTTTCCTCAGTATGATATACCTTCTGTTGTATCCCCTCTTCAAGTTTATTCCCCTCCTCATATATCTAATGTAACCCCCCGATTTTCTTATTCTTTTAATTAATCAGTATTTAAGTAATTGTATTTTATTGGAGGGTCTAGAAAATTAAATAAATTATTCCGAGACCATAGTCACACTCTACGTTATCGTAGGAGGTTACAGTTGAATTTTGGTCAAAAACTCAGACGGAACCCGATCTGCGTTTTACACTAACAGTATTATTTTACTATTCAGACGACCTAATTTTGACTCGTGAACGAAACCAAGAGGCTTTAAATTAAATTGCGAACGATATCGGTGATTTTGAAAAATTTAAAAATATATAAGTTTTTACGACTTTTTGAGGCGATATACTTAGGGTTTTTCGAGACCCATGAGCCGATAATTTTCATAACAAGGTTGTGTTAAGTCATCCAGGGACTCATACCAGTGTCGTGACGATTTTCAAAATGTCTGAACGTGAAATGATCAAATTGCCCTTAGTTATCTTTACTAATACCATTTTTACCTTTCTTACTCATTAAGTCACCACTTGAAAATATCTTCACCCTCTCTCTCTCTCATCCACTCGCTGACCCTCTCTCTCTCCCTCATCTTCATCTTCTGCTTCTTCTTCTTTCTTCTTCTTTTCCTCCATTTCTCTTTTCTTCTTCCATTTTCAACTCCATTTTTCTCAAGCTTTCTCAAGCTTTTTCAACCAAATTTGTGAAGTAAAGTTGCTCCTCTCATCCTCCTCTATCACCTAGGAGGTATATATTTCATCCTTGAGCCGTCAATCTTCATTTTTCTCCATTGATTTTCATGAGTTTCAGTTTCTAGATCTAAACTTCAAAAATTTCTAGAAAATTGTAGAAAAATCCTTTTAATGCCAAACCAATTTCTATGAGCTAGTATCATTCCCTCCTATCATAACCCAAGATCTTGGAATCAAATAATCTCTCTAGCCTATTTATCTTTTAAGGGCCGAATGTATCGATTTTGGGGGGAAATGGGTTTTTGTTCTTTGTTCTTAATTTCACCTATTTCATCCCTTAATCATGTATTCCAAGGGATTAGGAAGCCAAATCAAACTCTCACCTAATTTTTGGGTGATGGCCGAAACCTCATTTTTGTTGGTTTAAGAGGTTTTGGTTCAAATCTTTGATAATTGATCATTGATTATGTATTAGGTATGCTTAAGGATCATTGATCCAAGAGTTGGTAGAATTTCAACATCCCTAGCCTAATTAATTGAATAGGGGAAGTAGCTAATCCTAAGGATTAAGGAGTTTATGAATTAACTGTTTTAATTTCTAGATGTGTTTTGCTGTTTAGAATCTGACAGGACTTGAACGCTCGATCGCGCACCCGATTGAAAGTTGCAGAGCCGCATCCAGAGTCTCACGGGAACTTTAATAAGGTGGGGGAAAGAACCACAATATCTTCGGGGAGGCAAGCTTTAAATAATATAGATTGATATGCGTAGGGCGACCCAAACCCTACCAGAGATCGTTTTACTGTTAGGTTGATTTTACTGTATATTGAGTTTGTATGATCTGTGATTGGATGTTTAATATGATATGTGTAATATTCATGTTATGCCAATTATATGTTTATGATTGATTAAATATTATTTATCTGTAAGTTGAATTTACTGTTGAATCTGTTTTGGTTGTGATTTATGCACTGTTGTGACTACTGATGTCTGAGTAGAGCTAGGCAGTGATTTCTGATAAGTTGGGAGATAATTGTGTGGTGAGAAAGTCGAGGATATATATATATGTGTCTTAGTGCTCAACCTAGAGATACAGTTGATCTGTTGATGTTATGATAGAAAGTTGATACCCGGTTAAGCCGGAAGAAAGTTGGTTGTGATCGTTTATAAGTTGTGGTTGAGGCACTAAATGTTGATCCTGAGATGAGTCAGTGAGATTCATATTGCATAGTTGTTGTTCATCAATGTGTTGGCATAGGTGCGATTCCGATCTTACCTGCGGGGAGATGATCGTGCCGATTAGTTTGGCGTAGGGGCGATTCCGATCTTACCTGCGGGGAAGTACCCGTTAGTCGAATTGTAGACAGACGAGCGAATATCTCGACCTAGCCTGCGGGCGGGAGGATATGTAGTTACCGAAAGTTGAGTTGTTAATGGACGGACGAATGTTTCGACCTAGCCTACGGGCGAGGGAACATGTCGTTACCGTAAGTTACGTTGTTTGTAGGCGAATATTCCGACCTGGCCTGCGAGCTTGTGACCGAACCCTACCTTATGGGGGTGGCATAGTGATGACTGAGACACCTTGATCTGTTGGGGATGTCGCGTCGTGATCGCGTCCATATAGTCGTTAGTTGCATGAGTGTGAGAGACAATAGTTAAAGGAAAAATTATCTGGAAGTTGTTTGATTGTTACTGTTGTGATTCAGTGTGTTGCTATCTATATACATTATTTATATCGTTGTTTTTCCCATTTATGACATATTAATGTTTTTTATCCCCCTGTATTTTGCTATGTCATATTTTATCTTTATTCTCGACGACATGAGAAGACCCTGATGAGGAGTTTCCAGTGGAGATTGACGGCATACCTGTTGAGCCTGATGCCGGGGAGAGAGCCTTGCATCCCAATGCTGGGGGTTCTTGAATGCTAGGAGAAGATGCCTGATGTATTTTTATTTCCACTACTATTCTTTCAGTTTTTATTTCCTGCGTACTCTGAAGTTTGTTTATTTGGCATCAGTCGTTGTAGGCTCTACTGATGGAGCCAGTACTCTTATGTATGTATACTTTTATTATGGTATCAGTTTGTCTAATATTTTAATATTTCCTCATTTTTATACTACTACGCTACTCTGTAACTCTTATAATTATAAGTGCGGTCACTAATGGGACCTCTGAGGAAGGGATTGTCTCATTTTATGGTATCAAAGCAGTTTGATTCTTAATCAAGGACTGTTTGGGTTAGGTTGTAATTTCTGGCCGTGTCTAGTTAAACCCGCATTGGGTATTGACTATGCTTAGAAGTTGGGTAGAGTGTCCGATACGCGAATTACCGTACGAAGTAACTGGTCGAGCATTTGTGAGGCGTATGATGCATGCATATAATAATATGGTCTTGTATGTCTTACAAATGTGAGCTGATAATTTCTTCCACAGGAATTAAATGGCTCGCGGACGACCTAGAGGACATGCTAGAAGGGCCACAGCGAGTGCCGCTGAACTCGGGATGGGTTATGAAGCAAGTTCCCACACTTCGATGGGATAGAATCAACCGAAACTCTAAGGACAGTCAGGGAACTGGCAATTGCAATGCGGCATCAGAAGCAGCAGAACGCTCAACTGCTACAGTTAACCATGCAACAACAACAGAGACAGAATCAGCAAGGTGAAGTCGTGAGAGAAGACACCAGGCTGAATACTTTTCTAAAAGGGAAGCCGCCACAGTTCAATGGCGAATTCAACCCAGAGGGAGCTGAACTCTGGATACAAGAGCTGGAGAAAATCTTTGCGGCGATGCATTGTCATGAGGATAGGAAGGTAACATATGCATCCTTCATGCTGATAGGAGGTGCAGAACTATGGTGGAAAGGCAAGTAGAGGATGCTTGAAGCTGAAGACAGACTCATCAACTGGGAACTATTTCGGGAAAGCTTTCTGGAGAAGTATTTCCCCAGGATGATGAGAAGAGAAAAAGAAAAAGAGTTTATGGGTCGAAGCAAGGGACCATGTCTGTTGGGGAGTATTCTGCAAGATTTGAGGCGCTGCTTAAATTTTCTGAATTTTACCAGAGGTTCCCTGATGAAGAAAGGGTTTGCAGGCGCTTTGAGGACGGCCTAAAATACGAATTACAAAGGGTGATTGCACCACTGAAAATCACCCGACTGCCTGAGATGCTGGAGAGATGTTTTGTCATCAAGAACATTGATAAGAAGCAAGAGTTGCAGCAAGGCAGAACTGGAGGACCTACTCGGAGGTTTGACCAGAGGGGTCGAGGGGGAAAGGGAGGATTCCCGATAGGACATAGGCCTTATGACCTTCAGACCGCAAGACAGACTGAACGACAACTCCAACCAAGTGGCTGCTTCAGGTGTGGAGGAACACATACAATTCGGGTTTGTTCGATAAGGGAGACTCGCCAGTGTTTCCGATGTGGCCAAGTAGGTCACATAGCACCAGAGTGTACACAAGGAGCGAGGTACAACACAGGCGGGCAGGGCCCAGTGACCAGATCCCAAGGAACCGAACAACAAGTAGCAAGATCACAAGCAGCCGGAAGGGTATTTACCATACAAGGAGCTGAATCCTCTCATTCCCTGATCTTATACAAGGTATGTGTCTAGTGTCAGGTAAACTCTTATCGGTATTGTTTGACTCGGGAGCTACTCATTCTTTCATATCCGAAGAGTGTGTGGATCATTTAAAGTTGCCTGTCTCTTTACTTCCCCATGACTTAACTGTTTCTACTCCTACCCGTAATTCTTTGACAACCATGACTGTCTACTTAAATTGTCTTATTGTCATTGAGAATCGAACTTTTTCTGTTGATCTCATTTGCTTACCTATGCATCAACTTGATATAATTTTAGGCATGGATTGGCTTTCGGTTAACCATGTAGTGTTAGACTGTTCTAAAAAGACTTTATCTTTTCTTGAGCAATCTAGATTAACGCCTGCCAAGGATAGTAAGCTAGGTAGTAAATCTCAGAAACACGTGTTGCTACTCTCTGTGGAAGCTAAGAAATCTCTTACGTTGGATTCATTGCCTATAGTGCGGGAGTTTCCAGAAATTTTCCCTGATGACGTTCCGAGTTTACCACTGGAGAGAGAAATAGAGTTCGCCATAGATCTTGCATCGAAAACTGGACCAATTTCGATAGCACCTTATCTAATGGCTCCAGTGGAGTTAGTGGAGCTGAAAAAGCAATTAGATGACAGCTGAACAAGGCGAGAATTAAGAATAAGTATCCGTTGCCTAGGATTAACGATTTAATGGACCAGTTGAAAGGAGCAGTAGTATTTTCAAAGATTGACTTAAGATCTGGTTATCACCACATTCAAGTCAAGAGAGAGGATATACCGAAGACGGCGTTTAGGACCCGGTATGGACACTATGAGTATCTGGTTATACCCTTTGGTGTAACTAATGCTCCAGCAGTGTTCATGGATTACATGAACCGGATTTTCCGACCGTTCTTAGATAAGTTTGTTGTTGTGTTTATCGACGATATCCTTATTTATTCCCTTAATCGGGAAGAACATCAGAAATATCTTAGGATTGTACTTCAAGTGTTAAAGGATCGACAACTTTATGCAAAGTTGTCCAAGTGTGAATTCTGGTTAGAAGAAGTACAATTCTTAGGTCATACGATTAATCGTGATGGGATAGCAGTAGATCCAGCAAAGGTTGAAGCTATAGTGCAATGGGAAAGCCCTAAGTCGGTGAGTGAAATACGGAGTTTTCTGGGCTTCGCTGGATATTACAAAAGGTTCATCGAAGGATTCTCGAAGATTGCGTTGCCAATGACGCAGCTAACAAGGAAGGGAATATCCTTTGAATGGACAGATGAATGTGAGAAAAGCTTTCAAGAGCTGAAAAGGAGGTTGACCACGCCACCAGTACTAATGTTACTGATTCTTTCGGACAGTTTGACGTGTACTATGATGAGTCATACCAAGGATTGGGTTATGTTCTAATGCAAAGATCGGAGAGTGGTAGCATATGCTTAGCGGTAACTAAGAATTCATGAGAGAAACTACCCGACTCATGATTTGGAGCTAGCAGCTATAGTGTTTGCTTTAAAGATATGGCGACACTATTTATATGGAGCTAAGTTTATAGTGTACAGTGACCATAAGAGCTTAAGTATCTATTTGATCAGAAGGAGTTAAATATGAGGCAAAGGAGGTGGATGGAATTCATAAAGGATTATGAATTCGATCTACAATATCATCCAGGAAAGGCGAATGTAGTAGCAGATGCGTTAAGTATAAAATCCTTACACGTATCTGCTACGATGGTAAAAGAGCTAGAACTGATTGAACAGTTTAGAGATTTGAATCTAGGTATGGAATTATCTAGGGATAAGATACACCTAGGAATGGTCACAGTAACGAGCGCCTTTTTGAAGACGATTAGGGAGAAGCAGGAGGTTGATCAGTATCTTCAAAAAGTAAAAGAAGAAGTGATGGAAGGTAGAACTTCTAAGTTTAGGATGAATCAAGATGGAGTCTTGAGGTACGGGGATAGAATTTGTGTGCCAACAGATATAGAGCTAAGAAGAATGATCTTAGAGGAAGCACACAAGAGTAGGTTGAGCTTTCATCCAGGAGCTACCAAAATGTACCAAGACTTAAAGAAAATGTTTTGGTGGCCCGGAATGAAGAAAGAGGTAGCTGAGTATGTGTTGGCTTGCTTGGTGTGTCAGAAGGCGAAGATAGAACACCAAAAGCCAGCGGGACTGCTACAATCTTTAGATATCCCAGAATGGAAATGGGATTTGGAATATCTATGTATTTTGTGGTTGGTTTGCCAAGAACTAACAAGAGGCATGATGAAATTTGGGTAATTGTTGATAGGTTAACGAAGTGTGCTCACTTCCTACCTATTGGCGAAAGTTATACGGTGGAGAGGTTAACCCAAATCGACATCAAGGAAGTAGTAAGGTTACACGGAGTGCCTTCTGGTATTGTTTCCGATAGAGATCCTAGATTTACGTCTAGATTTTGGAAGCAGTTACATGAGGCTTTGTGAACTAAGTTAAGGTTGAGTTCTGCTTATCATCCTCAGACGGATGGTCAGTCGGAACGAATGATTCAATCGTTGGAAGATCTCTTAAGAGCTTATGTTTTGGAACACACAGGATGTTGGGAGGAGTTCTTACCATTAATCGAGTTCACCTATAACAATAGTTTCCATTCAAGTATAGGTATGGCACCTTACGAAGCGTTGTACAGAAGGAAGTGTAGAACACCATTGTGTTGGTATGAGATGAGAGAAAGTCAAGTGCTAGGACCGGAGGTAGTACAACTGATGACGAAACAAATCAAGAGGATACGGGAAAAGATGAAAATCGCACAGGACAAGCAGAAGAGTTACAGTGATAAGAGGAGAAGACCATTAGAATTACAGGAAGGAGACCATATTTTTCTGAGAGTGACTTCAAGAACTGGAATCGGCAGGGCAATAAAGTCTAGAAAGCTTACTTCTATAACCATTTCAAATTCTTCGCCGGATTGGTCCTGTAGCCTATCACATCGCTTTAACCCCAAACCTATCCAATCTCCATGGTGTCTTTCATGCTTCGCAGTTGAGAAAGTATTATCCTGATCCATCGCACGTTTTAGAACCAGAGTCAATACAACTAAGAGATAACCTTGAGTATGAGGCTCTACCTCTAAGGATCGCGGATAGTAGGATTAAGGAACTCTGAGGTAAAAACATTCAGTTGGTCAAGATTATTTGGGATGAAGTTACCGGAGATGCTACCGGGGAACGTGAAGAGGACATGTAATGGCAATATCCGAACCTATTTTAAAAAGGTACGTCAAATTTCGGGACAAAATTCTTTTTAAGGGGGTAGTAATGTAACACCTCGATTTTCTTATTCTTTTAATTAATCAGTATTTAAGTAATTGTATTTTATTGGAGGGTCTAGAAAATTAAATAAATTATTCCGAGATCATAGTCACACTCTACCTTATTGTAGGAGGCTACGGTTAAATCTTGGTAAAAAACGCAAACGGAACCCGGTCTGCGTTTTACACTGACAGTATTATTTTACTGTTCAGAAGACCTAATTTTGACTCGTGAACAAAACCACTAGGCTTTAAATTAAATTGCAAACGTTATCGGCGATTTTGAAAATTTTCAAAATATATAAGTTTTCACGACTTTCTGATACAATATACTAAATCGCATAAGTAACAAAGCCGTGTTAGGGTTTTTTGAGATCCATGAGCCGATAATTTTCATAACAAGGTTGTGTTAAGTCATTTAGGAACTCATACCAGTGTCGTGAGGATTTTCAAAATGTCGAGACGTGAAATGACCAAATTGCCCTTGGTTATTTTTACTAATTACCTTTTTTACCTTTCTAACTCACTAAGTCACCACTTGAAAATATCTTCACCCTCTCTCTCTCCTTCATCTTCATATTCTTCTTCTTCTTCTTCTTCTTCCTTTCTTCACTTCCTCCATTTCTCTTTTCTTCCTCCATTTTCAACTCCATTTTTCTCAAGCTTTTTCAACCAAATTTGTGAAGCAAAGTTGCTCCTCTCATCCTCCTCTATCACCTAGGAGGTATAGATTTCATCCTTGAACTCTCAATCTTCATTTTTCTCCATTGATTTTCATGAGTTTCAATTTCTAGATCTAAACTTCAAAAATTTCTAGAAAATTTTAGAAAAATCCTTTTAATGCCAAACCAATTTCTATGAGCTAGTATCATCCCCTACCATCATAACCCAAGAGTTTGGAATCAAATAAGCTCTCTAGCCTCTTTATCTTTTAAGGGCCGAATGTATGGGTTTTGGGGGGAAAATGGGTTTTTGTTCTTTTTTCTTGATTTCACATATTACATCTCTTAATCATGTAATCCAAGGGATTAGGAAGCCAAATCAAACTCTCACCTAATTTTTGGGTGATGGATGAAACCCCCTTTTTGTTGGTTTAAGGGATTTTGGTTCAAATCTTTGATAATTGATCCTTGATTATGTATTAGGTATGCTTAAGGATCATTGATCCAAGAGTTGGTAGAATTTCAACATCCTTAGCCTAATTAATTGAATATGGGCAGTAGCTAATCCAAAGGATTAGGGAGTTTATGAATTAACTGTTTTAATTTCTGGTTGTGTTTTGCTGTATAGAATCTGACAGGACTCGAACGCTCGATTGCGCACCCGATTGAAAGTTGCAGAGTCGCATCCGGAGTCTCACGGGAACTTTACTAAAGTGGGGGAAAGAACCACAATATTGCCGGGGAGGCAAGCTTTAAATGATATATATCGATATGCGTAGGGCGACCTAAACCTTACTAGAGGTCGTTTGACCGTTAGGTTGATTTTACTGTATATTGAGGTTGTATGATCTGTGATTGGATGTTTAATATGATATGTGTGATATTCATGTTATGCCTATTATATGTTTATGATTGATCAAATATTATTTATTTATAAGTTGAATTTACTGTTGAATCTGTTTTAGTTGTGATTTATGCACTGTTGTGACTGCTGATGTCTAAGTAGAGCTAGGCAGTGATTTCTGATAAGTTGGGAGATGATTGTGTAGTGAGAAAGTCGAGGATATATATATGTGTCGTAGTGCTCAACCTAGAGATACAGTTGATCTGTTGATGTTATGATATAAAGTTGATACCCGGTTAAGCCGGAAGAAAGTTGGTTGCGGTCGTTTATAAGTCGTGGTTGAGGCACTAAGTGTTGATCCTGAGATGAGTTAGTGAGATTCATGTTTCATAGTAGTTGTTCATCACTGTGTTGGCATACAAGCGATTCCGATCTTACCTGCGGGGAGATGATCATACCCGTTGGTCAAATTGTAGACGGACGAGCGAATATCTCGACGTAGCCTGCAGGCAGGGGGATATGTCGTTACTGAAAGTTGAGTTGTTAACGGACGAGCGAATATTTCGACCTAGCCTGCGGCCGGGGGAACATGTCGTTACCGTAAGTTGCGTTGTTGACGGGTGAATATTCCGACTTGGCCTGCGGGTGGGGGAATATGTCGTATCCATGAGACAAGTTGGGCCTACGGGCTTTTGATTGAACCCTATCTTATGGGGGTGGCATAGTGATGACTGAGACAACTTGATCTGTTGGGTATGTCGCATCGTGATCGCATTCATATAGTCGTTAGTTGCATGAGTGTGAGAGACAATAGTTAAGGGAAAAATTATCCGGAAGTTGTTTGGTTGTGACTGTTGTGATTCGGTGTGTTGCTATCTATATACATTATTTATATTGCTGTTTTTCCTATTTATGACATATTACTGTTTCTTATCCTCTGTCTTTTGCTATGCCATATTTTATTTTTATTCTCGACTGCACGAGGAGACCCTGATGAGGAGTTTCCAGTGGAGATTGACGGCATACCTGTTGAGCCTGATGCCGGCGGGAGAGCCTCAGATCCCAATGTTGGGGGACCTTGAGCGCCAGAAGAGGATGCCCGTTGTATTTTTATTTCCACTACTATGCTTTCTGCTTTTATTTACTACGTACTCTGAAGTTTGTTTACTTGGCATCAGTCGTTGTAGGCTCTACTGATGGAGTCATTACTCTTATGTATGTATAATTTTATTATGGTATCAGTTTGTTTAATATTTTTCTATTTCCGCATTTTTATACTACTACGCTACGCTGTAACGCTAATAATTATAAGTGGGGTCACTAATGGGACCTCCGAGGAAGGAGTTGTCTCATCTAAACCTCCTCTTACTCCCCCAGTTGCTCTACCAGTCTATGACATTGTTGCTCATTAGCATCTGGACAATGTAGAAGCACCTCTTCAAGAGCTTCGTGAGATAATGCTCCAACTGCTTGCAAGGAGACCCTAGATTAGACTTTATCTTAATTTAGTTTTTTTATTCTTCTTTTTTTAAAAGCAATGTACTAGTCTATTTTTAATTTATCTCATATGTATCTGTGAGTGTTTGCTCTGATAACGTTTTACTCCTTTTTGGTGATGCCAAAAGAAGAGTAAGTAAAAGTAACTGCATGATGATTTAATTGAACAGAAATAACAAGTGCAACTAAATTTAGTATAATCTTAATCAAGTTTCATTACGTGTCTGAAGACCCCAAGCCTGAAAGAGTTAAGTTGATTAAAATCTCATGTGCTCTGATACATGTTTGAACCTAAGTTCTAATGGTTTTTGATCTGATACAAGTGTCTTATCAAACACTTTGATCTAATTAAGTTTCAAAATGCTCTGATCATGTTTTAAGATATGAAAATGATTCATATTTGCTCTGAACAATATCAATACGCTCTGATACATTCTATTCACTCTGATACACTACAAAAAAGAGGTGTTTCAACTTGTGAATTTTCAGGTTTTTTCAGCTTCCTCCTTCTTTTCTTCAATTACTCTCTCTTCTTCTTCTTCTTGCTTCTCAACATGAGCATCTTCTTCAATTTTTTCCTTTTGAAGTGCTCACAACCTTCCCACTTGTCAATTGAATTACTTTATAATGCTCTTTTGGATTAGGAATGGTATCACTAGGCAAAGCATCTGTAGGCCTTTCAAACAAATGTTTAGAAATCTGTCCAATTTAAGTCTCCAAATTCCGACGGAAGCCTCTTGGTTCTTGAAATTTGCCTTTGACTCTGTCATGAAATTGGAGGTTTGCTCCATAAAAGTAGAAGTATGAATCATTAATTTCTCCAAAGCACTCTCCAATGTTGACATCTTGTTCTGATTAGGAAATTTCCCTTGACCATGAAATGAAGAATTCCCATGGTAAGGCTGAGCTTGAGACTTATATTAATTCTGAGATTTCCCTTGACCTTGAAATGAAGATAAATTAGGTTGGTTTCTCCACCCTTGGTTGTAGGTATTAGTGAAGGGGTTATTGTGCTGCCCCATTGCATTCACCTGCTCTTCTTGTTGATTTGCCATGCATTCTCCATTTACATGTTGCCCTCCACAAAAATCACACACCAAAGGAGGTGCAGCCACTGCATTAGCTTCCATACTCCCCATCTGTTTTGACATGGAAGCTAGTTACTAAGTAATTATTTTATTTTGAGCAAGAAGCGCTTCCATGGTGTTTACCTCCAAAACTCCTTTCCTTTTTTCTCTATCATGATTCACATTAGCACTGTTAGTAGCCATGGCTTCTATTATCTCGAAAGCTTCATCTAGTTTAAGTCAAATGCTCCTCCACACGCTACATCAATCATCACCCTTGTATTAGGATTCAGCCCATTGTAGAATGTTTGAGCTTGCAGCCATTCAGGTAAAGAATGATGAGGACACCTCCTGAGTAACTCTCTAAACCTTTCCTAAGCATCATATAAGGATTCAGAATCTTGTTGCACAAATGAGGTAATTTCAATCCTCATCTTTGCTGATTTTGATGCTCAAAAATATTTATGCCAAAACTTAGACACCAAATCATCCCATGTTGAGATACTGCCCAGTTGATGTTACTGAAGCAAACTTATAGCTTTATCTCTCAATGAGAAAGGGAAAAGCCTTAATCGGATAGCCTCTTCACCAACTCCATTGAACTTGGACGTGTCACAAATCTGCAAGAAGTTATCCAAGTGTTGATTCGGATCCTCTGAAGCTCCTCCACTAAACTGATTTTGCTGGATTACTTGAACAAGAGCAGACTTGATTTCAAAGTTGTTAGCCTGAATAGGAGGTCTCGTAATTGTTCCATGGTACCCATCAGCATTTGGCTTCGAATAATCCCTCAAAGTCCATCTAGTATTTTGATCACCCATTGTTGGTTTAGTTGCTTGTTGTAAAAGAGCCTGCACTTGATTCCTTCGTTGTCTTGCTGCCCTTCGCCTACTCCAAAATGTCCTTTCAAGTTCAGGACCAAATAGCAAAGAAACCCGATCAACAGTACCTCGCATAAACAACTGAAAAACAACAATGTTAGAATAAAATAAAAAAATGCAGAATTCAAATGAAATTTAACATGAAACTGCAGAAAAATAAAATAAATCTAAGAACTGCACTAGGGAAATAAAAAAAATGAAATAAATTGTTAGAGGATCGACTTCACTACCCTTCATACTTGTTCCTTACACTGGATTTTAATCGAACAGGTTCATCTAAATTCAAGAAGCTGAGGTTTAATCATTTACCACCTAATTCCTTAGGTTGACAAAACTTCTTATCAAAAAGTGATATTTCAATTCCTTGAATATTAAAGATTCAACAAGAGCATTAAGATCACAACAACTCAATAATGCTAACTTGATAGTGTTCTTATTCCTAAGATACACACACAAATCGTTGATTCTCAACAGCAGACATGAATCCCAATTTTCCAATTGTAAATTCAAACTGTAAATAGGCAAGATATCAGAGAATAAACTCTAAAATTCAGATAAACCATAAAATCCAAATCAAAACCCAATATCAAAACAAGTCATATATGCAGTTCCATCTACCTCTAACAAAAGAAAATTACTCCTACATAATTATAAAAGATAACCGATTAGAAGAGATGAAAGTAAGGTCTCCAACTTGGATATCTACCTCCCAGCTTCAATTCCAGCTCTCTGTGTGTTATTGTCACTTCAAACTCTCATATGAGCTGAGTTACCAAACTGAACGTGAGCCGCTGCTTTTATTTTTTTAGAATCTATACCGCCCACGCTCAAGCGTGGGACTCCCGGGCCATCAATCGCTGGAACACTTAGACGTTGGAGAAGCCAACGCTTGAGCGTTGACGGCTATTGCAAAAAACGCCAATTTGTTTTCAAATTCCTCATTTTCCTATAATAATCCAACAAAACTGAAACTCAGTTAATCCTAATAAATACTAAAATAAAATAACAAAATAAACTAAAAAAACTAATAAAACTTTAATGAAAATTAACTATAAATTAAGGTTCATCATTTAGCGACCATCAAATTTGATCACTAAACCATTTAGCGACCACCAAACCTGGTAGAAAATTTCCTAGTCGCTAAACGTTTGGTGGTCGCTAAACCATTTAGCGACTGGTTTAGCGACCAAATTTCTATATTTAGCGACCGAATTTTCATATTTAGCGATCGATTAACTGTAGTCACTAAAATTCCTTTTTTTTGTAGTGATATATGCTTTCATGCTCTGATACTCTTTCTTTTGTCAAAAGTTCATTAAATTATGTAAAAGATTTTCATCATAAAAAACGGGAGATTGTTGAGTTTCCAAGCTTCTGGTGAACTTATTTACCCTAAGTATGATAAATCCTAACATTTGTAGAATGATTTATGTGAACTTTATGAAGTTTACTAAGGAGTCTACTTAGTGTGCATATATCTTATTCTATTAGACATGAATTACTCTCTCAAGACAGATCATAAGTTAAAAAGAAAGCAAGAGTCTGTCTGAGTCAAGTGTCTAATGAAGACTATTGACCAAGTAACCAGCATGCACCAAGTGTCTACTCAAGCTTCTTAATGCGCAAGTCAAGTGTACATTTGAAGCGTCTAATGAAGCTGAGTTGTCCAAGATTAAAAAATAGCTGCATCTCTTTCAAGCGTCTAATGAGAAGGCAACTGTACAATGATTGTTTATTTTAACTTAAAGTCAAAACGCGTTGAAACGTGGCTATGCGCTAAAGAAACCTTGTATCACATTTTTCGATTGCAACAAAAGTGCTTTATCTCTATTATACATGAATGTTGCGCAAAATGAGTTATCTGTGTTGTACAAGGACAAAAGCAAGTCTGGGGCAACTTTGACCTTTCTGCTGCTCAAATAAAGTGAAAAACTTCTCTGTTAGAATACAAACTAACGTTCCGAAACATTAATGGCTGGCCAAAACGACTCTCTTGTATTTAATGGAAGTCGATTTATTCAAATTGGAGAAGCCAATCTCAAAGGAATGTCTCCAACATATTTATTTTGAGCGAAGCTATATATAGAGAAGAATTGATCATGCAATGACACTGAACAACTAAAATTCTTGAGCATTTATTCACATATTCAATTCATTCTTTACTTCTCAATCATTCATTCATTCATTATTCTTTGAAGAGAAGGTAATACGCAAAGTTTCCAATCATTCGTATTTATTTCACTCCATGTGCGTTTCTAGAAGATTTGCAAGTTGTACAAACACTTATTTATTTATTTCTTTTTGAGTGTTGAGCCTGAAGAGCCTAGGTATGAAAACAATATTTGTGAGTGCTTGAGCCTGGAAAGACTATCTAGGTGAGCAAAGAATACTTGAGTGTAACTAATTAGTCAGTTATAGTGGAAAATCTTGGTGAAGCCAAAAGGGCGGAACATAGCCCAAAGTTGAAGGATGAATCATGATAATATCTTTGCATGATTTTCTCTTTCCATTAGCTTTTAATTATTGATTGGTTATTTATCTTGTTATTAACAAAGGGGTTAAATTATATTTCTTAAACAAACTTTTGTTTTGCTAAAAGTTGTTTTAAGCGTCTGCTTTTGAAACACTTGTTTTTGGTAAGTTCAGAAAACCTTTAGACAATCCAGTGTTTTCATAGCTTTTTTAAGCGTTTGCTCCATTCTGTTTTTATAAGAATTTATGTTTTGCGAAAAATTTAGCTAAGCACAATTTAACTATATATCCTTCTTGTATTTGCACTTGTTAATTTCACTTTATTTTCTCTTTATTAAAATAATTATAAGATAAAATACATATTAAATTAATTCTTTACCTTTGAATGAAAGGTTGGTATTTAGAAGTAAATGCATTTTACCCCATAAAATTATTTTCCAATAAATTAGTATTTTTGAGAATAAATTGTTACATAAAAATTTTGTAAGCCAATATTTATTATATATAAATTATTAATATTTTATTGGTAAAATAGGTTGATTGGTCTTATATGTTTTTTTACTTTTTACATCAGTCCTATAAATTTTATTTTTTCAAATTGGTCCTACATGTTATGTTCTGTTTTCATATTAGTATTTGTTAACAAAGAGGGATAAAATATTGGCTGGCAGTGCTACACTCACACTAAATTGTGTTGGTTGTATTATGTTTGGTATTAAATATTTATCTCTTGATTTTAGTTTAATCTAATGACTTAAAATTATCATTTTTATCGAAGAAATAAAACAATTTAAGTAATTTTAATAAGGAGAAAAAAATAGAATTTATTTAATGAAAGAGATACTAAGTATCTCGATTTTTCATTAAAATTATAATAAGTATTTTATATTATTAATTCCAAAATACTTATTATGCAATAATTTTTTAACGATAACACTATAATAAAAGAATTATAATGTGCAATAAATATGATTTATAATTTTATATTTATATTTATATTTAGTAAATATTAATAAAATATATATAATAAATATTGACCTACAAGTTTTTTTTGATAAAATTTAATTCTCAAAATAATATTTTTTTGGCTAATGATTTTATTTGGTAAAATAGATATCTTTCTAATACCTATCATTCATTAATTGGTATAGAATTAATTTAATATATTTTTTTTGGTTCAGTTATTAATATATGTTTTATCATTAAATTATTATATTTTTGATATAAATAGTTAAATTATTTTATTTTAATGAAGAGATAAAAAAATTACTGTGAAGATAATTAAAGAAATAATATATCGGTAAATTAAAATAAAAATAATACTTTATTTTTAACATATTTATTTTTATTTTTAATAAAATGAAAACATTCGATAAATATTTTAATTTAATTCATCGATATTATTGTTTATTTAATAAATTTTGTATTCTTTTTATCTCTGTATTAAAATAATTTTTTTATTATAAAATAAGTAATAAATTAATTATTTTTTCAATTAACGAAAGATACATATTTTCCCTAATAAAACCATTGCTTAGTTTTATGGAGAATCAATTTTTACCTAAAAATTTAAAAAATATAAATATTTGTTGTATATTTTATTATTAATAGATAAAATAATAAATTTAATGTATATTTTGCCATATAATTATTTTAGTAAAGAGAGAAAAAGACTACAAAAGTAATTAAATAAACAATAAATATCGATGCACAAATATATAAAATACTTATCAAATGTTTATATTTTATTAAAATAGAAAATGAAAAATTTTAAAAATATAACTATTTATTTAATAAGCAATTTTAATTCATCTATATTTATTATTTTATTAATTTTTTCTGTAATTTTTTGGCTAAATTGTTCTTTTGGCCTTTCATTTATTTTAATTTATTCAATTTGGTGCCTCTATTTTAAAATTTTCTAAGTTGATCCCTTATTTGCTTAACATATATTAAGCAATTTGATCTTTTTCGTTAAATTCCACGGTTAAGTTTGGTTAAATTACTCTTTTGATATCTCATTTGTTTTAATTTATTCAACTTGGTCCCTCTAATTTTACTTAATTTATGATTGATTCAAATTGAACATTTTTAAAATATAGGGACCCATTTGAATAAATTAAAACAAATGAGGGACCAAAAGAGTAACTTAGTCAAAACTTAACGATGAAACTTAATGAGAAGTGCCAAATTGCTTAACGTTTGGCAAGTAAGGGACCAACTTGAACATTTTTAAAATAGAAAAATCAAATTGAATAAATTAAAATAAATGAGAGACGAAAATAGTAATTTAGCCGAATTTTTTTATCTCTTTATTGAAATAATTATACGATAAAATATATATATTAAATTATTTATTTACCTATATATATATTAAATTAATGATTTGCCTATTAATGAAAAGAAGGTATTTACTATTTAGCAATATATGTATTTTATCTAATAAAATTATTTGCCACAAAATTAGTATTTATGAGAATTAAACTTTTACTTAAAAATGTTGTATGCCAATATTTATTATATATAAATTATTAATATTTTATTAGTATTTGTTAACAAAGAGGGAGAAAATATTGGCTGGCAGTGCTACACTCACTAAATTGTGTTGGTTGGTTGTATTGTCTGTTATTAAATATTTAATAATATTGTTACCGAAAAAAAATATTTAATAATATTTAATTTTTTTATTTATAATTTAATGATAATAGTAAAAAGAAAATATTTAATATAGTGTCATTGAAAGTTAAATTAATATGTATACCAAAGAAAAATAAACTTCATTAATATTACCATTAATGTTTCTGAAAACAAATTTACTTACATAATAATTTATTTATATATACACACACATACAAAATTGACAAAGAGAGAGTAAAAAGATAAGCAGGCAGTGCCACAAGCAAAATGAAGATCTCCATCCTAATCTTCTTCATTATCTTTCCCTTCGCATTTGCTGACCTACGCGTCGGCTTCTATGGCGCTAGTTGTCCTAGAGCAGAGGCCATCGTACGTGAAGTAGTGCAAAGGCAATTCGTCCAGGATAGATCCATTACTGGGGCCTTGCTTCGCATGCACTTTCATGATTGCTTTGTTAGAGTAAGACCCAATCTACTCCTTGCACACAGTCAATCTTGCTACAAGCACACCATTTCGTACATTATTTTTATTTTTGCATCAGCGTATAAATGCTCTCACAATGCATGTTTTTAACCCAATGCATGTTTTTTTGATTGGTTGATTTCTTCTTCTTTATTTTTTTGTCTTAATTTTGGTTGATTTCAATTTCTTGTTGACACCTACTCCATTTTTTAAGTCTTTATTCGATGTTTGATTGAGGAATATCATATGTAGAACAAAGTTTTTTTTTATGACAATGTTATAGGTAAGGAATATCCACTTGTGTTAGCATTGACTAATCTCTATCAGGAAACCTGTTGGGCATACAAAATTGGTTCTCCCCCCCAATCAGGTTTTCTCCATATACAAGAGACAGAATTCGAATTCCTGATCACTTGCCTAAGGTGCCCAAGTCCTTTACCATCCATCGGGACCAATCAGATTTTGATATACATAGGCCAAAGTTTGATAACTTTTTTCATAATTTTACTTTTTATAATGCAAAATATTTATATTTTACATTATAAAAATTGAAGTTATTTGAAAATTAATCAAAATAGATGTTGATTATATATTTTCAATGTTTCATTTAAAAAAATTACTGCATAAAATTCTGAGCGTAAATTAATGTTATGGTAAATATATTAATATAAAAAATTAGTGCATGAGATGCTGACGTTAAGGTGACCTCTTGAAAGTAGGAATCCCTTTGGTAGGGATCGAATCCGGGTCCAAAAAAATTGCTCACACACGTTCTCCTTTTAACACTGGTTTCAGGGTTGTGACGCCTCCATACTAATAGATCCAGATACATCAAGAAACAGGACATCGGAGAAAATGGCATCACCAAACAAAACCGCTCGTGGATTTGAGATCATTGATGAGATTAAGTCAGTCTTAGAAGAATCTTGCCCTTCAACAGTTTCGTGTGCAGATATCATAACCCTTGCCACGAGAGACGCAGTAGCTCTGGCAGGAGGACCAAGCTACTCCATCCCCACAGGAAGAAGAGATGGGTTTTTATCCGATCCCAATTTAGCTGAACAGAACCTTCCAGGACCATTTGCTTCTGTGCCACAGGCTCTGCAATTCTTCAACGCAAAGGGTTTGTCATTAGAAGACATGGTGACCCTTTTGGGAGCACACACGGTTGGTTTTGCTCACTGCAGTAACTTTGAGAATAGGCTCTCCAGCTTTAACGTAAGCCCTGATCCTACGATGGATCCTAATTTGGATGCTAGCTTGGTTCGGATATGTGGATCATCCAGTTCTCCAGTATCAGGAGACCCCTTTGTGGTTTTGGACGAAAACACACCTAAGGCATTTGACAGTATGTTTTACAGACAAACTCTTCGGAATAGAGCGATACTTCACGTCGATCAGCAACTGACTGTGGATCCATCAACAAGTGACATGGTCTCGAGTTTTGCAGCAAATGATGCTAGTTTTCAGCAAAGCTTTGCAAATGCTATTATAAAGATGGGGAGCATTGATGTTGTGGTTGGAAATGATGGAGAGATTAGAAAGAACTGCAGGGCTTTTAATTTTCCTAAGTAGAATTAATGTCCGTTGCCTATACTAGAAAACAACAGTTGCCTTCAAAATGTATACGGAGTTTATGAGTGATAATTATTAAATGATTCGAGCCTTGTTGCGTTGAAAAAATAATATAGGTAGAGCATCAGAAGATTCCAGCTACCCCAACATGTTGAATAAAAGTGTTAGGCAAAAGGAATGATTGCATTGATTAAACTCTTAAAAAGAAGGCTATGATGAAATATAATGAGGAGTCCAACAACTAATCTCTCTTTCTCTTTTCACGTGTGTATCCCTGTATAACAGATTGTCATGTGAGATTAGAGTAAAGATCCTCTTCATTTCTTAAAAGAATCAGAAATGAAGGATTCTATTACTATAATTTTGGATGTATAAAACACATAAAAGCCTAATAAATGTCACTTATTTTAGAAATATATGTTTTTATAAACCCAGAACTATAGTAATGGAGTCCTCCATTTCTTTTGTGAAATGGAAAGGATCTCAACTAGTCATATTAACATATAATAATCATAAGTGTCTAATATTTTTTTGGCTTAATTGCAGTTTTGGTCCCTGTAATTTCATAAATGGGCGATTTTGGTCCCTGTAGTTTCAATTGCTAAAATCAAGTCTCTAAACTTTCAAAATTAAACATTTTTGATCCTGTCGTTTGCCTTCCATCCAATTACTAACGGAGCTCGTTGATGTGGCCTGGGATTAGAGATGAGGCATTAGTTAATTAATTTAATTATTTTAATTAAGTTAATTAGTTAAAATAAAAAAAGTAAAACCTAAAAACCTAAATTAAGAAACGTAAAACCGAGTCGACCCTCACAAAGCAAAACGCAGAGCTGATGGGGTTATGTGATAGCACTCAACGTCTCCTTCTTACCTTGAACCTCCACGAGGAAACGGCGGAGACGATCGTGGTCCTGTGAGCGCGCCGCCTCTTCCGCCTTGAAACCTTGTTGGACCTCCGCGAGGAAGCGGTGTAGCTGACCGGGTAGGCACCTTGAACCTTCGCGGACCTTCACTGACAGCGGAGCTGATCCCGGACCTTCAACGACAGCGGCGCCTTGAACCTTTGCTGGAAGCAGACGCGGACCCTGTCTCCACCGCGTTTCATACCCAGACCCTTCAATGAGTTGAGAGTTGCAAACTTCATGATTTCATACCCAGAATCCCCATTATAAAAGCTTTGCTGAGTTGCAGTCTTAGTCATTTTTAGGGTGTTGGGAATTCATATTCAATGGATTGGGAATTCACTCCTGTTGAAAGGGTGTTGCTGAATTGCATTGTTAGTCATCTTTAGAGTGTCATTTTCAAGAGTTCTTCTGTAATGGGTTGGTTTTAGTCTAGCATTCACTTGTTACCAATTAGTAATGGATAATTCCCAATAATATAAATGAAAGTAGAAATTGATGTTGAAGCAAAAATTGATGCTTATTAGTACCTGTTATCGTACATTATTGTTGATGCAAGAATTGATGCTGATCAGTTCATGAATTTATTAAACACTGATATTCTTCATCACTTTGGCGTGGACTATCCAGATCTTCCGAGTCACCATCCTCATTAACAAAATCTTCTGTTGTTGTGGGCTTTTGGTTTCTTGAGACAGTTGCAGCTCTCACAGAGGATCCTCCAACACTCTCCTCAACATTTTCTCCTTCGGTAAAGATGCAAGCTGCAGTATGAGTACCTTGTGGATAAAATAAAGGACACATTAATATGATAAAAAATGAGTGAAATATGATATGTATATAACACATTGAAAATGTTAATGTGAGTATGTGAACACCCCATTTTGACCAGGTCCCTTTTGTTTTTCACTTAAGTTTAGAAAAATCCAAAAAAAATAAAAAAAAAAAGAGTCAAAATCATAAAAATGTAAATTTCTGAGAAAAATCCAAAAAAAGTGGACTTTTATTTTATTTCTTCATAAAAATCCAAAAAAAAAAAAAAAAAAAGAAACAATCACAAAAATATTTTGAGTTCCATTTATTTATTTAAGTTTGCCTTTGAAAAATCATAAAAATATTTGAGTTTTTGGTTACACCTTGTCTTAGAAAAATAAATAAATAAAAACATTTTATTTATTCATTCATCTATTCATGTCTTATTTATCTTGTTAATAAAAATAAAAATAAAGTGTTTTGGGCCAAAACCCATGTCCAGAACCAAACTCCTTGCTCCATGACCTTACCCATTTTTATGACCCAAACCCAGATTCCTTTTCCTCCTCCCTCACCCTTCTGAGAACCCTAGCCGCACCCCCTGCTCTCTAGTGCCAATTTCGCAACTCAATCTTTGCAGACGCGAGATTCTCGCATCATTTACAGCGATAAATCACTTCTCTCCTCTTAATCTTTCCTTTCTCAGTCGCATGCCAACCTAATCTCACGTTTGATACATGGTAAGCATCAATCCTTTCTTATTTTGCATCAAAATCATGAATTAATTGGGGATTTGTTTTGATTTTTCGTGGCAGATTAATGGCAGCACATTCGTGCCCCATAAAAAGGCCAAAGGCGAAAAATTGAGGGGGGCAGACTCTCAGACTCGGAGACCAACGGATAGAAAGAAAAATACACTAAGAGTGTGATACTTCCAGAGTTTCAGAGTGAACAAACCTGTGTGTGAGATAGAGGAGAAGGCATCAGCGTAGAAAAAAGGAACACACTCACATACAAAGGGAAGGTTCGAAAATTAAGGGCAGCAACACCCACACAAGCACGAAGAGGAGGGCGAGTGAGAGTTCAAAGGAGTACCACGGGAAGGTCACGTATACAGGGAGGAAGTGCAGATTTCTTTTGGGTTGAAATAGGGATATTGACCATAGATTTTCTTTTCTCTTCCTGTTAGAGCATAACTATCGGGTATTGCTCTATTTTTTTTTTTTTCTTTCTTTCTTCCTTCTTATTACTCTTTGAGCATGAATGGAGGTTAAAGTTTAATGCCCAACAGTATCGTTCTTTAGTGCATATAATCCATAGGTTCATGTATTTTGCTCACCTGCATACCATGTGTTTGATAAAAAAACGATGATAAACCATGACTCCAGCTCACGTTTACTAAAACCTTGGTTTGATATATTGGAAATCATTTGTGCTTTGAAAGTATTAAAAGCTATTCCCATTGATTAGTTTGTGCTAATTTGTTGATATGTTCTTCCATCATTTATCTTGGCATGAATTTAACAGCATAAGAAAAGGTTAATATTTGCATGTGAGTACTTTCTAAGTTTGTTGCCAAATCTTGATTGTCAACGGTGGTTTTCTTTTGGGTGGTTATCTGTAAGTAACTTGAAAACATATGTGGGTTATTGTATATATATTGGTTTTTAATCTAGACATGCCCATGTTTGTCTAAGAGAAAGTCTATATCCATTTGTGAGCAAAGCAATTTGATTATATTGAATGAAAAATCACCTGCTCACAACCTAGTCTTATTGTGATACACCAACATGCTCAGGTAAGTTCTTTTTCTTTCTTTCTTTTCGAAAAATAATAAAAATAAATGAATAGATAAATAATGAATGTTGGTTCTCTTGTATACTTGCTTTAACAAAATAAAAAGGGTAAAATAGATTGTCTGAAATTTATTCATTATTTGCACAATTAATTGGGTAACCGTTTTTTTAACGGATGCATCAAGGTGCTATGGAGTTAATTCTCCATCCTTCCTTGTGCATAATTGACTCCCGAACTTAATCTGGTTCCAAAGACCAATCTTTAAAAAGGGTTTTCCAATTTTTCCCATGTTTAAATAAAATTGGTGGCGACTCTACATGTTTTTAATAAAATCTCTTTTCCATTCGCCGTTCCCTTCGCGATCTTGGTCGCGACAGATGGCGACTCCACTGGGGAAAATTTTTAGAGAGTCAAGTCCATTAAAATTAATTGTGCAAATCTTTAATAAATTTTAACTTATTTGTTTTACCCTTTCTTTTTTCTTTTTTTTTGCTTTGTTTTGTTTCTCTATCCTTTATGAAAATTAAAAAAAAAAAATTTGAAAAAAGAGCAAAAAAAATGAAAAAAAAAAAGTCATTTGTGTTTTTTATATATGTTTTGCTTTTTTTTTTTCGTTTGTGTGTTTTAATTTTTTTTTTCCTCTCTCAAAATATAAAAAAAATATATAAAACAAAATTGGAAAAGATGAAAAATAGCATGACTTTTGTGTAAATATACTCTACTTTGATTTGTTTTGTGAGAATATACTTTGTTTTGATTTGTTTTATTTCTCTCTTTGTGTGTTTTGTTGATGATTCTTGTTGGTTGTTTTTTCAACCTTAGGGTAGATGATTTTTTTTTTCTTGGAATATATTATTTGAACTCTAGGGTAGATGACATTTGATTTTTGTATATATATGTGTGACTTTGTCTTGCAGGTTTTGTTTTTAGTTTTAGGATTTTACAGGTTTGTATGCCTCCAGCACACATATTACAATCACTCGTGTCACACATTTTCAACTCTATACCCGAGCTTGTGGAAGCCTTAGGAGTAGGCGGTGCCTCAACACTGTCATTGGAAGGCCTAGTGCCCCTCTGATATTTGTTGATTCACCACTCAGATTGTTATGAGTATCATGGATTAGTCATCCTGGAGGGTTTATCCCTACTTGTGGCTAGGATCATGAGCTGGGTCCCTGTCTTTCGTGATTGGGACAATCTGGGAGCCATGACCTTTAGAAGTCTAGAACCACCATTGCACTCATAGATTAACCTAGTGGCTGCCTAATTTAAGAGTCGTCATAGGTACCCTTGACTATAGGACCTCCCTCTTAGGACAATTGGAGGCGTGCATCTTCTCTCTTCTCTTTTATTCTTGATTATGTGTTTTATTTCGTTCTTCTTAAAAAAAAATGATAAAAAAAAGAAAAAAAGAATAGAAGATAAAAAAGGTAAATGGGTTCCCATCGCCTTGGGCCCAAATGATCCATCGAAAATGGGTCACAAGAGGGACAATGCATTAGACGTCCTATGTCCTTTGGGTTTACAACCCTATAAGGACTCCTTTTTGCATCGCATTTTTGTGCTTAGTTTCTCATTTTTTTTATTTTTTTTTTTTAACAAGTGAGTTCTTTTGTGAAGGAAAGATCCCGTTACAATCCACGTAGCAAGTAATGGAAATATCTCACTCTAGCAATGCGATCAGCTCAAGGAGGAACATTAGGATTGATGTGAAGGTAAATGATGTGAAGACCTTAATAGAAATCAGTCAGTTGATGCCAAAAGAGACACATTCAGGGTTTGCAAGCAAATACAGGAGAATTTTGGACTTGTTGTATATTCCTATAGATGTTGCGGGCTTGAGTGCTTTGGCCCAGTATTGGAATCCTACCCTGAGATGTTTTGAGTTGCCAAATTTGGATACGACACCAACTATAGAAGAATATGCTTACATGATAAGGATACCTCTTCCGAAGGAGCTTCATGTTTACCTCTACTATGGCCAACATGTCAGCGATGGGAAAGTGGCAGAATTATTAGGAGTTCAACCGAAGCCATCAGACAAAATGGAAAAAGGAATCGTCAAAGGCTTAAAGAGGAGATTCCTTGAGGTTTATCTCAAGGAATTGGCTCGACAACAAAATTGGGTTGTTTTCCATCGAGTGTTAGCTTTGACCGTTTATGGATTGGTGTTGTTTCCTTTTATACCAGGCATGGTGGATTATGCAGCTATGGATGTCTTTTACAAAGTTGAAGAGTATGCTGTGAATCCCGTCCCTGCTATTTTGGCAGAAACGTTCCTCTCACTGCAAGTTTGTCATGAAAGTCAGCAAGGTAAATTGCGGTGTTGCACACAATTGATGTATGTTTGGATCGTGACTCATATGTATGCTCGCAAGCACATTAGCGAGACGGATGACCCTTTGAAGAGATTCCACCGCATACCAGTAAAGCCAAATAAATCCTATGAGTGGAAGCGAGAGTTTGATGAGATTGATTCAGAATCCTTTAATTGGATGTGCCCATGGTACAGAGGAGATACTGTTATTTTCAGCTGCGGGAATTTCTCGAATGTCCCCTTGATGGGGCCAAGAGGTTGTGTTTCATATTCTCCAGCACTTGTGATTCGACAACTAAAGTGGACTCAACGTGAACCTCCTGAAGAAGTGATGGGTGGGATCTCTTTCTTATTCCAAGATTGCGAAGTTGTCAAGAATACATCAATAGCGATTAGATTGGCTTGGAGTAATATCCGTATAGTGGGATCAACTGAGTTGGGGAGGCAAATCATTGCTCACACTAGAAACTACCTAGCTTGGAGGAAAGCAAGGAGAGAGAACATCACCGATCCTAAGCCGATCCCACACCATGATGAGATTCCTCAGACTGAAGCACAGTTGCTAGAGAAGACTGAGATTTTGAAGGCTCAGATGGGGGTGGTAGAGGAGGTGAATCAAACGGCTCGAATCACCATTGCCACGCTACAACACGAAGTCCATAAGTTAAACATGAAGGTAGAACGGTTGAAAGATAAATGTGCGGATGCATATGAAGCTGCCGGTCCAGCAAAGAGGGCGAGAAAAGAGAATGTTAAAGGGTCAGAAGTCCGAGGGTTGCGAGCAAGGGTAGAAGATCAAGAAAGAGCACTGACAAAAACTCTCAAAGAAAAATAAAAGTTGGAGGCAAACATTGGGGTACATGTCCAAACGATTAAGATATTGGAGGAAAGAATAGGATCCTTGCGAGAGGCGTTTGCCCATACTGAGCACTACTCTGATCAAGGTTGGAATGCAGCTGCAACATATCGCGAATCATTGGCAAAGGCACAAGAGAAGGAAGACCAACTGTGGATGAGGATGCGAAAGCTTGAAAAAGAGAAAAAGCAATATGAGGATGAGATCCGTCAGCAAGAAGAATGGTTAGAAGATTGGCATGTAGTGGCAGAGAAACTGAAGACTGATAGAAATGCTTGGAAGAGAAGATATGAATACTTGTTAGGAAGCTTGCAATACCATGCTTCTCGATTCATGGGTCGCCTCGAGGAGGCGTCCATTCAGGTTCACATGAGCGCTGAATCTCTAATACCTCCAAAAGTAGCCAGCTTCATAAAGTATTGTAGAAGTCTTGCTAGTGGATTCAAAAAGAGAACCTCGAAACTTTTGATGTAATTTTTGTTAAATGTCGGACGTTGTACTGCTCTTCAATCAAATAAAAGTTATCTTTCACGTTATGTCCATCGATGAATTCTCCTTTACTTTCCTCTTTGTGTGACAAGTTTGCCTGCATGGTTGCATTGCTAGTGAGTGATGCAATCCATTGAGGGATGCACGCCCTCATGGATATGTCATCAACCACGCACAATCTAAGGGGGACGTACCCCTAGAGTTGTGCATGGGATGGAAATTTCTTGCTACAGAGGCGGTCTTTCCTTGACAAAAAGAATTGATAAGTGTGAATGAGATAGACGTAACTTTGATTTTACTAATTAAATTTCTTAATGTATTCGTATAGGTTAAAATTAGAAAATTCAGGAACCATTGCGCGACCCAGGAAAGACGACACCAATCAAACCCGAGTTCACAACACCCGATCTCGGACTAGAATGGCTGATAAGAATGTCGAGGTGGGAAGAAATTTGAGCTTAGAATTAGATGAAGTAAGGGGAAGAGTAGCTGAGATGACTGAAACCCAAGCAAGGCTGGAGGCGATATTGCAAGATATGAGAGAATCTCTCAATAGGCTTGGCGCAAATAGAGGTGCAAATGAAGATGATCCCTATGTGAGTGTACAGCCGGCCCTTTCCACAGTATCGGCACCTATGTTTTCAAGCATCAACACAGTTCTTACTCAGGAAATGCGTGCCCATGAACAACAGCAACACACAGCACCAATAATTCTTCCCATTGGAGAAGGATACCGCCCTTTCGAGAATGCCTATCATGAAGCTCCTGGATATGCAGGACCCACATGGGAGCAACCCCATATATCCATCCCCGGACCGTTCATAGGAGCTCAGGTAGAGAAGGATAAGGTGAAAGATGAGTGGATGGAAAAGATGGAAGAACAGATAAAGGCGATAAAAGGATTAAGTACCTATGGCCCTCTAAAAATAGAAGAACTTTGTCCTGCCACAGATGTGTTGATACCTAAGGATTTTAAGATCCCTGATTTTTCAAAGTATGATGGAAGTGGGAATCCTCGTTTTCACCTTATCAGCTATGCCATCAAAATGACCATCTGGTCAAAGGAAGACAAGTTCCTCATTAGCTTCTTTCATGAGAGTTTGACAGGTATTGCGTTAGAATGGTACCTTCAACTAGACCACTCTAAGATTTCGCGATGGACGGAATTGGCTGACTTGTTCATGGACCAGTATAAGTTCAATTTAGATGCAGCTCCTACCCGTGAACAACTGACCGCAATGCAGAAAAGAAATGAGGAATCCTTTAAAGTATATGCACAAAGGTGGAGAAGTTTAGCAGCACAAGTTCAGCCCCCGTTGACATTATCAGAAATGTGCTCATACTTTTTGGGAACTCTCGGGACCCCTTTTATAGGGGCAATGGCAGGAGCGGCTTACAGGGATTTCTCCGACTTGATTGCTGCAGGAGAAAGAATTGAATTTTTAGCGAGAGCTGGGAAACTACCGGTTGAGGCAGAAAGTAGTGCACCTAAGAAGGGATTCCAACCAAAGAAGAAGGAAGCTGAGGCGAATTATGTACAACACCAACAGAATGTTGGACCTCGACATGTTCCCTCATACCCAACGTACCAAGCACCATATAACCCGGACCTTCACATCCCATACCTTCAAACACCACTCTACCCACCTCAACAAGCCTTGCCAAGCACCACTCAACCACAAAACTAGATAAATAATGTCCCCGCGCCTCAGCCATATAACCCTACTCGCCCCGCATGCACCCGTTATCCCCCTGCATTCCAACCATATCGCCCAACCTATAATCGACCAAATTTCCAAGACCAAGGACACCCTACCACTCCAAACCTGCCACCTTTCCCTAGACTATCCGTTTCCAATGCAGAATTATTCCAACAATTGTTCGACCGTCATTTGATTGCTGGGAAACCTATACGTCCCCTTCAACCTCCTTTCCCTGCTTGGTACAATCCAAACTTGGCCTGCAAATATCACATGGATGTCTCAGGGCACTCCATTGAAGATTGCGAAGCCTTTAAGACGGCAATGAGAAAACTAATCGCTTGTGGAAGATTGGGGTTTGAAGAGGAATCGGGGCCTAGCATTGTTAACAATCCAATCCCAAGCCATAATGTGGAAAACAGGGTGAATAGCTTGGAAGTAGAGGGGTATCAAGTCAAGAAGGTCCTCCACTTACGAACGCCTATGCAAGAGGTGTTTGATGGACTAAAGAAAGCAGGGTATGACATCGTCGCGCCGGGGGTGCCAATAGAAGAAGAAGAAGAAAAGGATGATGGAATTTTGAATTGTGTTTATCACCATGGGCAGGCAGGACATGACATTGAGAGCTGTTGGGACTTTAAGGTCCGAGTTCAGGGACTACTAACTCTGGGAGTGATACAAGCCAGGCGAGGTATGTTTGAGGGAATCAACGTAGTCGAAAAGGTTGTACACCGAGTGCCACCCCTTAATAAGGCTCTGACACCAGAAAAAGTGATCTTAAGGGTAAAAAAGCCAGTTCCTTTTGGTTATGACGACACTCATGCTGTGCCATGGAACTATGAAACAAAAGTTGAGCTGACGGCTGTAGGAGAGACTTCGAAGACCCAAGTTGCTAATGTGATAAGGATCGGGGGTATTACGAGGAGTGGGCGATGTTATGGCCCTCAAGAAGAAGAAATAAAGAAGAATTCCAAAGATAAAAAGAAGAATGAAGCTGTGGAGGAAGAGGAAGAAGAGTTCCTGAAGATCATGAAGCAAAGTGAGTTTGATGCGATGGAACAGTTAAAAAAGACTCCAGCCAGGATTTCTCTCTTATCACTTATTCTAACATCAGAATTGCACCGTAAGGCGTTGTTGAGGGTGTTGGGTGAAGCTTATGTCAAGCCTGATGTCACTCCCGAAAATGTGGTAAACATGGTAGATCCGGTGAAGTGCGTCAACATGATTACTTTTTCGGAAGATGAGGTGGTTCCAAGGCAGGGTAGTGGGCCCAAAGCCCTGCACATTACTTTAAAGTGCAGAGGTTTTGTGATTGCGAAGGTACTCATAGATGGCGGCTCGGCATTGAATGTGATTCCAATGTCTACTCTGGAGCAACTGAACATGGGTATAACAGATTTAACACCACAAGAGATGATTGTGCGGGCCTTTAATGGAACAACCAGAGGAATTTTAGGGGAAATAACTCTGCCAATTGAAATAGGGCCTAGTTGTTTCCCTGTCCTATTCCAAGTCATGGAAATTCAACCAGCATATACTATGCTTCTAGGAAGGCCTTGGATTCATAGCGCTGGAGTTGTTCCCTCAACATTGCACCAATGCTTGAAGTACATCCACAATGGGGCGGTAATTACCATTCGTGGTGAAGAAGAAATCATGCTGACAAAACCCGTTTCAGTACCTTACATAGAGAATACAGAGCGAATTGAAGATAACTCTTTGCACAATTTTGAAGTTTTGAGGTCAGAGATCCAGAGGAAAGAGCCACTAATAAAGAATGTGAATGAAGTGATATTTCGTATTATGGAGAGGAGTGGATACCAGAAGGGAAGAGGCTTGGGGTCTAAGCTTCAAGGGATCCCACAACCGATTGAAGCCATTTCCAGAGATGGAAAGTATGGACTAGGGTATGAACCTTCTCTGGCAGAAAAAATGAAGATCACGACTCTCAGAGGAAGAAAAGAAGGAGAGGGAGAAAACAAGCATGTTCCCATCTAAAGGAGACTTTCCCAACACCAGCTGAAGTGATCAAGTCAGAAAAGTTGACCTCCCCTCATTTCACCATCAGTGCACTTGAAGAAGAGCAAGAAGAAAACCATGTTATCTATCTCTCTGGTGACAATGAAGTTCTTAGCAATTGGCGGTCTGAACCATTTGTTGATGTTATTTCCATAAAGTAATTATCTCTTTGTACAAGAAATAAACTGGTGTTTACTTTAATTGAGACATAAATAAAATGTGTTAGCATGATTTTCCAGCATGTTTTCTCGTTGTTCCACTCTTTTACTTCCTCTATTCATTACTTTATATTGCTTACACCTTCTTCCACAAATAAAACTCTTGTCTATATTGTTCCTATTGCAAAAAATTTTTTTCAGGAATCTCTCTCCCACTGAAAGTTTGCTTCATAAAAGGAACCCTGAAGCCTTATTTATTGATTCCTTTGCGACTGCGGATGAAGATGATCCTGGGTCTGATGATGAAGAAGAAGCAATTGAGGAGTTCTCCAAGTTGATGGAACACTCTGAAAAAGGGTTCAGTTTGAATGATGAGGTCATAGAAATGGTTAATATGGGGACCAAGGAAGACAAGAAAGAGTTGAAGGTAGTGGATAACCCAGAGCGTGCAGAAATGGTTGCACTATTCAAAGAGTATCTGGATGTGTTTGCATGGTCCTACAGAGATATGCCAGGTTTAGATCCAATGATAGCATCACATAAAATCCCATTGTACCCAGATATGGTGGCTAAAAAACAAAAATTGAGGAGGATGCATCCAGAAATGTCGCTTAAGATCAAGGAGGAGGTAACTAAACAACTGGACGCTGGTTTCCTGGAAGTGTCAAGACATCCGGAGTGGGTAGCTAATATTGTGCCGGTACCAAAGAAGGATGGGAAGGTCAGGATGTGTGTGGATTACAGAGATCTGAATAAAGCCAGTCCAAAAGATGATTTCCCGCTCCCTCATATCGATATCCTCGTAGACAGTACAGCAAGGAACCACAGGTTCTCTTTCATGGATGGATATTCTGGATACAATCAAATCCTCATGGACGTTAATGACAAGGAGAAGACAACTTTTACCACTCCTTGGGGAACTTTTTGTTACAAGGTAATGCCTTTTGGTTTGAAGAATGCCGGGGCCACCTACCAACGTGCTATGGTGGCATTGTTCCACGATATGATGCATAAAGAAATGGAGGTGTACGTGGATGACATAGTGGCCAAATCCAAGGAAGGAGAAAGTCATGTAGCAGTTCTGCGGAGGCTATTCAAGAGACTGAGGAAGTACAAGTTGAGACTCAACCCTACAAAATGTGTGTTTGGGGCATCAACTGGGAAGTTGCTTGGTTTTGTTGTTAGCAGAGAAGGAATAAAAGTGGACCCAGACAAGGTAAAGGCGATAAGGGACATGCCCACTCCCAAGAATGAGAAGGAAGTAAGAGGTTTTTTGGGAAGATTGAATTACATTGCACGGTTTATTGCTAACCTAACTAGCACGTGTGAGCCGATCTTCAAGCTCCTGAAGAAGAATAATCCTGGAAGTTGGAATGAGGAGTGCCAAGAAGCCTTCGACAAAATAAAAGCATATCTGCTTAGTCCTCCAGTATTGTTGCCACCGATTCGAGGTCGTCCACTGATATTGTATCTCACTATATTACCAACCTCAATGGGGGCAACGCTAGGGCAATATGATGAATCTGGCAAGAAAGAACAGGCGATTTATTATCTGAGCAAAAAATTTAATGACTGTGAAGCCCGGTATATGGCAATTGAGAAGACTTGTTGTGCATTGGTGTGGACATCCAAGAGGCTCAGGCAGTACATGTTGTATCACACTACTTGGCTAATCTCTCGAATGGACCCTTTGAAGTATATCTTCGAAAGTCCTCACATCTCCGTAAGGGTTTCAAAGTGGCAAGTGATATTATCAGAGTTTGATATTAAATACATGACTCGAAAGTCCATCAAGGGAAGTGCGATTGCTGACCATTTAGCTGAAAACCCTCTCGACGGTGGACAACCAGTTACATACGAGTTCCCAGATGGAGAGATATTGTCATTAGAGGAAGATGAAGCCGAAAATGAGAATGTGTGGAAGATGTATTTCGATGGAGCAGTTAATATGCACGGGAGAGGTATAGGAGCAGTAGTGGTTTCGCCAAATGGCAAGCAGTACCCAGTGGCCATTAAGCTTGAATTTGAATGCACCAATAACATCGCGGAATACGAAGCATGTGCAAGTGGATTACAAGCAGTAATTGACCTTGGAATAAAAAAATTGAAGGTCTTTGGGAATGCAGCTCTAATTATTTATCAAGTCAATGGCGAATGGCAAACCAAAGACTCCAAGTTGATTCCATATCAGAAGTACTTGACTCAGTTGATTGCGAAATTTGATGATATTACCTTTTCGCATTTAACTCGAGACAAGAATCAGTTCGCAGATGCTTTAGCCACGTTAGCTGCTATGACCAAGCTGGACATTTGTACCACCGTCCAGCCTATCCAAGTGAAGGTCCAGGGCGAACCGGCATATTGTGCCCATGTGGAGGAAGAGCCCGATGGTAAACCTTGGTATCATGACATCAAACAGTATATGCAGAGTAGGGCATACCCAGCTGAAGCAAATGAAGGGACCAAGAAGACTATTCGCAGGTTATCCATGGCCTTTTATCTGGACGGAGAAGTTCTATATAAAAGAAACCATGATGGGGTCCTCTTAAGATGTGTTGATGCTCGTGAAGCCCGAACTGTCATGACAGAAGTACATGAAGGGATATGTGGAACACATGCCAATGGTCATATGATGGCACGCAAGATTTTACGGAGTGGTTACTACTGGTCAACCATGGAAACAGATTGCTTGGAGTATGTCCGGAGATGCCATAAATGCCAGATATATGCAGATTGAATCAAAGCTCCTCCATTCCAACTGCACAATTTGGTGTCCCCTTGGCCCTTCTCTATGTGGGGAATAGATGTCATCGGGCCAATCAATCCTAAGGCTTCAAACGGGCACCGTTTCATCTTGGTGGCAATGGATTACTTCACAAAGTGGGTAGAAGCGGCATCATATGCCAGTATCTCTCAAAAGGTGTTCACAAAGTTCCTCAAAAGAGATGTCATTTGTCGGTACGGAATATCTGAAAGGATCATTACGGACAATGCTTCCAATCTTAATGGGGCAGAGGTACAGAAGTTGCTCGAGACCTTCAAAATCAAACACCATAATTCTGCTCCTTATAGGCCCCAAATGAATGGTGCGGTAGAAGCGGCCAACAAGAATAGTAAGAAGATTGTCGCTAAAATAGTCGTGAATTATAAAGATTGGCATGAAATGTTACCCTATGCTTTGCATGCGTATCGCACCAATATACGTTCAAGTACCGGGGCAACACCCTTCTCATTGGTGTATGGAATGGAGGCTGTCTCCCCCATAGAAGTTGAAATCCCTTCATTAAGAGTGTTGATGGAAGCAGACTTGGAAGAATCCGAGTGGATGAAGGCTCGGTATGATCAATTGAACATGATTGAAGAAAAAAGATTGGTGGCCCTTTGTCACGGACAATTATATCAAAGAAGAATGGCTAAAGCCTTTAATAAGAAAGTTCGTCCTAGGGAGTTTCAACCAGGCGATTTGGTACTAAAGAAGATACTCCCCAATCAAGAAGACGCTCGAGGAAAATGGGCGCCCAATTATGAAGGGCCATATGTTGTAAAGCAGGCATACTCAGGCGGAGCATTGATCTTAACAGATGAAGACGGGCAAGAGTTACCAAGGCCCATAAACTCTAATGCTGTGAAAGAGTTTTATGCCTGATAAAAAAAAAAAAATTGCTCGCTAGGGCGAAAACCCGTAAGGGCGGCTTAGGCAAAAGTTAGGGCAGAAAAATGTCCGTTAGGTTGAAAACCCGTAAAGGGCAACCTAAGCAAAAATTAGGGCAAAGAAAATAAATCTTGGGCTGAAAACCTGCAAGGGCAGCTTAAGTGAAGAAAATAGCACAAAGGCCACCACACTGAGGCAATTTTGCTTGTGATTGGGTACATGGGTGCGAAGAAAATTGTTGGAGGGTTAAAGGAGGAATGCACATCAAGAGAAGTTGAGACTAAGGCCAGGGCTTGCGACGTCAGTGGCCGATGGGAATCATCTGAATGAGGATCAAGGAGCCGATACTGGGGCAAATTTTTTATGTGGTTATCATATTGTATTCCTTTCCTCTTATTCGCTCTTATCCTTTGTGTTCCCCTTGCACTTCCCCTCCCCATGTTATCCTTTCTGATTCCCTTATGTATAATCCAAAGTCACATGTGAATGCAAAAGTTTATTCATGACCCCTTTGTGCTCAAATCATGTTTTATGCATTAAAATTATGTCTCAATCAAAGTAAATATGAGTTTGATAGTATGATTTGATAATTTTAATGGTGACTTTAATGAATGGTTTGGACCAACAAAGACTCAGCACTTCAAAGTCAATATGTAAGATGACAGTGCACGCCGAGTGGGGGACTTAAAAGAATAAGGAAAGTCTCCACAGGTCACAGTCCAGAATAAATCTCTTTGACTGCGCCTTTTGCAAAAGAAACCATGTCATCAAAGGGAATAAATGGTGCTTCAACTCAAAGGTGCTAGTGAACAAGGGTATGATTGGTCAAAGTTTTCCTGGGAAGCGTTTGGTTCCAGTTTGTCTAAAGAAAAGGTAAAATAGAAATAAAGAGAAAGTTTGATTTTGAGCTCAAAGGCTCATTGCAATTTAATTTTCGGGATCAGAGGCCCATTACCATTTAATTTTCGAGCTCAGAGGCTCTTTGTCTTTTATTTTTTGGGATCAGAGGCCCATTGTTATTTAATTTTTGAGCTCAGAGGCTCATCGCAATTTAGTATCTTTGGGATCAGAGGCCCACTATCATTTATTTTTTCAAGCTCAGAGGCTCATTGTCATTTAATTTTTGGGAACAGAGGCCCACTGTCATTTAATTTTGAGCTCAAAGGCTCATTGCCATTTAATTTTTGGGATCAGAAGCCCATTACCATTTAATTTCCGAGCTCAGAGGCTCATTATTATCTTTTTGGGATCAGAGGCCCAATGTCATTTGATTTTCGAGCTCAGAGGCTCATTGTCATTTAATTTTTAGGGATCAGAGGCCCACTGCCATTTAGTTTTCGAGCTCAGAGGCTCGCTTTCATTTTTGGGATCAAAGACCCACTATCATTTAATTTTCGAGCTCAGAAACCCACTGTCCTTTAATTTTTCGGGATCAGAAGTCCATTAATTTTCTGTCGCTTGGTGTCGCATGCACTCTCAAACAAAATGTGTGTTCTTTTCTTTACTCGTTCCTTCCTATCATCACATGAACAGTCGTGACTCTTTATGTCATCTAGTAAGCAACAAGTAAAGAAGGGGCAACTGTGAACACCCCATTTTGACCGGGTCCCTTTTGTTTTTCACTTAAGTTTAGAAAAATCCAAAAAAAATATAAAAAAAGAGTCAAAATCATAAAAATGTAAATTTTTGAGAAAAATCCAAAAAAAGTGGACTTTTATTTTATTTCTTCACAAAAATCCAAAAAAAAAAAAATTAAAAAAAAAAAAGAGAAAGAATCACAAAAATATTTTGAGTTCCATTTATTTATTTAAGTTTGCCTTTGAAAAATCATAAAAATATTTGAGTTTTTGGTTACACCTTGTCTTAGAAAAATAAATAAATAGAAACATTTTATTTATTCATTCATCTATTCATGTCTTATTTATCTTGTTAATAAAAATAAAAATAAAGTGTTTTGGGCCAAAACCCATGTCCAGAACCAAACTCCTTGCTCCATGACCTTACCCATTTTTATGACCCAAACCTAGATTCCTTTTCCTCCTCCCTCACCCTTCTGAGAACCCTAGCCGCACCCCCTGCTCTCTAGTGCCAATTTCGCAACTCAATCTTTGCAAACGTGAGATTCTCGCATCATTTGCAGCGATAAATCACTTCTCTCCTCTTAATCTTTCCTTTCTCAGTCGCGTGCCAACCTAATCTCACGTTTGATACATGGTAAGCATCAATCCTTTCTTATTTTGCATCAAAATCATGAATTAATTGGGGATTTGTTTTGATTTTTCGTGGCAGATTAATGGCAGCACATTCGTGCCCCATAAAAAGGCCAAAGGCGAAAAATTGAGGGGGGCAGACTCTTAGACTCGAAGACCAACGGATAGAAAGAAAAATACACTAAGAGTGTGATACTTCCAGAGTTTCAGAGTGAACAAACCTGTGTGTGAGATAGAGGAGAAGGCATCAGCGTAGAAAAAAGGAACACACTCACATACAAAGGGAAGGTTCGAAAATTAAGGGCAGCAACACCCACACAAGCACGAAGAGGAGGGAGAGTGAGAGTTCAAAGGAGTACCACTGGGAAGGTCACGTATACAGGGAGGAAGTGCAGATTTCTTTTGGGTTGAAATAGGGATATTGACCATAGATTTTCTTTTCTCTTCCTGTTAGAGCATAACTATCAGGTATTGCTCTGTTTTTTTTTTCTTTCTTTCTTCCTTCTTATTACTCTATGAGCATGAATGGAGGTTAAAGTTTAATGCCCAACAGTATCGTTCTTTAGTGCATATAATCCATAGGTTCATGTATTTTGCTCACCTGCATACCATGTGTTTGATAAAAAAACGATGATAAACCATGACTCCAGCTCACGTTTACTAAAACCTTGGTTTGATATATTGGAAATCATTTGTGCTTTGAAAGTATTAAAAGCTATTCCCATTGATTAGTTTGTGCTAATTTGTTGATATGTTCTTCCATCATTTATCTTGGCATGAATTTAACAGCATAAGAAAAGGTTAATATTTGTATGTGAGTACTTTCTAAGTTTGTTGCCAAATCTTGATTGTCAACGGTGGTTTTCTTTTGCGGGGTTATCTGTAAGTAACTTGAAAATATATGTGGGTTATTGTATATATATTGGTTTTTAATCTAGACATGCCCATGTTTGTCTAAGAGAAAGTCTATATCCATTTGTGAGCTAAGCAATTTGATTATATTGAATGAAAAATCACCTGCTCACAACTTAGTCTTATTGAGATACACCAACATGCTCAGGTAAGTTCTTTTTCTTTCTTTCTTTTCGAAAAATAATAAAAATAAATGAATAGATAAATAATGAATGATGGTTCTCTTGTATACTTGCTTTAACAAAATAAAAAGGGTAAAATAGATTGTCTGAAATTTATTCATTATTTGCAAAATTAATTGGGTAACCGTTTTTTTAACGGATGCATCAAGGTGCTATGGAGTTAATTCTCCATCCTTCCTTGTGCATAATTGACTCCCGAACTTAATCTGGTTCCAAAGACCAATCTTTAAAAAGGGTTTTCCAATTTTTCCCATGTTTAAATAAAATTGATGGCGACTCTACATGTTTTTAATAAAATCTCTTTTCCATTCGTCGTTCCCTTCGTGATCTTGGTCGCGGCAGAGTACCTTGCAGATCTAGTGTCTCCAGAGGCAATACAGTGGTCCAATCCCAGCTCTCATTATAGTCACTATCATCCAACGATACATTGCTCACACTATCCACTTCATCTTCTTTGTTTGCATCATAATATTCGTCTTCGCTCTCAGAATCTTCTCCCCCAGAAAAATCACCATCAGTCTCACTTCCAGAGATTTCATGTACAAGTACTTCACCCACCCCTCCAACCTCTTCTTCTCCTCCTAAATTACCCCCCCTCTCAGCTACTTTCTCCCCTCCTAAAACGGGCGTATCTATTAAATGTTCAACATAAATATCTACCTCATCATACCCCTTTACATCTTTTGCAAATTGAAGGACCTCAACATCATTATTAAGTGGCCTCAACCCATTACTTAGGTCATATTTTGGATGTCTATACCAAATGCACTTAAATAATGCATGACCAAAGCTTTTTACATACTTTGCTATCTCTATGGCAGACATCTCATCTACATCCCACCCCCACGTGTCTACATTACACTGCCCACCAAAATATTTAGTAACTGGATGAGACACAAAATAACCCTCGTGGTGTGTTCTTAACCTAACTCTATTACATGTGGATGGCCTGTAAATAAAGCAAGAGTATTAAAGTGATATAAGAGAGTGACCATTGTTTATCATTTAACAAACAATCTGGGACCACAAGACAACTTTAAATATCACTAAAGTAAAAAATTGTTACCTGAATGTGTAGTTGTCAGGAAGCTTTTCTACATGCACCCCAACAACATTTGTCCCTACCGTCATCAGCCATTGCAGCCTTGTCCAGCCTTGTGGTCCCTCCTATCACTCAAAACCCACGTTTCTTTGTCAAACTCAAAGCAAGAAAACAAGTTGAAATCCCTAACCCTTTTTGCCCAGGAAACCCACGCCTCCATCTGTTTCCTATTCTTAGGTCTTAGTTCAAACTTTAGAATATTAAGTATTGTTGAGTGCTCTGTGTTTTACTTTCGTTCCATGCATTTTTTTTATTTCAACTAATTAAATTAATTAAAATAATTAAATTAATTAACTAATGCCACGTTACTAATCCCGGGCTACGTCAGCGAGCTCCGTTAGTAATTGGATGGAAGGCAAATGGCAAGACCAAAAATGTTTAATTTTGAAAGTTTAGGGACTTGATTTGAGCAATTGAAACTATAGAGACTAAAATCGCTCATTTATGAAACTACAGGGACCACAACTGCAATTAAGCCTATTTTTTTTATATTCAAAAACATATATTAAAAAGGTGAATTCTCTGGTACCTCAAGTGTAACTTACTCTGCCTAGGTGGTCCAATCAAATGGTGATAATCATTTGACTTGACTCATTAACATGACTCATTTAATTGAAATGACGCATTCTGATTGGACAGGGTAATTTTTACCTCAAAATTATTAGAGATATCGGAGAAAGCACCTATTAGAAAAGAGAATGAAGGTTACTCTAACCCATATATATACAAGAATCAACCAGAAGTTCACAAATAAAGTAGCATGCAAAAACATCACAATGATGAAAGTCATCCCAATTATGTTGATACCAAAATCACCAAACAATAATCTGCAGCACACCAATTAAAAAAAACAATGAACCAAAAAATTGTCCAACCGTACAAAAACTAACAAATACAAAAACCATGTTATTCAACCCCTAATTTAACAGCCATTAACTGAAACTTGAGCAAACCAAAATAGAAGCAACACTCCAACGATGCAGCAGCTCGTGTTATTGAGATGCAAGGCAGCAACAACAAAGCAAAAAATCAGGCTGAAACAACCGAAGCAAAGCATAAATGATAAACTCAAAACTTCCTCCTCCAACATAACACAACAACTAAAAACCCTGCCAGCAGAAAGAAAACCACCAACACATGAAGCAGATGCACATTTCCTGACATTTCTTGAGAACAGGCTGATAAAACTTGATCCAACATCAAGAAAAAGAAATCAAGAAGAGGAAGGACAACACCTCGTATACTCAACCGGGTTAACGCACTAATCAGAAAAAGGCATCTTAAAATCAATTGAGAAATCTGAATAAAACCTCAACGAATACTTCATATAATTCAAAATACATTTTCGTTTGAAATAATAGTTACAAATTATCATACTTTTATACATCTGACATGTCACTAGGCTATACAACTATCTACCTCACTGGACCCACTATACCATAAAACAAAGGCACTAAAAACTAGTACATCTGAATTCGTTATCATCTTCAATCTTCACTTTCCTTTGTTTGCGCCTGCATCAACAATCTGATTGCACCACTATAATGAGACCACGTCTCAATCAGGAAATCACAATCATAATACATCACAAAATAGTGGTACAACTAGCTGGGTGGGTGCCGAAAAATCCCCCTCAACCCATCCTCATCCATTGATCTTTTTATAATCCATTGGTCAGACTCTATTTCTAATTAATAACTCACTGATGTAATTAGTAAATCATGTGCCCCTAAACCTTTCAAATGCGCCATCACATTCACGTTAGTCTTTTGCCCGCCATTTCCAGTAGCACGTTGTCATCACATTCACGTTAGTCTTTTGCCTACCGTTTTTAGTAGCATGTTGTTCTCGTATCTCTATTTCCTGCATCTCATTGTTTTAATTCATCATATCTTTTGATAGGTAAAAGACGAAATTAAATTATCTCTATTTTTAATACATTTTAAATATATTTTCAGGTTAATTAATAATGGATATGCACTCCATCAAATTTTCTCACACAACAGCAAATACTAATCTCAATTCGAACAATAGATCGGTAAAGCATTTTGAAGAAGAGAATCTTATTGTTGAAGAAGAGCCATGCAATGCTATTGTTGAAGAAGAGAATGTTGAAGAGCCACATAATGATATTGTTGAAGAAGATAATATCGAGCCTCACGTTGGAATAGAATTTCATTCTTTGGAAGAAGCTATAGAATTTTATAAATTATTTTCTAAGGCAAAAGGATTTGGGATTCTTACGTGATCCAGTAAGAACTATTGCATTGTGGTGTGTCTTAGGGAAGGTCAACGTCCCCTCATACTTTGAATTCTCAAATACTCCTCAGCAGACTCGCGGTTTTCAGAGAAATTTTTATCATAGTGTTTTTTCTACGAATTTGATGTTTTTGAACAAACACACAGTCAATATCCATTTCATTCACAATTTTTTCAACACTAACAATGGCATTTGCAAATCCAGATTCTCTATATTTTTCCAAACAGTTAATCAACCCTTTCACTAGTTTTATAACCACATCAATACGCATGATTTTGTTTGCATTTTTTTGCTAACTTCATTAACAGTAGTTAACAGCTCAAACCAAATAACCATAGGTAATAAAAACTCAAAGTTTCCAATTCCATGAATTGCTAAAGATTCAGCTTCACTCTTAATTTTTGGATCATTATCTTGTTCAACTAGTCAAAGTAAGGCTTCTCTTATGACTGAAGCTTGAGTTTTAATTGCGCACACACTATTCACATGACTTTCCCAAAGTGTTTGTTATGACACACCCCCTTCTGGGACATCACATGGTAACCCGTAGCGGAAAATAAAACTTAACTAATTTTGTACTGGTTACTTTCGGAAAATAAGATTTTCTAAGTATTTAACTTATTTCAAACATCCGTGATAAAATTTTTCTTCTAACTTAGCATATCACACTTCAACGTAACTTAAACACGCACTTATATAACATCAAACAGTGCATACATATTAGGGTACTATAAATTTATACATAAGGCTTTATATAGACGGCCATTCACAAAAAAGTCATGGCTTTCAGTAGCCAGAACAATTAACGAAATGTTATTCAAAATAATAGGACTTATCCTATAGCTGGTCCACCTCTAATATGTTGTGACTCCTCGTACATCACCCTCCTCTGCATACTCAAGCGTTAGGGAATGGATCCCCGAATGCTCCAGTGGCATCTTGGAACTCATCTAAAGATGTAAGGGTGAGATACCAATATATGGATTTCAAACGCGATAACTACATGTACAACACACCAACAACATATAGGTATACATGGATAATTGCAATACAATAAGTAGTTTATCACAGGATTTCATACCCGACAGTCATTGTCATTTTTAAAACAAAATGCATGACACTTCACTATTCATATCTAGTTCTTTACTTAATCTCTAGAGATCCCAACACCGTGGTATTTATAAAAATTGAGCTGATCAGGCTCAAGGTACATTGGCCCCAGGCAACAATGACCAGAACCTATGTGCTTATTCAGAGGTACATGAACACCATGACATTACGCGATTACATGGAATTACATTCAGCGGTACTTGATAAATTGTAAATGGTCATACTATATTGTCCAACTCAAGGCACAGTATTCATCGTGCGTATGACACCATTGTCCATCAAGGCACAATGTTACACTATGACTTAAAGTCATCACAGGATTCCCTGCCATCAAGGTCCCCCATCCGGATGGTACGTCAGCCTTAAAACAAATGCATGAGAAAAGACGTTTCAATCTTGCCACTTTTCTATGTGTCTGTTCTTTTATTGTCGTAGCTCAAAGCTCCTGACTATTCACAATTTACACCGTTTTAAAACCTTTCACCGTTAACACAGGACGAAACATCTGAGTGCTCAATCGCGGAGCCCTAGACCGATGCACCAGCCCAAGGTCCGATCCAAAAACGGACGGAAAATCCAGTTCATGTAGTCCATGAAGATAGCAGGTGCGTTCGTTACTCCAAAAGGCATTAGGAGGTATTCATAGTGACCATAACAAGTCCTAAAAGCAGTCTTAGGTACCTCCTAGTTCTTTACTCTAATATGGTGATAACCAAATCTCAGGTCAATCTTTGAAAGACAGAGGCTCCTTGAAGTTGATCCATCAAATCATCTATGTGGGGTAGAGGATACTTGTTCTTGATCGTTATCTTGTTGAGTTGACGGTAATCCGCATAGAGTCTTGAACTCCCGTCCTTCTTCTTCACCAATAACACTGGTGCTCCCCACAGAGACACACTTGGCCTTACAAACCGCTTGGACATCAGGTCCTCTAGTTGAGTCTTTAGCTCGGCTAACTCCGTAGGTGACATCCTATAAGGAGCTAGAGAGATCGGACCAGATCCTGGAATTAAGTCGATCGCAAACTCGATGTCTCTCACAGGTGGCAAACCTGGAACGTCTTGGGGAAAAACTTCCGAAAAATCTTTCACAAACGGCACATCGCTCAAGACAATGTCCCTCTCAGTTTCTAAACAGGATAGAAGCATGTTTCCCTGAGATCCTTCTTTCAAGTAAGCTCTTACTTGGTTGGCAGTTAAAAATCCAGAAATCTCAGGGTCAGGAAAAACTAAGGTTCTATGTGCACAGTCTAAAAGGATATGGTTAGAAGATAACCAATCCATGCCTAGGATCACATCCAATTGAGTCAAAGGCAAACATATTAAGTCAACAAGAAAGTTCCTATCATGAATAATAATAGGACAATTCAATCATATAGTATTAACTGTAACAGGCTTAACAGTTGAAGTAGAGACAATCAAATCAAAAGACAACGAAGAAACAGGCAAGCCCAACAGTCTCACACAATCTAAGGAGATAAACGAATGCGTGGCACCCGAATCAAATAGTACAGTTAGGAGATTACCAGCTATGATGCAACTACCTTGTATGAGATCATCAAATTTGGAAGCATCAGCGCCACTCATGGTATAAACCCTTCCCCTCGTTGTTGGTCTAGCAGTTCGAACACGGTTGACAGTCGGTTCGGGTTTTGGTGTAGGGCAATCCCTCGCGAAGTGTCTTATATTCCCGCATTAGAAACATAGAACTCCCTTCAGCTCGCAGTTATCAGTTGGGTGTCCTTGTTTCCCACACTTGAAGCATCTCTCAACTTGCCCCTGATTCTGGTCATTTCCACTTCTTCCACCGTAAACAAAAGCGACAGGATGATAAGATTGTTGTTTCTGACTATTCCCTTGGGGTTGGGAATACGGCTTCTTCTAGGATTGCTTCCCTTTCTGGTTCTGGTACGGGTTTAGGTTCCTTGACCTAGATGGTCCTCCCGCAGTACTATTGTTCTCTCTTCCTCTGCGCATCTTCTCAACTTTCCTGCGCTTCTCCACCAGGGCTTGAAAGTTTCGGATCTCCAGCGGTAGCACCGACTGCTTGATCTCGAAGCTCAGACCGCCTTCAAACCTCTCGCAGTTCCAGTCCTCGTCAGGTTGGGCTTGGAAAAAGCGGAAATATTTGGCGAGTGATTCAATCTTCGCCGCATATTCCCTAACAGTCATGTCCCTCAGCTGCAGCCTCAGAAATTCCTGCTCTTTCTCAATCCTGGCACTTTGGGGAAAGTACTTGTCCAAGAACTTGGTGCGAAATACTCCCCAAGTGATCTCTTGGTTGTTGGCTTCCAGCAGTTGTCTGGCCCCTCCCCACCAATATTCTGCATCACCCAGAAATAGGAATGTGGCGTAGTCCACCTTCACTCCCTCGGGGCAGTGCAGAACAGCAAAAATCTTCGCTATCTCTTGCAGCCACAAGTCAGCCTTTTTAAGGTCACAGTCCCCATGAAACTGCGGAGGATAGCATCAGCAGCAAGGTCGGCTCTTTGTTGATTTTGTTGAGCCATCGTAGCTGTCTGTTGAGCAATAGCAGCTGCCATATCAGCCATGGCCTGGATAGCTCAATTAATGTTGTTGTCGTCAGCATTGGTGTCAGCAGTGCCGCGCCCTCCACCATGACCACCTCTAAAATTCATGTTTCCCTACGAAGCAAACCAATCATACCTTAATAAGGAAACATAAACTCATGAGTCAAGCAATAGTGTGTCAAGTGATAGCGTGTCAAATACTAGTGTGTCAAGACACATTGCTTCAACAGGGAAACAATTCAAACAAGGTTCACACAGAGATCACACAACATAAACACAACAGACCTATTCCCCAAGGATTCCCGAAAGACTCGACCAGCTCTGATACCACTAATGTAACATCCCCTTCGGGTGCTACGTACTCGAACTCAAAATGTGGAAAACATAATAAAATAAAAACGCTGGTTGCTTTCGGAAAATACTTTAATTAAGTAACTACGTTCGAAAACGCGGTTCTAAAAAAAAAAATTCTGCATGCATAGGTGATCCAATTCAAGACAAGGAAATAAACTTCTTAACACACATTAATATTTAAGATCCATAGTAATATAGTCATGACATAAAGTCGGTCTAATATATCATATTACAGACATAAAGACATATGTTTAACATACGTGCAGCAAATAATATAAGGCTGCTTGAAAAAAAAAATCCTATGCTAGTCGGGCTAAAAGTAGCCATTGGGAATAACCCCAAAGTTGGTTTCTTTAGAAGGCTCCGTCATCCGGATCCTCACGTATCCGCGGGGACCTATGATCAACATCTGTACATGTGTTCCAAAAACACAACAAGGTGTCCAACATGTACAGACAAAGGTGAGATACTCATCTATAAGTTTATCACGATAGCCGCACAAGCGACAAACAACAGGTATAGTCACACATAAATACAGTTAAAATAACAGTTATTCATATGAAACAATATCTCAAATACTATCATGAGTTATAATAATGCATGAGACTCCAATATCATCTTTCTGATTCATGTACTCTGAAGATTCCTAAATCCCTTCATCGAGTGATAGGCCGCAAATACACATGTAAACACAATTGTTCTCATGAGTCGGCCTCTCAATTTAGGTTCGAGCTCCAATTGTTCCAGGGTATTGCATCATAACCATATCCTGAATAGTCCAGTCTCTGATTGAGTTCATTTGTGTTGGGTAACCGATTTACCACAGCACGGGGTTGCTACGCCACCGGCCACTTGTGGAGTTTCGAACCCAGAATGCCCCTTTAGATCTAGTGGTCTTAACTGGCTCATATTCTCAACTACGTAAGTTGTAGCTCGTTTTCATATGGCCTGTCTGCCGGTTCATGCATGTACAGAGAAATTTCTGTTTTCTTTTTGTTCATTCTTTCATTTGTCGAGGCATATAACTAGCGACTCGTTTTAAAGGACATTAAGCTCGTTCATTACAAAACACTAGTCCGACGTCTCGGTCACTAGGTTTGCATTCATCTCAAGGATTCATCGTTTTTATTTTCAAAACAACTTGGGAAAACAAAACTCAATTTCATTTTCTTGAACTAAAACATTTCTCTTCAAAGAAAAACATTTTCCGGGGAAAACACTTTTTCGTGAACAAAACCGTTTTCTAAAGGTTTTATGTCTTTCTAAAACATTTTTCTGAAACAAAACTCACTTTGTAAAGCTTTTCTCAAAACAACTTTTCCTTTTCAAAAGAACACAACTTTTTAAAAAGGAAGATAACTTTTCTTGAAAAAACAACACGTTTTCCCAAAAACACCTTTTCGATTTCAAAAACCAATTTTCAAAATTTTGATTTCGGTTTTCGAGTATTTTAATTATTTGTCGAGTCATAGCCAATCCTATGCTCTTTACCAGTCCAGGATATATCTATCTATCTATCTATCTATATATATATATATATATATATATATATATATATATATATATATATATATATATATCACATCAAAAGTTCATCCAAGGCATCAATGCCACAAATCATGATCAAGTATATACAAGTATGCTTCATTAAGTAAAACAACTTCATATCTCATTCAAACATATCTCCAAATCATCAATGAAAACTACCACATCACATTTATCAATCAAACACTATGAAGCTACCAAAATCAATCAAAATACCTCCCTTTACTTCTCTAAGTTTCTCAATTAAATCCCGAACGATTCTCGGCACCGGTTCCGTTTTCGTCCACGTCGCCTAAAACAATTAAGTACAATTCAATTCAAATAACAATCAACACAAAGTTACAACATCAAAACAATAATTTTCTTCCCCAAAAAGGTCCAAGGTTCGGCCAAGAAAATTTTAAAAGGCTAGGGATCTCATTTGGTTTTAAACTTTTGGATGGCTGGTTCATAAACTTGGTTAACACTAAGACAAGTCTTAATACCCAAAAATATGAAACATGACTCATGGTTTTTCACACATGAAGTTCTCGGCCATGAAGGAAGAAAGGGGTTAGAAAATGATTTGGTTTTCCATCACTTGGCTTCAAAGACAATAGGAAAGGTCAGGATGGAATCAAGAGTTAGAAATCAAAATTTTGAACAAAATCACTATTCACCAAACTTTCTAGGGTTCGACCACTCTTAGAACAATAGGCTAGGATGAGAGTTTGATCATATGCTCTTGGATATAGGTAGAGGATGATGAAGCTAGCTCAAAGAAATTGGTTTCCCATTAAAAGGATTTTTCTACAATTTTCTATGAATTTTTGAAACTTTGGATCATAAACTTGATTTTCATGAAATCAAGATTTGAACTTGAGATAGGAAGAGATTCATGAAGCTAAGAGATCATAGAAGTGATCTTACCTAAGAAAGAATGAAGATTGATCAAGGATTCAAGCTTTTCTTAAGAGAAAAAGGAGTTTTTCTCAAGGAAGAAGATGAAGTGCAAAGGAGAAAGTGATGAAGCTCTCTTATGCAGGTTGGGGGGGCGTGGGAATGGGGCTGTCCAGCCCATAAATTAAGTCATTTAAGGCTATTTTGGTCATTTCCTTCAAGGGTAAAATGGTAAAAGTGAAAAAGGTTAGGAGTATTTTGGTCTTTTCACGTTCAGATATTTCCAAACGTCATGATGACTATGGCACGTTTTCCCATGTGATTTGACATGATGTGACATCAAGATTATCCGTTAGCGGGTCTCGATAAATCCATACGCAGTAGGGATGGCAATGGGTACCAGACTCGCTGGGTACCCTCAAAATTTACCCGCTATGGGTAGGGTAATTACTCGCTAATTGGGTATGGGTTCGGGTAAGGGCAAAAATTAATGGGGATGGATGCGGGTACGGGTACTTTAGTACCCACCCCGTCCCATACCCACACTATATATATATATATATATATATATATATATATATATATAAAATCTGAATATTTGATATCTGATATAATATATTATATTATGATATTAATTTAAAAAATTAAAAAAAAACTTAAGGAAAGTAAGAAACCCTCTGACCTAACATATTTCAGTCTCACTCTCCTAATTATCTCATTGTGACCGGCGCCGCTGATTTAGTATCACTGCACCTTGCGGTCCTTACTTAAATTTGTATTTGTTACTTTTAATTAGTTAGACTAATCATTTACTTTCTTGTTATGTTCTACCTTCTATTGGCATCATTGGACCAAAACAATATTTACATTTGAAATATAAGCATTTGTAGTCTTTTGGGGACTTTGATTCAGATGATAAGGTAAGATATCATTGTTTACTTTACGATGTTTTATTAATGGGTATCTTTACAATTGTACTTAATTAGTGTAATGTATCTTTTTAGTAGATTTTGGAGAGTGCTACTAGCCCAGGAGCGCCAACTTTATGAATTATTGTTCTTAGAAATTTATTATAATATATACTTGATATTTTGAAGATTGATTATTGAATATTTTATATTAAAACCTTTGGATTTCATGTTCACGAATTGATTATTAGATCCACGGATTTCATTTTTAGTTTGGAATGCAAGAGTTTACAAGATTTTAGGTATTTTATTGTTTAATTAAAATTTCTGATATTAAAGTGCGGGTAACGGGTGCGGCTACGGATACTTAGGTATGCAGAGTGTAAGGGTACGGGTATTGAAGTTACTATCCACGAGGGTATGGATCCGGGTACTGGTACCTTTTCAAAATGCGGGTACGAGGACGGATACTATAGTACCCTACCCATTGCCATCCCTAATACGCAGCTCCATTCATCACCTTATTGAGGATTTTGTTCGAAAAAAGGTCATGAAGTGATTTTTTTGAAATTTAACCAAAACGTAGAGAATTAAATTTTAAGACCTATTATCTCGTTCTCGGGTCCATCTGAGGTCTCTGGAGTAGTAAAACCCTACTGACAGTGTAAAAACGCAGACCGGGCTCCGTTTGAGTTTTCAGCTCAAAATTTAATCATAGTTTCGTATGATAACGTTGAGCATGTATATGGTCTCGGTTTATTTTATTTCATTTTCTAAGTCCTTGAATAAAATATAAACTTAATTATATAACTTGTTGATTTATAAAGACAGTGAAAATCGAGGTGTTACATTATTCTTGTTCTTGATCCCTTGCATTTTGATATTTATTTATTTATTTAATTGCTTGGTTATTACATTCTTATCACTCAACAATTATATTCCTTTTGTTTAATTTAATTGAATTAATTAATTAATTTTTATTCATAAACATAGTCCTTGTGGATTCGATCTTTTATTACTTGACGACAAAACTGTACACTTGCGGATTTCACGCATCAGTCCCTGCCGTCAACTGCTGCTGTTAACTAATGACATGACAGATGGAAGTCCACGTCAGCAGTAACACATGGCATGACACGTCATTAATTTTTTATTTGATTTTTTTTAAATTGACACCTCAGTATTTATACTGTTTATGGTTTTATTTTTAAAAAAATAAACAATTATTTTTAAACCTTGTTAAACCCAACGTGTACTCCTCTTTCATTTTCATATTCCTCGAGCTGCTTCTCTTCCATTTTCATCTTCTTCTTTTTTTTCCTCTTCCTTATCTTCTTCCTCCTCCTCCTCTTCTTCTTCTACTTGTTTCCTTTGTCGACCATGAGCCAACCGATCACCCTTGGTTCAAGCTCCAATATCCAAAATAGGATTTGTGATTGTGGAGAAAGGTTGTTGCTGATGACATCTAGGAGCCAGAAGAACCCTAGAAGAAAGTTTTGGACCTGCCCTAATTGGAAGGTATCTGAATTTTGAAGTACCCAACTTTCCCCAATTTCCCCCAATTTTACCCTAAATTTGACCTAATTATTTATATGACAGCTGAAGCCCAATTGCTTCTTTGAATGTGCTGATGATAAATCACTCGTTGTAGATAAATCACCAGCTGTGGATGATGAATTTAAGGAGGTGCATGACGCAGCCATTGTTGAGGAACTTTGAAGGAATATACTAAAGTTGCAGATGAAGTTAGATAGAGAAAGAAAAATAAAGCTAAAATATTGATTGGGTTGTTTTTCATGTGTTTGGGAATTGCAATTGGATTGCGTTTTTTTGTACCCTAAAGGAAACAAGTAGAAGAAGAAGAGGAAGAGGAGGAAAAAGAAGAAGATGAAAATGGAAGAGAAGCAAAAGGAGGAGGATGAAAATGAGAGAGGAGTAGATGTTGGGTTTAATAAGTTTTAAAAATAATTGTTTATTTTTAAAAAAATAAAACCATAAATAGTGTAAATACTGAGATGTCAATTTAAAAAGAATAAAAAATAAAAATAATGACGTGTCATGCCACGTGTCACTGCTGACGTGAATTTTTGTCTGTCACGACATCAGTTAACAGCAACAGTTGACGGCAGGGACCTATTTCAAAACAAAAAAAGTTACAGGTATCAAAAACAAAACAAATTAAAGATTGGGAATAAAACAAAAAAAACTTATATTTTCAGGGATCAAAAACATCATTAAACCTAATTTTATTCCTATTTTGTTAGTTAGAGGAGAGAAGTTCCCCCTCTTGAATAGGGGAATATCCTAACCTGATAATTCACCTCCTAAACAGGTACTTCTAGTATCCTCATTCAATACAATTATATTTATAAAAAAAAAAAAAAAAAAAAAAAAACTCACTCTTAGTTAATTCTATTCTCTATAGTTAAATGAAGTTTCAGATTTTTGAGCTTGGGCTACATAAGAAAGATTAACGGTTTCTTAGATAAATTGATCACCGTCAAGGCATTGCTTGCCTGCACAGTGATACAACAAAGTTGTACCGCTCAAGCCGCTCAAGCCACAAATATAGATACTATAGCAAGAGACCCGTGTGTAAGAAGCAAAACAAATAGTGTTTTTGTGTCACACAAACAAATTAAAATAACTATTTTGAATTGCAGAATGCACGGACAAATACAGAGAAAAGATGGCAGTAAAGTGTTCGAGTTTTAAGCCAACCTCTACCACCCCTTACTCTCCTCTCGTTTATTATAAAACGGGTACAGAGAAAGGGCTGGGTTGCAGAGGCAGAACCACTGTAAGCCTGTGTTTGCTTAGCGTCACCACTAATAAATTATTGCACGGTTTCTTGACCAACCCTTTGGAATGTTCCCCTTTTTCTATTAGTTTCTTAGATAATTTTTTCTTCCTCCTTTACTGCGACCCAGCTTTCCATGCATATCATCACATGCACTTGCTTGCCAAAACCCTAGCTAGTTCCCTCTTTTGTTTTGTCCATTTTTGGTTCACACACCTTGTCATTCATGTGTGCTCCTCTTCTTTTACCATTTTGACCATTACTTCAACCTTTGATATCAGTAAATTTAATTTATATCCAGGGCAAGTGGTTGATAGAAAATAAGTGCTTATATTGAGAAAAGCGAATCAAACACCCAAGGGGTGGGAAAAATAATGCATTCCCTTTTTACCCAAAAGACAAAAATGGGTGGGGGTGGAAAAAGAGAAAGAAAAAAATGAAAAAAAAAACAAAAAGAGGGAAGAGGGTTACCAACACTGACCATAATTTCTTGGATCCTTGGCCAACATACGGTCATACACACAGTAGGTTTTTCTCAGTAGATGATAAGTTATATGTACATGGTCAATCTAATTGCCTTGTTTGGATCATCAATTAATAATATTCATTCTTCCCATGGCTAGTGTCAAAAGACAAAAACTAACCATTTTCATAAGCTTAAGCTATTAGTTTTTTATGGTTAATCAGCACATATCCTATATAATTTTGGAGTTATAATTAGGATGCAAACATTTGTAGAAAATAAGTGAATGCAAGTCTAACTATATAATAATTTCAAAGAGAAAAGTAATAAGGATAAAACATATAAAAAGAACAGGAGGGATGGGTTGACTATTATATATATATATATATATATATATATATATATATATATATATATATAGAAAAGTATATTAGCTCAGGTGGTTGAGCTTGCAAGGGACATTTGATGCCTGTGAGGTTGCGGGTTCGATGCCGCTGTACTTTTATTTCCTCCTCTCCTATTATAAGGCCTAAGTATGTCTCATTTGAACCAAAAAAAAAGTATATTAACATTTATTGATATATTAAAATATTTAAATATAATAAAATATACTGTATTTTAATTAGATAGACTAAGCAATCTATTATAAATAAAAAAATAAATTAAAATATTCAATGCATGTAAATTTATTTATGAAATAAAATTAAAAATGATAAAACATAAATAAATAAATTCTTTGTCAAAAAAATTTAATAAATCAATTGACACGTTAGACATTAAAAAGGTAGAAAAGCATATAAAATAATAAAAAAATAACGACATAAGCAATTTGTTATTAAGTTATATATTATTTAAATAAAAAATGTATTTAAAAATTAACTTATAAAATTATTTACTACAATAATTGTATTTACACATAATTTTCTTATATAAAATTAATATTTTATAATTTTTAATTTAATGATATGAGTTAAATGCTCTCACATCAAAATAAATTAATTGTTACTATTCTCTTTTTTTTTTTTACAAAGATTTAGTAATTCTATATAAGTTACTAAAATATCCTAAAGATTCAAAGGAAACTTACAAATTTTCAATTTAGAGAGAAGTTTGACGTTTCAACAAGTTACATTCGATCATAAGCAAGTAAGTTCTTGGGATCGGGATTCTCTTTATCCTCTCTTTCCCTCCATCTTCTCTCTATCCAAATCTTAACCGTTGGATTAATCTAATGGTTAGGAAGAAAGATCTTTCAACCGTTAGATTAATCCAACGGCTAAGATTTAAATGAAGAGAGGGTGAAAAGGATTGAGAGGATGCATTTTCGATAAATTAATAAAGGTAAATTAGTGAGATACAGTAATTGATTATCCTACATACACAATTTCTTGGCATAAATATAATATAATTGGTTTAAAAGTTTAATTTTGATCTTCAGTTACTCAGGAAAAGTTTTATACATTATCAATAAAAAATATATATTATGATATATAATTAACTATTATAAAAATCCAATAATTTTAATTATATAGTAATGTATAACTAAATAACAGTGTAAAAAAATTTATGTTGCCCATAGATTCAAAATTAAATCTTTATTTTCAATTACACCTGTTCTATAATCGACTAACCCACCACCTCTCTTTGTACCGCCATGTCGATGCTATGATGTTGAGTATTAAATATAGCTGGGTGTATGGACCTGGGTGTATGGACAGTCCGTTTAGCTCACAGTCCACGCGGGTTTGGACTAGGCAAAATTCATGTTCATTTAAATGCGGGCTTTTTAAGTCCGATCCGTTTAATCCGTGGACTAAACGGACTTGGTTCGCGGACTTACACAATATAAAAAAAATCCTGAACTATGAAGAATTACGCGCCCAAAGAATTTAGGGTCTAATTTGTGATTTGTGACCCACCCGATTGCTTTGGATTGTGTTTGATGTACTCATATTTGATGTACTTCAGTCAAATATTATTTGCTTTGGAGAATTTTTCAATAAAATTGCATGAAAATGGTGCAAGCTATTAAAGCAAGTCATATTCAGACTTTGCATCTACCAATTTCAGTCTTTGTAGCATAAAAAAGCTTTTAACTAAAGAAAATAAACAAATAAATAAAATTTAGAACTGTCCTCCAAAATTTGCTCATCTATTTTTTTGAGTCCGTAGATCATTCCATTTAACTCATGGACTATACAGACTGGACGCGGACTTCATAAATACAAGTCCATTTATTTTGCGGACTATTCTGGTCCGGTCCGTCTAAGTGCGAACTAATGCGGACCGGACCGGCCGGATCTGTATACCCAGCTCTAGTATTAAAGTTCTGTTTGACAAAAATATCTAAACTAGCTTATAGCTGATAAATTGAAAAGCTAACTGATTGAATTTGAAGAGTTTGGTAAAATTAGTTGTTGAACTAGAAAATTAATTATAAATATAAAATGACATATTTATATGATTTTTAAATAAATTCTATTTAATGCTTTATAATTAGAATATTAAATTTTTAATTTTTAATTTTAAATATTTTTTTATTAAATATTACAAATGAAATGACATGTTAATATGATTTTTTATATAAATTTTATTTATGAGGTAGGGACCGGATAAAGTAGAAATTTTGTTACAATAATACAGATAAAAAGAGAGAAAAGTTAAAAGCTAAATAAAATAGCTTATGAAAAAAGTTATAAACTAATGAGATAAACTTATTTGTCAAACACCTTTACTTTGGTCAAACAAACTTATAAGCTAGTCAAAAATTAAGATATAAACTAGTGTATTGGACTTGCAAACAGAGTTCAAATATGTTGTCTATATTTTTTTCTTTTTTGTGAATACCTATTATCTATACGAAGTGTTCGTATGGCATTTGACGAATTAACTTTCGTACTATTAAGTATTACTGTATCTTATATTTAAGTACACGCAACCTCACTTAAATATTTGTTTTCTTTTTATTTAATTTATTTGTTCTCTTTTTATTGAATTTATAAGAATTGAAGTTATGCAATTCAAAGAAGAAGTGATTATACCAACAAGGCCATAGTTGATAAATAGTTGGGTTTATTCCCTATGTTGTCAGATGTTCGATTCCTGCTGTATATATAGAAAAAACTTTGTTGAGAGAGATAAAACTTATTTCGGCAATTTCTACATCTCGAAAAGGATTAGCCTCCGAATGTTGCTTGGGGGACACCCTTGTGAAAAAAAGAAGTGATTATGACTAGGAGTTTATTAAAGTCCATGTAACTGTCCAAAATATCTATAAAAAGCCTTGATTTGTGAGACTCATAAGCAATAAATTTGACCACATTTGTAACAGTATAAAACTATAAATTACAATATAGTATGGCATATTATTAGGAGTTATTGAATTATATAAATTAATTAGTTGAAAATCTATAACCAATTTTGAAAACCGTCAACAGTTATACTAGAATTCCATTTATGCTGAGTCAAAAAGAAAAGAATTCCATTTATGCAGCAACTGAACTTGCTTAATTGTACAATAATCTTATGATCTTAATCATTATCTTAAATTGAAAAATGATAAAGGGACCAACAAAGCGAAGATAGTTAGGTTTCTTAAGCATATTTTTAGGAGTTCGATTTCTGTCGTGCGTATGGAAAAGATTTTGTTGGCAGTAACTGTACCCACTTATGTGATATCTTTGTCTCGAAAGAGATTAGTCTCTCGTTGTTGACTGCAGAACACCATTGTTTCACACAAAAAAAAGGAAAAATGATAAAGAGAAGGCTTCAACTTTACTAAAAGCAGTTTCTCTATGACTAATTAATATGGAGACTGTCTTTAATAAGACGTAGCGCAATTTCGTTGTGAATACGGATTTTGTGGAATTATGCGTTATATTCTTTTTTGTGTATGGGTTAGACTATCCTTAATACTTTCAATCTATATGCTTTTTTTGCCTATAAAAAAAAATCAGTTTCTCTATGACTAATATGAAGACTGTCTTTAATAAGACGTAGCGCAATTTCTCTGTGAATACGTATTTTGTGGAATTATGCGTTAGCTTTTTAAAAAAATAGCAATGATATGTGTCACCAGAAAACATATATTATAGTATAAAAATATATTAAAGTAAGGTTGCTAACTTGTCACGATAATATTACTCCTATATGTATTTTTATTATATGATAAGAGGATTGTCATATTTCTCCACACAATTCTAAAGGCAGCCTAATAGATTTAGAAAATTTAATTCCCTAAATACTGATATATTCAAATAGGTATGCATATGAAATATAATTCCTTAACCACTACAGCAACCTCTTGATTATGTATTGATTTTTTTTTATGAAAAAAACATTTTGTAGTGTGAAATGAGGATTACTTGAAAGCTCATGTGAAGAGAAACAAGTAATAATAAAGGATATATATATATATATATATATATATATATATATATATATATATATATATATATATATATATAATTAAAACACATCTAAGTATGAATATATTAACTTCAGCTGGTACTTGTCAAAAAAAAAAAAAAAAAAACTTCAGCTGGTATATATATGAAAATGAACTGAGGTTCCTTTGAGTTTGAAATGCAAAAAAATGCATGTTTAGATAAACTAATTTAATTTCAAAACAGATTTTTGAGTCAACAAAAACTATTTCTCAAACATTTTAATCAATTATAAATAAATAAATAAATAAATATATAAATAAGTAACACCAAGCACACATTAATTAATTTCAAACCCTGAATGGGAGTAATCTAGAGTCCTATGGACTTTTTGACTTGCCAATAAAGGCAAGAGGATGGGCTGTTATGTAATTTCACTCTTCAACATTCTCCACCTCTTTATATAAACCCTCCTACAGCAGTGTTACTGTATTCCATGTACTTTATTATTTTACCTAGGTTTCATAAGCTTCAGAAACATTTTCTTATTTCTTCTACATTGGAATGGAAGATAAGGGCCAGGACCCCAATAGTCCAAGCCATGGTTCCGAGAGAAGTGAACCTGTGAGGTCAAGATGGACTCCCAAGCCAGAACAAATCCTCATACTTGAGTCCATCTTCAACAGTGGCATGGTGAATCCCCCAAAAGATGAAACTGTCAGAATAAGAAAGCTTCTTGAGAAATTTGGTGCTGTAGGTGATGCCAACGTTTTCTATTGGTTCCAGAACCGCCGTTCCCGGTCTCGCCGCCGCCAACGGCAGATGCAGGCTAGCCTTGAACAAAGGAACCAGCTGCAGCTGCCTCAAGTTGGCGGTGCAAATCCATATCATCATCAAGTCTCTTCTGCTGTTGCAGCCATGGGCTTTGGTGCAAATCCATCTTCTTTCACTGATTCCTCTCCATCTTATCTCACCGGTTCCTCTTCATCATGTGGTGTTGTTAGTGGCCAAGAAGGCTTTGGTGGTTTCTTCTCAGTCTCTCCTCAAATGGGTTTCCCTGAAATTGATCACAGTTCAGCTGCATCATCAGTTGTTTACCCTTCTGATGCTACAAATTTGAACTACCAATCTGGTAATTAAATTGCATGGTTGTGATACATTTTTCAGATTTTTTTTTAAAGGTTTTCGCGTGAAGGGAAAATAAATTTTTTTTTTCTTTTATTTCATTATTACATCAATTCTCCACTCAGTTATTTTTTTTTTACATAAATTTCTCATCTGAGGTGGTGTCCAGACAAACACATTTTAAGCCCATCTTGAGGCTCAAAATGTGTACTAGAATCTAAAATTATCATTCAACTGTTACTACTTATTATTTTAATGCTTTTTGGGTGTAAAAGTTCATCTTTTTCGGCTGATTAGGTTTAGGGGGCTATAGAATAAAGTGACAATCTTTTTCATCACTTGACAGTTCCAGCGATTGAATTACATGAAAGACGTACTTTCCGGAAAAACATGAGGTTCCTTTCCGGTTGCAGTTTCTGTCCCTTCCTTTTTTATTCCCTCACTTCACTTCTTTTCTGGGTTTCTTCCAAACTTTTACAAACCCTAGATTTTGTTTTTTGTCCCTAGTTCTCATTTTACTAAATTGGTTACTTCCTTCTTCGGTATACTAATACATAAATTCCATCATGTTCATTATTATAAAATTCACCAGTCACTAATGAGGTGGTTAGTAAAGATTAAAAAAACTTGCCAACCGTGAAAGAGTTCTTGAATTCTTCATTTTTTATTTTTTTGAAGTACAGCGTATGTTATGGCTTATTTTGTGCTTATTACTGTAATTGGCTTGCAAAATTCAGGACTTGATAGCCAAAGCATTTTCTGAAGGGGAATCACCTTGGTTTGCTTTACATTTTCCCTATTGAAAAGAAACATATACATACATATCTTTCTTATTTTGTAAGACAAATTACGGTTGATTCTAATTTTTATTTTTATTAATTTTCGGGTAGGATTTGGGGGGACCAATATTCCAGGATTCATCACAGTTTTTATCAATGGGGTTGCAACAGAAGTTCCAAGGGGCCCAATGGACATCAAAACTGTGTTTGGTGAAGATTTAATGTTAGTTCATTCCTCTGGAGTGTCAGTCCCCACCAATGAGTTTGGTTTCTTGATGCAGAGCTTGCATCACGGTGAAAGCTACTTTCTGGTTAGCACTAACATATCTGCAAATTAATCCATTGCTTGTATTGCTATTTTTTCTTTCACTTTTAATTCCCCTCATTTTTTCCCCCTTTGGAAAGATAATTTAGGGAGGCTGTTTTTCTCTCCATCCTTCCTCTCTCTAAAAACTAAATCAATTTTTTGTGATCAAGATTACTGAATTTTGGTTACAGGTTTCAAAACAAACACAATTATGAACAGATCAGCAGCTAGCAGCCTAGCACCAATGCAAGCTTCCAATTACATGTTTCTCCTATAGATTAACTTTGTCTGCTCCTCTTTTATTTTCTTTCTTTTTCTTTCATTTTGGTAAACTTTCATATGTGGTTCAAATACTAGAGATCTACTATGTGATTATAGAAGTCCATATCTATATTCTGTATCTACCTTAGCAATTATATATACTGAACGTTCTTATCCTGGTTTTAGCACAAAAACACTAATAAAACTCTAGGTATTGATGAAAGTAAGCTGTGTAATGTATCTTCCTTGTATTGCACATTCGGTTCTTTAGTTTGCATCTCAATATGATTGATGATTAAATTAATAAACTTATACTCTAATTTAACAAAGATGACATGGTAATTTAACAATAGCTCGACTAGTCCTGTGTATCTGCTTCCAAGTTTAGAGAATTTAGTTTGTTGCAACCAGATATAAAACCTTGTAATGTAACTATTATTTTATTTATTTCAATATTTGTGATGTTAATTAACAAGTATAATATCTACTGTTTCCGTTAGTGGAATTCTAACGAATATTGTAAAGATCACATGGAAATATTACTTTTCATCCATAAAGAGATTATATATAGAAAGAGGGACAAGCCAGGTGGGTCGGGAAGTTAACAAACAAAAGTGAAACAGAATATTCAAATTGGAGGCTGGTTGGAAACATATCTAACTCCGTTTGACATGTTGTCCATCTTTATCCAATCTATTCCTTTCTCAAGGAGCAAAATAGGGGAAGGCTGACAATATACAGCTATACTCTAGCTCTTAAAATAAAAGACAGATCAATGAATCTTAAGTTTAGAGAATTTTTTATCCTAGCTAGAGAGATCACTCCCCCGTCATTATCCTGGCAGTGGAAAATGATAAGGATTACTTGCTAGCCTGTTGAAAGGATTACGGTGTTTGACTTTACAACAATTTGATGGCACATATCTGAAGAATTAAGGCTTCGAACCTATTGAACACAAAGGGAACAAACTAATTACCGAATGTTTTTGCATGCTAGTTCTTTTATGTTTTTTTTTATGGTTCTTTCTTGTATACATATAAGTTAGAGTACCTTTTATACTTTCTTTAATAAATTACAATACATGCATGATGGGAGTTGATAGCCTATATTAGTTTAACACTGAATATGAGCTTGCTACTATGCGTGGTTCTCTTTGTAAAAGGTAAACGAAAACGATATATAGAACATTTTTTTTTGGAACACAACCTATACAGTGGTTTTGGATTAGACATGAAAAATAGATTAATAATATTTATTTGATAGTTAGTTTTGTAAGGGAGAAATAATTTTTTTTTTTTGATAGATTTCAAATTAATCCAAGGGTGTTTTCAAATTAATAAACTTGAAACTTCTCCCTTAGCTAAAAAATATTTTTCCCATAAAATTGCTTTTTTATAATTTAATTAGGTTTGTTAAACATAGATTAAACTTTATTTTATTTTTTCAAAAAAAAAAAAAAATACTATTTCCCTACCATTTTGATTATTAATCTCATCCAAACATGCTCTAAAGGGGGATTTCATAACTATCTCTTTGTTAAGTACTAATATGTGAAAGCTTTTTTGCACCAGATGAAACAAGAAAATCCACTTCTACAACGTAATTTACTTTCATCCTTTCCTCCCACATATTTTGTGTAAGGTGAATTCTATCGTATCTTAAGGGTAACTTTACCCTGTCTAGATGATCCAATCAAATGGTGAGAACCATTTAACTTGACCCATTAATATGACTTATTTAATTGAGGTGGCACATTCTAATTGGGTAGAGTAACTTTTATCCCAAAATTATTGAGGGTACCGGAAAAGGCTCCTTCGTGTAAACCTTCATTTAGCATTTTCACATATTATATATTCACCGGTAATGAAGACCGTGCCTATTATCTTCTCTCTTTTAGTGAATCGGTTAACAATCTTGAACAAATTAAAATTTGAAAATATGTTTACCCTGTAGTTCCAAGACTAATGAATAGAGATAGAGTAACCGAATATAAAATTATAAAACATATTTGGTACCCATTTAGAACCTTTTTAAATTGAGTTTAATGATACATCGTGAGTCTAAATTTTTTTTATACTGATAATCAATCATAAATCATCATATGTATAACTTTTAAGTTAGTTATGATAAAGAGTATAATTGCTATGCATTATCAGTGTAAAGTTTTTTACACTGTCAATCAATCAGAAATCATGATATGGATGACTTTTATCGTAGTTAGGATAAGAGTGAAATGCTTTAGCTTAATTACGTGATAGTTTTTGATTGGTAGACTATATAAAAAACCTTTACACTGACAATGCATACCAATTAAATCTTATGATAAAAGTCAAACATTTTTATTTGTGACAATTTATAATTGGTTGATAATGTAAAAAATGTTTACACTGATAGTATATACTAATTAAATTCTTTTAAATATGCCTAATTTCTATTTTTCGTCTTTGCATAAGTTTCATTTCAGAGAGATTTATTTAGTAGTTTAAAATATGATTTATTATTATTATTATTATTATTATTATTATTATTATTATTATTATTATTTTCATCTTGATAAAAATAGATTTATTTTATTACTAAAAATGAGCCGAAACTAAAGCTTGGAAGAGAACAAATATGTTAGCGGCTTTACAATATCACTTTCAACACTACTGAAAGGATGAGTAAAACAAAAGGAAAATCATCAATTGAATTGATGGAGCTTGATAACATTATTTTTTATTGTTATTATTAGTATAAATATTATTATTGTTATTCACAAGAAGTTGGTTCTCTAGTTATAAATTTTTTTTAGGTTTTCTAGGATATCCCCGCACAACTGCGGAGACTAATCCCACGAGATACTGGACGACATTGAAGGGTTGACCTCTTCCAATCAGGTTTTCTCCGTACACAATCGAATCCCTAATCACTTGCTTAAGAGGCTCGAGCATGTTACCACTCGTACCAATCACATGTTGATACTCTCGGTTTATAACTAATGCTATCAATTTTGACAATCAATATTTTGATAGAAAATATGTGTAATTGAAGGACTCATTTAATATCATATATATTCTAATTTTAAAATATGTTAAACTTATTCTTTTATATAAACCCCTTTCGATTTTCACAATTTAATATATTAAACTTATAAGTGAACCGCGAATGTAATTACGAATATCTTTGGAAAATCAAAGATCTAAAGCACACACACCTCAGCTGCCTTCTAATATAACTAGCTAGTCTGATATGGGTATGCTGTGTCAGAGATAAATGCTTAGTGAAAAGAAGAACGGTTTTGTAATTATTGAAACACTTAAAACAAGTCCGAGATTTTGATGAAAGTGCATGGCCAGTACGTGGATTCCTGACTGGAACTGGGAAGAGATACCAAAGCGCACAGAATAATTCTGCGATTTGGTCCCCACACCGACCAATATAACCAATGCAAATCCGACGGATGTTTGTAACAAATTTCTTGGATTCTTTTGAAGTTTATAATAATCGCAAACATTAGGGGGCACACTAACTTAGAAATACCATGTGAGATACATAAATTTTATTGGTTGGTATGTCAATTAAATTATACATTTGCATCCCAATGTTAGATTCTGTGTTCTAGATGTCACATTTTGATGTGATTATTCTAATGGGGATGAGGATTATAGATTTTGTTGACCAGGAAACGGGTAAGTCATCTATCATTAGAATTCCAATATGCATGTATGGATATTTTTTATAGTAGCTCATGATTAATTTCAAGGGTCTAAGTTGAGATTGGTACAATTTTAGTCTGAAATCCAGCTGGGATTACTTTGTTTCTGTGTGAACTGTGAAGCTTGCAGATTCGGTCGTTTCACCCACCCTTCTTTTTGTATTCCCAGAATTATCTGCACTACTATATTTTTCTTTTGGTGCGCCACTATAATTTATTATTAATTTGTACTGGACTTGATTAATGAATACATTGTTTTATTGCTTTTTTTAATTTTCTTTTCCTTTTAATTCTGTTGGTAACACACAATCGGAATGTAAAGAATAAAATAGTAAACACACAAGAGAATTAACATGTTTGAAACATAAAAAGAGGGGTTGAATTATGTTTCTTAAGATTTTGAAATCTTTTTCGCAAGTAGATATATTTTTCGCAAAGGTTTGGACGCAAATAAGTTAGCAGACGCAGAGAGCATGAATAAAGCACTATTGGACGCTCGCTGAGTTTGTTTACTATTAAAGATAAACGTTTAAGAAAACAATTCAATCCCAATAGTTAGTTATAATCAAACTAAAGACAGAGATAAGGGAAAGAAGAATAACACAAAGAATTTATCATGGTTCACTCTTAACCCAAGAGCTACGTCTAGTCCCCTCTACGTGAGAGATTTTTCCACTATAACAAAACCTTATTACAACTATTCAACACCTTTTCAGGCAAGTGTTATACACCTCAGGCAACACTAAATATTCTTTTACAGTCAAGCCTCTTCAGGCTCAAGTATTCCTTTTTAGATAAGCCTCTCCAGGCTCAACTAACTCACTATATGTGAGGGTATGAAACTTAAGAACATAACTCTGAAAGTATAACTCTACGCAGAGAGTGATATGAAAATTTAAGATCAGAGTAAGCTTGTAAGCTTTAGATTGCTTTTTGATAGCTTGATTGCTTGTATGAAAGTTCGTGCGTTGTTGTGTTATTATGCTTCTTCGAAGATGAAGGTATTTATAGCTTTCAAGTCTTGAGCACTCTTCAGTCTTCAACGGCTGGCAAAAGAGCCGTTCTGATGAGCATTAAATGCATTAACCCGTTGAGTCCGATAACTTGTGTGAGGACTTCTGAAAAGCAGAGTAGACTATTAGGTAGATAGCTTAGAATGACACTGACATCTTTTCCTTGTACCCCGAAAGTTGCCTTTTGTCTTTCCATTTGGAGATAGTCAAATCTTTGTTTCAGGAACAGACTGACTTCAGCATGTTTGTTGGTACGAAGTTTACAAAGAATGTTTGCCTGAGGGATATTTCGCTTTTACACGATGAGTAAAATTTAAACTATTACTTTTATAAGTTTGCACTAACTTATAAACCAGTTTATTAAATACTGATGGACTTTTACATTCGACTAAGAAACAGAGAGATTTTACAAGTAAGAGTCTTTGGACTTAGATAAGAAAATGAAAAGCATACATAGTCCAGCGAGAACTTAGCAATCAGAGAGATTGGACTAATGATAAGTCTTTGGCTTTAGACAATCTTTGGACTTAGATAGATCTGCACACTTAGATAAACACGTTAGTCCAAAACAAATCTTTGTTCATTATATTTTAGTCTTTTGTTAACATCAAAACCTTAAGGAGTTTATGGACCATAACCACTTTGGTTCCAACAATCTCCCCCTTTTTGATGATGACAAAACATACTAAATTTGATCGAACAAAGTTTTTCTTAAGAGCCAACAGAGGCTTCCTCTAAGAAATAGGCTTCTATCAAAGATAGCACATAAAAGAGAATAAACTTCAGTCCAATAAAAGCAGACATAACAAGCATAAGACTTAAGTAAATATATATGCAAGCACATACTATCAGACTTAAACAAATGCAAACAGAATTCACTTGCTCGGGCAACTCTGCATTATTGGCTTCGATGGCATTGGATATAGATTGTTGGACGAACTCTTGAAACTCAGAAGGGTCAACTGACATAGAGCTCTCAGCTGTGGCTTTGGTTGCCTCGGGGTTCTGTTGACCAGTGATCACATGTACACTCGGAGCATTGGAAGGTGAGGGATCAACAAGATGTGCCACAGAGAAGGGCATAGGTTGAGACTTGGAAAGCTCTTTCCCAGAGTCTGCAACTTGCTCAACAGGTTGTGCAGCTTGTTCTTGCGGATAGGGATCCTCATCGACTATCTCTGTGTCCCCAGACTCCTCAGAGGGTTCTTGGACTGGTGCAGCTTAAGGTTCCTTAGAATTTGGGTCTTCTTGATCATCAGGTTTAGGTGGTGGTGGTAGCACTTCAAGAATAACCTCAGCGTCCTCGAACCTATTGTTCCTCCTCCATTTGGGATTGAAGACTTCAAGCACATCCGTGGGATACATAGGAATCCCAAAGATATCGTCCAAGATCATGAAGTCAACCTCAGAGATCCTATATTGCTTACGGACGATTGGAATCTCATCTTTTTCTTTATTTGACAGACCAGACATTGAAGCTTCTCTTGTACATCTCCAGATGAAGTTCTCCCAATAGATTTTAGCGTCTATCTCATTTCTTTGACATGGAGCCTTTTTTATGATGAATGCCAGGCCATGAGAATCATTTTTGGGTTTCTTCCAAAACAGAGGATCAAACCTGATCTTGTAGGGCAGTGACCATGTTTAAAGCCTTTTTCTCCCATTTTTATTCTTGTTAAGATCCAGCATCAGGATCCTTGGACATACTCTTGGAGGAACAACTCCCACTATTGTTGCTTCTTTCTTTCTCCAGAAGCTCTTTGGCAAGTTGTGATGAATCTTTGCTTCTCTTGGCATGTCACACTCCTTCTGAACAACATAGTAAGGGAGAAAATCCTTTACATATGAGTATTCTTTCCAATCGGAAGGGTGGCTTGGAATGAAGGTCACATCACGATAAAAAATGAACTTTGTAAAGCCAAAGGATCTTGATCTCCTCTCTTCAGTTCTCTTACAACCTTTCTTCTCTTCATTTAGAGCATAACATGCCTGGCCACATTGTAATGACACCGCTGGAATGCTTTGTCCTTGATGAGATTAGGATAAAGCTTCTTTGGAGAGAACTTTTTCTTCTCAAGATGGACTAAGCGAGGTCCAGGAGTGTTGTAGAGTTGGCTGGGCAATCGTCTGTTGGGGGTATAAGGAATGAGGTAGTAACCGAGTTCAGAGGGTGGACTAGAGGGATTATGTTGTGGTGGTGAAGGTGTTTCATATTGGTATTCGGGTGGAGGGATTGGACCTTTGGGGTCTTGGGAAGAGGAAGGGGGTGTGTGTTTAAGGAACGGCGCAGGGAACTTCTTTTAATGTCAGCCCAATTTGAGCTTTGGTTTTCAATGGTTATTTTGGGGATACGTTTGAACTTTCTTTTTGGGTAGTAGATTTTAGGGTAGGGTGCCCCACAAGGTTTTAAAAGTTCAAGTGTAGGTGGAGGGATTTGTGGTGACGGGAAGGTTTGAGTTTAGGTTGGTGAAAGAGTGAGTGTCGTTTGAGGAGAAGAAGGGGGTGAGATGCCCATGGACTATTATAAGTCCATTACAACATTGTCAACCATAACGGGTTGCTCTACAATAGACGTAATAACTGAACGAGAGAGAGGTTCAGTATTACCTTGAGTTTTGGACCTTGTAGTCCTTGGCCTTTTTGCAGCTAACTTCAACCGAGGAACTTCAGAAGCAGACTCCTTTCTTTTCCCTTTGATCACCTTAAAGATAGGCTGGTCATCCTCATCATCTTCATCCACAGATGCTAGAACCAATCTTCTTTTCTTTGAAGGTTGGACGGAAGCATTTGTTGGACAGGGCGGTTGGTGGCTTTACTGTTGGACGTACAGGCTCTATTGAGCATCCAGGAGAGGCTGCTTGTTCAAATGCTTCCTCAGTAACTTGCGTCTGACCCTTTTGAGCACCTTTCTGCTTATCTTACTTCTTCGTAGACTCCTCAATGCAGTCTAGCTTCATCTTCATCAGACTTTGCTTGCAGAACTATGGTTGAAGCAAACGATCAATTCCATGAGCTCCAAAGTATTTATCTTTCTGTTCTGGAGTCAAGGATTTGAAGACGTTGTAGACAAGGTGCTTCTCAAAGATCTTCGAGAGGAGAGCAGCATAAGGGATAGGAGTGTTCTTCCCAGATCCTTGGATTGAAAGCTTGAAGTAGCTAAAGAGAAAATTAGGCAGATTGACTTGTTTCTCCAGAATGAGATGAACAAGACAAAATTGATGAGCCTTGGAGAGTGAGTCCTTGGAACCAGCCTTGTGAATGATAGACTTGTTTAGGATTTGGTGAAGAACCCTAGCCTTGTCTGTCATTTTGGAGCCAATCAACTTGTCAGAGACATTCTTCGGAAGGCATTCTCTGATAGTCTCCATTCCTCCCAAGTCTTTCTCCCATTCGTCTTCAAAAGTGATTTTAGATTGAGCGTAACCAATGGCATTTGAGATGGTTGCCTCAGAGACTATCACTTCAGTGTTCAAAACCTTCACTACAAGAAAAACAGAGATTAGCGTCGGCCAAAAGCCCACGCTACAAGCAAAAAGCCGACGCTAATTGACAGTTTAGCGTCGGCTATGCGACGGCGTCGTGGCCTACGCTTTTTCGTTCGTCGATACGTTTAGCGGAGGGCCTAAACGGCCGACGCTATTTTAGCGTCGGTTTACAAATTGGCAGCTAGAAAAGGCTGACGCTATCTTAGCGTCAGCCAAGGCCGACGCTAAACCAACGCTATGGCATAACTGGTTAGCGAAGGCTAAGCCGACGCTAAAATTAGCGAAGGCCTGGCCGACGCTAATATTAGCGAAGGCTTAGCCGACGCTAAACGTAGCGAAGGCCTGGCTAGACCAATGCAAAACTTAGCGAAGGCTAGGCCGACGCTAACCTTTTTTTTTTGGCACAGATTAATAAATTATTAGCTGTTGAATTACAAAACCTGGGAAATGTAACATAAAAATATAAACCTCAACACAGACATTAAATACGAAATCAACATAAAATTTAACTTTAATAATAATATTTCAGAGAAAAGTACACATCAAAGTAAGTTGTGTTTTACACAAAGTACATAAAAGTACATATCAAAGTCAATACTACGTGAAAACAAAATCAACGGCGTCGACCATGTGACGAATCATCATCCACCGAATGGTCGTCAAGATCATCATCATAATCGGGATGTGGACGGTGCTGGTGACCACTACCGCGCTCCAAAGCTGCTAGGCGTTCCATCACAATCCGAAACTGGCCCTCAATATTGGCGCTGTGCTCCCTAGCTCTGGCGGCCTCGTCCGTTGCTCTCGCAGCCTCCTCCGTAGCTCTGATAGCCGCCTCCGTGGCTCTGGCAGCCTCCTCCCTGGCTCTGATGACCTCGTCGTTATGAGACTCGCTACTGCGACTAGATGGTGCCCGAGACTCCTGAGTCAATGAAGATATACCACGACGGACATTCAAAGACAAGTCTGCAGTGCCATAACATCGGCCTCGGGTCCTGCCACCAGCAATCTCCCGCCACAAGTCAAGCTTCTTCTCCCCATCCACCTCTTGCGTCCCACCCGCCGAGGCCTCACCAACCTGCGTTTGTATCTGGCTGAGACGTTCGCGATACTCCTCCTAGTAAAAAAAAACATAACCTACTCAGATACATATTTTGTTTGATAACCAAGTATATAAAAATAATATATTACCAACAACTTACATATGCTCTTTGAGAGCGGCTATCGACCCATTCGCCAGTCTTTTTCTGGTGGGTGATCTTGAAGAACTCAGCAGGATCCACGGACCCCCTATGTGATTCAGCCTATCCAAACAGCCAACACATATTTATAAAGAGCACACAATATATGATAATAGACTGGAGAATGTTGAATGAATACATACTATGTCTAGCGCCACCTCATGGTGAGGTCTGCGGCCTGTCGTGTGGACTGCTCTACCTCTGGTAGAAGCCCGGTTGGTCTTATTTTGTGTTGAAATCTTTTGGAAGTCAGGACTCCTCCAATAGTCCAGAAGACCAGCCCATGCCTCGTCCCCCATCCAACTAGGCTTCTTCCCCTCCTTCCTCGCCTTCGAGAGGATATCAGAAAGATGTTTTGCACATTTCTGTGTAAATGTCTTATAGATAGTGTCATGATGACAAGGATCCCATGAAACTTTTTCCTGCAATTAATCAAAATAGTGAGTCAGATATAGCTTTTACTTTATGAGTTAATTAGGAATATATGAGCAAGACAGGACCCTTAATTGGAAGAAGACATGTAAAAATTAGAGTTTCACACCAAACTAATGCACCATAACAAGTTGACACATAAAGTTATATAAACATAATACAACAAAGGGTATAGTAATTGCAACAAGAAAACCAGATTCATCATACTCATAATCAATAAACGAGAACACTCTTCAACGTATTGATATATACAATAGGTACGAAAAAACAGAGAACATGTTTTGATGTAATGGAGTTCCAAAAATGTGAGTTGAGTGAGGTTCCACAAAGATAAAGGAATCAATCTATCAAATCCAGTGTGTTGAAGACTAAGAGAGACCAAAGAGGATAACAACATATAAAGTTATAAAACATAACACTAACTAATGCACCATAACAAGTTATGCAAGTTTCTAGTAAATACTACAACCAAATGATACATTATCAGTTTACAATGTACCTATGCATGTTATGCAACTTCATCCCCCAATATAGAATGCTTAAAACATGAATACATTATTAGTGCGTTATATATACAAAATTTACCTTAAATCTAGCCCACCAAAAGTTCCTCACTGCGATAGGGGTCACAGTCCAGCAATGATGAGGACCTCGAAATTGTGCCTCAATGGCACACCTAATCGCGTTAGTAGCAAATGATGATGGAGTCCACCTACAAACAAGTACATGATCAATGACAAATGTCAAATCAAATGCAAACATAAAACTAAGTGCTTAACACATATATATAGAAACAAAGAGAGTTCTAATGTACCCTCGACCAAAAGGACGTATGATGATCTTCCCGTCCGCGTCCATCTGGTACTCCCTCGGACCCTGATGAAGAGGGTTGTGCCTGTCCTGCTCCACCTCCTCGTCGACCTCTTGGTCCTCCTCTTGTCGGTCTACCTCCTCATGGGGATGCTGCTGCAACACAGGCTCATGGACTGCGGTATGAAGATGAACCAAACTCAAACTGTCCAGATGGCACATAACCCGGAGTAGGCACCATAGTGAAGACGTCCGTGGTAGGCTGCACTGCTGGAGGTGTCGGCTGGGACGGTGGTGGTGTCGTGCTCGGCTGGAGTTGTGGTGGGTTAGGATGGACCAGTGGTGATGTAGGCTGGGAAGGTGGTGGTGGAACTGGTCTCTGGCGGCGCGTGCGCTCTGTCAGTGCAACAAGATCGCCAGGTCTGATATGCCTCCCTCGACCTGATCTTCTGACAGGCATCTTGTCCCGACCTTGTCCTGCCATTTACTGTAGTGCAAAATATAACATATAGACACACATACCATACATATAATATAATCATACACATTAAAATAGTTAGATAATATTCTAAACATACATATAAAGTTGACTTGTGCATATTAGGATACATATTAAAATATTCAAATACATTTTATCAAAAAAATAGTCAAATACATATTACAAAATTGACCTAAACTAATCCTCGTCACTATCCTCATAATTGCCCTGATCCTCATCCACCCCATTCTGCACATCTTCATCACTACATTCTGATTGACCATCCTCGTCCATTGGATCGTTATTAAGATCAATTATCTGTTCAAACTCATTTACGGTTTCATCAAGTAAGCCATGTAATGGTTCAACTTCTGTAATTGGTGCAACTGGTGACATCTCATCAGCCTGATAAGGCACTTCATCCTCTATGTCCTCAACTTCCACATGACCCCGTGGTTTTGTGGTGATTGCTGCAGACCAACCACGTAGGTCTTTACACATTTCTGGATAATGGACATAATATACCTGTCTTGCTTTTTCTGCAAGGATGAACGGATCATACCGACCATACCGTCTATTCATCTTAATATCAACAATATTATACTGTGGATGTACTCGTGTGCCTCTATTCCTTGTTGGATCAAACCATTCACAGTAAAATACAGCAATCTTATTACTCAAACCATGGTATTCCAATTCCATGATATGTTGGATGATGCCGTAAAAATCATCTTCTCCTCCTTCGGTAAGACCTTTTACGTGCACCCCACAATTTTTGGTTTTTTTTACCATCACTCCAAGCATTAGTGTGAAACTTATACCCATTAACAAAGTACTTGTGCCACGATATTGCCTTGGATAAAGGACCCCAAGCTAATGCCCGTATATCTGTGTTGATCACCCTATTCCTCTCATCATGAACCTATATAGAATATACAAATATGTTTAGAGAGTGTGGTTATCAATAATTATATTAGTCGTGTATATTATACTTACATATGCCTTCAACCATTCGGCAAATTCGGCATGTATACGACCAGAAGCATCTTGTTCATCGTTGCAGTGATATTGCAAGAATGCACTAACATCAAGCACATAACATATAAGTAACTCTACACTATACAATGCGTCAAGCACATACTTGATGTGATACGAATTTTACTTACTCAAGATATGGTTTAATCTCATGATAATTGATCAGAACATGTATATGAGCGGAATTCCATTCATTATCTGTCAGATAATAGGGTTGAGGCTTCCCGCTAGGACGACCGGATTTGTTCAAGAGTGACAACGTTGGGTGGACCCCCTCATGTCCCGATCGAGGATCGTTCCTAAAACTTGTGGTTGGCAACAAGCTGAAGGTCTTGAAATAATGAGAGCAAAAATAGGTTGTCTCACGGTGTAAGTAAAAAGCGCATATGCTTCCTTCTACTCTAGCCTTATTTTTCACTGACCGCTTTGAGTCTCCCATGAATCTGCTTGTAAAATGACCATACATCTCAAGTTCTAATAAATCAAGATGTGAATATTTAAAAAATAATAATTTAATTACCTTTCAAATGGATACATCCATCGATATTGAACCGGACCACCAAGGATTGCTTCAATAGGAAGGTGAATCGGGAGATGCTCCATTGAATCAAAGAAACCCGGTGGAAAAATCCTTTCCAACTTGCATATGATGATGGGAATATTTTGCTCCAATCTAACTAGGTCGTCCATCCTCAATGTATTACAACATAGATCTTTGAAGAATCGACTTAATTCAGTCAGTGGCTTCCATACACATTCTGGCAAGGAACGAAAGGCAATTGGGAGTAAACACTCCATGAATACATGACAGTCATGGCTTTTCATCCCCTGCATCTTACCCTTGGATACATCGGCACACCTAGCAAGGTTTGAAGCATAGCCATCCGGCATTTTCAGTTCCGTAATCCATTTACACACTAACTTTGCATCTTCTGGTGACAAAGTGTAGTTTGCCTTTGGCTTTCCCATCTTTCCGTTAGGTAAGATTTGCATCTCCAAGTCCCTGCGTGCACAGAACACAGATATATCCATTCTTGCCTTTTCATTGTCCTTTGTTTTACCTTTAACATTCATGACAGTGTTAAACACATTATCAAAGAAATTCTTCTCTATATGCATCATATCAAGGTTGTGCCTTAACAAGTTGTCCTTCCAGTATGGCAAATCCCAAAATATACTTTGTTTGGTCCAATTATGAAACTCACCATACCCTTGCAATTTGCCCCAATCAACCTCTGTCACTTTTGGAAAATCACGAACAAATTCCCAGATTTGTTGCCCTGTTAACATGTAAGGTGGACCATCCTTCTCATCCATGTTTCTTTTAAAACCCCTTTTACTTCTTCTGAAAGAATGATCTGCTGGTAGGAATCGACGATGACAATCAAACCAAGAATTTTTTCCACCATATTTCAGGGTGAAAGCCTTTGTGTCTTCCATGCAATAAGGACATGCCAATTTACCCTGTGTTCCCCATCCAGATAACATACCGTAGGCCGGAAAATCATTGATTGTCCACATTAAGCATGCTCTCATGACAAAGTTTTGTTTCGTGGAGATATCGTAAGTCAAAACGCCATAACTCCACAATTTTTGCAAATCATCAATCAAGGGCTGCAAGTAAACATCTATCTTTGATTTCGGGTTAGATGGTCCAGGTATGACACAAGTCAAAAACATGTATGGTTTGGTCATGCACATTTCAGGGGGAAGATTGTAAGGCGTAACTATTACCGGCCAACATGAGTATGGAGAAGTAGACGCTTGGATGTAAGGTGTAAACCCATCAGCACATAGACCCAGTCTTACATTTCTTGGCTCACTGGCAAAATATGGATAAACATCATCAAAGTGTTTCCATGCCTTCCCATCAGATGGATGGCGCAAGACGTTCGAATTCTTCCTATTCTCATGATGCCATCTCATTTGAGCCGCAGATTCCATTGATGCATATAATCTTTGTAACCTGGGAATGATAGGTAAATAGAACATTCTTTTCACCGGAACATCATTGTATTTCCCCATCCTATTCTTTCGAGGAACATATCTCGCAGCATGACAAAAATTGCATTCTCTTGATTTGTTACCTTCTCTATATAACATGCAACCATTCACACAACAATCAATCTTCTCAGCCTTCAACCCTAATTTAGACACCAACTTTGTTGCTTGGTAATAGTTTCCGGGTAAATATTGTTTTGTTGGAGCTACATCAACAAGCATTTGTGCAAAATAATCTATACACTTTTCAGGAACATGGTAGTTAGATCTAGCTGCCAAAAGTTTAACAGATATTGATAACTTAGATTCGGTAGCTCCTTCGTAAATGGGCTGGTTTGCAGAGATTAGCATGTCATAAAATCGTTGAGCCTCCTCATTGGGTGTTTGTTCCTCAGTTAATGTCTCGTTTTCTATGTTAGCATTGACATGCGGGACATCGGGAAATGGCCTAAAAGCATCATACACCATCTGATGCATTGACACAAAGTGGTCTTCATTATCCATATGTCCACTACTTCTTAAATGGCCCCCTTCATCAATATCTGGCTCCACTTCTCCATGAATAGTCCAGATCCAATAATTTGGTTTAAACCCACGCTTGTACAAGTGAACCTTCACCTCGCTTGGAGTCAATAGCTTCATGCACTTACACTTTGCACAAGGACACCTGATCCCTCCCTCAGACAAAAAGTAGGGTTGTTCCTTAGCCTTCTCGACAAACTCATCAACTCCACTAACAAAATCATCTTTCAAACCTCTCCTATCAGGATTGACCCTATCATACATCCAGCTACGATCCATTTTCTATGTGGCAAACATATAATTATCAACCATTTAGTATAAATAACAGTATATATAAGATCAAATAAAATTGGATATATGATAAAAATAACATTATATTAACAACTTATCCTATTGAGCTCTGCTCTCCACTAGGAAACAACAATTCAATCAGACAAACACATGCATAGTTTCTAAATTACCAGCACACAATCCGGTATCCAACATCTCAGACAGAATCACACTTATTGAGCTTTATGCTCCACTAACAAACAACATATCAATTCATATAACACATTAGAACTAATAAATATTACCTTTACTTAATCTCTATCCATATCTCTAAAACACGGTAGACAACAGGATTTTATGCCACAACTAGAACTTCATGCAGATTGTATAAAGAATTAACTTGGAGAAAAATTTCTTATTTTTTTTTCGTTTTTCAATCTAGCTTGTACTACTCTTTTAACTCCTTTCCTCGCTTATTTCCAGATTGTTGCATGTAAACTGCATTAAACAATTTAAACCTTTCTTCATCAATTAAAGACCTTATACCAATCAATAGATATAATCATAACGGCATCAAAACCGCAAACATATTGAAGCCAATCTGGCATACACTGAAACTAATAATTTGTTCACTATCTGAACCATCAATCTACAATTTGAGCTAGCAGCAGCAACAGTGCTACTACATATGTCTGCATTTAAGTGCAGACTAGCTCTCAAAAAAGACTAGCAGAACACCAGGCTAGGCATGGAAACTATTTAATGCCAATACGATCAAAAGCATCCCCTTGAGACTTTTAAAGCACATATTTGTTTGTATGAGACTAACACTGTTCGGTTGTAGGTGAGAGGAAGGATTTTAATAAAACCCTTTGTTTGGTTTAAGAAATTGGAATGGGAGGGAATAGCTAAGAACATTTCCCCTCCCCTCCCATCCTTTGAACCAAACAGTGCATGATCAGTTATCATGATTTTCATCCCTGGAAATCCTAGTTTCTAGCATCTCCCTTTTAACAAACAGTAAGCAAACAAATTTTATTCCCCCCTCACAACATAAAACAAAAATATTGAGTGTCGATTGAAAGTGATAACAAAGAAATATTTCCCTAAATCCTAGTCTTACCAGATATATTACATTACTCCATCGATGAACATGAACAGCATTAGCTGGTAAAATATGACCATACTAGAAATGTCCAAAAGAAGAAGCAAAATAGGCTCAGAACAAAATAACCCACAAATATTTCATATAACCTGACAACCGTTCTTCTAATGTACATTTCTTTTAGTATTATTATAAGATACTCACCATGAATGTATTCAGTAGCCTACAACAATTAGAAATAAACAATTCACAGGGCCCAAATTAGACCAAAGTGGGACATTCCATTCTTAGATAATAATAAATCCAGGAACTAGTATAGCCAGAAAATATGTTAGATAATAACAAGTAAACAGAGATGATAATAATAACATAAATATTTTTTAAATAAAGAACCTGAGGCTGAGGATGTTGCAAAATGTTGAGTATGATTGGAGGCTTGGACGGCGCCTTGGAGAGATCCGCCTTGCAGAGTGAGGCCCGGAGCTTGAGAGTGAGACGGCGATGGAGAGAGAAAGAGGGGCCAACGACCGGAGAGAGAGAGTGAGGCGACGGCGGTGAGTGCAAGTGCGAGTGCGAGTGAGAGGGTTTGGGCGGCAGAGGTGGTCACTGAGGCGTCGTTCGTGTCCGCGCTGTGGTGCTCGGTCTCGTCGTGACAGCGTCGCGGTGGTCTCCGTCTCGGTCTCAGTCTCCGTCGCGGTTTCCAGAGAAGGGTGTGTGGGTTTGGGAGATGGAGGATGAGAGGCGGCGAGAGTGAGAGTGAGCTGATCCAGCAGACACCGGAGGTGGGTTATTTGAAACTAGCGTCGGCCAGCCGACGCTATGAATAATAAATTCATTTAGCGTCGATCTATAGCGTCGGCCTGGCCGACGCTAAAGCATTAAAAAAATTAAAAAAAAATTTCGCGTCCTCGCGACGGCTTAGCGTCCAAGAGGCCGACGCTAACTCTCGAAATTAGCGTCGGAGTCGTGGCCGACGCTAAATTTTGCAGCTAAATGACTGTTTTCTTGTAGTGCTTGTTTCTAACTTCCCTTGTTGTGATAGTAGGGTTAGTCCAGAACTCCCTTATAAGGGCTCGATAAATCACCGGAGATCTTTCAAAAAAGCTTAACCAACCAACAACACGAATGTGGGGTGCGACATCAACCCCATGCTCAGCGAAGAACTTCAGGTTGAACTTGAACTCAATCAGAATCTCAACATTCTGAACATCGAGGGCTTTTCCTTTAACCTTAGAAGAGGCAGATGCAGAGGCAGACAGATGAGGCCATTTTCTCAGAGAAAAAGGTTTTTGAAAAAGAGAGAGTTTCAGAGAAAAAGGTTGAAGATGAATGAGTTGTAAAAAGGTTTTACCTTTTGGCAAAAGGATTATAAGGTTGAAAACATTTCATATTTTAGTTTTAAAAGAAACAGAAAAGAGGGTGTGTAATATACCGATTTTCTGTAACTCTAATCGAGTTGGTTAATCTCCATTAGGGCTTTGGATGATTGTGTGAATTGTTTTGTGTTAGTTTAAGACCTAGTGGGAAGCTTAGGAATAGGCTTGAACAAGGTTGGAGGTGCCTAAGGTGTTAAACGAGAAACTGTGGAAGTTAGAAGTTTGGAAGGCGCTTCCTAGCTCAGCGGCAAGCTCAAGAGTGGGAAAAGAGCAAGCCCTAGCGTGCCAACGCTCAAGTGTTGGCATGTTGCACGCTCAAGCTTGCTGAGTGCGTTCGCCAGCTGGTGTGCTTTTTGACGCGTGTGCTACACGTGTCAAGCCAGGGTGAAGGCGGAGTGGACAAAGCTCCACACTCAAGCGTGGAGGAGACCTCTAAAGCGTGCTCAGCAGGATGACTTAAAGGTTTTTCCTTTCCTTCTTCCTCACTTGGTCATTTCTCTTTCTTCAAGCTCGAAGTCTTGTGAGGTCAGAGAGTGAAGCTCTGGTTTCTAGTGAGAGAAAGCTTGTTTCGAGGCGATCGAAGTACCGGAACGCGATTCGGACTACACGGCTGTGATCGTGGCTAAGTTATCTACGACTTTGATGGATCCGTTTCTCGATTCGCCAAAGGTAAACTCGAATCCCTACCATCTGTTCTTCGTGATTCTTCAAGTTTTTACCTTTCTCCTTCGATCCTTGAGCTTGCCCTAGGGAAAACACTATTGCATATGTGTTGTGCTCCTGATTAGGGCAAAGTTCGTGCTCACGGTTGCTCGGGGGTTGGAGCTCAAGGCCACGGCTAAGGAGGCTGTTTTTGGAATTGTATGTAGCTGGACTTGAGGCTGCGAGTGGAGGAGATTGTCTTGGAGTTCGTGCTGCGACTGTTTAGGTGAGGAAAAAGAGTACTGCTGCCATCGGGAAGGCAAGAGTAGTCTAGTGTGTTTTCTTCTATGTGTAGGGAAGCCCTAACCCTACTATTGGTTGAGCCCCGATAAAGTACCTAAAACCTAGGTTTAGCTTACTTTGGGCTATCACCGTTAAGTTTGGAAATTCTAGGTTAGCGAACTGTTGATTGAGGATGATTTGCTTCATATGAATGTATGTTGTTGATTTCTGTTGTGCTATCTGTATATGTGCCTATATGCTACTTGGTATGTGATATGCTGCTATATGTTGTTGTTGATGTTATCGCTGTTGTTATTATGCTAATTGTGGTGATGTTGAGTTGTGGTGGAATGCCGTTAGAGTTAAGTTTGGTTGTGTGTCGTGTTGTTATCGGGTTGATACCGTGGATGGTGTCGTTGTTGTTGTGCTGGTTTCTTGAGGCTGTGGCCAAAATGTTTGAGCTGTGGCTTGTGGACGCGTGGTGTCGAGGCTGTGGCCGTGTGGATGCAGTGGCATCGTGTTGTTTCTGATTGAGGGTTTAGGCATGAGATCCGGTATCAAGCCCGTTGAGGATGTTTGTTGCATATCATCAACTGCCAAGTGACGAGGCCGTATGATAGGTAATATGGGCTGTCAGTGTCATACGAGGTTAGTTGTACCTGAGTACGGGTACGAAAAGTAGAAGGGGCAGTCAAGTGAGTGACCTTGGGGATGTTGCCGATGTCGGGAATAGTTTACAGCGACAGATGAGGTACCTCCTATCCTGTCGTGACGCCTGATCCAGTCTGGTTTGCTCGAGTAATCCCTGAGCTTTCCACGTTCCAGGCTAACGATCCGAGGCGACCAAGACACCCCGGTTCCGGTATGGAAGGGAGATGCACACTTATTGGTCATGGTGAGTTGTTTGGTTTCTTGGACAAACTAATTCCGTTCCTACATAGAATTGTTCCGGTGTGGATTTGTTCGGGTGTGGAACCGTTCCGGTGTGGAACTAGCTTTGTGAGTTTTCGGCCGACATGCTACATGGGATTAGTATCCCGGTCTAGAAGATTGATCTGAGTGTGAGACTCATGGAGATGGATGCTTGTTGCATGTGTTGTCTTGAGAGAAGTTTGTTGGAGTGCAGTAACTGCTATATCTGTTATATCTTTTACACGCTACATGTTGTTTACTGCATTACTGTTGTTTTTCCGACTTTGCCTGCACTGTATTTCTTATTTCCCTACTGCTTTTTGCATATCTGTTTGGTTCTCGGTTTGAGTGAAGATGAGGAGCCAGCTGATGGACACGAGGGTACACTGTTGGGATTGATCGAGATCATCTATCATGATGATCGGGGGTGGCGCGTGGACCCCTCTACTTTTTTGACGATCTCACTGGACTGGTGAGCATACTGTTCCAAGGAAGGGCATCGTACATGGAGGACATCGTGGGACCCTTCAGAGTTATGCAGTTCTTACCCTTTCCACGTATGTTTCTACCGCCGAGGCGTCATGAGCGGGACTACAACTAGGTCGAGCCAGCATCTTCACATGCATCCAGCAGGAGAGGCTTCGTTTATCGTGGTCAACGTCGGAGGACGAAGCGATACTTGAGGACCTACCATCGGTGTAGGGTTGCTGTGTCTAGCTCTTCGTCTGAGTATGAGCCTTTGGTGAGGTATGGGCGTACTCATGACGTGGGCTAGGGTAGTTCAGGGCATCCTCACCACTCATGGTGGGAGCCTGCCAGTGCGTCCTAGGTTGTGAGCTGAGAGCTTTCTATGTACCTTTTGAGCATGGGATGGGTTATATTGATGAGCTGCGAGGGTCTTCTTTTACTGTTTGATGTATTTTTAGTTCTTCCAGTTTTTTCTTATAATGTTTGTATATGTATGTACAATGCCTTACTGATGGGGCTATGATACGCATGGTTTATGTATAGTTATCTTCATGTTGCACTTTACTCTGATGGTTTTCTATGCTTGCCGTGACTGTTTATCGTTTTGTTTCCGCGACGTTGTTTGAATACCACGCTATCGCTTTAATACGGTTAGGCATAGTTAATAATATAAGTTTGGAACTAAAGGGATTATTCTTCTGAGAAAGGAGGATCGTCTCATTTTGGTGGTATTAGAGCAATTTGGTTCTATAAAGGGGCTGTGGAAGTCTGGAACCATTACTGAGAGTCTGGAATGTGTACTGGCTTTAACGGTTGATACTCACGTTGTATCAGGTAAGTCTGGTTTTGGGTAGAATGTCCAATGCGCTAGTTATCGAAGATTGATAACTGTTTTCATTCATAAGGCATATGATATGTTTAACTGTTAAGCGCTATTATATGTCTTATGAGTTGTAAGTGATAGCTCCTTTTTACAGGATGCTAGATGGCATGTGGACGTGGAAGAGGAAGAGGTGGAAGGCCGGCTGCAACTGGAGGCGATGACAACAACAACAATAACAATGGTGACCACTTAGGGACAGGCAGTGGTGATGACACCTCTGAAGCAATGCGGGCCATGCGGGACTTGGCTACCGCAATGATGCAACAAACCTGGCAGACTGCCCAGTATATGCAGAGGCACGAAGAAAGGGAACCAAGAATGAGAGGAAACGAGACTGTGGACACTGGTCTCAATACTTTCATGAAAGGAAACCCTCTTCAGTTCCATGGAGAGTACAACCCTGAAGCTATGGAGATGAGGTTGCAAGAGATTGAGAAGGTGTTTATGGCCACACACTGCAGAGAGGACAAGAAATTTACATACGCTGCTTTCATGATGGTTGGAGCAGCGGAGGGTTGGTGGAGGACCAAGGCCAATCAGTTAGAGGCCGAAGGAAGGATTCTGACCCGCCAACTGTTTCAAGAGAGCTTCTTAAAGAAGTATTTTCCACGAAGCATTAGGCAAGAGAAAGAGAAAGAGTTCCTGAGTCTGAAACAGGAACAAATGTCAGTTGGTGAGTACGCAATGAGGTTCGAGGCGCTACTCTAATTTTCTCAGTTTTCTAAAGTTCATCCTTATGAAGAGTGGGTATGTCGAAGGTTCGAAGATGGATCAAGACCAGAACTAAAGCGAGCAATGTTATTGTTGGGTATCAGATCTTTTCCCAAGTTGGTGGAGAAAAGCACGGTGGTGGAAGGGCATGATCGAGCAGGGGCAGCCCCACAACAAGTGAAAAGTGGTGGACCTGTTCGGAGCAACCAAAGAAGCAGAGGTGGCAAGTTTCAGCAAAGGGCGAGACCTTATGATCGACCCGCTCAGTTTAATGTCAATCATGGAGGGAGCATCCCCAGCCAGGGGCAGTAGAAGATCAAGACCTATTTTCGATGCGGGGGACCACATCTAGTCAAGAACTGCCCGAGGAACCAGCACATCAGGTTCTTCAACTGTAACCAGATGGGTCACTGTGCATTAGATTGCAAGCCCGGAGTTAGCAGAAGGGCTCAGTTTCAACATCAGAGCGATAAAGCTCAGAATGGCAGACCAAGATCAACTGTGGCAAGTCAACAGAGTAGGCCATAGATGACCGGAAGAGTTTTTGCTGTGAGGGGATCTGAAGCCTCTCGAAGCCCCGACCTAATACACGGTATATGCTTAGTCTCTGGTAAACTTTTGTCAGTTTTATTTCATTCAGGGGCTACTCATTCTTTTATATCGGTAGAGTGCATGGATCATTTAGGACTAACCAGAAATAGGAATGTGCCATAGTCCACCTTCACTCCCTCGGGGCAGTGCAGAACAGCAAAAATATTCTCCACCTCTTGCAGCCATAAGTCAGCTTTTTCCGGGTCACAGTCTCCATGAAACTGCGGAGGATCATGACACCGAAAGTCGACTAAACCTCTGGCATCAGCAGCAAGATCAACTCTTTGTTGATTTTGTTGGTTCTGTTGAGCCATCGTAGCCGGTTGTTGAGCAACAGCAGCCGCCATATCAGCCATGGCCTGGATAGCCCGATTAATGTTGTCATCAGCAGTGCCGTGACCACCACCATCATTGGTGTTGCCACGACCTCCACCACGAATTCATGTTTCCCTACAAGGCAAACCAATCATACCTTAATAAGGAAACATAAGCTCGTGTGTCAAGTACTAGTGTGTCAACATACATTGATTCAACAGAGAAACAATTCAAGCAAAGTTCACACAGAGATCACACAACACAAACACAACATACCTATTCCCCAAGCATTCCCGAAAGACTCGACCAGCTCTGATATGACTAATGTAACACCCCCCTCGGATGCTACATGCACGAACTTGATTGTGGAAAACATCAAGAAAATAAAATACTGGTTGCTTTCGGAAAATACTGTAATTAATTAGCTATGTTCAAAAAAGTGGGTCTAAAATTTTTCTTCATGCATAAGCAATTCAAACTCAAGAAAAAGGAATAATCCTTATAGTACACATCAATATTAAACATTCATAACAACAAAATCATAACATAATTATGCCGAAGCATAGGAGTTTCTTAGAACCATAGTTTAAATTCATAACATAAGTTCAGGTCTAGTATATATATTACAAACTTAAAAACTTGTAAGTCAACATACATACAACAGATAATATATGACTGCTTCAAAATAAAACTCCTAAGCTGGTCGGGCTAAAAGTAGCCATTGGGATACGAACCCTAAAGTCAGCTCCGATTCCCAGAGGAATGCGGAGGGTTCCTCTTTTTCTGCTCCTTCAAAAGACTCCGTCATCCGAGTCCTCACGTGTCCGCGGGGACCTATAATCAGCATCTGTACATGTATTCCAAAACACAACAGGCTGTCTAACATGTACAGGCAAAGGCGAGATACTCATTTTATAAGTTTATCACGATAGCCGCACAAGCAACAAACAACAAATATATCCACAAATAAATACAGTTGTAATAACAGATATTCATACACATAATATAATATCTCACATTATCATGAGTTGTAATAATGCATAAGACTTCAATATCATATTTCTAATTCATGTTCTCCGGAGATTCCTACTTCCCTTCATCGAGCGATAGGCCGCAAATACACTCGTAACATAATTGTTCTCATGAGTCGGCCTCTTAATTTAGGTCCGAACTCCAATTGTTCCGGGGTAGCACGTCATAACCATATCCTGAATAGTCTAGTCTCTGACTGAGTTTATCCATATTGGGCAACCGATTTACCACTGCACGGGGTCGTGATGCCTGAGGCCACTTGTGGAGTTTCAAACACAGGATGCCCCTATAGACCTAGTGGTCTTAACTGGCTCATATTCTCAACTACTTGAGTTGTAGCTCATTTTCAAATGGCACGTCTGCCGTTTCATGTATGTACTCTATTTTCTTTTTCGTTCATTCTTTCTTGTCGAGGCATATAGCTCATGACTCGTTTTAAAGGACATAAAGCCCGTTCATTCAAAACATAGGACACGAAGTCCGAGTGCTCATTTCACAAAACACTAGCTCGACGTCCCGGTCACTAGGTTTGCATTCGTCTCAAAAGATTCATCATTTTTCTTTTCGGTCTTAATTTCACAAAGCAATTTTGGAAAAAAAAACTCAATTGCATTGTTTGAATTAAGACATTCTTTTCCAAAAAAAAACATTTTGCGGGAAAAACTCTTTTTCTTCACCAATCCGTTTTTCTAAAGGTTCTGTCTCTTTTAAAAACGTTTTTCTGAAACATATCTCACTTTGCATTGACTTTCCCAAACAACTTTTTCTTTTCAAAAAGGACCTAACATTTTAAAAGAAAGGTACTTCTTTGATAAAGCAAAACATTCTTTCAAGATTTTTCCTTGATCTCAAAATCCGTTTTCAAAACCCCGATTTAAGTTTTCAAGTATTTTCATCTTCTTTATCGAGTCATAGCCAGTCCTATGCTCTTAACCAGTCCAGGACATCAATGGGTATCAAATCAACTCAATATCACAACAAAATTTCATCCAAGGCATCAATGCCACAAATCATATTCAAGTGTACAAGTATGCTTCATTAGATACATCAAGTACATATGTCAATCGTACACATCTTCCAATCATCAATCAAAACTACCACATCACATATAACAATCAAACACCATGAGACTACCAAACTTATTATGAAATACCTCCCTTTACCTCTTTAAGTTTCTAAATCAATTCCTTCGGTTCTCGGCTTCGGTTCCGGTTTCGTCCGCGTCGCCTAAAACAATCAAGCACAATTCAAAGGATAGAGCTAGAAGATGATGACACTAGCTCAAGGAAATTGGTTTCACATTAAAAAGATTTTTCTCCAATTTTCTAGGAATTTTTGAAATTTGGATCATAAACTTGAAACTCATGTAATCAAGGATTTCAAACTTGAAATAGGAAGAGATTCATGAGGTTTAAGGATCTAGAGAGTGTTCTTACCTCTTGAATGATGAAGAATGGACAAGAATCACAACTTTCATCACAAAACTCAAGTTTTTCTCTTAAGAAAATGGAGAACAACCAAGGAAGAAGATGAAGTTAAGAGAAGAAGTGGATGAAGGCTTCATGAAGTTTCCTATTTCGTGGGTATGAAAGGAGGGACAAGGATGTCCACAATTTTTTTCACTTAAGGGCAATTTGGTCTTTTCACACAAGGTTAAATGGTAATTATGAAAAAGGTTAGGGGTATTTTGGTCTTTTCACGTCCAGATATTTTCAAAATCATCATGACACTTGGCACGCATCCCAAGGTTATGTGACTTGAGGTGACGTCGATTTTATCCGTTAGCAGGTCCCGGTAAATCCATATCCAGCTCCGTTCGTCACCTGATTTGAGACTTTGTCCGAACGAAGGTCAGGAAGTGATTTTTTTTCAAATTTATCAAAACGTAGGAAATTAAATTCTAAGACTTACTGTCTCATTCACGGGTCGTAATTAGGTCTCCTGAGCAGTAAAATTTTACTGTCAGTGGAAAAACGCAGACTGGGCTCCGTCTGAGTTTTTGGCTCAAAATTTAATCGTAGCTTTGTACGATAGCGTTGAGTATGAATATGGTCTCGATTTATTTTATTTCATATTCTAAATCCTCGAGTAAAATATAAACTTACTTATTCACTTATTGATATTTAAAAGCAGTGAAGATCGGGATGTTACATTACTACCCTCTAAAAAAAAATTTCATCCTCGAAATTACGTACCTTGAAAAAGATCGGGATATTGTAATCTCATCTTGTCTTCGAGCTCCCACGTTGCGTCTCCAGTCGCTTCGTTCCAAACAACTTTGACCAAGGGAACTTGTTTTCCCCTGAGTTGCTTGACCTTCTTATCAATGATTCGTACAGGTGATGTCTCATACGACAAGTTTTCTTGTAAATTTACTATATCAGGTTCGATTACATGCGAAGAATCAGGAATATACTTCTTGAGTTGTGAGACATGGAAAACATTAAGAATGTTGGAGAGAAAAGGTGGCAAGGCTATCTGATAAGCTACTGGACCAATACGTCGAAGAATTCGGTAGGGTCCAATGAATTTGGGAGTAAGTTTTTTGGACTTTATAGCTCTACCTACCCCAGTCGTGGGTGTGGCTCTCAGGAACACGTGTTCACCTTCTTGAAACTCGAGGGGTCGTCTTCGTTTATCGGAGCAGCTCTTTTGTCTGCTCTGTGCCGTCTTCATCTTTTTGCGGATTTGCTTAATCTTTTCCGTTGTTTGTTTCACAATTTCGGGGCCCACAATCATATTTTCTCCATCCTGGTACCAACACAACTGTGACTGGCACTTTCGTCCATACAAGGCCTCATAGGGTGCCATCCATATGCTGGAATGATAGCTGTCGTTGTATGAGAATTCGATAAGAGGTAAAAGATCATCCCAACTTCCACCATGGTCTAGAAAACAGTCTCTCAGCAAATCTTCCAAAGATTGTATCGTCCTCTCCGTCTGTCCATCTGTTTGAGGTTGATAGGCTGAACTCAGTCTCAGCCTTATTCCTAAAGCTTGATGCAAACTTTACCAAAACCGCGAAGTAAACTTTGGATCTCTATCAAAGACTATGCTTGACAGCACTCCATGTAGTCTGATTATTTCTCTAATATACAGTTCAGTTAACTTCTCCACTGAGTAGTTGATCTTCACAGGTAAGAAGTGTGTTGACTTCGTTAACCTATCAACGATTACCCAGATTGAATCAAAACTCTTAGAAGTCCTCGACAAACCTAACACAAAATCCATTGAAATGCTCTCCCATTTCCATTCGGGTACATCCAAGGATTGAAGCATTCCACTAGGTCGTTGATGTTCCACCTTTGCTTGCCGCCATGTCAAACATGATGCTACGTACTCAGCCACTTGCTTCTTCATTCCTGGCCACCAAAACTTCTGTTACAGATCTTGATACATTTTGGTTGCTCCAGGGTGAATGCTCAACTTGCTCTTATTGTAACACCCGGGGCTGACGAGGGCGGGGAGTGATCGCCGGTGCATGTGGCACGGACAAGGAGCGGCTCCTGGCAGGCTTCTAGGCGGAGGGATACATGAATGAACTGATTCACACAGGAATGAGAGGGATCCTGAGGCTGTGCAGGTATGGGACTGTACAGTTGAAGGAAGGCTTATAAGAATTGATTTGTACTACCTATACTAACAAGATGCATCTTCTTTTCGGTAGCCCATCACTTAAGAACTCCAAAGTTAAGCGTGCTTGACTTGGAGTAATTCTGGGATGGGTGACCTCCTGGGAAGTTTTCCTAGGAAGCGTGTGAGTGAGGACAAAGCACGCTGAAGAGATCTGTGTTGGTTTGTGGGGACAGTCGGCAATCCTTAAAGCAGTCCGGACCGTTACAAATGGTATCAGAGCGGACCTCTCCCAGTACGGTGTGGTTCGGGGACGAACCAAGCGGAAGCTGGTGGGCATGTAACACCCGGGGCTGACGAGGGCGGGGAGTGATCGCCGGTGCATGTGGCACGGACAAGGAGCGGCTCCTGGCAGGCTTCTAGGCGGAGGGATACATGAATGAACTGATTCACACCGGAATGAGAGGGATCCTGAGGCTGTGCAGGTATGGGACTGTACAGTTGAAGGAAGGCTTATAAGAATTGATTTGTACTACCTATACTAACAAGATGCATCTTCTTTTCGGTAGCCCATCACTTAAGAACTCCAAAGTTAAGCGTGCTTGACTTGGAGTAATTCTGGGATGGGTGACCTCCTGGGAAGTTTTCCTAGGAAGCGTGTGAGTGAGGACAAAGCACGCTGAAGAGATCTGTGTTGGTTTGTGGGGATAGTCGGCAATCCTTAAAGCAGTCCGGACCGTTACACTTATGCCCTTCTTCCAGAATCATTTTTCTCATCTTCGGGTTGCTAGGTACACAAACCCTTCCATTCCACCTCAAGATGCCATCGGTTCCCAAGCTGAACTCCGCAACCTTTTCTTGTCCAAGCAACTCCTTGGGCAGCTTTGCGTATAACTTCTTTTTGCGAAGGATTTGTAAAACTTGTCGCAAGTGTTCCTCGTGCTCCTCATGAATCTTCGAGTAGATGAGAGTATCATCGATGAACACGACAACGAACCGATCCAGAAATGGACGAAAAATCCGGTTCATGTAGTCCATGAAGACGGCAAGCGCGTTCGTCACTCCAAAAGGCATCACGAGGTACTCATAGTGACCATAACGAGTCCTGAATGCAGTCTTGGGTACGTCCTCGTTTGTTACTATAATCTGGTGGTAACCAGATCTCAAGTCAATCTTCGAAAAGACAGCGGCTCCCTGAAGTTGATCCATCAAATCATCTATGCGGGGTAGAGGATACTTGTTCTTAATCGTTATCTTATTGAGTTGACGGTAATCCACGCAGAGTCTCGAACTCCCGTCCTTCTTTTTCACTAATAACACTAGTGCTCCCCACGAGGACACACTCGGTCTCACGAACCGTTTAGACATCAAATCCTCTAGTTGGGTCTTCAGCTCGGCTAACTCCATACCTGACATCCTATATGGAGCTATAGAGATCGGACCGGATCCTGGAACTAAGTCGATCGAAAACTTGATGTCCCTCACAGGTGGCAAACCAAAAACGTCCTCGGGAAAAACTTCCGGAAAATCTTTCACAACTGACACATTGCTCAAGACAACGTTCCTCTTGCTTTCTCAACAGGATAAAAGTATGTATCCCTGAGCTCCTTAATTCAAAAATGCTCTTACTTGCTTGGCAATTAAAAATCCAGAAATCTCAAGGTCAGGAAAAACTAAGGTTCTATGTGCTCAGTCTAAAAGGATATGGTTGGAAGATAACCAATCCATGCCTAGGATCACATCCAATTGTGTCAAAGGCAAACATATTAAGTCAACAAGAAAGTTCCTAGCATGAAAATAATAGGGCAATTCAAACATACTGTATTTACAGTAACAGGTTTAGCAGTTGGAGTAATGACAATCAAATCAAAAGACAGTGAAGAAATAGGCATGTCCAAACGTCTCTCACAATCCAAGGAGATAAACGAATGCGTAGCACCCGAATCAAATAGTACAGTTAGGAGATTACCAGCTATGATGCAACTACCTTGTATGAGATCATCAGATTTGGAAGCATCGGTGCCACTCAGGGTATAAACCCTTCCCCTCGCTGTTGGTATAGCAGTCTGTACATTGTTGACAATAGGTTCGGATTTTGGTGTAGGGCAATCCCTCGCGAAGTGTCCTGTCTTCCCACATTGGAAACATAGAACTCCCTTCAGTGCGCATTCCTCAGTTGGATGTCTTGGTTTCCCACACTTGAAACATCTCTGAATTTGTCTTTGGTTCTGGTCATTTCCATTCCCTCCACCGTAGGCAGAAGTGACAAGAAGATAAGATTGTTGTTTCTGACTATTCCCTTGGGGTCGGGAATATGGTTTCTTCTGGGACTGCTTCCCCTTCTGGTTCTGGTATTGGTTCGGATTCCTGGACCTAGACAATCCTCCCACAGTGCTCTTGTTCTCTCTTCCTCTTCTCATCTTCTCGACTTTTTTGCACTTCTCCACCATGGCTTGGAAGTTACGAATCTCCCGCGGTAGAATAGATTCCTTGATCTCGAAGAGCAAACCTCCTTCAAACCTCTCGCATTTCCAGTCTTCATCAGGTTGGGCTTGGAAAAAGCGGAAATATTTGGCGAGCGATTCAAACTTCGCCGCATATTCCCCAACAGTCATGTTCCTCTGCTGCAACCTCAGAAATACCTGCTCTTTCTCGGTCCTGGCACTCTGGGGAAAGTATTTGTCCAGGAAATTGGTGCGAAATACTCCCTAAGTGATCGCTTGGTTTTTGGCTTCCAGCAGTTGTCTGGTTCCTCCCCACCAATACTCTGCATCTCCTAGAAAAAGGAATGTGGCATAGTCCACATTTACTCCCTCGGGGCAGTGCAGAATAGAAAAAATCTTCTCCACCTCTTGCAGCCATAAGTTAGCTTTTTTCGGGTCACAGTCTCCATGAAACTGCGGAGGATCATGATGTCGAAAGTCGACTAAACCTCTAGCATAAGCAGCAAGATCAACTCTTTGTTGATTCTGTTGGTTCTGTTGAGCCATCGTAGCTGTTTGTTGAGCAACAGCAGCTGCCATATCAGCCATGGCCTGGATAGCCCGATTAATGTTGTCATCAGCAGTGCCGTGACCACCACCATCATTGGTGTTGCCACGACCTCCACCACGACCGCCTCTTAGATTCATGTTTCCCTACAAGGCAAAGCAATCATACCTTAATAAGGAAACATAAGCTCGTGTGTCAAGTACTAGTGTGTCAACACACATTGATTCAACAGAGAAACAATTCAAACAAAGTTCACACAAAGATCACACAACACAAACACAACATACCTATTCCCCAAGGATTCCCGAAAGACTCAACCAGCTCTGATACCACTAATGTAACACCCGCCTCGGATGCTACATGCATGAACTCGATTGCGAAAAACATTAAGAAAATAAAATGCTGGTTGCTTTCGGAAAATACTGTAATTAATTAGCTACGTTCAAAAAAGTGGGTCAAAAAATTTTCTTCATGCATAAGCAGTTCAAACTCAAGACAGAGGAATAATCCTTATAGTATACCTCAATATTAAACATTCATAACAACAAAATCATAACATAATTATGCCGAAGCATAGGAGTTTCTTAGAACAATAGTTTAAATTCATAACATAAGTTCAGGTCTAGTATATATATTACAAACTTAAAAACTTGTAAGTCAACATACATACAACAGATAATATATGACTGCTTCTAAATAAAACTCCTAAGATGGTCGGGCGAAAAGTAGCCATTGGGATACAAACCCCAAAGTCAGCTCCGATTCCCAGAGGAATGCGGAGGGTTCCTCTTTTTCTGCTCCATCAAAAGACTCCCTCATCCGAGTCCTAACGTGTGCGGGGGGGACCTATATTCAGCATCTGTACATGTATTCCAAAACACAACAGGCTGTCCAACATGCACAGGCAAAGGTGAGATACTCATTTTATAAGTTTATCACGATAGCCGCACAAGCGACAAACACCAAATATATCCACAAATAAATACAGTTGTAATAACAGATATTCATACACATAACATAATATCTCCCACTATCATGAGTTGTAATAATGCATAAGACTTCAATATCATATTTCTAATTCATGTTCTCCGGAGATTCCTACTTCCCTTCATCGAGCGATAGGCCGCAAATACACTCGTAACATAACTGTTCTCATGAGTCGGCCTCTCAATTTAGGTCCAAACTCCAATTGTTCCGAGGTAGCACGTCATAACCATATCCTGAATAGTCTAGTCTCTGATTGAGTTCATCCATGTTGGGCAACCGATTTACCACGGCACAGGGTCGTGATGCCTGCGGCCACTTGTGGAGTTTCAAACTTAGGATGCCCCTATAGAACTAGTGGTCTTAACTGGCTCATATTCTCAACTACTTGAGTTGTAGCTTGTTTTCAAATAGCACGTCTGCCGTTCCATGTATGTACACAGAAAGTTCTGTTTTTTTTTTTCGTTCATTCTTTCTTGTCGAGGCATATAGCTCATGACTCGTTTTAAAGGACATTAAGCCCATTCATTCAAAACATAAGACACGAAGTCCGAGTGCTCAATTCACAAAACACTAGCACGACGTCTCGGTCACTAGGTTTGCATTTGTCTCAAAAGATTCATCGTTTTTCTTTTCGGTCTTAATTTCACAAAGCAATTTTGGAAAAAAAAAACTCAGTTCCATTGTTTGAACTAAGACATTCTTTTCCAAATAAAACATTTTGAGGGAAAAACTCTTTTTCTTCACAAATCCGTTTTTCTAAAGGTTCCGTCTCTTTTAAAAACGTTTTTCTGAAACAAATCTCACTTTGCATTGACTTTCCTCAAACAACTTTTTCTTTTCAAAAAGGACCTAACATTTCAAAAGAAAGGTACTTTCTTTGATAAAGTAAAACATTTTCTCAAGATTTTTCCTTGATCTCAAAATCCGTTTTCAAAACCCCAATTTAGGTTTTCAAGTATTTTCATCTTCTTTATCGAGTCATAGCCAGTCCTATGCTCTTAACTAGTCCAGGATATATATATATATATATATATATATATATATATATATATATATATATATATATATATATATTGGTATCAAATCAACTCAATATCACAACAAAATTTCATCCAAGGCATCAATGCCATAAATCATATTCAAGTGTACAAGTATGCTTCATTAGATACATCAAGTACATATGTCATTCGTACACATCTTCCAATCATCAATCAAAACTACCACATCACATATAACAATCAAACACCATGAGACTACCAAACTTATTATGAAATACCTCCCTTTACCTCTTTAACTTTCTAAATCAATTCCTGAACGGTTCTCGGCTTCGGTTCCGGTTTCGTCAGCGTCGCCTAAAACAATCAAGCACAATTCAATTCACAACAACAGTTAATACAAAATAACAACTTCAAAACATAAGTTTCTTTCCCCAAAATTGGTCTAAGGTTCGGCCAAAATTTGTAAAATAGGCTAGGGATCTCATTTGGTTCCAATCTTTTTGATGGTTGATTCTTAAGCATGATTAACACTAAATCAATTCCTATTACCCAAAAATTTGAAAAAAAACTCATGGTTCTATACACTCTAGGTTTCGGCCATGAAGAAGAAAAAGGGTTAGAAATTGATTTGGTTTTCCAATCACTTGGATTCAAGGATCACAAGAAAGGAAAGGATGGATTCAAGTGTTATAGAACAAAAATTGAAGAAATCCACTTTTCCCCAAATCTTCTAGGGTTCGGCCACTCTAAGAAAAATAGGCTAGGATTAGTGTTTTATCACATACTCTTGGAGAGAGGTAGAAGATGATGAAACTAGCTCAAGGAAATTGGTTTCACATTAAAAGGATTTTTCTCCAATTTTCTTGGAATTTTTGAAATTTGGATCATAAACTTGAAACTCATGTAATCAAGGATTTCAAACTTGAAATAGGAAGAGATTCTTGAGGATTAAGGATCTAGAGAGTGTTCTTACCTCTTGAATGATGAAGAATGGACAAGAATCGCACTTTTCCTCACAAAACTCCAGTTTTTCTCTTAAGAAAGTGGAGAACAACCAAGGAAGAAGATAAAGTTAAGAGAAGAAGTGGGTGAAGGCTTCATGCAGTTTCCTATTTCGTGGGTATGAAGGGAGGGCCAAGGATGTCCACAAATTTTTTCACTTAAGGGCAATTTGTCCTTTTCACACAAGGTTAAATGGTAATTATAAAAAAGGTTAGGGGTATTTTGGTCTTTTCACGTCCAGATATTTTCAAAATCATCATGACACTTGACACGCATCCGAAGGTTATGTGACTTGAGGTGAAATCGATTTTATCCGTTAGCAGGTCCTGGTAAATCCATATCTAGCTCCGTTCGTCACCCGATTTGAGATTTTGTCCGGACGAAGGTCAGGAAGTGATTTTTTTCAAATTTATCAAAACGTAGGAAATTAAATTCTAAGACTTACTGTCTCATTCACGGGTCAAAATTAGGTCTCCTGAGCAGTAAAATTTTACTGTCAGTGGAAAAATGCAGATCGGGTTCCGTCTGAGTTTTTGGCTCAAAATTTAATCGTGGCTTCGTACGATAGCGTTGAGTATGAATATGGTCTCGGTTTATTTTATTTCATATTCTAAATCCTCGAATAAAATATAAACATACTTATTCACTTATTGATATTTAAAAGCAGTGAAAATCGGGATGTTACATTACTACCCCTCTAAAAAGAAATTTCGTCCTCGAAATTACGTACCTTGAAAAAGATCGGGATATTGTAATTTCATCTTGTCTTCGAGCTCCAGCCACTTCGTTCCAAACAACTTTGACCTAGGGAACTTGTTTCCCCCTGAGTTGCTTGACTTTTTATCAATGATTCGTACAGGCGATGCCTCATAAGACAAGTTTTCTTGTAAATGTACTATATCAAGTTCGATTACATGTGAAGAATCAGGAATATACTTCCTGAGTTGTGAGACATGGAAAACATTATGAATGTTGGAGAGAAAAGGTGGTAAGGCTATCTGATAAGCTACTGGACCAATACGTCGAAGAATTCGGTAGGGTCCAATGAATTTGGGAGTGAGTTTTCTGGACTTTATAGCTCTACCTACCCCAGTCGTGGGTGTGACTCTCAGGAACACGTGTTCACCTTCTTGAAACTCAAGGGGTCATCTTCGTTTATCGGAGTAGCTCTTTTGTCTGCTCTGTGATGTCTTCATCTTTTCGCAGATTTGCTTAATCTTTTCCGTTGTTTGTTTCACAAGTTCGGGGCCCACAATCATATTTTCTCCATCCTAGTACCAACACAACGGTGACTGGCAATTTCGTCCATACAAGGCCTCATAAGGTGCCATCCCTTTGCTGGAATGATAGCTGTTGTTGTATGTAAATTTGATAAGAGGTAAAAGATCATCCCAACTTCCACCATGGTCTAGAACACAGTCTCTCAGCAAATCCTCCAAAGATTGTATCGTCCTCTCTCTCTGTCCATCTGTTTGAGGTTGATAGGCTGAACTCAGTCTCAGCCTTATTCCTAAAGCTTGATGTAGACTTTGCCAAAACCGCGAAGTAAACTTTGGATCTCTATCAGAGACTATGCTTGACGGCACTCCATGTAGTCTGATTACTTCTCTAATATACAGTTTAGTTAACTTCTCCACTGAGTAGTTGATCTTCACAGGCAAGAAGTGTGCTGACTTCGTTAACCTATAAACGATTACCCAGATTGAATCAAAACTCTTAGAAGTCCTCGACAAACCTACACAAAATCCATTGAAATGCTCTCCCATTTCCATTCGGGTACATCCAAGGATTGAAGCATTCCACTAGGTCGTTGATGTTCTACCTTTGCTTTCCGCCAAGCCAAACATGATGCTACGTACTCAGCCACTTGCTTCTTCATTCCTGGCCACCAAAACTTATGTTTCAGATCTTGATACATTTTGGTTGCTCCAGGGTGAATGCTCAACTTGCTCTTATGCCCTTCTTCTAGAATCATTTTCCTCATCTCCGGGTTGCTAGGTACACAAACTCGTCCATTGCTTCTCAAGATGCCATCGGTTCCCAAGCTGAACTCCGCTACCTTTTCTTGTCCAGCCAACTCCTTTTTCTCATGGAGGTACTCATCAGTTGCATGCTATTCGCGGATCGTCTCCATCAGTCCACTAGATACCTTGATTATTCCCATGCTAATATTCTTGTGGTTCACTTCCATAACTATTGAGATCACGGAATTGCTTTATCAATTCTAACTTCTTAACCATCATTGCAGAGATATGCAGGGTCTTTCGACTTAGAGCGTCTGCAACGACATTTGCTTTTTCAGGGTGGTATAACAAAGTGAAATCGTAGTCTTTGAGAAATTCCATCCAACGTCTCTGCCTCATGTTAAGTTCCTTCTGGTCGAACAGGTATTTCAAACTATGGTGGTCACTAAAGACATCAAACTTGGATCCATACAAGTAATGTCTCCAGTTCTTCAGTGTAAAAACCACGACAGCTAACTCTAGGTCGTGCGTCGGGTAATTCCTTCATGAGTTTTCAACTGGCGCGAAGCATAAGCTACAACCCTTCGATGTTGCATAATTACACACCCTAAACCCTGATGCAAAGCATCACAATACACTTCATATGGTTCGTCCGGTTTAGGTAACACTAACACTGGTGAGGTTGGCAAACGTTCCTTCATCGTCTGGAAACTTTCCTCACATTTCTCAGTCCGCGTAAACGGTTAGTCCTTCCTCGTAAGTTGAGTCAGCGGCGCAACAATCTTTGAAAATCCTTCGATGAATCTTCTGTAATAACCAGCTAGCTCAACGAAACTGCAGATTTCGGTCACGGTCTTGGGTCTTTCCCACAGAAGTACTGCCTCTGCTTTCGTAGGGCCAACGGCAATCCCTTCCTTCGTAATCACCTGCCCCAAGAATTTGACTTCATCCAGCCAAAAATTGCACTTGGGCAGCTTTGCGTATAACTTCTTTTTGCGAAGGATCTGTAAAACTTGTCGCAAGTGTTCCTCGTGCTCCTCATGACTCTTCGAGTAGATGAGAATATCATCGATGAACATGACAATGAACTGATCCAGAAATGGACGAAAAATCCAGTTCATGTAGTCCATGAAGACAGCAAGCGCTTTCGTCACTCCAAAAGGCATCACGAGGTACTCATAGCGACCATAACGAGTCCTGAATGCAGTCTTGGGTACATCCTCATTCGTTACTATAATCCGGTGGTAACCAGATCTCAAGTCAATCTTCGAAAAGACAGCGGCTCCCTGAATTTGATCCATCAAATCATCTATGCGGGGCAGAGGATACTTGTTCTTAATCGTTATCTTGTTAAGTTGGCGGTAATCCACGCAGAGTCTCGAACTCCCGTCCTTCTTTTTCACTAATAACACTAGTGCTCCCCATGAGGACACACTCGGTCTCACGAACCGTTTAGACATCAGATCCTCTAGTTGGGTCTTCAGCTCGGTTAACTCCATAGGTGACATCCTATATGGAGCTATAGAGATCGGACCGGATCCTGGAACTAAGTCGATCAAAAACTTGATGTCCATCACAGGTGGCAAACCAAGAACGTGCTCGGGAAAAACTTCCGAAAAATCTTTCACAACCGACACATCGCTCAAGACAACGTTCCTCTCGATTTTTCAACAGGATAAAAGCATGTATCCCGGAGCTCTTTATTTCAAAGAAGCTCTTCCTTGCTTGGCAGTTAAAAATCCAGAAATCTCAAAGTCAGGAAAAACTAAGGTTCTATGTGCTCAGTCTAAAAGGATATGGTTGGAAGATAACCAATCCATGCCTAGGATCACATCCAATTGTGTCAAAGGCAAACATATTAAGTCAACAAGAAAGTTCCTATCATGAACAATAATAGGGCAATTCAAACATACTATATTTTTAGTAACAGGTTTATCAATTGGAGTAATGACAATCAAATCAAAAGACAGTGAAGAAACAGGCAAGTCCAAACGTCTCACACAATCCAAGGAGATAAACGAATGCGTAGCACCCGAATCAAATAGTACAGTTAGGAGATTATTATGCAACTACCTTGTATGAGATCATCAGATTTGGAAGCATCGGTGCCACTCAGGGTATAAACCCTTCCCCTCGCTGTAGGTATAGCAGTCTGTACATTGTTGACAGTCGGTTCGGATTTTGGTGTAGGGCAATCCCTCGCGAAGTGTCATGTCTTCCCACATTGGAAACATAGAACTCCCTTTAGTGCGCATTCCTCAGTTGGATGTCTTGGTTACCCATACTTGAAACATCTCTGAACTTGTTTTTGGTTCTGGTCATTTCCATTCCCTCTACCGTAGGCAGAAGCGACAAGACGATAAGATTGTTGTTTCTGACTATTCCCTTGGGGTCGGGAATATGGTTTCTTTTGCGACTGCTTCCCCTTCTGTTTCTAGTATTGGTTCGGATTCCTGGACCTAGACGATCCTCCCACAGTGCTCTTGTTCTCTCTTCCTCTTCTCATCTTCTCGACTTTTTTGCACTTCTCCACCACGGCTTGGAAGTTACGAATCTCCAGCAGTAGCATAGATTCCTTGATCTCGAAGCGCAAACATACTTCAAACCTCTCGCATTTCCAGTCTTCATCAGGTTGGGCTTGGAAAAAGCGGAAATATTTGGCGACCGCTTCAAACTTCGCCGCATATTCCCCAACAGTCATGTTCCTCTACTGCAACCTCAGAAATTCCGGCCCTTTCTCGGTCCTGGCACTCTGGGGAAAGTAGTTGTCTAGGAACTTGGTGCGAAATACTCCCTAAGTGATCTCTTGGTTTTTGGCTTCCAGCAGTTGTCTGGTTCCTCCCCACCAATACTCTGCATCACCTAGAAACAGGAATATGGCATAGTCCACATTTACTCCCTCGGGGCAGTGCAGAATAGAAAAAATCTTCTCCACCTCTTGCAGCCATAAGTTAGCTTTTTTCGGGTCACAGTCTCCATGAAACTGCGGAGGATCATGATGTCGAAAGTCGACTAAACCTCTGGCATCAGCAGCAAGATCAACTCTTTGTTGATTCTGTTGGTTCTGTTGAGCCATCGTAGCTATTTGTTGAGCAATAGCAGCTGCCATATCAGCCATGGCCTGGATAGCCCGATTAATGTTGTCATCAGCAGTGCCGTGACCACCACCATCATTGGTGTTGCCACGGCCTCCACCACGACCGCCTCTTAGATTCATGTTTCCCTACAAGGCAAACCAATCATACCTTAATAAGGAAACATAAGCTCGTGTGTCAAGTACTAGTGTGTCAACACACATTGCTTCAACAGAGAAACAATTCAAACAAAGTTCACACAGAGATCACACAACACAAAAACAACATACCTATTCCCCAAGGATTCCCGAAAGACTCAACCAGCTCTGATACCACTAATGTAACACCCCCTCGGATGCTACATGCACGAACTCGATTGCGAAAAACATGAAGAAAATAAAATGCTGGTTGCTTTCGGAAAATACTGTAATTAATTAGCTACGTTCAAAAAAGTGGGTCTAAAAATTTTCTTCATGCATAAGCAGTTCAAACTCAAGACAAAGGAATAATCCTTATAGTCCACGTCAATATTCAACATTCATAACAACATAATCATAACATAATTATGCCGAAGCATAGGAACCATAGTTTAAATTCATAACATAAGTTCAGGTCTAGTATATATATTACAAACTTAAAAACTTGTAAGTTAACATACATACAGCAAATAATATATGACTGCTTCAAAATAAAACTCCTAAGCTGGTTGGGCTAAAAGTAGCCATTGGGATACGAACCCCAAAGTCAGCTCCGATTCCCAGAGGAATGCGGAGGGTTCCTCTTTTTCTGCTCCTTCAAAAGACTCCTTCATCCGAGTCCTCACGTGTCCGCGGGGACCTACAATCAGCATCTGTACATGTATTCCAAAACACAACAGGGTGTCCAACATGTACATGGAAAGGTGAGATATTCACTTTATAAGTTTATCACGATAGCCGCACAAGCGACAAACAACAAATACATCCACAAATAAATACAGTTGTAATAACAGATATTCATACACATAATATAATATCTCCACACTGTCATGAGTTGTAACAATTCATGAGACTTCAATATCATCTTTCTAATTCATGTTCTCCGGAGATTCCTACTTCCCTTCATCGAGCGATAGGCCGAAAATACACCCGTAACACAACTGTTCTCATGAGTCGGCCTCTCAATTTAGGTCCGAACTCCAATGTTCCTGGGTACCACGTCATAACCATATCCTGAATAGTCCAGTCTCTGATTGAGTTCATCCATGTTGGGCAACCGATTTACCACGGCACGGGGTCGCGATGCCTGCAGCCACTTGTGGAGTTTCGAACACAAGATGCCCCTATAGACCTAGTGGTCTTAACTGGCTCATATTCTCAACTACTTGAATTGTAGCTCGTTTTCAAATGGCACGTCTGCTGTTTCATATATGTACACAGAAAGTTCTGTTTTCTTTTTTGTTCATTCTTTCTTGTCGAGACATATAGCTCATGACTCGTTTGAAAGGACATTAAGCCCGTTCATTCAAAACATAGGACACGATGTCCGAGTGCTCAATTCACAAAACACTGGCTCGACGTCTCGGTCACTAGGTTTGCATTCGTCTCAAAAGATTCATCATTTTTCTTTTCGGACATAATTTCACAAAGCAATTTTGGAAAAAAAAAAAACTCAATTGCATTGTTTTGAACTAAGACATTCTTTTCCAAAAAAAAAACATTTTGCGGGAATAACTCTTTTTCTTCAAAAATCCGTTTTTCTAAAGGTTCCGTCTCTTTTTAAAACGTTTTTCTGAAACAAATCTCACTTTGCATTGACTTTCCTCAAACAACTTTTTCTTTTAAAAAAGGACCTAACATTTCAAAAGAAAGTTACTTTTTTTGATAAAGCAAAACATTTTCACTAGATTTTACCTTGATCTCAAAATCCGTTTTCAAAACCTGATTTAGGTTTTCAAGTATTTGCATCTTCTTTATCGAGTCATAGCCAGTCCTATGCTCTTAACCAGTCCAGGATATATATGTATATATATATGGGTATCCAATCAACTCAATAGCACAATAAAATTTCATCCAAGGCATAAATGCCACAAATCATATTCAAGTGCACACGTATGCTTCATTAGATACATCAAGTACATATGTCATTCATACACATCTTCCAATTATCAATCAAAACTACCACATCACATATAACAATCAAACACCATGAGACTACAAAACTTATTATGAAATACCTCCCTTTACCTCTTTAAGTTTCTAAATCAATTCCTGAACGGTTCTCGGCTTATGTTCCGGTTTCGTCCGCGTCGGCTAAAACAATCAAGCACAATTCAATTCACAACAACAATCAATAGAAAATAACCACTTCAAAACATAAGTTTCTTTCCCCAAAATTGGTCTAAGGTTCAGCCAAAATTTTTAAAATAGGCTAGGGATCTCATTTGGTTCCAATCCTTTGGATTGTTGGTTCTTAAGCATGATTAACACTAAATCAATTCCTATTACCCAAAAATTTGAAAAAAAACTCATGGTTCTATACACTCTAGGTTTCGGCAATGAAGAATAAAAAGGGTTAGAAATTGATTTGTTTTTCCAATCACTTGGATTCAAGGATCATAGGAAAGGAAAGGATGGATTCAAGTGTTATAGAACAAAAATTGAAGAAATCCACTTTTCCTCAAATCTTCTAGGGTTCGGCCACTCTAATAAAAATAGGCTAGGATTAGTGTTTGATCACATTCTCTTGGATAGAGGTAGAAGATGATAAAATCAGCTCAAGGAAATTGGTTTCAAATTAAAAGGATTTTTCTACAATTTTCTAGGAATTTTTGAAATTTGGATCACAAACTTGAAACTCATGGAATCAAGGATTTCAAACTTGAAATAGCAAGAGATTCATGAGCTTTAAGGATCTAGAGAGTGTTCTTACCTCTTGAATGATGAATAATGGTGAAGAATGGACAAGAATAACACTCTTCCTCACAAAACTCAAGTTTTTCTCTTAAGAAAATGGAGAACAACCAAGGAAGAAGATGAAGTTAAGAGAAGAAGTGGGTGAAGGCTTCATGAAGTTGCCTATTTCGTGGGTATGAAGGGAGGGACAAGGATGTCCACAATTTTTTCCACTTAAGGGCAATTTGGTCTTTTCCCATAAGGTTAAATGGCAATTATTAAAAAGGTTAGGGGTATTTTGGTCTTTTCACATCTAGATATTTTCAAAATCATCATGACACTTGGCACGCATCACAAGGTGATGTCACTTGATTTGACATAAATTTTATCTGTTAGCAGGTCCCGGTAAATCCATATTCAGCTCCGTTCGTCACCAGATTTGAGATTTTGTCAGAACGAGGGTCAGGAAGTGATTTTTTCAAATTTATCAAAAACGTAGGAAATTAAGTTCTACGACTTACTGTCTCGTTCACGAGTCGATTAGGTCTCCTGAGCAGTAAAATCTTACCGTCAGTGGAAAAACGCAGATCGGGCTCCGTCTGAGTTTTTGGCTTAAAATTTAATTGTAGCTTCGTATGATAGCGTTGAGCATGAATATGGTCTCGGTTTATGTTATTTCATTTTCTAAATCCTCGAATAAAATATAAACTTACTTATTCACTTATTGATATTTAAAAGCAGTGAAAATCGGGGTGTTATATTACTACCCCTCTAAAAAAAAATTTCGTCCTCGAAATTACGTGCCCTGAAAAAGATCTGGATATTGTAATCTCATCTTGTCTTCTAGCTCCCACGTTGCGTCTCCAGTCGCTTCGTTCCAAACAAATTTGACCAAGGGAACTTGTTTTCCCCTGAGTTGCTTGACCTTCTTATCAATGATTCGTACAGGCGATGTCTCATAAGACAACTTTTCTTGTAAATGTACTATAGCAGGTTCGATTACATGCGAAGAATCAGTAATATACTTCCTGAGTTGTGAGACATGGAAAACATTATGAATGTTGGAGAGAAAAGGTGGTAAGGCTATCTGATAAGCTACTGGACCAATACGTCGAAGAATTCGGTAGGGTCCAATAAATTTGGGAGTGAGTTTTCTGGACTTTATAGCTCTACCTACCCCAGTCGTGGGTGTGACTCTCAGGAACACGTGTTCACCTTCTTGAAACTAGAGGGGTCGTCTTCATTTATCGGAGTAGCTCTCTTGTCTGCTCTTTGCCGTCTTCATCTTTTCACGGATTTGCTTAATCTTTTCCGTTGTTTGTTTCACAAGTTCGAGGCCCGCAATCATATTTTCTCCATCCTGGTACTAACACAACAGTGTCTGGCACTTTCATCCATACAAGGCCTCATAGGGTGCCATCCCTATGCTGGAATGATAGTTGTTGTTGTATGTGAATTCGATAAGAGGTAAAAGATCATCCCAACTTCCACCATGGTCTAGAACACAAGCTCTCAGCAAATCTTTCAAAGATTGTATCGTCCTCTCCGTCTGTCCATCTGTTTGAGGGTGATAGGCTGAACTCAGTCTCAGCCGTGTTCCTAAAGCTTGATGTAGACTTTGCCAAAACCGCGAAGTAAACTTTGGATCTCTATCAGAGACTATGCTTGACGGCACTCCATGTAGTCTGATTACTTCTCTGATATACAGTTCAGTAAACTTCTCCACCGAGTAGTTGATCTACACAGGTAAGAAGTGTACTGACTTCGTTAACCTATCAACGATTACCCAGATTGAATCAAAACTCTTAGAAGTCCTCGACAAACCTACCACAAAATCCATTGAGATGCTCTCTCATTTCCATTCGGGTGCATCTAAGGATTGAAGCATTCCACTAGGTCGTTGATGTTCTACCTTTGCTTTCTGGCAGGTCAAACATGATGCTACGTACTCAGCCACTTGCTTCTTCATTCCTGGCCACCAAAACTTCTGTTTCAGATCTTGATACATTTTGGTTGCACCAGGGTGAATGCTCAACTTGCTTTTATGCCCTTCTTCCAGAATCATTTTCCTCATCTCCGGGTTGCTAGGTACACAAACCTGTCCATTGCATCTCAAGATGCCATCGGTTCCCAAGCTGAACTCCGCAGCCTTTTCTTGTCCAACCAACTCCTTTTTCTCTTGGAGGTACTCATCAGTTGCTTGCTGTTCGCGGACCGTCTCCATCAATCCACTAGATACCTTGATAATTCCCATGCTAATATTCTTGTGGTTCACTTCCATAACTAAATTGAGATCACGAAACTGCTCTATCAATTCTAACTGCTTAACCATCATTGCAGAGATATGCAGGGTCTTTCGACTCAGAGCGTCTGCAACGACATTTGCTTTTCCAGGGTGGTATAACAAAGAGAAATCGCAGTCTTTGATAAATTCAATCCAACGTCTCTGCCTCATGTTAAGTTCCTTCTGGTCGAACAGGTATTTCAAACTTTTGTGGTCTCTAAAGACATCAAACTTGGATCCATACAAGTAATGTGACCAGATCTTCAGTGCAAAAAGCACGACAGCTAACTCTAGGACGTGCTTCGGGTAATTCCTCTCATGATTTTTCAACTAGCGCAAAGCATAAGCTACAACCCTCCGATGTTGCATAAGTACACACCCTAAACCCTGATGCAAAGCATCACAGTACACTTCATATGGTTCGTCTAGTTTAGGTAACACTAACATTGGTGAGGTTGTCAAACGTTCCTTCATCATCTGGAAACCTTCCTCTCATTTCTCAATCCACGTAAATGGTTAGTCCTTCCTCGTAAGTTAAGTCAGCGGCGCAGCAATCTTTGAAAATCCTTCGATGAATCATCTGTAATAACTAGCTAGCACAACGAAACTGCGGATTTCTCTCACGGTCTTGGGTCTTTCCCACAGAAGTACTGCCTCCACTTTCGTAGGGTCAACGGCAATCCCTTCCTTCGTGATCATGTGCCCCAAGAAATTGACTTCATCCAACCAAACTGGCACTTGGGCAGCTTTGCGTATAATTTCTCCTTGCGAAGGATCTGCAAAACTTGTCGCAAGTGTTCCTCATGCTCCTCATGACTCTTCGAGTAGATGATAATATCATCGATGAACACGACAATGAACTGATCCAGAAATGGACGGAAAATCCAATTCATGTAGTCCATGAAGACAACATGCGTGTTCGTCACTCCAAAAGGCATCACGAGGTACTCATTGTGACCATAACGAGTCCTGAATGCAGTCTTAGGTACGTCTTCATTCTTTAATCTAGTCTGGTGGTAACCAGATCTCAAGTCAATCTTTGAAAAGATAGCGGCTCCCTGAAGTTGATCCATCAAATCATCTATGCGGGGTAGAGGATACTTGTTCTTAATCGTTATCTTGTTGATTTGACGGTACTTTATCGGGGCTCAACCACTAGTAAGGTTAGGGCTTCCCTGCACATAGCATAAAAACACACTACACTACTCTTGCCTTACCGACGGCAGCAGTACTTTTTCTCCCCACCTAAACAGTCGTAGTACGAACTCCAAGGCAAGCTCCTCCACACACAACTTGAAGCTCAGCCACGCATAGCTCTAAATCTCCTTGGTAGCAGCGGCCTCAAGCTCCTAATGTGACGTCCCCAAGTCCCACTCGGGGAAGCCCCATTATTTAGAACCCAATATACTTATTAATTATAACTTAACGATTACACGCTTGTTAAAAACAACGATAACATGTAATTAATTCAAAAGCGCACAATATCAGAGTAAGCACAACAGGTTATAAGAGACACATGCAGTACTGATATATATACATGATGGCCCCATCAGTAGGGCTAAGTAATACTACAAACGAGAGTACATAAAAAGTAAATGAAAGCATAACCAAAGTACATCTCAGGACCTCCAAAAAGAAGCTCTCAGGCTCACGAGCACACTCCCCAGCCCACTCTCAAGTACATCAAAAACCTCTCCACACAATCCTAGGGACGCACTGGCTGGCTCTCACGCTCAATGGTGAGGATGCCCTGAACTACCCTATCCCTCTCCATGATTGCGCCTATAAACCTGTATAGGCTCATACTCGGACGAGGAACTCGACACTACAATCCTGCGCCTCTGGGCTGCCCACAAGTACCACTCCAAGCGCCTGCGCTGTCTTCGGTGCACAAAGCCTCTCCTGCTAGATACGATGGAAGACTGAGGTGCCGCCCACAAGTAGTCCCGCTCTCTCTGCCTTGGAGGATGCCACATCCGAGAGAAGGGAAGAAACTGATACACTCGATAAGGTCCGATGATATTTACATATGGCGGAGTGCCGCTCCGGAAGATCAAGCTGACAGGTCCGGTATACACGGCCAAAATGGTCGAGGGGTCCACCTGCCATCCCCTCTCATTGTGGTAAACTATCTCAAGGTCTCCCAGCACCAGCATCCGCGGTGCCTCTGTGATGAATGGGTGAAGTCTCGTGTCCATTTGGATCCTTTACTAACTCGTCGTCTATCGGCAGAACCGAAAGTACACATACAAAGAAATACAGGGAGATAAGATATACAGCACATCTATAACAGAGATGATGCAATGCAGAACATATAGCAAACACAATCATCTCTCAATATCACGACGCCACGGTCGCTCCCAAGCTAGATGTACACATACTCTTGCTATGCATGCTGGCCGGTACTAAACACCCTACTAAGGGCAACATCTCATCCGCTTAACTGACCACAAGTTGGTTTGTTCCGGTAATCCGTTCCGCTCGCCATGACCCATAAGAGTGCATCACTGCTCAACTGTCCTAGACAAAGTGGGTTAACTGGGCCTCCTCGGAAGATCCGCCGACAACTGGAAAGACTCAGGGTCCAGTCGGGATAGTAGGACGTGTCCAGGACTGCCACGACACGATAGGAGCTACCTCATCGGTCTCTTATGGGTACACCTGTGTCCAGTATATCCCCGAGGTCACACAAACCTTCCCTTTCGTTTTTCGCACCCGCACTCGGTGTACCAACCTCATATGCCTCACAGCATACGGCTTGCCACTTGGCATCAAATGCATATGCTTTACATGTCATCCATTTATCTCGAGCTGATATCGCAACACATGCAAACTTGCTCTTAGCAACATGAACTCCAAGCTCCATAGGTACACATATGAGCTCCAAGCTCCAAGATACATACACGAGCTCTAAGCTCCACGGGTACACATATGAGGTCCAAGCTCCCATCATAACCTTATGAGCTCCAAGCTCCACTATACCCCTGCTCTTAACCGTTATCAGCTCAAACAACCAACACGGGGTCAAAGCCCTAATCATGCTAAACCTCTGAATCTCATACATACTTGTATTTCCAGATATAGTGCAATATTTCATCAATTATCAACATGCTCAATAAAGCAATAAACAACATAACATACTAATATACCATCATCAATAATATTTCATGCATCTTTTGCAGTTAACAGTTATCACAGATAGCACGTACACATATATCATCAAATATCACATATAATCAAGCGTCACAAATCTGCTAACTTAGGGTATCAAATACAACGGTGATAGCCCAAAGTAGACTAAACCTAGGGTTTAGGTACTTTGTCAGGGCTCAACCTCACATAGGGTTTAGGGTTCCCCTATACACATAAAACACACAATACAACTATACAGTGATAACTACGAACACCACGAGCACTCCTTTGCTCCTCTCCTTGCCTCACAGCCGCAGCCTTCTTGCTCCCCAAGGGTTCCGTACGCAGCTCCCAAACTTGCCCTAATCATGGAAATAACATGTAGACCATAACATTAACCCTAATACGAAGTTAAAACCGTGAAAAGAAGCTTAAACCAAAAGATAACATTGTATAGCTACAATGTAGGTAGCTACAGAACCTCGGCTTACCCTTGACGAATCACAAAAGTAAACCAGTAGAATTGGCATAGAAGTTGCGCTGATCATGAAAACACGATCGGAATTGGAATCGGACGAACAAACTGATCACAACTTGGAATCAAAGCCTCAACCTCACCTCTGGATCTTCTCTCACGTTCTCTGTATATTCTGAGTTTCCAAAATTTCACTCTCAGTGAAAATGATGAAGTATTTATAGAGAAAGATTCTGCTGAGAACGCTTTAACGTTCTGGAACTCCATGCTTTAGCGTTCCAACGCTTGAGCGTTGTCTTCCTCAATGCTTGAGCGTTGACGTTTCCTCACCGCTAAGGCACCGCCCATCACGTGCCAGCCGCGACGCGTATCGCTTTATGTCCCGTCACTGCCAGTCACTGGTCAGAGGGTCCACGCTTGAGCGTCCAAATCCATCCACGCTAGAGCGTCAGCACGCTTAAGCGTTATACTTGTCCACGCTTGAGCGTTCTGCTCCTGATCCTTTATTCTTCATCTCCCTCTCATCCTATGTATTTCTACTCTCAGCATATCCTCTAAACATACTTTCAAGCCATAACAATAACTATAAGAAATATATATAATTATCCAATTACAGCTTCCGAAAACTGGGATGTTACATTACCACCCCCTTTAAAGAGAATTTCGTCCCCGAAATTCCTTGTTCATACCTGTAAACAGTGACGGATACTGTTGGCGCATCTGAGCCTCTCTTTCCCACATTGAATCTCCGATTACCGGGTCCCATTCCACTCTTACCAAAGGAATTTGTTTACCGCGAAGTTCCTTGATCCTTCTATCCACTATCCGAGCAGGTAAAGCCTCGTATTCAAGGTTCTCTCTTAACAGGATTGATTCGGGCTCTAACACATGCGATGGATCAGGGTAATATTTTCTAAGCTGGGATACATGAGAAACATCATGGAGTCTTGACAAGTTAGGTGGTAAGGCTATTTTGTAAGCTACTAGACCAATTCGGCGAAGAATTTGAAATGGTCCTATAAATCTGGGTTTAAGCTTTCTGGATTGAATTGCCCTGCCGATACCAATCCTTGGAGGAACTCTTATAAATACATGATCGCCCTCCTGGAATTCTAAAGGTCTCCTTCGTTTGTCAGCATAGCTCTTCTGCCTATCCCTTGCGGCTTTCATCTTTTCCTGGATCAATTTAACTTGTTCCGTCGTCCGTTGCACCAACTCTAGACCTAATAACTGATTCTCTTCAGTCTCAAACCCGCACAATGGAGTCCTACACTTTCTTCCGTATAAAGCTTCATATGGTGTCATCCCGATACTCGAGTGATAACTGTTGTTGTAGTTAAATTCAATCAAAGGAAGAAAATCGTCCCAACTTCCTATGTGTTCCAACACACAAGCTCTTAACAAATCTTCCAACGATTGAATCGTCCGTTCTGACTGGCCATCTATTTGGGGATCATAAGCAGAACTCAATCTTAACTTAGCTCCCAACACATCATTCAAGCTTCTCCAAAACCTCGAAGTAAACCTCGGGTCTCGATCCGATATAATACTTGAAGGTACACCATGTAGCTTTACCACTTCCCTGATGTAAATCTGAGTCAATCTTTCCAGAGAATAATTTTGATTGATAGGTAAGAAATGAGCACATTTTGTCAACCTGTCTATGATGACCCAAATTGCATCACATCTCTTCTGAGTCTTTGGTAACCCAGAAACAAAGTCCATTGCAATACTGTCCCACTTCCATTCTGGAACATCCAACGATTGCAATAGCTCTGCTGGCTTCTGGGGCTCAACTTTTGCTTTTTAACACACCAAACAGGATAAAACATAAGCCGCTACATCTTTCTTCATCCCTGGCCACTAGAATAACTTTTTCAAGTCCTGATACATCTTAGTAGCCCTTAGGTGAAAACTCAACTTGCTTTTATGCGCTTCCTCCAAAATCATATTCTTAACTTCATTATCCTCAGGCTCACAGATTCGATTGCCAAACCTGATAAGACCATCCGAACCTCTCTTAAACTCAAATGTTTCACCTTCCTCGATCGACTGATTAACCTTTTTAAGGTACTCATCCTCAGCATGTCTTCTCCAAAGCAGATCCAAGAAATCGCTAGTAAGCTCAATCATCCCAAGATTCATCTTATCCTTGACTATTTCTACGTCCAGATTCAGATCTCTAAATTTCTCTAACAACGCAAACTCTCGCACCATCATTGCAGATACTTGTAGGGAGTTCTTACTGAGCGCATCCGCTACGACATTCGCCTTTCCTGGATGGTATTGCAGGTCGAATTCGTAGTCTTTTATGAATTCCATCCACCTCTTCTGCCTCATGTTCAACTCCTTCTGGTCGAACAAATACTTTAGGCTCTTATGGTCGCTGAATACACTAAATTTAGCACCATACAGATAATGTCTCCATATCTTTAATGAAAACACTATCGCAGCTAGCTCCAGATCGTGGGTCGGGTAGTTCTGCTCATGCACTCTCAACTGTCTGGAGGCATATGCCACCACTCTTCCTTCTTGCATGAGAACACAACCCAATCCTTGATATGATGCAACACAATACGTCCAAACGTTCTAACGGGTCTGGCAAAACTAGCACCGACGACATAGTCAACCGACGCTTCAGTTCTTCGAAACTTTGCTCACAAGCTTCCATCCACTCGAACGCCTTTCCTTTTCTCGTCAATTGCGTCATAGGCAACGCAATCTTAGAGAATCCCTCGATAAACCGCCTGTAGTAGCATGCCAAACCAAGAAAACTGTGAACCTCGCTCACAGACTTCGGGCTTTCCCACTTGACTACTGCTTCCACCTTGGCAGGATCCACCATGATTCCATCCTTGTTGATCACGTGTCCTAGAAACTGTACTTCTTCCAACCAGAACTCACACTTGTATAACTTAGCATATAACTGCCTATCCTTCAGTACTTGCAACATTACTCAAAGATGCTCTTGATGTTCCTCTCTATTCGGAGAGTAGATAAGGATGTCGTCGATAAACACGACAACAAACTTGTCTAGGAACGGTGGGAAAATCCTGTTCATATAATCCATGAATATAGCCGGAGCATTAGTCACACCAAACGGCATAACCAAATACTCGTAATGCCCATACCGACTTCGAAAGACAATCTTCGGTATATCCTCCTTCCTTACTCTGCTTGGATAATATCCAGATCGCAGATCGATCTTGGAAAACACAGTTGCTCCCCTCAACTGATCCATCAACTCATCTATCCTCGGCAAAGGATACTTATTCTTTATCGTCACTTTATTGAGCTGACGATAGTCCACACATAACCTTGAACTCCCATCCTTCTTCTTGACGAATAGTATCGGAGCTCCCCATGGCGACGCACTAGGCCTGATGAACTCCTTGCCTAACATTTCATCCAACTGTTTCTTCAATTCCGTCAACTCCGCTGGAGACATTCGATAAGGTGTTATCGAAATAGATCCAGTTCTTGGTACAAGATCTATGGTAAACTTAATCTGCCTTTCCGACGGTAACCCTGTAACATCATCCGAAAACACCTCAGAAAATTCCTGAACAACCGGCAGCGCTTCCATGTTCGGAGTTTCCTTTGCTTCCAAGGAGAACAGTACCACACACTCTCCAGATCGTACATCCTTTGGAATACTTTCATTAGGAGACGTCAATCCAGATTGCTCAGAGAAACAAAAAGTCTTATTAGAACAGTCCAAAATCACATGGTTAGCCGAAAGCCAATCCATGCCTAAGATAACATCATTCTGCTGCATAGGCAGACAGAATAGGTCAACAATGAAATGTTTGTTTTCTACTATGATAGGGTATTTCAAACACACAAACAGGGTAGTCAACGAATCACCAGTAGGTATGGAAACAGTAAGGTCATAGGGCAAAGATGAAACTGGTAACCCTAAATGATCCATGCACTCCATAGAAATAAATGAATGAGTAGCCCCCGAATCAAATAACACAGATAAGAGTTTACCCGAAACTAAAAACTTACCTTGGATCAGATCTGGGCATCGAGAGGATTCAGCTACCCTCACGGCAAACACCCTTCCTGCAGCTTATTGTCTCGCCATCTGTCAAGTCACACCGGACGGTCTTGCATTTTCCTGTCTGCAATCCTTAGCCATGTGTCCTGGCTTCCCACATGCATAACAAATTATGGTCCTCCCGGACGTCTGACTCCTGCAATCTCGAGCCATGTGTGGTCTTCCACACTTAAAACATCCTTGCAACCCCTGTGTTGCACTTGGTCCTTGATGTCCCGCATCGCCGGTTCTTTGTACCGGTCTCTGATATGGCCCTCGACCATTCTGAAACTTTCCACCTCTGCCTCTCTAGTTATTGCCGATAGGTCCTCCGCTCCTGGTTGCCACCTCTCTTCTCCTTTCGATGTTCTCAATTGCCGAACAACGATCCAGCATGTCGGGAAATACAGAAATCCCTAACGTTACTATCGTCTTCTGAATCTCATATTTCAGTCCATCTTCAAACGTGCGGCACATCCATTCTTCATCTGGGTACCGCTGATAAAACTCTGAGAATTTAAGCAGCGCCTCAAACCTTGCTGCATATTCCCCAATTGTCATGTTGCCTTGTTTCAGACTCTGAAACTCTTTGTCTTTTTCCCTCCTGGTCATCCGAGGGAAATATTTCTCTAGGAAACATTCTCAGAACATTCCCCAAGTTACAGCCCTTCCTTCAGCTGTAAACAGCATCTACTTCCCTTTCCACCACATCTCTGCTCCTCCCACCAGCATGAAAGAAGCATAAGAAACCTTCTGAGTTTCGTCACAGTGTGTTGCTGCAAAAATCTTCTCCAGTTCTTGAATCCGTAACTCTGCCCCCTCGCGATTGTAATCCCCGTTAAACTGTGGAGGTTGCCGCCTCATGAAGGCATCTAAACTTGCATCCCCATTCCTCACATTCCTCTGTTGTTACTGATTCTCGTGGGTTAGTTGAATGAGTTGAGCATTCTGTAGCATAGCAGCAACCATATCCCTCATAGTCCTAAGGGTTTCCAAAGATTCTGCCCCGTTTCCCGTGTGTGAAGCAGCAGCCTCTTGACCTCCATTGGGTCCGGTCCTACCCCTACCTCTACCACTTCCTCGAGCCATTGGTTCCTGATTCAAGTAACCGTTAGCTCAAAGTTCAAAGATGATCAGCAACATAAATACATATATCCACTTATCATTCATACAGCATTACAATCGATCGTACTCCTCTTATCCTTCTAGACACAGTCGTACTCCCCTTGCAGAGACGACCAACTTAGCCAGTTTAACTTCCTAACACCCACAGTTCGATTTAGAATCAAACTGCTCTGATACCACCTTAATGTGACATCCCCAAGTCCCACTCGGGGAGGCCCCATTATTTAGAACCCAATATACTTATTAATTATAACTTAATGATTACGCGCTTGTTAAAAACAACGATAACATGTAATTAATTCAAAAGCGCACAATATCAGAGTAAGCACAACAGGTTATAAGAGACACATGCAGTACTGATATATATACATGATGGCCCCATCAATAGGGCTAAGTAATACTACAAACGAAAGTACATAAAAAGTAACTGAAAGCATAACCAATGTACATCTCAGGAACTCCAAAAAGAAGCTCTCAGGCTCACCAGCACACTCCCCAGCCCACTCTCAAGTACATCAAAAACATCTCCACACAATCCTAGGGACGCACTGGCTGGCTCTCACCCTCAAGGTGAGGATGCCCTGAACTACCCTATCCCTCTCCATGAGTGCGCCTATAAACCTGCATAGGCTCATACTCAGACGAGGAACTCTACACTACAATCATGCGCCTCTGGGCTGCCCGCAAGTACCGCTTCGATCGCCTGCACTGTCCTCGGTGTACAAAGCCTCTCCTGCTAGATACGACGGAAGACTGAGGTGTCGCCCACAACTAGTCCCGCTCTCTCTGCCTCGAAGGATGCCACATCCGAGAGCAGGGAAGAAACTGATACACTCGATAAGGTCCGATGATATCTGCATATGGCGAAGTGTCGCTCCGGAAGATCAAGCTGACAGGTCTGGTATACACGGCCAAAAAGGTCGAGGGGTCCACCTGCCATCCCCTCTCATCGTGGTAGACTATCTCAAGGTCTCCCAGCACCGGCATCCGCGGTGCCCCTGTGATGAATGGGTGAAGTCTCGGGTCCATTCTGATCCTCTACTAACTCGCCATCTGTCGGCAGAACCGAAAGTACACATACAAAGAAATACAGGGAGATAAGATATACAACACATCTATAATAGGGATGATGCAATGCAGAACATATAGCAAACACAACCATCTCTCAATATCACGACGCCACGGTCGCTCCCTACCTAGATGTACACATACTCTTGCTATGCATGCTGGCCGGTACTAAACACCCTACTAAGGGCAACATCTCGTTGGCTTAACGGACCACAAGTTGGTTTGTTCCAGTAATCCGTTCCGCTCGCCATGACCCATAAGAGTGCATCACCGCTCAACTGTCCTAGACAAAGAGGGTTAACTGGGCCTCCTCGGAAGATCCATCGGCAACTGGAAAGACTCAGGGTCCAGTTAGGATAGTAGGACGTGTCCAGGACTGCCACGACATGATAGGAGCTACCTCATCGGCCTCTTGTCGGTACACCTGCGTCCAGTATATCCTCGAGGTCACACAAACCTTCTCTTTCGTTTTCTGCACCCGCACTCAATGCACCAACCTCATATGCCTCACAGCATATGGCTCGCCACTTGGCATCAAATGCATATGCTATGCATGTCATCCATCTCTCTCGAGCTGATATCGCAACACATGCAAACTTGCTCTTAGCAACATGAGCTCCAAGCTCCATAGGTACACATATGAGCTCCAAGCTCCAAGATACATACACGAACTCTAAGCTCCTCGGGTACACATATGAGCTCCAAGCTCCCATCATAACCTTATGAGCTCCAAGCTCCACTATACCTTAGCTTTTAACCGTTATCATCTCAAACATCCAACACGGGGTCAAAGCCCTAATCATGCTAAACCTCTGAATCTCATACATACATGTATTTCCAGATATAGTGAAATATTTCATCAATTATCAACATCCTAAATAAAGCAATAAACAACGTAACATACTAATATACCATCATCAATAATATTTCATGCATCTTTTGCAGTTAACAGTTTTCATAGATAGCAGGTACACATATATCATCAAATATCACATATAATCATGCCTCACAAATCTGCTAACTTAGGGTATCAAATACAACGATGATAGCCCAAACTAGACTAAACCTAGGGTTTAGGTACTTTGTCAGGGCTCAACCTCACATAGGGTTAGAGTTCCCCTATACACATAAAACACACAATACAACTATATGGACTGCTCTTGCCTCCCCGACGTGTGTAACTCTTTCTCCCTACCTGGTAGGGAATACGCTGATAACTACGAACACCACGAGCACTCCTTTGCTCCTCTCCTTGCCTCACAGCCGCAGCCTTCTTGTTCCCCAAAGGTTCCGTACGCAGCTCCCAAACTTGCCCTAATCACGAAAATAACATGTAGACCATAGCATTAACCCTAATACGGAGTTAAAACCGTGAAAAGAAGCTTAAACCAAAAGATAGCATTATATAGGTACAATGTAGGTAGATACAGAACCTTAGCTTACCCTTGACAAATCACAAAAGTAAACTGGTAGAATTGGAGTAGAAGTTGCGCTGATCACAAAAACACGATCGGAATTGGAATCGGACGAACAAACTAATCACAACTTGGAATCAAAGCCTCAACCTCACCTCTGGACCTTCTGTCACGTTATCTGTATATTCTGAGTTTCCAAAATTTCACTCTTGGTGAAAATGATGAAGTATTTATAGAGAAAGATTCTGCTGAAAATGCTTTAGCGTTCTAGAACTCCACGCTTTAGCGTTCCAACGCTTGAGCGTTGCCTTCCTCAACGCTTGAGCGTTGACGTTTCCTCACCGCTAAGGCACCGCCCATCACGTGCCAGCCGCGACGCATAACCGACGCGTGTCGCTTTACGTCCCATCACTGCCAGTCACTGGTCAGAGGGTCCATGCTTAAGCGTCCAAATCCATCCACGCTAGAGCGTCAGCATGCTTGAGCGTTATACTTGTCCACGCTTGAGCGTTCTGCTCCTGATCCTTTATTCCTCATCTCCCTTTCATCCTATGTATTTCTACTCTCAGCATATCCTCTAAACATACTTTCAAGCCATAAATATATATAATTATCCAATTACAGCTTCCAAAAACTGGGATGTTACACCCAACACGAACAATCACGAGCATGAACTTTGCCCTAATTACGAGCACAACACAAATGCAATAGTGTTAGCCCTAGGGAAAACTCAAAGACCAAGAGAAAAGGTAGAATACTCGAAGAACCACGAAGAACACGTGGTAGGGATTTGTAACACCCCGATTTTCGCTGCTTTCTAAGATCGGAAATTTATATAACTAAGTTTATATTTTATCTGAGATTTATAAAAATGATTTTGACTAAACCAAAGTCATATTCATACTCTACATTATCGTAGAGAGTTACGGTTAAATTTTGGGTTGAAAATTCAGACGGAACCCGATCTGCGTTTTCACTGACAGTAAGATTTTACTGATCAGAAAACCTAATTTTGATTCGTGAACGAAACAGTTAGGTTTTAAATCGAATTTCCAACAACTTTGGTAAATCTGAAATTTTTCACCAAAAAGTGAAATAATATAAGTTATACAAGCGAAATCTTAAATCGCGTAATTAATGGAGCTAAATACGGATTTACCTGGACTCGCTAATGGATAAACTTGAAGTTACATCAGGTCAACTCACCTAGGAAGGCGTGTCAATGGCTCACCAATTAATTATGAAAACGAAATTATCTGAAACACGTTTACACTTGTCCCTTGGTGAAAAGACCGTTTTGCACCTGGGAATTTATGAATATACATTTTTTCCCTGTGACTCACCACCTGTCATCATTGCCTCTAGAAAAATATCTAGATAATTATGACATTGGAGGTGAAATGACGTTTATGCCTTTAGTTTTTTGTTTAAATGACATTTTTGTCCCTAAAGGAAATGTCCATTTTGTCCCTTAAGTAAACAATTTTGGACGACCATACCCCTCCCTTTCCCACGCCTATATGCTCCATAAAAGGCCAATCACCCATTATTTTCTTACAACTCCATAAACCTTCACATTTTCTCTCATTTTCTTTATGTGGAAGCTTAACATTTTGTGAAGAAAAGTGTTCGAACTCTGCTCATTTTCATCATCCAAGAGGTATGACTACTCTCTTTGATCCATGAACTTCATGATTCTTCACTTAATTCTTGTTTTTCAAGCCATGATTCACTGTATTCAAGTTTCTAAGTCCAATGTTCAAAAATCTCTACAAAATCATAGAAAAATCCTTTTAATGTGAAATCAATTTCTATGATCTAGTCTTATCACCCTCTATCACTATCCAAGAGCATGTAATCAAATAACATTCCTAGCCTTTTTTTATAGAGAGGCTGAAACCACTTCTTGTGGAAAATAGGAGTTTTGCTTCAAATTTTTTAATAGAATAACTTGAATTAGTATTGTGTATACTTGAGGATCATTCATCCAAGAGTTAGAAATTTTTGACATCCCTAGCTATTTTAAGTCACCATGACTGAACCTAGGTACTAGGAGGTAAGGAAATGTATTTTTGTGATTGTTAAAGTTTGAATTGATTGTGTGAAGGTGGTTGTTGTTGAGTGTTTCAGGCGAGTAATCGGAGGATTTGGGGATCGAGTCGGACGACGTTCATCCGGAGGATTACCTTCAAGAGGTAAGGGAAAATTACCTGAGGAACTTGATTTCCGACGGCTACGTATTATCTTTGTATCTAAATTTGTAAAATTATGATGTTCTGTCTTTAATTGTGGAGTGTTTTACTTTATGCTTTAGTTAAATGCTTGATTATGCTTGATTATGCCTGATTATGCTTAATATGGTATGTTGACTGAAATGATGATTAATGTTGTGCTAAGGAACCTAACATTGGTTAGTGTTCAATAACCAAGTAAAGGTAAAAGCTTCAAAAAGCTTGAGACATACTATTAAGCGGATAAAAAGTTATAAGTGTTAGAAAGAGTTTGAAGACAACGCGTCTTTACGTTTTATTTTAGAAACAAGAAAGTGAAATATATTTTACTAATGAAATAAAAAGACATAAGGAAGGAAATTTGAAAACAAAGTTTAGTTTAGGAAAAATGAGTTTTTAAATGAAAAGTTTCTTTAGAAAACCGTCAATAGAGTTAAAAGGATGAAACGAGGTATTTCAAGTAAAAGTATTTTCAAGAGTTCAGTTTCATAAAAAGTTGTCTAATCAAAGAGAAAAAGTTTTCACGAACTATATTTCAAAGTTTTGATGGTTTACCAAAGTACTTCAAAAGAAAAGTGGTTTTTGACCAAGAGTTTTAATTTATGGAAAACCAATCCCGATGACTTTGTGTGTAAGCTTTGGAAATGTGGGTTTTGTTTTTGTATTTCAAAAGAGAAAAGTTAAATTGAAAGTGAACCTAGAAACTGAGACGTCGGAGTTCTAGTGTTCTGTAGAACACGTGGATCAAGGATCCGTGTTAGTGATGTAGTCCTGTAAACTTGTGGACGTTTTGTGTGCTCTAGAATCTCAAAACCCGAAACTGGTGTATCGGTTTATGGTTTTGTGATCGATCTGTTTGGACAGTGTGTCCTTTTGGTTATTTGGACTGTGTGTCCTTTTTGGTTAAATGTTGAAAAGACTTAAGAATCTAAAAGTTGTGGTGGTTGGTAGCCTTGAGCTTCAACAAGGAAATAATCATACGAAACAGAAAAACTTATGAAAACAAAGGTTTTCTTATGCATTTGTTTTTCTGGAAGACGTGCCATCTAGAATGGGGGCCTTGATGGCAGGGAACCCTGTGATGACTTTAAGTCATTATGTATCATTGTGCCTTGATGGACAATGGTGTCATACATGTTTGGAACATATTGTGCCTTGAGCTGGACAATATACTATGACCTGATTATGATTTGTTAAGTACCACTGAACTGTACACCCATGTGAGAATCGCTTAGTGTCATGGGGTTCATGTACTTTTGTATAGCACATTGGTGCTAGACATCGTTGCTTGATGGCCATGTATTGTGAGCCTGATCCAATCTTTTGAAAGAAGATGGGATTTTCGGAAATTAAGAACCAAGTACTATATGATATATTTGGAAGTGCCATGTATATGTTTTAAAAATGACGATGACTGTTGGGTATGAAACCCTTGCTTTATCTTTATTGTTATGATATTCTGTGATATGTTTATCATGCTTAAGAGTTGTATTTGATACATATATATGAACCATTGTTTTGTACAATGTGTATGTAGTTGTCGCATTTTCAGTTCATACATTGGTTTCTCACCCTTATCTGTACATGTTGGACACCCTATTGTGTTTTTGGATATGTGTATAGATGTTTACCAACAGTCCTCTGGGTCATTTCAGAACCTTGTAGCTTGAGCTGCTTGAGGTTTACGACGAAAAGAGGTGTGGATTGTTGAAGACGAGACCCAGTCTCATTGGTACGACGTATGCTAGGTAGTACGTCTTTTTGTCCTTAGAGTTCTTTTGTCAGACCAGCTCTTAGGATTCATAAATGTTTAAGTCCAGTCTTCCGACTGTGACTATGTGTGTCGTGTATTCAGATACTGGAAGGATGTCTGCCTAATGGCAAGGCTTGAATTATTTTTATATATGATGAGTTTCCAATTGTTTTCCCTCTTATTGTTAAAATATTCCCTCGGTATCAGATTTTCGCAACTACTCTATTGAGTTATTTTTGAAAAAGTTTAAGTTAGCAAGAAAAAAAAAAGAGATAATTTGGGTTACGAAAAGTGACACCGGGAGGGGGTGTTACAGGATTTGAGTTTACCTTTGGCGAATCGAGATACCAATACATCAAAGTTGTAGATAACTTTGCCACGATCACAATGGTGCAGTTGGAATCGCGTTCCGATACTTTGATCGCCTTGAAACTGAGCTTTATCACTCAAGAATCTCTGTTTCTCTCTCTAGAAGCTCTGGAACACTTTGGAGTTTCCCAAACTTTCGTGGAAGAAATGAGGAAGAAAGGAAACTCCACCAATTTGAGCTGCTGAGAACGCTAAAGTGTGGACCATCAACACGCTTGAGCGTGCCCACGCTTGAGCGTGAGGTTCCCTCCATGCTTGAGCGTGGCTCCTTTTCCACTCCGCGTTTACTTTGGCCTGACACATGTTGCACACGCGGCAGAAAGCACACCAGCTGGCAAATGTACTCAGCACGTTTAAGCGTGCAACGTACCAACGCTTGAGCGTTGGCATGCTAGGGCGTGCTCCCTTCCCACGCTTAAGCATGCTACTCAGCTGGGAAGAGCCTTCCAAACTTTTGACTTCCATAGTTTCTCGTTTAACACCTTAGGCACCTCCAACCTTGTTCAGGCCTATTCCTAAGCTTCCAACTAGGTCTTAAACTAGCACATAACAATTCACACAAGCATCCAAAGGCCTAATCGAGATTAACCAACTCTAAGGGAATTACAGAGAATCGGGATGTTACAGTTTACTTTTTCCAAGTCAACGATCCTCAGGTCGGTTGGGGGAAGTTGGTTTGGAGTAAGGTTGTTCCTCCTTCTAAATCCTTTCTTATTTGGAGACTTCTTCACAGGAAACTTCCTACAAATGATATGCTTTGGTTTAAGGGCTGTAATATTGTTTCAATGTGCAGTTTATGTTGTTCTAATTATGAGACTTCTGAGCATTTATTCTTTCAATGTGATTTTGCTAAGAGATTATAGAATTGGTTTAGCACTAGCTTAGCTATCCAGCTGGATGCTACTTCCATCTTTTCTGTGTTATCCATTCTCAGCAAGACCAAGAGTTCTCAATCTTCTGGTGTGGTGTTGGCAGGTATTGCCAATGTAATATGGGGGATTTGGCATTGTAGAAATCAACTTAGATTTGAGAACAGGAGGATGAATCTGGATGCAGCTATTATTTTAGCAAAGGCTAACATATCTCTATCAGGTAATTTATCTACTGGCTCAGTTTATGGTGCTATTCATCAATCGGTGATTTTGAATGAGTTTTCGGTTGCTGCTAAAGCACCAAAAGCCCCTATTTGTTTTCCTGTTATTTGGAAATGTCCTAGATTTAATTGGATCAAATGCAATACTGATGGGGCTGCTAAGGGTGCCCCTGATTTAGCTGCTTGCGGTGGTGTATATAGAGATTGCAATGCCGCTATCAAAGGCTGCTTTGCAATCAATATTGGTACTTCTTTTGCCTTACATGAAGAATTAATCATTATTATGTTTGCTATTGAAACTGCTTTCTATATGGGTTCGAATCGGCCTTGCATTGAATCAGATTCTCAACTTCCCATTCAAGCTTTTACTTCTTCTAATATTGTTCCTTGGAATTTAAGGAATCGCTGGCAGAATTATTTGATGCTTTCTAAATCCATGCAGCTGATTTATTCTCATACTTTCAGAGAGGCGAATGTTTGTGCTGATAAGTTAGCAAATTATGGCACCTAAATAACAAGTCTTGTTTGGTGGAACTCAGCTCCTATATTTATTACGGAGGATCTTTCTAAAGATAGAATTGGGTTTCCTAATTACAGGTTTAGATGATTTGTTTTTGTTGGAATAATGCTTTTCGGGTTGGGGGTTGTCCAACCTTGATTTTTGATTTCCTTAGGCTTATTTGGTTTTTCTTTTTAGGCTTAGGGTTGGATTTTTTATTCTTCCATGGGTTTTGGTATAGTCCCCCCAAGTTTCTTTGTAATTCTTTTTTCTTTATTAATAATACTAAACAATAGGAGTGCTATTTTTACTTCTAGATGTTTTTATCCCTAAGGAGGGTTTTGTATCAGAGGGTTTTAACGAGGCTCTTATTGCTTTTTGTTATAAAAAAAAAAGTCCTTCAACCAAAAGAACATTATCAATAGAAGGAAAAGTGTGATTACCTATCTTACCAATTCCGATTATCTTCCCTTTTGGTTTCCTCCAAAGGTAACCCATCCTCCAGTCTTATTGCAGAGGTCTTGGAACATAGATCTTTCTCCCGTCATGTGGCATGAGCATCCACTGTCCAAGTACCAGGACTGAGGTTTCCTTTCTGTCGCTAAGCAAATCTACAATAGGTATTATCATATTTTTAGGTACCAAGATAGACTTGGGTCTTTTCTTGTTAGTTTGCGATCTTCGTCCATGCATAATGTTTTTCCTTTTATGTATGCACTTAGATGTGTTATGACCAGTCTTACCACATATATTGCAATAGATATGAGATGCATGTGGTTTGGTTTCTTTTGAATGTTTATGAAACTTAGAAACCTTGTGATATGATATGGATTTTGATACCTTATGAGAGACTTCCTGTTTCTCATTGTTATAGCTTAGGCCTGACTTGTAATGAGGTGATCTAGTGTACCTCAGTATCAAATTCAGTTTCTCCGCTCCTCCAACCAACATAGATATGCTCTTAGTTAGGTCAGCTACTTCTTGTTGAAGTCTTACAACTTCACAAGGTGCATTGGACTCAGAGGAGAGTTTATCAGTTACACTGACATTCTCAGTTTCAACTTATTATTTTCTTCAATAAGCTCTTTATTTTGATTACTGGTGTTTTCAAGCTCTTTGCACATTTTAGAAAACTTCTTTTTAGGCAATATATATTGATGATGCAGTAAAGAAGAATCATTAAGAAGCTCATCATAGGCTTCCTGTAAAGAGTCAGAATTAGATACCTCATCTTCATCTGAGTCATCCTCTGAAGTAACGTTTGCCATCAAACAGAGTTTGGACGTAGAAGGGCTCCTTTTTCTGTAGAAGGAATCTAAGGTTGCCAGCTTTTCCTTTGCAGTCTGAAACTGCAACGCCATCTCCATTCTCGGTCCGTCCAGGGCATTCATGAGACACAAACCAGCACGAGAATTAAAGGAGTATCTTCTGACATCTTCATCTGTCCAGTCAGCTTCAGGCTTGGACGTCGTTGAGCCATCCTCAAGGATTATGGTTAGACGATGATCACCATCAATAAACACATCCCATAAATCAATGTCTTGAGCTTCAATGTATATTTGAAATGGAGATCTCCGATAAGGATAGTCAGTTCCATTGAAAATAGGTGGAACATTCCAACCTTTTTCAGGAGTGACTTCCTGAGTTCTTTCTTCGGGAACAACAAGTTGTTCATCGTCCAAAGAGTCTTCATTTTGTACATTAGACCAGAGATAGAGGTTTCTTCCTCATTTGCTTCGTCTTCTTCTTCAGAAGAAGAATCATTTGCTTCGTCTTCTTCTTCAGAAGAAGAATCAAGATCTTCCCAAGTGGCCATAAAGTTCTTCTTCTTCTTTTTGAAGAACTTCTTCTTATCCTTTAACATAGGACAGTCAGCTTTGAAATGACCCGGTTTGTTGCACTCAAAGCAAACCATCTGACCTTTGTCTATGGACTCAACATGGTCCTTGAAGTTTTTCTTCTGGAATGACCTTCTTTTTAAGCCATTTTTCTTTCTCCACATGTTTTGAGTCAAGTGAGGGTAATAATCGATTATACTGCCTCTGGTTTCTTACCATGGCAAAGCTTATTTTCATAATCGATTTCCCTAATCGATTATGAGCTTTCTCTTTTGTGAGAATTTTCTAGCATTTTTGTCTAATCGATTATCATAATCGATTATGAAGCTTCTGTTTCTCTCCCCAATTTTCTCGAGGAACTATAATCGATTATCCCATTTGATTATTCAAATTTACGTAGAAAGGGAGATAAGGTGGTTTTTCTATGAGGCCCTATAGCTTCTTTTGAGAAATCCTATATTTTCTAGAGATTTTTTTTTCACCCACTAAGATAGACATAGTATGCTTGACATAATGTTTAACCATATAAGCATAACAAACATATAAATGACATACACTTGATTCTAGTATAAAGCTCTTATGCCATTTTTGTGTCAATTAAGAATTTCACAACATGTATATCAATATACCTCCATTAATAAAGTTTTCATATTTAAGCATGTATGTAAGTAGAGATTAGAGTTACCTCATTATGAGAATTCACTAGACTATTCTTTCTTACCAACTTTTATTTGATCTTACACTTGTTTGAGTTGTTCATGAAGAGACGTTTGCTTCTATTTGTAGTGTTTGCACCTTTAGAATTGTGAAGTGTTCTTCTTGATGTCACTTCCTTTTGCAAGCTAGATTGTTTCTCAATTTTGGATTTTTCCTACACATTTGAAGTACTAGAGAAACCTTTTGGTACCCATTTCATATTGGGCCCTTGTTGGTTAGTGGATAATTTATTTGTGCCTTTAGGCATCCAAGCAATTTTATTTTTCATATAATAGTTTTTCTTATGGATGCACATATGAGAAATGTGTCCTAACTTATCACAATAATTACATGCTACATGTCTTTCATTTTTCATATAGCATTTTCATTTCCAACTACAGTATAGTCATGAATAGCAATAGGTAGATCATAGTTGGCATGAATTTCTTCCTTTTTATATAGAGATTGTACACACGTGAAACTCTTTGTTTTAGCAATTTCATGAAATAAGTCCTCAATTTGATTATCAAGATATATGCAATTTTCATAGAATGGTATATTCCTTCGTTAGATTATCTATATCATTTTCAATTGAAGAAATATTTTTCAAGCAATTTAGGCTCCTGTTTTCTAAACTCATAAATCATCATACATATCATTGAACGCATATAACCACTCATCATTTAATGATTTGAGTTCAGTTTCGTTTACCTCTATTTCTTTTTGAGAAGCACCGAGAAGATTTTCTATTTTCTCTATCATTGTCTCTGTGCTTTTGGCATGATCTTGAGAATGACTTTCCTCTAATGAATTTTTCCCTTTCCTGCAAGTACTTTCAATCTCAAAATTATTAGTGGCAAGATAATAATTATCAAGAGTATTTAAAATATCCTTGGCACAGTCATACTGTTTAATTCTCTTATAGGATCATCGCACAAACAATACCGGAGAATTTGCATAGCTTTGAGATTCAAGCAAAAACAATTTTTATCAAATTCAGTCTGATGTTCTTTGGGTTTAATACTAGGTCTACAGATTACAATATCCCATAAGTCCACATCAATTAATTGAATATAAAATTCAATTTTTCTATGCCAGAAAATAAAATCCTCACCATCAAAGAATGGTGGTTTGTTAATATTAAAACCAAACTTTATAATGAAAAAGTTTTCGAAAAAGGTTCCAATCAAGGATCTTAATTCGGGGCTGTTAAGCTACTGACCAGAGCCGAAGCTCTGATACCACTTGTTGACCATGGCAACCAATACCCAAGAGGGGGTGAATTGGGTTTTGAAATAAAAACGAAATCTTTTTGGATGAATAAAAACCATTTTATAAATTAAAACAGAATTTGCAGTAGAAAAACAATTTGATAAAATATAAATAGATGAAGAGAAGAAAAGCAGGACGCAAGTATTTTATCCTAGTTCAGGCACGCACCGCTAGCGGCCTAGTTCAGTCCCCACTCCACCTATGGGATTCTGTTCCACTATAAAGACAAGCTTAACTGGTGCTTGCAACTGTTTTACAAAACCAAGCTTAACAGGTGCTTATAACCTTCACAAAAACATAGCACTCCTCAGAGACCAGGGATATCACCTCCCCCAGTGACAGAGCCTCAACCAAGCTTAATAGGTGCTGGTAACCTTTAGAGCACGTTGGTACTCAAGGAATGGTTTGAGTCGTTTGACTCTTACCGATATAATGCACTCACAATAGTGAAGATAAAACAAATTGATGATCAATGCACTGAACAATGTGCAAGAAATACACTCAAGAACTTATGATAATTAAAGTATAATAATGACTCAAGTGTTTTTCAAATGAAGAGAAAATAGTAGAAAAAGATTGGTTCAAATTGTTAGCACATTTTCTCTCTTATCATCTCTCTTATTCTCAAAGGCTCTCAAAAGGTATTTATAAATTTTTGAAATATGGCCGTTAGGAATATAAAAGATATTTCATTAATTAAAAACAAATTCCTTTTCTGAAAATCCTATTTGAAAAACTAGCCGTTGGAGCCATAAATGCAGCAGATAAAGAAATAGAATTTTCCCATTTAAGCGCATCATAATCGATTATCATATGTCCATAATCGATTATGGCTTTTCTGCCATAACTGGGATTTTCAATAAAACATGCATAATCTATTATCCTAGTCGATTAAGGCTTCTCTATAAAACCACCCAGTTTCGTAAATTGGTCATAATCGATTCTTATAATCATTTTTCACGTAGAAACACAGACTGATCATAATCGATTATAGGATTTCCCAAAATATTTTTAAAAAATGAAACCTTTTTCAACCAAAAAGGGAAACCAAAGATATTTCTCAAAAATATTTTTGGTATTTCCAAAGCATATTTTCAAACCAATTTTGAAATAATTTTTATAAAATTCTTTTTAGAAAATTTGAGCCATTATTACCTTCTCATACCTTACATGAAATCTAAGACATTTCTAAATAACTATCTTTGAACCTTATAACTCTTGGTCTTGAATATTGATCTTCTAGAGATTCTTCCACAAAATGTCTTTCAAATATTTGCTCTTGAAAATCTTGACATTTCTTCTATCAATCTTGACGATTCTGATTGATCTTGAATCTAGGCTCTTAAATCTTTTTGACTTCATAGCTTTGCTTAACCTAAACTTTTCTATGATATTTCTCATAAAGCATATTAGTTCAAGATATAATATATTTCACATTTAATTCCATGCACAAAGCCATATATCATATAAAGACATATTTTAAGATAATATTTCAATTAATATTTCTTATGTCTTTACTCATATATGATCAAATAATATCAATAATATATTTCTCATTTATGCTCAATTGATCATCACATTTCTACCTAATATAATTAATATCCTTAGGCATGTATTACTATCAAATATAATTTCTATGCCTTTTAATCATATTTATATATCAAATATTTGTAACGCGTATTTACTAATAAATCATATCAATCATATAACACATGTATATAATCCATTCAAGCTCAATACAAGGATATATCATTAAGCAACATCAAGTTAAGTTCTCTCCTTAATACTCTATTTGTCAACATCAAAACCTATATGACAATATGGATCACAGCTAGCGCATGCAAAATATGTACACCCGATCACTCTCTCTAACGTTTGTTTAGCTCCATGGAGTAGGGGTTGTGTCGTATTATTGCATTGATGGTCCTTGCATCATGACATCATCCCACATGACTTAGACTTGCTTAATTGAAATACCCTATGATTGAAATAATATGAATATTCTTGATAATATGACATGTATATGTGATTATATGAGTTTGCTATGCTCTGTTGTGTCGTTTCATTTTTATTTACCATATGTTGTGATTGACGCCTGACATATGGAGTACTTGGGAGACGCGTCTGTCACTATCCGGGAGAGCCGGAATGGCTGTTTATGGTTGATCACCATCCGCTTACCTCTCCACATGAAATGGCACCAAAGGAGGAGGAAGGGTCCATGGGCCGTGACCAAGATAAGGATCATTGGGCCACGTTCTTCTGCTTCTTCTTGTGGTTGCCCTCCACGGGGAGATGGGGATCCGCCTGTTGCACCTCCTACCATAGCACCCGTAGCTGTTCCTTTTGTTGCACCACCAGTGTTTGTTCCTGTTGGTCCAGCTGATGATGATGTCCCGACGGTTCTTCCACCCCGCGACCCACCTGTTGTGCCACTGCATCCTCGCATTCACTATATAGCTCGTAAGAACATCTTGTAAAGGCCTAGACCTATTTTGAGGGAGCCGGAGCCGGTCGTGATCACTAGTGACTTGGAGGAGAATTCAGAGGAGGACATGGAGGAGGATCCCGAGATGATGGTTGAGGTTATAGAGGAGTCTTCTGAGTAGTTGTGTGTGTGTTGGGCCAGTCTGGTTGTTTTGTCTGTGTCAGAAACCTTATTTTCAGCAGCTGCGACTCCTAGTTTTATATTTACCTATTTACTTCAGTTTTATTTTGGGATGTAACAGATATTATGTTTTACCATACTCATGTTATGGAATCCCCCTGTTGGTTTAAACTTCACGTCTTGGAAAAGAATGATTATATGTTTTAAAATTTATCGTGAGAAGACATATGTTTCAATCTGGTTACGTCATCGTTAATTACCTTATGTTACAAAAAGAAAAACCCCATTTCTAAACAAACCTATGTTTTATTTTCCGCATTTTTTATTTTCGGCCTTATAAAATGTTACTATTGTCACAAACAATATACCACTCAAGAAGGGCGTTACAATAAATATTTTCCTCAATCCCTCAAAGAAACAAGGAATCTCCCATTTTTTAAACCATATCAGAGATAATAATAACATAGACAATATTAGCCGCCATAATACTAGCTTTAGGTCCACATTAGCCAAGTACCCTCCCTTTGAGATCCCTCTTTTGCTAATGAATAAGCTAGGGTATTAGCCTTTCTACATCTATATTCAAAGGGTACTTTTTTTAGCAGTAGCAGTAGAATCTCAAGGGCCATGGACATTCCTCTTTCCGGGTTGCCCAAGTCAAAGCATTCCTGGAATCTGATTCGATGATGATCTCTTTTTCCATCACCCAAGCTTTTTGTATTGACATCTCTAGAGAAAAAACAATGGCCATAAACTCTGACTCATTCGAATCTCTTATGCCTACCGAAACTGCAAACATCCCAATAATGCTACTATTCTCATCTCTAAGTACACCCCCAACCCCAGCTGGCCCAAGCTTCCCTTTAGAGGATCCATCCACATTCCATTTTAATTTAGAGGGTGGTGGTGGATTCTAAGTAATCATTGGCCTTTGAATCTTGTTTTGTTTCCATAACCTCACATAATCTAAGTTACTAAGAACATCCCCCGGACTAAAAGGGCTATTTAGACTCCATCCTTTTAACTAAAAGCCAAATCTCAGCTTTATCATGAAAGTCAAAAACTACCAATCAGTACTTACTTTCTCAAAAACCACTTAGTTTCTTTGAAACCATATAGTCCATATCACTGCAAACAAAAGAGAGAGCCATAGTTTTCTTTGAAAATCCCCTTTAATAGCCCCTAATCAGCATTTCGACCATTGTTCAGTTGTTTGTGTAATTGGCATATTGACTGTAACGGCCCGGACTGCTTTCAGAATTACCGACTATCCCTACAAACTAACACGGGTCTTTTCAGCGTGCTTTGTCCTCACTCACACGCTTTCGGGGAAACTTCCCAGAAGGTCACCATCCCACAATCACTCTAAGTCAAGCACGCTTAAGCCTTCCTCAACTGTACAGTCCCATACCTATACAGTCTCAGGATCCCTCTCATTCCGGTGTGAATCGGTTCATTCATGTGTCCCTCCGCCTAGAAGCCTGCCAGGAGCTGCTCCTTGTCCGTGCCTCATGCACCGACGATCACTCCCCACCCTCGTAATGTAACACCTCGATTTTTTCAAGCTTTCTAAGGTCAATAAACTGTATTTATGAGTTTGTATTTTATTGGAGGGTCTAGAGAGTGAATTAAAATAAACTGAAACCATAGTCACGCTCAACGCTATTGTAGGGAGTTATGGCCAATTTTTAGTTGGAAAACTCAGACGGAGCCCGGTCTGCATTTTTCACTGACAGTAGTGTTTTACTACTCAGAAGACCTAATTTGGACTCATGAACGAGACAGTTAGTCTTAGAATCGAATTCTCTACAATTTTGCTAAAATTGGTTTCGCGCGTTAAAAATCGGAATAATAATAAACTACTCGGGCATAATCTCAAAACGGGTGACAAACAGAGCTAGATATGGATTTACCGGGACCCGCTAATGGATAATCTTGAAGTCACGTCAGGTCAAGTCACCTAAGAATGCGTGCCAATGTCATGATGGTTTTCAAAAAATATCTGGATGCGAAATGACCAAAATACTCTTGAACTTTCATGAAATTACCATTAAACCTATGGTGAAAAGTCCATTTTACCCTTAATGAAAAAGGTGAACCTCCTTATCCCTCCTTTCTTTCTTCCTTACGCCCCCCTTCTTCTTTCACTCTCCATTTTCTTTCTTCTTCTTCAACTTTCTCCTTCACTTTCTCTCCATTTCTCTTAAGATTCTTCAAGAAATTTGTGAAGCAAAGTTGACAACCTTTCTTACCTTCATCACCAAGGAGGTATAAACTCCATTCTTGAGATCTCAATCTCCATACTTCTCCACTTAATTCTATGGTTTATGCTATGTTTCAAGTTTGAAGCTTGAACTTCAAAAATTCATGAAAAATTGTAGAAAAATCCTTTTAATGTCAAACCAATTTCCTTGAGCTCGATTCATTGTCTTCTTTCATAATCCAAGAGATTGTAGCCAAAAGAGCTCTCTAGCTCAAATGGTTAAGGATGGCCGAACCCTCCATTTGTGGGTGAGTAGGGTTAAGTTTTGGTGTAATAAGCTTTGATTTAGTCCTATCACACTTAGTAAGCATTGAATCCAAGACATAGGAATATTTGGGTATCCCTAGCTAGTTTATCTAGCCTTTGGCCGACCCTAATGTGGAGGGGAATAGGAGATTTTGTGCTAGTTAAAGTTGATATCTTGATTGTTTGTATGTGTGTAGTTGTCGTTGGGTAATCAAACGAGAAATTGGACGACTTTCGAATTGATCAGACGACTTTTTATGGAGTGGAAAACTTCAAGAGGTAAGGGAAAAAACTTGAGGAATTCCATTTCCGACAGCTGTGTGATGTGCTTGTGTGTATGGATTGTAATATTTTAAATGTGCTTGGTTGATGTGGAGTGATTTAAATTTTACTTGCTCATATCTGATTATGTTTGAATATGCCTGATTGGTATGGTGGATAAATGTTTATTATGCCTGTCACGGTAAATATTGTGCTAAGGGACCTAACAGAGGTTAGGGTCCAAAACTCATGTAAAGTTAAAAGCTTCAAAAAGCTTGGAATGTAAAATAAGAAAATAAAAGGTTAAAGTTCCAAAAGATTTTGAAAACAAAAGGAATCAATGTCTTTGAGAATAAAGGAGATAAAATCTACTTTATTGGAAAATGAGTTGACATAAAGGGAAAAAGGAGAAAAATAGCTTTAGTTTTAAGAAAAGTAAGGTTTAAAGTAAAAAATACGTTTTGGAGACATCGACCGTTTTTAAAGTAATAGAGCGAATTATTTCAAGTAAAAGTATTTCAAGAAATTTTCGTTTCGAAATAAATTATTTTATCCAAGAAAAAGGGTTTTCACAAACTGTATTTCAAAGTGTTGTGGTTTACCAAAGTTCTTCAAAAAGAAAGGTGGTTTTGATCCTGTAACATCCCAATTTTTAGATCGGTAAAGTATACAAATCTTATCAGAATCACAGAGGCAAAGTTGTAAATATCAAGATATTTTGGAGGAGTAATCATGACTACTTTAGACAAGTAATCATGACATGAATGACTCACGGTGGTGAGTCATGGTGGAGTAATCATGATAGTGATGAATCATGGTGATGACCCATCCATTGACTAATCACATTCAGGAACTACTTCTCTCGTCCGGTGTTTGATTTTATCTCTATGTGTCCACTTTTGAATACAACCCAGATATATTCTTACTCTACATTATTGGTAGATAATTATGGTTAAGGTTTGCGTTGACGATTCAAACAAAACCCGATCTGCGTATGAGATTACCAGAACCGATAACGGATAAGCATAAGGTCGCTTTCAAAGCCACCTCATCTTACCCTATCCATATGTAGTGATTACATGAGTGACTCACCTAGGTGAGTCACCATGATAATGATGGCCAAGGGTGAGTCACATGGGTGACTCACCATAGTAATGATTATAGTGTAGAAATAACAATTTTGCCCCTAAAGGAAATGCATTTTTGCCCGTAAGTGTTTTATAACAACTTTTCTCCTTTCTTTCATAATCCCCACGCCACTTTCTCATTCATATGCTCTCTCACACTTCTTTCTTCTCTTCTTCATTCTTCTACTTCAAGTGTTCAAGTTCTCCTGGAACTTATGATAAAAATTCCAATTGTGTCCTTAGGTGAAATGACAATTTTAACCTTAAGTGATTTTATGACATCGTTATCCATTCCTTTTATATAGGCCACGAAATCCCCTCATCCAATCCTCTAACACTTTCTTTCTTCTTCATCTTCTTCTCCACTTCAAGTCTTCAGAGCATCTTCATGCTTCTACTTCAATTTCTCTCCATTCTTCAAGGATTCTCCAAGTACTTTGAGAAGCAAACTTGCTAAGCTTGCTCTTCTTCATCATCTAAGAGGTAGAGATCTCTTCTTTGAGCTCTAAATCTCCATTTCTTTCCATTGAAACTCTATGTGTTCATGCTTGAGCTTAAACCTCAAAAATTCATGAAAAAGTGTAGAAAAATCATTTTAAGGTCAGACCAATTTTCTTGATCTAGATTCATTGTCTTCTTTCATAATCCAAGAGCTTGTAACCACAAAAGCTCTCTAACCCATTTTTATATGAGATGGCCGAATTCTCCATGTAGGAGAAATCTTGAGGTTTTGTTCCAATTTTTGTTAAAGAAGTTTTGATTTGATCCTATCACACTTAGATGTCTTTGAATCCCAAAAGAATTGAATCAAAGACCTTTCCTGAGCTAATTTTCATGAAGGGGCCGAAACCCTATATGTTGGAGATCTTGAGTTTTGTTTCAAATTCTTGTGAGACATGACTTACACTAGCTTTCTCTATGCTTAAGGATCATAGATCCAAGAGTTTGTGAAATTTTAACACTTCTAGCATTTCCCTACTTATGGGGCAGGACCCTAGTTTCTATGAACTAGGTGAGTTTTGTTTGATTATACTAATTGTGATGATGATTTGTTGTGAAGGATAAGATCGTGTTCAATTGCTCCAAAATGTATTGGAGAAACGAGACTACGACCGTGAGCAAGTGCTCGTGAGCTCGTGAAAGTTGTTACATTGCTCTAAGGTGGGGAGAAAGATTTACACACATTGGGAGGCAAGAGTAGCACATATAGCTTGATTATATATTTTGTATAGTGTAGGGGAACACTAAACCCTATGTAAGGTTGAACCCTGACAAAGTACCTAGACCCTAGGTGTAGGTATCTTTGGGCTATCACCACTAAGAATACACCCTAGGCTAGATGACTATGGTTGGATGAATGATTGGTATGTTTGGTATAATGGTGCTTATGTGCTCTATGTGCTATATGTAAGTTAATTAGGAATATGTGTTCTATATGCTTTACGTGTTTAAAAGCGTAGAATGATATGCTCAATAATATGAATTGTATGATGTTATATGTTGAGTTGGTATGTTGAGGTACTAACTATCATGTATGCATGCTTATTGAATGATAATGATAACATATGGTATATTGATATGGTTATTGTTTTATTGAGCATATTTCGTTGAGATGCGTGTATGTATGAGAACTTGGAGATTTAGCATGTTTAAGGTTTTGATCCCGTTGTGGATGTTTGAGCTTATAGACAAGAATTGAGACTATAATTGGAGCTTAGAGCTCGTAAGTTTATAATGGGAGCTTGGAGCTCATACGATTATAGTGGAGCTTGGAGCTCATATGATTACAGTGGAGCTTGGAGCTCATATACTACAGTGGAGCTTGGAGCTCGTGTTGCTAAGAGCAAGTTTGCATGTGTTACGACATCAGCTCAAGAGAGATGGATGACATGCATAGCATATGCATTGATGCCTAGTGGCGAGCCGTATGCCGTGAGGTATAAGAGGTTGGTGCACCGAGTGCTGGTGTGAAAAATGGAAGGGAAGGTCTGTGTGACCTAGGGGATATACTGGACACAGGTGTACCCACATGAGACCGGTATGGTAGCTCCTATCGTGTCGTGGCGGCCTGAGCACGTCCTACTATCCTGACTGGACCCTGAGTCTTTCCATTTGCCGGTGGACCTTTCGAGGAGGCCCAGATAACCCTTTCTGTCAAGGATAGTTGAACGACGATGCACTCTTATGGGTCACGGTGAGCGGAACGGATTACCGGAACAAACCAACTTATTGTCCAATGTGCGGACGGGATGTGCCCTTAGGAGGGTGATTAGTACCGGCCGGTATGCATGTAGGAATGAGATACATATAGTATAAGTGTTTATCTCGAATGATATAATTGAGAGATGGTTGTGTTTGCTATATACTCTACATTGCATTATCCCTATTATATATGTGATATATATCTTATCTCTCTGTTCCTTTTTGTATGTATATACGTGTCCGATTTCTATGAGCAGACAAAGAGCCAGCAGAACCAGACTACAACGAGCTGGACGGAATCCCGTACGAGTCCGATGCTGGTATAACAACGAGAACAAGTGAGGAGTATCCGCCGTCCAAGCTGAAATGAATTTGTTAGTTTATTTAGTATGCACGGCCAGTGCATCTGTCTTTTGATGTAATTTTGGGCGAAGAGAAGAAGTCTTTTGTATATGTGTTTATACCATGCTTTCTTTTGAAGTTGTGCACTCTGATATTTTATATACAGTATGTGTGCATGTTTAAAAGGTTAAAATATCTTTGATTCATTAATGGGATTATCCTACGCAAGTGGGGTCGTCTCATTATTATGGTATCAGAGCAGTTCGATTCTATCCGGACTGTGTGGTCTAGGAAGTTGTTACTGGCCGTGTCTAGTCAAACCCGCATTGGGTATTGGCTATATTTCGAAGCTGGGTAGAGTGTCCAATGCGCGCGAGTTATCGAAAGAGATAACTGTTTCAAGTATTTGTAAGGCATATAATGCATGTATTTGATAATATAGTGTTGTATGTCTTACAAATGTCGGTTGATAATTTCTTTTAAAAAGAAATTAATGGCTCGTGGATGAGGTAGAGGACGTGGCAAAAAGGCCACAGAGGGTGCCGTTGAACCTAGAAATGGTAACGGTGAGAATTCCCACGTTGGGAGTGGGACAGAGTCAACTGAAACCTTAAAGATAGTTAGGGAACGAGCAACGGCCATGCTGCAACAGATGCAACAAAACGCTTAACTGTTGAAAGTGACTATACAACAGTAGAGACCGAATCCGAGAGGTGAAGTAGAGATGGAAGATGCTGGATTGTGTACTTTTCTGAAAAAGGAAGCCGCTGTAGTTCAATGGTGACTTCCAATGCACTATTGTGAGGTGACTTAGGCGCCCTTCATGCTGTTGGGAGGTGCAGAGCTATGATAGAAAGGTAAGCAAAAAGTGCTTGAAGCAGAAGGAAGAGTTATCAATTGGGGATTGTTTGGGGAATGTTTTCGGGAGAAATATTTCCTAAGATAGATGAGGAGAAAGAAAGAAAAAGAGTTCATGGATCTGAAATGAGGAACCATGTCTGTTGGTGAGTACGCTATAAGGTTCGAAGCGCTACTCAAATTTTTTGAGTTTTATCAAAGGTTTCTCGATTTAGAGTGGGTGTATACGAATTTTGAAGATGACCTGAAGTAGGCTCTGCAGAGGGAAAGTGCACCACTGAAGATCACCCGATTACCTGAAATGTTAGAAACATGTTCGATCATTGAGAACATCGATAAGAAAAGAAAATTGCAACAGGGCAGGACTTGAAGACCTACTCGGAGGTTCAACCACAAAGGTAGTGGGTAAGTAGGAATCAGAACATTCGAGTTCTAACTGTTACGGAATTTTATTTGTGGCATCAGTGAAAATCAACACGTTTAGATGAAGTTTGGAGTGGTACTCAAAGTGAGAAGCTACTCCTTTGAAGAAGTGGTCTATTCTAAGTACGGGGACACCTTGTCTTGGGTTGCAAACCACCGAAGGTGGAGGCTGCAATCCATGACGTTCAAGCATCTAAGTTGAAGGTGAAAGGAAGAAGTTGTGCAGGCAAACCACCGAAGGTGGAGGCTGCAGTCCATGACGTTCAAGCGTCTAAGTTGAAGGTAAAAGGAAGAAGTTGTGCAGTGAATAAAGTGGAGGCTTCACCAACCGAAGGTTTACTTGAGGATACCTATCTCATTGAAGGTAATCCCAATATTGTATTACCTGCTCTAAGTCTTAGCCTTTTCTTTAAATTCTCATGACAATGTGTGACGATCATGTTTTCTTATTTTGTCTATATTCTTGATTTGATCGTTTCCATTCCATCACAAACTTGCTCCTTATCCCTTTAGTTGATTTGATATTGTTTTGGTGTTCAAATTGATTGCCTTGTCTCATATGGATGTTATTGTGGAAATGGACTATTTATCTTTCAACCATGTCCTTTTAGTTCGTTCTAGTAAACCTCTAACTTTTCTAACGTTGAGAATATTGGAAATTTCGATTGTCAACCTAGTAATAGATCTCTTGGGAGGAAGGAAATCTAGTAGAGTTGTGATTGTGATTATGTACCCGGGCATTCTCACAATCAAGACCCTATTGGAAATCCTTTTTGAGGTATTAGATTTCCTCTCAAATCCTTAATTTGATCAATTTTCTTTTGTAACGTAAGACATTTATATATTTCTTCTTCCTTGTCATTCGTTAATGTCTTTCCTTACGACTTTCTCTTCCATTCACGAGATTGTGAGAGGCAAGTGGAACGACTTTAGATGATTCTTCAGATCTTATAAGAAGGATAGTAGTTTGCCAAGTGGGACAAGTGTGAGTTTTGTTGAGGAAGTTAAGTTGGGACAAATAGTTGAAGGAAAAAATTTCAGTGAATTCTTTGAATGTGGAAGTTGGATTTTAATAGGATTGACCAAATGCCATAGTTGAATTGACCAAAAAGGGGCGAAGTATATGCAAGGAAGGAAGATTGTAGATAGAGTTTTCGAGAGTGGAAAGATAGAATATTTATTTCACTTGTATTGGAACTTTCAAATTGAATGGATGTCTTGCAAAGTACCAGGATGCTTTGCATCAAGGATTGAGTTACATGCTGATACAAGGCAGACAAGTAGAGGTAGTAGTCCAGTGGGAAAGCCCGAAGACGGTTAGTGAAGTGAGAAGTTTTCTTGGATTAGCTAGACTTTACAGAAGATTCATAGAAGGCTTCTCGAAGATTGCGCTACTTATAATGCAAGTGACAAGAAAAGGCGTGACATTCGAATGGACAGCTGAGTGTGACGCCAGTTTTCAAGAACTAAAGAAGAGATTGACTACGTCGCTAATATTGATATTACCAGGCCCTCTGGGGTAGTTTGAGGTTTAATGCGACATGTCATAGTGGTGGCTATTGCTTCTAGACAATTAAGGATTCATGAAAATTCAGTGATCACAAGAGCTTAAGGTATTTGTTTGATAAAAAGGAACTGAATATGAGACAAAGGAGGCAGATAGAATTCATAAAAGTCCGATCTACATTACCATCCAGGAAAGGCCAATGTGGTGGTAGATGCGTTAGGTCGGAAATCTTTACATATGTCTGCAGTGATGGTAGAAGAGCTAGAGTTGCTAGAACAGTTTAGAGACCTAATTGGAATATGTGCCTAGATATGACCTCAGTGACCAGAGAGTTCTTAAGGATGATTAGAGAGAAGCCAGGATCTGATCAGTATCTTCAATAAAAATGAATGAATTGATGGAATAGAATAGAACTTCTGTGATTCAACATAGATGGCCATGGGATTATTAGAGATAACGAAAGGATCTGTGTGCCAGAGGATATAGAAATTAGGAAGATGATCTTAGAGGAAGGCCATAAGAGTAAGCTAAGCTTTCACCCAGGAGCAATAAAGATGGATTAAGATTTGAAGAAGATGTTTTGGTGGCCTGAAATGAAGAAGGAAATAGCAAAATACGTGTTATCTTGCTTGGTGTGCCAAAAAGCTAAGATCAAGCATCAGAAGCCAGCTAGAATATTACTATCTCTGGATATCTCGGAATGGAAATGGGATGACATAGCAATGGACTTTGTAATGGGACTTCTAAGGACTCCGAAAGGATTTAATGCAATTTGGGTAGTCATTGATAGGTTAACGAAATCTGTGCATTTCTTGGCTATCAATGAAAGGTATTCTTTAGAAAGGTGAACCCAGATTTATGTCAAAGAGATAGTAAGGTTACATGGAGTGCCTTCAAGTATCAAGAATTATATCAAGGTTCTGGAGGAGTCTACAAGGAGCATTGGAGACGAAGTCATGGTTGAGTTTATCAACGAACAATTCAAACATTGGAAGATTTATTAAGAGCTTGTGTGTGTAAACAGACAAGAAGTTGGAATGCCATTCTTTGAAGCTTTGTATGGGAGAAAGTATAAAACTCCGTTGTGTTAGTGCAAAACGGGAGAAAATCAAATCTTAGGACCAAATGTAGTATAGCAAAAGATGGAACAAATCACGAGGATAAGGGACAACATGAAAGCCGTACAAGATAGACAAAAGAGTTACAACGATAAAAGAACAGCCAACTACATTATCCGAGTCTGTTCTACAATGTACATCGAATTTCGAGGACGAAATTCTTTTTAAGGGGGTAGTAATGTAACATCCCAGTTTTCAGATCAGTAAAGTATACAAATCTTATCTGAGTCACAGTGGCAAAGTTGTAAATATCAAGATATTTTGGAGGAGTAATCATGACTACTTTAGACAAGTAATCATGACATGAATGACTCATGGTGGTGAGTCATGGTGGAGTAATCATGATAGTGATGAGTCATGGTGATGACTCATCCATTGACTAATCACATTCAGGAACTACTTCTCTCGTTCGGTGTTTGATTTTATCTCTATGTGTCCACTTTTGAATACAACCCAAATATATTCTTACTCTACATTACTGGTAGAGAATTATGGTTAAGGTTTGGGTTGACCATTCAAACGAAACCCAGTCTGCGTATCAAATTATCGGAACCGGTAACGGATAAGCATAAGGTCGCTTTCAAAGCCACCTCACCTTATCCTATCCATATGTAATGATTACATGAGTGACTCACCTAGGTGAGTCACCATGATAATGATGGCCAAGGGTGAGTCACATGGGTGACTCACCATAGCAATGATTATAGTGTAGAAATGACAATTTTGCCCTTAAAAGAAATGACATTTTTGCCCTTAAGTGTTTTATGTCGTAACACATGCAAACTTGCTCTTAGCAACACGAGCTCCAAGCTCCACTGTAATCGTATGAGCTCCAAGCTCCACTGTAATCATATGAGCTCCAAGCTCCCATTATAAACTTACGAGCTCTAAGCTCCAATTATAGTCTCAATTCTTGACTATTAGCTCAAACATCCACAACGGGATCAAAACTTTAAACATGCTAAATCTCCAAGTTCTCATACATACATGCATCTCAACGCAATATGCTCAATAAAACAATAACCATATCAATATACCATATGCTATCATTATCATTCAATAAGCATGCATACATGATCGAGCAGACGAAGAGCCAGCAGAACCAGACTACAACGAGCTGGAAGGAATCCCGTACGAGTCCAATGCTGGTATAACAACAAGGACAAGTGAGGAGTATCCGCCGTCCAAGCTGAAATGAATTTGTTAGTTTATTTAGTATGCACGGCCAGTGCATCTGTCTTTTGATGTAATTTTGGGCGAAGGGAGGAAGTCTTTTGTATATGTGTTTATGCCATGCTTTCTTTTGAAGTTGTGCACTCTGATATTGTATATACAGTATGTGTGCATGTTTAAAAGGTTAAAGTATCTTCGGTTCATTAATGGGATTATCCCACGCAAGTGGGGTCGTCTCAGATCCAAGATTTGTTTTATGGGAAAACCGATCTCGAAGGCTTTGAGTATAAGCTTCGGAGATATGGATTTCGGTTTTTGGGTTTCAAAAAGAGAAAAAGTGGTTTTGAGGTGAACCTAGAAACCTAGACGTCGGGGTTCTAGGGTTTTTCAGAACACATGGATCAAGGATCCGTGTTAGTGAGTTGGTCCTGTAAGCTTGTGGACATTCCTTGTGGTCCTGTAAGCTTGTGGACGTTTTGTATGCTTTATAATCCAAAATCCGAGACTGGTGCATCGGTTAGGGATTTTTGGGTTCGAGCTGTTTTGGACTGAGTGTCCTGTTTTTGAGAAAATGTGGTAAAGACCTAAAAGAGTCCAAAACATTGTGGTGGTTGATAGCGTCGATGCTTCAACAAGGAAATAATGATACGACAAAGATAAACTGACGAAAACAAAGGTTTTCTCATGCATATGTTTTTGGCAAACGTGCCATTGAAATGAGGGGACCTTGATGGCAAGGAAACCTAGGGATGACTTATGTCATTGTGTAACATTGTGCCTTGATGGACAATGGTGTCATACATGTTCTGAGAACATATTGTGCCTTGAGTTGGACAATATAGTATGATTTGATTACATTTGTTAAGTACCTCTGATTGCGCCCCCATGTGAGAACCGCGTAGTGTCATGGGATTCATGTACTTGTTTTAGTACGGAGATGCTAGGCATTGTTGCCTGAGGGCCAATGTGTTACGAGCCTGATCAGCTTTTTGAAAGGTGATGGGATTTCTGGAAATTAAAGAACTAAGTGTTAGATGATATATGTGGAAGTGCCATGCATACGCTTTGAAATCAACGATGATTGTTGGGTATGAGACCCTTGTGTTTTATTCATTATCATGATATTTTGTGATGTGTTTATCATGTTCAATAACTGTGTTTGATGTATGAATTTGTTGGTTGTGTTTTAAGAATGTAGTTGTTGTACTTTGAATTCATATATTGGTTTCTCACCGTTACCTATACATGTTGGACACCCTGTTGTGTTTTTGGATACATGTACAGATGTTTGTCAACAGTCCTCTGGGTCGTTTAGGGACCCGATAGCTTGAGATGCTCGATGTTGATGACGAAGAGGTATGAACGGTTGAAGACGAGACCCAGTCTCACTGGTACGATGTATGTTATGTACTAGTTTTGTCGGACCAACTTAGGGTTTCTTTTTGAGGTAGTGTCTTTTGGGTAGTCTATTAGCGGCTACTGATGGCTAGGGTTTTGGAGATACAGTTTCCAGACCATCGCTACCTAGATTTGTAGGCTTGCAGTGTTTACTTCTATTAGTTTATCTTTTGAAGACGGACGTGTTGTCCAAAGTCTCCTATGTGTGTTGTTAATTGGTGATACATATATGTGTATATGAGTAGTGTTAATAATTATCTTGAGTATATATTCTTCAGTGTTGTATGAAGAAAAAAAATTTATCACGATTTTCAGAGTAAATAAGAGCTAAGTAAAGAAAGTCTGTTTTCCGAAAGTAAACTAGCAAATTATTTTTTTTTAATACTTTATGTTGCTTGGGGATACGAAAGTGACACCCGAAGAAGGGGTGTTACATTGACATTCCACCATTTCAAGCATTCAGTCCATATATTCCACACATGCTTACAATGCTCACGCGGATATGGGACGAAATTGAATTGAAAATAGACATTTTTGAACAAATTTTAAGCAAAAATAAGTAAATATTATATTAACCAGTAAAGACATAGATTAAAAATCAAATAGTTGTTCGTTAATTCTTATGCCTTATACTTGATGAAATTTTGATACGATACATTTCCTTTTGTTCTTTTGGTGCATACTTGATTGTGGTAGATCTCACCGCAGTCATGTCATGTACTTTGAGACCAATAGAAATGCTGTCAAAATTTCGTCAAGTATAAGACATAAGAAATAACTAATAACTATTATAAGAGTGAAGAGAAAGTTTCTTATTGAATAAGATAGGGCCATACCAATTAATGAAAGGAAGTGGTTCTGGATTATGATGCATGTGTGGTCATGTGGTGGATATATCTGATAAACATCAATTCTATGCATTTTATGAGGGGTAATTGGTTTGTATTTTGGAGCATTTAATGATATTTATTATTGTATTTCACTCTTTTGCCTAAGCTTTTACATAATTGACATTTAAGGCTGCTTGATGGACAATTAAAGGATTTTGGGACATTTTGTGTTAAAAGAGATGATTTTGAAGATTGGAACTCAAAGCACGGCCGTGCTTCCACTTAGCACGGTCGTACATACCTATTTGCACACCAAATCCAGCGCAATTATGGAAAAAGATTCAAACCAGTTCTCTGCAGTCGAAGTACGCCTGTACAGAAGAGATTTCTGCATGTATCCCTCGTCACCGTTTTGATCATAACTTGAGCTCTAGATATCCGATTGAGACATTCTTTGTGGTGTTGGAAAGCTTACGAAAATATCTACATGGATGTACAAGATGACACGAAGCACGACTGTTCTCAATTAAGCAAGGCCGTGCTGGCGGCGATGACAACAAATTTTAGAGCTTTTCTCTTATTTTTCCTATAAATAGAGGCCTCTGTACTACTCTCATCACCAATTATTAGTTGTAGACTTAGTTTAGTAGTTTTTAGTAGTTTTTTTTCTTTTTGGTTTAGATTTCTAGAGTAGGATTTGCGCTTGAGGGTTAAGTTGGAGACACTTCTTCTTCTAACTGTTCAGGATGGGTTTCCCTTTGTTGATTTTGGTTTTATCTATTATTATGGGTAGCTAAATTCACCACTAGAGTTGTGGTGGATCTTGTAATAGTAAAAACCCTTTTTGCTATATAAGCTTTAATTCGAATTCTATTTGGTTTCATAGTTGCGATTTAAATAATGTTATTCTATGTTTCTTCATCCTATACTAGGATGGCACATCCTGTGTAAGCTTATAATCAATTGGTGTATCTATAGGATAACAGGGGGTTTAAATTATAGCATGAACAATCGTGATTTACTTCTTTCAGTCATTCAATCTCTTTTCTCATTATTCCTTCTAATCATTTAAACTCTTTGGCTGACAAACATTGAGTTCATCTAAGGAAAAGATTATTAATTGCTTGACAAACAATTAATAGTATTTGTAGAGGGATTGATATTCGAAAAGCAACTACGAAATTGAATAGAACTAGGATTTGTGGGGTATCGAAAGTATAAGTGAAACCACGACTCTAAACTCTTTTACTCTTGATTTCTCAACTCTTTTTATTTATCTTTTGCTATATTTTACTTATGCTACATCATTATCTTATTATTATTAGTGTTCCATTAGTCTAAATAGTATAAGGATTTCTCTATTCCAGTAATTACTTAATCACTTGCATATCACAATTAATCTCTTAGGTACGATATTTGGACTTTCGTCCTATATTAATTCTGCGACAAGGTACACTTGCCCTTAAGTGTGTTTTGGAAGTAACAAGTTTTTGGCGCCGTTGTCGGGGATTAATTTGTGGTATTTTGTGATATTTGTGATATTGGAAGAAAGGAATCCTATTTACTTTAGACATTTTTTTATTTTTATTTTTCTTATTATCTCTCTCTCTGAATGCTAATGTCTTCCCAACAGTGTGCTTGTAGTTGATCTTATTTTGAAGTTAGGAAAGAAAGAAGAACCATGGAGAGGAGAACTCTTGGGGATTATTTTACCACCGTAGCATGGAAATCTAAACTGGAGGTCATTCCAAATCCTTGGGCTAATTATGAGGAACAAGAACTAGATTTTGAAGAGACTTTGGCTAGATTTATTGAGTGGACCGATAATCAATTTGAGATTGTGGAGACGTAAATCTCCAACCTTGTTACATTGATGAAGTTCATGGAGTAGACTAATCGCAAATTCCAAGCCTTGGAAACAGAGATATCTGCTCTTGCAACATTGGTGTCTCAAAAAGTCAAAGAATCACTTGCCTCTCAAGATGAGCTTAAACAAGAGGATGAAGGCGTAGCAATAAGTGAGCACGACTATACATTAGTCCATGTACGCCCCTCCATACCAGACAGTGAATTAAAAGGGAGCAACTAAGTTGGATCCACAAATCCTGATTTGGATAAGTATATTGGGTTACACGCATGTGGAAATATTTCAAAGTCCACTCCAAAAGATAAAATTTTTGTGCTTCATGAAGATTTCACCCATGAAGAGGTTAAAAGTGGAGATTCCCACCTGTTATTCGATCATAGAGGAATCAAACATACCTTCATATTCGAAGTGGCCACCTTGGCTGTTAAGGATTTTCTCCTAAAATCGCCATGCTTTAAGCCATGGGATCCGGTAGAAAGATCTTGTATGTTGAGCATAATTAGGATTTCCTTCTACAAGCCATGAGATCCAGGAGGAAGAACTTATGTTTTGACACACCTTGATCTTTCTACCACAACCTATGAGATCCGGGTGGTTTCTAAACTTTTCTCTTTATTTGTTTCTTGCTTTGAATAAATTAGTTGCATCAAATCCTTGTGCGGCTGCCATGACTAGAATAGGGCTGATTTGCATGTGATTTTGAATTTTGTGTTGATGAGCAAGGCCTTACATATTTAAGCAAGGCCATGCATATATATTTTTTTTTTCTCAAAAAAATAAAAACAAAAAAAATTTATATAAACAAATAAATAAAAAAAGTAATTAAAAAAAATTTCTTCTCCTTCTCCACACTTGTATTTTATTTCATTGAAGACATTGCAAATGTAAAGTGTGGGAAAGAAAAATATACATGTTTTTTATTATGATATTGTTGCATTCAATTAACTGGCATAATCCCTCTTTTATGATAAAAATTAAGGAAATCTCTTACAAAAAAATTTTTTTTTTTTGATAAATTACTTTGATAGTCTCATAATTATCTTTGAAAAAGTTTGTCTTTTGAAAATTAAAAATTAGCAAAAATTCCTTGATTGAAATTTTTTTCATTAGACTTAGCTTCTAAATGTGAGACTTAGCCCTTTATGGTAGTTAAACTACATTGCCTAATTTATTGATATTAACCCCTTTTCATTGATGAGTGTGATTTCTCAGGTGAATATATTCTAGAACTTGTCTTGAGACCATCTTGAAGCGAATTTGACTTATATGCATGTGGAACTCTGGTTGGGGCACTCTTAGGTATTTTTCTGGCCTGCATTATTTGATAAACACTTCCTCTAGTTGCCCAATTTGAGCCTTATGAAAATATTTTCTTTGCTCCCTATTCTGAAAAATTATAAATTGTTTTTGGTGATCTCTTAGAAGTATATTGGAGCATTAATAGAATGCGTTGATGTGAATCCCCTTTCTGAAAATAAAAATGTTAGAAATAAGCTAGCAGTAAAAAAAAAAAGGCTTCTCTCTCCCTCTATTAAAAAAAATGGTGAAAATAAAGTTAGAGAAGAAGCACGAAAAAGAAAACGAAAAAGCTTATAGCAAAGGAAAGGAAAGAAAGAAAAGGTTGAAGAAAAAGTAGTAGATCGTTGAAAATTTTGTGAAAAAAGTGTCAAATGCACTTTATGTTCTTTTATGCTTCCAGAGGTTATTACTTTGTTTTATTGGTTTAGCCCTTTGAATATCTCTTTGCTTTCTCTATCACACCTAATATCAATGCTTTGGCCCTGTTATAACCCATGAAAGACCCTTTCCTTCTTCTGCATGCATGTGGATCATATTGTGGAGATTTGGTCAATGGAAAAGCCTATGGCAATGTATTTATTTGAGAATCTTGAGTGCTTTAATATCTTTGCCCAATACACTAAGAAATTGTGCGTGGAGTGACCTTTGGTCTTTTGGAAAGTTTGATTTCAAAGAATTTAAAGTTGTAATTGGGTAATCTCTTGACTTTCTTTTGAAAATTATACTTGTTTGACAATCTTCGCAATTTTGAAAACTCTGTTTGTTTTGGGTTCCCCTGATTTGAGTCTGAAAACTTTTTTTGAAAACTCTTTTAACCCAGATAGATAATTGCTTGAGGACAAGCAATACTCAAGTGTGGGAAGTTTGATAAACATCAATTTTGTGCATTTTATGAGGGGTAATTGAGTTGTATTTTGCTGCATTTAATGATATTTATTATTATATTTCACCATTTTGCCTAAATTTTTATAGAATTGACGTTAAAGGCTGCTTGATGGACAATTAAAGGATTTTGGGAGATTTTGTGCTAAAAGAGGAGATTTGAAGATTGGAGTTCAAAGCACGGTCGTGCTTTCACTTAGTACGGTCTTACATACCTATTTGCATACCAAATCCAGCGCAATTATGGAAAAAGATTCAAACCGGTTCTCAACAGTCGAAGTACGCCTGTACAGAAGAGATTTCGGCATGTATCCCTCGTCACCGTTTTGATCATAACTTGAGCTCTAGATGTCAGATTGAGGCGTTCTTTGTGGCTTTGGAAAGCTTACAAAAAGGGATGAGGATCTCCTGTCCCATTTTGGTGTACCGCACCATGTCCCAACCAATAATATCTTGTCATGTAAGTTAAAATTTTATTTAATATTGAAAATATAATAGAATACATGGCAAGATATTATTGGTTGGGACATGGTGTGGTACACCAAAATGGGACAGGAGATCCTCATCCTACGAAAAGATCTACAAGGCTGTAAAAGATGACACGAAGGTCGTGCTTAGTCCCGTGCTCTATGACGTTGTTTTACGAAAAGGGAGCATGACCGTGTTCAATTAAGCACGACCGTGCTGACGGCGTTAACAGTAAATTTTAGGGCTTTTCTCCTATTTTTCCTATAAATAGAGGCCTATCTACTACTCTCATCATCAATTATCAATTGTAGACTTAATTTAGTAGTTTTTAGTAGTTTGTTTTCTTTTTGGTTTAGATTTCTAGAGTAGGATTTGCGCTTGGGGGTCAAGTTGGAGACATTTCTTCTTCTAACTCATCAGGATGTGTTTCCCTTTGTTGATTTTGGTTTTATCTATTATTATGGGTAGCTAAATTCACCACTAGAGTTGTTGTTGATCTTGTATTAGTAGAAACTCTTTTTGCTATTGCTTAGCTTTAATTCGAATTCTATTTGGTTTCAAAGTTGCAAATTGAATAGTGTTATTCTATTGTTCTTCATCCTATACTAGGATTGCGCACCCCCGTGTATGCTTATAATCAATTGATTGATATTTTGGCTATCAAGCCCAATTAAATCGATAGATCTATAGGATAACCGGGGTTTAAATTATAGCATGACCAAACGTGATTTACTCCTTTCAGTCATTCAACCTCTTTGCTCTTTATGCTTTCTAATCATTTAAATTCTTTGCCTGACAAAAATTGGGTTCATCTGGGAAAAAGATTATTGATTGCCTGACAAACAATTAATAGTATTCGTAGAGGGATTGATATTTGAAAAGCAACTATGAAATTGAATAAAACTAGGATTTGGGGGTTTTAAAAGTACAAGTGATATTGCCAATTGTCCAATTGGAATGTCATTCTACCTTCAATGACATTGCTTGTTTATTTTTTGACTCAATGACATTGCTTGTTAGGAAGCGACATGTGTAAAATTTCGTTTTCAGAAAAACTCTCCAATGTATATATAGTTTAGATTTCGTTTTCAGAAAAACTCTCCAATGTATATAGTATAGATAAATGTCTACTATACATTGCCATAATTAAAAAATGCAATCCAAAACTATATTAAATGACAAACCCTTGAAAGACATTGCTTGTTTGGAAGCGACACATGGCATACGGGCTTGTTAGGAAGTGACACGTGTAAAATTTCGTTTTCAGGAAAACTCTCCAATGAATATAGTATAGATTATAGATTATAGATTTGTATTGATATGTCAATATTCCACGTCTTCTTAAGCATACACGTACATTGCTTGTTTCGTGTATTTTTGCTTGGAGTCTCAAATGTATATATTATAGATAGATAATGGCATAATCTGCTTAACCGTAGTATTCAAATAATTTGAATTGTGTCATCATTATGGTTGTCAATTATTGTTCATTCCAAATTTTGTTTTCAATAATTTGAATTATTTTATTTTTAATAAATGTCTGTCGTACATTGCCATAATTAAAAAATGTAATTCAAAACTGTATCAGATGACAAACCCTTGAATGCCATTGCTTGTTAGGAAGCGACATATGGCATACAAGCTTGTTAGGAAGTGACATGTGTAAAGTTTCCTTTTCAGAAAAACTCTCCAATGTATATAATATAGATAGATATACCACTTCTCATGAAAACTTACTTTTTAAGATTCCTTAACCAATGGCCTTAGGGCACTGGTTAGTATTTTTCATATGAAGATTATCAATAATCAAAGATGAAATCCAATAGTATTACAATTTATTATACATTGAACCATCATCACAATTGTTTTGATTTTGGTGCCCCATCAATTATAGAGAGACTATCAAAAAAGATGTTCCTAATCTTAGGATAAAACATTCTTAATGTTAGGGGGGAAAACCATTTATTATGAGTTGGAATCAAACGTGTATAGAAATATTCTTAACTACGCCTCACATATGGACTGTTTTCGATTGTCTCCTCCTTTGACCGTTTTTCCGGCAGCGCAGTGGTGTGAGTGTACATGGAAAGTCATTCTAACATATATCCAAAAAATCAAACAATATTCATTGAGGCCCATTATAGTGCCTTATGGCCACTAAGTCTGGGACGTGAGTTAAGCTCGTGAGTTAAGGCCTTTATATCTGTGCTGGAAGATTAATGGGCCGTGCAAGGTTAGGCTAGCTTCTGTTGGGCTCAATGTCGAGTATCCGAGCCCGAACAATTCAAAATTGTTAGAAGAATAAATCATTTCAAATGTTTGGATTTTAAAAAAATAGTATTTAGAAAACATTAAGAAAAATCATGATTCATAGAATTTTTGTATAGTTAAAATTGTTCCTAGTACCATTATCAAAACAAAATGTTCCTAATGTTAGGAATTATATAAATCATTCCTAATGTTAAAACGCATACACTAGTAGAAAATACCCTTTTCACATCAGGATTTAACATCAGTTATTTCTAAATGGATGTTAAAAATGGAGGCGGTGGCAAACTTGTAAATAAATGGTTGAGGGAACACACTTTTAACATCGGTTATTTTGAAAACCGATGTTAAAAGTAGACGCGGTGGCAAACTTGTAAATAAATTGTTGATGGAACAAACTTTTAACATCGGTTCTTTTTAACCGATGTTAAAAAGTGACTTTTGACATCGGTTAAAAAGAAACCGATGTTAAAAAGTGAGTTTTAACATCGGTTCATTTTCCAACCGATGTTAAATGTCCAAATTTTAAATTTAAGTCTCGTGCGTTTCTCTCTTTATCGTGTACAGTACTCTCGCTACTCATCATCTATGTTCTGGGCAAGCCCTCACTCTCGTTGTTTGGTCGCCGCATTTCTTCAGCCGTCTACCGAGCGAGGCACCATGACCATCGTGACGTCCACCACCAGAAGAAAACACCACCGCAAGCCGCGAGGTCCATAATCCATGCCATTGTAAGTCCTCCACACCACCGCGTTTCTTCATTTATTTTTGTTTCTAGTTTAAGTTTTTGGTTAGATTTAAGGATTTAAGGATTTCTCTTGTTTTGGTTTAGGGATTTATTTCGTTTTGGACGAAACCCTCAAATCTTGCCATGAGGGCTTATCTGAAGCAATCGCAATACAAAAGCTCCAGGTTAACTTTCTTCCTTTTCTTTTTTATTTTAATCCTTTCACGTTTAAACTATAATTTGAATTTCAAATGTAATTGACTGAAAATAAAGTAACTAATTGGTTACAGTAAGGGTTTTTTTCTATGCATTGCATAGTGAGCATTTACCCACGTGCATTTGGAATGATTTTTGGTTGTTGTTTGTTTGTTAAAAAGTCAGGATTTTTTATTCTCTAGATGATTCTGTTTGTTAACCGGATAAATGAGCTTCGATCATTATACAATCATCATTACTATTGCCCGATATTTTATTTTTGGTGAAATTGCTTGAACTTGATGAATTATATTTTTATTTGTTGTGCTTGTATTAGTTTCTTTTATTTTCAAATGTATGGTTAGATTGTATATTCCTTTATAAAGAGTTTGCATATATTATGGAATTACAATTCGCACGGACCAGTTCTCTATTCTAGCCATTTTTGTGACCTCAAGATGATGTAGCTTATACTACTCTTGATCAGACATGAGCGTCGAAACTTATTCTTGCTTAGATTTTTAGATATGTGAGATCGCGTGTATCTCGTATGTGAGTTTTAGCCTCTAAATTATCTACACATTATCTCATAAAACTAATATCTCTGTGTGGTTGTTTAGGTCTCTCCTCATCATCTGTAAATATTGTTTCTTATCAGGAGCATGGGGGTAATTTTAATGAAGCTGTCAATGCACATTTTAGTGAAGGAGACATAAATTTGTCAATAAGGTGTGCTCTTTTACTACCCTTAATATCAGATTCAGAAATCTATATTGTCCAACTAGTATTACTCTATCTTCTACATGTTCCTGTTAATTCATGTGATATTGATATATAAATTCATTTCTTCGTGGCTAGAATGCATGATACATTTTGTTGCTATTCCACAAGATGATTTCATGGATCTAGATGATGACTTTCATGTTGAAATTCGCAGACCTCTATCACTTTTGTGAGAGCTTTTAAAGACAGAGCGTTTTGCACAATTCTTTTTTGACTATATTAAATATGAATTCTGGATTTATATAAGATATATATAGTTCGTGTTTATACTGTTGAATTCTGGACTTTTGGATTTGTTGTACTGATTTCTAGACTTCTGGATATATGTATAGTGTGTACTGATTTTGCAGGAAGGGAAAGAAATTATGAAATAAAATCAAATTTTTTTATTAAAAAAAATTACTTTTGACATCGGTTCTGGATTCAATCGATGTCAAAAGTAAACTTTTAACATCGGTTGTTTACAAAACCAATGTTAAAAGTATGACTTTTAACATCGATTGTGGCCTTCAACTGATGTCAAAAGTTTACTTTTAACATCGATTGTGTTTAGAACCGATGTTAAAAGTGACTTTTGAAATCGGTTAAAAGTCACACTTTTAACATCGCCTATATTAACATCGCTGAAACAACCGATGTTAAAAGTCATTTTTAACCGATGTTAAAAGTGTTTTATGCACTAGTGATACACCCACACATTAACAATACATGCGAATTAAATCCTTCTTTTAAATGTTATATTTTACCCTTTTCATATTCTTATTTACTAAATAAAATCGTAGATATTTTTAAATTATTATTCCATGATTTCTAACAAATTAAGATTGAATAGTAATAAATAAATTTAATAATATTAATCAACACTATTCTCTCTTTTGATTAAAACAAAATACAAGTATTCTCTTTTTTCATTAACATGACACTATACTTCTCTCTTTCTACATTAAATAAGTGGGAGTGTAAATGACTAAAAAAATTAACAAGATTAAAAAAATTATTTTATCATTGATATGCTTATTTCGTTGGCCTTTTACTAAAAAACTTTATTTGAAAAAAATCTGAAATTCAACATTTTGGAGAAACTGATTTTTTGCTTTTCTCACAAAAACATTTCTGCCAAAACATTTTAGAGATTCATTTTTTAAAGCCTAAACAAACGGACCCTATATGTTACTTAAAAGAAACCTTCAAATTCGTTGTTCAAAACTAAAGTTCGGAATTGGTCGGAATGTTGAAGGTAGATGTTGAGTCTCCAAGCGTATGATATTGCTTTAAACCTTAAAGTTTTGATGACCCCAAATATTTATAGAATGATTTAAATAAACCATGTGATATCTTCTAATCATCTTATTCAAGTGTACAGACGTATCTTCAAATAAGACGAGACTCAAGGTTATATTCAAAGCATCTGCTTATATACATAGTCTGATCTGAGCTATCACTATCATCTTTTATCCGCACATCAAGCGTCTGAGCCAGATATTATTGAAGAATAAGATCCAAGTATCTCAAAAAAGACAGATGAGTCTTCTCGCCTTGTCTAGCGTGTCTTTACTTTCTTCTCAAGTAACAAATCTGAATCTTTTTTAATTATGATGGGAACATATTTAAAAAGCAATACACGGATTCTTTATTCGCAAAGTCAATCGAAATAAAGCTACATCTTCTATGCATTGTACCTGAAACCTTTACTCTTAGTACGCAACGAAGTCACTTTACAGATGATAACTCTGAGTGATTACAATAAAGAAGAAAATCTGCACTACAAAATCCTGATGATCTGTTTTTCACCCTGCTCTACGCTAAAATGTTGTCCTAAAGAATAACCTCAACATCTTGCAACACATTTGTTGACAAGTGACTCCAAACACAAGAGGGGATGAATTGTGTGTGATCTTGAATTTGAAAAACTTTTGCAAATAAAGCTCTCGAATAATAAATCGCAGAAAGAAAATGGCAATAATGTAAATTGCGATATTTAAATTGCAATAATTAAAAAACTAAAATTAAAGTGCGATAAATAACTGCGATAATAAAAAGAATATGGAAAAGAAAGAAACACACAGATTTATCCTGGTTCGGCTACCAACTACCCCAATAGCCTACGTCCGGTCCCCAAGGTCAACCACCAAGAGTTTTCACTCAATAACTAGCTTTTAAATCAGGATCAGCTAGAAACCTTTACAATTAAGAGCACTTCTCACAGACCAGGGATATCATCTCCCCCAGTGAAAAAGCCGCAACCAAGCTTAACAGGTGCTGGTAACCTTTCGAGCACTCCTCACAGACCAGGGATATAACCTCCCCCAGTGACAGAGTCTACACCAAGCTTAATAGGTGCTGGTAACCTTCAGAGCACTCCTCACAGACCAGGGATATAGCCTCCCCCAGTGAAAGAGCCTTAACCAAAGAGATATCACCTCTCTTGTCAATTTGATAACCAAAAGATGGTTTGATTCGTTTGACTCTTACCACAAGATAGCACTCTTGATAGTGCAGATTCAAAACAAATTGAATCACAATACAATTCAAACTATATCGAGTAAAAGCTCTCTCTCAATATTAGTATAATCAAAGTGTAGTAGTAGTGAGAGTGATAAAAAGATTTGACGGAGTTTTAGCGCAATAGGATTAGTGTGTGTTGTGTGGATGGCTGCCTTGACATCCCTATTTATAGAAAAACATTTAAGCCCATAGGAATTAGGTTAAGCTCATTTAGAAAACAAGCTAATCGTGTCATAATCGATTATTGCAAGTCCATAATCGATTATCTGATTATTTAGAAAACACGCTAGAGAGGCAATCACATCATAATCGATTATCTGTTTGAAGCTCACTCACACGCATAAGAGCATAATCTATTATTCAATCGATTATGTCTATAATCGATTATGCTAATCGATTATTTCTCATTTAAAAACCAACTGATTTTAAACTTAATGGCTTTTAATTGATTTTATCCAATTGAATCGCTTGAAGCCTATTAAGTTTTATTTTTACTCCTCATATCATGTGTGTGTGTTATTGATTTTAGATTTGAGAGCTTTACTACCACTTACAACATGATCTAATAGACAATACAAATAATGAAAATTCCCTCAACCCCATCTTGAAAGACTTGATCTTCGTCAAATTCTTTTTCGCTTTTTGCAGTCTAGTCCTTCTGGGATTTCCTTTTGTCTATCATCATGTTCATATTCTCCTCGACTTCTTTTGTCATTCATGTCCTTTGAGGAATCCTTTTGTCAATCATCAAAACTAAATAAATCCTGTTAAGGCATATATTTACATTCTCCCCCTTTTTGATGATGACAAACGTCTGAAGGAGGGATTTGCTCAAGAAATGAGTTAGAGCATTTCATATATAAATATCAGAGTTAATGCGCAGATAATATGCTCTACTCCCCCTTATTCTATGCAAATTTGAAATCCACTCCCCCTGAATCATTTAACCATATAAACTCTCCCCCTTTTAGCATTATCAAAAAGCGGGAACACAATAATAACAAGGCATATATTCCAGTCATCTCATAACCAAACAATAAATATGGCCACCTGTTGACATAAAACAGTTGTTTATATTGGTGCACAAAACCTTTATTGCACTTGTGATGAAGAAAACATATCACTTGTGGTCTAACCATTTATACCACTTGTTATTCTTCCAAGTTAATATCACTTGTTGTTTTACATGCTTGTTTTTTCTTTCCTGCATAGCTCATGATTTCAAAGGGAATAGGATTGGTCAAGATTTTTAGAAACATCTCCGCTATTGATATTACATTTTATTTAAGTATTTAGAGATGAGACATGCATAAATTCAAGTAGAGAATTTTTAGAGATATAGCATAGTTTGAAAGAAAATTCCCCCCTTTGACCAATGATTATCTAATCCTGTATTTCTATACTTCCCTTAAACATGCATATATTTCTCCCCTTTTTGAAATTTTTTTTTCTTCAAATAAGCACTTCAATTTTTCATAGGGCATTGGATAAAGGATAGAAGAAAAACATCACAATAAGCATCACACAATCCACAATATAGAATATCATAAAAGTTTGGGGATCAAGAGGCTTATTAATTATAATGTGGTACTCCTCGTTTTCGAAGCTCTTTTGCACTTGAATTTTCTTCCCTTGAGTTTTTCCATTTCATATTGCTAGAAGAAGATCTTTCGATGCTCATGTTTCTTCAATTCTTCTTTTATCCACATATGCTTGTAATTCCGATAATTGATTGTTAATTGACACTTATAGAGCTCTTACAAACAAAGGTTAGCATAAAAAATAGTTTAAGCACATCTACAAGCAAGACATAGGTTGATAGAAAATATGTAAGTCATATATCACATTATCAATCAGCCATTTAATTAAAAACAAATTACTCAAATATGCTCTTAAGTTCAAACACTTGGTTTAAGCATGGTTATGTCTCAAGATTACCAAGAATGCACAACCATCATCAAAACTTGTGTAAATATGTTAGAGCATTTAATGACCATGTAATGGCATACAACATGTCTGCTAATGATTATAATATGTTTTGCACTTAAAAGAACTAAGACATGCCTAATACGATTTCATAAATTCCATGTATACTGAAACTAAAAACATCAAGAGAGATAAAGATAGAGATCACCAATTTTGCACTAATACTCAGTTGATAATCAGTTAGAGGATGCTGTTGTTCTTTGTGCTTTTATGATATAATCGATTATCCTCCTTCTGGTAATCGATTGCCTTTATTTAGACTTGTTTAGTCTTCATCCCATTTTGGTCCAGTAATCAATTATTATCTTCTCCATAATCGATTATTCTGCCTTCTTTGATATAATCAATTAAGTAATCGGAGTCTTTCTGGGTTTCTTTCCATAATCGATTATGTAATCAATTTTTGCTGATGAACATTCAAACATATACTCGATTATGTAATCCCTTGTTCTCGTTGAGCTTCGCATAATCGATTACTGTGATCGATTACGACTCCTCTGGTTTGTGCCTTCCGTGCATGATCGATTATAGGAATCGATTAAGACTCCTCTGGATTTTTCAGTTTCTTCCCCTATCATGTAAATCGATTATCCTAATCAATTATTGGCTCACTGACTTGTGTATAATCGATTATTGTGTACTCTATAATCGATTATTGCTCGAAAATTTTAGAAAACTTAGCCAATTCCTTTGGAGAGAACTCTTGTCTCCTTTCATGTGCTTCGAATAACCATTATTAAGATATCCATTCTGATTTCTTGGTCTTCAAGCACACCTACAACATAGAATCAAGTTTTGACTTTTGGTACCCAAACCATTTTGGGTCCTTGTGTGTTAGTCTTGGGCAACAAGCCCTGTGGAATCCATGCATTTTTAACATACACATCTTTACTTCTCCTAATATTGCAGATAGAAGCAGTGTGGCCTTTTCTACCACAATGAAAGCATTTTACAAAAGGACTACTAGATGTATTATTGGGACTGAAAAACTTTTTAAAAGACTTTTCATGTATTTTCGGGTGATAACCCAAACCAGCTTTGTCATAAGTGTGACGTCTCCAAGTTCCACTCAAGGAAATCCCATTAGTTTAGAACTCACTTATACCATTAACTATAGCTTAGCGATATTATTACGCGCTTATTAAAACCAACGATAACATACGTTCACTATAAAAGCACACAGCATCAAAGTAAGCACAACAGGATAAACAAAAGGACATACACACAGTGCAGATATATAAACATGGTGGCCCCATCAGCAGGGCTAAGTAAATATACAAATGAAAGTACATAAAGAAACTGAAACCATAAACAGGGTACATCCAAGGACCTCCAAAAAAAGAAACTCTCAAGGCTCACCAGCACTCTCCCCAGCCCACTCTCAAAGTACATCAAAACCTTTCCACACAATCCTAGAGACGCACTAGCTGGCTCTCACCTTCAGTGGTGAGGATGCCTTGAGCTACCCTGTCCCTCTCCATGAGTGGGCCTATAAACCTGCATAGGCTCATACTCGGATGAGAAACTCGACACTACAATCCTACGCCTGTGAGCTGCACTCAGGTACCGCTTTGTATGCCTGCGCTGACCTCTATGGACGAAGCCTCTCCTGCTGGATATTACAGAGGACTGGGGTGACACCCACAAGTAGTCTCTTTCTCTCTCTGTCTCGGAGGGTGCCATATCCGAGGGAAGGGAAGAAACTGGTACACGCGATAAGGTCCTATGATGTCCACATATGGTGGTGTGCCGCTTCAGAAGATCAAGCTGACAGGTCCAGTGTAGACGGCCAAAAGGTCGAGGGGTCCACCTGCCATCCCCTCTCATGATGGTAGACTATCTCAATGTCCCCCAGCACCGGCATCCGCGGTGCCCCCGTGATAAACGGGTGAAGCCTCGGGTTCATCCTGATCCTCCGCTAACTCGTTGTTTATCCGCAAACCGAACGTACACATACAAGGAAATATAGGGAGATAAGATATACAGCACATCTATGACAGGGATGATTGCAATGCAGAACATATAGCAAACACAACCATCTCTCAATATCACGACGCCAAGGTCGTTCCCTAGCTAGATGTACACATACTTTTTCTATGCATGCTGGCCAGTACTAAACACCCTACTAAGGGCAACATCACGTCCGCATATTGGACAAAAAGTTGGTGCGTTCCGGTAATCCGTTCTGCTCGCTTTGACCAATAAGAGTGCATCACCGCTCAACTGTCTCAGACAAAGAGGGTTAACTGGGCCTTCTCGGAAGATCCACCGGCAACTGGAAAGACTGAGGGCTTTAGTCGGGATAACCATACTTATCCAGGACAGCCACGACATGATAGGCGCTACCATACCGAGCTCATATGGGTACACCTGCGTCTAGTATATCCCCAAGGTCTCTCAGACCTTCCCTTTCGTTTTTCGTAATCGCACTAGGTGCACCAACCTCGTATGCCTCACAGCATACGGCTCGTCACTTGGCATCAAATGCATATGCTATGCATGTCATTCATATCTCTTGAGCTGATATCGCAACACATGTAAACTTGCTCTTAGCAACATGAGCTCCAAGCTCCATAGGTACACAGACGAGCTCTAAGCTCCACTGTAATCATATGAACTCCAAGCTCCACTTGCACACACATGAGCTCCAAGCTCGCATCATGACCTTATGAGCTCCAAGCTCCACTATACCTCCAATCTCAATTATCAGCTCAGACATCCACCATGGGGTCAAAGCCCTAATCATGGTAAACCTCCAAATCTCATACATACACACATTTCCAGATACAATGCAACAGTTCATCATTTATCAACATGCTCCTTAAAGCAATAAACAACATACATACCAATATGCCATTATCACCAACACATCATACATCTCTTGCAAATATCAAACATCATAAATAACAGGTACGCATATATCAACACAGAGCACATATTATCATGCATCACAAATCTGCTAACCTAGCGTATCAAATATAATGGTGATAGCCCAAAGTAGGCTAAACCTAGGGTTTAGGTACTTTGTTAGGGCTCAATTTCACGTAGGGTTTAGGGTTCCCCCCCACACACCAAACATACAATACAACTATATGGACTACTTTTGCCTCCCCGACGTGTGTAACTCTTTCTCCCCACCTGATAGTGAAAGTGGTGATAATCACGAACACAATGAGCACTTCTTGCTTCTCTTTAAGCCTCCACAGTCGCAGCCTACTTGCTCCAAAAAGGGTTCCGCACGCAACTTCCAAACTTGCCCTAATCACGGAAATAACACGTAGACTATAGCATTAACCCTAATACGAAGTTAAAACCGTGAAAAGAAGCTTAAACCAAAAGAGAGCATTGTATAGGTACAATGTAGGTAGATATGGAACCTCAGCTTACCCTCGTTGAATCACAAAAGCAAACTAGTAGAATTGGAATAGGAGTCGCGCTGATCACGAAAACACGATCGAAACTGAAATCGGATCGACAAACGGATCACAACTTGGAATCAAAGCTTCAAGAATGTGCCTCTGTCTCTCTCAAGCTCTCTGGAACGTGTGGAGTTTACCAAAGTTCGTCCATGGTGAAAATGAAGAACTATTTATAGAGGTAACACTCTGCTAAGAACGCTTTAGCATTCTGGAACTCCATGCTTTAGTGTTCTTGAGCGTTGACTTTCTCAATGCTTGAGCGTTGACTTTCTCAACGCTTGAGCGTTGACGTTTCCTCACTGCCAAGGCACTGCCCATCACGTGCTAGCCGCGATGCGTAACCGACACGTGTCACTTTACGTCCCATCACTGCCAGCCACTGGTTAGAGGGTCCACGCTTGAGCGTCCAATTCTCTCCACGCTTAAGCATTACACTGGTCCACGCTTGAGCATTATGCTCCTGATCCTTTGTCCTTCATTCTTCTCTCTTCCAATTCATCCCTACTCTTAATCCTAATCTCTAAACACTCTTTCAAGCCATGATAATAATCATCAACAAACATATAAATACCCTATCTACCTCAATTAAGGTTTCTGAAAACTGGGATGTTACGACATGTTCCTTTTTGATTCCCTAAGAGAACATTTAGATTGTCTCTTCCCATAGTGAATTTTTCAAGTGTATTTTTCAAGTCCTTAATTTCATTCTTCAAGACACTACATTTATCACAATTAAAAACTTCATCCTTTTTATTTGCACAAACGGTGCATGATGGAATTTCAGGTAAAACAACTTGTTTTTCTTTAAGACTTTCCATTTCTTTGTTCAAAACAATGATTTTTGATTCAAGAAGAGATATGGTTTTCTTAGATGAAGAAATGATTTTTCGAAGTTTAATAGTTTCATCATTTAACTCTTCACATGCAATAAACAAATCATCATAAGATAAATCAATTTCAGGCTCAAGATTGTTTACCTCATCATTAGCCATGAGACATAGGTTTGCCTCTTCGTTATTCGATTCATCCGATGAGTCCATATTGATTATAGGTTTGCCTCTTCGTTATCCGATTCATCCGATGAGTCCACATGAGACATATCCGTTTCAAGCTCTTCTTCCTATTCTGTCCTTTTGTGGCCTATTATCCGATTTTACATACATCTTTTAGCCTTGAGGACATTCGGGTTTTATGTGACCCTTTTTGCCGCAATTGTTGTAACACCCCGATTTTTCAAGCTTTCCAATGTGAATTAAACAGTATTTATGGGTTTATATTTTATTGAAGGGTCTAGAGAGTGAAATAAAATAATCTGAGACCATAGTCACGCTCTATGCTATCGTAGGGAGTTACAGTTAAATTTTGGGTCGAAAACTCAAACGGAGCCCGGTCTACGGTTTTCACTGATAGTAGTATTTTACTACTATAAAGACCTGATTTTGACTCGTGAACGATACCGTTAGTCTTAGAATTTAATTCCCTACAATTTTACTAAAACTGATTCTTGACGTTAAAAAGTGAAAATAATATAAACTATTCGGACGAAAACTCGAACCGAGAGACGATTGGAGCTGTAGATGGATTTAACGGGACCCGCTAACGGATAATCTCGAAGTCACGTCAGGTGAAGTCACCTAGGAATGCGTGCCAGTGTCATGATGGTTTTCAGAAAATATCTGGATGTGAAATGACCAAAACGGCCTTGAGTTTTTATGGAATTACCATTTAACCATGGTGAAATGTGCAAATTACCCCTAAGTAAAAACATTAAACCTCCTTATCTCTTCTTCTCTTCATTCCCACGCCCCCTTCATCTTTTTCACCTATCACTTTCTTCTTCTTCTTCTTCAACTTTCCTCCACCATTTTCTCTCAAAATTTCTTCTAAGCTTTCATGATTTTGTGAAAGCAAGTTGATTTCTCCTTAAGCTTTGTCATCTAGGAGGTATAACTTCCATCCTTGATCTCTCAATCTCTCTGTTTCTCTCTTCAATCTTATGATTCATAGTAGTTTAGGTTTTGAAGCTTAAACTTCAAATATCCATGAAAAATTGTAGAAAATTCCTTTTTAATGTCAAACCACTTTCTTTGAGCTAGGTTCATTGTATTCTTTCATAATCCAAGAGCTTAGAACCAAGGAACCCCTCTAGCTCATATGGGTATTTTGGCCGAACCCACCCCTTTTGGGTGTGTAGAGTTTTGGTTGAAATTTTGGTATTCTAAGCTTTGATTTCATCTTGCCACACCTAGTTAGTATAGAATCCAAGAGATGAGAATTTTGGAAGCTCCCTAGCTCTATTTTCTAGCATCGGGCCGAACCTAAGGGGAAGAGGGTAGGAGGAAATTTTGTGATTTAATATTGATGCATTGATGGTTTGTATGTGTTTAGTGATCGTCGGGTAATCGGGCGAGAGATCGGACGATTTTCGGATCAACCAGGAGATTTATCGCTTTTTGGGAACTCCGAAAGGTAAGGGGAGAACCTGAGGAATTCCAATTCCGACAGCTGTATGTTGTATCTGTGTATATGGATTGTAATTATTTATCTGTGTTTGATTGTTGTGGAGTGTTTTAAATTTACCTGCTCATAATTGCTTATGCATGTAATTACCTGATTATGCTTGATTTTGTTGTATGGCATTTGATCATGATGTATGGATGTATATTATGCCTGTGATGATGATTATTGTGTTAAAGGACCTAACATCGGTTAGGATCCAAAATCGTGAAACGCTAAAAGCGTCAAAAAGCTTGGAATGTTGGATAAGAAAATAAAAGGAATTAAAAGTTCAAAGGTTTTGTTTTGACACAAATTGGGAACTAATGCCTTTCTAGAATTAAGAAGAATGAAATCTTCTTTAATAAAGGTGAGTTGATATAAAGGTTAAAATGGAGAAAAATGACTTTAATTGAGAAAAAGGTTTTGTAGTAAAAAGTACGTTTTGGGGACATCGATCGTTTTCAAAGTAATAAAGTGAACTAGTTCAAGCAAAAGTGCTTAAGAAATGTTGTTTCAAAAATAAATTGTTTTATCCAAGAAAAAGGTTTTTACGAACCGTATTTCAAAGTATTGTGTTTTACCAAAATACTACTTAAAAAAAAAAGGTGATCTTTAGACCAAGTTTTGTTTTATGGAAAACCGATCCCAAAGGCTTTGTGTAAGCTTCGAAGATTTGGGTTTTTGTTTTTGGGTTTCAAAAGAGAAAAATGTGGTTTTTGGTATGAATCTAGAAATCGAGACGTCGGGGTTCTAGGGTTTTGCAGAACACGTGGATCAAGGATCCGTGTTAGTGTGTTGGTCTTGTAAGCTTGTGGACATTCTTTGTGGTCCCCTAGGCTTGTGCACGTTTTATATGCTTTTGAATCCAGAATTCGAGACTGGTGCATCGGTTGGGGATTTTTTGGTTCGAGCTGTTTTAGACTGAGTGTCCTATTTTTGGGAATATGTTAGATAGACCTAAAAGAGTTTAAAACATTATGGTGGTTGATAGCGTTGATGCTTCAACAAGGAAATGATGATACGACAAAGATAAACTGACGAAAACAAATGTTTTCTCATGCATATGTGTTTTTGGCAAACGTGCCCTGAAATGAGGGGACCTTGATGGCAAGGAAACCTGGGGATGACTTATGTCATTGTGTAACATTGTGCCTTGATGGACAATGGTGTCATACGTGCTGTGTGATCGTATTGTGCCTTGAGTTGGACAATATAGTATGACAAGATTACATTGTAAGTACCTCTGATTTGCGCGCTCATGTGAGATCTCATGGGATTCATGTACTTACGTTTAGCCAGTTGGTGCTAGTCATTTTTGCCTGAGGGCCAATGAATTTTTGAGCCTGATCAACTCGTTGAAAGGTGATGGGATTTCCGAAAATTAAGAACTGAACGTTAGACAATATATGTGGTAGTGCTCATGCATACGTTTTGAAAATAACGTTGACTATTGGGCACGAAGCCCTTTTGTGTTATTTATAGGATTGTGATATACTATGATGTATCTGCTATATTAATGATTATGTGAGACATGCCTATATGAATCTGTTGTTTGTGTTTGAGTATATAGTTGTCATTTTTGGATTCATATATTGGTTTCTCACCCTTGCTGTATTTCTGGACTGTGCTGTCTTTCTTTTGGCATAGATGGTTAACTGATGGGACCGGAGACTGAGGGACTAGCATACTCAGGGGTTCGCTCCCTCACTTTTGACCGACATGAGGACCCTGCCGCATGGGTCATACACCCAAGAGCCACCTGTGCGGCATACACGGGGCTAGTCTGCACACTCAGCGGGAACATTGAGGTGGGACCTCAAGAGAGAGTAAATACAGTGGAGACCATCCAGATCCCTTTTGTAACATCCCAAAAACCTTATGTCTATCTTTTAACTGTTTGTGTGGATAACTTGACTGAGAACACAATTCGATTAATCATAACCATAATAATAGTTGATGATTGGAAATTCATATTTGAATTTCAATTATGAGCTTAATAATAATAGGTATTGTTTTGAACCCAATGTGCTGTTTTGAGCCGGAACCTGTAAAAATATTATTATTTTAATCAGGACCGCTTTATCTTGGGATGTGTGCCAGGGTCGGGAAGTTATTCTGGCCCGGAATCAGGATTAGTTCATGCCTGTCTTGCACGTTTCACGAGACGTTATCACCTTTTTCATTCCTTTAACCAATGGACTAAAGTCTTATGACTCTTGGTTAATAACCTAGCATCTTATCCTTTTATGGAGAAAGCTAATTAACTTATTTATGGTTAATCTCTACTTCTTTTAATGTGTGATCAACAAGTGTGTACTTGGATCAATCTAAGCCATCCTTTTTCTTATACTTGATCACATCAAATTATCTAATTCTTTTAGCATTTTGAATTGAATCCTTTCTCTTAAAATGAAGAAGGCCTTACGGCCAAGTGTGTCTTAACACACTAAGTTCCATTTCTCTTCTCTCATGACACCTACACATAAACTTATCTTCTCTAAAAGCTTCAACACAAAAAAAATACTCTCTCTTTTCTCTCTTTGAGCTTGGTTCGGCCATGGCTATTTTGACCATCACCATTTTTCCTCTTCAAAAACAAACACCATAGTTGTAATCACCTCAACCTCTACTACAACTTTGATAAAGAAAGTTTTTGATTTGGAGCACCTTTGTTCTTGACCCTCAAGAACACCAACCTTGTCCATCATGTGTTCTTCACTAAGTAAGTCTCTAATCTTACTTTCCTCTTCATAACTTTTCTTAGAATCATGAAACAATTTCTTCTAGTTCATGATTTTGTGAAACAAGTTCAAGAACTTACCTTTTCCTTTATGTATAGGTTCGACCATCTTTGGCTTTTGGATGCTTGGAGTTTTGATCATCCTAAAGATCTACAAGAGGTAATGGGGGAGTGAACCTCATTACACCACATTGGTGGTGGTGAAGATGGTTTATGGGTTTGGTTTGGGGAAAAACCTAAACCAAGGGTTTCCTACTTTGTCTATTTGGTTCACTATGAGAACAATATTGTAATAATTATTTGTTGCTTGATTTGTTTTCATTGATGTGTTTGAATGGTTGAAAATAATTTTTATGTGAGGGAAAACCCTAACCCAGAGTTCCTGCATCTTTTGTTGAAAAGAATTTGGGAAAATGTGATTTTCGGATCTGACCTTGTGTGAGTTATTTCGGTTTTTCTCTCAACTTAGATCGTGGATTTGAAAAATTGTTTTTGATCCTAAAACTAGATATCATGGGCTTCATTTTGAGTACAAATTTCGTGTGTTTTCATGAAGAATTGACCCTTGAAAACCTATTTCAATATGATCATAAATTTCTGCCTTGGATTCTGACTACAGTGGCTTGTTTCGTAAAACTGTGCTAACTCGGTTACTGTTTATGAAAATGAGTTTTGTAACCAAAAATTAGACATCCTAAGCTTTCATATGAGTCCTTATTTGCTCAAATTCAAGTTCGTTTGGTCAATCAAATGTTTGTCACAAGTTGATGCTTGATATGCTGAAATTTTCTGTATACGGGTTTTGGTGTTGATATTTGGAATTATATGTTATGGTGTTGGTGTGACTACTTGTGTTTGAATTTTAGTATTGAAAATCATTTTGGCATGGTGAAAAACTATTCTTAGGTTCAAGGCCTAAGGATAGGATTTTTGAATGATGAACTTGTTCATGCATTTAATACTTGATGGAATGACTATATGTTGAGATGTTTTTCATGATGCTAGCATGTTGTTGGATGGCTTGTATTTTGTTGGAAAACACCATGTAAGGTTCGGCCTTATTAATATAGAAAGGGGAAGCCAAAGCTTCTATATTCAAGTAATGGTGTAATGGACTTAAATGATTCCAAGAAGGCAAAAGAAATTAAAAAGACCTACCTTACTTACATGGAGGCATTCGGCCATACCATAGTAATTAGGGCTAGGAGCCTAAAATGTTGATGCTAAGAGGCTTAATGTGTTTATACTAAAGTATAAAGAGAATAGAAATTAAAAAAGAATTCAAATTTTGGTTCCAAAGAACCACGTGTTGTAAATTAAGTATTTTGATCTCGTGTGAAAAATATTCAAGGATATGAGGGTTTGATGTTGATCAACCACTTATTTTATCATGTTGTTTCAAGGAAAATATTTTCAAGAACAAAATTTTTTCTAAATGATTCATGTGGTTTCCAAAGGTCTTGGTTAGCAAACCTACTTTCAAGAGAAATGAGAATTCTTGTAAGTATTTTCTTTAAAACAATGAGTCTTTACACTAATATGATTAATTTTGAAATCTTACAAAACAAATGAGTTATAGTTTTCATTTGAAAATGAAAATGTGATTTAAAGAAAGATATGTTTTCCCTTTTTATGCTAAGTAAAGGAAATTAGTATTATTTCAAAGGAAGTTTTACACTAGTTTGGCAAAAGACAAGGTATTGTGTATCTTGGGGTTTTGAATACCTTACGAGTATATGTATAGAGTTTCCAAACTATGTTTGATAAAAGGGGATTTCATGAACCATTTTACCACTAAAGAAAGTATTTTGAAGATCTTACTATAGTAGCGTAATTATGTATTATCTTCAACAAAAAAAAAAGGGAAATTCAATGAGTTCCATAATGTACTCACAAAGATTTAGTAAAAGACATGCACTAACGTGTAGTGGTCATCACAAAATCACGTTCCACACCCTTGATGATTTAGGTCATCTAAAGAATCCATAACTTTTAAATCACTAAGAGTTACTTATAGCAAATAAGTAATATTCCTTTGGTAGACAAGTGAGAAGATTGATGAAGGAATCCTTGTGGATTCTTTTTTCCATAATACACTTAGGTTATGGAATAATATATCATAAGACATGAACATCACTTTCTGAACGACAGAGTTGTACGTGGGCGCAAGAAACAGAACCAAGAACAAGCGACTGATGGCAAGTCGTGTGGAAGTGGGTCTCGTAAGGGTATCCTGTGGTTTATCAAGAGATAAATGTGGTACTACAGGGATGAGGTAGTACGTGGCTGTTTTGTGGCATTTCTTGACATGCATCGGCATCTGTGCATGAGTAGGGCGTGATGCCTAGGAGTTGAGATTACACCTTGATACAGGTGCGATTATCTGAGGTGTCGATCATGAGGATCTTGGGGACGTCGGGGGTTGGGGAGGACACATGTGGCCAGAGAGTAGCTCCTCTGTGTCATGGATATACATCGAAAAACACTGACGTCCTGACTGAAACACTAGGCAAATCATGATTTGGGTAAAGAACGTCTGGCTTGAGCCGTAAAAGCGAATTCGCAATCTTGATGTGGCACTGTTGGGCTGAGATAACGCAAACAATGTTCTCCCAATCACTCACTCTAGTTATGTTTAGCTCCATGAAGTAGGGGTCCGAGTCTTACCCTTGTGGCATATGGCATTGAGTCATGTACATTGCATTGCATTGCATGACTGTTGGTGGATACATTTACATGTTATACATTATTATCCTATGTTGATGATGCCCTATGTTGTTGATTGGATAATATGAGATATTGAGATGTATGATATGCATGACTAGTATTTTATTGTCTTGTGTGTTGTACCTTTTTTACTTCTGCCATGTGTTGTGCTGATAAATGGGAATCTCACCTCATTACTTTGTATTACATCGTTGTGTGCTTCTCTGGTTGTCTCCCGAGAAGGTCATGTTACCGAGACTTCAACCGACGTTTTGGATGCACCTCTCTGTTGAGTCTCCCCGTGGTTTTTGGCGTTTGGACATCTAGTCATGATGAGTTTCTAGCAAAGTACATGGGAAGAGCCACACTCACTATCCGCAAGAGTTGCAGAGGAAGATTTCTTGACTGCTCAACAGCTCATCTTCATGCCGTCTGCTGTCAAGGTTGTACTCGTAAGTGGAATGCTAGATGGACTTTTCCACCGATGCGAACAGTGCCTTCTCCCTCTGTTAGGGATAGGCCGCTTGTTGGCAAGGTTGCTTCTAGGGCAATTTCTGCGATGTCTTCCATAGGAATTCCAGTGGTAGTCCCTGCTAGGATTCCTGTTAGGTCTCGTTTGACGAGCCCTGGTTGGAAGGCAATAAGTGAGGAGATTAGGAGGGAGGTGATCTATCCATGCCTCCTATTCCTTTCGCTTGTCTCTCCATAATGGAGGAGTCAGAGGAAGCATTCAGCGGTTGATCCGAGGGGTGTTTTCCTGTGTAGCCTGTTGTCGGCCAGTGTAGGGTGTCAGAGTGTCTGTACCTTTCATGTATCTTTTGTGGAGCTGCGTCTCCAAGTATCTTGTGTTTAGAAGCTGCGTCTCCAATCCTTTCTGTTGAGTCTGTATCTTTCTACCTTGTTTCTGTAGACGGGTTGGGTTCTTATGTAAAGCCTTTATGAACTTATGAAGTTATATTATAAAATGTTTTATTTATCTTACACGCATAAACGGTTACAAGCTCTTACAATTATGTCTTGTGAAAAGGAAAAATTTACCCCCCATCCTTCTTATATGTTTTAATTAACCCGTTTTTCGGCCTTATAGCTTTTTAAAATGTTTGTAAATGTGACGCCCCCGGAAAGGGTGTTACACCTTTGCCACCGATCTGGATGTTACTAGTTGATCACGGTCGTTGCATCACGAGATCCCTGCAGCTCAGCCCCTACAGCAGCAGCCGCCTTTGAACCCATCCCCTCTGTTCGTCTTGGTGCCAATGGGGCCGGAGGAGGAGCATAAGGAGGATCCCGAGGAGGAGGTCCTTCAGGGGACACCTGAGTATCATCCTCTCGAGAATAGGGATGCTCCGGTTAGAGGAGCCGGAGGTGCGGGGATGATCGATGGGGATGCAGATTCCCCTGATCTCTCTTCTGATGGGAACGTTGGGCCTTCCTTTGGGGGACTGTCTCACGGTTTCCACAAGACAGTGACCAGCGTAGGGTGTTAGACTTTGTTTTGGGGTAGCGATTTTTGGGTAGTCTGTTGTCGGCTACAGATGGCCATGAGTTTTAGTGATATGGTTTCCAGACTATCGCTAACCAGTTTTTAGAGTTGTTAGTATTTTATTTTACTTCTAGTTCTTTTGGAAAGGGACATGTCGTCCATCGTTCTTCTGTACATAGCTAACTGTTGATGCATATATATATATATATATATATATATATATATATCCGAGTCTTCTGTTATTGATCTGAGTCTTTAATGTTTACTGCTGTAATAAGAAAAAATTTTATCACGATTTTAAGGACTTAATGAGGTAGAGTTAAAGAAAATTGTTTTTTTTTTTTCGAAAGCAAACTAGCAAGATTTTATTTCGCATTTTGTATGTATTCAGGTAACAAATGTGATGCTAGATTGAGGGCGTCACATTAGTGGTATCATTGTTGGCCGAGTCTTTCGGGAATCTTTGGGAATAGGTCTATTATGTTGATGTTGTGTGATCTCTGATTGAAGTTTGATTGAATTACTTCTTAGAAGTAATGTGTGTAGACAACTGCTTTCTGCTTTGGTTTCTTGTTGCAGTTTGACTGATTTCAATCTTGTAGGTCAGATATGGAACCAGGAATCGAAACTCGGGCTGCAGGTGGACACGGCCGTGGACGTGGTCGCGGGAGAGGAGTCAATGCCAATGTTGAGGACGTTGATGGGGCAAATGGGATGGACTTCGCTGCTCAAGCAATGGTAAACATGGCTGCGGCAATTGCTGTTCAGACCGCAACTATGAATGCTCATAATGCTCAAGAGCAAGTTCGTGCTGACCAGGCCGTTGAGGGCCAAAGTCTGACTACCTTCAGACGTCAGAATCCGCCATAATTTCATGGCGATGTGGATCCAGAGAAAGCTGATTTATGGATCCAGGAGATTGAGAAGATATTCGAGCTGATTCACAGCCCGGAAGAGGTGAAGATACCTTATGCCACTTTCCTACTAATGGGATACGCAGAATATTGGTGGAGAGTAACAAGGCAACTGATGGAGGCAAATCACCAAGCAATCACTTGGGATCTATTGAAGCATCGATTCTTGGGGAAATATTTTCCGCAGAGTGCAAGAGCTGAGAAGGAGCAAGAATTCTTACAGCTGTAACAAAGGGAGATGACAGTCGGGGAATATGCAGCCAAATTTGAAACATTGGCCAAATATTTTCGATTCTTCCAGAACAACCCAGAGGAAGATTGGAAATGTGAAGCTTTTGAAAGAGGACTGAGGTATGAGATAAAAGAATCAGTAATGCCACAAGGAATTAGAAATTTCCAGGCACAAGTGGAGAAGAGCAAACAAGTTGAGTTGATGAAACCTGGAAGAGACAACAAAGGAAGCGTTGGAGGACCTTCCCGATTCAAAGGCCAATATCATGATCAGAGGGGGAAGCAGAGTCAGAAGAAATTGTATTCCCGACCCCTAGGGAATCATCAAAAACAACAATATCGTCCTGCTGCTCACGCATTAGGAGGTGGAGGCCAAGGAAATCAAAGTCAAGGCCAAGAGAGGAAGTGCTTCAAGTGCGGATATCCGTCACATCTTGCCAACAACTACTTGATGCAGAATAATGGGTGTTTCCACTATGGACAAATAGGGCATATTGCCAAGCACTGCAGAGCACAGAAACCAGTCCAAGCTGCTAACAACAATGGTGGAGCCAAAAGGCCGACGGCAAAAGGGAAAGTTTATACCCTGAGTGGTGCTGAGGCTTCAAACTCCGATGATCTCATACAGGGTGATTGCGACATAGACGGTAATCTCTTATCCGTACTTTTTGATTCGGGTGCAACCCATTCGTTGATTTCCATGGATTGTCTGAAACGTTTGAAATTACCTGTTTCTTTCTTGTCATTTGACTTGATTGTTTCCACCCCAACTGCTGAACCAGTTACTGTCAATTCTATATGCTTGAACTGTTCTATTATTATTCAGGATAGACATTTTTTAGTTAATCTGATATGCCTGCCTTTAATACAGTTAGATGTAATTTTAGGCATGGATTGGTTATCTTCCAACCATATCCTCATAGATTGTGCTCACAAAACCTTAGTGTTTCCTAAGGATGAGATTTCTGGATTTTTATCTGCTAATCAAGTAAGAGCTTCTTTTAAAGAGGGAGCACAAGGATACATGTTATTGTTTTCCTTGGACATAGAGAGTAAGTTAGATCTTCAGTCTATACCTGTCGTCAATGAGTTTCCGGAAGTGTTTCCTGAGGAGGTACCGGGGCTACCGCCAGTTCGAGACATTGAGTTTGCAATTGATCTAGTACCGAGCACTGGACCAATATCAATGGCACCGTATCGTATGTCGCCATCAGAAATAGAGGATTTGAAGAAGCAATTGGTGGAACTGTTGGAGAAGGAATTCATTAGACCTAGTGTATCACTGTGGGGAGCTCCAGTTTTACTGGTAAAGAAGAAAGACAGGACTTCTCGCTTGTGTGTGGATTTCCGTCAGTTAAACAACGTGACGATCAAGAACAAGTATCCGCTACCAAGGATAGATAACTTGATGGACCAGTTACGTGGAGTGGCCGTTTGCTCGAAGATAGATCTACGATCGGGTTATCATCAAATTCGTGTGAAGGCGGAGGATATTCTGAAAACAGCGTTTCGAACACGCTATGGACATTATGAGTATCTTGTGATGCCGTTCGGAGTGACGAATGCTCCTGCAATATTCATGGACTACATGAATAGGATTTGTCATCCTTATCTGGATAAGTTTGTCGTTGTCTTTATAGATGACATTCTGATCTATTCTCCTGATAAAGAGAAACATGCTGAACATCTCAGTATGGTTCTTCAAATCTTAAAGGAGAAATAGTTATACGCGAAACCCGAAAAATGTGAATTTTTTTAGACCAAGTTTAGTTTTTAGGACACGTCATCTCGAATGAAGGGATCGCCATGGATCCGTCGAAAGTTGAATCTGTTTTGCTATGTAACCGAGATCCGTAGTGTCGTGGGTTTAGCTAGATACTATAGGAGATTCATTGAGGGATTCTCCATGATAGTAAGACCTCTTACCCAACTGACTCGAAAGGACCAAGCATTTATCTGGACCGAAGCATGCAAGGAAATTTTTCAAGAATTAAAGAGGAGGTTGACTACTTCGCCTGTGTTAGTATTGCCTGATCCCAAAGAACCTTTTGAGGTATACTATGATGCTTCACATCAAGGGTTGGGTTGCGTAATAATGCAAAATCGGAAAGTAATAGCTTATGCTTCCAGGCAATTGAAGATTCATGAGAGGAATTATCCTATACATGACTTGGAGTTAGCGGCAGTAGTCTTTGCAATGAAGATCTGGAGACATTATTTGTACGGAGCAACATTCAATGTTTTCAATGACCACAAAAGTTTGAAAGACCTGTTTGATCAAAAGGAACTTAACATGCGGCAGAGACGTTGGTTGAAATTTCTAAAAGACTACGGCTTCCAATTACAGTACCACCCTGGAAAGGCGAATATGGTAATAGATGCCCTGAGTAGAAAATCAATGCATGCATTTGCAATGATGGTCAAGGAGCAAGAGTTGATAGAACAATTTCGAGACATGCAGTTGACAATCAAGATGTCGTCGGGAAAATTTTTTTTAGGTATGATTACCGTTTCCAATGGATTAATGGAACAAATACAAGGGAAACAAGAAAGTCATCAGTACCTACAAGGAGAGAGAGAATTAGTGCGACAAGGAGCAGTATCAGAATTCAAAGAGGGAACAGATGGAATCTTAAGGTTCTGTGAAAGGATTTGTGTATCGGACGATTCCGAGCTTAAAAAGCTAATTCTGGAGGAAGCTCACAAGAGTAAACTGAGTTTACCATGAAGATGTATCAAGACCTTAAACAGTTGTATTGATGGTATGGGATAAAGAGAGACGTAATGGAATACGTTGCTTCGTGTTTAGTCTGTCAAAAGGCTAAGATTGAACATCAAAGACCAGCAAGAATACTACACTCTTTGGACATCCCAGAATGGAAATGGGATGGTATCGCGATGGATTTTGTGACCAGTTTACCAAGGACCCGGAAGGGACATGACGCCATATGGGTAATAATTGATCGACCGACTAAGTCGGCTCACTTTTTGCCCATTAACGTAAAGTATTCAATGGAGAGATTGACTCAGTTATACATCAGGGAAATTGTCAGATTACATGGTGTACCTTCGAGTATTATTTCGGATCGTGATCCGAGTTTTACGTCAAGGTTCTGGCAAAGTTTACACGAGTCACTAGGAACGAAACTCAGATTGAGTTCGGCATATCATCCACAGACGGATGGATAATCAGAGAGGACGATCCAGTCACTTGAGGACTTGTTGAGAGCTTGCGTGTTAGAACATCTTGGTACTTAGGATGAATTTCTACCCTTGATAGAATTTGCCTACAACAACAGTTTCCACTCGAGTATAGGAATGGCACCCTATGAAGCCTTATATGGCCGACGGTATAGAACACCTTTATGTTGGTACCAGGATGGTGAAAGCCTGCTGTTGGGACCAGATATCGTGCAACAGACAACCGAAAAGGTGAAGATGATCCAGGAAAAGATGCGGGCAACTCAGAGTCGACAGAAAATTTATTTGGACAAGAAGAGACGACCTCTTGAGTTTGAGGAAGGCGACCATGTATTTTTGAGAGTCACGCCTACGACTGGGGTTGGCTGGGTAGTTAAATCCAGAAAACTAACTCCTAAATTCATTTGACCTTACCAAATCCTTCGTCGTGTAGGTCCAGTAGCTTATCAGATTGCTTTACCCCCTTTTATTTTAAATCTTCATAATGTCTTTCATGTTTCACAATTAAGGAAGTACATTCCTGATCCATCTCATACAATCGAACCAGATCAAGTACCTTTAAAAGAGAACCTGTCTTATGAGACTTCACTTGTACGAATCGAGGATAAGATGATCAGACAGCTTAGGGGAAAACAAATCTCCTTGGTCAAGGTTATTTGGAATGATACAACCGAAGAAGCAACTTAGGAAGCGGAAGACAAGATGAGAGTGCAATACCCTTATCTTTTTGAAGGTACATAATTTTGAGGAGGAAATTCTTTTTAGTGGGGCAGTAATGTAACACCTCGATTTTTCAAGCTTTCCAATGTGAATTAAACAATATTTATGTATTTGTATTTTATTGAAGGGTCTAGAGAGTGAAATAAAATAATCTGAGACCATAGTCACGCTCTACGCTATTGTAGGGAGTTACGGTTAAATTTTGGGTCGAAAACTCAGACGGAGCCCGGTCTATGGTTTTCACTGATAGTAGTGTTTTACTATTATAAAGACCTAATTTTGACTCGTGAACGAGACAGTTAGTCTTAGAATTTAATTCCCTAAAATTTTGCTAAAATTGGTTCTTGACGTTAAAAACTGAAAATAATATAAACTATTCGGACGAAACTTGAACCGGGAGACGATTGGAGCTGTAGATGGATTTAACGGGACCCGCTAACGGATAATCTCGAAGTCACGTCAGGTCAAATCACCTAGGAATGCGTGCCAGTGTCATGATGGTTTTCGGAAAATATCTGGACGCGAAATGACCAAAACGCCCTTGAGTTTTCATGGAATTACCATTTAACCATAGTGAAATGTCCAAATTACCCCTAAGTAAAAATTTTAAACCTCCTTATCTCTTTTTCTCTTCATTCCCACGCCCCCTTCATCTTTTTCACCTATCACTTTCTTCTTCTTCTTCTTCAACTTTCTTCCACCATTTTCACTCAAAATTTCTTCTAAGCTTTCAAGATTTTGTGATTCTCCTTAAGCTTTGTCATCTAGGAGGTATAACTTCCATCCTTGATCTCTCAATCTCTCTATTTCTCTCTTCAATCTTATGATTCATGGTAGTTTAGGTTTTGAAGCTTAAAATTCAAAAATCCATGATAAACTGTAGAAAAATCCATTTAATGTCAAACCACTTTCTTTGAGCTAGGTTCATTGTATTCTTTCATAACCCAAGAGCTTAGAACCAAGGAATCCCTCTAGCTCATATGGGTATTTTGGCCGAACCTACCCCCTTTGGGTGTGTAGAGTTTTGGTTTAAATTTTGGTATCCTAAGCTTTGATTTCATCTTGCCACACCTAGTTAGTATAGAATCCAAGAGAATAGAATTTTTGAAGCTCCCTAGCTCTATTTTCTAGCATAGGGCCGAACCTAGTGGGAAGAGGGTAGGAGGAAATTTTGTGATTTAATATTGATGCATTGATGGTTTGTATGTGTTTAGTGATCATCGGGTAATCGGGCGAGAGATCGGACGATTTTCGGATCAACCGGGAGATTTATTGCTTTTTGGGAACTCTGAGAGGTAAGGGGAGAACCTGAGGAATTCCAATTCGGACAGCTGTATGCTGTATCTGTGTATATGGATTGTAATTATTTATCTGTGTTTGATTGTTGTGGAGTGTTTTAAATTTACCTGCTCATAATTGCTTATGCCTGCAATTACCTGATTATGCTTGATTTTGTTGTATGGCATTTGATCATGATGTATGGATGTATATTATGCCTATCGTGATGATTATTGTGTTAAAGGGCCTAACATCGGTTAGGATCCAAAATCGTGAAATGCTAAAAGCTTCAAAAAGCTTGGAATGTTGGATAAGAAAATAAAAGGAATTAAAGTTTCAAAGGTTTTGTTTTGACACAAATTGGGAACTAATGCCTTTTTAGATTTAAGAAGAATGAAAACTACTTTAATAAAGGTGAGTTGACATAAAGGGTAAAATCGAGAAAAATGCCTTTAATTGAGAAAGGTTTTGCAGTAAAAAGTACGTTTTGGGGACATCGATCATTTTCAAAGTAATAAAGTGAACTAGTTCAAGCAAAAGTGCTTTTAGAAATGTTGTTTAAAAAATAAATAATTTTATCCAAGAAAAAGGTATGGAAAACCGATCCCGAAGGCTTTGTGTAAGCTTCGGAGATTTGGGTTTTGGTTTTTGGGTTTCGAAAGAGAAAATTGTGGTTTTTGGTATGAACCTAGAAACCGAGACGTCGGGGTTCTAGGATTCTGCAGAACACGTGGATCAAGGATCCATGTTAGTGTGTTGGTCCTGTAAGCTTGTGGACATTCTTTATGGTCCCGTAGGCTTGTGGACGTTTTATATGCTTTTGAATCCAGAATTCGAGACTGGTGCATCGGTTGGGGATTTTTGGGTTCGAGCTGTTTTAGACTGAGTGTCCTGTTTTTGGAAAAATGTTGGATAGACCTAAAAGAGTCTAAAACATTATGGTGGTTGATAGCGTTGATGCTTCAACACGAAAATAATGATACGACAAAGATAAACTGATGAAAACAAATGTTTTCTCATGCATATATGTTTTTGGAAAACGTGTCGTGAAATGAGGGGACCTTGATGGCAAGGAAACCTAGGGATGACTTATGTCATTGTGTAACATTGTGCCTTGATGGACAATGGTGTCATACGTGCTATGTGATCGTATTGTGCCTTGAGTTGGACAATATAGTATGACAAGATTACATTGTAAGTACCTCTGATTTGCGCGCTCATGTGAGATCTCATGGGATTCATGTACTTACGATTAGCCAGTTGGTGCTAGTCATTGTTGCCTGAGGGCCAATGATTTTTTGAGCCTGATCAGCTCGTTGAAAGGTGATGGGATTTCCGGAAATTAAGAACTGAACGTTAGACAATATATGTGGAAGTGTTCATGCATACATTTTGAAAATAACGTTGACTGTTGGGCATGAAGCCCTTGTGTGTTATTTATATGATTGTGATATACTGTGATGTATCTGCCATATTGATGATTATGTGAGACATGCCTATATGAATCTGTTGTTTGTGTTTGAGTATATAGTTGTCGTTTTTGAATTCATATATTAGTTTCTCACCCTTGCTGTATTTCTGGACTGTGCTCTCTTTCTTTTGGCATATATGGTTAACTGTGTACAGATGGGACTGGAGACCGAGGGACTAGCATACTCGGGGGTTCGCTCCCTCACTTTTGACCAACGCGAGGACCCTGCCACATGGGTCATATAACTAGGAGCCCCCAGTGCGGCATACACGGGGCCAGTCTGCACACTCCGCGGGAACATTGAGGTGGGACCTCAGGAGAGAGTACATACGGTGGAGACCATCCAAATCCCTTTCCACCGGTCTGGATGTTACTGCAATATCTAGTTGATCAGGGGTCGTTGCATCACGAGATCCCGGCAGGTCAGCCCCTGCAGTAGCAGCCGCCTTTGACCCCTTCCCCTCCGTTCATCTTGGTGCCAATGGGGCCGGAGGAGGAGCAAGAGGAGGATCCCGAGGAGGAGGACCATCCTGAGACACCTGAGTATCATCCTCTAGAGAATGGGGATGCTCCGGCTGGAGGAGCCGGAGGCGCGGGGATGATAGATGGGGATGCAGATTCCCCTGATCTCTCTTTTGATGGGAACGTTGGGCCCTCCTTTGGGGGACTGTTCAACGGTTTCCACTAGACAGTGAGTAGCGTAGGGTGTTAGACTTTCTTTTAGGGTAGCGATTTTTGGGTAGTCTGTTGTCGGCTATTGATGGCCATGAGTTTTCGTGATATGATTTCTAGACTATCGCTACCCTGTTTTTAGAGTTGTTAGTATTTTATTTTACTGCTAGTTCTTTTGGAAAGGGACATGTCGTCCATCGTTCTTCTGTACATAGCTAACTGTATATATATATATATATATATATATATATATATATATCCGAGTCTTCTGTTATTGATTTGAGTCTTTAATGTTTACTACTGTAATAAGAGAAAAAAATTTATCACGATTTTTAGGACTTAATGAGATATAGTTAAAGAAAATTGTTTTTTTCCGAAAGTAAACCAGTGAGATTTTATTTCGCATTTTGTATGTATTCGGATAACAAATGTGATGCCGGATTGAGGGCATGTTGGACTGAAGGAAGTTCCTTCTTCCTCATTTTTGTTTTGACAATTGGGGAATTGTTTTGCTTTGCTCTTTGTCTCATGAATCTTTTAAACCTGCGAAACATTAAGTTCATATTTTCCTCATTTTCATCGAGGCTATCATAATCATCATAGTCACATTCTTTTTCTCTTTCATTGATACTTGCTTTGAGAGCAAGACTTTTCTTTTTCTTATTACTTTCCTCGCTTTCAATGAGTGGATTTAGTTCGAGTTCATGTTCCTGCAATTTGCTGTATAGAGTTGCCAAAGACATAGAAGATAAATCTCTACATTCAGATATAGCAGTAACTTTAGGTTGCCAACTTCTATTTAAACATCTAATAACTTTATTAATCAAATCCTCATTGCTAAAGGATTTCCCAAGAGCCCTAAGATGATTTACAATATAGGTAGAACGTTTCTGCATATCATGTATGCTTTCACCCTCAATCATCCTAAATAGCTCATACTAATGGGTCAATGTGTTCATTCGAGCCCTTTTGACCTCGGTAGTAACTTCATGGGTCAATTGAAGGGTGTCCCACATTTCTTTGGCGGTCTTGCAATTTGAGACCCTATAGAACTCATCGTAGCTTAAAGCTGAAGTGATGATATTCCTAGCTTTCAAATTGTATTGGACCTTTTTCCTTTCCTCGTTGGTCCAAAGATTTCTCGGTTTATCCACCACCTCATTATTAACTGAATGTGTGGGGACAAATGGATCATTTTCCACAGCGTCCCAAACTTCGAGGTCCACAGCCTCAAGAAAGATTTGCATTCTTTCTTTCCAATAACCATACCCTTCACCATTGAAAGATGGGGGTCTGATGGAATGTCCTTCGTAATTAAAAATATTTGAAGTCACGTTACCTCTTGAGGCGATTAAGCCCTTTAGACAAGAGTTAAGCTTTGATGCCACTTGTTCACAAGTGACTCCAAACACAAGAGGGGGATGAATTGTGTGTGATCTTGAATTTGAAAAACTTTTGCAAATAAAGCTCTAGAATAAGAAATCGGAGAAAGAAAATGACAACAATGTAAATTGCGATAATTAAATAACTGAAATTAAAATGCAATAAATAACTGCGATAATAAAAAGGATAGGGAAAAGGAAGAAACACGCAGATTTATCCTGGTTCGGCTACCAACTACCCCAGTAGCCTACATCCAGTCCCCAAGGTCAATCACTAAGGGTTTTTACTCAATAACCAGCTTTTAAATCAGGTTCAGCTAGAAACTGTTACAACCAAGAGCACTTCTCACAGACCAGGGATATCACCTCCCCCAGTGAAAAAGCCGCAACCAAGCTTAACAGGTGTTGGTAACCATCCGAGCACTCCTCACAGACTAGGGATATAACCTCCCCCAGTGACAGAGTCTCAACCAAGCTTAACAGGTGCTAGTAACCTTCAGAGCACTTCCCACAGACCAGAGATATAACCTCCCCAAGTGAAAGAACCTCAATCAAACCAAGAGATATCACCTCTCTTGTCAATTTGATAACCAAAAGATGGTTTGAGTCGTTTGACTCTTACCATAATATGGCACTCTTGATAGTGCAGATTAAAAACAAATTGAAGCACAATACAATTCAAACTATATGGAGTAAAAGCCTTCTCTCAATATTAGTATAATCAAAGTGTAGTAGTAGTGAGAGTGATAAAAATATTTGACAGAGTTTTAGCGCAATAGGATTAGTGTGTGTTGTGTGGATGGCTGCCTCAACATCCTTATTTATAGAAAAAATTTACGCCCATAGGAATTAGGTTAAGCCCATTTAGAAAACAAGCTAATCGCCTCATAATCGATTATTGCAAGTCCATAATCGACTATCTGATTATTTAGAAAACACGCTTGAGAGGCAGTCGCATTATAATCGATTATCTGTTTGAAGCTCACTCAAACGCATAAGAGCATAATCGATTATTCAATCGGTTATGTCTATAATCGATTACTTCTTCTCTGTTTTGAAAACCAGATTTTCAGATTATGATAATCAATTATTAGAAGACCTCTAATCGATTATTTCTCATTTACAAACCAATTGATTTTAGACTTAACGACTGTTAATTGATTTTATCCAATTGAGTCGCTTGAAGCCTATTAAGTTTTATTTTTACTCCTCATATCATGTGTGTGTGATTGATTTTAGATTTGAGAGCTTTACTACCACTTACAACATGATCTAAACAGACAATACAAATAATGAAAATTCCCTTAACCCCATCTTGAAAGACTTGATCTTCATCAAATTCTTTTCCGCTTTTTGCAGTCTAGTCCTTCTGGGATTTCCTTTTGTCTATCATCATGTTCATATTCTCCTCGACTTCTTTTGTCTTCATGTCCTTTGAGGAATCCTTTTGTCAATCATCAAAACTAAATAAATCTTGTCAAGGCATATATTCACAACATTTAATGTTTCATCAGAACGACTTTATTGCATTAATGGTTTCTCTAAAGAGTTTGGATAAAGCAAGCATCAAAGACGGAATGTCTCACAACGGATTTATTGCTGAGAAGGCTATAAATATAAGACTTTGAAGTTTTGAAGAATAATAAGAATAGATCAACCAAGCTAAACAAACTCTCATTTATTGTAACGCTTTTAATTCTTCATTCCTTCATTTACTTCTCAATCATTTGTAAATCCTAAGAGAAGTTATTGCGTAGTCATGCCCTACATACTGGTTGACTTGCTCATTCAAACCGAAGTTGTTGGTTAAAAACAATTTATTTGTTTCGCTAAGGCCTGAAGAGGCTAACTAAAAAATACTTGAGCCTGCATGATCAAACCGCCATTCTTTAATGGAACAAACTATCTTTACTGGAAGGAAAGATTCCATTGGTTTATTATGAATACTAATTCCGGATGTTGGTCCATTATACAAAATGGTCCTTACATTCCACTTCTTGATACTGGTCAGCCCAAACCAGAAGATGATTGGACTGATGCTGAACGAACTAAGTAGGACTTGAACCACAAAGCTCTTTACTCTCTTATGTGCACTCTTAGTCAAATTGAATTTGAAAAAGTTCATGCTTGTGACTCAGTAAAACAAATATAGGATACCTTAGCAAATCTCCATGAGGGAACCAGCAAGGTGAAAGAAACCAAAATAAGTATCCTAGTGAGGGAATACAAACATTTTGGCATGGATGGAGGAGAATCTATTCTTCAGATGGTTGGTAGATTCCAAACTATCACCAACAATCTCAAATCTCTTGGAAAGACTTACTCAGCCCAAGAAAATGTGACTAAAGTTCTCAAGAGTCTTCCAAAGCCATGGAGACCTCTTGTGACAGCTATTACACAAGCTAAAGATCTATCAATTCTAATTATGGATGAATTGATCGAAATTTTACAGGTTCATGAGCAAGAACTAAATCAAGACAATTCCATTTAAAAGGGAAAGTCCATTGCTCTAAAAGCAGGAACAAAAAAAGGGTCAACAATGAAACATCTAAAGCTCTAACAGATGACGAGCCGTCTAATGAATCAGATAACTCAGACGAAGACTCTATTGATGAAAAAATATCTCTCCTCACCAGAATGATGAAGAAACTGTGGAAATAGAAAAACTTAAGAAGGGACCGACCATTTGGATGCTTCCACGAAGACAAAAGTTACAACGAAAGTGGATCCTCTAAAAACAATTCTATTGTATGTTATGAATGCAAGAAACTAGGTCCACATGAAGTCTGACTATCCACAACTAAAAAGACAACCTCAAAAGAAGTTCTTCAAGAAGAAGAAAGGAATGATGGCCACATAAGAAGAAGAAGAAGAAGAAGAAGAAGAAGAAGAAGAAGCGAATCTTTGCTTAATGGCAGACACGGACTCAGAATCAGACACTAAGGTAACACCTGAACTTGACGACTTACAAGATGCTTATGACGAATTAGTGAAAGAATCCACTATCTTAACCAAAGCCTTTCAAGCACTAAAAAGACAATATGGTAAGCTCCTAAAAGAGCATGAACATAAAAGTCAAGAGTGTGAAATATTGGCTAAGGAAAACCTAGAGCTTAAAGCTGAAAAACCTGAGGCAAAAATCTCAACTGAGACACTATAGTCTGAAAAAGTGTTAAAGCTTCAACAGAAAGTAGAAGAGCTCACTTGGGATCTTTCCAAGTTTGTTAATGGTAGAGAAAATTTGACTAAGCTTCTCGGCTGTCAAAGACACTCCCTAAACAAGGAAGGTATAGGATTCGATGAACAGACGCATCATAAGATGGCTATTAAAGTCTCAATTCAGAAATCCACACCTTCGTATCATAGTTGTAAACTTGTTTGCAACTTTTGTGGAAAAGCATGACATATCACGTCCAAATGTCTTCATTCAAAGAAACATCCTTAGACGAGTAGATCTACTTAATCATTTTTGTTGCAGATATCCTTAATAGGACAAAGAAAACACCCGTCATGGTATCTGGATAGTCTCTGCTCACGACACATGACACGAGAAAGGTCTATGTTCCAAGACCTCCAACATAAAGATGGCGGACACGTTACCTTTGGAAGTAACCTAAAAGGAAAAGTAGTTGGAGTAGGTAAAATTGGTGGTAAACCTCCTCTACCCTCTATATCTAATGTTTTATTGGTTGAAGGACTAAGACATAATTTACTTAGCATAAGTCAGTTTTGTGATAGTGGATTTATTGTTTCCTTTACCAAAAATTCCTGCATAGTCAATGACAACAATGGAAAATGTCTCTTTTCTGCTCAAAGGCAACAAAATCTATATAAGATTGAACTAGCTGAACTCTCAGATCAAAATATAAAATGCTTTGTGTATAAGGAAGTTGAAAGATGGCTATGGCATTAGAAACTAGGACATGTTAGTATGAAAGTTATTTCAAATCTAAAGAAGCACAACCTCGTGAAAGGATTAACTGATATCTCTTTTAAAAAGGATATATTGTGTGATGCATGTCAGAAAGGTAAACAAGTAAAATCTAGTTACAAATCAAAAAGCTTGGTATCTTCCTCTAGACCCTTGCAAGTGTTACATATGGATCTGTTTCGACCAGTCAGTGTTGCTAGTCTAGGTGGAAAGAAATATGGTTTTGTCATAGTTGATGGCTACTCTAGATTTACATGGGTAATCTTCATAACCCATGTAACACCCTGCTTTTTACCCCCTATGTTTATATGTGTTAATCCTTGCTTATATATGTTGTATATATGTTTTTTATGCTTGCTCTTGGTGCCTAAGTTCATAGTTGGGGGTAGTTCAGCCTTAAGGAATGGTCAATCCATTCAATCCAAGTAACCTATTTCACGGTTTTTGCCGTATCTGGAGTTCTAGACATCCGATTGGGGTGATCTTGGATGCATTGGAAAGCTTAATAAATTATCTACAAGTCTTATTCAGGTTTCAAGCCAAAAACACGTTTTTTAAGGGGAAATCAATTTGGTAAATTGATTTCCAGATGAAGAAATCGATTCCAGTAAGTGGAAACCGATTTCTGAAAGCCATAATCGATTTATTTTATAAGAAAAATCTATTTGATCAATGGGTAATCGATTTCCATGGTTGTGGAATCGATTCCCATACTTGTCAGAGCTTGTGTACGTGTTTTAAACATGTTTGTGTTATCTTGCTATGCTTTGTACGACCCATTCGTCCTAAAACATCCCTACCAATTATATGTAAATAGTGTATGACCTAAACCTAGCCTTTACACTCTATTAGACTCACAAGTTGCCTCTTCTCATCCCTAAGAGCTCTCACTGATCTTTTGCTCTAGAAAACCCAAAAGACGAATCTTGTTTTGGTGTTCTTTGTCAAGAACACGTCTTTGCTTGGCAAATCTATCCCTGCTGCTAGAGTTAATCTTCCTAAGTTAGAAACCAAGGTGAGTTATCTAATCCTAGAGTTGGTTTCCTTTCAATCCTTAACTTAAAGATCGACTCTGCTTTCCAGTGTTGCGATCATGATCAAGTGCTGAACCCGTAAGGAGGAACCGTAGCAGACCTTGGCTCTTTTCTCTTAGGCTATGAATCGTCATGCTAGGTATGAGGGAGAAATTGGTCATGAATACGTGGGTTTTGGGATAGGTTAAGATGAAGGGGTTAACCCATGACCCCTGTGTATGCCTGCGTATGCCTATGAATGTTGTTATGATGTTTTCTGACTATATGAGTATTAATTGATGAATAATTTGATGCTATAACATGTTTATAATTATGAGTTCATGATTTAAATGATTGTTGATGATTTGATGATGATGATCATGTTGTTTATGCCATGATATGGTATTCTGTTAACCTTATGCTCTAAGAACATAGTTATAGGGTGAAAATAAATAGGCGATGTGAGATTGATGACCAAGGATTAGTTTGAGAACACTTAGGTTATGATTTATGAGTGTTAGGCTAACCAAATTGGTGATAAATAGCTTAGTCTTGAATGATATATCAATTAGAGGACGTAGAATGGTCCGATAATGCAGAAAACCCGTTTCTGCATGACATGACACCCAGAAATCGATTTCCAGCACTTGGAAATCGATTTGAACACCCCAGAATCGATTGCCATAGTGTGGAAATCGATTTGACCTTGTGGAAATAGATTCCCATCATGGGGAAATCGATTTAGGACTTATGGCTCCTATCTTTAACGAATCGATTTTCGCGCGTTCAAAAGTAGTTTTGACCCTTTATTCTTGATGGATAGTGTTATGTAGGCTTGATATGATCTAAGGACTTTACGTTACCCTTAGGATCTTAAGAATACTTGATCTTTGATCTTACTTAAAACTAGGATGTAACCTCATGGTTTAAAATAAAACGAGTTAGAGAAGAACGTTATGAAATAATAAAGATAATAACGAAGGTGCTGTTAATAATGGTAATGATAAGTTATTATTAGTGATGTTGTTGATGACCATCGTGGATGGTCATAGTTAATAATCAATGTGATTGATTATGGTGGTGAATGGTTGGTATGTGTTTGCATATTAATGAACATTGCACGCATCATACATTGAAGTTGATATGTTGGGTGGAAAGCAAACAATGAATCGCGATAGTGGAGGCCACGATGGGTGTTAACTCGGCCTTGCGGGTACATTGGGTATGGAAGTTCCAGGTGACATGGGCTATCTACCTATTATCGGAGTGACCTAATGAATAAGCTTCAGTACCCTGACTAGCCACTATACGTTATCAGGATTGGTGAGAGTGTTCGAGGATGGCCCATGGTCTGACATATCATCCACGTTGATAACCGGACATGTACTCCTAATCGTCTTTTCAGAGTTAGAGTTGTTGGCCACATGCATACGGAGTAGATGTTGCATTCGCATTGTCATGCATTTTATATATATATATATATATATATATATATATATATATATATATATATATATATATATATATATATATATATATATATATGTATATGTATATATATTGATTATACCTGTGTTGATTGATATATGTTGTATGTCATCTTAATTACTATTCCATTCCGTTTACATATATTTATGATCGTGTTTCTCACCCCTATCTTTTGTTGTTCTTGTGCATATGATGTTGTATGTGCAGAGGAGGGTGAGCATGCCGACGAGGAGTGATCCCGTGGAGATCTCTCTTAGTAGTAGTAGTAGTTAGGATTTATGTTCAGTTGTTTAGTTTTATTCCGATGTATTATCGGTATATATATACCAGATCTGATATATGACATCAGGATTTGGGTTATGTTTATTATTTATGTTTTCCGCAGTTCGTTTTTAAAAGATTTTGATTATTTCAGATTCCTACGTTTAAGTTATAAATGATGTGATGCACATTACCCTTGAGGATACGTTTTTATTTTAATTGTTATATTAATTATTTAAAGACATGTATGATTTTATTTATGCTTTATTATGTGTGGGTAGTGGGTGTCACAACCCACAAGGATGAGTCTTTCAGAATGTTCTCAACTTTCTATAAAATAGTATAAAACGAGCAAGGTTTTTGTATCTCTGCCATTAGAATGATCATGGAGGAGAATTTGATAATGAGTTAGTCAAAATGTTCTGTGAAGAGATTGGAATCTCTCACAATTTCTCCGCTCCGAGAACTCCACAACAAAATGGAGTTGTAGAGAGAAAGAACAGATCTCTCCAAGAAATGGGTAGAACCATGCTCAATGAGAATAACCTTCCTAAGTACTTATGGGCAGAAGCAGTCAACACTGCATGTTATGTACAAAACAGAATTCTAGTTAGATCATTTCTTATGAGAACTCCCTATGAATTGTGGAAGGGTAGAAAACCCAACATAAGTTACTTTCATGCCTTCGTTGTGAGTGTTTTATATTGAATACTAAAGAACACCTTGGAAAATTTGACTCTAAGGTAGACAAAACTATCTTTATTGGATACTCTAAGACCTCAAAAGCATTCAGAGTCTATAACTCTCGAACTGTAGTAGTAGAAGAATCCATAAATGTTAAATTTAATGATGTATTAAAGACTGATAGGAAACTATTAGATATATAAGCAATCAAATGGAAAAGCAGCCAGACGAATCAAAATTGGAAAATTCAGAATCGTCTGAAAAATCTTCTAAACAGACGCAACTACAGACGTCTGATAACAACAATCTAAGACGAGATTGGAGATTCAAAGTACATCATCCTGAAAAAATAATTATTGGAAATCCTTCTCAAGGCATAAGAACCAGATCAACTTTCAAAGAAAGCAACAATATGGCATTTCTATCTGAAATTGAGCCAAAGAACATCTAGGAAGCTCTTATCTATGAAAGCTGGATTCTAGCCATGCAAGAAGAAGTAAATCAGTTCAAAAGAAATTATGTATGGTATCTTGTACCAAGACCAGATGATCAGTCTATAATTGAAAAAAGATGGGTTTTTTGAAACAAACTAGATGAAGATGGCAAAGTTATCAGAAACAAAGCAAAGTTAGTAGCTCAAGGCTATAATCAACAAGAAGGTATTGACTTTAATGAAACTTTTGCACCTGTATCTAGATTAGAAGCTATTCGCATTCTAATGTCATATGTTGCACAACACAACATACTTTTTTTCAAATGGATGTTAAAAGTGCAATACTCGTTAAAATGATCTTTTTGGTGCAAGATGGCCTAAGATAAAATTATTTAATTAAGGGAACAATAGAGATTTAATAATTATGGGTAAATTGAATTCATAATATTAGTGGTACATAAATAATAAAAATATTATATATGCATAAAAAAATAATTAAAATGTTAAAAAAGAGTTTCATGGTAAGTTGTCTTTGAGGTTGTCCTTTTTACTCCTAGTGCCAAGATAGGATTACCTTAGCACTAAGGACCTTTTGGTAAGCCCAAAAGTTAAGTAAAAAGGGGGAGAATGTCCAGAAGGGGGAGAACTCTAACTTTTCAAATCAGGTTTCTCTAGAGAAATAGAGAGGGGGAGAAGAAAGCGCTACAACCCAAAATCGTAGGAGTGTGTTCGTGGTGCAAGGAATCACTTTCTTCCATTCCTTTCTTTTATTTTGCATTGAGTCAGGTGAGGGGTTTAGATTGTAGGTAGGATTGCTGTTTGATTTTGGGGGAAATTTGGAGGTATGAAAATATAGGGTTTTAGGATATGCAAGTCTGTGATTTTGACATGACTTTGACAAGATTTTGATGGTAAAATGATTATATATTGTTGATATATTAGTAATATTGCATGATTTACATTGAATGTTGTGATACTATGAGTTTCGTGTATGTCCCTATATGTGTTCATGGCTGTTTTGGACCTTGAAATGGGGCAGATTCTGTAGAATTGGTGTTTTTGCGATTTTGCAGAAATCGACCAGCGCTTAGTGCCAACATGTCAGAGAGCACCATGTGAAACCAGCGATGAGTGCCAGGAAGCCAGCGCGCTAGAGTGACAGAGAGCACCCCAGCGTTGGGCACTGATAGAAACAAAATTTTATGTTTGTATTAAATGCAAAAGACTAATAATAGTGAATAATAGGAGCATTGGAACTATTCTAATATGGATATATATATATATATATATATATATATATATATATATATATATATGTGTGTGTGTGTGTGTGTAAAGATGACAATATTATTGTTATGGATATTTGGTTATATGGATTATGAACATGGTATATGTGTTGATATGATATGCTTCGCTGCTATATTGGTTATGCGAGCTATGTTGAGAAAACATGGTGGATATATAATGGCATATATTTGATGTGATGTTTGAACATTGAGTAAGACTTGGTATGTTCGACGGGTCAGCGGACTCGGTCGGTATATAAATGTGACCGTTGGAGAAAGGGACTCTAGTGAAAGAACCCTGGAGTTTGGAGGGTGGTTATACAGTGGCTGAGGTCACTTGCCGGCAACGGATCCGACCAGGATATAAATGTGGCCGTCGGAGTGGGAGGCTCTAGTGAACAACTCCAAATGGAATACAAGCGTCTTACTCAATGGTGGAATGTTTGAGATGCAACTTGAGAGGTGCTATGTTATTATGGTTCGTGTAGGTGGTATCGTACGATATGGTAAAGTTTATATATGTATACATATTTACATTCATAAATTAAATGTCCAAGGTGATATACTTGTTTATGTTTGTATACACTCACTGAGTTTTGGGACTCACCCCCGGCCTTTTTGGTTCAGCTTCAGGTACATCACGTGGGGAGCCATCTCAGGGAGCCCATGCACATGAGTAGCATGGCCAGTCGCTGCAGCTTAGTTATTTCTTTTGTTTCTATTTAGTCACATGAGACATCTTTCCCTTTTGTTTTGGATTTTGGGACTCGTTTCCCTTCTCGATTTTAAGTAATTTCTTTCCATTTAACTTTAGATGTAGACTCAGGACCACCTTGGTTTTTTTGTAACACTCCTCGTTACATTAGTAACCCAATATAATAATTTAAATAAAACAAGGTAAATAAAAAATTTTCGTAAATAAATATTGAGTACGTTCATAATAAATAGTAATCCAAAACAATTGTTTATACCAATCCAAAGAAATGAAATAACTTAATAAGTTTTAAATCACAAAACCGGCGTCTATTACAACTCTCATAAATAGATAACTAAACAATACTAAAAGTCCTCCTGGCATATGCCATGCAAACTAACCCCAACTACTATTAGAATGTAATCTTCAAGCGTCTGGCTGCTCAATAGGGTCGTCCTCAGGTTCTGAAAACAACACTAATAATGAGATATAGAATCCCAATGAATAGAAATACAGTTATAAAAGGTTTTGCAAAAGTATTGTTCTCAGTTGGTGCGGTAGCCGGAAAAACTAACCATGGTACCCGCTATTTTCAAAATAAATAGATAATAATTATATACTCTAATATTAATAATAAATATTCAGCAACACATCATAATCAAGTATAACAATTTCTCATATATCATATAATCTCAACATCCTCATAAGTAATGACTTTCAAACAGCACATAACAATGTCGTCCATTGCCTACCTTGCTCATGAAGGTATTTCAATGTCACATTCTCTTCAGTGACATTACTTATTTCGATACCAACCATTGTACATAGGTGATATTACTTATTTCGACATCCTAACGTGTGGCGATGTTGCTTTTGATACCCCATTATGGCGGTATTTCATATTTCGACACCCCAATCCATTAGCAGTGTTACTTTCGATACCCCTATCATAGGCGGTATTGCAGCAAACAACATTCATCACATTTAACAATTATTGAATCATGTCAAAATCACCAAATCATCATATAATCGAAATATAGCATGTCAATCAACCAAATCATATATCAAACATACAAAATATAACATCAAACTCAAGAATAAACATTTAATTCATAGCAGAAACACCTTAGAAGGAAAACCCCTAAATTTAGAAAATCAGGATTATTTTCCAAAAAACTTATTTTGAAAGCATAACCCAAACCCCAAGACAATTTGCACCATGGAAAGGGTGAGAAAGAGTATTTCTACTCACCTCTTGAAGACCTCTAAGAAGCTCCAAGCGTTTGGTCACGAACGCGCCAAGAAGCTCCTCAAGAATCTCCCCCTTTCTTCCTCCTCTAGGCTCCTTGTACTCTAGAATCATCTTCTCCACGCTCTTCAATCCTCAAAGGCAAGCAAAACAGTGTTTTAGGTTGCAAATAGGGTTCCTAGCCGCACTAGGGTGTTATAATGGTGCATATATAGTGTTGCACTGGTTATCTGTTTCTATTTTTTAACGCATCCTGACATAGAGCACGAGCGTGCTCTCGATTGGCACGATCGTGCCAATCAGCGTCAAAGTTCGAGTGGGTTCCAACACGGGCGTGCTAACAGGTAGCACAATGCGTCTCAGACCGTGCTCACTTTTATCATGAGCGTGCCGACATTAGCACGGGCGTGCCAAACAGCGTCAACTTTGTCCATTTTCCGACACGATCGTGCTATTAGTTAGCATGGTGTGGCTCAGATCGTGCTCTATTTAGCATGGGCATGCCGAATATGAGCACGGGCATGCCGACACTACTGTGACAATTTTCAACTTAGAAATTTCTCTCTTTTCTTCTTTTAGTCAATTCACCACCCTTAGGGTTCGAAATCAACCATTCTAGGCCTCCCTAATATTTTATTAATTTTATTTTCTAAGTTTAAACTCTCTTATACTTTTATTTAATTCTTGGGATGTTACATTTTCTCCCCTCCTTTAGGAATTTCGTCCCCGAAATTAACTCCATACTTAAGTACTCCCTAAAGCTTAGTACATTAGCAAGACGAGAATGTAATGTACCTCGATTAATAAGATCTGGATACTGGCGCATGATATCCTCCTCAAGTTCCCAAGTAGCTTCCTCATGAGTTAATCCTTCCCAGACCACCTTCACTAAAGGAATTGTCTTGTTCCGCAGATTCTTGGTTCTCTTGTCGATGATCTGACTAGGCCTGGGCTTAAAGACCAACTTATCTCTTAATTGTATTGACTCTGGAGCAATTCTATGAGACTCATCATGTACATATTTTTTGAGTTGTGATACATGAAAAACATCCTGGAGGTTTGACAATAAAGGTGGAAGAGTCCATTGGTAAGCAACATGCCCGACTCTTTATAGAATTTGAAAGGGACCAATGAATCGCGGATTTAGCTTTCTGACTTGCATGGATCTTCCCACTCTAGTCTTAGGAGTGACTCTCAAGAAGACATCCTCACCTTCTTAGAATTCTAAAGGCTTTCTCCTCTATCGGCATAGCTCTTCTGCTTACTCTGCGCAATGCGCATTCTCTCCCTAATCATCTCAATCTTATCTATGGTTTGCTGAACCAAGTCAGGTCCTATCAAGGTCTTCTCACCTACCTCACACCAACATAAAGGGGTTCTACACTTTATCCCATAAAGAGCTTCATAGGGTGCCATGCCTATGCTAGCGTGATAACTATTGTTATACCCAAACTCTACGAGAGGTAAAAACTTATCCCAACATCCGCCTTCATCTAAAACACACGTTCTAAGCATGTCCTCAAGGGTCTGAATGGTCCTCTCTGACTAACCATCCGTCTGGGGGTGATAGGCTGTGCTAAAACTCAACTTAGAACCAAAGACTTGCTGAAAAGCTCTCCAAAATCTAGAGGTAAACCTCGGGTCTCTATCTGACACTATAGAGGTGGGTATATCATGAAGTTTGACTATCTCCCTGATGTATAAGTCTGCTAACTTATCCAAACTATAGGTTGCCTTAATTAGCAAGAAGTGAGCAGACTTGGTCAACCTATCCACTATTACCCATATGGCATCTAATCCCAAACGAGTCCTAGGTAACCCCATCACAAAATCCATGGATATTCTCTCCCACTTCCACTCAGGAATTTCTAAACGTGGCAATAGACCTGGAGGTTTTTGGTGCTCTATCTTAACCTTTTGGCATACTAAACACTTAGAGACAAAGCTGGCCACATCCTTTTTCATTCCTGACCACCAATACATCTTTTTAAGGTCTTGGTACATCTTAGTTATTCTTGGATGTATAGTGAATTTTCCCTTATATGCTTCCTCTAACACTTTTTCCCCGAGGCTCCCCTCCTTAGGAGCAACGATTCTACCCTTAAACATTACTAAGCCATCAGCAGACAACTTATAACCGTCTTGTCCCAACAAAGATTACAATTCCTGATCTAAAAGCTGTCCACGCTTAATTTCTTCCCTAAGGTCACTATGAATTTTCAACCTATTCAACCTCAAACTCAAAGCATTCAAAGACACATCAAGATTCAAGTCTCTAAACTCCTCTAACAAATTCATCTCTTACACCATTAAACTAGAAATGTGTATGGATTTCCTACTAAGGGCATCAGCCACTATATTAGCCTTCCGTGGGTGATACTTCAACTCAAAATCATAATCCTTAAGGAACTCCATCCACCTCCTCTGCCTCATATTCAATTCCTTTTGGTCAAACAGGTACCTAAGGCTCTTATGACCACTAAAAACCTCAAACTCAGCACCATACAAATAGTGCCTCCAAATCTTAAGAGCAAAAACTATTGCTGCCAACTCAAGGTCATGTGTAGGATAATTCACCTCATGGATCGTAAGCTACCTAGATGCATAAGCCACTACCTTCCCCTCTTGCATCAACACACATCCTAGACCATTCTTAGAAGCGTTGCAATAAACGACAAAGCCCACTAAAGGGTCCGGAATGATCATGACTGGTGATGACACCAACCTCTTCTTAAGCTCTTGGAAATTCTCCTCACACTCACTGTCCCACTCAAAGGATTTTCCTTTCCTAGTCAACTGGGTCAAAGGTAAGGCTAGTCTAGAGAAACCTTCTATAAACTTCCTATAGTACCCTGCCAATCCTAGAAAACTCCTCACTTCAGTCACTGACTTAGGTTGTTCCTACTCTAAAACCACATCTATCTTATAAGAGTCAACTGCTACCCCCTACTAGAGATGGTATGGCCCAAAAACTTCACCTGATCATCAAGCCAAAACTCACACTTCTCTGGTTTGGCATAAAGGTGCTCCTCTCTCAAGATCTGTAACACTAACCTTAAGTGCCCCTCGTGGTCTTCTAGCATTCTTGAATATATAAGAATATCGTCTATGAACACCACCACAAAAGTGTCCAAAAACAGCCTAAAGATCCGATTCATGTAATCCATGAAAACGGCCGGGGCATTGGTTACACCAAACGGCATCACTATATACTCATAGTGCCCGTACCTAGTCCTAAAGGCTATCTTAGGAATATCCTCGCCTTTAACTCTAATCTGATGGTACCCAGACCTCAAGTCTATCTTAGAGAAAATTGCTCCTCCTCTCAGCTGGTCTAACAAGTCATCTATCCTAGGCAAAGGGTATTTATTCTTGATGGTTACCTTGTTCAACTGCCTACAGTCAACACATAACCTCATACTGCCATCCTTCTTTTTGACCAGGAGCACTGGCGCTCCCCAAGGTGACACACTAGGCCTTATAAACCCCTTCTCTTAGAACTTTTCTAACTGTTTCTTAATCTCACTCAGCTCTAGGGGTGCCATTCTATAGGATGCTCCTGAAATAGGTCCACTCCCAGGTACTAGATCTACATTAAACTCAACCTCCCTAGTTGGTGGTAAACTAGAAACTTCCTTAGGAAAAACATCTTGGAATTCACACACGACAGGTATTGTCGCTATTTCACTCTCAGCCTCTATCTTAGCAGAAAAGATAAGTATGTATCCCTGAGCCCCCTCAACTAAGTTCTTGTGATAAGATATAGTAGACAAAAAGCAATCCGACACTGAAGGGTCAATAGACATTGGTTGTGAAAGAAAATAAATGGTTCAACAAGAACAATTGATAACAACATTATTTTTTGACAACCAATCCATGCCAAGTATGACATCTAAACCCGACATAGGCAAACATATCAAACCGACATCATAAGATAAATTCTGGTATATCAAGGAACATTTCAAATAGGCAATAGAAGTAACCAATTTATCTTTGGCAGGAGTAGAAACACACAAGTCAAAAGGTAGTTTAGAAATAGGTAACTCTAAGTTTTTAACACAACTAAGAGATATGAAAGAATGGGTTGCTCCTGAATCAAATAATATCATAACTTTTCTATTTTTAATTAAACCCATACCTTAGATCAAACCGTCAGACTCCTTCACTTCCTCTCCTTGAATGGTGAAAAATCTTCCTTGGCTCTAGGGTCTGGTCTGAGATTGTCCTCCCTTGCAGACTCTAGCAAAGTGTTCCACTTTTCCACATTTGTTGCAGGAGACTTGTGCCGCGAGGCATGCGCGATCCCCATGGTGCCATCCACACCTGAAACATCTTGCTCCCTTATCTGCTTGAGCTTCTTGGACCTCCTTACCCTTTGAGATGGTAGGCACTGGCCGCGGGCTCTTCAGAAAATTACCCCCTTTGCTATGAAATTTCTCGCCTTCAAAAGTACTCTTCTCTTTTGGATTCTCCATCTCCAAAGCTTGCATCTTCTGCTCAGCTATCCTACACTTGTTTACTAAGATGGGGTAGTCCCGAATCTCCAATATCCCAATAAAGGGCTGCATCTCTGGCTTCAAACCTTGCTCAAATTTGATTGCCTTCCAACCGTCCAAAGGATTGTCCCTCAAGTACCGAGAGAACCTTGCCAAGCTTTCAAATTTGGCAACATATTCAGCAACTGACATTTCTCCTAGACGGAGTTGTAGGAATTTTGTTTCCTTCTGAATGCGAACACTATGCGGAAAGTACTTCTTCAAGAAAACTTCCTTGAATTTGTCCCACGTGTGCATCAGCGCACCTCATAACCTGAAAGATCTTCTCTAGTTTTAGCAACCACTCTTCTACCTCAACCGAATCAGTAGTACCTCGAAAAGTTGGTGGATCATTCTTCCTAAACTCTGACAGTCCCATTTAATGTGGATCCTGTGCTGCAACTGCTCCAACGTTAGGCACGTTCCCATTGTCCCTCATTTGACGGAGAGTCTTTGTCTGCTCTTGCATAACTCTGGTCATTTCGACCAAAGCTGCCGCAAGCACACCATTAGCATTAACCCCACACCCGCCAATAGCCATAAATCCACACATCACCAATCAAACACTGGGTTGATCAGGTCCAGTATCTCAAAGAATAACATACAACATATATAACTCTGAAAGCAGTCTTATGCACCCATATTTGATTTTTGAAAAACAATTGAATACCACAGTCCAATTTAGGATTGAACTGCTCTGGTACCAAAAATGTAACGCCCCTCGTTGCATTAGTAACCTAATATAATAATTTAAATAAAACAAGGTAAATAAAAAATTTTCTTAAATAAATATTTAATACGTTCATAATAAATAATAATCCAAAATAATTGTTTATACCAATCTAAAGAAACGAAATAACATAATAAGTTTTAAACCTCAAAACCGGGCGTCTATTACAACTCGCATAAATAAATAACTAAACAATACTAAAAGTCTTCCTGGCATATGCCATGCAAACTAACCCAAGCTACTACTGGAATATAATCTTCAAGTGTCTGCCGGCTCAACAGGTCGTCCTCAAGCTCTGAAAACAACACTACTAATGGGATATATAATCCCAATGAATAGAAATACAGTTATAAAAGGTTTTCGCAAAAGCATTGTTCTCAGCCGGTGCGGTAACCGGAAAAACTAACCATGGTACCTACTATTTTCAAAATAAATAGATAATAATTAAATACTCTAACATTAACAATAAATATTCAGCAACACATCATAATCAAGTATAATAATTCCTCATATATCATATAATCTCAACATCCTCATAAGTCATGACTTTCAAACTGCACACAACAATGGCGTCCTGTTGCCTACCTTGCTCATGAAGGTAATTCGTTGTCACCTTCTCTTCAGTGACATTACTCATTTCGATACCAACCATTGTACACTAGTGGTATTACTTATTTTGACATCCCAACGTGTGGCGATGTTACTTTCGATACTCCATTATGGCGGTATTTCATGTCTTGACACCCCAATCCATTGGCAGTTTTACTTTCGATACCCCTATCATAGGCGGTATTGCAGCAAACAGCATTCATCACATTTAACAGTTATTGAATCATGCCAAAATCACCAAATCATCATATAATCCAAACATAGCATGTCAATCAACCAAATCATATATCAAACATACATAATATAACATCAAACCCAAGAATAAACATTTAATTCACAGTAGAAACACCTTAGAAGGAAAACCCCAAAATTTAGAAAATCAGGATTCGACCAAATTAGGATTATTTTCCAAAAAACTTATTTTGAAAGCATAACCCAAACCCCAAGACAATTTGCACCATGGAAAGGGTGAGAAAGAGTATTTCTACTCACCTCTTGAAGACCTCCAAGAAGCTCCAAGCGTTTGGTCACGAACGCGTCAAGAAGCTCCTCAAGAATCTCCCCCTTTCTCCCTCCTCTAGGCTCCTTCTACTCTAGAATCGTCTTCTCCACGCTCTTCAAACCTCAAAGGCAAGCAAAACCATGTTTTAGGTTGCAAATAGGGTTCCTTGCCGCACTAGGGTGTTATAATGGTGTATATATAATGTTGCACCGGTTATCTATTTTAAAATCCTATTTTTTAACGCATCCTGACATAGAGCACGTGCGTGCTCTCGATTAGCATGACCGTGCCAATTAGCGTCAAAGTTCGCGTGGTTTAAAACACGGGTATGCTAACAGGTAGCACGGTGCGGCTCAGACCGTGCTCACTTTTAGCACGGGCGTGCCAAATAGCGTCAAATTTGTCCATTTCCCGCCACGGCAGTGGTAATAGTTAGCACGGCACGGCTCAGACCGTGCTTTATTCTGCATGGGGGAGTCAAATATGAGTACGGGCGTGCCGAATATGAGCACGGGTGTGCCGACGCTACTGTGACAGATTTCAACGTAGAAATTTCTCTCTTTTCTTCTTTTGGTCAATTCACCACCCTTAAGGTTCGAAATCAATCATTCTAGGCCTCCTTAATATTTTATTAATTTTATTTGCTAAGGTTAAAGTCTCTTATACTTTTATTTAATTCTTGAGATGTTACATTTTTTGTTTGGAATAATCATTTACTCTAATATTTACTTTTGGATATTATATATATCTTGTCACAACGCGACTTAAGTGTGCTTGAAAGGCCATGGGAGTGAGGCTATGAGGTCTCATTCTAGCTGGTTAGGAATGCTTGAGTTGGGTCCTGAAAAAATGGTATCACAGACAATGGTTATAGGTCCTGAGCAAGATTAGAAACTAATGAGTTATGTGACAATCCCGAACTCAGGTGGGAGTTGATCCAGAAGTCATTGGTAGCTAATTTGGTTTTGATCAAGGTGAGTCATTAAAAAGGGATGTTCTCGTGTGACTACTAAGAGCAGCGACTTGAGATGGAAAGTGTATTTATTTTATTGATACAAGGTTGATGTAGGGTATTTATATGTAGAAAATGAAATATGATGTTTGCTTTCTTTTTTAAAGAATGGGTAGACCAAGGGGAAGAGGAACAACTCGACCCTGCAGAGGCACTTCAAGGCCGCCTCAAGGTGGAGATCAGGACCCACCACAACAGGAAGTGGTGATTCCCAGGGCTGTTCAAGCAACCCTGCAACAGATAGCACAGGGGATTGCTGTGATACAAGGGACTTTAGCAAGAAGAGGTCGTGGAAGGACTCTGACTCCATCACAAGGGGGGTTCCTCCTCCATCACCTCCAGTGACGAGGACCTCTCTTGAGTCTCTGTGAGCACAGAAGCTGGAAATAGGAGGGATGCAACACCTAGGTCGAATCAAGAGGCCAATCTTTTTGCTTTGTTGACTGAGTTTTGTAAGATGAAGCCGCCCACCTTTGTAGGAACTGGTTCCGAACAAAACCATCCTTTTTCCCGGAGGTCGTGTATAGAGTGTTGAGGGCTATGGGATGCTCGTTTGAGAGATCTGTGGAGTTGGCCAGTTTTCAGCTGAACGGTGCCACTCGAGAGTGGTACATTGCATACAGGGCACATAGAGAATTTGATGCTGAAAATCTAGAATGGAGGCATTTTGATACCACTTTCATAGAGACCTTCCTACCCAGAAGTGAGCGAGAGAAGAAGGCTCGAGAGTTTGAAGTGTTGAAACAGGGAGAGAGAACTGTGATGGACTATCAAAATGAGTTCTTACGGTTGTCCAAGTATGCTCCACATTTGGTGAGTGGCCCCCAGCAACGAGTGTCACGGTTTGCTTATGGCCTTCGGTTTAACATTGTGAAGTCAGAGTGCACGGGTTGAATCTCTCGCCGACTTAATTTTTTCGGGTATGTTTCGGATGGATGTCATCTTTGGCATGGATTGGTTATCTAGGTATGAGGCTAAGGTTGATTGCAGAGGTAAACTAATTACTTTGCAGCCGACATATTCTAACACTATAGAGTTTCAGGGTGACCATAGCTTGGTATACCAGAATGTGTTATCCGCTCTTAAAGAGAAAAAAAGAAGTTACAAAGACATGGATGCATATGTTTCTTAGCCACGGTTAATGTGGCAGACGAGTCCAAAGGTGATGGTGTGTTAGTGGTTCCGATAGGCAAGGACTATGTTGATGTGTTCCCTGATGATATGCCAGGAGTACCACAACCTCGTGAGATAGAGTTTTCCATCGACTTAGTACCTGGGGCGCAACCCATTTATATACCCCCATATAGAATGGCCCTAATTGAGTTGAAGGAGCTCAAGGATCAGCTAGAGGATTTATTGAGCAATTGGTTCATACGCCCTAGTTCATCACCTTGGGGGGCTCCAGTGTTATTTGTGAAAAAGAAAGATGGATGATGGAGGATGTGCGTTGACTATCATCAACTTAACAAGGTAATGATAAAGAATAAGTATCCATTGCCAAGAATTGATGATCTGTTTGATCAATTGCAGGCGACACAATTTTTCTCAAAGATTGACTTAAGATCAGGTCACCATCAGTTGAGAATCAGGTAGTGTGCATTCCAAAGACGGCTTTCAGAACTAGGTATGGTCATTATGAGTATCTTGTAATGTCCTTTGGGTTGACAAATGCCCCACCAGCTTTCATGGATTTGATTAACCGAGTGTTTAAGCCGTTTATGGACCCGTTTGTATTTGTGTTCATTGACGATATTTTGATATATTCTAAGAGCAAGGACAAGCATGTGTTCGCATAAGCCTAGAGGCCATTAGGTCTCTTTGAGATTTACATTTGTATCATTACTTTGATTTACATATATTTATATATCAGGCATTTCAGTTTATATTGTTAATTGTTTAAACGAAGTAAAGTCCTTAGATTATTTATTTCAGTTCAATAGAACATCAGGTGCATGACTTGATCGTGAGACCCTACTAAACATTAAAATACTATTCTTAAAGTATCCGTAGTAAAGTATTGTTGTTAATTAGGACGACAATAATACATTGAGACTATTATGTGGGTAGACTAATGACCACATCTCACGGGTCATGGATATGAGATATCAAGTCTTCGCATAGGTATAAATATTAGAGTAATATATACTGGATTGGCCCACTATGAGAACACTGTATAATAGTTATGTATGTGTCATGAGCGCTTCTCATGGTAACCAAAGTAAAGTAGTCCTTCGACTTGAAGTCACTACGATTCCTACATAAGGAGTTGTAGGCTTTAATGCTACCAAATGTCATCCGTAACAGGATGATCATAAAGATAGTTGTTGGGCTTACAATGAATCTTGTTGAGGGATGTGAGTGATGTAGACAGGATTCGTCCCTCCTACATAACAGGAGTAATGTCATGGGCCTCTCAATAGAGTGAGACGTGGAAGTGCATGGCCATGCTACATTGGGCCAGTATGAGATACTGGACCCATTTGTGATTACATGTCTACTCGGGAATTGAGAAATAAATAATTGAACTTAACAAGGATGACACATTTATGCCTTGTGTTCAATTAAGACATGTTGGTTACCGTAAGGTATATATCATATCTCCGATATTCTCACTAATTGGGTAACAATGATGTATTGCTAGATACCGCTCATTGTTTATAATATTAAATGTGATTTAATATTATTGCCAATTTAATGAGAACCTATAGGGTCACACGCATGGAGCAAATAGTCGGAGAATGAATTTATTAAGTATGATTTAATAATATTCATTATAGGGCTGTGCATGTCACTTAAGCGTCAAGATATTACTGCGCATAACATAGCGGCCGTCACACCACCTCCTTGGTAGGCGCGCCCCTTTCCCCTGCCTTCAACTAGCACGAAGTTTTCTCCGACGGTGATTTGTTCGTGTGGACTACGTAGAGTTGCTGCTCCATTTCGGTGCTGGTGATATCGTTCATCTTCCTCTTCAGAGCAGTTTTCGTAGTGCTCGCGATCAAGTGAGAAGAAATGTTCTTCCCCTCGCAGTGATCGCGGTAAAGCTTCGCTACAAGAGGTAAATACTACAATCATGAGTCATGACCATTCGCATGGATCTTTTGGTGGGAATTTTTCCGCTGCGTTATAGTTTTTAAATACGCAAATTCCCAACAGTGATATCAGAGCCAGGTTGAAAAACCATGATTCTCTTGTGTGTTTATATGTTATAACATGTTTTGTTTTAAAAAGATATGATCTTTAACATGTTATGTTTGAAAATCATAAAAGTATTTTGCGAAAAACGTTTTTCTGAAATCCTTGTTTTGATTTGCGATGACAGCAAGTGTTGCTGTTTTGCGCACCTTACATCTAGACGCGCCATAATCGATTATGGTGGAACAATAATCGATTATGAGGGTTCAAATGTTGATACCTTAATCGTCATGGAAGCAAGGAAAATTATGGTCAGAACCACAATAATCGATTATATAATAGATTATGTGATCGATTATGCAAAGAGTTTGCATAAACGTTCGTATAACAGATTACATAATGGATTACGTAATCGATTCTGCAATGGATTATGGTGGTATAGTAATCGATTATGATAGTCCAGTAATCATTGTCTGAGAAGTCAGAATAATAATAATCGATTATGGTAATCGATTATGATAGTACAGTAATCATTTTCTGAGAAGTCAAAATAGCAGTAATCGATTATGGTAATCGATTATGAGGATATCAGAAGCGCTGTTTTGAATGGTTTTTGAAATCACTTAATATTAATAATAATAATAACAATAATAAATACTATAATATTTTATTATTAAATTGTTATTATGTATTTGGTTGTATATGGTGAATGGTTATGGCCTTAGTCATTTTTCTTCTTTCTTTGGTTGTTTTGAAATACGGCCTGCGTGTCGTGCCTTTCTCTTAATTTCCATATGTACATTCTTTTCTCACCTTATCCCCCTCGAATGTAAAAGAGGTTTCTTCCTATTGTAATGTTATGGTGGAGACAAGAAGACGACTTCAGAAGAGGACGACTTTGTAGGTGATCATGCTTGGTGAAGCTTGTACGCTACTAGGGTTTTAGATTAGATTCTCTTATTGGATTGGGAGAATCAATGTTTTAGGGGCCATGACCATGTCACATTTATTATATGCTATATATATATGAGATACATGTTAGTATATAGTAGGTTAAACAGTTTAACTTATGGTGAGATCAAATTTATAACTAAATCCCTCAAAAAGAAATATTAAGTCACGTTTGAATGCGCCTTTCAATGCATGACACTCGTCAAGACTAATATCGATTGAGCGTAGGTCAGCCAAAGCAAAGTACCTTTGTCTATACTATTAAGACGTGATGGGATAAATGTAAGATCCAATTGTCAACCATTGGGTCTGACTTAACTAGCCAACTTCAATAGGATTGAAAAGGGCTTAGAGGCATGGAGTTGGGCATTAATCCATAAGATGGATTAGAATAAGAGTTATTCACCCAATTGATCCAAGAATTACATAAGATGTAATTGAAAAATGTTTCCTACCTAAATAGCCAAACTCTGGGTGATCAGCCAAAGCTGACTCGGAATAAAGTGAAATATAGATCTAGGTCCCACTAGAAAATCTTCCAAAGGGATTTTCCGAGTTAATGGTGAGGGTCATTGAATTGAGTAAAATAGTGGGACGCGTATTTAATAAAAGACCTTATTAAATAAGTTTATGCATGATACTTATATTTTGTATATCTCTGTTGTAGATAACCATGTCTGCAAACCACACGTCAAATAACCTATCACTGTGATCTATCCTTGAGAAGGACAAGTTGTCCGGAACGAATTTCCTGGACTGGTACAGAAACCTGAGGATTGTCCTTAGGCATGAAAAGAAGCTGTATGTTCTTGAAGAACAAATCCCTGAGGAGCCACCAGCTGCGAATGCTTCTAATGCTGAGAAAGATGCTTATAAGAAGCATCAAGATGATGCCTTAGACGTCGGCTGCCTCAGGCTTGCTACCATGATCTCTGAGCTTTAGAAGCAACATGAGACCATGAAGGTGTATGATATGATCGTACACCTCAAAATGCTCTATCAAGGGCAGGCAAGGCATGAGCGGTTCGAGGTTTCCAGAACCCTTTTCAATTCTAAACTGGCATAGAGAAGCGCTGTGAGTCCTCATGTACTTCAATTAATTGGGTACATTGAGAATCTTGAAAGGTTGGGTTTTCCTTTGGGCCAAGAGTTGGCCACTGACGTAGTTCTGGAATCGTTGTCTGAGAGCTATAGTTAGTTTGTCATGAACTACAATATGGATGATCTTGACAAACCATTGCCAGAATTGTTGAGCATGTTGAGAACTGTTGAAAAAAATATTAATAAAGGAAAGGGGAAGGCTATCATGATGATCCAAGCTGGAAAGGGCAAGATGTAGCCCAAGAAACCCATGGATAAGCAAAGGGACAAAGGCAAGGGCTTCCATAAGTCTAAACCTAGCACTTCTGTCCTAAAACCTACGGGTGGAGTTGTTAAGGAGGGCACTTGCTTCCATTGCGGTCAGACCGGAAATTGGAAGAGGAACTGCCCCAAATACTTGGAAGAGAGCAAGAAAAGGGGAAGTGAGACTTCCACCTCAGGTATATATGTTATAGAAGTCAATTTATCTACTTCTATATCATGGGTATTAGATACTGGATGTGGATCTCATATTTGTAAAAATATGCAGGATCTAAAAGGGAGTAGACCATTGGCAAAAGGCGAAGTTGACCTACGAGTTGGCAATGGAGCAAAAGTTGCTGCTATAGCTGTAGGAACATATGTACTGACTTTGCCTACTGGGCTTATTATTCAGTTGGAAAACTGTTATTTTGTGCCTGCTATTAGCAGGAATATTATTGCTGTTTCTTGTTTGGACAAGAATGGTTTTCATTTTATAATAAAGGACAAATGTTGTTCTATTTATTTAAATGAAATTTTCTATGCTAGTGCACAAATGTAAAATGGACTCCATGTCCTTGATCTTAATATGCCTATCGATAACATTGATACCAAAAGGGTCAAACCGAATGAGTTGAACCTGACTTACCTTTGGCATTGTCGCTTGGGCCACATAAATGAGAAGCACATTTCCAAACTCCATAAAGATGGATTATTGGACTCTTTTGATTATGAATCATATGAGATATGCGAGTCTTTTTTATTGGGAAAGATGAGTAAAACCCCATTCATTGGTAATAGTGAAAGGGCAAGTGATCTTTTAGGCCTTATACACAGTGATGTAAGTGGACCCCTAAACACATCGGCTAGAGGTTGTTTTCAATACTTCATCACTTTTAATGAAGACTTCAGTAGATATGAGTTTCTGCATCTAATGAAACATAAATCCGAATCCTTTGAAAAGTTTGAGGAATTCAAGAATAAAGTACAAAACCAATTGGGCAAGAATATTAAAGCACTTCGATCAGATCGAGATGGTTAACATTTAAGCCTGGAGTTTGATGATCATCTGAATGAGTGTGGGATATTATCTAAATTCACTCCTCCTGGAAAACCACAATGGAATAGTGTATTTGAAAGGAGGAATCGGACCTTATTAGATACGGTTCTATCCATGATAAGTCTTGCAGACCTTTCAAACTCCTTCTGGGGACATACTTTATTAACAGCAGCTTTTACACTTAATCGTGTTCCATCTAAGACGGTTGAAAAGATACCATATGAGATATGGACTGGCAGACGACCTAGTATGTCTTTTATGAAGACTTGGGGTTGCGAGGTTTATGTAAAACGACAAATTTATAATAAACTTGAACCCAAATCTGATAAGTGCTTATTTGTGGGGTATCCTAAGGAAACCAAGGGATACTATTTCTACAATCCTACTGAAGGCAAAGTGTTTATTGCTAGGACTGGTGTATTCCTAGAAAAGGAGTTTATCTCCGAAGGAACCAGTGGGAGGAAAATAGAACTTGAAGAAATTCAAGAATCACAAAATAGCAATGAACCTATGATGGAAAGGAGCAACCTCCGCAAGATCTTGTGGAACAACAATCTGCTCCAGTAGCACAAGACTCGTGTAGGTCTAATAGGATACGGCACTAACCTAAGAGATATGGATTTCTTATGACTCAACAAGGTGATGTTTTACTCATGGATCAAGGTGAGCCTGTGACGTAGCGGGAAACCATCACTGGCTCAGAATCTGAGAAATGGCTAGAGGCCATGAGATCTGAAATGGATTCCATGTACCCTAATCAAGTTTGGAAGTTGGTTGAACCACCAGAAAGGGTAAAACCCATAGGGTGCAAGTGGGTTTTCAAAAAGAAAACTGACATGGATGGTAATGTACATACCTACAAAGCACGATTGTTTGCTAAAGGTTTCAAACAAATTCACAGCATAGACTATGATGAAACCTTTTCACCGGTTGCAATGCTTAAATCCGTTCGGATTTTGCTTGCTATTGCAGCACACCAGGATTATGAAATCAGGCAAATAGATGTCAAGATTGCTTTCCTTAATGGAAATCTACTCGAGGATGTGTACATGACACAACCTGAGGGTTTTGACACTCTAGAGAATGCTGGAAAGGTGTACAAATTACAACGATCCATTTATGAATTAAAGCAAGCTTCCAGAAGCTAGAATCATCGTTTTGATGATGCTGTAAGATAGTTTGGATTCATCGAAAATGAAGATGAACCTTGTGTCTACAAGAAGGTTAGTGGGAGCATTGTTGTCTTTCTAATATTGTATGTGGATGACATACTACTTATTGGACATGACATCCCTACCCTACAAAATGTAAAGACATGGTTAGGGAATTGCTTTTCTATCAAAGACTTAGGTGAGGCTACCTATGTGTTAGGTATCAGAATCTATAGAGATAGATCATTGAGACTGCTCGGCCTAAATCAAAGTACATACATAGACAAGGTGTTAAAACGGTTTAACATGCATGAATCCAAGAAAGGACTCTTGCCTATGTCATATGGTATATGCCTTTCAAAGGCACAATCCCCTTCCAATCATGAAGAGAGGGATCGCATGAGTAAGATTAAGTATGCATCTGCAATCGGATCTATCATGTATGCCATGTTATGTACTCGACCAGACGTCTTGTATGCTTTAAGCATAACGAGCAGGTACCAGTCTGATCCCGGTGAGAGTCACTGGACTGCTATCAAGAATATCCTCAAGTACTTGAGAAGAACTAAGGATACATTCTTGATCTATGGAGGTGAGAAAGATCTAGTTGTAAAAGGTTACACCGATGCTAGCTTCCAAACAGATAAAGATGATTCCAGATCGCATTACCATGGATTTTGTAGTAGGTCTGCCTAAGACCAGGGCGGGTTATGATTCCAATTGGGTTGTGGTGGACCATTTGACCAAGTCGGCTTACTTCCTACCTGTAAAGACCAATTTCATGACGGAACAATATGTAAAGTTGTATCTTCAGGAGATTGTGTCCTTGCATGGGATTCCAGAATCCATTGTTTCAAATAGGGGTTCGCAGTTCACCTCCCATTTTTGGAATTCGTTTCAACAGACTTTGGAGACCCAGATACAGTTTAGCACAGCTTTTCACCCACAAATGGATTGTCAGTCGAAAAGAACTATAAAGATTTTGGAGGACACGCTTCGGGCATGTGTACTTGAGTTTGAGGGCTCTTGGGATGTACATTTGTCGTTAATAGGATTTGATTATAACAATAGTTACCATAGTAGCATCCAAATGGCATCATTTGAGGCTCATTATGGCAGGAAGTGTAGAACCCCAATGGGATAGTTTGAGACGGGTGACAATCAGTTGTTGGGCACGGATTTAGTTTAGGACTCGATAAAGAGAGTTAGGATGATCAAGGAGTGGCTTCATTTGGTGCAAGAACAACAAAAGAAGTATGCCGACGTCAGATGGCGAGAGTTTTTGTTTCATGAAGGGGAACACGCATTCCTCAGAGTGTCACCCTTTAGAGGCACTCTACGGTTTGGTCAGAAGGGCAAGTTAAGCCCAAGGTACGTGGGACCGTTTCAAATCACTCGGAGAGTGCGGAGGTTGGCATATGAGTCAGCTTTGCCACCTGAGTTTGAATTGGTACATCCAGTGTTTCATGTCTCCATGTCGAGGAAATACCTTCGAGATGATAATCATGTGCTACAACCACAACTAGTTGAGGTAGACCAGCAGCTAGCTTTTGAGGAGGCTCCAATAAGGATTGTTGAGAGGTAGGTGCAGAAGTTGAGGATGAAGGAGGTACCATCAGTGAAAGTTGCATGGAGACATCCCCGTGGTTAGGAATTCACCTGGGAGTTAGAGCAGATCATGGTGCGGAAGTATCCACACCTTTTTGAGCAAGGTACGAACCTCCAGTTCCTCTAGCTTATGGAATTCGGGGATGAATTCCTTTAAAGGGGGAAGAGTGTAATACCCGTTAAAAATGATCTTTTTGGTGCAAGACTGCCAAAGATAAAATTATTTTAATTCGGGGAATACTGGAGATTTAATAATTATGGAAAGTTAAATTCATAATATTAGTTGTATATAAATAATAAAAATACTAGATGTGCATAAAAAAATAATTAAAATGGTAAAATAGTGTTTCATGGGAAGTTGTCTTTAAGGTTGTCCTTTTTACACCTAGTGCCAAGATAGGATTACCTTAGCACTAAGGACCTTTTGGTAAGCCCAAGAGATAAGTAAAAAAGGGGAGAATGTCCAGAAGGGGGAGAACCCTAACTTCTCAAATCAGGTTTCTCTAGAGAAATAGAGAGGGTGAGAAGAAGGCGCTACAACCCAAAATCGTAGGAGCATGTTCGTGCTGCAAGGAATCACTTTCTTCCATTCCTTTCTTTTCTTTTTCGCCATGAAGCCAGCGCTGAGCGCCAGCGTGCCAGAGAGCACCCTGTGAAACCAGCACTGAGCGTTGGGTACTAACAGAAACAAAATTTTATGTTTGTGTTAAATGTAATGGACTGATAATAGTGAATAATAGTAGCATTGGAACTATATATATATATATATATATATATATATATATATATATATATATATATATATATATATATATATATATATATATATGTGTGTGTGTGTGTGTGTGTGTGTGTGTGTGTGTGCGCGCGCGTGTGTGTGTGTAAAGGTGTAAAGATGACAATATTATTGTTAAGGATATTTGGTTATATGGATTGTGAACATGGTAAATGCGTTGATATGCTTCACTGCTATATTGATTATGCGAGCTATGTTGAGAAAACATGGTGGATATATAATGATGGCATATATATGATGTGATGTTTGAACATTGAGTAAGAGTTGGTATGTCTGACCGGTCAGCAGACTCAGTCGGTATATAAATGCGACCGTCAGAGAAGGGGACTCTAGTGAAAGAACCCCGGAGTTTGGAGGGTGGTTATGCAGTGACTGAGGTCACTTGCCAGTCAACGGATCCGACCGGGATATAAATGTGGCCATCGGAGTGAGTGGCTCTAGTGAACAACTCCAAATGGAATACAAGTGTCTTACTCAATGGTGGAATATATATATATATATATATATATATATATATATATATATATATGTATATTTACATTCATAAATTAAATTTCCAAGGTTATATACTTGTTTATGTTTGTATACCCTCACTGAGTTTTGGGACACACCCCCGACCTTTTTGGTTTAGCTTCAGGTACATCACGTGGGGAGCCATCTCAGGGAGCCTATGCACATGAGTAGTGTGACACCCGCTACCCCGCATATAACATATAGTAAAATAAAGTATGCAAGTTAAATTAAAAACTTAACATAAAAGGTAGCAAGTACCACATGAACCAAAAACGTTTAAAACATAACGTCACAACTGCAGAAAAACATAAAGAAAACAAAACCCAAATCTCGATGTCACATAATCAAAGTTGGAAACCATACCGATAATACATCAGAGACAAACTAAACATAAATTGAAAACCTATATTACGAGTAAGCGATATCCTCGGGATCACTCCTCAACATCCAGCTCACCATCCTCTACATAAACCAAGGTACATGCAAAGAAACAACAAAGATAAGGAGTAAGAAACTATATGTATAAACATAAACGGTAATGGAATAGTTAGCAAGATGATCACACATCATACAACATACAACATATCATATCATATCATAAATGCATGCTATGCAATGCTGTGCCACTTCACTACTCCATATGCAATGTGGATCCATCAACTAACACAAGAAGACAAGTTGGAGTACATCAACTTGTTGAACATCATGCATCAATACTGGCTATTCACCTATGAGTAACGATTCACCTTACTCTCGGATGAATCCCCTCGAGTTGCCTGTCCACCAAGCTCTCGAGTGAACTCTCAACACTGGCTGTTCACCTTACTCTCGGATGAACCCCCATGAGTAACGATTCACCTTACTCTCGGATGAATCCCCATGAGTTGCCTGTCCACCAAACTCTCGGGTGAACTTTCGTGTCTCCTCATTTCCTTCCGTCCATCTAACAACTCTATGTCATGAATGCATGTAATGCTAATACAAACAACATGACAACCACCTCCATCAACACCATTAACAATGACTATCAACTTTAACCAATAAGCATCAAAGATGATTTATCAACATCAAACTTGACCAATAATCATCAAGAATGATTTAAACAATAAAATTAGTAACAGTATGTCGTTACCAATAACATCACAGTCTTATTAAGTGTTATCTTTATTAATTCTTAACTTAACATTATCTTTATTAAATATTAGACTTAATCTTATTATCTAATCCTCATTTCATATCTGATTAAGTTCATAACTGAATCTTAATATTTAAACCTCAAGTCATATATTTATTAAGATTATAACTTAATCTTAATATCTAAACCTCAAATCATATATTTATTAAGATTATAACTTAATCTTAATTAATATCTAAACCTTGAATCATATCTTTATTAAGATTATAAATTAATCTTAATATCTAAACCTCAAATCATATATTTATTATATGTTCTTAGACTAAACCACTCGGCATTAACCTCATCTCTGATAGCTATCTTCATGTCTTATGAAAATTAGTTAACCAAACATAATTTCATGGTACAATTTTATGTTTAAACAACATAGTTAGCAACATTAAACTTCATATCATGATACCAATATATCAACTCATATCATTATAACATACAATCATAATCAAATCATGATATGATGGCATAACATATAAATCATGTTATCATGACATCACATATAAATCATGTATGAACAATCAACATCATACATATAGCGACAATTACGATTCGAACATCAAACAAGACATATAGCACACAAAGAAGGGTTATGGGTTCACCCTCATCTTACGCTACTCCAAAACCTACATGTTCATACTAATTCCTTCTCCCCATACTTGGTATGACGATTCCAGTCTAAAAGCCAATGGTAGTAAAGATCCAAACTGGACTCCCTCAAACGAGTTCAAACAGGTTCAACGAGCTTGATTAGATCTTAGAAGAACTAATCCAATTGATTGCCCTTCACAACGAAGGCCCTCTTTAACTAGTGTCGTGATTAACAATTAGGCGAAGCGACTTATCCCCCAATCGCGAGAATCAACGCCAAAGAGTGTGTTCTTCATGAAGAACAACTCAAAACAAGGATTTGGAAGATGATATCTTTAGGAAGAATTCAAGGGATTCAAAGAGAACTCAAGCGAAAGAGCGATAACGGCTGTTTCTAGTGTTCGGAATGACGGCTATCTGTTTTAGGTCGAGCAAAAGAGGTATAAAATGGGTTAGAGCGAAACGGGCTAACCAAAGAACCCAAAACACGTTCTGGTGCACGCGCAAAGCACGGGCATGCTCAAACATCAGGTTCACTGGTTTGGCTCTAACTTGAGCTAGGAGTGTTCCATTTAGGTTTTCTTGGTGACGTTGGAAAGCTATTAGAATTTCCTACAAAATCATATATCTATTCCTAATTCGGACTCTAACAGGGTCAAAAAGGCGATATACGTTCAAAGTTAAAAAGATAGTTTCTAGGTAGGATTTTTAGGAGATTAAGATAAGATAATCTTATCTATTCAATGATTGAATCTCTATGACATCTAATTGATCTTATATCAGCACACCTACAATTACCATGAATATAGATATCTTATATTAATATAAACATGTATAATTGATGACATATAAATAAATATACGATCACACATTATTTACACACAATCATATTAGTCCATACAGGATCACATATAAGCACACCAGATGACACACTTACATACTGATATAATCAACCATATATTCATATAGGTAAGATCATGTATTAATACATGCGGTATAATTAATAATATAAATATAATTATGCATAATTATCTATTAATACAGTCAATTGTATATTAATATAAGCGTAATTAATATAAATCATTTACATATCAATAAGAATCAATTACATTATATATATATATATATATATATATATATATATATATATATATATATATATATATATATATATATATATAAAACATAAAATTTTGATATATAAAATGTAAACGCACTTATAACCATGTTATCACTTAAAATATACACACATATACATTCAAATACATACTTATAAAATGCAGTAACGATGTAAACAAGTATATTGTCAAATATTATAGTAGTAATAATGGTAATAATAATAATAACTATAATTACAGCAACATAAACACACCGATACGAAAAACGGGGTGTTACAAGTAGCGTGGTCAGTCGCTGCAGCTTAGTTATTTCTTTTGTTTCTATTTAGTCACATGAGACACCTCTCCCTTTTGTTTTGGATTTTGGGACTAGTTTCCCTTCTCAGTTGTAAACAGTTTCTTTCCATTTAACTTTAGATGTAGACTCAGAGCCACCTTGGCTTTTTGATTTGGAATAATCATTTACTCTGATATTTACTTTTGGATATTATATATATTCTGTCAGAATGCGACTGAAGTGTGCTTGAAAGGCCTTGGGAGTGAGGCAGTGAGGTCTCATTCTGGTCGGTCAGGAATGCCTGAGTTGGGTCCTGAAAAAAAGTGCCTTTCTTAATGGTATTATAGAAGGAGAAGTTTATATTAAGCAACCACTCGATTTTGAAGATTCTGAAAAATCAGATCATGTTTTCAAACTCGAAAAGGCTTTATACGGTCTAAAACTCCTAGAGCTTGGTATGACAGACTTAGCTCTTTCTTAATGGAAAATGATTTCATAAGAGGAAAGGTAGATAATACTCTTTTCAAAAAAGGATCTAAAGATAACTTCATAGTAGTACACATATATGCTAATGATATTATCTTTGGTGCTACTAATGAAAAGCTCTGTAAAGAGTTCTCTGAGATGATGCAGAATGAATTCGAAATGAGCTTGATGGGAGAATTGAAGTTCTTTCTTGGACTAAAAATAAAGCAAACTGCGGAAGGTATCTACATTCATCAACAAAAGTACACCAAGGAACTTCTTAAGAAATATAAGATGGATGGATCAAAATCAATGAAAACACATATGCATCCAACTGTTATCCTAAGCAAAGATGTGGAAGGAACAAGGAAGATCAAACGGTCTCCAGATGTATGATTGGATCTCTTCTGTACTTAACTTCCAGCAGACCAGACATTCAATTCAGTGTCTGCTTGTGTGCAAAATTTCAATCTGATCCCAGAGAATCACATCTAAAAGCTATTAAAAGGATATTCAGATATCTTATTGGAACCACTAATCCCAGTTTGCTGTATATGAGAACTAACGATTTCAGGTTAGCTGGTTACTGTGATGTTGATTTTGATGGAGACAGTTGAAAAAAAAAAGCATCAGTGGAGGATGTCACTCCATTGGAGCAAACACGGTCTCTTGGTCAAGTAAAAGAGAAGGAACAATTGCACTCTCAACTGCTGAAGCAAAATACATCTCTGCTGCCAGTTGCTATTCACAACTGTTATGGGTAAAACATCAACTCGAGGACTACTCTATCTTTGAACACAATATACCTGTTTGGTGTGATAATCAAAGTGTTATTAGCTTATCCAAAAATCCCATACAGCATTCTAAAGCAAAGCATGTTGAAATCAAACATTATTTTATAAGATATTATGTTCAAAATGAGTTTTTGAATTACAGTTTGTCAAGACTGAAAATCAATGGGCTGATATCTTCACAAAATCATTAGCTGAAGATAGATTTAATTACACCAAAAATAATATCAACATGCATTTTATTGTTGAATAACGCGTCTGATAGTCTTAAAGTTAACTAGTCTAAATTCATATACATATTTGCACTCGTCTGAACTTAACATGCGTCTTAAGGCATGACACATAACTGAGACATTAGGTGCTGCTTCTTCTCTTTTTATTTCAAAAAGTATCGGTGTTTCTTGAAATGACGAAGTTTTTCGGTTTTAAAAGGGGGAAACCCTTCTTTAAGATCTATCTCTCTACCTTTCAAATTACTTCAAACGTTTTCTTTCTCAAAAAGATATGTCTTTCCAAAAGACTTTCTCTTTTCTCTCTCTCAAACCCTAAACCAACCCCTCATGGCACCCAAATCTTCAAAGGGTAAAGGGCCTCCCAAAGCACCCTCTATGTTTGTCGTCAGGACTGCGAAAGGGCTGAATTTAGAGGAATCTCATATTCTCAAAATTGTTCCTGGACGAGTGGTTGAGTTGGAAAAGATCAGACAAGGTGGTATGGATGGCTCTGAAGAATTGAATAATGCTGGATGGATGAATTTCTTCTCGCTCAACGAACAAGTTTTTCCCAAACCTCTCTATATTTTGGGAAACTGTTTAGGTAAAAGAAAGCAATCTGGATGTGAAACTTAATGGAACTATCATGAATCGTTTCCTCTCGATTCGATTAACGATGATTGCTCGAGCAACCAATTACGCTTGTGAAGGCGCTGCCTTCTCTGAGAAGGAAGATGTTGTTGGATCTGAAACTGTCAGCATCGCTCTGTATGGAAAACCTAACCCTCATTATCTCAAGTCTTCCAAACTGATTCCAAAAGGAAGATTTCAACACGTTCTCCTTATCAAATGTGTTATGCCCAGACATGGGGCACGAGATCATGTAAGCAGGATGGACAAGTTTGTTCTCTATCATTTAATTCATAGGAACAAGGTGGATTTAAATGATCTTGTTTTGCAATATATTGTGAAAAATGCCAAGGCAAGTGAGCCAAAAAAGACTTTCGTGTATGGCATGTTGTTGACAAAGATCTTCAAAAATCTAGGCTTTGATTTGTCTGCTGGTGGGGTCACCATGGGAACCCCCATTAATATTAAGCCTTTGTCTCAAATGGGTCTCAAGAAACTGGATGGGGAGACGCCTTTTGAAGGACAGGAAGATGAGGCTCAACAACCCCCAAATCAGGGACCAACCTTCTTGCCATTCTCCGAATTGGAGGTGTAACACCCTTTCCACAAAAAATAAAAGTACGATACAGACACTCTGACATCCTACATTGGCCGACAACAAACTACATGGGAAGACATCCCTCGGATCAACCGCTGAATGCTTCCGCCGATTCCTCCTTTATGGAGAGACAAGCGAAAAGAATAGGAAGGCATGGGTAGATCACCTCCCTCCTAAACTCCTCACTTATCACCTTCTAACCAGGACCCGTCAAACGGGACCTAACAAGAACCCTAGCAGGGACTACTGCTGGCATTCCTATGGAAGACATTGCAAAGGTTGACTAGAAGCAACTTTGCTAACGAGCGGCCTATCCCTAACAGGGGGAGAAGGCACCGAACGCATCGGTGGAAAAGTCCATCTAGCATTCCACTTATGACTACAACACTGACAGCAGACAACATGAAGACAAGTGGTGGAGCGGTTAAGAACCCTTCCTCTATGATCCTTACTGATGGCGAGTGTGGCTCTTCTCATGTACTATGCTAGCGAAGGCCAAAAGGATATGATTAGAAGTAATCTATCCATTTTTCGAATTACATTCAATTGCGTAAAAGCAAATGAATTGCGTTACTAAAAGTCTCAGTTTTCAATGATAGCCGAGAATCCAAACAATCTTAATCAATATGTTAAGTTCATCAAAAGGATGAAAATAGTCAAATCAGAAGAGAATGAAGAACTAGAAATTTTCAATTGGTTCATGCAAAAACGTAGGCAATAGAAGTTGAAATGATAAAATCAAATCAACTTAAATCATTTCAGATCAATTCATGTCATTCCAAATCAAGAGGACAATGAAGACACAAGCATCCAAAAAAAAAAATTATTACCTTGTCATAGACGACAAGAAATAATCGTGTCTGAAATAAAGGTAGTCAGATCAAAAGGGTAGAAGGGAAACAGGTGATCCTGACAGTTTCACACATTAAAAGTAATAAAGGAAAGGATGGTGTCTGAATCAAACAGTATGGTTAAAGGTTCATCCTTTAAGGTACCATCCCCCTGGACTTGATCATCAGATCGTGAAGCTTCAGCTTCCCTTACCGCATTGACTCTTCCCTTTGCTGGTTGCATGGCGGTTTGTACCTTGCGGGCAACAGACTCCATCTTGTGTCGATCACAGGCTCTTGAAACATGCCCTGATTTTTCACTCTTGAAACAGATGATGCCTTCGATTGGTGCAGCACTTTGTTTCGTAGTCGTTCCTGCATTTCCTGCATTGCGGAGTTGAAGTCATTGACTGACTAGACTTACTACTCCCTCTGGAAGGTTGCTGCTCACAAACACGTGTGACGTGACAAGGTCCTTCACCTCGAAAATAAACGACTTCCTTTGAGTTGCAGCCTCTGGTTGCTTGGCCTCTACCATGCTTCTTACACCATCGTGGAGGTACTACGAACTGACGAGTTCCTTTGCTACTCCTTTCGTAAGACTGTTGTTGCTACTACTGGTTACTCGATGGCTTTGCTTATGGCTTCTACCGAGACCTGGTGTTGATGCCTCTTATGGACCTAGAGGGTCTAAGGTGACGTCACCTTTCTTCGTGAGTCTTCATCAGATCTTCGATTAGGAAGCACTCGTTCATCAAAACTGAGAACTCTCTGATTCTGAGCAGTAGCACTGCTACTTGAAACTCATCATGAAAACCTTCTTCAAACTTCAAGCACTTCCACTCCTTGTTGGGATGAAGTTGGAGATACCTCGACCACTTCGACGGGGACTCAAAGTGATCAGCATACTCCTCGATGGACATTCCTCCTTGACATAGCTGTAGAAACTCCACTTTGTTCAACTCATCTTGGACTTGTTGGAAGACACTCGTCTAGAAACTCGTTACGAAAGACTCTGCAAGCGACAACTATGCCCTCAGCTTACAGCAACTAGCAGCTACTCTCCACCAAAAACAGGACAGGTAAACATAAAAGAAAGCAAAAGCACCACTATTCTGTCCAATATCATTTCTCTTCGGAAATAATAATGTAGAGAATAACAAACAATTGCTGTCTTCCTTCCGGAAATGACAACTCAGAGAACAAACAACACAAAAAGATAAACCGAAGTCATCATCCTTTCCAACATTCTCCCCTCTCGGAAATAATAACATAGAAAACAAACAGAGAAAAAACAGAGAAAATACAACACAAACGACGACAGACCAAACCCCATGCCCGAAAAGACTCGGCCAGCTCTGATACCACTAATGTAACACCCTTTCCGAGGGCATCACATTTATGGACATTTTATAAAACTCTAAGGCCGAAAAACGGGTTAATTAAAAACATTTAAGAAAGATGAGGTAATTTTTTCCTTTTTCCAAGACATGAATATAAAACTTGTAACATTTATGCGTGCAAGGTAAAACGTTTCATAATATAAGTTTATAAGCTCATGAAGGTTTACGTAAGAACCCAACCTGACTATAATAAATAAAACAGAGAGATACAGACTCAACATAAAAAGATTGGAGACGCAGCTCCTAAACATAAGATACTTGGAGACGCAGCTCCACAAAAAAAAAAAAAAAGGAAGGTACAGACACTCTGACATCCTACACTTGCCGATAACAAACTACACTGGAAGTCATCCCTCGGATCAACTGCTGAATGCTTCCACCAACTCCTCCTTTATGGAGAGACAAGCGAAAGGAATTGGAAGGCATGGGTAGATCACATCCCTCCTAAACTCCTCACTTATCACCTTCCAACCAGGACACGTCAAACGGGACCTAACAAGAACTCTAGCAGGGACTACTGCTGACATTCCTATGGAAGACATCGCAAAGGTTGACTAGAAGCAACTTTGCTAACGAGCGGCCTATCCCTAACAGGGGAAGAAGGCACAGAACGCATCAGTGAAAAAGTCCATCTAGCATTCCACTTATAACTACAACACTGACAGCAGACGACATGAAGACAAGCAGTGGAGTGGTTAAGAACCCTTCCTCTACGATCCTTACTGATGGCAAATGTGGCTCTTGTAACACCCTGTTTTTCATTAAATATTTTTATTTAAGTTTGTTTGATTACATTATAATTGTTGGTTAAGGGCTAAGTGAGATTTTTGGCTTAAAATTCCTTTTCTGGAACATTGGCACGCCCGTACTGATTTCCAGCACACCCGTGCTGATTTAGCGTGTCTGATGACCAGCTGAGTCAGAAGCATGACCGTGCCGTTTGGCAGCATGGCCGTGCCGTTGCGCGAACCGCGTCTCGCTGACGCTAAGTTCGGCACGCCCGTGCCATTACTCAGCACGCCCTTGCCTATTATACGGACCGCGTCTCGCTGACGCTAGGGTCAGAACGCCCTTACCGAAATAGAGCACGGCCGTGCCGTGTACGCAGTTTATATAATCGCACAGAAACCGAGGGTTAGCAATTTTAACCCTCATTTGACGGCGGCTGCTACCCTAGTGCAGCCAGAGCACTTTGTTTCTGATCTTCATCAACCTTGGTGTGTTCTTGGAGTTTTGGAAGCCTTTGGTAAGCCCCTGGTATGCTTGTGCCAGCCCTGTAGGTAACATTCTTCTCTTTTCTTAGTTTATTTTCATGATATTTGGATTAGAAACTGATTGGTTGATGTTTTAGTTGACCAAGGCTTGGATTCGGACTGAGCCGCATGTGAGGACGTGATCAATCGTTGTTTGGGGCTACTGATGCTACAACCTTCAAACCAGGTATGGGGAGAAAGATAGTTTAATCATTAGGTAGTGGGGGTAATGTAAGATGAGGGGTTCCCATGACCCCGAGGTTATTTGTATGCTATTTGTTAATATGCCTGTTGCTATAATTGATTGCTGCTATTATATGCATTGTTGTTGAATTGATGTTTGATAGTATGTGCATAGCATATTTGTTGTTAAATTGTTGTTTGATATGAACATGATGCTATGTCCTTAAAATTGGTTAATTAGGATTTTAATTGGTTAAATAATAAAGGGGCTGTTGTTCCCCAAAAATATTTCATAAGACAAGAATTAATAAAGAGTGAGTTTTTATGTTAATGGATTAGCCTTGAACCTAGGGATGATTTTTGAGAGTGTTAGGGATTTTTTTGGGTTAAATGATTAACCCGTTCTGCGCTGCCCAGAATAGTACTGTCGCGCGATCAGCGCGGCCGTGCTGAACAGGGAGCACGTCCGTGCTACCAGTTGAATTCGGGAAAATGGCCGCGTTTTGAGCACAGCCGTGCAGCATAGAAAGCATGCTCGCGCTATCGTGCGGCACGCCCGTGCCATTGTACAGCACGCCCGTGCCACCCCTCTGGTCAGAATCTGAAGCTAATGATTAAATGATGTTTTAACCCCAATGCTTTCAATAATGATAGCATAACACACCAAATAAATGATGATGATAGATAACTTAATTTTATAATAATTAAGACGATGAGGAACAATGAATTGGTTAAGTCGATGCCCTCGGGGTTGCCACACAATGAGGTAATTGGATGCCTTTAGTGGTCCAATTGAAATGATTGGATGGCTTTAGTGGTCCAATGTTATGATGTTATATTGGGTGCCTTTAGTGGCCCAATGATGAGGATGATATTCTTGGGTGCCTTTAGTGGCCCAAGTGGAGGTGGCGGTTGCCCATTGTTTGTTGTTGTGTTCATGCATCACATTGGAGATGTAAGTTGGGGGAAGTTCAACATTGGGGAGGTCGTCCTAGAGTACGACGATCTGGCCATCCACGGTTGGTTCACCCAAGGTTTGGTGAACCGTGGACCCCCGTGATGAGGCATCTGTGGTTTGATGCGTTGGCTATCCAAGGGGTTCACCCATGGTTTGGTGAACTGCCACCATTGGTGCCTTTAGTGGCCAATGTGGATATGTAACTCCAAAGTTGTTCTTCCTGAGTTAGTTGAATCCACATGCATTGATGGAGTAGTGGAGTAGTGTTGCATTGCATCATATAGCATACTGAATGATTAATTATGTTGAGATGATGTTTATGTATGTAAGTGTATGCTTATGAGTGTTGTCATGCCATGATGTTTGTTCATCTTATATCTATCTCCATGCCATTGTGTTTACATGTTTCCTTACTCCCCTTTCTGTGTTTTCTTGTTTGGCATGTATGGTTTATGTAGAGGATGACGAACAGCCCGGAGAGGAGTGACTCTGAGGAGCCACCACTCATAGTTAGGGCCTTCAGCTTAGTTGTTTATTTTATTTTAGTTTCTGCTGTATTCCGAGGATATTTCTGGAACGGTTGTACCGGCTCTGAATTGTGACATCAAGGTTGGGTTATTTATGTGTTGATGTTTACTTATCATTTTTAAAACTTTAGTTTAATAATTTCCGCGTTTGAGAGCTAGTTCATGTGGTACCTTTTCTACCCATGAATCTTTTTAATAAAAGGTTACATGTTTTAATTTTTATCTGTATATCTTTTGTTAATATTATTTATATTTAATGCTTTTATAACATGCGGGGGTAGAAGTGTGTCACATTATTGGTATCAGAGCCAGTCTATTCTATCAGGCCGTGGTATGAATCTGTTGTGTGCTCTTGTTTCTGTTAATTTTTTTGTATTGTCTATAGTTGTATAGGCAATGATGTTTTAAGTTAAGAGCCTGTAGCTTTTACCCACATAAGTTTCTGTAACTAAGAGTTATGTTGAACGTGTACAGGATCTCATGGCAGGTAGAGGCTGGAATGATCAAGCTATTGCGGATGCGTTGGTACACCTTGCCAATATTATAAGGCAAGCCAATAATAATCAGGGTGGACCAGCAGAGTTTCAGGGTCTATACAAGTTCCAGCGGAACAATCCGCCATCTTTCAAAGGAGCTTATGATCCTGAGGGGGCTTTGCTGTGGCAGAGAAAGACCGAAAAGATCTTTAGGGCCATGGATTGTAATAACCAGCAGCGGCTTATTTTCGCTACCTTTATGCTCACCGAGGAGGCTGAGCATTGGTGGGAGAACTGTCGCCAGAGGATGCAGGCTGAGGGTACTGCGGTCACTTGGGCCGTATTCAGGCAGAGGTTTTTAGAGAAGTACTTTCTTGCTGACATCCGTGATAAGAAGGAAATGGAATTTCTGGGGCTGAAGCAGAGTAATATGTTTGTAGGAGAGTACGCAGCAAAATTTGAGGAGCTGGCAAGGTACTACACCCCGTATCAGTATATGGCGGATGAGCGCTCCAAGTGTGTGAAATTTGATGATGGACTCCGACCAGAGATCAATCAGGCAATCAGTTACCATGAGATCAGAGTTTTTCCAACTTTGGTTAACAAGTGCAGAATCTTTGAGGGTGCTTACAAGTCCAGAGTGGTGAGTTACAGGAGTTCAAATAGCCAGAGCAGTAAGAAGACTAAACAGAAAGATAAAGGCAAGTAGCATCATGCTCCTACCGGTCGAGACTTCAAGCGAAGTGGCGGGAAGCCACAGTTTTCTCAGGATAGGTTCAGAGGCGGGAATTCTTATGCCTCTAGACCCATGAAGTGCACCAGGCGCGGCAAATCTGACCAATTCACCACCCAGTGCAAGGAACCACAAGTTATCTGCTTTAGATGTGGCAAGCCAGGACATATCAGCCGGAATTGTGAAGGAGCCAAGTTAAAGCCTCCTTGTGCTAACAAGAGTCAGAAGTCCCAGGCCAACCGACTAAAGACCACGGGGAGAATCTTTACCCTTAGTGGAGCTGAGGCCTCCGAGTCTGATGACTTGATCCAAGGTACGTGTTTAATTGATGGAACTCTTTTAACTGTATTGTATGATTCGGGTGCTACACACTCGTTTATATCGCATGATAGGGTCAAGAGTTTGAAATTACCTATTATCTTTCTTGAGTATGATCTGATTGTTTCTACACCTACAAACAAACCTATTCTCACTTCTTATGCATGCAAGAACTGTCATATTATTATTCGTGGTAGAACTTTCATTGTTGATCTTGTATGTCTACCTTTGAAAGATCTTGATATTATTCTTGGCATGGACTGGTTATCTTTCAACCTCGTCCTTTTGAACTGTTTTGATAAGACCTTAGTCTTTGGCACTCCTACGGAGTTTAAGGATCTGACCCTTCTTTTTGCCAACCAAGTGAAAGCCTCGATGAAAGACGAAGCCCAAGTGTACATGATGTTAGCATCCCTGGAATTAGAGAGCCCTCCTAATGTTGGAAGTGTGCCTGTTGTGAGGGATTTTCCTAAAGTGTTTCCGGGGGATGTTTATAACTTACCCCCAGAGAGAGATGTTGAGTTCTCCATAGATTTAGTGCCTGGCATCGGGCCAATCTCCATAGCCCCTTATAGAATGTCGCCTCTAGAGCTAGCCAAGTTGATAGAACAGATAGAGGACCTAATGAAGAAACAGTTTATTAGGCCTAGTGTGTCTCCTTGGGGAGCACCTGTGTTGTTGTTGAAGAAGAAGGATGGCAGTATGAGGTTGTGTGTCGACTATCGGCAACTCAACAAGGTGACCATTAAGAACTGGTATCCTCTCCCTAGGATTGATGATCTCATGGACCAGTTGATAGGCGCTTGTGTCTTTTCTAAGATAGATTTGAGGTCAGGGTACCATCAGATTCGGGTTAAGTCAGAGGACATCTCGAAGACAGCGTTTAGGATGCAATATGGTCACTATGAGTACTTGGTTATGCCTTTTGGTGTGACAAATGCTCCTGCTATGTTCATACAAGACCTTTCACCCTTACTTGGATAAGTTTGTGGTGGTGTTCATAGATGACATCTTAGTGTACTCCGACCAAAGAGGAACATGAGGAGCACTTGAGGGTTGTTTTGCAAACCCTTAAGGAGAAGCAGTTATATGCTAGGTTATCTAAGTGTGAGTTCTGGTTAGAAGAGGTGAGCTTTTTAGGGCATGTCATCTCTAAGGGTGGCATAGCAGTTGACCCAGCTAAGGTTGAGTCGATGCTCCAGTGGGAAGCGCCGAAGTCAGTGACCGAGATAAGGAGTTTCTTGGGGTTAGCCAGGTATTATAGGCGGTTTGTAGAAAGTTTCTCTAAGATAGCTTTACCCTTGACCCGTCTCACCAAGAAGGGACAGTTGTTTGTGTGGGACTCTAAGTGTGAGGAGAGTTTCCAAACTCATAAGGATAGGTTGACATCCGCACCAGTGTTAGTTTTGCAAGAACCTAGTGAAACTTTCGTAGTTTACTGCGATGCTTCTAAGCAAGGTTTAAGTGGTGTGTTGATGCAGGATGGTAAGGTAGTGGCTTACGCCTCTAGGCAGTTGAAAACTCATGAGAAGAACTACCCTACCCATGATCTAGAGTTAGGAGCTGTGGTTTTTGCCTTAAAGATTTGGAGGCATTACCTTTATGGAGCGAGGTTTGAGGTCTTTAGTGATCATAAGAGTCTGAAATATCTTTTTGACCAGAAGGAATTAAATATGAGGCAGCGTAGGTGGATGGAATTCCTTAAGGATTATGATTTTGAGTTGACCTATCACCCAGGAAAGGCCAATGTAGTGGCAGATGCCCTTAGTAGGAAAGTCTTGCATGTCTCGACTTTGATGGTTAGGGAGATGGATCTGATTGAGGAGTTTAGAGACCTTAGTTTGGCGTGTGAGGTTACTCCTAAGATTATTAGGCTTGGAACCTTAAAGGTTACCAATAGTTTGATGGATATGATTAGAGAGGGTCAGATGTCAAATAAGTTTCTATTAGACCAGCGGGAATTGCTTGCTCAGGGTAGAAACCTTAGTTTTAGAGATGGGAGCGATGGGATCTTGAGGTTTGAGGATAGAGTGTGTGTACCAGATGTTCCAGAGCTTAGGAAGTTGATCCTTGAGGAAGGACATAGGAGTGGGTTGAGTGTGTACCCAGGTGCCACCAAGATGTACCAGGATCTTAAGCGTATGTTTTGGTGGCCTTGGATGAAAATGGAGGTGGCTGAGTTTGTGTATGCGTGCTTAGTGTGTCAGAAAGCCATGATAGAACACCAAAAGCCTTCAGGTAAGTTGCATTTTTTGAGCATCCCAGAATGGAAGTGGGATGGCATCTCTATGGATTTTGTGTCTGGACTCACTAGGACTCTAGCTGGTTTTGAGGCTATATGGGTTGTTGTGGATATATTGACTAAGTCTGCCCATTTCATTCCGATGAATATGGAGTATCCTTTAGAGAAGTTGGCTAGGCTATACATCAGAGAGATAGTTAGGCTTCATGGTGTGCCCTCTAGCATAGTATCAGATAGAGACCCGAGGTTTACCTCTAGGTTCTTAGTTCAGAATATCACCCACAGACGGATGGGCAGTCTGAGAGGACCATCCAGTCATTAGAGGATTTGTTGAGGGCTTGTGTGTTAGAACAGTCAGGCAGTAGGGACAAGTTTTTGCCCCTGATAGAGTTTACCTACAACAACAGCTTCCATTCCAGTATTGGGATGGCACCTTATGAGGCTCTGTGAGACGAGCCGTCGTCCCATCAGTAGAACCTAAGATATTAACTAACCTTAATAGCATTATAAATGTTAGCGCGCCTTATTAATACGAAGAGAAGCGAAAAATTGAGCACGGAAGCAAACAAATACACGGCACGCAACGCTTCAGAGTACACAGCTTAAAATATAAAGAAATATATCACATACATCATTGCCCCATCAGTAGGGCTACAATATAAAGTAGTATATGCAGAGTATATTAGTACAAACCCAAAATAAAAGTACGAAAAGTAGGCCGAGAGACAACTCTCCGGCTAACCACGATCATTGCCTGTCCTCTCGAGGCTAGGGTCCGTGGCACGTCCTCCGGCGTCAAGCTCACAAGGAATGCCATCCAACTCCTTAACCACTGGTTCCTCCTCGATGTCTTCCCATAAAATAAGGGCAACACATACAGAAAATAGTGGGAGATAAGAAACATATATCATCAAATATGGGAGAGGGGCATCAGTATAGCATATATATATACATCACACAACACAGATAACATATACAACATGACCTCATCCATCTCTTAAGTCACCCATCACAATCATCTCAAACATCATTCTCTCAAATAAGCCTATAAAAGGGATACTAGTCCCTATGTATATGCTGACTTCCCTATATGCATGTCGGCCGATACATCACGTCCCCAATTGGACATCCCCCTTTAGGACCAAATGCTGTGGTATGAAATGATATGAAAATTGAGCAAACATCCATCGCAGGTTGATATCGGAACCTCATGCCTAAACACTCGTCCACGACCACGACACATCGCATCACATCAACATCAACATCAACATCACATCATCATCAACATCACATCAGCATCAGTATGACGACGCCATGCGTCTACGAGCCACAGCTCCACGGTCGGAACCACAACAATATCAACCCGAACAACATCATCACTCACCATACTCTCATCAACGCTCAACCACTAGTCAAATCACAATAACATTACAACAGTAATTTATTCCAGTGCAGATATCATCATAAAATCGAATAACAGTAAATCAGACAACCAGTTCAACAAAATAAAATCAACAGATAATCAAGTAAATAATTCATCACATCAACCTCAATCAATTACAATATCCATATTATAAACTTAATGGTGATAGCCCAAAAGTACCTACACCCAAGGTCCAGGCACTTTATCCAGGGCTCAACCTCTAGTAGGGTTTAAAGGGTCCCCTACACAGATATATATATATACTCTATACTAAGCTTGCCTTCCCGACGATATTAGTTCTTTCTCCCCACCTTAGTGATTTTCTCGTGCAGCTTCGGCTACGACTCCGCAGCTGTTAGTCGGGTGCGCTGTCGGATGTTCGAGTCCTGTCCGATTCTATACAACAGAACACATCCAGAAATTAATACAGTTAAATCAAAAACTCCCTAATTCCTTAGGATTAGCTACTGCCCCTATTTAATTAATTAGGCTAGGGATGTCTAAAAATTCCTATCTCTTGGATCAACGATCCTTAGGTATCCCTAAACATAATCAATGAAGGCATTAGCTCAAAAAAATAAAGATTTCTCCTACTACACTACCCCTAGGGTTCGGCCCTATTGAATGAAAATATGAAAAATAGCTAAGGAGCTCAAAAAATTCTCATTTCTTGGATAACACCCTAACTAAGTGTGATAACCCTAGATATCAACTCAAAACATCAAAAACCAACCAAAAACCCTACCCTACACAAATAGCGGGTTTCGGCCTCTCTCTCAAAAAAATAGCTAGAGAGATTTCTTGGCTTTAATCTCTTGGATCATGCAAGTGTGTCATGAAATTAAGCCATAGAAATTTATTTGGTATAAAAATGATTTTTCTATTATTTTTCATGGATTTTTGAAGATTTTAGGGACAAAACCCTAACATTTCTAATAATGAAATTTAGAGGAGAACAAAGAGAGATTGAGAGAGATAGAGGGAACTAGCTACCTCCTATAATGATAGCCTTCAAATTTGAGTGAAGGTTGCTTCAAGAAATTTCAAGGATTAAGCTCTAAAAATGGAGTTTTGTGAGGAGGAAATGAGGAGAAAAAAGAGAGAAAGAAGAAGAAGGGAGAAGAAGGTTGGGGCTGCTGCTGGGGCTGGTTTGCTCGAAATTTTTGGGGCAAAAGAGTGAAAGAATAGAGTATTAAATAGGAAATGTTAAGTGAAGGTGAAAGGTAAAAGGTAAAAGGTAAAGGAAGTAATTAGTAAAAACTAACCAAGGACAATTTGGTCAATTCACGACTCGACATTTTGAAAATCCTCACGACACAGATAGGAGTCCCCAAATAATTTAACATAGCCTTGGTATGAAAATTATCGGCTTAAGGTTCTCGAAAAACCCTAAGACAGCTCGAATCGTCTACCCGATCGATTTTCGGCCCGAATGTAAAATATTATTTATATTTTTGGACGTCAGGACACATTTTAGCAAAAAGGTAGAGAATTGAATTTTAAGACTAACGGTTCTGACCGTTAGTCAAAATGAGGTCTTGATAGTATAAAAATACTATCATCTGAAAAACATAGATCGGGCTTCGTTTGAGTTTTCGACCCAAAACTTAGCCATAGCCTCCTACGATATTGTAGAGCGTGACTATGGCCTCGTAATAATTTATTAAAGTTTCTAGACCCTCCAATAAAATACAATTACTTAAATGCTGACTAATTAAAAAGATTGAGAAAATAGGGGTGTTACACTCTGTATGGGAGGAGATGTAGGACACCCTTGTGTTGGAATGAACCTAGTGATAATGTGGTGTTAGGACCAGAGATAGTACAGGAGACAACGGATAAGATAAGGATGATTCAGGAAAGGATGAGAGTGGCACAAAGTAGGCAAAAGAGCTACCATGACAAAAGGAGGAAGGCGCTCGAATTCCAGGAAGGTGATCATGTGTTCTTGAGAGTTACCCCGAAAACTGGGGTTGGTAGAGTGATGAAAGCAAAGAAACTTACTCCTAGATTCATTGGTCCTTTCCAAATCTTAAAGAAAGTCGGCGAAGTCACCTACCAGATAGCCTTACCACCATTCTTGTCCAATCTTCATAGTGTCCTTCATGTGTCCAACTAAGAAAGTATGTCAATGACCCTAGTCACGTGATAGTACCCGATGAGATACAGTTGAAGGAGAACTTGACTTTTGAGGTACTACCCCTTCGAGTCGAGGATAGGAGGGTGAAGCAGCTAAGAGGCAAGGAGATTCATTTGGTCAAAGTTATTTGGAGCGGGGCTACTGAGGAAAGTGCTACTTGGGAGCTGGAGAGTAAGATGATGGAAGCATACCCACACCATTTCAATCAAGGTATGTAGAAATTTTGAGAACAAAATTTTTATAAGAGGCGTGGAATTGTATCACCCTGTTATTCATTAAATATTTTTATTTAAGTTTGTTTGATTAATTTATAATTGTTGGTTAAGGACTAAGTGAGATTTTTGCCTTAAAAGTCCCTTTCTGGAACATTGGCACGCCCGTGCTGATTTAGCGTGTCTGATGACCAGCTGAGTCAGAAGCATGACCGTGCCGTTTGGCAGCACGGCCGTGCCGTTGCGCGAACCGCGTCTCGCTGATGCTAAGTTCGGCACGCCCGTGCCATTACTCAGCACGCCCTTGCTGATTGTGCGGACCGCGTCTCGCTGACGCTAGGGTCAGAACGCCCTTACCGAAATAGAGCACGGCCGTGCCGTGTACGCAGTTTATATAATCGCACAGAAACCGAGGATTAGCAATTTTAACCCTCATTTGACGGTGGCTGCTACCCTAGTGCGGCCAGAGCACTTTGCTTCTGATCTTCATCAACCTTGGTGTGTTCTTGGAGTTTTGGAAGCCTTTGGTAAGCCCCTGGTACGCTTGTGCCAACCCTGTAGGTAACATTCTTCTCTTTTCTTAGTTTATTTTCATGATTTTTCGATTAGAAACTGATAGGTTGATGTTTTAGTTGACCAAGGCTTGGATTCGGACTGAGCCGCATGTGAGGACGTGATCAATCGTTGTTTGGGGCTACTGATGCTACAACCTTCAAACCAGGTATGAGGAGAAAGATAGTTTAATCATTAGGTAGTGGGGGTAGTGTAAGATGAGGGGTTCCCATGACCCCGAGGTTATTTGTATGCTATTTGTTAATATGCCTGTTGCTATAATAGATTGCTGCTATTATATGCATTGTTGTTGAATTGATGTTTGATAGTACTTCCATAGCATATTTGTTGTTAAATTGTTGTTTGATATGAACCTGCTGCTATATCCCTAAAATTGGTTAATTAGGATTTTAATTGGTTAATTAATAAAGGGACTATTGTTCCCCAAAAATATTTCATAAGACATGAATTAATAAAGAGTGAGTTTTTATGTTAAAGGATTAGTCATGAACCTAGGGATGATTTTTGAGAGTGTTAGGGATTTTTTTGGTTACATGATTAACCTGTTCTTCGCTGCCCAGAACAACATTGTCCCGTGATCAGCACAGCCGTGCTGAATAGGGAGCACGCTCGTGCTCCCAGTTGAATTCTAGAAAATGGCAGCGCTTTGAGCACGACGGTATAGCATAGAGTGCACGCTCGTGCCATCGTGAAGCATGCCCATGCCATATATGTAGCACGCCCGTGCTACACGTAGGAGGGAGCACGCCCGTGCAATCGTGCACCACGCCCGTGCCAACCCTCTGGTCAGAATCTGAAGCTAACGATTAAATGGGGTTTTAACCCCCAATGCTTCCAATAATGATAGAATAACATACCAAATAAATGATGATGATAAATAACTTAATTTTATAATAATTAAGACGAAAAGGAACCATGAGTTGTGTAAGTCGATGCCCTCGGGGTTCCCGTACGATGAGGTTATTGGATGCCTTTAGTGGTCCAATTGAAATGATTGGATGCCTTTAGTGGTCCAATGTTATGATCTTATATTGGGTGCCTTTAGTGGCCCAATGATGAGGATGATATTCTTGGGTGCCTTTAGTGGCCCAAGTGGAGGTGGCAGTTGCCCATTGTTTGTTGTTGTGTTCATGCATCGCATTAGAGATGTTAGTTGGGGGAAGTTCACCATAGGGGAGGTCGTCCTAGAGTACGGCGATCTGGCCGTCCACGGTTGGTTCACCCAAGGTTTGGTGAACCGTGGCCCCCCATGATGAGGCATCCATGGTTTGATGCGTTGGCTATCCAAGGGGTTCACCCATGGTTTGGTGAACTGCCGGCGTTGGTGCCTTTAGTGGCCAATGTGGATATGTAACTCCAAAGTTGTTCTTCCTGAGTTAGTTGGATCCACATGCATTGATGGAGTAGTGGAGTAGTGTTGCATTGCATCATATAGCATACTGAATGATTAATTATGTTGAGATGATGTTTATGTATGTAAATGTACGCTTATGAGTGTCGTCATGCCATGATGTATGTTCATCTTATATCTATTTCCATGCTGTTGTGTTTACATGTTTCCTTACTCCCTTTCTGTATTTTCTTGTTTGGCATGTATGGTTTATGTGGAGGATGACGAGCAGCCCGGAGAGGAGTGACTCTAAGGAGCCACCGCTCATAGTTAGGGACTACAGCTTAGTTGTTTATTTTATTTTAGTTTCTGTTGTATTCCGAGGATATTTCTTGAACGGTTTTACCAGCTTTGAATTGTGACATTGGGGTTGGGGTTTATTTATGTGTTGACGTTTACTTATCATTTTTAAAACTTTGGTTTAATAATTTCTGCGTTTGAGAACTAGTTCATGTGGTACCTTTTTCTACCCATGAATATTTTTAATAAAAGGTTGCATGTTTTAATTTTTATCTGTATATCTTTTATTAATATTATTTATATTTAATACTTTTATAACATGCGGGGTAGAAGGGTGTCACAGCTCTTCCCATGTACTATGCTAGAAGCTCATCATGACTAGATGTCCAAACACCAGAACTACTGGGAGGCTCAACAGAGAGATGCATCCAAAGCGTTGGGTGATGTCTCGATAACACAACCTTTTTGGGAGACCACCACAGAATCACACGACGATGCAATACAAAGTAATGAGGTGAGATTCCCATTCATCAACACAACACATGGCAGAAGTAAAAAACGGTACGACATATAAGATAACGACATACTAATCATGCATATCATACATATCAATATATCATCTAAATCAATCAACAGCATAAGACATCATCAACACAGGATAATAATGTATAACATAAAAATGTATTCATCAACAGTCATGCAATGCAATGCGATGTACATGACTCAATGGCATATGCCACAAGGGTAAGACTCTGACCCCTACTCCATGGAGTTAAACATAACTGGAGTGAGTGATTGGGAGAACGTTGTCTGCATTATCTCTGCCCAACATGTGTTGTCTCAACAAGATTGCGAATTTGCTTTTACGGCTCACACCAGACGTTCTTTACCCAAAACGTGATTTGTCCGGTGTCCACTCAGGATGTCAGCGTTTTTCGAATGGTCACCCACGACACAGAGGAGCTACTCTCTGGCCACATGTGGTCTCCCCAACCCTAACGTCCTCAAGATCTCCACGATCGTCACCTCCAACAATCGTACCCGCACAAAGATGTAAGCTCAACTCCCAGGCACAACACCCAACTCATGCACAGATGCGTATGCATGTCAAGAAATACCACAACACAAAAACGTACTACACTATCACTTTAGCACCACATCTATCTCTTGATAAACCACAAGGCACCCCTACGGGACCCACTTGTCACACGACTTGCCATCAGTCGCCCATTCTTGGTTCCGTTCTTTGCGTCCACGTACAACTCTGTCGTTCGGAAAACGATGTTCAATTCTTATGATATATCACTCCATATCCTAAATGTATTATGGAAAATAGGATCCATATGGATCCCCTTCATCATATCTTCTCACTTATCTATCAAAGGAACATTACTTATTTTATATAAGTAACTCTTTGTGATTAAACATTTTGGATTCCTTAGATGACCTAAATCATCAAGGGTGTCGGACATGGTTCTACATGACCACAAGGTATAGGTGCATGTCTTTTATTTAGTCTTTGTGAATCCGTTATGGAACTCATTGAATTTCCTTTAGAAGATAATACGTATTTACGCTATTATAGTAAGATCTTCAAAATATTTTCCTTGGTGGTAAACTAGTTCATGAAACCCTCTTTATCAAACATAATTTGAAAACTCTATACATATACTCGTAAGGTATCCAAAACCCCAAGATACATAGTACCTTGTCTTTTGACCAACTAACGTAAAACTTCCTTTGAAATAATACTTATTTCCTTTACTTATAAAAGGGAAAGCATATCTTTCTTTAAATCATATTTTCATTTTCAAATGAAAATTATAACTCATCTGTTTTGTAAGATCCCAAAATTAATCATAGTGTAAAGACTCATTGTTTTAAAGAAAACATTTATAAAAATTCTCATTTCTCTTGAGAGTAGGTTAGCTAACCAAAACCTTTGGAATCCACATGAATCATTTAGAAAACTCTTTGATTTCTTGAAAATCTTTTCCATAAAACAACATGTTAGAATAGGTGGTTGATCACCATCAACTTCCCTATCCTTAAAGTACTTTTCATAAAACTCCTAAGATACTCATTTTCCAATACTTGGTTCTTTAGAACCAAAACTTGATTTCTTAGAAAACCTTTTTAATTTCTATTCCCTTTATACTTTAGCATAAACACATCAAACCTCTTAACATCAATATTTTAGGTTCCTATCCCTAATTACTATGGTATGGCCAAATGCCTCCATGTAGGTAAGGTAGGTCCTTTTAATTTCTTTTGCCTTCTTGGAATCATTTAAGTCCATTACACCCTTACTTGAACATAGAAGCTTTGGCTTCCCTTTTTAACTCAACAAGGCCGAACCATACATGATAATTTTCTAACAAATATATGTCATCAAACAACATTCTAGCATCATGAAGATCATCTCAACATATAGTCATCTCATCGAGTATTAAAAGTAGGACCAAGTTCATCATTCAAAAATCATATCCTTAGATCTTGGACCTAAGAATATTTTTTCACCATGCCAAAATGATTTTCAACACTAACACTCAATCACAAATAGTCATACCAATACCATAACATACAATTCCAAAAATCAACACCAAAATCCGTATACAGAAAATTTCAGCATTCCAAGCATCAACTTGTGACAAACATTTGATTGACCAAACGAACTCGGATTTGAGAAAATGAGGACTCATATGAAAGCTTAGGATGCCTGGTTTTTGGATATAAAATTATTTTTCACAAAAAGTAACTGAGTTAGTACAGTTTCACGAAATAAGTCATAGTAGTCAGAATCTGAGACAAAATTTTATGCTTAGATTAAAACACGTTTTCAAAGGTCAAATATTTACGAAATCACATGAAATTTGTGCTCAAAATGAAGCCCAAGATGTCTAGTTTTAGGATCAGAAACAAATTTTGAAATCCAAGGTCTAGGTTGAGAGAAACACCGAAATGACTCACACAAGGTCAGATCCGAAAATCACATTTTCACAAACTCTTTTCAACAAAAGATGAAGGAACTCTAGGTTAGGGTTTTCCCTCACATAAAAATTATTTTCAACCATTCAAACACATCAATGAACACAAATCAAGCAATAAATAATTATTACAACATTGTTCTCATAGAGAACCAAATAAACAAAGTAGGAAACCCTTGGTTTAGGGTTTTCCCCAGACCAAACCCATAAACCATTTTCACCACCACCAATGTGGTGTGATGAGGTTCACTCCCCCATTACCTCTTGTAGATCCTTTGTGAAAGAGACAACTCCAAGCACCAAGAACAAAAGGGAAGGCCAAACCTATTAGTGAATAAAACAAGGTTTTGAAACTCGTTTCTCAAAAATCATGAACTAGAAGATGTTGCTTCATGATTTAATGAAAGGAAATGAAGAGAAAAGTAAGATTAGAGACTTACTTAGTGAAGAACACTTGATGAACAAGGTTGGTGTTCTTGAGGGAGAAGAACAAAGGTGCTCCAAATCAAAAACTTTCTTCATCAAAGATGATTAGCAGACTTAGACTAGTTGAACTATGGTCTTAGAATTTGAAATAGAAATTTGGGTGGTGTTGGCATAGTGTTGGCCGAATGAGAGGCGACTAGAGAGAGAAGGGAGGAAATGGTTGTGTTCTTGAGAAGCTTAAAGCTTTGATTGTATGAAATGATAAAAATGAGAGTGTTAAGTGTTTCTTTAACACTTGTGGCCGAAATCCTCATGTGAAATGGCTTAGGAATTGAACAAAAATGTAATTCAAATGTTTATGACATGGATGTGATCATGTGTAAGGAAATAGATGGTTAGGATTTAAAGAGATGGGCATTTGTTGAGTCCTCATGCAAAGTGTAGAGATTAACCATAAATAGGTTAATTAGCCTTCTCCATAAATGGTAAAGATGCTAGGTTATTAACCAAGAGTGATAAGAATTTAATCCATTAGTTAAAGGAACGAAAAGGTGATGGATGGTTGACAACGTCTCGTGAAGCGTGAGATGCAGTCATGAACTACTCCCGACTCTGGGCTAGAACAACTTCCTCGACCCTGGCTAGCATCCCAAGGTAAAGCGGTTTCGATTAAAATAATAATATTTTTATCAGTTCCGGCTCAAAACAGCACACTAGGTTCAAAACAACATCTTATGATTATTAACTTCATAATTGAAATTCAAATATGAATTTCCAATCATCAACTATTATTATGATTATGATTAATCGAATTGTATTCTCAGTCAAGTTATTCACACAAACAGTTAAAAGACAGACAAAAGGTTTTTGGGATGTTATAAGAAGAATCAGTAGACACCTCCACGAGTTTAAAAGCGTCTAAACTGCCAATCAAACGCAAACTGGTGATCTCTGATATGGATGAAGGACTTGCTTCAAAGTGTCCAAGAATCGAAGCATCTGTTGAGGGGGAGCATAGTTTATCAAAGACTAACCCCAGGGTCCAAAAGAAGAAAACTCTCAAGACGAAGGCAACTGAAGTTGAACAACCTCCTCTAAGACGATCAGAACGGATCAAGCCCTCTATCAGCTACCAATCTCATGAAATAACAACAGTCTCTTCTCCTATCAGGGTATCCTCACCGCCATCTCCTCAGAACTTACAAATTCATTCCCTTGCACATTCATCCTCACACCCACAATCACCCAAATTACCAACACCACATATACCATCACTTCCACCATCAACACAGGAAGATGAACCCACTGTTCCTTCCTCTGAAATGCCCTCTCCTATAAAAAGTTGGAATTGGAAAGTGTCTACAGAATTTCTACAGAAACCACATGCTGACTTTCCAAAATCTGACCTCCCTCCATTTAAACCTCGTTCCTATGCCCCAATACACAAAGAACTTCTTGATCCATTCACTACTGATAGGGTGGATTTTATGAAAATTGGCTTTCTAGAGTCTGAAAAATATCTGTCAAAGCAAAATGCTGCAGTCAAGCACACATTTCATTGGATCCCTGATTCTCACATTGAAATGAAACCTGAGACTCAGATCTATCTCAAACCAGACTTGTTGGAACCAAAACCTCGGAAGAAGTCTCTCTTTTGATGTCACTCATTGATACTGACGGCAGAAGACTGAAATTTGAAAAGTGGACTACTTCTACATTGTTCAAACCTCCTCTCGCAAGGACTGTCGAAAATGACAACTGTTATACGGGTCTTTCAGTTGAAGACAAGCTGCAGACACCTGTACTGGTAAAAGAGTGATTTTCTATCAAATTCCCTGGATTGGATGTCCTGATAGAACCACGAAGAGAAAATCCAATTAGTTGAACCCCTTCTACCCAACCTTTATCTGCTCTTCTTTTCTTAAAATTGTTTTTATTTTAACCTTTTCGAGTTTTTCCATTCTTAGGATATACTCCTCTTACATGTTTTTGTTTTCAATGGTTTTTAAATTTATTTGCTGCAAAAATATAAAAACTTCCTTTTCTCACTCATTTAAAACCTTTTATCTTAGAAAAACTTGTTTCTTTTGCTTTTTTCTTTAATCCTACAGAACCCTCTGACCCTTTTTTCGTTGCTCCTAGATTTCCTAATTCAGTATTTCTTCTTTTCCCCTCTTTCTTTTGAAAATTTTCCTTTTCTCATCTCTGTTTCGTCTCTGTTTTCTACACCAACAGTTTTGGCCTTACCGTGGTACCATGTTGTACCTTCTCCTCCTCATGCGCCTCCTGTTGTTCAAATTCGGTATATGGACCATGAAGCTCGAAAGTGGCTCAACTAGCTGCTTACAGAGTTTCATAGTTTTCAAGCAGTAGTTTTAAAATTTATGAATCATTTTTCTGCACTGCAATGATGCCAGTGATGTTCTATATGTATATATCTTGCGTGGATCTTTTATGTAAACAGTTGATTAAGTATATATGTATATTTATGTTGTCTTTTATTTTGTTTTGCACCTATTTGTTTCATACCGTGCATTCCGTTTTGGTGATGCCAAAAGGGGGAGAACTTTAAATAAACATATCAATACATATCAATATGTAAAAAAGGACACTCTACTATATTATGTTCAATTCAATCTTTTATAATTGTATGTTATCCTTTTTACAAATTTTATTAAAATCACAAAATGTTTGTCATCATCAAAAAGGGGGAGATTGTTGAGTCTCCAAAGGTCTGATATTGCTTTAAACCTTAAAGTTTTGATGGACCCAAACGTTTATAGAATGATTTAAATAAACCATGTGATATCTTCAAATCATCTTATTAAAGTGTACAGACGTATCTTCAAATAAGACAGGACTCGAGGTTATATTCAAAGCATATGCTAAAATACATCGTCTTATCTGAGCTATCACTATCATTTGTTATCCGCACATCAAGACTCTTAGCCAGATACTATCGAAGAAAAAGATCTAAGTATGTCAAAGAAGACAGACGAGTCTCCTCGCGTTGTCTAGCTCGTCTTTACTTTCTTCCTCAAGTAACAAATCTGAATTTTTTTGAATTATGTTGGGAATATATTTAAAAAGTAATACAAGGATTCTTTATTCGTAAAGTCAATCGGAATAAAGCTACGGCTTCTCTACATCGTACCTGACACCTTTACTCTTAGTATGCAATGAAATCACCTTACAACTGATAACTCTGAGTGATTACACTAAAGAAGAAAATTTGCATTGCAAAAATCTTGATGATCTTCTTTTCACTACGCGCTATGCTAAAATGTTGTACTTAAGAATACCCTCAACGTCTTGCAACACATATAATGCTTTATCAGAACCACTCTATTGCATTAATGGTTTTTCTGAAGACTTCAGATAAAGCAAGCATCAAAGACGAAATGTCTCACAATGGATTTATTACTGAGTAGTCTATAAATAGAAGACTCTGAAGTTTTGAAGAACAACAAGAATAGATCAAGCAAGCACAACAAACTCTCATTTGTTGTAAGGCTTTTAATTCTTCATTCCTTCATTTACTTCTCAATCATTTGTAAATCCTAAGAGAAGTTATTGCACAGTCATACCCTACATACTTCATATCCACTGTGTGAGTGTAATCTGGTTGACTTGCTCATTCAAACCGAAGTTGTTGCTTCAAAACAATTTATTTGTTTCGCTAAGGCCTGAAGAGGCTAACTGAAAAATACTTGTGCTTGGAGAGGCTAGGTGTGCAAACAATACTCATTGATTGAGTCTGAAGAGGCTAGGTTTGCAAACAATACTTGAGTCTGGAGAGGCAAGGTCTGCAAAGAATACTTGTTTGTATTTTGATCAGTTATAGAAAAATACTTGGCTAAGCAAATGACTAGACGTAGCTCAAAGTTGGGGTGAACCAGTATAAAATCACTGAGTGTGATTCTTTTTTTCCTTCAACTCTTTATTTATACTGTTGAGATAACTGCTTATATCTAACCATGGGAGAAATTGGTTTGCCTTTTCAAAAACAAAGTTATTTGTTTTATCTTATCTCGTTTTCAAAAACAAAGTTATTTGTTTTATCTTATCTCGTTTTCACTCCTTCATATGCATATCTATTTCATATATCTTTCATACAGCGTCTTACGTTTAAAACGTTTGAAAAAGTTTCTGTTTATACATAAAAGTTTTAAGTAAACACTATTCAACCCCTTCTTGTGTTTACTGAGTTTATTTCAGTAGTGGCCTTTAGCTTCTGGTTATTCGGGCTCCAATATAAAAATGACATTAGGCTCTCAGCCGATCTCTCAAAAAACGGATCCACACCATCTAAAACATGAACTCAGATAAAATTTGTTTTAAATCCTTGTGCGAGCCGAGTAGCGGGACAAAGAGGTCGAGCCCGACATAAGCTTGAAAGGTAACCCAACCACACCACCCTTGTTGAGATTCTTCTATCAGGGTTAATTGGGTTACCTTGAACATCCAAAGCAACAAGTTAGCATTGTAAGGCAATCCTAGAGCTCAACAGAACACCTCGAGGGCCCGATCGAAGCCCTTGGCATTCAGATGTAGTTGGGACGATGCAAACCTCAGTGTATGGAGTATCTGCTTCTCATAGATACTTATCTGCATCCAGGGGTTGAATAAATTTCTCCATCTAAACTTCATATTGTTGCTTCCCTGTGCCTTAATACCTGGAAGAGAAAGAAGACTCAACATCAGAAGATGAAGAAGATAAAGACAGATGGATATTAGCAAGTTTGTCTTCCAGATCAGACAGTGGCCAAAATATACGCAAAGATCTCTCCCTAGCCCGCATCACGGCCTCAAGCTTCGCACAGATCCATGCGTAATCTGAGGCGTAGAGGGCAAGCTCATGTACCATATTACCGTCCCCAGTAAAGGGCGCGACGATGGATATGGTGGCCCGAACTAAATTTGGACAGAGGAATCAACAGTTTCCTCCCCTCCAATTCCCATTTCATAAGTAAAAACCATGGAAAAATAAGGAAGGAAATAAATGCCTTGAAATTATGATGGAAGAAGTGGAAATATGCGTTAACCCCCTATAGCAAAATTAAGGGGCAAAATCATCATTACAAGAGAAAGGGAAACACTCACATTTAATGCATAATGATGAGGGCGCAAAACCCAATTTTGAAACTCTCCAACGAGTAGACGCCACATGGCATGGAGACAGGTGTGAGCAAGCGTGTCCCTACATTCAGCAAGAGAAGAGATGCGATACGCCCGTGTAGGGGACATGACGTGCCGGGAAGAATGGACGTCACGCTGATGAACATAATTTTGACACATTAAGTAATCCTCATACATGCTTTTTAAACCATCATGTATGCTTAATTTTTGGGCTTTGGGTGCATTTCATGACTTTGAGTATAAATTGGGCCCAACTGCAATTTTTTGCATTAATGGCACATTGACACTGCTTTTTTATTTCGAGCATAACTTTTGTGACGCTCCAAAAACTTAACCTTCCTAGGTTTGATAGCATAAACATATAGATAAGGCTTGATTGAAACTTAACAAGGTAAACAATTATTAAAGTCCAAAATTACTCATCAAAGTTCCACCTGGAAGCCATGGCGTAAAAACAATAACAATAAAAACAGACGCCCCACTGGCTAAAAACTCACAAGAGACTCAACGATACCTCTGAGGTCTCTCTCACTACTTGAGAAGCGTTGACGTCAAATTTGTTGCTCACGATGGAGACCCCTCGACTCAGCTTCACCCGCTGCGGTACCTCCGACAGCCAACCAGCACCTCCGCCTTCGGATCATGACCCAAACAAAGACAAACATGTAAACATGGGGAAGCATGCACAGGAGGTAAGAAACGCTAAAGTATCATGCAAAGGGAGATCACGTAGCATATGACACATCAACATACACAACAACAAACACAACCAGTAAACACATCCATCTCTTGAGTTCACCACAACATTCAACCTCCAAGTTATCACAACTAAGGATCACCGCTTACTCTACATGCACAACTGAGTCTATATGATTGGCCAATTCTACAACGCGCACTCTTACCATGGGAATACAGCAGTCAACCTCCAACTGCGAGGAATGACAATCCAATATCCAATTGCAAGGGTGGATGTTCACTAGGTAAGAATGGTTCCTCCGACTGTGAGGACATCGAGTCAGACGTTCAGGTAAGCGCCTCCTGAGTTTCCAAGACAATGCAACAGTGGTTCCTCCAACTGCGAGGAGCACTGCCTCCTCGAGCCCCTCCAACTGTGAGATGACCCGAGAAGTTCTCCAACTGCGAGAAAGCACCTGCATCCCTCCAACTGTGAGTTTGGCCGCCTTGGTCGCCCCAGAGTGTCCACCTCGAATATCAACCTCGTGTGACAACCACTCAAACTACTGTTGCAGTTGTACTCACGGCTTTCCCCACAACAATGCAAACGCTATGATCATGCACCCATTGTAACACCCTGCTCTTTCACTTCTATGTATATATGTGTTAATAATTGCGTATAGATGTTTGCATATGTTGCTTTTGCTTGTTTTTGGTGCATAAGTTTATAGTTGTAATAGTTCAGCCTTTAGAATAATCAATTCATCCGAGTCTAAATAACCTGTTTCACGGTTTTGGCCATATCTTGAGTTCTAGACATCCGATCGAGATGATCTAGAATGCGTTGGAAAGCTTAGAGGATTACCTACAAGTTTTATTCAGGTGTCGATGCCAAAAATCGATTGAAAAATCGATTTGGGAATCGATTTCCAGGTGAAGAAATCGATTTCCAGAAGGTGGAAATCGATTGTTTGAAGGGCAAAATCGATTTCTTTGATAAGAAAATCGATTTGGCCAATCGATTTCCATGGATGTTGAAATCGATTTTCATGCGTGTCAGAGCTTGTGTACGCGTTTGGGTTACTGGGCTATGCTGTGTACGACCCATTCGTCCTAAAACGTCCCTAACAGCTATATATACATAGCGTATGACCTAAACCTAGTATCCACACCCTATTGTACACACTTTTTGCCTCTTCTCATCCCTAAGAGCTCTAATTGATCTCTTGCTCTAGAAAACCCAAAGGATGAATCCTGCTTTGGTGTTCTTCGTCAAGAACACGCCGTTGTTTAGCTAATCCATCCCTGTTGCTAGAGTTAATCTCCTAAGTTAGAAACCAAGGTGAGTTTCTAATCCTAGTTTTGTTTTCCCTTTCAATCCTTAACTTAAAGATCGACTCTGCTTTCCAGTGTTGCGATCGTGACCAAGTGCTGAACTCGTAAGAAGGAACCGTAGCAGAACTTGGCTCTGTTCTCTTTTCCTTAGGCTGTGAATCGTCATATCAGGTATGGGGGGAGAAAATTGGTCATGAGTATGTGGGTTTTGGGATAGGTTAAGATGAAGGGGTTAACCCATGACCCCTATATGTTTGTCTATATGCATTGTAAGTGCCTATGAATGTTGTTATGTTGTTTTCTGACTATACGAGTATTGATTGATGAATAATCTGATGTCATAACATGTTTATAACTATGAGTACATGATTATTATGAATGTTGATGAGTTGATGATGATGAATATGTTGTTTAGGCCATGATATGGTGTTCTGTTAATCCTATGCTATTAGAACATAGTTATAGGGAGAAAATAAATAGGCAATGTGAGATTGATTACCAAGAATTAGTTTGAGAACCCTTAGGTTATGATTTATGAGTGTTGGACTAATCAAATTGGAGATAAATAGCTTAGGCTCGAATGATATGATAATTAGAGAACGTGGACTGGTATGATAGCGGACGAAACCGCTGCTGTATGATCTGACACCCAGAAATCGATTTCCAGCACCTGGAAATCGATTTGAATCGACCATGAATCGATTTCCAGAGTGTGGAAATCGATTTGGCCTTGTAGAAATCGATTTCTAGAATCGATTTTCCCCTTGTTCAAAATCGATTGGGGAAATCGATTTGAACATGTTGAAATCGATTTCCAGAGATCGGAAATCGATTTGAAGACTTGAGAAATCGATTCCAGAGATTGGAAATCGATTCTCACGTGCCCAGGAGCAGTTTTGACCCCTTATGCTTGATGGATAGTGTTATGTAGGCTTGTTATAATCCTAATAAGATATGAATTGTGGTTTAGATATTAAGATTAAGTTATGATTTTAATAGAATATGAATTGTGGTTTAGATATTAAGATTAAGTTATGATCTTAATAAATATATGACTTGTGGTTTAAATATTAAGGTTAAGTTATAATCTTAATAAAATATGGATTGAGGGTTTAGATAATAAGATCAAGTATAATGCTTAATAAAAGTAATGTTAAGTTAAGACTTAACAAAGAGAACAATTGATAAGACGAGGATATTATTGGTAACGACGTACTGTTACCGATGTTGTTGGTTAAATCATTCTTGATGCTTATTGGTCAAGCTTGATGTTGATAAATCATCTTTGATGCTCGTTGGTCAAAGTTGATAGCCATGTAATGGTATGATGGTGGATGGTTGGACATGTGTTTGCATGTTGTTGAGCATAGCATGCATCATACGTTGACGTTGGTATGTTGGGTGGAAAGCAAACGATGAATCGCGATAGTGGAGGCCACGATGGGTGTTATCCCGGCCTTGCGGGTACATTGGGTAGGGAAATTCCAGGTGACATGGGCTAGCTACCTATTGTCGGAGTGACCTAAAGGATAAGCTTGAGTACCCTGACTAGCCACTATACGTTATTAGGATTAGTGAGAGTGTTTGGGGATGGCCCATGGTCTGGCATATCATCCACGTTGATAACCGGACATGTACTCCTAATCGTCTTTCCAGAGTTATAGTTGTTGGCCACATGCATACGGAGTAGTGATGTTGCATTCGCATTGACATACATCTTTGATATGTATATATATATTGATTATACATGTGTTGATTGATGTATGTTGTATGTCATCTTAATTACTATTCCATTCCGTTTACATATATTTATGATCGTATTTCTCACCCCTATCTTTTGTTGTTCTTGTGCATATGATGTTGCATGTGCAGAGGAGGGTGAGCATGCTGACGAGGAGTGATCCCGTGGAGATCTCTCTTAGTAGTAGTAGATAGGATTTACATTCAGTGGTTTAGTTTTATTCCGATGTGTTATCGGTATATGTATACCAACTCTGATCATGTGACATCGGGTTTTGGGTTTTGGTTTATGTTAACGTTTTTCCGCAGTTGTTTTATGTTTAAAATGTTTCCGGATCATGTGATACTTGCTGCCTTTTATGTTAAAATTTTATTTAACTTGCATGCTTTATTTTATTTTATCGTATGCGGGGTAGCGGGTGTCACACCCATCATGTCAACAAAGTCTTAACAACAACATAACCAACGTCTCAAGGTCCACATCCTCCAACTGCGAGGATCTCACTCTCCAACTATGAGAGCCACCTTCAACTTAGATGAACTGGCTTATAACATCAACTACGAATCCAATCACACCGACCACTCTATCCTTTTAACATCACACCAACTGTCTCCACAGTCAACCAAGATCATCTCAATCACAATCACACCAATATGTCATAGTATAGCAACATATCATCATAGAAGGCATACCAAAGTAGTAATTAAGCATATTATCAAAACAAGCATCTCATCTAGCATGTTATCATGTATGACATCATTTAATCATGTTATCAATTACCGCAAATAAGCACACATCCTATATCAACATATATCATAGATCGATCCTAACGGCGATAAACCCACAATGCCAAAATTGCATTAGTACCACACACCAGTAGTCCCCAATGTGAGTTAGGTACTGGCGGTTACTCAACCACTAGTAGGGTTTGAGTAGCCCTACACATGTTAGCAATTATATACTAAGCCTACGATTCCCAGATATTTGATGTTCTTTCCTCCCCACCTGGTGACTCGTTCTAGTACACTCTCGTATCCACGGACAGCCCTAACCATTGATCTCGCAAACATAACCACGACCACCCCAAGCTCACCATGCAGCTCCCCGACACTGCCAAAGGCAGCCCTGGCATGCAAGTTTGGCCAATAATAGCCCCGAGTACATGTATGGGGCCCAGAAACAACCAGAAACTCAGAAACGACAACGAATTCAAAAACGAATCAAAGGAAAACCAAGGATCAAGCCACGAAAATCAAGAGGGAACTTACCCAAATAGGGGCTATTCTTCGCAGCTGCTACCTCAAGCAGGGTCCTCGCACGGCTCCACGAACGAACACTCGGGTAAAAGTACCCGTAAAACCCTAATGTGTTAGCAAAACATCATTAGGTTGAAGTAGGAGTAAGAAAAGACTAGAAACCAGGAGAAATACCAAAAAGGACTTAAGGTCGATGATGTCGGCACCTCGGCTTACCTCAAATAAGCTCAAAACCAAAGATGCACCCTAGGCGAATCCGAAGCTACGAGCACAGAAATATAGTGAGAATAGGGTTTCGACGAACGATCGGCTTGAAATCACTCAAGGAAGCTCTTAGCCCTCTCTGAACTCTCTCTGGACGGAAATGAAGATGGAACTTCTTAAATTCTGTGAAAATGAGAAATGAAATGAAATTTAGACATTTAACTCACTTACTCAACACGCTAAAGCGTGCACTTTCCTAATGCTTGAGCGTTCCCACGCTCTAGCGTTGACTGCAACACCCCGATTTTCGCTGCTTTCTAAGGTCGGAAATGAATATAAATACGTTTATATTTTATTTGCGTTTTAGAAAATAATTTTGGACAAAACAAATTCATACTCATACTCTACACTATCGTAGAGAGCTACGGTTAAATTTTGGGTTGAAAACTCAGACGGAGCCCGATCTACATTTTCACTGATAGTAAGATTTTACTGCTCAGAAGACCTAATTTTGACTCGTGAACGAAGCAATTAGGTTTAGAATTTAATTTCCAACAATTTTGATAAAATTGGTTTTTCGCACTAAAAAGTGAAATAATATAAGTTATTCGGGCAAAACCTTGAATCGGGTGAAGAACGAAGCTGAATACGGATTTATCGGGACCCACAAACGGATAAACTTGAAGTCACATCAGGTCACATCACATGGGAAAGCGTTTCAGTATCATGATGACGTTTGAAAATATATGGACGTGAAAAAACCAAAATGCCCCTGACTTAATTACCATTTAACCTTGTATGAAAAGACCAAATTACCCTTAAGTGAAAAGCTTGTGGACATCCTTGTCCCTCCCTTCATACCCCACGAAATAGACTAGCTCCATGAAGCCTTCACCATTTCTTTCACTTCACTTCATCTTCTTTCTTTCTTTCTCTCATTTTCAAGCTTGGTTCTTAACCATTTTTGGTGAAACAAGTGTTGAATCTTGCTCATTCTTCTTTGAAAACCTTGATTTCCATGAGTTCCAACTTCAATGTTCAAACTTCAAAAATCCCTAGAAAATTGTAGAAAAATCCTATGATCATGAAACCAATTTCTATGAGCTAGTTTAATTACCCTCTCTCATTATCCAAGAGCATGTAACCAAAAGAGTTTCCTAACCCATATGGGTATAGCGAAGGCCGAAACCTATATATTGAAAAAGCTTGAGTTTTTGATTCAATTTTTGAGTAATGAGACTTGTTCTAGTGTTAGGTATACCTAAGAATCATTCATTCAAGAGATAGGAAATTTTAGACTTCTCTGGCTAATTTTGGAGCACCATGGCCGAACCTAGCTTCTAAGAAATTTAGGAAATTTTATGTTGTTAAATGTTGATGTTTAAATTGATTGTGTGAAGGTAGTAGTTGTTGATTGTTCGGGTGATTGATGGGCGGACTAGCGGATCAAGGCGGACTAGCTAATTTTGGAGCACCATGGCCGAACCTAGCTTCTAAGAAATTTAAGAAAATTTATGTTGTTAAATGTTGATGTTTGAATTGATTGTGTGAAGGTAGTAGCTGTTGATTGTTCGGGTGATTGATGGGAGGACTAGAGGATCGAGGCGGACAACGTGCATTTAGAAAGTTGTCTTCAAGAGGTAAGGGGAGAATATCTCCAATGAGTTTGATGGCCGCATAAGATTGTTTGTTGGATGATTGTGATTATGTTATTTGGAGTGATGTTGATGATTCCCTTGTGAATGCATCATGTGATATATATGCTTGATTGATCTGGTGAATATGTGATTGGATACTCAAACATGAACTGTGGCATTGTTGCCTTGGATGCGATATATGTATGATGTTGATTTTGAGATTTAATAGATATATATGCATATCTTGCATTGTGATTTCTTTGACTGGATTGGTTGAGAGCATAGCATCGACTATAGCTTGATAATGAAGATTAAGCTACTTAAAAGTCTTAATCAAAGATTTAAAGATGTTTTGGTTTAAAGATGAAAAGCTTTTAAGTTAAATGGTATAAAGATCAATTTTATTAAAAAGCCACTAAGTTAAGAACTCAAAACGAATTTCGAATAAGACTTAGGAAGTTACGAGTTGGTGAGGAAAATAGTGAAAGTTGCTTTATCATTATTTTCTAAACATGTCTTACAAAAAGAAAGCCTCGAAAATTGTGTTAGTTTTGTCACAGGAAGAACCTTGTAAAAGAATTTGACCTTTCAAAAAGAAAAAGCCTCTTTCAAAAAAATTACGCTCCGATGAAAATCTTTAGAAAAATGTTTCAAATGATGGAACCTTTAGAAAAGACTTTCAAGGCAAAATCCGTTAGAAAATGAATTTTGAGGATTTAAACTTTTAGAAATAGCTTTACAAAGAAAAGATTTTGTGGAAATAAGTTTTAGAGCGAAAATGAGGTTTATATCAAAGAGATTTTAAGTTTTGTTTTCAAGATTTGATCAACAAAAACGAAATTTTGATGAAACTGGTGATTACCCCTTCACATTGTGAAGCACGTGAACCGAGTGACCGAGACGTCGGGCTAGAGATCTGTGGATTGAGCACTTGGACTACGTATCCTGTGTTTTGAAATGTACGGACTTTGCATCCTATATGCGAGTCTAGTGTCCATGACGTCGACCTAGTATTTCGTGGATTGAGCACCCGGACTACGTGTCCTGTGTTTTGAAAGGAACGGACTTAGTGTCCTATATGCAAGTCTAGTGTCCGCGACGTCGGCCTAGTACTTCGTGAATTGAGAACTTGGACTACGTGTCCTGTATTTTGAATGAACGGGCTAAATGCCCTTTAAAAAGAGTCGTAGGCTATGTGCCATGACAAGAATGAACGAACGAAAAAGAAAACAGAAAACCATGAGTTACATACATGAGTTGGCCGATGTGCCATTGGAAACAAGCTACAATCCAAGTGGTTGAGAATATGAGCCAGTTAAGACCACTAGGTCTATAAGGGCATCTTGCGTTCGAGAATCCACAAGTGGCCGAAGGCATCGCGACCCTGTGCCGTGGTAATCGGCTGCCAAACACGAATGGACTCGATCAGATACTGGACTATTTATGATATGGTTGTGACGTGATACCCTTGAACAATTGGAGTTCGGACCTAAATTAAGAGGCCGACTCATGAGGACAATTGTGTTATGGGAGTATTCGCAGCCTATCGCTCGATGAAGGGAAGTTAGGAATCTCCGGAGAACATGAATTAGAAAGTTGATTGAAGTCTCATGCATTTCTTTTAACTTATCTTGATGAATGGGCGTGATCCCACAGAGTGAGATTATCTCGTTGTGATATTATGTTGAATGTTGATATTTTATAGCATGATTGTGTTGTATATCGATGCATTAATTGTAATTGTTTTAATTGTGTGGCTATTATGATAAACTTGTGAACGAGTATCTCACCCTTGCCTGTACATGTTGGACACCCTGTTGTGTTTTTCGATACGTGTACAGAGGTTTCTCAACGGTCCTCTGGGTCACTTCGGGACCCTGTAGCTTGAGCTTCTTGAAGTTGATGACGAAGATGTGTGAACTGTTGACGACGAGACCCAGTCTCGTTGGTACGATGTATGTTAGGTAGTATTCTCCTTTGTTCTTAGAGTTCTTTTAACAGACCAGCTCTTAGGAATTTTGATGTTTAAGTCAGGTCTTTCGACTGAGACTGATTATGTTGTGTATTAAGAAATTGAAAAGATGTACGCCTTAATGCAAAGTTGAATTACTGTTATAGATGATGAGTTTCAATTTGTTTCATTCTGTTTGTTAAAGTCTTACCTTGGTATTAGATTTCAGAAACTATTCTATTGAGTTATTTTTGAAAAAGTTTTTAATTAACCGAAAATGAATATTTGGGATACAAAATGTGACACCGGGTTGGGGTGTTACATTGGCTCTCTCCATGCTGGAGCATGGAACCTCGTCCACACCACCTTCCTCAGGTCCTGCCACGTGTCCCATACGCGTCCCACATGTGTCAAAACTCAAACCAGCTGGCAACGCACTCAGAACGCTTGAGCGTGCAAGCTCCCAACGTCCAATCTTTGCCATGCTTGAGCGTGAAGTCCTCCCACGCTTGAGCATTCTGCTCAGCTGGGAAGGGACTTCCAACCCTCTGGTCTCCCCCGTTTCTCGTGTTACGCCTTAAGCACTTCCAACTTGATTCAAGCCTAGTCCTAAACATACAACCAGACTTATAAGCAACACACAACCCAGCACACACCTAAGCGAAGACCCAATCAAGATTATTCTTCTTAATTAGGTTTACCGAAAACAGGGATGTTACATTACCACCCCCTTAAAAGAATTTTGTCCTCGAAATTCGGTAGCAGATAAGCGTACAGATTATACTAGACTTCATCCAAGATAGAGCAAACATACTTTACAAACTTCGTCGAAACGTGCATTTGTTACATAATTTTGAGATATACAGATAGCGATGCAGTTATTACCCTTAACATTCCAGTACTACTGTTCTTTCTGTACATCCAAACAAAAGATCATCCTGAAAAGGATGTTACAAACTGTTCCCAAAAAGTATGCCTACAGTTTCTACTCATGGTTGGAAAGTCCTAGCTCCTTGTATTGCAAGCACGCGTCCCGTCATTAGAAGTCTCTCTGTCCTTTATTCTTGTTCTTCACCAATGTTAGGCCCTGCTGCTGCTCTCTATCTACATTACCCAGCTATGTGTCCCAACTTCCCACATCGGAAACACACTGAGTCTCTTGCCCGGCAGTCCCTAATCAAGTGTGCTCCTCCACATCTGAAACATCTGAGCTTTCTCTGTCCTCCTTCTCCAATCACCACAGCTTGCGGCCTGGGACGATCATACGGTTTCTGCTCTTGTTGAGGCTTTTCTCTTTCCCCCTGATGGGTTCTTATTGGCCCCTTGTTCTTCTTCTGCTGACGAGCTTCCATCCACTTGTCAAGATTTACCACAGCAGCACATCTTTCAAGCATCTCTGGGAACCTTGAAATTCCCAAAGGTAGCACCGCCCTTTGCAGCTCATGCCTTAGCCCATCCTCAAACCTTCAACATATCCAGTCCTCATCCGGACGCACTAGATAAAACTTTGAAAACTTGAGTAAGGACTCAAACTTCACCGCTTACTCGCCAACCGATAGGTTCCCTTGCTTCAGACTAAGGAATTCTTTTTCCTTCTTATGCCAAAGGGTTTCGGGGAAATATTTCTCCATGAAACAGGTTCTGAATAGTCCCCATGTAATCACTCTTCCATCTGACTCCAGCATTCTCTGTCGATTCTTCCACCAGGACTCCGATCCTCCCACCAGCATAAAAGATGCGTAGGTGACTTTCCGTTCTTCCCTACAACGCATGGCCAAAAAGATCTTCTTCACTTCTTGTATCCACAGCTCTGCTCCTTCTGGATTGTATTCTTCGTGAAACTAAGGTGGCTTTCCCTTCATGAAGGCAGCCAATCCTGCATCCACCACCCTTTCTTCTCTCCCCTGATTTTGCGCCCTCAGTAGAAATTATTGTTGTAGTTGCATCATCTGCGTATTCTGTTGCGACTGCTACAACATAGTCGCCGCTATGTCCCTCAAAGTGCTCATGACTTCATAATCTCCTCCTCCAATCCTAGGAGATCCATTGATCTCGACACCAGCATTCTCATCTCTATCACTTCCTTCACTGCGAGTCCTTCGAACCATCGCTTCCTGGAAAAAGCAATCGTTAACTCATATTCATAAGATGTATAACATAGCCAACATGTAAATACAGGTCTTATGAATAGTCGAGGCAGTTATCATTGCTTCTCAACATAGAAACAATAGACAACTCACGGATCGGACACTTTACCCAACTTCTAAACATAGTCAATACCTCGGGCGGGTTCAACTAGACACGGCCAGTAACAACACCACAACCTCATAGTTCGGGTAGAACCGAACTACTCTGATACCACCTAATGTGACGCTCCCAAAACTTAACCTTCCTAGGTCTGATACCATAAACATACAGATAAGGCTTGATTGAAACTTAAGCAGGTAAACAATTATTACAGTCCAAGATTACACATAAGAGCTCCACCTGGAAGCCATGACGTAAAAACAACAACAAAAAAAACAGACGCCCCACTGGCCGTGGTACGAAACTCACAGGAGACTCAACGATACCTCTGAGGTCTCTCTCTCTACTCGAGAAGTGTTGACGTCAAATTTGTTGCTAACGATGGAGTCCCCCTTAACTCAGCTTCACCTGCTACGGTACCTCCGACAACTAAACAACACCTCCGCCTTCGGATCACGACCCGAACAACGACAAACATACAAACATAGGGAAGCATGCACAGGAGGTAAGAAACGCTATAATACCATGCAAAGGGAGATCACGTGGTATATAACACATCAACATACAAAACAACAAGCACAACCAACAAACACATCCATCTCTCAAGTTCACCACAATAGTCAACCTCCGGGTTATCACAACTAGGGATCACCGCTTACTCTACATGCACAACTGAGTCTATATGATTGGCCAATTCTACAACGCGCACTCTTACCATAGGAATACAACAGTCAAACTCCAACTGTGAGGAATGACAATCCAATCTCCAACTATGAGGGTGGATGTTCTCCAGGTAAGAATGGCTCCTCTGACTGTGAGGACATCGAGTCAGACGTTCAGGTAACCACCTCCTGAGTTTCCAAGACAGTGCAACAGTGGTTCCTCCAACTGCGAGGAGCAATGCTTCTCTGAGCCCCTCCAACTATGAGAAAACCTGAGAAGTTCTCCAACTGCGAGAAAGCACCTGGATCCCTCCCACTGTGAGTTCAGCCGCCTTGGTCGCCTCGGAGAGTCCACCTCAAACACCAACCTCGTGTGACAACCAGTCAAACTGCTGTAGCAGTTGTACACACGATTTTCACCACAACAATGAAAATGCTATGATCATGCAGCCATCATCTCAACAACGTCTTAAAAAAAACTTAACCAACGTCTCAAGGTCCATATCCTCCAATTGCGAGGATGTCACTCTCCAACTATGAGAACCACCTTCAACTTAGATCAACTGGCTTATAACATCAACTACGAATCCAATAACACCAACCACTCTATCCTTGTAACATCACACCAACCGTCTCCACAGTCAACCAAGAACATCTCAATCACAATCACATCAACATGTCATAGTATAGCAACATATCATCATTGCAGGCATACCAAAGTAGCAATGAAGAATATTATCACAACAAGCATCTCATCTAGCATGTTATCATGTATGACATTATTTTATCATTTTATCAATTACCACAGATAAGCTCACATCCTCAATCAACATATATCACAGATCGATCCTAACAGCGATAAACCTACAATGCCTAAAATTGCATTGGTACCACACACCAGTAGTCCCTAATGTGAGTTAGGTAGTGGCAGTAACTCAACCACTAGTAGGGTTTGAGGATCCCTCCAAATGTTAACAATTATTTACTATGCCTACGATTCCCAGATATTTGAGGTTTCTTCTTCCTCACCTGGTGATTCGTTCCAGTACACTCTCGTATCCTTATACAGCCCTAACCCTCGATCTCGCGAACACAGTCACGACCACCACGAGCTCACCATGCAGCTCCCCGAAACTGCCAGGCACCCCCGGCATGCATGTTGGGCGAACAATCACCCCGAGTACACGCACTGGGTCCAGAAACTCAGAAACGACAATGAATTCAACAACAAATGATCGTACAACAATGAATCAAAGGAAAACCAAGGATCAAGCCATAAAAATCAAGAGGGAACTTACCCAAGCAGGGGTTGTTCCTCACAGCTGCTACCTCAAGCAAGGTCCTCGCACGGCTCCACGAATGAACACTAGGGTAAAAACACCCGTAAAACCTTAATGTGTTAGCAGAACATCATTAGGTTGAAGTTGGAGTAAGAAAAGACTACAAACCAAAAGAAATACCAAAAAGGACTTAGGGTCGACGATGTCGGCACCTAGGCTTACCTCAAAGAAGCTCAAAACCAAAGCCTCACCCTAGTCTAATCCGAAGCTACGAGCACAGAAATGTAGTTGGAATAGGGTTTCGACGAACGATCGGCTTGAAATCACTCAAGGAAGCTTTCTGCCCTCTCTGAATTCTCTCTGGACGGAGAAGAAGATGGAACTTCGAAAATTTCGTGAAAATGAGAAATGAAATGAAACTTAGATATTTAACTCACTTACTCAGCACGCTTAAGCGTGTACTTTCCCAACGCTTGAGCACTCCCATGCTCTAGCGTTGGCTTTCTCCACGCTTGAGCGTGGAACCTCGTCCCCACTGCCTTCCTCAGGGCCTGCCACGTGTCCCACATGTGTCAAAACTCAGAACAGCTGGCAACCCACTCAGAACGCTTGAGCATGCAAGCTCCCAACGTCCAAGGTTTACCACGCTTGAGCATGGAGCCCTCCCACGCTTGAGCGTTCTGCTCAGCTGGGAAGGGACTTCCAACCCTCTGGTCTCCCCCGTTTTTCATGTTATGCCTTAAGCACTTCCACCTTGATTCAAGCCTAGTCCTAAGCTTCCAACCAGACTTATAACCAAGACACAACCCATCACACACCTATGCGAAGACTCAATCAAGATTATCCATCTTAATTAGGGTTACCAAAAACCGGGATGTTACACCTTTGGGTGTAGATACTGCAAAATTGTGATTTTAATTTTGTAGGAAAGCTAAGAAACTTATATACAACTTTCATCAAGAGCTCGAGATTCAATTTTGAGGATAAAAGGGTCAAATATGGGCTGAAATTGTGACCCAAGGTGCTATTGCGGGAGTTTGGATAGAGAGTAGTGTTTGGGCCATAACTTGAGTTGTAGAGGTCGTATTCGCCTGAAACTAAAGCCATTATGAAGATGTAACATTATGATACAAATTTCATGCAGATCATTTAGCCAAAGGATTTCATTTTGATGATTTACATTGCTTTGGAATGGCAGTCTCGGATCCTGAAGTATTTTGGGCCTAACTATCTCATTAGAGGTCCAATTGAGGCATTTTTTGTGGCTAATTGAAACTGGGCTCATGGGACATTTAGGGAATTAGTTTATTTGTTAATTAAGGAGGTTTTAAGCTAAGAAAAGGGGCAGATAAATTAGCATATGAATTTGAGGGTTTTGGAGAGCTTTTATCTATTTTCTCTTCTTCTATATCTCTAGGTTCTTAATGTACTTTCCTTTTATGAATTGTTTCTCCACAACGATGGAGAGCTAAAATCCTTAAACCAATCCTTAGGTTGACGTTATTATCAGTCTTAATTCTATGTTTATTTGCTTAAATGAATTGGAATCTTGGATTTATGGGTTGATGACTTCATTAAATCGTTTTTGAAAAGGGGACAACAGTTTCTGGATATGTGCATAAAAAGTGTTTGATGAAATGCCTAACTTGATTGAATTTCGAGTTTAATGTTTGATTTCGGTTTTATGGATGCTTAATTTGTTTGCCTTAATTAATCAAACTCTAAATGCTTTTCTAGTAGGAAATTTGTGGGTTCCTTTTAGGCTTCTAATTGGAATTCAAAATCAAGGGCTTAATTAACATTTGTATGTTCTTTGGTGATTAAGGATGAATTAAACCAGGTAATTGTCATTCCCTTCCATTGGTTGTCTACAGTTTCTATCTTTGTTTAATTTCATTATAAACATGCAACCCCTAACTTTTTTATTAGTTTGATTGATTTGATTGGATTGCTAAGTTGGTCAATCGGGAAATGATTCGGGTTAACACCCTTACTAGTAGTAAGGTTGTAGTTCGATTTTATTAATTTTGGTGGGTTCGTCACCTGTCACACGCTCCAAGCAATTAAAGCCAAGATGACTTACAATAACATAAGAAAATTGAGACTCTCCTTGGAAGAACATCCCCGATTATAGGACGACCATTTAGAGGCAAGAGCTGACCTACTCACGGGAGCATACCCATGTCGGCCTAGCATCTAGCTCGACACATTACCCACGATGCACCGACCTGGGGGAAAATGTTATGGACCAGCCCACGGGCCCGGACCAATAAGCTGATCGATCCTATCTTAACTCATCATCCAGAAGTCAACAAGACAGTCAGATGTTGCCCCTGCCATACAGGTTGTCATCAGTGTTAGAAACACCCTCTTTTTCCCTCTCAAGCACGCAACAGGGCGACACGTGCCTAGCTCTGTACCTGGCCAGCTCAGGGTGTGTCCTCCACGAGCTCTGCATAGATTAGGGGAATGATCCCATGCATCCACACGAGTCTATATAGACACCCATACCCTTCCAGTATAAATTGAGGAACCCAACGGAGTACTTACAGATCATTTATCTCTACTCATTTACCTTTAATATTTCCTTATTATCTCTTATTCCTTACATTCTAACTTGGGCATCGGATTGCCTCTTGCAAGTACCATCCCCCACTACTCAGTCGCTGCCAAGGAAGGAGTAGTTGTATATCAAAGACCGATCGTACAGACCGACCACATAGACTAGCCTACCAACCTAGGTTAGGTCAATTCAAAAATCCTACATCGGTAGGCTTTCGCTTTGCTTCCTATCCTATTTGTTAATAACACATTTAGTAGCAAGTTAGTACATTATTCTAAAACGATTTTCAACTTTAATTTCTACTGCTTCAAAGTTGTATCATTAGCAAAATAATGAATTTAGTTTATTATTTAATCTATTTAAGTAGAACATGTTATTCCTTTTTCTTCCCTATCAAATAATGAAAGTCACTTTAGAAATTGGATTTAATTAGAATGCACTGACAGTGTAAAGGATTTTTATACTGTTAACCAATCATGGATTGTCATATCATTAAAAACCTTTGACTTTTGTAATAACTACCTTAAAGCCATACATAGGGTGGTGTATAATTGATTAACAATGTAAAAATATTTACACTCATGGGCAGAGCCAGAAAATTGATACGAGGGGACCAAGACCAAATATATATAACATTAAATAAATTTATATGATGAATACTCTAACCAATAAATTTGATATGAGGGGAGCCAGAAGTGAATGGACTCGATCGTTTAGAAAATAAATAATTAACATGGAAGACAAACGACAACATTTACTTAGTGAATACTCTAACTAAAGAAAACTTTAAAACCAATGAGCTTGAAATCAACAAGGATAATCTTCTTGATAAGAAAATGGATACACATCTATAATATATTGATATGGTCCAAACATTATATATGCACTATGAATTTCATCTTGTTGATTGATAGGATACACATTATTGATTTGGTTCAAACTTTCTATTTGTCCTACGCGCGCACATGTATATATATATATATATATATATATATATATATATATATATATATATATATATATATATATATATATATATATATATATATTGTTATCCGTGAAATTAATTCTAGCCGTAACTTTGGCTAAAAACATAATAACAATGATTCCCCTACTAGTCGATAACGTTGGGAAAAGGATTTCGTCTCTTAACTTGCGGGTTCCTAAACTACTCCAAAGAGTGTTTAGTGTGAAAGGTGAGAAAAATGCTAAAGTAAATGAAGAATAAAAACTGAACATAAAGAGATAAGAAATTGCGAGTTGTATTTGATTGATTGTGTCTTGAATTTCTATTACAACTCATATTTATTTGCAAAAAACTATGAACTGTACTAAAACTTCCCCTGTTAACCACTAACTCCTATTTTTCCGCAACTAAATACATCATGGTTAACAAAAGAAACTCAAACTCTAAATAATTACAATAACCAACGGCTAAACATGACTAATAACCACCCCTATATTATAGGCACTTCTTCATGTTCATCCAACTGGTTGTATTGCTCAACGTTCCTTCAACCCTCAAAATGGAAAACTTTTCAACACTTTAAACTTCAAACGATCCTTTTGTCTAAATCCCCCCTTTATAGGCATATGCGTTTTCCACTCCTACAATGCAGGAATTTTAGTTGATCTACAGCCAATTTATTTAGCTAATATAGCTTCACATAATCCAATCGAAAATAAGCTGCACCAACTCAACAACTAGCCGTTTCTTCTTTAAACATGTTGTAAATTGGCTACCAAATCTTCATTAATTCGGCTGCCATATATAATAGTAAATTCAATTGTACTTTCGACTAGCACCTTTCGACTAATAAATTGGATTCGGCTATCCAGTAATTAACGGCTACCGAATGACTAATTTATTTTGTGGAGATAACATTTACCCCCTTGCATCCTCTATTTTAACTGTTGGTAAAAATAGTGATCTAATCATCTCCTCGAGCTCCACAAAATACTCACTACCCCTGCATTCTCACAACAGCCTCATCAATAGGTAACGGTTACTTTATCCGTTCAGCTACCTTTACTAAATAGTATAAATTCAGCCGACCAACAAACCAGTCTATTACTGTTACCTTGCCATCTTCTTTACCTTTCCTTCCTTTTTGTTTTCTTGTTTCCTGCAATCAAACTCCATTAACATGTCTTGCTCAAATTCTGATCGCAGTCATTATTCATAAGGTGGTGACGAATCTTCAGAAACCTCATCACACACTTCTTGAAACTATGGAACCCACTCCCAAGACTTCGATGACACAAATATTGACGAAAGTTCTACTTTCTTGCACATAACTCGCCAATCTTTCACCATAAAACCTTCTAACCTGGACTTTAATGAGGGCAAGCTCTTTTTAGACCACATTTTATCTCCCACTACTTTCGTTCTTCCTACATCGGTTGATTGGTTCACTATTCAGAAATGCCCTTCCGATTTTAGGACTTGGCCTCACAAAACTCAACCCTATGCTGATTGGCTCGCCCGAGTATCATCAAGCAAAGGTGATCTCTAGAAATCTTGGGGAATTTATGACATAATCATGCTTTCTTAACACGATATTTCTCTCAACCCAGAATTGATTTATGGCTTTTCAAGCTTTTGGGCGACTTCCATCAATGGCTTCATTTTTCCATTCGGCATGGCAGGACCTACCTTGCTAGATGTGGCTACCATTGCGGGTCTTCCATTACATGGTGAAGAACTTCCTTCTTTGCACCTCTCAACTTTTCCATATTTGGGAATACAATTTTCACACAAAGAAGCATACTACTCCACTTTTCTTTCGGCTAACGCAAAAACCCAAGGAGACATTTCTGAAGGTGAGCACAACGCCTTTCTTTTATACTGGTTGTGCAAATACTTTATCTGCACCAATTCTTGTCAAGTGGTAGGTGAATATTCATACTATATTTTCCTCATCACTTTTGGAAGAACACTGGCATTGGGTCCTCTGTTTCTGTCTCTTCTATATAGAGGCTTATTTGTATTTTTGGATCGGCTGATGAGGAAAGAAAAGGTAGACAACAATTTAGGTCCTATCTGGTTCCTCCAGCTCTGGATCACCCTTTATTTTCTAGAATTTATTAATGCTTCGTTCAACCCTTCACTACTTCCTACCAACCCACCAGTACTTGGTCAACATCTTCAATTAATCCCTACTGCTCAAAAATCTATTTTTGATGTGGTAAACAACTTGATCACCACTTCATTCAGGCATTCAACTGATCTCAACAATATTCTCTCAACCAACATTGGGCCCAAATGGATCTTTTATTCTCCAGAAAAAATCTTTGACACTTCTCTTCGGAAGGAAACCATGTTAGAATGGAGCAGTATCTTGATAGCTAGGGATCTTTTATGTGGAGTCAGACCCACATCAAGAAACAATAAATCTTCAGTTAAGTCATATTATCCTCAATGTTTCGCTAGGCAATTCAGCTTACTTCATAATATACCAACGACTTATGAATCCCGAGCTTCTCCTTATAAAAGACCACTCCTCTCAGCTAAGGACGTAGCCGAAGTAACATCGATCAATACTAATAAACTGACATCCTTCACTTATGTCTCTTTTGATCGGCTACCAGGAGAAACTTCTCCAATCATTAATTGGTGGCAATCAGTCCCACAAAAAATTTTTCCAGAGGATTTATCTAGATGTCTCCTTCGGTTAACAGAAGGTGAGCAACAAGTCACAGCTTCTCAACCAATCCCAGAAGCTCCTCTTTTAAGTAGGAAAACGCAAGCTATCAAACTTGCTTCTAAACCAAAAGGTAATCCAAATGTCTTACTTTTGGAAAAACCAATTTTCAATTTGCTTGCTTAATTTACTTATTACATGTTTGTTGCCTATCTTCTTCAGGAAAGAATGTGATTGATGTGGAGGAATTTTCTGACACAACTCCCATTTCCATGAGGAAAAAGACCAGACAAGTAAGTATTGTGACTGAAGCTCCATCAAATCCTTCCAGGCCAAAAACCAGAAATTCTTCAGTCGAGAAATCGGCTAAGGTAACTGGATTTTCATATACATCCTTATCCCATACTTACTCTTTCATTCCTAACCTTTCATTCCTTTTTAGAAGAGTAAATCAACCAAGACAACCATGGCTCATACTTCAAGAAACACCCTAGAGACTACTCATGCAGCTGAGGTAAATTTCTGACTCATTTTCCTTTTTTCATCAATCCCTCATTCACTTGCTAAATCCTTTGTACTGATATAGATAATTTCTTCCATGATTCATGACTTAACCCAGGAATTATCTACCCCTCCAACAAAGCATAAGAAGAAAAGATCAACCTCAGAATCAAGTGTCGATCCACTGCCATCTCCTGTTACTCAGCCGCAGCTGTCACCTGTAGCTCCCAACCCTGAATCGGCTACCATCCTCACTACTAAAGACATCATAAATGAGCAGCTAATTCAATAAATGGCAAATCATGTACAAGACAGACCCGTTACTCCTCCAACGACTACTTCACCTGAGGATTCCATTCCGGAAGAAGAACTTTCTCAATACTTCCAGACAACTATCCCCATAACCATCGCTTCAGCCAGCTCCCCTATAGATGAAGACCTTTCTCATATTGAGGAGCAGCTTAATAAAGACATCCCTACAAAAGAAACAACAGTCACGGAGTTGAGGCTAGCTTTGTCAATAGCCATGTACACCAGAGGCATTTCAGATGTCCAAAAAGAAATCCTCAACCGCATTGCTGCAAAAGTTGGAGATATTTCTTTTAATCCGGTGGCTCACAAAAATCGTCATGGGAAAAGCATGAGCAGCCTCAGCCTTTTGGCTGAACTTGAAGAGCAAAAACTCCATTTTCAGACTTCCTTTTAATCAATCGAAGCAGAAAGGCACATTGACCTATCAGAGAACAAACAACTTTTCGATCGACTCATCCAGCTGATAGCTGAAAGGGAACGGATAGATAAGGAAATAGCTGAGACTAAGCCCAATCTAGAACGTATAGAAAAGAAGCTCTCAGCATGCGCAAAAACCAGAATCCAATTATACCATCAATCTAAATCTCTAGATAATGAGATTATACCCTTGGCTCAGCAAAAGGAAGCGCTAAAAGATGTGGCCATGGCTGAACATGGGCTGTTACTGGCACAAGAAAATTGGAAAAATTTGAGAATTCTTATAACTGAAGCAAAATCATCTTTGGTTACCTCTGAATCCAGTGAAGGAGTCATTCCAACCCTTACTTCGATCTCAACGGCTGACCCTATGGGAGAGAGTACAATATTTGGGCCTGCTGATATTGCTGCTGAAGAAGCAACCTTTGTTACTCCTGCCGTTGTAACTGAAACTGAAGAAGCTTCGTTAGTTGAACATGCTAACCCTTCTGCTCCAATGGAAGTGGCTTTGGACAAGACTTCAGTCGAATCTACCAGTTTTCTCATTCCAACGGAAACCGTAATCGAGGGAACTGCTAAGGATGTGAATAATGAACAAGATGAGCCGACTAGTGCACAGTCAAGCAAAGGATTTGTTGAGAAGGGGACTACTGCCGAAGAGGTAAATGCACCTCTTGAATCTCAATTAGTTGAAGACATCGTTTTTCCTCCATCTATCAATGAAGAAGCTACGGCTGATCCAGATCTTTCCACCTTGGCAACTGTACCATCTAGTGATGTTTAGGATTTGTAGTTTTATCCCTGTACTGTTTCCATTTCACTTTTTGAAACAAATGTATAACTGGCCATGGGCCATCATTTTGGATCTATCCCTTCCCAAATAGAAGGATAATATAATTTCAAGTATTTTTCGTTTATGCTTCGACTAAATTCTTTCCCTTCCATGTTAACTACTCGATAAGAACCTCCAGAAAAACCTGACTAACAACAAATGGACCCTCCCAATTTGGCGACCATTTCCCATATTTAGGATCTTTAGTTCCAATTGGCAAAATGGTCTTCCAAACTAAATCACCTTCAGCAAAACACTTATTTTTAAATTTCTTGTTATAAGCTTTAGCAACCTTTTGCTTGTTCAACCGAATGTTTTCCAGTGCCATTAATATATCTTCATTGGTTGATTTTAATGCCATCATCATTGCTTGATGATATTCATCAAGGATTAATCCATGTTGTTTAGCCACTCTAAAAGATTTTACATTAATCTCTAATGGCAGAACAACATAGTGACCAAAATTTAATCGATATGGAGTTAATCCTGTAGCCGTTGATTTTGAATTCCTATATGCCCATAAGACTTCAGATAATACTTCATGCCATATTTTATGCTTTTCTTCTAGAGTCATTTTGATCATATCAATCAAGAGTTTATGAGTAGCCTCCTCCTGCCCGTTTGCCAGAGCATAATACGGAGAATAATGGATCAGTTTGATTCCATATTCTTGGGCAAGGCCACCATCTTTCCCCAGTAAACATGGTACCCTGGTCTGTTGTAATTGTTTCAGGAATATCATATCTATGGATGATATGTTGCTTGATGAAATTGATTACATCTTGCTGTGTCACATTCACCATCGGCTGTGCCTCTACCCATTTAGTAAAATAATCAGTGGCTATAATGATAAAGGCGTGCCATTTAGAGGATGAAGGGTATATCTTCCCAATCAAATCCATAGCCCAACCTCTGAAAGCCCAAGGTTTGATAATGGTGTGAATTTCTTCGATTGGAACCCTTTGAATAGGACCATGCTTCTGCCAAGCCTCGCAACCTTTAGCATAAGCATGACAATCAGCCGTGATGGTAGGCCAATAATATCCCATTCGATGTAAAGTCTATCTCATGACTGGTCCTGCTCTATGTGTACCGGAACATCTGAGGAGAACCCCCTCTATTCCTCTTTTGTATAAATCACCATCCCCAATAACATACTTGAGTGCTCTCTGTTTGATTTTGTGGTCAGTCTTAGCCGACAGATCTCTCAAATAATCCATTAATTCACTCTTCCAGTCATCAACTATCTGACTATCAACACTCATGATTTCCTGAACATGATGATTCATCTAGCTCTCTTCGATTTTCAACTCCATATAGCCAGAAGCATGTTGAGCTAAATCATTAGCTTCATTATTTTCCTCTCTTGGAATATGCATAATTATGACGTCAGCAAACTCTTTTAACAAAGAGACAAAGATCTAGCCGTTTCACAGCACTCCAACAATGCGGAGCTATTGCACTTATATTCTCCATTTAACTGTTTCACAACAAGTTGTGAATCACCCATTATCTGAACATGTTGGGATTTCATAGATGTCAGGATTCTTAACCCCATAATCAATGCGTCATACTCAACCTGATTGTTAGAGTATTTCGACTGCAGCTAACACATGAATTTCCAACCATGTCCTGCTGGGCTAGTTATGACAATTCCAGCTCTTACCCCTTTTTGAGTCTTGGATCCATCAAACCTCAAGATCCATGGTTGTAAGTTAATACAATGATTAACTTCTAAAAAAGGGTCCTCCACCTCGATTGAAGGATGCTGAGCCACGAAATTGGCTACAGCTTGCCCTTTAACTGCTCTTAAAGGCACATATACTAATGCAAACACACTTAATTTAATGGCCCACTTCATCATTCAACCCTGTAAGACAGGCCTATTAAGTAAATATATAACTATATCAATCTTGCATAAGACAAAAACTTCTCGTGGCATTATATAATATTCCAGTTTTGTACGAGCATAAAACAAGGATAAACATAGCTTTTCAATCGGGGTATATCTAGACTCAGCATCATTTAATAATCGGCTAAGGTAATAGACCGCTTTTTCTGTGCTATCTTCAGCTTCCTGTGCAAGCAAACAACCTATTGATTCTTCAGCCGCCGCAGAGATATACAATTTCAATGGTTTCCCAACAACTGGAGGTACAAATACTGGAGGATTAGCCAAGGCTTGTTTGACTTGTTCAAAAGGTTGTAGTTGTTCCTCGCCCCATACAAACTCTTCTGCTTCCTTAAGTTTGAGTATAGGAGAAAATACCTACATCTTCCCAGCAGAATTCGCAATGAACCTCCTTAGGAAATTTATTTTCCCTATTACGCTCTGCAACTCTTTCTTATTTCGTGGAGGTCTAGCTTCCAGTATTGCCTTAGCCTTATTCTTATCTATCTCGATGCCACGTTGATGTACTAAAAATCCTAAGAAATTCCCAGCCGAAACACCAAAGGCACATTTTTCTGGGTTCATCTTCACATGGTGGAACTGCATCCTTTGCAAAGCTATCTCTAGATCTATCAAATGTTGATCAAAATCTCATGACTTGACTACCACATCATCTATATATACTTCCATGCTCTTCCCTATTAGCTCATGGAAGATAGCATTCATGGCTCTCTGGTAAGTGGCTCCAACATTTTTCAATCCAAACGGCATCACCACCCATTCAAATATTCCAATGGCACCTGGACATCTGAAGGCTGTCTTATGAACATCTTCTTTTGCTATGTAAATCTGGTTATACCAAGAATGTCCATCCATCACAGTCAAAATTCCATTGCTAGCCACAGCATCGACTAACATGTCGGCTATAATCATTATATACTCGTCTTTGGGTGTTGCCAATTATAGATTTCTATAGTCAGTGCATATCCTTAACTTCCCATTTTTCTTGAACATAGGAACAATATTGGAAAGCCATTTTACATACCTAACTGTGCAAATAAATCCTGCCTTTAACAACCTCCCCATTTCAGCCTTGATCTTTGGCAATAATTCAAGATTAAACCTCCTGGGAGGCTATTTGTAAGGCTTGAAACCTTCTTTGATCGGTAGGCGATGTTCCATCAAGAATCTTGATAACCCAGGCATCTCGTGATAGTCTCAGGAAAAACAATCTTTGTACTGCTTGATGAGTTCGACTAACTTATCTTTATTTGATTCGGCTAACAATCCACTAACCTTAGTTATCGCTGGTTTGTCAGCCAAACCCATATTTACTTCTACCAAAGGGTCTTGAGCCTCAAAAGCAGGTACTTTTTTATAACCAGGTACCTGAAGTCCTTCTTCACTGTGTGCTTGCTCCTTGTTCTGATCATCAACATCTATTAGACTCTCTTCTTCAATTGATCCATCTTCACTGATTTTACTCTCTACTGTGCATAAGGCCAGCCTTTGAAGCAAGTCTTCTATAGCATTGATGTGGTCCTTCATCAAAAACATCTCCAAAAGGCCTTAAGTCGGCCTGTGTTTTGATTGTAAACCCTTGGGATGTTAAGTTTCAAGATTCCCAAGCCCCTTTCTTATAATCCTCAGTCAACCGAATAGGTTTCATGTATGGAGAGTAATACATGGCGTCAGCCGTAAAGGGATTCTTATCGGCTAATACAGTTTCCACCTTATCCCCGTTCCACATGATGAGCATCTGATGCAGAGTCGAGGGCACATACTTGCTGGAATGTATCCAGTCTCTCCCCAAAAGGATAGCATAAGTAGTTTTAGTATCGACCATGAGGAAAGCAGAGGTAGTAGTATTTAATCCCACTATTACTTTGGCTATCAACACGCCCAAGGCAGTCGTTGCTTCTCCTATGAAATTTGTCATCTTCATGTTGGTGGGGAATAAATCTTCTTTTGCTTTTGCTAATTTCTTCATTGTGCTTACTGGTATAACATCCAACACTGCCCCTCCATCAACGAATACACGGCTGACTGCCTTGTCGTTTAACTGAGCTTTGATGTACAATGGCTTCAAATGTCTAACCATTTCTTCACTAGGCTTTTCAAACTATACATTTCACGGTCATGTTGTTACCTCATCAGCTAAGATTAACGTGCCCATTCCAATTCCTCTGCACACAGATCTCCTTCGAGTGCATTTGGCTGACTTTCGTCTGCCCAAAATACACTTAGGAGAATCCCTACTACGTCAATCTCAGTAGAATCAAACTCTCATTCTCCCATGAGAGTCTGCAACATGGATTCTTCTAGGAAAGACAGCATGTCTGATTCTGCCCCATCCAAGATATCCCCAGATTTACCATTTTCTTCAAAGAATTAATCACCTTCCGAAATAGGATCCAAACTCTTTCCAACAAGTGATGATCCAAACTTTTTCCAACAAGTGATGCTTCATTCATTAATTTGTCTCTACTCTCCTCTTTCGGCTAAGCAACTAATTCTTCTTCCTGCCGTCCTTCAGGCTTCTATTTGTTTTCCTCGGGAGGATTAAAAGCTACAATGCTTCGGCTACCTTTGGAGATGGGATCTCCTCCCTTACCACCTTCTTGGCTTCAGCTAGCATTTGTAAAGTTTGTTTCATCTTCTGAACCTGAGCCATTCTTTGCTTTCTCCTTTTCTAAGTTCGTGTTAGCTGAACCCCTATAGGATCTATCGGCTTCATGTTCATAGCATACTTGTTCAAGAACCAATGCCCTTCTGGAATGTTAGCTGGCGGCTTTATTGTTCTTTGAGGCTTCATCTCCTCTTCATTCCTTACAATAATTCTTAACAAGGTCATACCTTCCTTTTCCTTGAACTCTGTCACCCGCTTCTTCCCCTCCGGGATTGGGCTCTCATCTACAACAGGAAGTTTTCCTCTCTCCATCCTGGTCCAGGCATGGGTGTGTTTGCCCCCGAGCATATCAATATGTCCTCGGTTGTATTCAAGTCTGCCCCCTGGCTAGTTATTGAGCCTCTTCGGCTGAATTGCTTGTCTCTCGAACTGTCTTCGTAGGGCTTCAGTTCTTCGTTCGTCGGGCGTTAACAACTCGGCTGTCAAACCATTAGAGGAACCACGAATCCTAGATTTTGAGAATCCCCTAGGATTGTATTTCCCTAGTGGTGGCTCTATCCTACTAAAGATACTATATTTTTGGCTCGGAACACATGGCTTCTGTACGGCTATAACCCTGGGGGCTCCCAACCTTGTGAACACACTGGTTTTTATTACTTCTTGCTCCTTTTTCTCAGCCATAGATCTTCCATTCCCTTCTTGACTGTTGGATGCCGTTTCCTTCTTCTTCCATTGCTGACGAATTGGTTGTTTCCACTTCTTATGGGGCGAGCCAAACTCCCAGAAAAAGAGACCATACTTATAACTATGTTGGGGAACGGATCAGTGTCTGCTCCCATCTCAGCTACGGCTTTATCATATAACTTGAACCTGCCTTCCTTGACTGCTTTCTGAATTCCTTTTCTGAACACGACACAGTTGGCAGTAGAATGGCTATAGTAGTTATGCCACTTACAGTATTTCTTGTTTTTTAGTTCTTCGGTTGAGGGAATCTTATAGCTTTCTTCCAGTCGAATCTATTGATCTTTCAACAAATAATCGAATATTTGATCCGCCTTAGATATGTCAAAAGAGTACTCCACCTTGTTTTCAGACGTGGCTATTTCCTTTCCCGTAGCAGGTTTTAAGGAAAGACATGAATATGGCTTACCTCTGAGGATTTCAGCTGCCATAATGTTAGCCGTATGATCGGTTGCGCACTCGGATGCTTCATCCGAATCTTCTGCCTCTATAATAGAAACCATATGTGGGCCTCTCCCACAACTGGCCCTTCTTTGCTCTTTTTCCACTATGAATTGCTCGATCTTGGTGGCTCTGGAAGCTAATTGATTTAGATCCGTACAGTCCTGAGCCACTAACCTTTCTTTTAGCTGAGGGTGCATATTCCCTATGGCCTTCAGTTTCGGGAAATTATATGCTGCACCTACTTCCTAACTTCCTGAACCTTTCTATGAACTCTACCACTGACTCATTTACTTGTTGTTTGAGGTTCATGGCATCTGCCATAATAACCTACAATTGGAGTCGATAAAAACGATCATGAAAACACTGTTCCACATTTTCCCAATTCTGAACAGAATTTGGAGGCAACATGGAGTACCACGTGAAAGTTGTACCTGTCAGAGATAAGGGGAACAGTTACAGTTTATAGAACTCATTTTGATTCGCTTCTCCACATTGAGTCGTAAACCTTCCTATATGTTTCATGGTTGACTTTGCATCATCACCCGAAAATGTTGCGAAATCATGAGTCTTGAATCCCCTCGGAAGCGGCATCATTTTATCTATCATTTTGGATATGGCTTCCTATAAACAGGTCTGTCTAGTGGTTTCAGCTGTACACCAAAGTATTTCTTCATATTCTCTGCAATCACATCACATCGGGGTCGATTAGTTGAGGACCTAGAGGCCTACCTTCGGCTGTCAATCCCTGAGGACAGTTCCCCCCAGACATGATAGATGGCTGCCTGAAGGCTTTAGGAGACCCCTAGTATGCGACCTGATGGCCATACTTTGGTGCCCAAAAGCTCCCTGCCTGGTTAGCCGTATGAGGTGGGTTCATGACCCATTGCTGCTCAGCCTTATAAGTTTCAGGGGCTCTTTGCTGGAATCCTTGAATGCTTGGGATGTTACCAGGATGAGGTGGACGGTTGTTCCATGAATGCTCCCCTGAATAATCAACCAACGTATTGCACAAAGCTCCTTGAGGAGGAACCGAACCCATATGATAAGGTGGCTGTTCTAGCATAGGCTTCCCACTTGAAAAATTAGCAAAAGTAGGTGGAACCTGGTTCTATTGCTGCTCTCCTGCCATATTTCCAAATGGCCTGACCTGTGTAGCTCCGTAGCCCGTGGTTGAACCCACATTCCGAGCCTGCGTAGCCGCCTGTGTGTCAGCACCGTTAGCCGAAGCGTTCGGTCCCAGACACGGCAACCCCAAAAGCTCGATTGTTCCTGGTGGCCTCCTGGCTAAAGAACCCTGCCCAAACTGAAAGTTAGGTTAGCTTTCATGAAATACCCTAGGGTAACCTGTAAGATTAGCAGTAGGCATATTGGTATTTGAACAATTAGAGTTTGGTAATGGTACCTGCAACACTATGTTCGGCTGGACCATCTGATGTGGTCCTACCTGAATTTGTGGCATACCATATCTCACTTGATAATCTGAGGTATTACATGCCTGAGGCTGATTCGGCTGCCCCCATTGTCCTAGGTTAGCCGAACTGGCTGAGTTTCCAGTAGAGCCTTGCTTGGACTCTATCGATTGAGCCTGTTGTATCTCGTTATGAACCATGGGCTTGACATTTTCCGCCAGCTGTCTGGACATATGATACATAAGTTTGTTTAACCACGAGTCTATCTGTTGTTTGATGAATGAAGTTGTCAACACCACTGGTCGTGGATGACCGTGATCCTCTGTTGGTTCTCTGACCTTATCAACGGCTGGCGTAGCGTTCTGCGAAATAGGTGTTGCAGGAGATCCTTGGGACGAAAATGATGTTTCTCCTGGGGTTGTATTATCCCTAGCCTTTCTCCCTCCATTCTTCTTAGGTGGTTGAGACTCCATGTTTCCCAATTACTTTCCAAAACGCAAGTGAATACACCAACTATGATCCTGGCCAAGAGAGGTAAACCTTTCAATATGCTCACCTTCTTTGGTCCCACCGGGCGTGCCAAATTTGTCATTCGTGAAATTAATTCTAGCCGTAACTTTGGCTAAAAACATAATAACAATGATTCCCCTACTAGTCGATAATGTTAGGGAAGGGATTCTTTCTCCTAACTTGCGGGTTCCTAAACTACTCTACAGAGTGTTTAGTGTGAAAGGTGAGAAAAATGCTAAAGTAAATGAAGAATAAAAACTGAACCTAAAGAGATAAGAAATTGTGAGTTGTATTTGATTGATTGTGTCTTGAATTTCTGTTACAAATCATATTTATATGCAAAAAAACTATGAACTATATTAAAACTTCCCCTGTTAACCACTGACTCCTATTTTTCCGCAACTAAATACATCATGGTTAACAAAAGAAACTCAAACTCTAAATCATTACAATAACCAACGGCTAAACATGACTAATAACCACCCCTATATTATAGGCACGTCTTCATGTTCATCCAACTGGTTGTATTCCTCAACGTTCCTTCAACCCTCAAAACGGCAAACTTTTCAGCACTTTAAACTTCAAACGGTCCTTTTATCTAAATCCCCCTTTTATAGGCATATGTGTTTTCCACTCCTACAATGCAGGAATTTTAGTTGATCTTCAGCCAATTTATTAAGCTAATATACCTTCACATAATCCAATCGAAAATAAACTGAACCAACTCAATAACTAGCCGTTTCTTCTTTAAACACGTTTTAAATCGGCTACCAAATCTTTATTAATTCAGCTGCCATATATAACAGTAAATTCAGCTTTACTTTCGACTAGTATCTTTCGACTAATAAATTGGATTCGGCTATCCAGTAATTAACGGCTACCAAATGACTAATTTATTTTGTGGAGATAACAGCACTGTCACTGTAAAACCACTTTACACTGACATCCACTTATATTGTGCCATCTTTTAACACCCTGCTTTTTCGTTAAAGTAGTTTACATTAGCTTGTTTGGTTGTTTTCGTTTGTTTGGTCAAGTTAGAATTGTTGGTTAAGGGCAAAGTGGGATTTTTGGCTTAAAAGTCCCTTTCTGGAACATAAGCACGGCCATGCTTATGTCCAGCACGCCCATGTCGCATGTCTTGTGACTAGTTGAGTCACAAGCACGGTCGTGCTTGTTAGTGAGCACGGTCGTGCTCGAAGTGCGGACTGCGTCTCGTAGACTCTAAGTCCGGCACGACCGAGCTGAATGGATGCACGATTGTGCCACGTGTACAACTTGTATATATTGGCATTCTGGGAATGGCACGGTCGTGCTCTCGCATGGCACGACCGTGCTGACAATATTTTCCAGAAATTTAAATGGGCACGGCCGTGCTGAATGCAGTTTCCAGAATTTAATAATATACGAACAGCACGGCAGTGCTAGGGCCCGTGCACATACAAAAATTCAAAACTAGGAGCAGCACGGCCTATTCTTGGAACAGCACGGCCGTGCTATTTCCCGTGCCATACGCCAAACTCAAAATAACCTAGAAATCACAGCCAGAACATGCATAATATCTATACTAACGCTAAACTAATAGTTCCTAATAGTATTTATCACTAAAAAGCAACAAAACAGCAGCTATCATGCAGAAAATCAAAAGGGGTAAAATCAACCATAACCTAACCTATCCTAACACCAAATCAAACAAATTAAAGAGAAATAAGTGAGATTTTTACCTTGGAGAAATGAATAAGCAAGAAAGGAGGCTGAAATTTAGTGATTATGCGCAGTTTATGGGGGGGCACAGGGTGAGCAAGGACTGTGCTCAGCTCGTGCTTTGCCCCCTTCTTATATTCTGAACATCCTCGAGTGAGTGACACGGTCGTGCTCTCCTATTTTTCCAGATTTAATTTTCAGTTTAAAAAATAGGGAACACTTTTTAACTTGCAAACCTTCCCACACTTATTTCACTCATTGATTTTTAATTATCTAAAAATAAAAACAACTAAAAACACAACTAAAAAGAAAATAAATAAATAAATAAAATCAAAACGAAAGAATAAATAAAAAAATAAAAAAATGAAAAATACAGGTTGCCTCCTACGCAACGTGTTGTTTAACGTCACGAGCTTGACGACCTGTTATCTTAGAGAATTTGGTCAATCAGGTGGCTCTCCAAGTGCAAACTTAGCTTGTAAGGCATTGCCCCTTCTTAGTTTTCGGACCATGTGGTTTAAATTATTTGTCCTTTTTCCTTTTGGTGGATGAGCTTCAAAAGATGATGATATTTTTGCTTTCTCATCATCCACCAATATGTTAGGATCGTGCAAGACACGATTTTCTTTCATAGATCCCTGTCGCTTTAAATAACCAAAATTGTTAGAAATAACCACATTATCGGCAAAAGCAGAATAAATAAAAGGACTTTAAAAGTACTGGAATAGGGAAATCCTTATGCTAATTAGACTAATAAAGAACTTTAAAGAAATAAATACTAATAAAGCTTATGGAAGAAGATAATGAACGAAGAATAAAAAGAGCTTTAGAAATCAAGAGTAAAAGAGTCTAAAGCCGTGGTTTCACTTGTGCTTTCGATACCCCCTAAATCCTAGTTCTATCTGGTTTCAATATTCCTTTCTCTGATTACCGATCCCTCTAACTATTACTATCTTGTGGTTGTCAATCATTGATATTCTTTTCCTCGAACGGACTTACTGTTTGTCAGGCAGTAATTGCAAACGACGTGGAAAACAAAAAGAACTAAGAAGTTTGGAATAACCGGAAGGTAACAATCCCAGTACGATCACTATCAATTAATTATCCTCGTTTATCCTATAGATCTACCAAATTAATTGGGCTTGATAGCCAAAATATCAATCAATTGATTAAGATCATGCAAAGGATGGCTAATCCTAAACATGGAATAAAGAGCAATAAGATAAAACCAATCAAATAGTAACTTTGAAACTAAACAGAATTTGAATTAAAGCTAAGACAAAGCAAAAGGGATTTCTACTAACAAAAGATCCACCACAACTCTAGTGGTGAATTTAGCTACTCATAATGATAGAGAAAACCAAAATCAACAAAGGGAAACGCATCTTGAAGGATTGAAGAGGGAGAAGTTTTCTCCAACTTAATCCCCAGGTGTCAATCCTACTCTAGAAATCAAACTACAAAGATTATAAACTATAAATCCTAAAACTAAGAATAAAAGATGAAAAGAATGTACAAAGGCAAAGTTTACCAAAGGAGTCAAAGATACAGAAAAAGATAAGATCGTCATAGAGTGACATAGAGGGTCTCTATTTATAACATAAAATGTGGGTCGGGCTTTGAATTAGGTCTTCTGTTCCATTGGCATGGGCGTGCTCTTCACTTGGTACAGTCGTGCTCTTCACTCAGCACGGCCGTGCTCATTCCTATCAGGGCGTACCAACTTCGTAAAACAACGTTCTAGCACACAGGCTATTAGCACAGGCATGCTCTTTATATGGCACGGCTGTGCCAGCTTCTGTCAGGCCTTTCTTCTCTGAGGCACCCCTTTCTTCAATGTGGCATGGCCATGCTCTCGTGTGGCACGACCATGCTAAGTCTTCAGAGGTCAGCTTGCAGCATTTTTGTAAGGCTTTGTATGGTTGGATGACTTTAGAGGGTTGGCACGGGCGTGCTTGATAATGGCACGACCGTGCTAACATCAGAACTTTAGTATTCTGGCCAATTTAGCTCTAAAACCTTCTCTTTTCTTCAAAAGTCCATTAAACTGTCTCTAAACGTCAATTCTATCAAAAATCAAGTAAAAGGGTGAAATACAATAATACTTATCTCAAAATGTATCGAAATTCGACCCAAATATCCCATATAAAATGCACAGAATTGAGGTTCATCACATACTTGGTTGATTATGATGTTGAGACGATGCTTATATATGTATTTGTATGCTTATGATTGTTTCTATGCCATGATGTATGATCATATTATTTCTATCTCCATGCTATTGTGTTTACATGTTTCCTTATTCCTCGTTCTCTGTTTTCTTGTTTGGCATGTATGGCTTATGCAGAGGATGGCGAGCAGCCCGAAGAGGATTGACTCAGAGGAGCCATCACTCATAGTTAGGGCCTCCAGCTTAGTTGCTTTTATTTTATCTGTTTCAGTTTTACTCCAAGGATGTTTTCCGGAACGGTTGTACCAGCTCTGAATTGTGACATCGGGGTTAGGTTTGTTTTATGCTTATGTTTTCTTTATTCCTTTTTCTATATTGGTTTAATCTTTTTCTGCGTTGTTGAGAACTAGTTCATGTGGTACATTTTCTACCCGTGAACCTTTTTCTGAAAGGTTGCATGTTTTATTTTACATCTTTACTTATTTTATGTTTTTATAACATACAGGGTAGTTGGGTGTCACATTTATTGGTATCAGAGCAGGTCTGTCCTATTAGGCCATGGTATGAGTCTGTTGTGAGTCTGTTATGTGCTCATGTTTGTATTATCTATACTCGTTATAGGCAATGATGCTTTACGTTAAGAGCCTGTATCTTTTACCCACTCGGGTGCTACACACTCGTTTATATCGCATGATAGGGTCAAGAGTTTGAAATTGCCTGTTACCTTTCTTGAGTATGATCTGATTATTTCTACACCTGCAGACAAACCTGTTCTCACTTCTTATGCATGCAAGAACTGTCATATCGTTATTAATGGTAGAGCCTTTGTTGTTGATCTTGTATGCCTACATTTGAAAGACCTTGATGCTATTCTTGGCATGGACTGGTTATCTTCCAACCACGTCCTTCTGAACTGTTTTGATAAGACCTTAGTTTTTGGCACTCCTACGGAGTCTAAGGATCTGACCTTTCTTTCTGTCAACCAAGTAAAAGCTTCGATGAAAGACGAAGCCCAAGTATACATGATGTTAGCTTCCTTGGAACTAGAGAGCCCTCCTGATGTTGGAAGTGTGCCAGTTGTGTGGGATTTTCCTGAATTGTTTTCTGTGGATGTTTACAACTTACCCCCAGAGAGAGATGTTGACTTCTCCATAGATTTAGTGCCTGGCACCGGGCCAATCACCATAGCCCCTTATAGGATGTCACCTCTAGAGCTAGCCAAGTTGAAAGAAAAAAATAGGACCTAATGAAGAAGCAGTTCATTAGGCCTAGTGTGTCTCCTTGGGGAGCACCTGTGTTGTTGGTGAAGAAGAAGGATGGCAGTATGCGGTTGTGTGTCGACTATCGGCAACTCAACAAGGTGACCATTACGAATCAGTATCCTCTCCCTAGGATTGATGATCTTATGGACTAGTTGATAGGCGCTTGTGTCTTTTCTAAGATAGATTTGAGGTCAGGGTACCATCAGATTCAGGTTAAGTCTGAGGACATCCTGAAGACAGCATTCAGGACGCGATATGGTCGCTATGAGTACTTGGTTATGCCCTTTGGTGTGACCAATGCTCCTGCTGTGTTCATGGACTACATGAATAAGACCTTTCACCCTTACTTGAATAAGTTTGTGGTGGTGTTCATAGATGACATCTTAGTGTTCTCCAAGACCAAGGCGGAACATGAGTAGCACTTGAGGGTTGTTTTGTAGACCCTTAAGGAGAAGCAGTTTTACGCTAAGTTGTCTAAGTGTGAGTTCTGGTTAGAGGAAGTGAGATTTTTAGGGCATGTTATCTCTAAGGGTAGCATAGCAGTTGACCCAGCCAAAGTTGAGACGGTACTCCAGTGGGAGGCGTTGAAGTCAGTGACCGAGATTAGGAGTTTCTTGGGGTTAGCCGGGTACTAGAGGCGGTTTATAGAAGGCTTCTCTGAGATAGCTTTACCCTTAACCCGTCTCACCAAGAAAGGACAGTTGTTTGTGCGGGACTCTAAGTGTGAAGAGAGTTTCCAAACCCTTAAGGATAGGTTGACATCAGCACCAGTGTTAATTTTGCCAGACCCTAGTGAACCTTTCTTAGTTTACTGCGATGCTTCCAAGCAAGGTTTAGGTGGTGTGTTGATGCAGGATGGTAAGGTAGTGGTCTATGCCTCTAGGCAGTTGAAGACTCATGAGAAGAACTACCCTACCCATAACCTAGAGTTAGGAGCTGTGGTTTTTGCCTTAAAGATTTGGAGGCATTACCTTTATGAAGCGAGGTTTGACGTCTTTAGTGATCATTAGAGTCTGAAATACCTTTTTGACCAGAAGGACTTAAATACGAGGCGGCGTCGGTGGATGGAGTTCCTTAAGGATTATGATTTTGAGTTGACCTACCACCCAGGAAAGGCCAATGTAATGGCAGATGCCCTAAGTAGGAAAATCTTGCATGGCTTCGCTTTGATGGTTAGGGAGATGGATCTGATTGAGGAGTTTAAAGACCGTAGTTTAGCTTGTGAAGTTACTCCTAAGAGTATTAGGCTTGGAACCTTGAAGGTTACCAACAGTTTGATGGATAGGATTAGAGAGGGTCAGATGTCAGATAGGTTTCTCTTAGACCAGTCGGAATTGATTGCTCAGGGTAGAGACCTTAGCTTTAAGGATGGGAGTGACGGGATCTTGAGGTTTGAAGATAGAGTCTGTGTGCCGGATGTTCCAGAGCATAGGAAATTGATCCTTGAAGAAGGACATAGGAGAGGGTTGAGTGTGCACCCAGGTGCAACCAAGATGTATCAGGATCTTAAATGCATGTTTTGGTTGCCGAGGATGAAAAAGGATGTGGATGAGTTTGTGTACGCATGCTTAGTGTGCCAGAAAGCCAAGATAGAACACCAAAAGCCTTCAGGTAAGTTGCACCCTTTAAGCATCCCAGAATAGAAGTGGGATAGCATCTCCATGTATTTTGTGTCTGGACTCCCTAGGACTCCAACTGGTTTTGAGGCTATATGGGTTGTGGTGGATAGATTAACTAAGTCTTCCCATTTCATTCCGATGAATATGGAGTATCCTTTAGAGAAGTTGGCCAGGTTGTACATCAAAGAGATAGTTAGGCTTCATGGTGTACCCTCTAGCATAGTATCATATATAGACCCTAGATTTACCTCTAGTTTAGGGACAAAGCTTAGGCTAAGTTCAGCGTACCACCCACAGACTGATGGGCAGTCTGAGAGGACCATCCAGTCCTTAGAGGACTTGTTGAGGGCTAGTGTGTTAGAACAGTCAGGCAGTTGAGACAAGTTTTTGCCCCTGATAGAGTTCACCTATAACAACAGCTTCCATTCCAGTATTGGGATGGCACCTTATGAGGCTCTATATGGGAGGAGATGTAGGACACCCTTGTGTTGGAATGAACCTGGTGATAATGTGGTGCTAAGACCAGAAATAGTACAAGAAACAACAGAAAAGATAAGGATGATTCAGGAAAAGATGAGAGTGGCACAAAGTAGGCAAAAGATCTACCATGACAAAAGGAGGAAGGCGCTCAAATTCCAGGAAGGTGATCATGTATTCTTGAGAGTTACCCCGACAACTGGGGTTGGTAGAGTGATGAAAGCAAGGAAACTTAATCCTAGATTCATTGGTTCTTACCAAATCTTAAAGAGAGTCAGTGAAGTCGCCTACCAAATAGCCTTACCACCCTTCTTGTCCAACCTTCATAGTTTTTTTCATGTGTCTCAACTCAGAAAGTATGTCCATGACCCTAGTCACGTGATAGTACCCGACGCGATACAGTTGAAGGAGAACTTGACTTTTGAGGTATTACCCCTTCGAGTCGAAGGTAGGAGGGTGAAGCAACTAAGAGGCAAGGAGATTCCTTTGGTCAAAGTCGTTTGGAGCGGGGCTACTGAAGAAAGTGCTACGTGGAAGCTGGAGAGGAAGATGATGGAAGCATACCCACACCTTTTCAATCGAGGTGAGTAGAAATTTCAAGGACAAAATTTTATAAGGTGGTGGAATTGTAACACCTTACTTTTTCGTTAAAGTACTTTATATAAGTTTTGTTTGGTCAAGTTAGAATTATTGCTTAAGGGCTAAGTGGGATTTTTGGCTTAAAAGTCTCTTTCTGGACAATAAGCACAGTCATGCTTATGTCCAGCACGCCCGTGCTTGACCGTGTGTCTTGTGACCAGTTGAGTCACAAGCACGGCCATGCTTGTTAGTGAGCATAGTCGTGCTCGAAGTGCGGACCGCGTCTCGAAGACGCTAAGTCCGGCACGATCATGCTGAAGGGATGCACGGCAGTGCCACGCGTACAGATTGTATATATTGGCACAGAAACCGAGGGTTGTGTTTTTAACCCTTATTTGGTGGTTGCTACTACCCTAGTGCGGCCAGACCTATCCCATTCCCTATCTCCATCAAACTCAGTGCATTATTGGAGTTTTGGAGACTTTTGGGAAGCTTTTGTTCGTCTGTGCCAGTTGTATAGGTAATGTCCCTTCCCTTTCTTGGTTTCCTTTCTTGTATATTTGATTGGAAATTGATTTGGTTTATGTTTTAATTGACCAAGGCTTGGATTCCGACTGAGCCGCTCGAGGGGACGTGACCGGTTTGCTGTCTGGGACTATCGTTGTTGGAACCTTCGAACCAGGTATGGGGAGAAGGACAATGTAACCACTAAATGTGACACCCACTACCCCACATATAATAAAACATGAATAAAATCATAATGTCTTTAAAAAAAATTAATAATTATAATAAAAACATATCCTCAAGGGTAATGTGCATCACATCATCTATAACGTAAAACATAGGAATCTGAAATAATCAAAATCCTTTGAAAACAAACTGCGGAAAACATAAATAATAAACTTAACCCAAGTCCCGATGTCACATATCAGAGCTGGTATACATATACCGATAATACGTCGGAATAAAACCGAATAACATAAATCATAAATCCTAACTACTGAGAGAGATCTCCTCGGGATCACTCCTCATCAGCATGCTCACCCTCCTCTGCATATACCACAACATATGCACAAGAATGACAAAGAGAGGGGTAAGAAACACAATCATGAATATATGTAAACGGAATGGAATAGTAATTAAGATGGCATACAACATACATCAATCAACACAGATATAATCAATATATATCAAGGATGCATGTTAATGCGAATGCAACATCAATACTCCGTATGCATGTGGCCAACAACTCTAACTCTGGAAAGACGATTAGGAGTACATGTCCGGTTATCAACGTGGATGATATGCCAGACCATGGGCCATCCCCGAACACTCTCACTAATCCTGATAACGTATAGTGGCTAGTCAGGGTACTCAAGCTTATTCATTAAGTCATTCCGACAAGAGGTAGCTAGCCCATGTCACCTGGAACTTCCATACCCAATGTACCCGCAAGGCCGGGATAACACCCATCGTGGCCTCCACTATCGGGATTCATCGTTTGCTTTCCACCCAACATATCAACGTCAACTTATGATGCATGCTATGTGCAACAACATGTAAACACATGTCCAACCATCCACCATCATAATCAATCACATTGATTATCAACAATGACCATCAACGATGATCATCAATCAACTAGGCGCTAACCATTGTTATTGCCTTTATTAACATTGTCAATATTATCATCATAATCAATCACATTGATTATCAACAATGACCATCAACGATGATCATCAAACAACTAGGCGCTAACCATCATTATTGCCTTTATCAACATTGCCAATATTATCATATCGTCATTATTAATATTAACGTTCTTTTCTATATTATCAACCTTGAATTGTGATCTCACAGTCTTTTTCAAATTACCCTATTCATTTCTTCTTCACAACAGAATCTGGGTGAGAAACCCAGATTCGCTAGGCGAATCGTGGCTCGTGAGGCGAGCCCGAGAGCTCCTAAACAGGTTCTCAGATTCGCTAGGCGAATCGTGGCTCGCGAGGCGAGCCCGAGAGCCCCAATATGTGGTTCTCTCATTCGCCTCGCGGATTACAATCCGCTAGGCGAATTACGTCAGACCACGAATGGTCTCTTTGTCTCGCCTCGCGAATGGCTATTTGCCAGGCGAATCATGACAGACGTGGGAATCTTAAGAATTTCTCTAAGTTATCCGTATACCTATCATCCCATCTCTCAAGGATCATTCCTATGGATTTCCAAGACTAATCCAATATTATCAATCTCACCTCTCATAACAACTCATCATTATGGGGTGCCAAACATCCTAAAGCTATGTTCGTTTACTAATCCTATTTTCTTCATTGTAACGCACATCATCATCAAGTCATCATTATCAATGCACATTATAAAATCTCATCAATGCATATCGTATCTATATTCATACTATTCATCGCACATCATAATATTTCAATCATATCATCAAGGCAAACACCTATAATCATAATCATAGAACCATAAACATATATATTTATAAAATATTCACATAGGCATATACATGGCATATACATAACATACACATAATTACACTCATAGCATATACATAGGCATTTACAATGCACATAGACAAACATATGGGGGTCATGGGTTAACCCCTTCATCTTAACCTATCCCAAAACCCACATACTCATGATCTATTTCTTCCCCCTATACCTGGTATGACGATCACAATGAACAAAGGAAGAGAAAAAGGGTCCGGAAAGATTGCGTCTCACGAACACTCGATCTCACGACACTTGATTTCACGATCACAGCCCCAAAAGGTTCTAGAGCAGCAGCGAGGAAGAGGGATTGTGATGGCAGTGATGCTCTTCAAGCGAAGGAGGCGAAGAACGATGAACAATGGTGCAATCTCCTTCAAGAATCCTAAGAAAGGGTTTAGAAATCCTTGTTTGGAGAAGAAGAGGCAGTTTCTAAGAGTAATTCGACTTAGAAAATAGGTTTAGGTCAAGTCTTATGGTAAAAACATGAGTTAGGGTCATTATGGGCTGATTAGAAGCCCAAAAACACGATTTTGTTGCGCGCATATTCGCTAAGCGAATACATTTTCGCTAGGCGAACCAGAGAGCTGCAAGAATCTGTCTGTCATATTCGCTAGGCTAAGTTCCTTCGCTACGCAAAAATATAGAAGCCGAATTTGGCCCTGACACCTGAAATAAGACTTGTAGATAATTTTCTAAGCTTTCCAACGCATCCAAGATCACCTCAATCGGATGTCTAGAACTCAAGATATGAACAAAACCGTAAAATAGGTTTCTTGGACTTGAATGCATTGACCATTCCTTAAGGCTAAACTACCCCAACTATGAACTTCGACATCAAGAACAATCATAAACAACATATATACAACATATACAAGCAAATATTAACACATATAAGCATAGTGTAAAAAAAACATGGTGTTACACTAGCCAGTGGGGGTAGTGTAAGATGAGGGGTTTCCATGACCCTGAAGTTAATTGTATGTTGTTTGTTTAACATGCCCGTTGCTATAAATGTTTGTTGTCATTAATAACATGTTTCTGATTAAATTCGATATGTCGATGTTATATGCATTGCTTGTTATGTTGGTACCATGATAGTATGGTTGTACTGGTATGTTTATATCATAATTATTGTTGAGATGTTGTTATATGATGTTGATGGCTGAATGGTTGTTGTTGTGATGAACTTGCTGATATAACCCTTAATTGGTTAGATAGGACTTTAATTGGTCAAATAATAAAGGTACTGTTGTTTCCCAACAATATTCATAAGGCATAAATTAGTAAAAGGTGAGGATTTTATGTTGATGGTTTAGTCAAGAACCTTAGGAATGATTTTTGAGAGTGTTAGGGTTTTGGTTAAAGAAATATGTGTTGAACTCTGCCCAGAACAGTACTGCCATGCGATAAGCACGGCCATGCTGAACAGGGAGCAGGCCCGTGCTCCTAGTTTGAATTCCAGACAATGGCCATGCTTTAAGCACGGCCGTGCAGCATAGGAGCACGACCGTGCACCAGTGCTGCACGGCCGTGCATAACAGGAAGCACGACCGTGCAGCTGAGCACGGGTGTGCATGAAAGGAAACACGCCCATGCTTCATTTAAGTGGCAGCATGCCCGTGCTGGGGTTGAGCACGCCCGTGCTAACCCCTCTGGACAGAATCTGAGATTAAAGGTTTAATAGGGTTTTTAACCCCCAATGTCCCCAGTAATGGTAGAATAATACACCAATCAAATGATGAAATTAGATAACTTAATTATATATTAATTAAGACGTTGAGAAACGATGAGTTGGTTAAGTCGGTGTTCAAGGGGTTACCGCACGATGATGGACTTGGATGCCTTTAGTGGTCCAATGTTATGATGATATAATTGGGTGCCTTTAGTGGCCCAATGTTGAGAATGATATTCTTGGGTGCTTTCGGTGGCCCGAGCAGAGGTGGCAGTTGCCGTTGTTTGTTGTTGTGTTCATGCATCACATTGGAGATGTTAGTTGGGGGAAGTTCAACATAGGGGAGGTCGTCCAAGAGTACGACGATCTGGCCATCCACGGTAGGTTCACCCAAGGTTTAGTGAATCGTGGCCCCCCGTGATGAGCCATCCATAGTTTGATGCGTTGGCTATCCAAGGGGTTCATCCATGGTTTGGTGGACTGCCGATGTTGGTGCCTTTAGTGGCCAATGCGGATATGTAACTCCAAAGTTGCTCTTCCTGAGATAGTTGGATCCACATGCATTGATGGAGTAGCGGAGGAGTGTTGCATTGCATCACATAGCATACTTGGTTGATTATGATGCTGAGATGATGCTTATATATGTATTTGTATGCTTATGATTGTTGTTATGCCATGATGTATGATCATCTTATTTCTATCACCATGATGTTGTGTTTACATGTTTCCTTACTCCCCATTCTCTGTTTTCTTATTTGGCATGTATGGCTTATGCAGAGGATGGCGAGCAGCCCGGAGAGGAGTGACTCTGAGGAGCCACCACTCATAGTTAGGGCCTCCAACTTAGTTGCTTTTATTTTATTTGTTTCAGTTGTACTCCGAGGATGTTTTCCGGAACGGTTGTACCAGCTCTGAATTGTGACATCAGGGTTGGATTTGTTTTATGCTTATGTTTTTTTTATTCCTTTTTCTATATTGGTTTAATCTTTTTCAGCGTTGTTGAGAAGTAGTTTATGTAGTACCTTTTCTACCCGTGAACCTTTTTATAAATGAGGCCAAATATTAAAAGTATTTGTAGGAGGGTTAATCCAAAGATCCCCTTCCTTCCACCCATGTTTATATTCACAATCTATCAAAATTAAACTCTTAAAATTTTATACAGTACAATATTGTACTTTTATTATAACATATTTGATTTGATGTCAAATAATTTCCCCCGCTTCAAAGTTGTGTCATTGGCAGAAAGAACGAATTTATTTTATTTTTTAACTAATGTACAAACCACATTGAAGATGTTAATCCTTTTTCTTCCCTATCTAATAATGAAAGTCACGTTAATATGGTAGAAAGAAAATTGCCCAGAGCAAAGTGTTTAACTTCTACAATAACATACATGGTATCGTGAACTTATTCTTTGAGAAATATGCTCCTAAAAAGATTGCGAAGTTGATTTTTCATAAGGAGGGTTTTACGATACTCGGCCTAAGTTAGTGAGCACCAGTGTAGATGACCTTCATTCACTTGTTTTGCACTGTTTATAAATGAGGCCAAATATTAAAATTATTTGTAGGAGTCATGGCCAGTCCCTCACCACCGTTGTTGTTGTCTCTCCTCCCTTCCCCCACCGCGAACAACTACCATGGAGTTCGATTCTGCCAAATTCACAGCATATCCGGTGCTTAGTCCGAAATCGAAGGACGGCCGCCACGTGACCACCTTCGCAACCCAGCTCCACCACGCGCGAAGCAACTTCAACTCAAACCAAATCCGCCACCCAACTTCTCCACTATGTGCGCCTAGCTCCATCCAGCCACCTATGCACACCACTCACTGTAGATCCGCCTCCACCACACCAGATTCACAATGCCGCCTCACCTGAACGTTGCCTGTTGTGCGACAAGGGAACACCGACCTTGTCCACCATGTGCGGCCCCTCGTCAAATCCTCACACGTCCCCACTATTGTTGTCTCCTCCCTGTTCGTGAACTCGATCCACCATCACACTTTTAGTTTCAGGAAATCCAGTTTCCCTCTTCACCTCTACCACCTTCCACCTCTCACCATTGGAAACGCGAGCCACCATCTAAAACAAACGTAGGGCCAGATCTAGGGAAGACCACTATGTAAATATCGTCGTTCAGTCCGACTGACCACCCTCCACTTCGATCTTGTCGAAGTCGATCACCTCCAGTCCGACCTCCCGTTGCGACAGCCCAGGTTCAGGTGAAGGAAGTGAAGAACAAAAAGGAGATAAGGGACCAAGTTGCAAATTCCTTTTTTTAGAGTGATGTGTTTGCAAATACAATTTTACACATGTAAATTGGAACCTCTGCTGCTAGCTATAAAATCTCAACCATCCATTTCTTTTTCTTTTTTCTGTTTTTTTTTAACTACCGTCTGATTAACAGTGAACACTGATGCGCACTAACTTAGGTTGAGTACCATAAAATCCTGCTTTTTCTAAAAGGAAAAATTACATTTCTCGCAATCTTTCTTTTTACTTCTTTGCCATCTTCCTTTATTTTCCTTTCCCATGATTTATGTTTGTAAAATGCTACAGTGTACAGAAGTTGTTTTACCACAGATATACAAATATATCAGAGTTACTATGAAAATTGTCTTTTATTTTCTCTCACCCATGTATGTTTATGGAAAACTTGATTGGTTAGTTATAATTCGTCAATTTTGGTATCAAAAAATTCGTACCATATAACCTTATTCTTTTCATTTTTATAGAACTTTCAATTGTTGAGTAAATCTTAGTGCTTTCAACCTTTTTGTGTTTGAATTGTATAAAACCTTGTATCTTTGAATGGACACCCAGACAAAAAAATTGGCACTTAACAATGAAAGTACGTTTGATTTGTAAAAAAATAAAGGATTGGACAGTACAAGAGTGTTTGTTCCATGTTTCATTCAAAAAATGATCACGGAACAGGATAAAATAAAAGACAAAGGACAGCACAAAAACTCATATTTTTGTCCCTCACCAAACCATGGGACAAAAAGGTATCCCAAAAACAAATTATTTAAAAGATAAAAATGGTCACTTTTTTTCTCAATAAATAAATAAATACTCTCTCTCTTTCTCTCTCTACGCAAAACCTTATATATAGCACGTGTGCTTAGTATTTTATACGTAATATATGTTAGGTATAATTAACATTATATATAAATAAAATATATTATTATTATATAACATAATATTATATATATTATTATGCATTATATATAATACTTATTTAATATATTATTATATATTATATATATATATAATATTTATTTAATATAATATTATAAATTATATAATATTATATATTATAAAGGGTATTTAAGTAAATTTTATATTGTTATACTTGTGCTGTCCATTATCCACCAAACAGTATACAGGACAAAGAGTTGTGCTGTGACTCAAGTATTTGTCTTGTATTGTTCATCTTGTCCTATACCTCAATGCAAACGAACGCACCCAACTAAACCATCATTTTGGTCCCCGGATTCAGCCCCCGAAAGCAATTAAATTATGAAAAAGTCTTTCAATGTTAATATTGTTAGTCAAGTTAGTCACTCAATGTTAATTTCGTTAGTCAAGTTGGCCCCTGAGTGGGGTGATGGCAGGGACAAACTTGATTAACGAAATTAATATTGAGGAACTTTTTGATAATTTAAATGCTTTCAGATACTAAACTGATAACGTTTCACATATTCAGGGAACAAAATAATGGTTTATTCATTAAAAAAAAAAAAAAAAAAACTCTGTCACGTTTTTCCGAATAAACACCTTGAGGTTGATTTCGGTTTCCATACCCCACCATATTTTTGGCGCTTCAAGCTCCTGAACTCGAGTTAGTATCTATTTGGAGTTTTGTGGAGTTTGTACCATATGCGACAAGTAGATTTTTTTTTTAAAACAAAAAGGATTGAAGTGCAAAAGCATCATAATAGGAGCAATATCCCGACTAGGTTGGTACCTCAAACCCCTAACAATCATTTGCAGCCCTTCAACAATTTAGTCATGAGAAAGGAAAAAATAAACAAAGCAAACATGAGGGGACATCTAGGGGTTCTCAATCCACCAACCCATTTTGACTCGCCCCCGCTTAAGCCACCAAGAAGGCGAGTTAGAGGCGGGGCGGGGTGGGCTCGCCAACCCATTTTCGATTTTTATGTCTAATTTCTATCCTTTATAGTTGTTTCTTTTATTTTTTTATTATTTTTTGGCTGGTCAACACGCCAACCCGTCAACCTATTTTTCTAATTTTTTTTGTTTTTTGCGGGCCAACCCGCCAACCTACCACTAAATGGGGTGGGTTAAGAGTCTAACACATTTTGTTCAAGTGGGTCAACCAGCCCCGCCCCGTTTTAGGCGGGTCAATGGCGGGGCGGGTTGGCCCGTTTTGCCACCCCTAGGGACATTAACCAAAACCCATGAAGAATCATCTAAATCTGTAATTAGGAAGACTAATCCTATCTTTAAAAAAGTCTTCCCTAATAAAATTTGGAATAGAATTCCACCATTCTAGACCACTAATGGAAATACCATAATTGGCTAGCCTATCAGCATAACAATTAGCTTCCCTAAAAACATGTGAATAAACAAAATGCATCCTCTTTGTAATAGATATCACATTCAACCATCTATTCCTTAATCTCCACGGCATTATGGAAGGAGAAGAAAAAGCCAAGAGTGCTAATTTTGAGTCACACTCCAACCAGAGATAAAGCCATCCATTCTCAAAAGCCTTTTCAATTGCAATAATGATTCCCATCAACTCAGCATACAAAGCAAAGGATGAAACAATATGAAAAGAAAAGCAACCCAAAGATGCAGAATTTCGGTCTCTGAATATGCCTCCACATGCTGCTAAACCAGGGAAACTTTTGGCTGCTCCATCAGTGTTACATTTAATCTAATGAAAGCTAGGAGACTTCCAAACTACCTCCAAAATAGAAGAAGCTTTGGGAGGCCGAGGATCAACAAAGAAATTCACCAAAATCCTTCTGTCTGCTACTGCTAAGGATGAGGTGCCAACAGATAATCTTCCAGCAAGAGAGACATTCGCTTTGATTAAGCAAATAGCAGCAGCTGTACAAATCTTTCTATTCTCAAATCTTGCTTGATTCCTACTAAACCAAATAAACCAAACTGTATTTGCAAATCCATAAATTAATATGTCATAAATTTGAGGATGCCAATGCTGCTGCAACTTAGAAAGAATAGTCAGCATAGAACCAGAATTAAACTGAAAAGAGAAGCAGCTACCAAGCCAAGACATAACAGTTTAGCAAAAACACAGTAAAAAATAAATGAGCAGCTGTCTCATAGTTTGATCCACAAAGACTACACATAGATACCACATTGCAGCCTCTAGACCAAAGATTTTCATCAGTAGGGACTTTGTTATGCAAAATCCTCCATATCAGAAATGAATTCGATGGAGGAACAACATTGCTCCAAATTACCTTTCCCCAAGGAACAACATTTCTGATATCAGTAACAAAAGAGTATGCTTCCTTTAGTGAGAGAGTACCTGAGTCATTGTCACTCCAAATCAAAGCATCACTAACAGGATCAAGAGGAATAACAAATTCATTCAACTCTTGAGCAATAATTGGGGAAATGTTGATAATTAAAGATGGAACAATCCATTGACCAGAATCGATGAAGTCCTTCACTTTTGCTTGGAATATAGAGTGCAATTTTGATGGAATGTTCAACAAAATCATCAACTGGTTGAGAAAGCCATCTGTCCCTCCAAAATTTTATTGTTGAGCCATCACCTAACATCCATCTACAATGAGCCAAGACAGAATTGATGCAAGATTTTAGACCAAGCCAAATTGATGAAGCTATATGCTGCTGGATAGGATGCTTCTTAAGAAAAACTCTTGCTCGAATCAAAGCAGCCCACTTATTAGATGAGACCAATTCCCAGCATAGCTTAAGCATTGATGCCTTATTAATTGCTTTAATAGACTTCAATCCAAGACCACCTGTCTCCTTAGATGAACAAATTGTCGACCAAGAAACAGTCACAGTTTTCTTAGAATCAATGCTGCCAGATCATATGAAATTCCTCATCCATTTGTCAATTATATTTAATAAAGAGACTGGTCAAGCATAAACATGGAAAGAGTATAGAAGCATACTATGAATGACATATTGCACTAATTGAACTCTACCCATTATAGACAAAATATGGCCCTTCCAGGTAGATAACTTCAGCTTTATCCTGTCTGCAATTGGCTAAAGATGATGCTTCCTTGGTTTTCCTTTGAACAAGGGGACTCCAAGATACATAAATGGCAAATGACCAGTATTGAAACCAAGAATATTTGCCAAATCTGCCAATCTATTATGATGGATTGATCCATGATAAAATTTAGATTTCTCACAACTGATAAACTGTCCAGATGCTTCACTATATTTGTTGAAAAGATTCATCAAGTGCTCCATATTTCTCTTTGTTCCATTGCAAAAAATCATAATGTCATCAGTATACAAAACATGGCTAGGTACCTTATATCCTCTAGGACTAGCCATCAATTGAAGCTTCCCTTTATGAACCAAATTAGATATAGCCCTGCTAAGCACATCTTCAACTAGACAAAAAAGAATAGGAGATAGTGGATCTCCCTGTCTAACACCCCTTTTACATGAAAATAGCCAATAGAATGTCCATTGACTAAAACTGATAACTTGGCAGATAATAGAATTGTTTTTATCCAACTACAAAATTTGGAATCAAAACCAAAGGAGTTTAGGACCTTAAGTAAAAAACTCCAGTCCATAGTGTCAAATGCCTTTTTGATATCAATTTTTAAAGCAACATTCCGCCCAAAACTTCTTTTATCAAGAAGATTAATTGCTTCAGATGCTACACAAATACAATCAGAAATTTGTCTACCTTTGATGAAACCTCTTTGATTTTCAGAAATAATTTTAGGAGCTGCACTAGCTAACCTTGTAGCTAGAACCTTTGTAATTATTTTGATTTGGAAATTAGCAAGGGCAATAGGTCTGAACTGTCCTATAGAATCAACATTTGGAGACTTTGGAATCAATACTATAGAGATGGAATTCAGATTGGGAGGAAGCCAACCTTGCATAAAGAACAGCTTTACTGCATTATAAACATCTCTTCCTACGATGTCCCAAAACTTCTGATAAAAGAAACCAGTAAACCCATCAGGACCAGGAGCACCATCTGGATTCATTTTAAAAACTGCAGACTTTACCTCTTCCCAAGTTGGCACACTAGTAAGCATCATATTGTCTGCTGAACTAATCTCTGGAATACTCATCTCGTTAATCAAACCATTATCAATACATGAGTTTTCAGAAGCAAATAAATTGGTATAGAAATCCAAAATGTGAGCCTCAATGTATGCAGGAGATTCAAAAATGAAGTCACCATTCGTCAGCATTGTTATTCTCTTGGTAGCATGTCTAATTTTGGTTACCTTGTGGAAAAAAGATGTATTCATAGCTCCATGAGTATGCCAATTCAACCTAGACTTCTCCTTCCAAAACTGTTCTTGAATAGAAAGAGCTCTATGCAATTCATTTTGAGCTAATTTTTCTTGAACCAGTAAATCTTCAGTCTGACCAGAGTTTTTAATTTGATCTTGTATCCCTTCAAGATTCTACACAGCTTGATCCACAGCCTTATGAACATCACCAAAGTTGTTTCTATTCCAAGCTTTTAAAATCAATTTAAGATTTTTAAGCTTCTGAGACAGAATGTAATAGGACAACCATCAATTGGCTAATTCCAAGAATTAGCAATGATATCATAATAATCCTTATGCGACAAGTAGATTATTTTAATAATGGATTATATGTAAAATTGATTATTATTTTAATTGATTATGATAGAATTGATTTGTATGTGGATACATTTATTGAAAAACAATTTTAAAATAATCTGTTTCGTTTGGATTTTGTAGAAAAATCACTTTTTATATAGTGAAGTTACAAAGATAATTGTATGAAGTTGTTTATTTAGATTAATAATATTTGATTTTTATTATATATAAGTTTTTTTTAATTACAATATTTTTATCTTGTTCATTGGTGCTTTTGCAGCTGCTATTAGATTGTATGATGACTTGAGACAGATTGGATATATTGAGCCAGAAGAAGTGAGTATGCTGGAATATCCAGGTTATGAAGATGTTATTGGCTTAAATTTATTTTTGTTAGTATAGAATAATACTGCATTAAAATTCTCTTAGTGTTGTATCGGTTTGATTTCACAAGTTTAATAAAAAATAATGGTGGTGATGGTGGTTTCTATTTGTCTAATCTACAAAGATCTTATGTTAGTTGAATGATTTTAAAACTTGTAACCATAGGGATGTCTGCTATTTTATATAACTTATTTATCACAGATGTTGTAATTTTTCTGCTGCTATAGGAATAATGGTGACTGGTCAGGCAAACACTCTTTCTGATGTACATTGTTACAATAAGGCCATTGGCTTTGAAGGGTATTTATTTGAAACTACAGGGTTTGACACTTACCAAACACAGGATTGGAAACGAACAGTTGTTTAGAAGAAACAGCTTACAAAAATAAGTTGAATGCACAAAATTTGATATGGCAAGGAACAATGTATTTTGGGAAGAAAAATGTGGTACTTTGATTTCATCTTATGAGGCAAACGTATCAGCTTTCCTAAACTTACCATTTTTTTTATTCTTACAGCTATTTTTCAAAAATTTTAATCCCATCCAAAAAACCACTCTATCAGCTGAAATTAAACTTTTAGTCACAATGCACTGAGTCTGGGTAAGATATTAAAGTTCTTATCCTCGTATTCGTGTTTTAGAAAAACCCTCATACTTGTCTTGATATCTGTGTGGACAGAAAATAGTATCTTTAATATTCCTTTCTATCTCTGAATATTTATATACCCAAAGCTGGACTCATTACTCATGTTTTAATTAAATAAAATATATTATTCCTTTAACTGTTTTTTTATCAAATTAATAAAACAATAATCATATTTGAATATTAAAATTAACTATGAAAAATCAATAAAACAAAGAGTATTAGTTAAAAATATAACTCGATTAAAAATAATATCCAAAGATCTTTCAAATTTTATTTATAAAACATAATAAATAGAACAATTCAAATCCAACATATAATTATAGTTAAATACAAAAAATATTAATTAAATATGTGGGTATACGATGATTACCTAGACCTGTCTTCGTCTCTATTTAACGATTAAACCCCTACTATTATAGGTAATTTTTGTTGTTATCCATTGGGTCTGGATTCAATTGTTAATCCTTATCCAATATTTAATAACATTATCCAAAATAAAAATATTCATCTCTCTACTTTTTATCACACTTTTTTACATCTAAATCTTAACTACTAATTATTTATCTATTATTGTTTCCAAGGCAAAAGTAATTTGATCAATATTTATAAAATGTGTAAAAATGATGTAAAAAAAATAGGATGCAAATATACTTGTTGTATAAAAGACAAAAATCCCACTATTTAATAGTTAAAAGATGAGAAGTGTTAATTGAACCATAAACATAAAAGAAAGCAGCACATTAATTGGTGGTGCGTGTACAACATGGTCAAACAACAAAAGGCACGATATAATACACTCACAAGAGTCACTCAAAATGGGTCAACTGGAAATTTAATTATTTGATTGAGATTATTCTCACCATAAAAGTGAAAAAAGCATGGTTCCATATTTTTTTTTAAAATAGTTATATGAGAAAAGTTTTTGATTAACGCAATTTTCAAACGTAATCCTATAATGATGAATATAAAACAACCAAACACTGATTCATTGAAAGAGTAATCTCATGTCAAGCAACTTCGGCTTTGCCGGAATTGCAAAATGCCCAAGTACAATTGATAACAAAGCCATGTCACCTTATATCGATGTTGTTGGTGGACCAGTCCAAAACCAAGAGTTTGAAATTATTATTATATATATATTTTTCTAAAACTCATAACTACTCATAACTTCATAAGTCATAATGCACACACATACAGCGTACGCTCTCTCTTCTCTATTTTTGTTTTTGTTTTTTCTAGTCTTCCTTATGTTGATTTCACCTTTCCTTTTACTTTATTAACCTTTAGCCTTTTATGGAACTAACTGTACACAAGAAGTGCAGATAGAACCTACTACAGCAGACCATTTCTCTCATCAAAAAATCAACGCCACTGATCCCCTTGCTACCCCACTAATTCCTAACAAACACTTCCTTGCATTTATTTCTTTCAGTGAAGCTTAATTATACCAACAATTTTTCTATGTAGCTCCTACTCCAAGAAAGTCAATAAATGGCATGTGAATCTTGTCACTCATGTTTTCACTTCCCCCAGAAATTGAGAGATTGGTGGTCCTGTTGGTAGCAACTGACTCAGATACTGAAACTTCTGAGTTTGAATCTGAATAATTGGATTGGTCCACCACACCCTTGAGCTTTCCCATGGGTCCAATCTCACATGAACCTTTCCAAGCACCAAAAAACTTGTCAAAACCCACATCTCCGGTTAATATCTTCCTTTCTCCAGATAAACCTGCAAGGAGCACAAATATAAACGTTAAGATATAATATAAATTAAGACAGGAGAGAAAAAAAAAGGAATTATATTTTTTTCAAACTAGTTAATTAATTGGACAACTTCTCGCAAAATCTGCTCATAAACTATAAGGTGTCACCAGAAATCATTCCAATAAATTATTCAAATCACATTTCTAGAAAATAAAAAATGATATATAGACACATAATTTCATAGGCCAAATGGAGGACCACAAAGCATACCCATTTGAGATCCATGGGCTTGGTGATTCTGAACTGGACCCGGATTATAAAAAGGCCTAAAAATTGGTCTGCCTGAAGAAGGAGTGAGGGAGAGGTTGGTGCATGTCGAGGCAGATTCATCTATGGTGCTTGAGGTGGTTGATTCACTAGCTGCATTGTTTGATAGACTCAAATTCAAACACTTTGGAAGGTTTAAGGTCAGATTTCTCCTTCTATAGTGACTTGACTTCTCCCTCTGATTTCTAGCCATGATAACATGCCAATGGTTCTTGACTGCATTGTCTGTCCTACCAAGAAAGAGCCTAGAAATCATAGCCCATTTATTACCGTACAATTTATGAGCAGCCAAGAGCTTGGCCTCTTCTTCTTTAGTGAAAGCCCTTCTATTAATCCTAGGATCTAGCTGATTAAACCACCTCAATCTGCAACTTTTGCCTACAATTAGAATACATCACAAGAAAAAGCAGGTTAGATTTCTCCAAAACAATGCACTTCAAAATAGAAAAAATAGTCAAATATATCCATGACAAATATCTAGCTACACAGAGATATATAAAAAAAAAAAAACTGTAAAATTCGAAAAAAAAAAAAGTATTTTAAAAAATATAATGTTTCTGGCATTTTCCTAGAAATAGGTTCTGGATTACCTGATCTTCCATCAAGATGCTCAGCAATTGAGTTCCAGTTTTGAGGACCAAATTGAGCAACAAGTTCTTTGAGTTTGGCATCTTCAGCTGGCCTCCAGTGACCTCTAGCACAAAGTTTAGTTTTCCCCTCAGCTTTAGAACTCTTAGCTTCAACTTCTTCAGCAAGTGTCAAAGACAAGCTGTTATTTTCAACCCCATCATCCCCTTCAGGTTGACCCATCACCTCAAAAGTGTTAGGCAGAAGAGGTTGTTGGGGACCCAGAAGAGAAAAAGAAGAAGGAACTGGAGCTATGTTCAGGTCTCCACAGAAACCATAACCACCATTGATGAGGTGTTGTGAACTCATGGAGACTGCAAAGAAAAAACAGAAAAGAAAATCCAAAAAGGTTTGAACTTTGAATACAAAAAATGGGTTCTTTCACAGATACTGGAAGGGGAGAAAAGCATAAAAATTGTTAAGAAAAGAGTTTGTTAGGTAAATGAAGGATAAGAAAATCAAAAGGCAAAGAGATTCAATGACATTGTATAATCCCTCTCTCTTACAACCATGGGTAAGTCACAAAAGAAGAGAGAGGGAGAAAAATGGGAGATGCAGTGAATAATGGATTTGAGTTACAAGAGTAAGAAAGAAGGACGAACAACGTTTTAAAGAAGAGGAGTTAGCAAATAAAAAATAGGATTTTTATTTTTTTTGTCGAAACTTGAAAGCAGGAGAGAGAAAAAAAGAAAAAAACACACTTTAGAGCAATAACAAAAAGGTGAGAAAATAGTAGAGCCCACACGATTCTGTTCACTATGTTTTGTTCTTTTCTCTCTCTTATTGAAATGAGATCTCTGGGGTCCCTTATTTTAAGACTGATCTCGCTGACTCTCTCTCTCTAGGAAAATATTAAAGAAAGTGAGGGGCTCCTCTATCTAGGAAAATCCATGAGTGTGTGCATGCAATTCGAGAACCGTTCGTGTGGGTTGTCTCTGACTATGCTTGGTGTTTTGAGTGTTGGTGTTCTCTCTTTCATGCTCTTTCTCTCTGCTCTGCTTTGCTTCTCGGGCTTTGGGGAGAAAACCCAGAATATCTTTGTCTGTTTGTGAAAGCTTTTACTTTTACAAAGAGAAACCGAAATATAAAGGAAGAGAACAGAGGCGAGTTAACCATGTGCTTAAGACATCATCTCTTTAAAACTTGTCCTTACAATTACAAACTGTCCTTCATGTCATTGCTAACCAATATCTTAAGTATTCAAATTAAAAAATAAATGTCAATTAAGGTTGATTTAATTGTTAAAGATACATCTCATGCTTCATAAGAACGTGAGTTTAAATTCTGTCGCCGACGTAAGCATCTCATTGAAGAGTAATATTCAAGTACCTCTATAAATATTCTTTTAGTCGTGATGTCTGTCCTGACCGTGGTGAGTCTCTGAGACCCAACTCACCTAAATTTTCGTAAAAAAAAAATTAAAAAATAAATAAATTTGAATTGAGAATGATACATTTCATAATTAATATATTATTAAGTATTATATTTAGGACTAGTTTGTTTCAGATTATAAAATGTGACATTTTATATAAAATAATCTAGTTATTACTTTTTAGAGATATTTAAGTAAAGTAGAAACTAATTTATATTTTTTTAGGGTCATAAAAATCACTTTTTTAGCTTTTTATAAGAAATTACTTAAAATAACTTCTTGTTATAATCAGATTTTAGATTATTATTTCATATTCTGATTATTTTCTAAAATTGAAACAAAGAAATAGAAAATCCTTAAATGTGATTATTTTTTAAAAAAATATTTTTTTCATAAAATAATCTAAAACAAAGGAGCCTTAGTTTTCCAACATAATATGACCCCTTTTTTTTATTCCTTAAGCAAGACCCTTCATGTTTTTACTATTATTAAATCTTAGCTATCTTCATTTTTTATATGAAAATTTAACATTTTCCTAAATAATGTGAAGAATAATTTTTCAATTATTTAAATAAAAATATTAAGTATTTAAATTTTTATATATTAAATATTTCAGTTTTTTAATAAATAACTTAATTTTAAAGTAATGTATATTGATAGTAGAATAACATTTTTTTATTTTAAAAATTCATTAATATTTTATATTAATTAGTATTGATACTAATATATAATAAAATTGTCTCTTTCCAATTAAAACAGAACCGTAGTGTTTTTTGTTTAGTTGTTTTTTTTATTGTAGACATTTATTTATTATTCAGAACATGTACATTGTACCTACATTTATTTACTTACAAAAGGAGAAAGATTTAAAAAGACTTTTTTTACACTATCATTTAGATATTATTAATTTATTGGAAAAATCTTAAATATGATCAACATTACTTAAAAGATAATTTTTTATATGATGCACTAATATATTACTATAGAATTATAGAATAATGTAAAAAAATTCACTAACAAATAACAATCCATCAAATTTAAGATCTTTTTTACTCAACTCATTAAACTACGAAAAATGTTATTTGTACTTCAAAATAAGATAACAAAATTCGATAACAATTTTTATGGTTAATGCGGTTCAAAAACGTGGTTAATGATACAACTCATTAACCATCAACTGAACTTCATTACCCACGATTTTGAACATCATTAACCACGATTTTCAGGAATTCAAATAACCGAAAAAATCATGGGCTAAATTATGCATACTACATTAACCATTTTTGGGTTTGAATTTGAACATCATTATACATACTACATGTATATTTGAACACCTGAAAATCGTAGTTAATGAAGTTCAAAATGGTGATTAATGAAGTTCAGTTGATGGTTAATCGGTCATGACACCTTGGTATATCCATTAACCAAGCTAAACACTTCATTAACAACGTTTTTGAACTGCATTAACCATCGAAATTGTTTTCGATTTTGTTGTCGAATTCAGATGTTCAAATAACGGGACTGTTAAACTAGTATGAGTCTTTTCGGTTTCCTAAGTATTCTTTCACCCGATAGTTAAGAGATCGGCTAATCTCTCGGGATACAGTAATACATTTAAGTGAGAACCCCTCCCAACGATGCTTTTACATTCACAAGAACTTAGGATCGAACTAAGATTATATGCTTAAGGGAACCAGTCCTTCCACTTTAATCAACACATATATGAAAACTAGTATAAGTCTAATCAAAATATTATGTGCATTGTACGAATTCTTTTAAATTTAGCTAAACTCAAACAAAATGTAGATTGAAAGTATAATTGGTCTCTAGCTGTGTAAATTTAGCCAGAGTTCAATTCGTAGCTGTGTGTATAGAAAGTATTTTGTTGGGAGAGATTATACTCACTTCGGTGATTTTTCTATCTTGTAAGGGATTAATCCCCGACTATGAATGGGGAGAAATCCTTGGTGAATACAAAAAATAAAATGTAAATTGAAAACATAATTAGTTAAAAGAGAGTTTGAATTTAGAATTAAGAAATGAAAGTTAAAAATGACTGGTGACATTTTTGCAGGAGGGTAAAGTTAAGACTTAAGAATGACATATTTCATTCTATGACACAAAATAAATAAGAGATTAACTCTATCAAATAAATGTCAAATAATTTAGTATACATGAGTGAATATATTGGGGTAATTAGATAATGATCAGTTTAATATTCAATTTTCAAATTATGTATTATTTGATTATATTGCTCTCTAAAAAGGGAATGTAAAGGTTTCCTTAAAAATATCATAACAATCTTCTTAATAGCATAAGAAAAAAACTCTGAATTAATGAGTCCAACGATCATCTAATTACTTTAATAAAGGTAAGCATTGAATATAATTGTAAATTTATAATATATTAAATATATTTTTTTATTTAATATTTTCCATTTTGAATAATTAAAGTTAGTATTAAATAATTTTTTATCTTAACTACTAAGTATTCTTGAATTGTATGGATTCCTTTAAATTTGGCTAAAATTTAAATAAAACACAGATTAAAGAGCATAATTATTTAAAATTAAATTGAATTTAGAATTAAAAAAGGAAGGTAAGAATGACTCATGTCATATTTCGAGGAAAAGTAAAATTAAGAATAAGACATGTCAATCTATGATGTAAAATAAAATAAGAAACGAACTCATTCTGAAGTGAATTTTCTCTAATGTAATATAATTTAATATATAAGAATGAATATATAAGAATGGATAATGTTGAATTTAATATTCAATTTTAAAAGTATATATGATGATTATATTGCACTTCAATAAATAAATGTAAAGGTTCCTTAAAGCAATCTAAGTATCTAATTGTAAATTGTTTTAGTGAATGTATCTAGCTATCATCCTAATTACTCAAAAGAGGGTAAGTATTAAATATTTTTTGAATTTTTGAGATATAAAATGCATATATTTTCATTTAATATTGTTTTTTTAAAAAATTAACTAAATATTAAATATCTTTATAAATTGTTGAGCAACCAGTTGAGGAGTGATCCCGAGGAGATCGCTTGCTCTTAGTTTTTAGTTTATGTTTAGTTTGTTTTTCCATGTATTATTGGTAGTAGTTACCAGCTCCTATATGTGACATCGGGATTTGTGTTATTTTATATTCATGTTTTTCGTAATTGTTATTTATTTTTTAAACGTTTTGGATCATGTGGTACTTGTTACCCTTTGGTTTTTAACTTACGGATTTTATTTTATATGATATTTTTTTTTATAATTATTGTATGTGGGGTAGCAGGTGTCACATTTAGTGGTATCAGTGCCGGTCTGTCCTTCAGGCCGGGGTATGTATCTGTTGTGTTTTCTTCTGTGTACTCTTATATGATTGTCTATGCCTAGCATGTATGACGATATAGGATTATGTGAACCTTGGTTTCTTTTCTTGCTTAACTTTTTGTGTTAAGTGGTTCGCTTTGGACGATGTAGGAAGTTATGGCTGGTAGGAACGACCGCGCGATTGATGATGCTCTGGCACTGTTGGCTATTGCCATTGCTCAGAACAACAACCAGAACCAGAATCATCATGGAGGAGCCGCTGAGTTTCAAGGTTTGGACAAGTTCCAGCGGAACAACCCACCTTCGTTCAAGGGAGCTTATGACCCTGAAGGTGCTCTTCTATGGATCCGCGAGCTTGAGAAGATCTTTCGGGCCATGGCATGCACTGATGCCCAGAAGGTCACTTTTGGGACTTTCAACCTAGTTGAGGAAGCCGATCACTGGTTGGAGAGTTGTTGCCAACGTATGGAAGCTGCAGGCACAATAGTCACTTGGATTAATTGCTTTCAAGGAGATGTTCTTGGAGAAGTACTTTCCAGCTGACATCCGTGAGAAGAAGGAGATGGTGTTTCTGGCTCTGAAGCAGGAGAACATGTCAGTTGGGGAGTATGCTGCAAGGTTCGAGGAGCTTGCTCGTTACTACACGCTCTATCAGTATTTGAACGATGACCGCTCCAAGTGTGTGAAGTTCGAAGATGGTCTGTGATTGGTGTCTCACCCTTACATCTTTAGATGAGTTCCAAGATGCCATTGGGACATTTGAGGATCCTTTCCCTGATGCTTGAGGGCCCGGAAGGAGTGTGATGTGCGAGAAGTCACCATGTTGTAGTAGTACGACCAGCTATAGGATATGTCCTATTTTATTTTGAATAACAGCTAGTTAATTGCTCTGGCTTTAACCATAGCTTCCTACGATAACGTAGAGAGTGACTATGGTCTCGGATTATTTTATTTCACTTTCTAAACCCTCCAATAAAATATCAAAAGCTTGAAAAATTGGGGCGTTACAGTCTGCGCCCAGAGATCAAGCAAGCCATCAACTACCAGGAGATTCGAGTTTTTCCCGTTCTGGTGAACAAGGGTAGGATCCTTGAAGATGCCTACAAATCCAGAGTTGTGCACTGCAAGAGTTCTAGTTCGCAAGGTAATAAGAAAACAACTCAGCAAGATAAAGAGGAAAGACATCTAGTGCCGGTAAGGCATGATTTCAATCAAGTCAGCAAGAAGCCACATTATGCTACGAGGTTAACCAGTGACGGAGGATTTTCTACCCCCAGGTCAATCACGTATGGCAAGTATGGTAAGGGTCACTTCACTCGCGAGTGCAAGGAAACTGATGTCATCTGCTTCAAGTGCGGGAAATCTGGCCACATCAGCCGTGATTGTGATGGAGGAACAAAGTCAGAGCCGCAGAGTGCTACCAAGAGTCAGAGTTCTCAGGCGAATCAACTGAAGGCAAGTGGGAGAGTCTTCACCCTCAGTGGAGATGAAGCCTCCCAATCCGCAGATCTGTTTCAGGATAAGAGCCTCCTCAAAGGGACTCCTTCTTTTATGTTGTTTGGTTCGGATGTCTTGTCTTCTTTTCCTTCGTTTGCTTCACATGTTTTGTGTTAGAAACCTTAGTTGTTTGTTCGCTATCTTAAGCATGATCTAGTTGTTGCTACACCTATAAGTAAGCCTGTTATCCCTTCCCATGTTTTGTACAGGTTGTTCTTTTATCATTAATAATAAAAGAAACTTTATAGTTGACCTTGTGTGAGTTTATCTCTTAAGCTGTTAGATGTTGTTTTTGTTATGGATTGGTTGTCTGCAAACTAAGTCCGAGCTTGTAGAAATTTCGAGGATGAAATTTTTATAAGGGTGTAGAATTGTAACACCCTAGTTTTCGCTTGCTAGTGTTGTTATGTATGTTTCTATAGTTGTTATGCTTGTGATAGATGTTTAGGGATGTGTTTTTGGGTAGTTAATCTTAGAACGAGTCAGATCAGTGATTCTGATAGGTGAGCACGCCCGTGCTCCCATTCAGCATGCCCGTTGTGACACTTGCAACCCCACATACGATAATATTAAAATAAATCATATAAATAAAATCCATACATTAATACCAAAAGAGTAACAAGTACCATACGATCCAAAAACATTTAAACATAAGTAATAATTGTGGAAAATATAAGCATAAAATAAAACTCAAATCCCGATGTCACATATCAGAGCTGGTAACCACTACCGATAATACATCGGAAAAACAACTAACATAAACTAAACTAATACTATGAGCAAGCAATCTCCTTGGGATCACTCTTCAGCTGGCTGCTCACCATCCTCTGCATAACCAAAGGTATATGCAAAACAACAACAATAGATAGGGAGTAAGGAACTGTACGTATAAACATAAACGATAATAGAGCAGTTAGCAAGATGATCATGCAGCATGTAAAACATCATAATATAACACATAACATAATCATACTTCATCGTATCACAATATAATATGCTATGCGATGCAAAACTACTCCGATACTCCATATGCAATGTCGATCCAATAATTAACTCAGGAAGACGATTTCAGAGTTACATATCCACATTGGCCAATAAGCACCAACGCCGTCAGTTCACCAAACTCACGGGTGAACCCCTTGGATAGCCGATCCACCATACTCTCGGATGGACCACCACGGATGCACTTGATTCACCTAAGTTTCGGATGAATCACCGCGGACGGCTAGTTCGCCATACTCTCGGACGAACTCACCAGTCATCGTAACTTCCCCCAAACTAAAAACATCATGTCATGATGCTTGCAATGCTAACATACAAACAACATGGCAACTACCTCCATCAACACCATTAAAAAGCTATCAACTTTAACCAATAAGCATTAAAGTGATTTATCAACATCAATCCTGACCATTAAGCATCAAGAATGATTTAACCAACAACATCGGTAACAGTACGTCGTTACCGATAATATTATCTTCTCATTAATTAATCTCTTTATTAAGTCTCCATTATTCCACTTTACCATATCATTGTCCTAGTTCATTAACTATCCTCAAGGTCGTATTTTATAACCTCATATGTCATATTTTTATTCTAAAAAGGGTATTAGATCTTTTGTTATTTAAAACAGTGAAATTTTCTTAATTCTGACAGTGGCACGGCCTGAGCACGGGCGTACTCGACAATTGGCACGGGCGTGCTGCACGAGATCACGGATGTGCTAAACAGCATCACTTTTCTCCTTTTTCCTACATGAGCGTGCTACTGAGAGCACGGTCGTGCTCAACGCCGATACAGCGTCTCAGTTCTGGGAACTTAGCAGCTTTTCTAGATTTCTAACACTCCAATCAATCCTAAGGTTCTTAACTAATCCGTTGGCAATAATCTCACCCCTCATCAACATCTTTATGTTTTATTTACATCAATTAGACTAATCCTAGTTTTAGGCTTAGTGATAACATCCCTATGTCTTTTATTAACATAGATTTAACAGCAGTTCCAACATACCAATTCATACAGTCATGGCATATCAACAGTATCATTAATAACATCATAAACGTCATGCCAATGTCATATAAATCACTAAAACAATTAACATCATGTATAAACAATCATAATAGCTTCATACAACAATTCAGGCATATAGCAGAAAAATAGGGTCATGGATTAACCCTCATCTTACGCTACCCTAGAACCTATATGTTATACTAATCCCTTCTCCCCATATCTGGCGTGATGATTCCAGCCTACGAGCCAACAAGAACGAAGTCCACGCTTGACTTCTCGAACGGGTTCAATAGGTTCAGCGAGCTTTCACCAAGAACGCCAAGGAAAAAAGGATAAGTTAATTCCCCAAACAAGAAAAGGAAGGAAATTAACACAAGGGTTATGCACATACCTCGACTAGATCCTTGGGGAAATAATCTGCTAGTTGCCGTTCACAGAACTGGCGCACGAACAACGAAGCCTGGTTTGACAGGGAGAAAACGGTTCAACACTAACTCAAAGGACTTAAGGAAAAAGGATGAACAGGGTTGGTTACCTTACCTCAGAGTAACACTAAGCTAGAAGCTTAACCCCAAGCGCAACAGGAAACACCACAGGGATGTGTTCTTGACGAAGAGCACCCAACAAGGATTGAAGAACGCTCAAGGATTCAATGGGAACCCAAGAGAAGGTCAAAGATGGTTGTTTCTAACTCTAGGAGTGATGGCTATGAGTTTTAGGTCAAGCCAAAGAGGTATAAAAAGGATTGGGACGAAACGGGTCAACCTAAAGCCCAAAACGCGTTTATGGTGCGCGTGAAGAGCACAGGCGTGCTAACTTTTAGGACAGGTGTGCTGAACAACTGGCACAGGCATGCTGCATGAGAGCACGGGCGTGCTGTCCTATCAGGATCAATTATTTCACTTGTTTCTAAGGTTAACTACCCTAAAACACGTCTTTAAACATCTACGTAAGCATAGCAACACATCATATATATATATATATATATATATATATATATATATATATATATAATAACAGATACAAGCATAGAGGTGAAAAGCAGGGTGTTACAATTCCACCCCCTTGTAGAAATTTCATCCTCAAAATTTCTACTCACCTTGAACAAACAATTGCGGATAAGACTCCATCATCTTGCTTTCTAACTCCCACGTGGCACTCTCTTCTGTAGCTCCACTCCAAACAACTTTGACCAAAGGAATTTCCTTCCCTCTCAGCTGCTTAGTCCTTCAGTCCTCAACTCGAAGGGGTAGTACCTCAAAAGTCAGGTTCTCCTTTAACGGGATCGTATCAGGTGTGATCACATGGCTAGGGTCAAGAATGTACTTTCGAAGCTGGGACACATGGAAAACATTGTGAAGATTTGACAAGAAAGGTGGTAAGGCTATTTGGTAGGCAACTTCATCGACTCTTTTTAGTATCTGGTAAGGGCAAATGAATCTAGAAGTAAGTTTTCGGGTTTTCATCACTCTACCAACCCCAGTCGTTGGAGTAACTCGCAAGAACACATGATCATATTCCTGGAATTCGAGAGCTTTTCTTCTCTTATCATGATAACTCTTTTGCCTACTTTGTGCCTGTTGTACAAAATAATGAGATGTGCAAGTGTATACACTCGTAACAAGTAATAAAGATTGAGTAAAGATCATTCCCACGAGGATTTAAATGATTTGAATACAAACTCTAATTTAACCTTTTCTCCTTAGCTTAATAAAATAAAGATTGAATGTAAACATGTAAGTAAATGGATTGATTGGGTATCAGATCAGTATGTGATAAAAGCAAGGAATTAATAAAAACTATGAGTGGGTGTTGTAAAATAGAGTTATAAGCAGCTAGGATTCTATTCCTTTGTAATCTTAACTTCAGGGTAATTTATGCTTCAGGATACTACAGCATTTAGTCCAGGAGTTACGGTTTGCTTTCCAGCAGTAGAACTAAGTTCATTAAAAGCTTCTTATTCCTAAGTTCAAATTAATTTCCCTCAGCTATCAATTAAATACGTCCAGCTACTTAAAGACATGAAGGCTATTCCTAGCTCATTCAACATAATTAATTTTTCAATTAATTGCTCTATCTTTATCTTCTAGTCAAGTCCACTAACTTGTTCTTTCCAAACTTAGTTAGCTAGTAAATCAAATCAGTTGATCAAGCTAACCTGAGATTAAACATTAAATCAGAAGAGAAGAAAATGAATAACATCCATAACATTGAATTACCCTTCAGTATAATTACAAATTATAGAATACTAACTAAAGGAAATTAGCTCATAATGAGCTTAAAGACAAAACAAGCTAAAGAACGGGAAAAGAAAGACATAAAGCGTAAAATGAAATTACAGAGGAGACAATGGAGCTGACGGCTGCTGCACAGTACCGGGATTGACCTTCCAAGCCAGGTCATATTCCTATTTGTACTATCTCCTACAAAATAGAGTTAAATTCTCTCTCTCATGCCTCACTCTCTTTTTGGGCTTTTTACAGAATTCAAAAGTGTGTTGCTTTTTACACCACAATTTTTTCTCATAAACCACAAATTTTTTAAAAACATTTTAATATCCCTAAAATACCCCAACTAACTCTCTCTCACACACACATGTTTCAAGCATAGTGGAGAAGGGTCTTCTCTTCTCTTTTCTCTTTCACATTTAATTTTGAAACTTCATCCTCAAATTTGTTGCTTCTACTCTGTAACTAAATGAGTGGAAGAAAAAAAGATGCAAGCTTTGAGCTCCTTTGCATGTTTTCCATCTGGGTGACTATCTGAAATTTTGGTCTAATTGTTCTTCATAAATGTTTTCTTTTGATGGGCTTGCGTAACTTGAACTAATGCTTCTAAAGTTTTTCCCTTTTAAACTTTTCCCCACCAAATTTATGATCCTCTATATGTTTTTCTATCATTCTTTCATTTTTTTATTGTTGATTCTATCTCTCTTTTGACATTCTTGTAACATTTTCCTCATACATGGATTGCAGGATATTCTCCTTATAAAGCCTTAGAAGAAATCACTAGTGTTGTTAAGGATAACAGTGTTGATATTTTCAATGGTGTGTGGTGTTTTCATCTACTTTGTGTGTGTTTGTGTGTGCGGTGAAAAGTCACGTTGGTATAAAATTCACGTTGAAAGTGGCAATTATGTAAATAATTTTGTTAAAAACGTGAAAGCTATACTTTCTAGCTTTCACGTTTGACGCGATTTTATGAGCCCAACCACAATTCCCAACAAGCTATTTGTATGTCTAAAGCAGATAAGCACTCAAGCCAGGACTAAACTTCTGGAGCTGCATGTTATAGAGAAGAAGCCTTCTTGGAGTAGAGTGAAGCTAATAAATAGTTCTTACTTACATTATCCCAAACCTGTGTCTTTTAATAAGTAATGAAAGGTTTCTGTAAATCATGTCATTTTTGGATTTGGTTTAGGACTTTGTTAATTGCATTGTTCATTTGCCAGGAATGAGTGTGCACATAATCCTGCACAATTCTTTGCCATATTGTCGAATCAGGGAAGGGGTTCATATCAACGAGGGTGTGAGGAGGGAGAAAAGGAAAAGAGGAAGAAGATGAGAGAGGAGTGGTAAATTTCTAAATATAGGTTATAGGGTGTATTAAGATAGTTGGGATATTTTAGGGATATTTAAATGTTTTTAAAAAACTTTTGGTGTATGAAAAATATTTGTGATGTAAAAAACAACACCCAATTCAAAATACTGAAATATTCCTTGGTCCAATTCCCAAGTACACACAGCTGCTGCATCGCATCCTTTCTCTCTTCCTTTTTGCATAGTGCAGCAGGTGTTTTGTCTTCTAGTGGGCATTAGCTGAGCTGGGCGTGATTTTATCTTGTATTGCTTTGTTCCCCAGAAGCTGTAGCATTCTAAAACATCCCAGAGCACTCCTTCAGCAATTTGCATCTTTAAAAGCCTACTCAAAACTAAATTAATACTTTAGCAATAATAGATCAGACTTTACATCTTTTTCGCATTTAAACACATTCAAACAGATATTTAATCAATCAAACAAGAATTTCTTTTCCAAAATTAATCAAAACAACAATGATTAAGCTAAAAAGATAGTAACAACTCTTATTTCTTAGAGTTGTCAATGCCACTCTCATCTTATCCTGGATCATCCTCAATTTTTCTGTAATCTCTTGCTCTAACTCAAGTCCTAACACAACATTCTCACCAGGCTTGTTCCAACATAAGGGCGTCCTACACCTCCTCCCATACAAGGCTTCATAAGGTGGTGAACTCTATGAGAGGTAATAACTTATCCCAACTACCTGATTGCTTTAGCACACAAGCTCTCAAAAGATCCTCTAAGGATTGGATGGTTCTTTTAGATTGACCATCGGTCTACGGATGGTAAGCTGAACTCAGTCTAAGCTTGGTCCCTAAAGCCTCATGCAAGCTATTCCAAAACCTAGAGGTAAATCTAGGGTCTCTATTTGATACTATGCTAGAGGGTACACTATGCAATCTAACTATCTCTCTGACATACAACCTGGTCAACTTCTCTAGTGGATATTTCATGTTCATAGGAATGAAATGGGCTGATTTAGTCTATCGGTCCACAACAACCCATATGGCATCACAGCCAGCTGGAGTCCTAGGGAGTCCAGACACGAAATCCATAAAGATACTATCCCACTTCCACTATGGGATACTCAAGGGCTGCATCTTACCTGAAGGTTTTTTATGTTCTATCTTAGCCTTCTGACATACTATGCAAATATAAACAAACTCGACCATATCTTTCTTCATCCTGGGCCACCAAAACATAGTGGTACCCGGGTGAACACTCAAACCTCTCCTATGGCCTTCCTCAAGGATTAACTTCCTAAGCTCCGGAACATCGGGTATACAAACTCTATCCTGAAACCTCAAAACCTCATTAGCTTATCCCTTAAAACTAAGGTTTCTACCCTGAGCAAGTAGCTCCCTCTGGTTTAAAAGGTATACATCTATTTTCTAACCCTCTCTAATCTGATCCATCAAGCTATTAGATTTTCAACGTTCCAAGCCTAATACTCTTAGGGGTAACTTCCCAAGCTAAGCTCAAGTCTCTAAACTCCTCGATCAAATCCATCTCTCTAACCATCAAGGCTAAAAGATGTAAGGTTTTCCTACTCAAAGCATCAGCCACTACACGGGCTTTTCCTGGGTGGTAACTAAGCTCGAAATCATAATCCTTAAGAAACTCCATCCACCTACGCTGCCTCATATTCAGCTCTTTCTGATCAAACAAATATTTCAAACTCTTATGATCACTAAAAACGTCAAATTTAGCTCCATAAAGGTAATGCCTCCAAATCTTCAAGGCAAACACTACGGCTCCTAGTTCCAAGTCATGGAGTAGGGTAGTTCTTCTCATGGATCTTCAACTACCTAGAAGCGTAAGCTACTACCTGACCATTCTGCATCAACATACCACCTAAACCTTGGTTCGAAGCAACACAGTATACTACAAAAGGTTCACTAAGGTTGGGTAAAACTAGCACAGGTGCAGATGTTAACATATTCTTCCATGTCTGGAAACTTTCCTCACACTTAGAGTCCCACACAAAGATCTGACCTTTCTTGGTGAAACAGTCATAGGAAAAGCTATCTTAGAGAACCCTTCTATAAACCTCCTATAGTACCCTGCTAAACCAAAGAAACTCCTAATCTCAGTCACTGACTTAGATGCTTCCCAGTGGAGCACGATCTCCACCTTAGCTGGGTACACGACTATACCGCCTTTAGAGATGATGTGTCCTAAGAAACTCACCTCTTCTAACCAAAACTCACACTTAGACAACTTAGCATACAGCTGTTTTTCCTTAAGGGTCTGCAACACTATCCTCAAATGTTCCTCATGCTCTGCTCTAGTCTTAGAGTATACTAAGATGTTATTTATGAAGACCACCACAATGAGCAAGCGATCTCCTCGGGATCACTTTTCAGCTGGTTGCTCACTATCCTCTGCATAACCAAAGGTACATGCAAAACAACAACAACAGATAGGGAGTAAGGAACTGTATGTATAAACATAGACGGTAATAGAGCAGTTAGCAAGATGATCATGCAGCATGTAAAACATCATAATATGACACATAACATAATCATACTTCATCGTATAACATTATACATGCTATGCGATGCAAAACTACTCCGTTACTCCATATGCAATGTCGATCCAATAACTAACTCAGGAAGACGATTTCGGAGTTACATATCCACATTGGCTAATAAGCACCAATACCGGCAGTTCACCAAACTCACGGGTGAACCCCTTGGATAGCCGATCCACCACACTCTCGGATGGACCACCATGAATGCGCTTGATTCACCTAACTCTCGGATAAATCACCGTGGACGGCCAGTTCGCCATACTCTTAGACGAACTCCCCAGTCATCATAACTTCCCCCAAACTAACAACACCATGTCATGATGCATGCAATGCTAACATACAGACAACATGGCAACCACTTCCATCAACACCATTCAAATGCTATCAACTTTGACCAATAAGCATCAAAGTGATTTATGAACATCAATCTTGACCATTAAGCATCAAGAATGATTTAACCAACAACATCGGTAACACTACGTCGTTACCGATAACATCATCTTCTCATTAATTAATCTCTTCATTAAGTCTCCATTATTCCACTTTACCATATCATTGTCCTAGTTCATTAACTATCCTCAAGGTTGTATTTTATAATGTCATATGTCATATTTTTATTCTAAAAAGGGTATTAGATCTTTTGTTATTTAAAACAGTGAAATTTTCTTAATTCTGACAGTGGCACGACCTGAGCACGGGCGTGCTGGACAACTGGCACGGGCGTGCCGCACGAGACCACGGACGTGCTAAACAGCGTCACTTTTATCCTTTTTCCGACACGGGTGTGCTACTGAGAGCACGGTCGTGCTAGTTTTGCTGGGCAAAGAGCACAGGCATGTTGATATTGAGCAAGGGCGTGCTCAACGCTGTTACAGCGTCTCAATTCTGGGAACTTAGCAGCTTTTCTAGATTTCTAACACTCCAATCAATCCTAAGGTTCTTAACTAATCCATTGGCAATAATCTCACCCCTCATCAACATCTTTATGTTTTAGGTACATCAATTAGACTAATCCTAGTTTTAGGCTTAGCGCTAACATCCCTATATCATTTATTAACATAGATTTAACAGCAGTTCCAACATACCAATTCATACAATCATGGCGTATCAACAGTACCATTAACAACATCATAAACGTCATGCCAATGTCATATAAATCAATAAATAATTAACATCATGTATAAACAACCATAATAACTCCATACAACAATTAAGGCATATAGCAGACAAATAGGGTCATGGATTAACCCTCATCTTACACTGCCCTATAACCTATCTGTTATACTAATCTCTTCTCCCCATACCTGACATAACGATTCCAGCCGACGAGCCAACAAGAACGAAGTCCATGCTTGACTCCTCGAACGGGTTCAACAGGTTCAACGAGCTTTGATCAAGAACGCCAAGGCAAAAAGGATAAGTTAATTCCCCAAACAAGAAAATGAAGAGAATTAACACAAGGGTTATGCACATACCTCGATTAGATCCTTGGGGAACTAATTTGTTAGTTGCCATTCACAGCACTGGCGCACGAACAACGAAGCCTGGTTTGACAGGGAGAAAACGTTCAACACTAACTCAAAGGACTCAAGGAAAAAGGACGAACAGGGTTGGTTACCTTACCTCAAAGTAACACTAAGATAGAAGCTTAACCCCAGACGCAACAGCAAACACCACAGGGATGTGTTCTTGACGAAGAACACCCAAAAAAGATTGAAGAATGCTCAAGCACCAGTGGAAAATATGGATTTTACGACCAGATTTAATATCGGTTAAATAAAACTTGACGATAAAAAAGACGCGGTGGCAGAATGGTAAATAATTAGCTCATTTAAGTCATATTTAAAGTCGGTTGTATGAATATATGACGTTAAAATTTTGAATAAAACTTTTAACGTCGGTTAATAAAAAACCAGACGTTAAAAGTAAAATTTTAACGTCAGTTTTTTAAAGAACCGACGTTAAAGCGTTTCTTTTAACGTCTGGTTTTTTATTAACCGACGTTACAAGTTTTACATAAATTTTTTTAACGTTAAGTCGCGCTCTAGGTTTCAGTTCTACACGCACTTACTACAGTTTCATCTCTTCTCCATTTGAAAAACTCTTGTCTGAGTCTGTCTCTTCTTCCTCGAACCACCACCGTCGCAACACCACCATCGCGCCCTAGGTATGCTTCTTCTCCCTTTCTTTTCTTCCTTTCTCTTCTCCTTTTCTCTTCTCCATTTCCCATTAAGCTTCTCCTCTTATTAGATTTACCACTGCACCATCGCACCACCACCCGTTGGGCTTCTCCTTTCTCTTCCTCAAGCTGCTGCTGCTCCTCCAACAGGTAACCCTCATTAGGTTTTCAACTCTTATTATCATTTTCTTTATCTTGCTGTTCCTCTCATTAGATTTTCCCACTGGTTGGGTCTCTGTTGCTGCTTGTGATACTTTGTTTAGATTATTTTTCTGGTTCTTTGGCATATTCTCTTATAGTAGAGCAAGTTGTATAGCTGTCAGGTTAAGATGTTGAAAGTATTAGAGGGTATATATAGGGTATATGATGCTGAAAGTATTAGAGGGTATATATAGGGTATATGATGTTGAAGGTATTAGAGGGTATAGGGTATTTGAAATTGAATGCACATATAGTTTCTCAATTTTGTGCACTATTTGGATATATTAGGTTATAGGGTATATATATGGTTGTTAGGTTTTCAAATACTAGTGTTTTTTCAATCTCCCCTATTGTGCTTATATTGGATATGTGTGTATATATCTACAGAACCTCTCTATTTATGGTTCGTAGTTGGATGGTTAGTAAACGCACAAATGATGAGTCTTTGAAAGGAGTGGAAGAGTTTATAGAATTTTCTCAAAGAAATCTTCCTGATAGTGATGGAAAGTTTTGTTGTCCTGTGTCAAATGTTTGAATTTAAGGAAATGTGCAGTGAAGGATATACGTACTCATCTTATTTGTAATGGGATTTGCAAGAATTATACAAGATGGATATGGCATGGTGATGTGTTGTTAAATAACAAGCCAAGTGTGTCCCAAAGTGAGGAAGTTGACGTAGATACGGAGGATGATCGACTAGAGGACATGATCAGTGAAATTGGACAAGAGTCTTTTCAGCGAGCACATGTGTATGAAACTTTATGCAGTGATTCGGATAAGCCTTTGTATCCGGGGTGCACTAAGTATACACGATTGTCAGCGGTGTTAAAATTGGTCACTGTGAAGGCGAGAAATGGTTGGAGCGATAAAAGCTTCACTGAATTGCTTGAGTTGTTGAAAGAAATGCTTCCCGAAGACAACACATTGCCGGACCGTAACTATGAGGCGAAGAAGGTACTATGTCCGATGGGTATGGAGTATAAGAAGATACATGCATGCCCTAATGATTGCATATTGTATAGGGATGACTATGAAGAGTTGCACAACTGCCAGAAGTGTAGGGTATCACGATACAAAGTGAAGGATGGTGATGATGATTCTAGTTGTGATGTGAACAAAAAGGGTCCTCCTGCGAAGGTGTTGTGGTATCTTCCAATAATTCCAAGGTTCAAGTGATTGTTCGCTAATGCAAATGATGCAAAGAACATTAGATGGCATGCAGATGAGAGAAAATGTGATGGACAATTTCGCCATCCGGCTGATTCATTGCAATGGAAGAGAATTGATAGTTTGTTTCCGGATTTCAGAAGTGAGCCAAGAAACCTTAGGCTTGGACTTGCAACCGATGGAATGAATCCGTATGGTACCTTAAGCAGTATTCATAGTTCATGGCCTGTTCTCCTGGTAATTTACAACCTACCTCCTTGGTTATGCATGCAGCGCAAATACATGATGTTGTCTATGATGATTTCGGGCCAAAAACAGCCAAGAAATGACTTAGATGTTTATCTAAGCCCCTTGATTGATGACTTGAAAAAGTTGTGGGTGGAAGGCGTTGATATGTTTGACGTCAATTACAAAGAGACTTTTAAGATGCGTGCCATGTTATTTTGCACCATCAATGACTTTCCAGCATACGAAAACTTGTCCGGCTACAGTGTTAAGGGGCATAAAGCATGCCCTATATGTGAAGAAGGCACATGTTTCACTCAATTGTAACATGGAAGGAAGACAGTTTACCTTGGGCATCGAAGATTTCTCAGACTTGATCACCCATATCGTAGATTGAAGAAAGCTTTTAACGGATGTCAGGAGAGTGAAATTGCTTCGATGGCCTTAACTGGAGAGCAAGTTTATCAACGGGTGAAGGACATCAATGTTATCTTCGGAAAGGCCCAAAAGAAGGCTACTGATAAAAACATATGGAAGAAGAGGTCCATCTTCTTTGATCTTCCATACTAGTGCAAACTTGATGTTAGACACTGTATTGATGTGATGCATGTGGAGAAAAATGTGTGTGATAGTGTAATCGGAACGCTTCTCAACATTCAGGGCAAGACAAAGGATGGCGTGAATGCTCGTCTAGATCTGGTTGCGATGGGTATACGAGAGCAGTTAGCTCCACAGCCAAAGGATGGTAAGCGGACATATTTGCCTCCAGCATGTTATACTTTGTCAAAAAAAGAGAGAACAAGTTTTTGTGATTGTCTAAGGGGCGTCAAAGTGCCACATGGTTACTCTTCAAATGTTAAGAGGCTTGTCTCAAATGATCTCAAATTAGTTGGCTTAAAGTCTCATGATTGCCATGTGTTGATGCAACAACTACTACTAGTGGCTATTCGTGGTATTGCTCCTAAAAATGTTAGACATGTCATAATTAGGTTGTGCTCATTCTTTAATGCTATATGTAACAAAGTCATTGACCCCCAGAAGTTGGATCAGCTGGAAGATGAGGCTGCTATTATCTTGTGCAAATTGGAGATGTATTTTCCTCCATTTTTTGACATCATGGTTCACTTAATTGTTCATCTGGTGAGGGAGATTAGATTGTGTGGCCTTGTTTATTTAAGGTGGATGTATCCAGTTGAGCGATACATGAAGATCTTGAAAGGGTATGTAAAGAATCCCCACCGTCCGGAAGCATCTATTGTTCAAAGGTACGTTGCAGAAGAAGCTATAGAGTTTTGTTCAGACTACATTTCTAAAACTGATCCTATAGGGGTTCCTAAGCCTAGTCATGATGAGGCAAGATGTGAAGGCAAGGGTACACATGGTGTAATGGTTAAGAGCAAGGGCCGGGAGGAAGTGCTTCAAGCACATTTGTATATATTGAATAACACTGATGAAGTTCAACCTTACTTATGTGATCACAAGAGACGTCAAGGTAAGAAACCCTTGAATGAGTGAAAAGTGGTTGTTGAACATGCATAACAAGACTTTCTTAAAATGGTTTAAGGAAGAAATTTTGAAGGATGATAAAACTGCTTCTGATACATTAAAATGGTTAGCTAGTGGGCCTAGCTTTAATGTCATATGTTGGAGCGGATACGACATTAATATGTGTTCCTTTTATACAAAGGAACAAGATAACAAGAGTACCATGCCAAATAGTGGGGTTATGATAGTGGCTGAGGCCATACACTTCTCTAGTTCAAAAGATACAAATCCAATTATGACATCGATTCCTTACTTTGGAATCATTCAAGAGATCTGGTTGGTCGATTACACTAAGTTTACAGTGCCTGTTTTTAAATGTAAGTAGGTTGACAGTAAAAGTGGTGTACATCGATGAATTAGGATTTACATTGGTAGATCTTGGCAAGGTAGGCCACACGGAAGAGCCTTTCATCATGGCTTCCCAAGCAAAACAAGTGTTTTATATCAATGATCCTTCTAACAAAAGGTGGTCAGTGGTTCTTCAAGGAAAAAGCATGCATCGTAGTGATGAAAATCAAGATTTAACTCTTGATATTCCTGAGACTCCTTTTTTCTCAATACACATGCTTACTTTCATTGAGAAAAATGAGGTGGACGATGTACATGCCACCCGTGATGATCATCATGAAGGTATATTGATCTAGCTAAATTAAAGTTGACCATAGTGTAAGTTATGTTTATCCATGATGTGAGTTTTGTTTTTTTAGGGTTATATTTTTATTTATCAATACATGTTTATTATTGTTCGTTGTTTTCATTGAAATTCCTTAGCTTCTAGGAGTCTGTTCCCTTAAAGATGGGTGGAACATTCCATCCTCTTTCTGAGGTAGCTTCCTGAATTCGTTATTCGGGAACAACAAGTTGTTCATCATCCGAAGAGTCTTTGTTGGGGTTCAACAAGACCAATTAGGAATAAAGAACTCTCCTATGCACACAAACCAAAACAAGCAAGCATGAAAGCAACCAATGCACATAAACCAGCAACAATAAAACCGAATTCAAACCAAGTTAAAGGGAAAAGAAAATTGCACAAAAGATTTACGTGGTTCGGTCAATGCGACCTACGTCCACGGGAGAGAGCATCTTCCACTGTGATCAACAAATGAGAGTAAACCATGGCTTTCTAATAGAAACCTTCCCCAACCTTAATCTTGATCCTCCATGTTCTTCCCACATGCCTCCAAGAACCCTAGATTGTAGTTTCTATTCCTAATCTCTTCCTACCCTCAATGTTCTAGAAAACAATAGAGAACCCTTGGTCCTTGCCTACACCATGTCCAAGATGAACATACAACAATTCCCCAGTATATCTTTCACACTCTATTTTCTCTCAAACCCTTTGATCCCAAACCGAAGATCACTATCTCTATCTCTAATCTCAGATTTCTCTCAAGCTCTATTCCTTCCTATGACTCATTGATCATTTCTCTTCTTTCACAGCATACAAGAGATGTATATATAGACCTATACAACAATCACTAATAGGTTATAGATGAGTCATCAATCCATGTGAAGTCCCTGATCCTTGTGAATTTCCTATCCGTGTGAATCTTGAAGTTCTCCACCTTCCACAACTGATTTCTAACAGTCTTGGACAAAAATGTTATAACAGGTATTCGCCCTGCGAGCACTGCTTCGCCCCGCGAATCCGAGAGCTTTATAACACGATGCTTGCATTCGCCTAGCGAACATAGGTTCGCCTCGCGAATGAACCTGCCCAGTTTCTCGCATAAAACACTAGTCTTTGTCTCGCCCCGCGAAGATCAATTCGCCTAGCGAATTATATCAGAACAGAACCTTGTGATTTTTGAGTCATTCATCACAGTCTTCGTTTTGGACATTCCTTTTACAAGAAAGGAATGTCCCTTATGCAATTTTAGTTACCATTTAAATTGTAAAGAAAAAGTAATTATGGCATTTGTAATAACTACATGGGTCATAGACGGGTGGTCATAGACGGGTTGTTATAGACGGGTGGTCATAGACGGGTTGTTATAGACGAGTGGTCATAAACGGGTGGTTATAAGCGAATTTCTCCAGTTTTGGCTCTTCAAAAGCTTCTACTCTCTCATTTTTTCACCTATATACACAAAACATGGGTTTTAGATGCAATCTTCAAAATTTCACAATATGTTTACTGCTAATCAAACTATTTACAACATTAATCTTTTGGGGGTCAAGTAGACTAAATTTCACCAATTTAAGTTCAATAAGTACCTTTTAACTTCTAATGTTTTCAAGTAAATATGGCACTTATCAATTACTAACCTAATTTTTAGGGTATTTTTATTTATACATGTTATACTTACCTAATTTATTACTTTTTTTGTCTAAATAGGCATACACATGACTAATTCAGCAGACATCCCTCATTCACAGGATGAGTCGGTCACGGCTCCGTTGATTGATAGTGTAAGTTTTATTTATACATATAATGTTAATTAATTACGCTAATTATATTTTTATTTATCCATGTTAAGCTAAGGTTAATTTATTATTTTTTTTGTCTAAATAGGCATCACACAGGGCTAATTCAGCAGCGTCGGGTAGTCGGCCTTCCCAAAAATAGGGAGGAAAGCCACAACTTTGAAAAGTTTGTCCAGATTCAGGATTAATAATCAGAGGTTTGAGATCGAGTTTGATAGTCGCCTGGAGCCCATGGGACCCCTTACTAAGAAATTCACCAGTTTTTGGCTTTGGAAGCTAAAATCCATACTAGCATTTTGTTTGATGATTGGGATCACGTACCGCAGAATTTGAAGGATCAGATTTGGGAGTCAATCACGGTATTTTCCAATGATCTCTTTGTTTGTATTTACATTATTTAAGCATATTATATATGATCCATGCAATACTAATTCCTCCTTCTTGTTCTGTAATTAATGTAGATCACATGGACCTTATCGAATACTCCTGAACATCAGACAAAATGGCTTCAACTTACGGCTAAGCGTTGGACGGGGTTTAAGTCTTTTCTGGGTAGTAAGTACATATTTGGAGAGAAAATCGATAAATCTCCTCTTGATGTTTACTCGTTCCTTGATAAGGATACGTGGGATAGATTTGTTGTGAGCCGAGCCAGTCCTGAGTTTTTGGTTAAAAGGGAGAAGGGTAAGGCGAGTCAGGCGAAGAATGTCCACCCCCACACCATGTCTCAAGGTGGGTATAGATTGGTGGAGAAGAAGTTGATGGATGAGATTGAAAGAGCGGGTAGAAGCAGGAGAAGAAGTATGTGAAATTGTAGATCCTCCGTCTCCACCCCTACGCGAGGACACATAGGTGGAAGGACGAAAGACGAAATCTGGAAATTTTAAAGTTGAAGCCACACGCTTTGTTGCTGAAAAGATTGTAAGTAAAAAAATTAAACATACTACATTTCTACTTGTAATTGTAATACATTGTCTTACACATTTTTTTAAAATTTTGTCTTTGTAGGAGGAGCTGAAGGAACAAAGCTCGCAAGGGTCCTTCGTTCCACAGGGACGTTCAGATATCTTAGTCGTTGCTCTAGGGAAAGACGACCACCCTGGTCGTGTTCGTGGTGTTCCAGGGACGGTGGGCATTAAGAAATTTCATGGAACACGCGGGTCACGTAGGCGGGTCAAGCAGGAGATCAATAAGGAGGAGCTTAAAGAAGAGGTTAAACATGATGTTATTTCCGACCCAACTTTTAGACAAGAGCTTATGTTTTCGCTTTTAAAGGGCCCCACCTTCACGCAAACGCTTTTGAAGGAGTTTTCATCAAGGCAATCCCAAGAAGTTGCCCAATCTTCACATATGGAGGTGGAGTTGTCGAATCGGGAGTTGGAGTTGTCGCAACGGGAGTTGGAGTTGTCCCTGGTATTCATAATCATTCTCAATTACTTATGTTTTCTTTATTCTCAATCTCAATTACTTATGTTTACGGTATTCTCAATTACTTATGTTTTCTTTATTTACAATTAAAGCCGAAGCCGGTAAAGCATCATCAGTCTTCGTTAGCTGGTCTGTTTGCATTTGGTGTAGATTATCCTGATGATATTTTTGAAATTCCGATGGAACACGATGGCTTTGTGGAAGAACCTTATATTTGCATCGCTGGTGTCGATATTGGTCAATTTTGCACTGATGATGAATGGATAGCCAACACAACTCTAAGTATTTGGTGCACGTAAGTACATTTTGTGACCTTATGTATATTGCATATTAAATTAGGTATTACAATTTTATAATTTATTTCAATATATTACGTAATTAACAACAACTTATTACATATCTTAGGTATCTGCATCGCCAATTACTTGAGAGGGGCAACGATACTGTTTACGGATTCTTGGACCCTTCCCTCACTCTTGGTAATTTCATGACTGATCACACTAAAGTCAATGCATACATGCAGACCCTAATGGAAAGAAATCGGAAATAGATATATATAGCACCATTCGTAAGGAATGACCATTGACAGATGCTTCTACTTATTCCTAGCAAGCATATTGTCGTCTTCTTCTGTTCGTATCACTATGATCCAGCGAAGGAGGTGGTGGTCTCAATCAATACGTACGTAAACTTTTATTTAATTTAATTTAATTTATAACACTTGCTTTTATTTTATAAACATATAATTGACATAAATATTTTGTTTATCATAGAGCTATGAATGCATGTAGCATTTCTTGTGCAAATGGGAAAATTAGGTCTTCCAAGTCAAAATCAAATCTTGATTGGTATATACTAAAGGTAAGCAGTTTATTAATAGTTATTATTATTATTATTATTATTATTATTATTATTATTATTTGTAGTCTCGTAGACAATTAAATAGTTGGGAGTGTGCTTACTATGTGATGTTTCATATGTTGAACATTGTCTCAGCATCTATTACTGACGGATGGACGCAGGTAATTAATTTTCAGGTTAATTAATTATATTTTGTTTTTGTTGATAACTTAATTTAATGCTGAGTTTATTTGAAATTGTGTAGGCTTTCAGTGATCAGTCTCCTCTCACTAAACAAGAATTCAAAGACTTGAGAGTGCTTTTTACAACCTTCTTTTTTAAGTATGTTGTAGAGAAAAGAGTAAAAAATATAGATCCTGCATACTTAGAAGAGAATGATTAGTTTATATATATGTATGCATTATATATAGAATTCTGAATTGTGCTGACTAGCTTATAGAGAATTCTGAATTGTAGTTGGACTAGTGTCGAGTAAATAATATTGTAAAATCTATACTCTGGAACAGTATTGAGTAAATTATGCAAAATTCTGTATTCTGGACTTGTTAGAATTCTGGTTGTATGAGTGTAATGAATTTGTAGAATTCTGCAGGGAGCTGGGAACTAAATATGACCAGCATTAAAAGAAAAAAATATAACTTTTAATGTCGGTTTTATTTGATTTTAATGTCGGTTTTATATAAAACCGACGTTAAAAGTATATATTTTTAAAAAAATATATACTTTTAACGTCCATTGTATAAATAAGCGACGTTAAAGGTTAACTTTTAACGTCTGCTTTTTATGTGAACCGACGTTAAAAAGTTAACTTTTAACGTTTGTGGCCTAGGCAACGGGCGTTAAACTAATATATTTAACGTCGATTGAGAACGGATGTTAAATATCACACTTTTAACTTCTGGAATGAAACCGACGTTAAAAGTCACTTTTAACAAACGTTAAAAGTGCTTCGTGCACTAGTGAAGGATTCAATGGGAACCCAACACGCGTTTCTGGTGCGCGCGAAGAGCACAGGCATGCTGAACAACTGGCACAGGCGTGCTGCACGAGAGCACGGGCGTGCTATCCTATCAGGATCAGTTATTTCACTTGTTCTAAGGTTAACTACCCTAAAACAGATCTTTAAACATCTGCGCAAGCATAACAACACATCATATATATATATATATATATATATATATATATATATATATATATATATATATAATAAGATGTCGCGACCGTCCCGTCCGGGAGCCACGAAGAAGTAAAGAGGAGTCGCCACCAATTTTATTTTTTGGGAAAAAATTGGAAACCCATAAACTTAAGGAAACTGATCTTTTTTAAAAGGATTGAGATTGAGCTCGGGAGTCGGTTACGAGTAGGGAAGGTATTAGCACCCTACATCGTCCGTTCAAAGAACGGTACCTCAAGTTAATTGTGCAAATTTGAATAACTTTAAAAATATTTATTTTACCCAAAAAGAATAAAGAGAAGATAAACAACACAAAGATAGGAAAATTTAATTTTAGCTTGACGAAATGATTAATTTCGCTCCTACGTATTCCCTGATGCGATTGGAAACTCAAAGCCACGTAGTTCTTCTAGAAAATATTTTGTTGGTTGGATTTTTTTATTTAAAAAAGGATTTTTTTTATTTTGAAGATTATTTTGAAAAGAGATTTTATTTTCAAAATTAATTCATTTTCGCATAGGGTTCAAGATAGCAATGCTATACGATAAACCCTTACAATATTATACGACACTTGAGGATGAAAAATCATACATCAACGTCGTAAATTGTTGCATGAATTAAAAAAAGACATCTTTATTTTTTTTATTTTCTTTTTTGTTCATTTATTTTATTTTTGGTCCTTTCTGATTTTAATTTGATTTAAACCATAAGAATGACTAACCAATTGGACCCTAATCACTACACCTTGAGCCCAAAAACAAACAGCCTCATGAACCTGTACGTGAAGCAGAGGAAAGATGGACTGAAACTTGACAATGGGCGGCTAGGCGTGGCACGCGCGGTGGTGGCGGAGTGAGCTTGCAGCGACAGTGGACGATGACTGGAGTGTTGCAACGCGGTGGCGGAACCTGCTAAGTGGAAGCCTGGATCGTGATGGCGGCGATTGGATTCTCGCGTCGGCCCAGTGTGCAGCGACGGAGGACGTGAGATTGGTGGTGGCTCGCCGCGGAGAAAACGGCGAGGATGAGTAGAGGCTGACCTACGATGAACTTGCAAGGTGAGAAGGTTTGACAGTGAAGAGTCGGAACGTGGTGCTCGGGGCGGCTCCGGGATGGTACCGTGAAGCGACGGAGATGCTACTTCTTCACGGCTGGAAACTGGTTCGAGTGCTAACTGGACCTGTTGGAGGAGATGAAAGTATGGCTGGATGATGAAAAATCTTTGCTTGGATGGGTTGATGAAAGTATGAGGAAAGGCTTAGTAGAATAGAGGTGACTGTATCGGGGCTTGGAAGAAGAAAAAAAAATCAGAAGACAGAGGAGAGGATGATGAACAGCAGATGAATTTTTCGGTCCCCTTTTCACGATGGAATAGAGTCCAATATATAGGAAAAAAAGTAACAAACTCCCCTTATTAAATTAGATGAGCTATCAAAAAAATTCGTCATCTATCTCAAATTATGATAATTATATGAAGCAGAATCTGTTTTGAGAGTTTGAAACGATGGATATGTGATAACTATCTACTAAAACAACTTAATCTTCATCACATTTTTATTTTATTTTCATTTTTTTTACTATTTTTTTTTTTATTTATTAAAACATGATGAGCCTACTCTAAGAATTGAGCTAAGATTTAACTAAATATTTATGCCGTTTTTTTTTATTAAAAGGAAAAAGAAAATTGATCCGGACAAAATTGGGTGTTCACAGTAGCCCCTCTTTACTTGTTTCTTATTAGATAAGAGGTATAACCGTAATTAACCTTTTATTGTTATAAGATTCGAGTAAAGACATGAACTTTCATTTTGTCCGGGAATATGAGGTTCCTACGGGTTGGATTGCCCGTTGAAACTCAAACATGAAAGGCTTGAAGGGTGGATTATCCGCAAAGACCTAAAAAAGATAAATAGCTTACGGGTTAGATTGCCCGTTGAAGCTGATACAAAAAAGACTTGTGGGGTGGACTGCCCACTAAGACTTGAAAAAGAGCTTACGGGTTGGATTGTCCGTTAGAAATTTGAACAAAAAAAAAAAAAAGAAACTGCTGGAGACACTATCTACCGGATCTTGAAATGAAAAGAAGTTTTCGGAGACACTATCTATCGGAGCTTGAGAAGAAAAGAAGCTTCCGGAGACACTATTTGTCATAGCTTAAAAAAAAAAAGAAGCTTCTGGAGACACTATCTGTCGTAGCAAAAGAAAGAAGCTCACGAAGACACTATCTGTCGTAGCTTGAAAACAAAAGAAACTTCCAGAGACACTATCTGTCGGAGCTTAAAAGGAAAGAGCTTTCGGAGACACTATCTGTCGGAGCTTAAAAGGAAAGAAACTCACGGAGATACTATCTACCGGAGCTTGAAAAGAGAGGAAGCTTCCGGAGACACTATCTGCCGGAGCTTAAAAGGAAAGAAACTCACGGACACACTATCTGTCGAAGCTTGAAAAGAGAGGAAGCTTCCGGAGACACTATCTGCCGGAGCTTAAAAGGAAAGAAGTTTCCGGAGACACTATCTGTCGGAGATTGAAAAGAGAGGAAGCTTCCGAAGACACTATCTGCCGAAGCTTAAAAGGAAAGAAGCTTCCAGAGACACTATCTGCCGGAGCTTAAAAGAAAAGAAGCTTATAAGACCTTGTGCTTGCTAAAGCCGTCAAAAGTAATGGTATTGACCTTGTCAATGTATGAAATGATGAGAGGCTCACAGTGACACTATTTACCGGAGCTTGAAAGAACAGAATGAAGCTTATGAGGTCTTGTGCCTGCTAAAGCCATTAAAAGTAATGGTATTGACCTTGTCGATGCATGAGGTGCATGATGACGAGTGTGATATTTTTTGAATGTATGATGCAAGAGATGCTTGATGAAGAGTGTGATTTTTTTTTTAATGCATGATGCATGCAATGCTTTTTATGATTGACGAAAACTCTAATATTTTTCATTTTCTTTTATTTTCTAATGTATGATGCAAGAGATGCTTGATAAAGAGTGTGATTATTATTATTATTATTATTATTATTATTATTATTATTATTATTATTATTATTATTATTTAATGCATGATGTATGCAATGCTTTTTATGATTGACGAAAACTCTAATATTTTTCATTTTCTTTTATTTTCTAATGTATGATGTAAGAGATGCTTGATAAAGAGTGTGATTATTATTATTATTATTATTTTATGCATGATGTATGCAATGCTTATTACTCTAACATTATTATTTTTTTTTATTTTCTTTTATATTCTAATGTATGATGCAAGATGTGCTTTCAGTGATTGATGAAAATTGTGACCCTATCCTTTTTCGCAAACCATTTTTTTTTTATCATCGACCCCTTAAAGTTTTGATCACAGCCAGATTTTGGATGAACTAGAACGAAACTCGTTGATCTGATTTGTCATTTGCTTGTTCAACTGATGCCTTGCTTCTTGCCAAGGATATGCTTGTTTCATAATGACTAACCCAATGGTGAGTGCCTGATCGCTCTTTCTTTTCAAACATTGCCCCTTGTCAGGAGATCATTGTACTTTATATGACCTTTGAAGTCTTGAGGAAGACTCTAAATGCTTTTATTACTGACACATGTTTCACATTTCAGAATATGCTTATCATGAAAAAATGTATTTTGAGTCTCTGTAGGTAGCAACAAGAAGGGTACCAAAAAAATGATGGAGAATGAAAAGGCAATAACAATAGATGGGCAAAACAAAGATATATGAATTTGCGATGTCCTTAAAAGGAAACAATGATGGGATGAATTTCGCATTTCTTCAAGTGATAATCTTTAAGATAATCAGTGCTAGTCTCTCGTGCATATGGTCTCGAGCGCCGCTTTAATCAACTTTCAAGGATATGACTTGCCCCAATCTTCATGCATTGAGAGCTTTTCATGATCTGCCTTTCAAATTGCCCCAGTTTGTTGCTTTGATGTGAGTTTTTTTTTTTTTTTTTACCCTAACTTTTGCGTAGGTCAATCTTCCGACCAGATCGCTCTAATTCTTGCCTGGATCGCTCTTTCAGATTTTCAGCCCTGCGAGCCATTTTTTTTTTGCTTGCTTCTTCTTTTTTTTTTTTTGGGGAAAAGCAATGTTTTTTTTTAAGAGCACATATTTCTTGTCTCAATTAAAATTGATGAAAATGATAACAATCTTTCATTTATCATAATGGACATTTTAGGCTTGTCACGTGGTCAGGGTTAAGGGGTATGAAAGAAAAGGTATAAGGCCCAAATGCGTGTTTGAGGGTTGAATGGGCCAAGGATCTTTGTTCTTACCTCGCATCAATGGTGCTTTTTCCTTGGTTACTTCTCCGCTTTTCTTGCTTTTTCATTCACCTTTGTTGTGAGCTTATTTGATCATCTTTTTTTCTTGTAGGATTTTTTTTTTTTTTTTTTTTTTTTTTTTTTTTTTTTACATTTCTCATTTCTCATATTAGCCCCAAGCGTAGGGTTGATCCTTGCCCAAGGTTCTTTGAAAAATTTTCAAGCTCAAAAGGGGTAACAAGGGATAATGGAAATATGTGAAGGATAAAGAAAGATGACCAATCTTCATTTCAAATCATGATTGTTTATTTTTTAAAGACAAAATGATAGTGCTCATTAAAATAATTACTTATTTGCTCCCTTTCAAATTGTTTCTTTTTTTTTTTTTTTTGGTAGCTTGAAAATGAGGGCTTCAAGATTCTCCTTTAGTAGCACCCTTAAAGGAAATGAATTCTCCTTCACTAAGTACCTCTTAGTGGCTACTTTTGATTGCCCCATTCACTTTCAATTGTGAAAAGAGTGCTCGTTTAATGCTTTTGGCTTAGTTGATCTTATATATCCATGAGGAGCTTTCAATTGTTATCAAATCCAACATGATAAATAAGGTGATTAAAACCATAAGATGAGATGCTAGCACTTTTTATTTTTTATTTTATTTAGAGAATCACTTTCAGATCTGCGTTGTGGTAATTATCAAGGAAAAGATGGAAAGGAAAAAAAACTCAATGAATTCATTTATTGATAATTCATACTAAAATGGAAACAAGTAAGCCCATCACAAAAAGGATTCCTAAAGCCTTGGGCAGAGCTAAAGGATTAGCATTAATGAATTACTCTAAACAAGATTCAAAGGTCTGGGAAAGTTGCCAATCTCCCGATTGTTCCAGATGGTGCTTGAGAAATCATTAACTTCTTGACCATTTTCTACCAGTATCGCATTGATAGCTCACTTGCACGAGTTGCATATCCATTAACTATTACAGCATTTGCTTGAACTCGCCACATGCTTCAATTGAATGTCCATCTTTCCCATGGAAGTCAGATCTTACCCCTTCCTCAAAATCTCATTCTCCCTTTTTGGGATTTGTACCAACTCATATTTGTGCATCTCTCTAAAGATCACTCGGACTTAAGAGAGCATGTTCCACAGTGTCTTCTATGGCATTGACTCCAGAACCATCATGATTTGGCAAAGGATTCTGACATATGTTAGGAGCGCTTCCTTGAAAGCTCAACCCTTTCGCATTGATCAAATCTTGCACCTTAGCCTTCAAGGCCTTACAATTCTCAGTAGAATGACCTATTGCTCCCACATGATAATCACATTTTGCATTGGGATCAGACCACTTGGGGTACGGGGGTTCCACTGGTTTTGTCGAGACAGGTGCTAGCATTGAGTTCTTTATAAGGTGGGATAGTAATTCAGTGTAAGTCATGGGTATCGGGTCAAACTGCATGGGCTTCTTTTCTGGGTCATAAGGCGGTCTCCTTTGATTCACATTTGGGTTTTGATTCCAAGGTTGAGTTGTTTGAGGTGGCATAGTGGAAAAGGCTTGGTGTTGGGTAGAGTATGATGGCTGATAGGGTTGGAAATTTGGGAATTGTGAGGTGGCAGCGATGTATGGATGGTTGGGTTGGTGATATGGAAGTGATGGGTTATATGGTATGTAGGTAGCTTGGAAAGATGGTTGAGGGTTAACAAGCGTTTGGTTTGATAACCATTGATCAGATTTTTTTGCCTAGATGCCACAACATATGTCTCCCCTTCCTTCCTTTTCACAAATGGAGATTTCTTTGTGTCAGTCGCCCCTATTGAATTTTCAATAATCTTACCACTTCTCATCCCGCTCTCAATCCTTTCTCCAATGACGACCATATCAGAAAAGTTCGATGACACACTTCCAATCATTCTGTCATAGAAGGGTGATTGGAAGGTGTCAATGAACATTGCAACAATTTCCTTTTCAAACAGCGGGGCTCTACTTGAGCAGCCAATTCTCTCCATCTCTGCGCATATTCTTTGAAAGTCTCTATGTCTTTCTTTGACATATTTTGCAACTGCATTCTATCGGGAGCCATGTCAATGTTGTACTTATACTGCTTCAAGAACGTGGCTGCTAGATCCTTGAAGGATCGAATATGAGCCCTTTCTAGATGCGTGTACCAACTTGAAGCTGCCCCAGTCAGACTATCCTGGAAGAAGTGAATTAACAGCTTTTCATCATGGGCTTGGGATGCCATCTTTCGAACGTACATAGTCAAATGGTTCTTTGGACAAGTGGTCCCCTGGTATTTGTCAAAATCAGGCACTTTGAATTTCGGCGGGATCACAACGTTTGGCATAAGACAAAGCTCTGAGGCATCCCGAAGACCATAACTATTCGCCCCCTCAATAACTCGCAGCCTTTCCTCCAGAATTTCTAACTTTTCTTTGGACTGAGCATTCTCAACCGAATGATTCACAGGAATCTCCTCGTATGTTCTTTGAGGAAAAGACCTTGGCCCATCGGGAGAAACAAAGTTCTGTACCGCCTGGGTTCCCTGAGTACCTATGTGAACAATGTATAGCGGTGGAGTGTTCAGATTAGCGACAGGTGCCATTATTGGAGTGGTACCATGAGGAAGGTTGGTGGTTTGTACTTGAGGTACTTCACCGGCATTGACCTGAGGGTTCTGATTTGAGTTATTATCTTGCAAAACAGTAGCGATTGGTGGCACAAAGCCTCGGGGAAGACCATATGGGGGATTGTTTGGGTCAAATGCAAAGTGAGCCTGATTATTTGGATACATGGTGAGAGGCGCTAGGATCCCTTGCTGATTGAAGCCTTGAAGAGGAATACCCGCCTGTTCTTCGCTTGAGGCTGAAGGATTCTCATCCGTATTCTTGTCCTTTTGCATTGCTTGCAACATTTCTATCATTTTGGCCATCTGCTCTTTGAGTTGACTTACATCATCCTTGATCTCTTGAGTTGTTTCCAGGTCAGCCATAATTCTGGCTTGTGATCGAGTCCGATAAGGGTGTCGCAGAGCAATGGTTCAAGGGATCACTGGTAATTTTTGAAGAAGAAAATGAATAAAAAAAGGACTATGCAAATTTATGTGAGGATGCATGAGCATATGAGGATTCATGAGCATGCTGAAGATGAATGAGCATGTGAGGATTCTTGTGAGGATGCATGAGCATGTGAGGATGACAGATGATGACATATTATAAAAGGAAAGGCGAGGTATGCTCCCTTTTCTCCTATCCAGGTTGTAGCCTAAGATTGGGATATCAAAGGTCAAAACCTTAATCCGGTGGGCACTATTGACATTTATGTGTATGACTCTCGCGATAAGTCTAGACCCCTAATAATATGGTCCCCAGATTACCCTCATCTAAAAGATAAGGACCCAGATCCATGAACCTCACCATAGGGACAAATATGTCACAATATGGAAGTCCATGTCACCAGTAGCAATCTGAGCGAGAGAATTAGTGACTGTCAGGGATGCAAAAGCGTCACAATAACAACACCAAAGCCCCTTCTAATCCTATGGTGTTCCAAGACTCGGGTATAGAGCCCAACAGTGTGTGAAGTAAGTGATAGTGCAGTGTGTGGTGAGAGCATACAAACATGTACAACCCTAAAAACTATGAGCTACCTTGCAAAACAAAGTCACACATACAAAAGAGATGTCACCTACTCTAAGGTTAATATGTCAAATGTCCTCTACCTTGTTTCAAGAATATATACAAAATATTTACAAGAAGAAACTATTAAAAAAAAGGGTAAAAATAAATAAATAAAAGTTATTAAATTTAGCACAACAAACTATAATAGGCCTGACTCTCTAAAGTGTCCCCAGTGGAGTCGCCAGCTGTCGCGACCGTCCCGTCCGGGAGCCGCGAAAAAGATAAAAAGGAATCGCCACCAATTTTATTTTTTTGGAAAAAATTGGAAACCCATAAACTTAAGGAAACTAATATTTTTTAAAAGGATTGAGATCGAGCTCGGGAGTCGGTTACGAGTAGGGAAGGTATTAGCACCCTACATCGTCCGTTCAAAGAACGGTACCTCAAGTTAATTGTGCAAATTTGAATAACTTTAAAAATATTTATTTTACCCAAAAAGAATAAAGAGAAGATAAACAACACAAAAATAGGAAACTTTAATTTTAGCTTGACGAAATGATTAATTTCGCTCCTACGTATTCCCTGGTGCGATGGGAAACTCAAAGCTACGTAGTTCTTCTAGAAAATATTTTGTTGGTTGGATTTTTTTATTTAAAAAAGGATTTTTTTATTTTGAAGATTATTTTGAAAAGAGATTTTATTTTAAAATTAATTCACTTTCGCATAGGGTTCAAGATAGCAATGCTATACGATAAACCCTTACAATATTATACGACACTTGAGGATGAAAAATCATACATCAACGTCGTAAATTGTTGCATGAATTAAAAGAAGACATCTTTATTTTTTTTATTTTCTTTTTTGTTCATTTATTTTATTTTTGGTCCTTTCTGATTTTATTTTGGTTTAAACCATAAGAATGACTAACCAATTGGACCCTAATCACTACACCTTGAGCCCAAAAACAAACAGCCTCATGAACCTGTACGTGAAGCAGAGGAAAGATGGACTGAAACTTGACAATGGGCGGCTAGGCGTGGCACGCGCGGTGGTGGCGGACTGAGCTTGCAGCGACAGTGGACGATGACTGGAGTGTTGCAGCGCGGTGGCGGAACCTGCTAAGTGGAAGCCTGGATCGTGATGGCGGCGATTGGATTCTCGCGTCGGCCCAGTGTGCAGCGACGGAGGACGTGAGATTGGTGGTGGCTCGCCGCGGAGAAAACGGCGAGGATGAGTAGAGGCTGACCTACGATGAACTTGCAAGGTGAGAAGGTTTGACAGTGAAGAGTCGGAACGTGGTGCTCGGGGCGGCTCCGGGATGGTACCGTAGCTGGAGCGCGGTGGTCTGAAGCGATGGAGATGCTACTTCTTCACGGCTGGAAACTGGTTCGAGTGCTAACTGGACCTGTTGGAGGAGATGAAAGTATGGCTGGATGATGAAAAATCTTTGCTTGGATGGGTTGATGAAAGTATGAGGAAAGGCTTAGTAGAATAGAGGTGACTGTATCGGGGCTTGGAAGAAGAAAAAAAATCAGAAGACAGAGGAGAGGATGATGAACAGTAGATGAATTTTTCGGTCTCCCTTTTCACGATGGAATAGAGTCCAATATATAGGAAAAAAAGTAACAAACTCCCCTTATCAAATTAGATGAGCTATCAAAAAGAATCATCATCTATCTCAAATTATGATAATTATATGAAGCAGAATCTATTTTGAGAGTTTGAAACGATGGATATGTGATAACTATCACTATCGTTCCCTATCTACTAAAACAACTTAATCTTCATCACATTTTTATTTTATTTTCATTTTTTTTACTATTTTATTTTCGTTTTTTTATTTATTTATTAAAACATGATGAGCCTACTCTAAGAATTGAGCTAAGATTTAATTAAATATTTTTGCCGTTTTTTTTTATTAAAAGGAAAAAGAAAATTGACCCAGACAAAATTGGGTGTTCATATAACACATACAAGCATAGAGGTGAAAAGCAAGGTGTTACACCCGTGCTAGTGGCCGTGCTCACGTGCAGCACGCCCGTGCTCTGCACGCGCAGCAGAAACGCGTTTTGGGCTTTTGGTCAGCCTGTTTCACCCTAATCCTTTTTATACCTCTTTTGCTCGACTTAAAACTCATAGCCGTCATCCCTAAAGTTAGAAACAGCCGTCATCAACCTTTCTCTTGGGTTCCCATTGAATCCTTGAGTGTTCTCCAATCCTTGTTTGGGTGTTCTTCCTCAAGAACACATCCCTGTGGTGTTTTTCGTTGCGTTTGGGGTCAAACCGTTCGTTTAGTGTTACTCTGAGGTAAAGTAATCTACTTTGTTCATCCTTTCCTTTGAATCCTTTGAGTTTATTGTTGACCCGTTTTCTCCCTATCGAACCAGACTTCGTTGTTAGTGTGCTAGTGCTGTGAACGACAACTAGCAGATTAGTTCCTCAAGGATCTAATCGAGATATGTTTATAACCCTTGTGTTAATTCCTTTTTCTTTTTCTTGTTTGGTGAATTAACTTATCCTTTTTGCCTTGGCGTTCTTGGTCAAAGCCCGCTGAACTGGTCAAACTCGTTCGAAGGAGTCAAGCGTGGACTTCATTCTTGTTGGCTCATAGGCTGGAATCGTCATGCCAGGTATGGGGAGAAGGGATTAGCATGAACATATAGGTTCTAGGGTAGCATAAGATGAGGGTTAACCCATGACCCTATTTGTGTGCTATATGCCTTAGTTGATGTATGAAGTTGTTATGGTTGTTTATACATGATGTTAATGGTTTAATTGAGTTATATGACCTTGGCATGACGTTTATAATGTTGTTAATGATGTTGTTGATATGCCATGATTGTATGAATCGGTATGATGGAAACTACTGTTAAAACTATGTTAATAAAAGACATAGGGAAACATGCTCTATGCCCAGTAAAGCCAGCACGACCGTTCTCTCAGTAGCATGCCCGTGTCGGAAAAATGAGAAAAAGTGACGCTGTTTAGCACGCCCGTGCTCTCGTGCAGCACGTCCTTGCTAGTTGGTCAGCACGCCCGTGCTCAGGCCGTGCCACTGTCAGAATTAAGAAAACTTAACCGTTTTAAATAAAAAATAGATTTAATAACCTTTTGGGATAAAAATATAACATAAGAGATTATAAAACATGACCTTGAGGATAGTTAATGAACTAAGATAATGATAAGTAAGATGTAATAACGAAGACTTCATAAAGAGAGTAGTTAATAAGACAATGATGTTATTGGTAACGATGTACTGTTATCAATGTTGTTGGTTAAATCATTCTTGATGCTTATTGGTCAAGTTTGATGTTGATGATTCACTTTGATGCTTATTGGTCAAAGTTGATAGCCTTATTAATGGTGTCGATGGAGGTAGTTACCATGTTGTTTGTATGTTAGCATTGCATGCATCATGACATGGTGTTGTTAGTTTAGGGGAGGTTACGATGACTGGGGAGTTCGTCCGAGAGTATGGCGAACTGGCCATCCGCGATAATTCATCCGAGAGTTAGATGAATCAAGCGCATCCGTGGTGGTCCATCCGAGAGTAAGGTGGATCGGCTATCCAAGGGGTTCACCCGTGAGTTTGGTGAACTGCCGGCATTGGTGCTTATTGGCCAATGCGGATATGAATAAGTCCGAAATCGTCTTCCTGAGTTAGTTATTGGATCCACATTGCATATGGAGTAGCAAAGTAGTATTGCATTGCATAGCATATTTATGATGTGATATGATGGAATGTGTTATAACATGTTATATTATGATGTTTTATATGCTGCATGATCATCTTGCTAACTGCTCTATTACTGTTTATGTTCATATGTACTTCCTTACTCCCTACCGTTGTTGCTGTTATTTTGCATGTACCTTTGGTTATGCAAAGGATGGTGAGCAGCCAGTTGAGGAGTGATCTCGGGGAGATTGCTTGCTCTTAGTTTTTAGTTTATGTTTAGTTTGTTTTTCCGATGTAGTATTGGTAGTGGTTACCAGCTCTGATATGTGACATCGGGATTTGGGTGATTTTATGTTTATGTTTTCCGATATATTGAACGTTTTGGATCATGTGGTACTTGTTACCCTTTGGTTTTTAATTTACGGATTTTATTTTATATGATTTTGTTTTTATAATTATTGTATGCGGTGTAGCGGGTGTCACAGATGGTTTCTCCCTCTTGTTGTGGGGGTGAGGATCGCGTTCTGCTACCCAAGCTCTCTGAATGCGTTGTTCTTCACGCCTTGTCGTCCGTCGTGGCTCTTCTGGGCTTACGGTGGTTTCAGCCCCGTCAACCCTGTGAATTTCTGAGACTATACGCCTCCTTTCTCCTTCCATGTTTGGTGGGAATCGAAGTTTATCGTTCCCATAGTCAGCGCCAATGTTCTGCAAGCCCAGAACACAATCTTCTTACTTTCTTTTGATATGGTCCTGAGCACCTTCTTCCTCCACTCGCCTTGGGCTGCTTCATTTCTCTGACCAAATGAGAGGTACTTGCGAAGACACTCTGATGCTTAAGTCAGCGAAGGGGTACATAGCGTATAATTATGGGGTGAAGAGTCAACTTACTTTCCCTTCTGGTTTATGCGCCCTTTATAGGGACTTCTAGGTGTGGAAAAAAGGGGCTCCTATCCTCTAGGGGATGGTTCTCTACGCCTCCTTAGGGACTAGGTATGCGGATCAACGCATTTTCAAGCGATAGGGACAGTTTGACGCATGATTTCGGGGCGGCGTCGAAGCGTTCATGCCCCTAGAGGTATGGTCTTTCCACAAGCTAGTTCCTAATGATAGCTTCCGAGTGACGGTTGCTCATTCGGGCTTGAAGCTCGATCCGATCTGGGTCTTTATCTGTTGGGCCCTTATTAGGTCTCATCCGTAGGAATAGGCCAGAACACAAATCATTCCTAACAATAGGTTCTGACATATTCTCCCTTTTTCTCTCTCGGGAATCGAGCAAACCCATCATCAAGAATGCATATCCATAAACGGGACTAATTTATAATGACTATTAACGTAATTTCAGTTGTCTAAGGATAAATAAGATGAAATCAGATTAATGAACACAGGTCTCTTCCAGCTTAACCAGTCATCAAGAGCGCTTGAATGAGATGACATGGTTCTCTTCCAACTTAACCATTGGTCTCGATTTCGAATCCTAACCCTGGGAATGCAGGAGCGTTAAAACTCAAGAGAGAGCTTTGCCACCCTTGTGGTCCTACCTGACTCGAAGGATTAATCTCCGTAGTTGTGTACGGGATACCCATAGGGAAAAAAAATAATGAACACCCAAGAGAATGCATGCTTGCACACGTTACAAATTAAAATCAATCGTAATTAGAGCAAAGCAGCTAAAATAGGTGCTATGTTTTGTCATTGTTTTTGTCTTTTACAATAAATCAAAATCAAAACCTACACTATAATCGTGTTAAAATGATTTTATTAACCAATCTTATCAAATATTATAATGCAAAAGGAATAACCCGAAGAATATATGTTAGGTTGGAATGGAAAAGCTTCTGCAATGCATAGTTTTTTAAATGTGGAAGAGTGCCACATTGATTAGACTCTTAATTTCTTTTGGCCTGCTAATTAATTACTGTTTGTGTAAGTAACATTTCACGCTGAACTCTCTAACCTTTGCTTTGTAAGAACACGAGAACAATGAATCTTGATTGTACGTTGCATCTTATTTGAATGACAAAGATTAAAAGAATTGCAGTGATTATTTTAAGTAATCATGTGATCATTTAACAACTTTTAATTTTGATTAATATGTATGATTATATGATCAAAATTTATTTTTATCATCTTAAAATGTGAAATATTCTCCTTGTATGTTCCGGTTATTTTTATCTCAGAAAAAATAAATAAAGATCATATGCGTAGTGCTTACCCTAGTATATATAAGTAAAAGATGAACTTAGTCAATTATGTTGGTTAACTAAATTTTTGTCAGGTTGAAAAGGTATTCTAGGATCATTTTAGTAATTATCAACAAAGCAATAGTTTTGTTACCTTTTGGGTTACCAAGCAAGAGAACCCAAAAGGCCTTCAAGTGAGGATAAACAGGGGTGCTTAGAAAAGAATAAAAGCAACAAGCCCACCCCAAAACAACAATCTAAATAACCTACTACTAGACATACATTTAACTGCTCTGCACTAAGTTGGGCTGCTTAAGACAACGCACAAGGACTGAGCTGTCAATTAGTGGACTTCAAACCCTAGCAACTGAATTCTTTCTACAACACTATGATAGGCCAGACCAGCATGTCTGTTAGCCAGCAATGAAAGCTCAAAAACCTGCTTAAGTAGTGGGGCGATTAGATGAGAGATTGTGGAGCCACTGTTGGCATTAATTAGAGTGATACCTACTCAGAAAGAATAAAGTAGAATGGCTATATGTATGTAGAATGACTGATAACTTTCAGAAATGAGAGTTATTTATCACTTCTTAGCTTGAAATTGTAAATTAAAGAGTGTTTTGGTTGTTCAATATGTGTAGGTTTAGTTTGATTTAAACTTTTAATCTGTAAATATTCTATTCTTGATATTTAGGATATATTGTTTTGTTTTAGTATCACTAATGGGGGTATTTAGTATTGGAAGGTGCTGAAAAGAGTTTAGAAAAATGCTAGAAGGAATCCTCCAGGATGTTGTAATTGCTGGAGTGGGTCTTACTAAAGATGGATGCTAGCTGGACATGTCTTCTCTCTCCTGATGTGGTCCCAAGTACAAGGACATGGCCCATGAGGGTCTCAGCAGATATTTGTGTTGGTGTACTTAGAGAATGGGCCATATTGCTTTAATTGTATTGGATAATTTTGAGCCTGAAAAGAGAAAAAAGAGGGGACAACATCCAGAGGAAAATCCCTAGAGCAGAACATTCTCTTACATACTTTTGGGTACCTCACAATTCCCCATATGCCACTCTCTCTCCCTAGTACACTACAGTCATCACTTCATCTTCTCCCTGGTTTCTTCCACCATTGTTTTTCTTATTTTAAGCTTTGCAATGAATTCTATTTTATTTACCATTTTCTCTTTTGCTGTTTGTAAGCTCATTATGAGCTAAACTTCTTTTGCTTTAGAACAATGAAATTGTAATGATGCTTATGGGTTAAGGCTATGTTATTGATTTGCTTTCAGCTTTTTCTATCAAGATGTGTTTATGCTATAAATTTGTAGTTGAGTTTGATCATCTTGACTTGAATGTCAGTTCATTGATATCGGAAGAGTTAATGAGTGGAAATGCTTGATAGATATGGATTAGTTGATTAATTGGAAAAATAATTGATGTTGGATGTAATAGGAATATTCATTCATGTCAATAGGTTAGCTGGAACGTGCTTAATAGAAGCGCGTCCAAGCAAAAATTCTCTATGGTACGTGGCCAAGGTTTCCTTTTCTGCTGCATCCATTAATGTGCATGGGGTTTGTCTGAGGTAGAGGATGATTATGAGGTTTTACCGCAAAATGCTTCTGAAGCTAAGTTAAACAAAATGTTGAAAAGCATGATTGTTAAAGGTGAAGGAACTGGTTGGAAACACAAAAAGGGGGAGTTGAATTGTGTTTCTTAAGTTTTTTATAACCTCTTTCACAAACAGATAGCTTTTCACAAATGTTTGGACGCAAAAGCATGAAACGGACGTTGAGCGTGTAAAGAAGAAACTTTGGACACAAGCTAAAAAAGTTTTCTTTGAAAGACACTCGTTAAGAAAACAATGTCAATCCCAAACGTTAGTTATAAGTAAACTAAAGACCGAGATAAGGGATAGAAGATAACACAGAGATATTATCCTGGTTCACTCTTAACCCAATAGCTACATCCAGTCCCCTCTACGTGAGAGTTTTATCCACTACGACAAAAACTGTTACAAGTATTCCATACTTCTTCAGGCAAAAGTATTCAACACCTCTTCAGGCACATTACAAGTATTCTTTTACAGACAAGCCTCTTTAGACTCTACTAGAGCTGACAAAATGGCCTACCCAGCCTATGACGCCTAAGGCTGACGAGGGTGGGGAGTAATCGCTGGTGCATAAGACACGGACAAGAAGCGACTCCTGACAGGCTTCTAGGTAAAGGGACACATGAATAAACCGAATTCACATTGGAATGAGAGAGATCCTGAGACTGTTCATGTATGGGACTGAATAGTTAAGAAATGCTTCAAGGAATTAATTGGTACTACCTATACCAACAAGATGCATCTTCTTTTCGGGAGCCTGAAACATAAGAACTCCATAGTTAAGCGTGTTTGACTTGGAGCACTTGTGGGATGGGTGACCTTCTGGGAAGTTTCCCAGTAAGCGTGTGAGTGAGGACAAAGTACGCTGAAAAGACCCGTGTTGGTTTATAGGGACAGTCAGCAATCTTAAAAGTAGTTTGGGCCGTTACATGGCCCGCATCGGGTCGACTCGAACCAGGTACGAGCTTTATCGGGTCGGTCCAAAAAGACCCGATTTCAATTTGGGCTCCTAAAAAGGTGCCCAAACCCGATCCTATGCGGGCTTATTCGGGCCGGGCCAACATATATTGTTTTTAATTAAAAATTCTCATTTTCAACTATTAATTAAGCATATTTTTTGTAAACATGTAGTAGTGAACCAACTGCATTTCTTATTATTTATGGTTCCACGTGAAACTCATGAAATGTCCGTTGATAAATTCTGAATCAATATCAGATTTCTTATTAAGATTTCACTACTTCAAGTAAATAAACAAAATTGAATTCAATATATTCTCAACATAATAAAAATGAATCAATCATTGAGCATAAAATCTGAATAGTAAAGATTATATATGCCCATCAATGATATAATTTGCTCATCAATGGCTTCCTTAAGTTCCTTTTTCTCCTTCCTTTCTCAAGTTTAGCCTCAGCTCCTTCTAGCTCCTCATCCTCCTCTTCTCTCAGCTGATCGTTTGCATTTCTAACTGCCTTATATATAATAACATCTATAACTATAGAGAAAAATGCAATACTGGATAGAAAAGTAGTGGCATCTATTGTAAATAATACTTCAAAGGAAGAATGAGAGAAGATATTGGTAAAAACTTGCAAATGCAGACGGATGAATTATGAAATGATTACCCAGTTTATCTGTGATCTCACTCATTTGTTCATAAAGAGCAACAATGTGAAACAAATGTGGTGCTTATGCCTCTAATGATTTGCTAAGTATTACAACCAGTGACATCATTATTCATTGATATCCTTTCAATATTACAAACATCCATATTGCAAGAAGACAATTCTAATGACAAATCTAAAAGATTACCAGTAGATATTAGATATTAGAATCAGAACAAATAACAAATAACAAATAACATCACGAATAAAATCACATTGCAGATCCAGAAAATCAAAGTGCGCATATCAAGAATGGAAGATAACTAGATAAGTGAAGATCCAGAAAATCAAAGTAAAAGAGAAGGAGAATTGTTACCAAGCGGTGGAGATGAATGGCGTCGGAGAGTCAGGAGTCAAGACCGCCGGCCGCGACTGTCTGTGCGGAGAAGCGTCGAACGCCGGCCGCATCTGTGAGGAGGAGACTAGCCGCTATTGGGTGAGGATGGAGGAGGAGCCGCCGTTGAACGCGCGTCTGTGAGGAGTGAGGTGAGGAGGATCCGCCGCCATGGTGTGAGGGAGGAGGAGTAGCCGCCGCCGAACGCATGTCTGTGAGGAATGAGGTGAGGAGGAGCCATCGCTGTTGTGTGAGGAAGGAGGGACGTTCGTCGAAGTGGTAACGCATTTGGGCCTTTTGGCCTTATTTTTAATTTTCATGTTTTAATATTTTAGGTGAATAAAAATAAATAAAAATATAAAAGTAATCGGGCTGCCCGAACCCGAACGTTCGGGCTCCATCGGGTCAGGCTAAAAATGCCCGAGATTAATTCAGGCTCAAATTTCACAGCCCAAACCCAATGATTTATCGGACTTATTCGGGGCGGCCCATTTTGCTAGCTCTAGGCTCAACCAAGTTTTGGTTTGAAAAGATGCTTAGTTTAAATCTAACTCACTATGTGTGAGGATATGAAACTGAAGAACAGAACTCTGAAAGACAACTCTACGCAAAGAGTGACATGAAAGTTAAGATCAGAGAAAGCTTAAGAGCTTTTGTTTTCTTTGATTGCTTGTAAGCTTGTTAGATGCATTTTGTTCCGGTAAGCTTGCTTTTCCAAGGTTGAGGGTATTTATAGCCTTCAAGTCTTGAGCAATCTTGATTCTTCAACGGTTGACAAGATAGTCGTTCTTATGATCATTAAATTCATAAACTCGTTGAGTATGATAACTTGTGACTAGCTTCTGAAAAGCAGAGTAGGTTATGAGAGAGAGCTAAAAGTAGTACTGACAGCTTTTCCTTGCACCCGAAAGGTGTCTTTTGTCTTTCCTTCTTAAGTAGAGTCAACTTCGTTCTTTCAGAAACTGACTGACCTTTATGCGCTCGAGAGTACGAAGTTATGTAGAATTTTGTCTAGGGGATAATTACCCTTTTACATGAAAGATAACAATTTGAAACTCTTTCATTTTTACATTTGTTCGCTTGAACTTAGTCAAGTAAGATAAAACTGTTTATTACATTGTGATTTGAAATAAAAACTAATATACTTTACTCTGATGAATCTTTGGACTCGGTTTTACTTTAGATAAGATTATAGTCCAGGGATGACGTAGTCCTTTAAACGTTTACAACAAAACGATAGACTGCATGATTAGATGCACTATCTGATAACTCTTTGGACTTCGAATATCTGCTTGCTTAAGATAAACATATTAGACCATAACAGATCTTTGTTCACCTAATTTAGTCCTTTGTAAATATCAAAATCTTAAGGAGTTATGGACCATAACCACTTTGGTTCCAACAGAGGGCACAACCTAGGTCAAAGATAAGGGAGAGGATAATTGGAAGATTGCTAGACCTTCTCTTAAACCTCTTGCCAAGGTATGGTACCATGTAATTAGGACTAGGTTGTTTCCCACAACCCATATTGAAATTTTTAACAAAGAGAGATTAGTGTTGTTGAGTTGCATATTGGAGGGAAAGAAGATTAACTTGGGGAGACTGCTAAAGAAAGAGATTTTTGCTTGTGCGTTTAAAGCAAAAGGGCGCCTATTCTTCTCCTCTCAGATCACTGACCTATGTTTGAGGAGTAGGGTTGATATGGTTGTTGGAGAGGAGATGCTAACTAATTCAGAGGTGATAGATGTTACAACCATCAAAAGGTTTGCCCTTCCACCCACTAAACCCTCAACCAACCAAGCTCCACCCCCTGCTCAACAACAAACACTTGCAAAATTGGAAGCCAAAGTGCAGACATTGTTTGAGATGTTGCACTACCACATGCAACAACAACAGTTATTTTGGGAATTTTCAAATGGTTTACAAGTGGCAGCGAAGGTTGTATTGGCTAAATCACCCAAAACAAGTTTTACCTTTTATGCCCTCCCATCTTCCTTGAAGAGATTGTGTTACCTTGTACACCCAAAGCCGCTGGACATGTTAGAACAAGACCCAACCCCACTTCTCCTTCTGAAGAGGATGATGTTGAATCAGACTGGAGCCCATCACCACCACCAAGAGCTCCCACCACCAAGAAACCAGTGCCAACAAAGAAAGGGAAAGAAAGAGTGACGTTGGAAATAGAAGAATAAAAACGATATGATGCAAAGCAGAGCTCCCCCAGAGGAAAAATCAAACAAACCAAGGTTGCCTCTTCCAGACCTAACACCAAAAAAGCATGAGCAACAAAGAATGCAGCTATTGGTTCAGAAGAGGAGACCACAAATGGTGAGTCTGATGATGAAGAGCAAGTCACTCCATCCCCTTCAGTTAAAGGTAAGCAAGCCAAGTCTGCTACCTCAAAGGCCAAACAAAGAAGCATAATGAAGAGGAGAAGGATCAAGAGTTGATCATCACTAGAGATATGCCACCCACTGGTTCAATAAAGATGAAAGACCTGGCTCAGGGTGCGAACAGAAGGCTCAACACACGTCTTTTGTAAGTTCTTGAAGACTTCCCTGCTCCATGCATGTTACAACATGTTATCGAATAACAAGGATGTGTTCTCTTCTTTTTCATTGCTGGATTTATTTTGAAGCTGTTGGTTTAGACTCTGTTGTTAGTTAGTTGTTGATTGAAGTTTTATTTTTGTGAATGGTCAGTGTGACCATGTTAAAAGTTTGTTTTTGAGATCTGTCTTGTTTTGTACCACCCAGAACCTCTTTTAAACTTTTGGGATGCTATAGTGAGGACACTGTTCATTCCAACGTTTGGGGGAAGGGATAGTGTGGTCCAGTCATGTTTTTAATTAATGAAATGGTTTGTTAGCTGAAGTGATACCCCATGAAGATGTTTTGCATGATGGTGTAGGACCTTTAACTTTAAGATAAGTGTGAACCCTAGGTCTCTCTAACACATGCTCTATACTTGTGAAGAATCTAGGATGGATTAAGAGTGAGGTGGGGCTTAACATTCAAAATTGACCAAGCTTGCTCTTAATTTGATAATTAGAGGGTGGAAACACATGAATATAAAGAGTACTTAGGAACGGGTACCCCTTTGAGACTGATGGGCTACAGGAGAAATACTTGCTCCTGGTGAGCAGGTACACCTTTGAGGCCATGTCGGTTGTTGGGGAAATACATATATTCTGTTATGTCCCATGATGCTATAGTAGTTTTTGTGTGCTTAGCCTCTCTTGTTTGAAAAGAAGGAGTGGGTAAGGTCAAATTTTTAGGTGAAGGGCTGATCCAAACTTTTGGATCATCTTGGTCATTCAAGACAAGTTTCAGAGCTGCACCCACACACTTTGATTGAGTTGGGGTGAGCATAAATCCCTAAGGACAAGGGGGTTGCTTGTTTGGGTTAGTCTGAGGGGTTATTGATTGATGCATGTTTTTAGCTGTAAGGTGCGTTGGTCTTAGGCTGTTTTCTGTGTTCTTCTTTTATCACTCGCGGGCGAGCAATGATTCAAGTTTGGGGGTGTGATAATTCTTAGAAATAAGAGTTATTTATCACTTCTTAGCTGAAAATTGTAAGTTGAAGAGTGTTTTAGTTGTTCAATCTCTACAGGTTTAGTTTGGTTTAAGCTTTTAATCTGTAAATATTTTATTCTTGATTTTTAGGATAAATTGTTTTGTTTCAGTGCCATTGATGGGCGTATTTAGTATTGGAAGGTGCTAAAAAGAGTTTAGAAGAATGCTGGAAGGGTTGTAGTTGCTAAAGTGGGTCTTACTGAAGATGGATGCCTAATGGACATGTCTTCTCTCTCTTGATTTGGTCCCAAGTACAAGGACACGTGCCCATGAGGGTCTCAACAGATATTTGTGTTGGTTTACTTAGAGATTGGGCAATATTGCTTTAATTGTATAGGATAATTTTGAGCCCAAAAAGAGAAAAGAGAGGGGACATTCTCTTACATACTTTTGGGTACCTCACAATTCCCCATACGTCACTTTCTCTCCCTAGTACACAACAGTCATCACTTCATCTTCTCCCTGGTTTCTTCCTCCATTCTTTTTCTTATTTTAAGATTTGTAATGGATTCTATTTTATTTACCATTTTCTCTTTTGCTGTTTGTAAGCTCATTATGAGCTAAACTTCTTTAGCTAGAGAACAATGAACTTGTAATGATGCTTAAGGGTTAAGACTATGTTATTGATTTGCTTTCAGATTTTTCTATCAAGATACGTTTATGCTATATATTTGTAGTTGAGTTTGATCATCCTCACTTGAATGTCAGTTGCAACATCCCTGCTTTCGGTAACCCTAATTAAGATGAATAATCTTAATCAGGTTTTCGCTTAGGTGTGTGTTGGGTTGTGTGTTGGTTATAAGTCTAATTGGATGTTTAGAACTAGGCTTGAATCGAGTTGGAAGTGCCTAAGGTGTAACACGAGAAACTGGGAAGTCAAGAAGCTGGGAGTTCTTCTCTCGCTGAGCTTGACGCTCAAGCGTGGGAGAGCGCCACGCTCAAGCGTTGTGACGCTTAGGCTTGGGAAGAGGTGGACGCTTCAGCCTGTTGAGTGCGCTGTGCAGCTGTTCTGAGTTTGCACGCGTGTGAGACACGTGTTAGGCCAGGAAGCAGGCGGAGTGGACGAGGTTCCATGCTCATGCATGAAGAGAGCCCACGCTAGAGCGTGGCAACGCTCAAGCATGCAAAGTGATCCACGCTTAAGCGTGGACAGCAGAAACCATAAGTGGAGCTTCCACTTTCATCTTCTCACTTGCACGAATTTGGAGAGCCTTTCTGCGAGTTAGAGAGAGAAGTTCTAATTTTTAGAGTGAGAAAGCTTGAGGTTAGAGGTGATCGAGCCGTTGGAACGCGATTCCGACTACACCGTTGTCATCATGGCGAAGTTATCTCTGACTCTAGCGGATTAGTTTCTCGATTCGCCACAAGTAAACTCGAATCCCTAACATGCGTTCTTCGTGTTCTTGGCGTTCTTGTAGTCTTTACCTTTTCTTTGATCTTTTGGGCTTGCCCTAGGGCTAACACTATTGCGTATGTGTTGCGCTCGTGATTAGGGCAAAGTCCGCGCTCGTGATTGCTCGTGATTCTGAGCTTGAGGCCGCGACTGTGAGGAGGTGGTGGCAGCTGCGAGCTCATGGTGGTCGTAGGCGTGTTCGGGGTGTTCACGAGATCGAGGGTCAGGGCTGTCCGTTGGTACAGGAGCATTTTGAGACGAATCGCCAGGTGAGGAGGAAGAAACCACATACATCTCGGAATCGTAGACGTAGTATATAATTGTTCACATGTGTAGGGATCCTCAAACCCTACTAGTGGCTGAGCCCTGATAAAGTACCTAAACCCTTGGTTTAGCTTACTTTGGGCTATCGCCGTAGGATCGATCTGTGATATCTGTTGATTGAGGATGTATGTCTATCTTTGGTAATTGATAACATGAGTAAATGATGTCGTACTTGATAGCATGTTAGATGAGATGCTTGTTGTGATAACATGCTTCAATTGCTAGTCGATATACATGCAATGATGTTATGCTGCTATACTATGATATGTTGATGTGATTGTCATTGATGTGATCTTGATTGACTGTGGAGACGGTTGGTATGTTGTTACAAGGATAGAGAAGTTGGCATTATTAGATTTGTAGTCGATGTTGTAAGCCAGTTGATCTAAGTTGAAGGTGGCTCTCATAGTTGGAGAGCGACATCCTCATAGTTAGAGGATGTGGACCTTGAGACGTTGGATAAGTTGTTGTTGAGACGTTGTTGAGATGATTGGTGCATAATCATAACATTTGCATTGTTGTGGTGGAAAGCCGCGGGATTTACTGCAACAGCCGTTTGAGCAGTAATCATGCAAGGTCGGAACTTGTGAACAACTGCAATAGCCGTTTGAGTGGTTGTCACAAGGGGCTGTATGAATAGCTGCAACAGCAGTTTGAGTGGCTATCATATAAGCTGGTACTTATATATAGCTGCAACAGCAGTTTGAGTGGTTGTGTACAGGGAGCCGTGTGTACGGTTGCAACACCAGTTTGAGTAACTGTCACACGAGATTGAGGAGCCATTTTTACCTGGTGAACATCCACGCTCGCAGTTGGAGATTGGATTGTCATTCCTCACAGTTGGAGGTTGACTGTTGTATTCCCATGGTAAGAGTGTGCGTTGTAGAATTGGTCAATCATATAGATTCAGCTGTGCATGTAGAGTAGGCGGTGATCCCTAGCTGTGATAACTTGGAGGTTGACAGTTGTGATGAACTCGAGAGATGAATGTGCTTGTCGGTTGTGCTGCTGTCGTGTGTGTTGATGTGTTATATGCTACGTGATATCCCTTGCCATGATATTGTAGCGTTTCTTACCTCCTGTGCATGTTTCCCTATGTCTACATGTATATCGTTGTTCGAGTCGTGATCCGAAGGTGGAGGTGTTGATTGGTTGATGAGAGAGCTGCAGCGGGTGAAGCTGAGTAGAGACGAGACTCCCATCGTGAACAAGTTTGACGGCAACGCTCATTGAGCAGAGAGAGAGACCCTCGAGGTATCGTTGAGTCTCTTGTGAGTTGTACCACGGCCAGTGGGGCATCTGTTTTGTTGTTGTGTTTTTGCGCCATGGCTTCCAGGCGAAACTCTGATGTATAATTGGACTGTATTAACTGTTTATTTGCTTAAGTTTCTTTTAAGCTTTATCTGCATGCTTAAGGTATCAGAGAGAGTGAGGTTAAGTTTTGGGGACGTCACATCAGTTCATTAATATCAGAAGAGTTAATAAATGGAAATGCTTGATAGACATGGATTAGTTGATTAATTGGAAAATTAAGTGATGCTGGATGTAATATGAATATTCATTCATGCTAATAGGTTAGTTGGAATGAGTTTAATAGAAGCGAGCGTAATTAAAGTGAGCTTAGGAATAAGGAAAACTTAATAAAACTCTGCTTAAAAGTGCTGGAAAGCACAATATCAGTTATTTCCTGGAACCAAATGTTGTAGCATATCATAGCATGCCTAATCCTATTTGCTGAGTTACAAGCGATTTGTCCTATAGCTGTTTCTTCCATATATTTTCATCCTTTGATTTCAAGCATCTTTACTGTAGTAATTGATCTTTAACTGCTCTCTTCATTCCAAATATTTGCCACTACTTGTTACTTGTTACTTGAACCCTTAACTAGCTAGATGAATTAGTTTGGAAGTTATAGAATGAACCTTAACCAATCCTCGTGGGAACTATCTCTTCTTACACTTTTGTACTTTTTACTATTGTGTACACTTATACACGCACACATATTTTTATACAACAATGGCTATATGTTATTCTCATTCCTGAAGTCCTTTTAAAGATACAACAGAAGGAAAACAATTACAATCCCTACAAATACTATGTTTTCTATATTTACAAGATATTATAAATAATTATAACAAAATTATAATTTCATAGCTCCTTTAGGAGAAAAGCTAAGCCCCTCAATAAAACATTTAAGCCACAATACTTCTTGTAATTCTTTAACCATAGCCATGTATTTAGGGATGGCAATGGGTAGGGTATGGGTAGGATACTATAGTACCCGTCCCCATACCCGCGTTTTAAAAAAGTACCCGTCCCCGTCCCCATACCCGCGTGGGTAGCAACCTTGATACCCGTACCCTCACCCACTTGGTACTTAAGTACTCGTACCCGCACCCATTACCCGCACTTTATATAAGAAATTTGTGGATTTTGAAAATAAGATAAGTAAATATGGTATACCTAAAGGTTTTCGATTGATATAATTTTCATATTATTCATTTTAAATAATAAAATAACTTATTTTTGTACTTACATAAATTAAAGTTACGTTCCACATAATAAATGTATTGCATACCAAATTAAATATGCAACCCGTATATTTAATAATCAATTTGTGAATATGAAATGTATGAAATGCAAAGGTTCAAACACAAAACGTTAAATAATCAATCTCCAAAACATTAATTAAATATTACAATAAAAAATGATACATTACACTAAAAGGAGTGTTAGTAAAAAAAATAAAGGAATGCTATTGAATTGCAGAAAAAACAATATTAATGCTTCCTTTTTATTTCATTTGCCAACGCTTGATGGTTATCATTATTGTCGGGTTTGTTCACAAGACAGAGAAAAGCATGTCGATATTATTGTAAATATTAAGATACTAAATAGAGAAGGAAAACATAGCAACCTAGGCATTTCCATAGGAGATGATTTGATCATATTAATCAAGAAGTAACATACAAAGTATAGGCGACAATGAAGCTAGCCAAGTGAAACTGACGATGAAGCAATAGTTTTTTTTTTAAATTTTTTTTAATGTAATATATTATAATTAAGGCATGATGAAGTAACATACAAAGTATAGATGACGATGAAACTAGCTAATTGGAACTGACGAAGAAGCTTTAGAATTGACAATGAAACTCTAGTTTTTTTTTAATGTATATATATATATATATATATATATATATATATATTTTGTATATAGAAAATAAATATATATAGTGCGGGTATGGGGCTGGGTGGGTATTAGAGTACCCGTACCCGCACCCATACCCATTAAGCGGGTAATTACCCTACCCGTCATGGGTAATTTTTGCGGGTACCCATTGGCTCCGATACCCATTGCCATCCCTACATGTATTCAGCTTCTGCACCAAACAAAGAAACAACCTTTTGTTTTTTACTCTTCCAAGTGACTCGATTTCTTCCAACAAAAGTGAATTACCCATTGGTTGAGTGTCGTCTTTCTCCTATAGCATCCCAATCTGAATCCAATATCTAGTAACAACTACATGATTATGCTTAGAGGACATAAAACCTTCCTAGGTACTGACTTAAAAGACCGCAAAATCTTAATAATGGCCCTCATATGGACTTCACTAGGATTATGCATAAAGTGACTTACTACACTTACAACATATGCAATATTTGGTTGAGTGTGAGATAGGTACATCAAACTACCAACTAGTTTTTGATATCTTCCTTTGTTAGTAGGAACTTGATTAGGAAGTTCATCTTGCTCAATAGATATATTTATAGGCTGACAAGCATATCAGTTTCTTTCAATAGATCAAGAACATATTTTCATTGTTACAAGAATATTCCTTGTGTAGATTGATAATTTCAATCCCCAAAAAAATACTTTAAGCCTCGAAGGTTTTTCATGTCAAATTCAAATGCCAAACACGTCTTTAACTTATTCATGTCATCAATATCATCACCAATAACTATCATGTCATCTACATAGATGATAAGTGCAGTAAAGTGAAAAAGTATCTTGGTAGTCAATGCCATAAGTTTTTGTGAAGCCACGAGCAACTAATCTTTCTCTATACTTATCAATTGTTACCTCCAGCTTTTGTTTGACCATGAATATCCATTTACATCCAACTTGTTTCTTTCCTTCAAGTAGTGTCACAATATACCATGTTTGATTTCTTTCTAGTGCTTGCATCTCCTCATTTATGGACTTTGCCTATTTAGGGTCATTCGATGCTTCTTGTACTCTATTGGGAATAGTGACAACTGACATTTGATTCATAAAGGCTTGAATAGTGCATAGTAATTACATAATGAGAAATAGGATATTTCCTAGAAACATAATTTTCAGGAGTATATTTCCCCTGATTACTCCGAGAGGGTAATTGATACCGGTTGCCATCACTAGAAACAACTGATATATGGTCATTAATTAAACTACCAGTATTAGCCTCAAGAACACTAGCATAGGAAGGATCATTGGTAGGTATTGCAGGTGTAAATGGGGATCTTATAAAAGATTCTACTAGATTTTCTATAGTCGAATTAGAACCTGTATCAATTGACAATTCTCGACTAGGTAAATCTTGCACTACATTAGGAACAACAACCATCCTATTTGTCTAATCAACATGCATCTCCCCTGGATGAGAAGAAGTGGATATTGGCGGAGAAAAGTATCTTCTATATATTTTAGAAAATGTAAAGTCACACATGATTGTCGAGTAGTGGGTGATTGCATTGGTAGCCCTTTTTACTAGGCATGTACCCAACAAACACACACTCAAAGCACATAGATCCTGTTGGAACACACGCTCTCGGATTGTTAAAGATAAACCAACGGCAAACACACGCACACACGCGAGAAAAAAAAAAAAAAGACAAGGTTTACGTGGTTCGACGAATAGTGCCTACTTCCACGGGAGCTGTTACGGCTGTGTTTCACTATATATCCAAATAGGGTTACATAAGCGCAGTATTTATACAATTACATTAACAAACTTTTACTAACCCTAATCCGTATCGATATAAGCCAACTGTCAGTATCTATATGAGCCATACTCAACAGATCCAACTTTGTACATTGATGTTTATGAAGGTGAACAAATGCAACACACTCAAACACCCGCGGTGCTAGCTTTAAGTTAGAAGGTATAGTGACATAAGAAAAGACTTTCTCTAAAGGTGTTTTGATGTGAAGAACACTACTATAGACATGATTCATAAGAAAAATAGGATACATAATTGCATATCCCCCAAGAAATGGGTTGCATATGATCATCAATTAGGCATGCACGTGTAATCTCAAGAATATGACAATTTTCCCTTTCAGTCACACCATTTGTTGAGGTGTATAAGAACATGTTGTCTCATGAATAATATCACGATCCTGAAAATAAGACTTTAATACTTGCAACTATCACTTGGGCAGAAAATTAAGTACGTATCATCTTATGTGAGCGGAAACATTCTCTTACACATCACTTTAATAGTCATCAGATATAGCCAAGTCATATGACTACAATCATCAACAAAAATCACAAACCAATGATATCCAAACAAAGTAGAAACTGGGGCAGGTCCCCACACATCAAGAAGAATCCAAGCAAATGGTTTAGTCATCGTATTAAAACTTAGAGGATAATTAGGACGATGACTTTTGGCCAAAGTACAAACATCACAATGAAAATATGCTGGGTTGCAATCCAAAAATAAAGAAGGGAACAAGTTTTTAATGTAAGCAAATGAAGCATGACCAAAGCGATGATGCCATAGCCAAATCTGATGTTTCTTAATAGAGGTAGAATCTTAACCAGTTACCACATAGTACAACCCTGATGAACACCAATTTGATATATTAATTAACCTCCATATTTAGTGTGTTAGGCACCAATTGTCATTAATTGTCGGGTCTTAGATGCATTTCATGACTTAGATGAGGATCTCCTATCCCATTTTGATGTATCATGAAGGAACCTGTTTGAAACACAAGAAGGGGGGTTGAATTGTGTTTCAGACGATTTTAAGTTCTTTTCGTAAGCAGATAATGATTTTCACAAGATTGGACGCTTAAAACTATTAAAAGCAAAGAGAGCTCTTCCAAACCCCAAGTTGGACGCTCACTTAGTTTTGACTAAGACAAGAGGACAGCGTAATAAAAGGCAATTCAATCCCAGTTAGTTTGTTAGATAAAAAACTAAAGTAAGAGAAGGGAGAGAAAAGAACACAAAGATATTATCCTGGTTCACTCTTCACCAAAGAGCTACGTCCAGTCCTCTCTACTTGAGAGCTTTATCCACTATAACAAAAACCTTTTGTTACAAAGTATTCAACACCTCTTCAGGCAGTATTCTCAACCTCTTCAGGTTCTCTAAGTATTCTTTTACAGACAAGCCTCTTCAGGCTCAACCAAACTGAGGTTTTGAAAAAGGTTGTTCTACTAACTCACTAAATGTGAGAATTCGAAACTAAAGCTCAGACTCTTAAAACAACTCTACACAGAGAGTAATATGAAAATGAGGATCAGAGTAGCTTTTCTAGCTTTGCAAGCTTGAGATTTTCTCTTTTATCTCTTGAGCTAAGATTTGCTTGTATCTCTTGAAAGATTTTGAATTGCTAAGTGTTGCTTCACTTGTATTTTTGCTCAAGTTCAGTCTGCTTGTTTTTCAGTAACTTTGCACTTTCAAAAGATGAAGGTATATATAGCCTCTTTTCTTTGAGCAGTCTTCAGTCTTCAACGGATGGAAAATGATCTGTTCTGATGAGCATTGAATGCATTTGATCCGTTGAGTCTGATAGCTTCTGAAGTTTCTGATCAGCAAAATAGACTATCAGGGTGATAGCTAAAAGTGGTGCTGACATATCCTGTGAGTAGAACGAAAGTTGCCTTTTGTTTATCCAAAACAAGAAGGTCAAATTCTTTAGGTGACAGAGACATTCTGGCTTATGCTTTACTTTCGTACGAATATTACAAAGAATGTTTTGTCCCACGGGTATAAGCCTTTTACAGGGAATAATAAATTCAAATGCTTTTACAGGATATTCGCGCTTGAAATTTAAAAGCATTTATTGGATTAGCTATTACAGAAGGTAACCGAAAGAATCTTTGGACTCAAGGTTCTATAAATTACCGTCCAGTCGTAAACCAAGAATAAGTGTTGGACGAGACAAAGTCTTTGGACTATGTTGGACGAGATAAAGTCTTTGGACTATGTATAGTCTTTGGACTCAATTTAGATTTGTCCTGCACACTTAATATAAAACATTAGTCCATAACAAATCTTTGTTCATCTTAAATTAGCTCTTTGTTAACATCAAAACTTAAGGGATTATCTGGACCATGACCACTTTGGTTCCAACAATCTCCCCCTTTTTGATGATGACAAAACATACTAATTTTGATTGAACAAAGAGTCCTGGAGAGCTGAAGGGCTCCCCCTAATACAAACATTCTAATCATTTAAAGCATCTAAACAATTAAGGCATATACGACAGATATAAGCACATGTATCATTTAAAGATTCAATCAACCCATTTAACTTTAAATATTCAATCAACCCATTTTCTCCCCCTTTTTGTCATCAGACAAAAGAGTGAGAGACACATCATAGTCAGTTTATTTGAAAACAAAGAATACAAAATTTTTAAGAAGAGGGAGGAGGTTTTGGAATGAAATCTTTGAACATGGCCGCAATCTGCTGAAGGAGCACCGCATTGTTGGCTTCTATTGTTCGTTGGACGAACTCTTGAAACTCAGGAGGAATAACCGAGGCGGAACTCTCAGCATGGCCCTGGTTGCGTCCACACCTCTTTGATTAGGAACTATACTCAAAGCCTGAGAAGGAGATGGATCATCGGGATGGACCATTGAGAGAGGGATCGGTTGAGACTTGGACTGAGCTGAGTCTGCAACTTGTTCCATTTCCTCATGATGAGTTTCAGACGAAGGGTCCGCATAGATGATTTCGGTGTCCCCAATCTCTTTAGGAATGACCGGCTTAGGAGGAAGAGGAGGAGGAACATTAGGATCAACGATAGGTTTGGGTGGAGGAGGCAGCACTTCAAGTATGATATCAGCATCATCATACATGTTTTCCCTCCATCTGATAGCAGGCATAGGCAAAACATCTCTAGGATAAAGAGGTATGCCAAAGATATCATCGATGATCATGAAGTTAGCTTCACGGATTCGATATTGTCTTGGGTAGACGCGAATCTTTGCTTTCTCCTCAACTGATAATCCAGATGATGATGCTTCTTGGGAGCATCTCCAGATGTGGTTTTCCCAATAGATCCTAGCATCTGGGTCAAATCTGAATCGGGGATCTTTCTTCCATATACTTTCGAGAGCCCCAGAGTCATCTCGATGTTTTGTCCAAAACAGGGGATCAAAAGCATTTTTGTAAGGCAGCGTCCATGACTCAAGCCTTTTGCGAAGGTCCTTATCCTTGTTAGGATCTAGGATAGGGAGCCTTGGACAAGCTCGAGGAGGAACAACTCCTACTCTTGTGCGAGATGACTTTGACCAAAATCTCTTTGGAAGGTTGTGATGGATCTTAGCTTCGCGAGTCATGTCACACTCCCTCCGCACAGCATAGTAAGGAAGAAAGTCCCGGACATCAGAATACTCCTTCCAAGTTGATGGATAGCTTGGAATGAAGGAGAGGTCGGGATCAAGGATGAAGTTGCTTAAGCCAAACGTCCTTGCCCTTCTTTCATACTCCGTTTTGTAGCCTTTCTTGTCTTCATGATGAAGAACAACATGCCTCTTTATATTGTAGTGGCACCATTGGAATGCCTTGTCCTTGATAAGGTTGGGATAGACTTTCCTTGGAGGAAACGTCTTTTTCTCAAGGTAGGTAACCAAGGGTCCATGGGCATTGTATGTTTCAGAGGGCAGAGGTTTAGTTGAAGTGTATGGGATGGGTTGGTAGCCAAGTTTAGGTGGTGAGGTGGATGATGTGGAGGGTTGTTCAAATTCATACTCGGGTAATGGAAGAGGGCTTTTGGGGTGAGGTTCTGTAGTGGGGGGTGTGTGTTTAAGGAATAGAACAGGAAATTTGCGTTTGACCTCAGCCCAAATTGAGCATTTGTTATTGTAGTCTACTCCAGGGAGGCGTCTATATTTGCTTTTGGGAAAGATTTGTCTGGGGTAGGGAGCACCATAGGTTTGGAAGGGGTGATCTCCCCAGGGTGTGAACCAGTCTTCGGGTTCATTTGGTGAGGTTAGAGTTTGAGTTTGTGGTAGGTTAGTGGGTGAGAGTGGTAGGGAAGGTTCAAAGGTTAAGTCTTCGATCTCAGACGATTGAACAATAGGAGAAGTAATAACCGAACTGGAGATAGGTTCAGTATTACCTTTCGTCTTTGCTCGAGTTGACCTTGCCCTTGTTGACAAAGGTTTAGGCAGAGGTGCAGCAGACAAGGTTTCCAATCTTGGCCCTTTAACTACCCTGGAGATGGCTAGATTGTCCTCTTCATCCTCATTAGTGGGAGCTAGAACCAGCTTCCTTTTTCTAGATGGTTGGACGGTGAGCTTTGGACGAGAAGAAGGAGTCTTAGCTATTGGACGAGCTCGTTCAGTAGAGCGTCCAGCAGTGACACATTGTTCAGACGCTTCTTCTGAGCCTTGCGTCTGAGCTCCTTTTTGTTTTCCTTCAAGTTTGGACTTTTTGAAGCAGTCCAACTGCATCATTACCAAACTTTGCCTGCTAAACTCAGGCTGATGCACATGTTCAATGCCATGAACTCCGTACTATTTGAACTTTCTTTCTGGAGCCAAGTTCTTGAGGTCATCGTAGACCATATGCTTCTCAAATATTTTTGAGAGAAGAGCGCCATAGATGAGTGCAGTGTTCTTCCCAGAGCCTTCAATGGCATATTTGAAGAAGGAAAAGAGAAGGTGGGGAAGGTTTATTTGCCTTTTAAGAATCAAATGAACCAAGCAAAATTGATGAGCCTTTGAAACATTATCCTTTGACCCAACCTTATGAAGGATAGCCTTGTTCAAGATTTGGTGAAGAACCCTAGCCTTGTCAGTCATTTTTGAGGCTGTGAGTTTGTCACCGGAGTTTTTCAACAAACAATCTCTGATGGTGGAAGCATCACCAATCTCTTCTTCCCAGTCATCTTCAACAGTTATACCTGATTGAGCGCACCCAGTCGCATTCGAGATGGTTGCTTCAGACACTATTACTTCAGTATCAAGCACCTTGTTGCGAATCTCCCTTGCAGAGACAATGGGGTTTGTCCAAAACTCCCTAACTAGAGCAGGGTAGATTACCGGATAACCTTCAAAGAAGCTTGACCATCCAGCGGCATGGATGTTAGAGAAGATGTCAATCCCATTATCAGCCAGGAATTGTAGATTAAACTTGTACTCGACCATGACATCAGCAGTCTGAGCGTTAAAGGTTTTTCCTTTACCCTTAGAGCCAGCAGCAGAAGAGGTTGCCATAGTTTCAGAGAGGATGTTTAGAGAAAAAGGTTTTTTCAGAAAGGGTTTTCCTTTTCGAAGATGCAAGAAGAAAGATTAAAGCTTTTTGTAAAGGTTTGATTTTTATCAAAACTTAGGTTTTAAATAAAGGAGAAGAGAGAGCGAAAACCTTTCGTATTTTCAAAGAGAGAGAGAGCGAAACGATGTGCATTAAATGCCTGACACACGTTCAGACTTTGAAACCGTAAAAAGCATTTTTGGCAAATAAAGAAAACAAAAACTGACTCAGTTAAGGGAATGAAAGATAATAGTTCATTCGACAAAGATTGAGTTTCATTAATGCATTAGACGAGCATTCATAAAGTACAATGGACGAGCATATATTGGACGTAATGCAAATATTGGACGCATGCATTAGACTCTCAGTCAATCAACGAAATGCATGTTCAGATATTTTCTTATAAATATAAACCTATCTTCGGCTAATGGTTTGGTGAAGATATCTGCCCATTGATGGTCAGTATCAACAAATTGAATATCTATTGTTCCTTTTTGCACATAGTCCCTAATAAAATGATATTTTATTTCTGTATGCTTTGCTCTAGAATGCAGTATGGGGTTCTTTGACAAATTAATAGCAGCAGTGTTATCACACATGATAGGGATGTTGCTTACAAACACGTTGTAGTCTTCCAACTGATGCTTGATCCAAAGCAGTTGTGAACAGCAACTGGCTGTAGCAATGTACCCAGCTTCAGCAGTTGATAGAGCAATTGTGCTTTGCCTTTTGCTTGATCATGAGACAAGATTAGCACCAATGAAGTGACACCCTCCACTTGTGCTTTTCCTTTCTATTCTGTCTCCGGCATAGTCAGCATCACAGAATCCAACTAATCTGTATTCATCAATTTTCTTATACAAAAGATCCAGATTAGTAGAACCTTTTAGGTAACTAAGAATTAATGCAAGTCTTGATAATGATTATCATGTGCCTAGAGAATTGTATGTATCTAGTTAAGTGTGTTAATGTACCTAGACTAATGTGAGTTCATGCACTAGTAAGTTAATGCCCATTCTGGGGAGTTCCAATATTGCTCACTATAAATATTTGAGCTATCTCTAGTTGATGATGTAGAATTCGGAAAGATCGCTTCAAATAAAATAGAGAGAATTCTCCGGCCCCAAATACTCTCTCTTACTCCAATTTTTTATCTAGTTTTACTATAGTTATAGCCCACCAAATAACGTAGTTGTTTGAGTGTCTTAGACACCACCACCACCTCTAGAATACCACCAACACTTTGTTTACAATAGAAAAAATAAACTCTTCTCTGTCAACTTCTCATAGAAACACCTTTATTACAGTAATCTACTACAATCTACAGGTAAATTAACACGTGTATTCAGCACAAAATAGTGGATGAAGGCATATTTTAACAGCAAGAATAGGCATATCCCATACTGAGAATTATAGCATTCTCTTGGGTCTTAAATCTTAATCTTTTCAAATTTATGTATCTCTCAAGTTCTTCCCGGTGGCTTTGGATCATGGCGGTTATTTGCTCCTGTCCCTGGGTAGTCAGCACTTTCCAAATCTATCCTTTCTTTTACCATGAATTCTTCTTCGACATCAAACATTTCATCCTCATTTCTGAATTCCAAAGCACCCTGCAATTATTTATAGAAATTTGTATTCGATCAGTTAGACCTTTTAATTGAATACATAGATAGAGGGGGTGAAGCAGAAGAAAAATTCAGAACAAAAGGCAGTTTGGATAACCCGAACTAGTGCAGTTTGGATTGAAGATATTTCAGTGTTTGATAAAAGGCTTCCTGCAGAGAATGAAAATTTGAAATATCAATGAATTTAAGTCAGAAAAAAATAATCCAGAAAGAGATAATTAATAATATTGAAAACTTTCCAGCCATACTAGTTTTTGGGACAGCAGCAGATGAGAAAACAAAGGAAAAAACCATAAGGATTATAAGCAATTGTAGGGGGAACTTGTGGATCATGTTGAACAAAAACAATAGAGATCTAGAAGCTGGCTAAGAATAGAGTTGAGGATGGTGATGATAGGAAAACACATGTGGAGCCGGTGCTTATATAGAAGCCTTAGAACACGGGAGTAATTGATTTGAATAGAACAGAACAGTATACAAGTATTAGTCCTCCATGTCAACATCAACTTGAACATTTTTTCATTTATCTTTGCAACACTTTTTGGTTCTTAATTTGTGGACTTGTTGCCACTTGCGTGACCTTTTAAGCTTTATCTCCATGCGCCTTCTCCATATGATTAATCAAATTAAATTTTCAGTCCCAAAATATCTATGCGCGCAAATATTTAATATAATCTGTAGTTTTGTATACATGCATGCATAGAAGAGTTAAAAAATCAAACACCTCCTAAGTTTGCCACGAGGAACAGAAACCACTACAAGTGTTCATGGATGCGCTTAGTTGTCACATGATGGATAAATATGAAAATCTATGTGCATCAACTTTAGTTCAGCGCCCACGCTTCCAGTTAATCTGAGTCAGTTATATAAAAGTGGTTATCAGCCTGAATTTTTCAAATCTGAAAAACTGTAATATGTTTTTTTTTTTAGAAAATTGTTTAATGATAATTTAAATTAATTAACTAGGTAAATATACCAAAACAAAAAATATGACATAATTGATATACCTAATTTTGTTTTCCATTTGACAAGGTTTTGTATAAGAGTTTAGTTTTGATAAATTGTTCGTGTAAATTTTTTTCATCATTAACCAATCACAAATTAATAATCATCTCATATGTGACTTTTAAGGTAGTTATTATAAGAGTCAAACATTTTTAATAATGTGACAAATCATTATTAGTTAGTGTAAAAAATCTTTAAATTAATAATACAAAACAATTAAGGGCGCATTTTCTTGAATAAGGTTTAAGACCTAAGTTAAGTATGTTTGAAGGTTGGATAATGTTTCCTTATAGCTTGAGGAAGCTATGGTCCAAATTTGAGGGAATTTGGCTTTGAAATGAGCTCAAAAAGTGAAGAAACGTGAAAGAACAGTTCTGATCAGTGTCCAACGTTTAGACATGGAGAAACCCCACGCTCAAACGTTGACTGTTGACGCTTGAACGTGGGCGGTTGCACGTCAGAGCGTGGAACGGTGTACGCGTGGAGGTGCATGTATCAAGCGTGCACGCGATGCGTGGCAGAGACATGGCGATCAAAAGGTCATGCTCAAGCGTGGAAAACCCCACATCAGAGCGTGCCCATGCTCAAGCGTGGAAAAACCGCACTTCAGAGCGTGCCCACGCTCAAGTGTCGAGTGTTCCCACGCTCTAGCGTGGACAGGTTGACAGCAAACTCTTAAGTTCTCCTTTTTCATTTGAAGGGGGACAAAACTTAGGAAAAACTCCGCAGTTCCAGAGACTAGAGAGAGAGAGCTGAGATTCTAGTGAGAGAGCTTGATCCCGGAGGAAATCGAGGCATCGGATCGTGATTTCAACTGCATCGTTGTGATCAGGGCTACGATCACTACAAACTACGCCTATCGATTTCGCGATTCATCAAAGGTAAGCTTGAATCCCTAACACGTCGACCTTTACGTTCTTCGTGTTCTTTGTGTTCTTCGAGATTTTCCTCAAATCTTTCTTGGTTTAGATTTGCCCTAGGGTTAACAATATTGCATGCATGGTGTTCCCGTGGTTAGGGCCAAGTTCGAGGACGTGTTTGTGCTAGCTCTTAGAGAAAAAGGTTGCAGCTGTATTGGTGGCTGACTTCGGGCCATGGATGCATGTTGGTGGTAGTGGTGGTGGTGGTGTGCATGTGGTGGTTGTGGTTATGTTTGGTGCATTCGTGAGATCGAAGGTTAAGGCTGTTCGTGGATACGGAAGCATACTGGAATGAATCACCAGGTAAGGAGGAAGAAATTACACATATTTGGGAAACGTAGGCTTAGGATATAATTGTTAATATGTGTAGGGCTCCTCAAACCCTACTAGTGGTTGAGTAACCGACAATACCTAACTCACATTGGAGACTACCGGATTGTGGTACCAATGTAGTTTAGGCATTGTAGGTTTGTCGTTGATAGGATAATCTGTGATATTTGTTGACGGGGATGTATATCTATCTGCTGTGATTGATAAAATGTCTGAATGGGGTCATATGTGATAATATGCTAAGTGAGATGCTCTGGTATGCTTGTTGTGATAACATGCTTAGTTGCTATTTTGATATGCTTGCAATAATGACATGTTGTTATGTTATGACCTGTCGATGTGATTGTGATTGCCATGATCTTGGTTAATTTTGGAGACAATTGGTATGCTGTTAGGATGATAGTATAAGTGTTGATGGTACCCGACTAATAGAATAAGTAAGTCGATCTAAGTTAAAGGTGACTCTCATAGTTGGAGAGTGGCATCCTCACAGTTGGAGGATGTGGACCTTTAAGACGTTGGCTAAGCCGTTGTTAGGGCGTTGTTAAGGTGATGTATGCATAATCATAGCATTTGCATGGTTGCGGTGAAAGGCTGTATGAATAACTATAATAGCAGTATGAGTGGTTATCATACAAGCCGATACCTTTACGCAGCTACAACAACAGTTTGAGTGGTTGTGTACAGGGAGCCGTGTGAATAGCTGCAACAGTAGTGTGAGCCATTATCACGCGAGGTTGGGACTTGTGCATAACTGCAACAACAGTTTGAGTAGTTGTCAGAAGGGCTGTATGAATAGCTGCAACAATAGTTTGAGTGGCTATCATATAAGCCGATACCTATATACAGCTACAACAGCCGTTTGAGTGGTTGTGTACAGGGAGTCGTGTGTACGGTTGCAACAGCAGTTTGAGCAATTGTCATACGAGGTTGAGGTGGACGTTCCGGGGTGACCAAGACCGTTGAACTCACAGTTGGAGCGACGCAAGTGCTTTCTCATTGTTGGAGAACTTCTCGGGTTTTCTCACAGCTGGAGGGGCTCGAGGAGGCAGTGCTTATTCACAGTTGGAGGAACCATTGTTGCACTTTCTTGGGAACGAGGGCAACTAGTAACCTGAACTATCAACTCAATGTCCTTACAGTTGGAGGACGACCTTCCTAACTTGGGAAATGACTACTCTCACAGTTGAAGGACAGCATTCCTAAGGGTAAGGATGGTGTTGTAGATTGACCAATAATCATGTAGACTCAGTTGTGCATATAAAGTAAGCGGCGATCCTTAGTGGTGATAATCTGGAGATTGACTGTTGTGGTGATTTCGGGAGACGGATGTGCATGTTGTGTGTGCGTGTTGACATGCTATGTTCTACATCTTTTCCCTATGCATGATAGTTGTAGACTTTCTTACTTCCTGTGCATGTTCCTGGTGTTGTTTACATATGTTGTTCGGATCGTGATCCGAAGGCGGAGGTGCTGGTTGGTTGGCGGAAGTGCTATAGCGGGTGAAGCTGAATCAAGGTGAGATCCTTCTGGTGCAACAAGTTCGATGTCGGTGTTCCTCAAACAGAGAGAGATAGACCTTAGAGGTATCGTTGAGTCTCTTGTAAGTTTGTACCATGACCAATGGGGCGTCTGTATGTATATTGTTGTTTTATGCCATGGCTTCCAGGCAGAACTCTGATGTGTAATCTTAAGTTGTAATATTTCTTTATCTGTTTAAGTTTTAAAATGGAACTTTCACTATGCCAAATTATACATTAGATGGCGCACCATCAGTAGCGTTTTTTATTGAAACGTTGTTTAAAATGAGCAGAACGATTTTAAGTAGCGCTTCCTCAAGAAAGCGTTGTCTTAGGTTTGAGAATAGACATCGCTTCCTTGAAGAAGCGCTACTAAAAGTGTTAAAAGAACAAAGGCAACGCTTCCTCAAGGAAGCGCTCTCTAAGGTATGAGAATAGAAAGTGCTTCCTCGAGGAAGTGCTGTCCAATTTACACCTAAGGTAGCGCTTCCTCAAGGAAGCGCTGTCTATTCACCTTTCCCTAATATATTCCTTTTCCCAGTTAGTAACTCCTCGCACGCTCTCATTATCAAACATTACTCTTCCCTCCTCCGCGACCAAAGTTCCCTCCTCCCCCAAACACTACTCTCACTCACCACTGCCACTGTCCCTGCACCTAAACCACCGCGAGGACCACCGTAACCCTCTCAAACCCTAAGCTCACCTGCATTGTTCGTGCGACCTTCTCTTCACCCATCGCGAGGACCACCACGAGAACCATCGCGAGGACCACTGCTCTCTGCCCTGCAATCCCTCCTCTTCACTGCAAGCTCCCAGGTAACACCTATCTCTTCCTTCTATTGTCATTTAGGTTGTCATTCTTTGCAACCCTCATATTGTCATTTAGGTTGTGTGTTTTTAAGAGGCTGAGAGGCTGTAGTGTAGGGGAATAGGAATTATAATGGGCAATATACTTGACTATAATGGGAATAATATGTTAGGATTGAACATGTAGCATTTCTATATTGCCATCATCATTCATTCACTACTACCACATATGAAGAAAAGCCTTGTAAATTAGAAAAGAACATTATGGAACTGAATCAAGTTTTTGAATTAAAACTCGATCAATCAAATGTTTGCCTCTCTCGTATAGTGCTTTTGCCTAATTACTTTGATACGGATTGACTATTTGATTTCATTTGATAATGATATGCATTAGTTAATAGATGGTTGGGATGAACTCATTGTAAAATTAAAACTTCCACATGAGCTAGATTTAGGTTTGTGTGCCATATTTAGCTAACACAAGATATCAATAAATGAAAATTGCCGGAAGAGAACCCTTATGATATTGATACTTGGCTTTTGGTAATAGTAGAAAATATATGATTCTATGGCAGCGAGGAGTGTTACAACCCTCTCTTCCACCTTCCCCACTCTTGCTGATGTAAGTGTGTTAATTGGTTGACTCTCATGCAACCATGCTACTGTTTTGATGAACATGCTTAAACATGAGTTTGGTTGACTGCTTTGTCGGTGAACATGCTTATAAACATGAGTTTGGTTTTCTGTTTCAGAAGTAAAATTAGTTTGATCTTATTTGCCTAAGGCGTGAATGCTTGTTTTTGTTGGGAGACTTAAACAGCTTCATGCTAATTAAATTTCAGTTTGGTTTCAGTCCTAATGGTTAGCTTGAAGTTCCTTTTTTTTAGTTTTGACCAAAATATGTTACTGTCATGGAATAAGATAATTGTGATTCAGAATGTGAGTTGGGCAACTTTTTGTTTCAATATGCCTGTGTGTTTTAGTTTTGTATACTTTGCAACCTTGTTTCAGTTTGGTTTTAATTGTGATATGGATTTTCCAGTGCAGAGAATTGAAATCTTGGGCCAGTTGGGTTGCTTTCCGAACTACTTTGTTGCACCTCCTACAGAGCAATTTGTTGAAGAGGTAAGTATGGTTTGATTTGGTCTATTTTGTTATACAAAATTTTCATTGCTTCTTAATTGATAGGTTAGTGATACATTATGAGTTTTGATATGTATGTGTGTGTGCTTGTGTTTGCTTGATTTTTTTTGTTTCATTGTTGGTGTTTGCTCAATTCGAGCAAACTTGATGATGTGCTCGGTTGCCTCCTCTCTCAAGTAGCTTACTTGACTAGCTCTTGGTACTTCCTTTTAAATTTGGTATTTGATTTAGGAAAAAATAAAGAAATTAACAATTTTGGATTCTCTCAGGCACCTCTGTCAATCAACTCTCTATTGTTCAAGCTGCTTGGCTTCACTCTGGTACTTGATATTCCCTTGGCTTTTATTTAATCATATAGTTGTAGCATTAGACATGTTTATTTTAGAATCAGTATACACATGCATTAACCTTAGTTTCCTTTTCAAGAATGATTTGTATATTGTTTTTGGCACAATATACAAGTTGTTCTTGAAGTGTCCAAAGTGGACATTCTAATATTGTAACTTCGCATTCAATCCATATTATTGTATGTATTAATTACTTCTTTATCTAAGAATGTCATTGTTATCTAAGAATGTCATTGGTTTGTATTTTCTCATTGTTCTCTGGGCACATACCTAATTTGGGTCATAATACCACCTGACTTAAGTTGTGTGCTTGGAGAACTAAGGGGAAATGCTGCCAAATTTTTCTTAGAAATTAAGACATACAATAATATAATGTGAAATTTACAATCTTGAACAGGATAGGAACCCCACCTTATAGTATGAAGTTGACATATGCATCATGCATGCATGTAGTACTCATTGAATGTAGACGTCAACCTCTCTAAACTTGTGGTAGATTGGGAAAATATGGATCGGAAGTGGATGTCTGCCAATCGTATGTCGAAGGAATATAAGGACGGGGTGCAAGATTTTATTAGGTTTGCAGTTGGGCATGTAGAAAACCCTAGTAGAATCGTATGTCCTTGTTTAAGTTGTTGTTATACTAGACGAGTTAGTGTAACTGAGTTGAAAGGACATTTAGTATGCTATGGAATTGATCAAAGTTATACCTGTTGGACAAAGCATGGTGAGAGGAGAGGCGAATCTAGTGATATGGGGAATAGTGGGAGATATGTGTCAAATGATACCGGTACAAATACATTTAAGGGCGACCAATTTTGAAGAAGATATCCATGATTGTCCTCAAATGTTTGAGAAGTTGATAAGTGATACCGAAAAACCGTTGTATGAGGGTTGTACTAAATTCACAAGATTATCGGCGATGCTAAAGTTGTACAACTTGAAATCGGGCAATGGATGGACTGATAAGAGCTTTACGGACTTACTCACACTATTGAAAGATATGTTGCCGGAGAAAAATGTGCTTCCTAGTCGGACAGATGAGGCTAAACAAATGTTACGCTCTATTGGCATGAGCTATGAGAGGATACATGCTTGTCCTAACGATTGCATTTTATTTCGGAAGGACTATGCAAAGTTACAGACGTGTCTTAAGTGTAATGCCTCACAGTATAAGAAGAAAGAATAGGCTCCAGAGAAGGTTTTGTGGTATTTTCCCATAATTCCCAGATTTAGGCGCATGTACCATAGTTCAGAAGATGCAAAACACTTGACATGGCATGAAGATGAAAGGATTAAAGATGGCAAGATATGGCACCAGGCAGATTCTCCTCAATGGAAAAGAATTGATTATCCTGATTTCGGGCAAGAACCAAGAAACCTACGACTTGCATTGTCTACTGACGGATTTAACCCACATGGTGTTCAGAGTAGCTCTCACAGTACATGGTCTATGATTTTGGTGGTTTATAACCTACCTCCATGGCTATGAATGAAGCGCAAATATAAGATGTTGTCTTTGTTAATTTCTGGGCCCAAACAGCTAGGAAATGATATCGACATATACTTGGCTCCTTTAATTGAAGACTTGAAGCAAATGTGGGAGACAAGTGTAGATGTGTATAATGGGTATAGGGAAGAAAGTTTCACCTTGAAGACTATATGATCTTCAGCCCAATTAATGATTTTCCGGCATACGGTAATCTGTCAGGATACAGTACCAAAGGTCAGTGTGCATGCCCTATATCTGAAGATAGTACAGATTGGATGCGGTTGGAACATGGTAAGAAGAATGTCTTCCTTGGGCATCGTAGATTTTTGCATTCAAGTCATCATTATCGGTTTTGAAGAAAAGCATTCAATGAGAATATAGAAGAACGTAAAGCTCCTTTACCGTTGACGGGTGCGCAACTGTTTGAAAAGGTAGAAGATTTGAGTATTGAATTCAGGAAACCTTTTGCGGGAGAGCTTGTTACATGAGGGTGGTAGAAAAGGTCGATTTTTCTTTGAGCTGTCGTATTGGAAGTCATTATACGTAAGACATTTCATTGATGTGATGCATGTTAAAAAAAATATCTTTGATAGTGTCATTGGTACCTTACTCAATGTGTCAGGGAAGACTAAAGACGGCATCAATGCAAGGCTGGACTTGATTAGTATGAGATTGAGACGAGAATTAGGACCGGTAACGAAGGGGAAACGTACATATTTACCTTCGACCGCTCATACTCTATCTAGAAAAGAGAAAATTATTTTGTGTAAGTTTCTTCATGGAGTTAAGGTTACAGAGGGGCACTCTTTAAACATTACGAACCTCGTATCAATGAAAGATCTCAAGTGAAAGGGTCTAAAGTCTCATGATTGCCATGTTATGATGGAGAACTAATAACCCATCGGTATACTATCCATTTTTCCCAAGAAAGTGAAGGATACCTTAACTAAACTTTGTTTCTTTTTCAAGGCAATTTGCAGCAGAGTGATTGACCTTGGAAAGTTACCAGCATTGCAAAAAGAAATTGTTGTGACTTTGTGTGAGCTTGAGATGTATTTTCCACCTTCATTCATTGACATAATGGTTCATCTAACCATTCATCTGGTTAGAGAGACATAATTGTGTGGGCCATCTTATATGAGATGGATGTACCCGTGTAAGTGTTACATGAAGATATTAAAAGAGTATGTGAAAAATCGATCACGACCAGAGGGTTGTATTGTTGAACGATACATAGTCGAAGAAGCGGTTGAATTCTGTACCAAATACTTATCCAATGTTGAATATTTTGTAGGGTTGTCAATGTCTCGTCACAGAGGAAGAACCATAGGGCAAGGGATTACTAGAACTGAGATATTGACTATACTAAGGACAAAATGGGAGCCAGCACACTTATATGTTCTTCACAATGCCGATGAGGTTGAGTCATTTGTTGTAAAACACAAGGACATACTAAAGAGTTCTTATCCAAATAAGAATCAAACTTGGTTAACAAGAGAACACAATCGTTGTTTTACAACGTGGCTTAAAGATCATATTTCTGCAGAGTAGACTGTAAATCCTACTTCAGTTTCAGAAACATTAAGATGGTTAGCGAAAGGTTCATCTGTGCATGTTTTCTCTTACACCGGTTATCTGATGAACAAATACACATTCTATAGAAAAGAACAAGATGATCAGAGTATAGTGCAAAATAGTGGGGTGACTCTTGTAGCTGATTTTATGCATTTCTCAAGTGACAAACACAGAAACCCCATATACGCGAATATGTCATACTTCGGGGTCATTGAACACATATGGGAATTGGACTACACCATGTTTTGGGTGCCTGTGTTCCAAGTAAGTGGGTTGACAATAATAACGATTTACAAATGAATGAGTTGGGGTTCATGTGGGTGGATTTCAATAAAGTGGCTTATAAAGATGAACCTTTTATTTTCGCATCGCAAGCTCAACAAGTGTTCTATGTCACTGATCCAGCTGATACAAATTGGTCCATTGTTCTATTGACTAACAAAATGATTCGTAATGAGATTAATGATCAAGCACATGAAGATGCTAATATTGAGGATGATCCTTTCTTCGGAACATCACAATCACTTGAGGCTAATCCAACTAGAGAGGATGATATGTATATTAGAAATGATCATAACGATGGTTTTGGGTCAATCCATTAATTCGTACCAAAAAGAGAGATGCAAATCTCAATCCAACGAGGAAAAGGAAAAGAATGACTTAAACATGTATGTAGTGATTGTGTTTTTTTAATTTCTTGATCAATTAAATTTACATTCATCGATTTCTGTAATTAAACTTGTATGATTGTGAATTGACTTTTTTACTTGTGTGTCTAATTTTGTTACAAGTAAATGGCATCTCCCAATCATGATAGTGGGGTCGAGCCCAAGAAAAATATGAGGCGTTGTGGACCGACTTTTAAGAAGAATATCATCCGTCAGCGGAGCAGAGGAGTGAGACTTGAAGTAAGATACTTCCTAATTAATCTAATAATCTAATTAATTGTTTGATTCTATAGTTTGTTATCTAGATTTATGCATTTCATAATTTTGTTTAGGTTTCTTAGAATGTAAAGGGTCAGCCTATTGGTAAAAACGGTAAAAAGTTGGTTAATTACATTGGGGCCTTAGTGCGGCAGACAATCCCAATTACCGACGACAATTGGAAGTCCCCAGCTTTGGATGGTCTGAAAGATGACATGTGGCGTGATATACATGTAATAACATTAGTTAGTTATATTGTTTCTTAATTATGTAAACATATTTATATTCTGACATTTTTTTATTGTATTTGCAGACTTGTTTTATTGTTGATAAGACCCAGCGGGACATGATACTTAAGGAAGCCGGAAAATTACACCGCAACTTCAGAAGTAAGTTGACGAGAGAGACTGGCTGAGAGATGATGATGGGAATGTTACACAAGAGACTCCACCCAAATATGCAAAGATTATACGATCGGAGCATTGGAGAGCCTTTGTAAAAAAATGCACGGAAGATGAGGAATTTTTGGTATTACTTACTTTTGTGTAAACTATGCATTGGTACTTACTTCTGTAATCATGCATTGATACTTACTTCTGTGTTTATGTAGAAAATAAGCAGTGAAAATCGGCAGAGAGCGTCATCTCCTCCCTACCCTTACCTTAAAGGGAATGTAGGGTATGCCGACATTTCGCAGCACTTTCTTGAGTGTAAATGCGATGTATATTATGTTGATCAACTTATTGAACTCAGGGAAGAGTGGTGTCTGTATGTTATGAATTTTATCCAAAAATAATGGTACACATACTATGATATTATATGCTAGAGTAGTGTCTCTCCTATGAGATTTGTGTGTGTATGTGCAAGTGACTGTGTGTGTATATTGTGCAGGGCAACAAGGATTTTGTGCAAAGGGCAGAAGTTGGAAGAAATATTGGTATATAGTTAGTAGCTAGTTATAGTGTATTAAGTTAGCAACAGTACAATGGTTATGTTAGTAGTGTATTAAGTTAGCAGTACAATGATTATGTTGAGTTTAATTTGCTGATATATAGTGTAGAACAGTGTATACATGGTTTGTTGAGTTTAATTTGTTGTATACATATATGGTTTTGTACTGAGTTTAATTTAATTGCTTATTCGAAATTTTTACAAGTTTATATTGATTGATACTGACTCTGTCTCGATCAAGCATTATCGATATCCAAAAGATCAAATCAAGATACACTCACTCAACTCTCTAGATTTTAAAGGTTCTAACACCTGAACAATTTGGAAAAAAATTTACACAGTTTTAAGAAATTTTCCCAAAATTTTGAATCTTGTGGTTTCACTTATTGGAACTATCAAACAGCTTGGTACAACACGTTTTGGTACCAGAATGATCAATTTAAAAATTCGCGGTTGATATATTTCAAGAGAGGTGTCAACTACAAGTTTCCTCATTGGTTCGTCCACTGGTGGCAGTTCTTCGGACCAAGCAAACAAATCCTTCCTCCAGATGTGATAGAAGGATGTTACCACCGAATAACTCTTCCAACTCCCAGGGATTAAAGATCCAAATGACAATAAAACCCCAAGCATGGCCTCTCCTTTTAAAACAAAAAATACATGTGAGCCAGTTTCTGCCCAGGACATTCAGAAGTTAATGGAACTGTCTAATTATACAAACAAGTACCTTCAGGTCCTAGGTACTATATTAACAAAGGAAGAAGTCGCTGCTTCAACATCCTCTTCAGGAACAAAAAAGGAAGCAGATAAAGCCTTTAGAAAAACCCCTCTTCAAACCCTTTAAGGTTACCAAGAAGTTTAAGGAAAGTCTAAAGCTTCTTCATAACCCAGAGGTCAAAGCAGAATCAAAAGTAGATATCATCAATAAGGTTGATGAGAAGCTACAAAATCTTGAGGTTCAGGAAACACCGCAAGTATCCGACCAAACCCAAACCTCTTATAACTTAAGGAACAGGAATCTGACAATCAATGTCATTAGTGAAGGTGGTTCAGAAACAGAATCTGTTGCTACTACTTCCAAAACACAAGAAGTGGTATTGTTTCTCCAGTTGTTTTTGTTTTGAGGACTTTAGAATTACTTGAATTCTTTACTTTGTACTGAATCCTGTAAAGCAAAGATGCTAGGATAGATCCGGGTTTCATGTCTAAACCACATATCTTGATATTTAAGAACAAAGAGCCCAAGATATTTCTATCTTGCAAGCTCAAAGTTCTGTGTGAAGGTTGTCTTGTAGCGATCACTATCTTTAATCTCAATTTGCCAGTATCCTGATTTCATATCAAATTTTGAAAAGATTTTGGCATTGTTTAAGCGGTTAAGCAAATCCTTCTTGTTAGGAAGAGGATATCTTATCCACTTAAGCGCTTGATCAAGAGGTTTGCAATTGATAACCAAGCGAGGGATTCCTCGTTCGATTTCTGCATGCTTATTAACATAAAAAGCAGAACAGGACCAAGGGGATTTACCCTTGCGAACTAATTCTTTCTGTAAGAGATCATTGATCTCTTTTTGACAGTATTAGAGTAATTTGTGATTCATCTGGATTGGTCGGGCTTTGGTAGGGATTTGCCTATAAGTGAAACCTTGTTCATAGGGCAAATCGACTACATGTTTCTTCCTATTCCAAAATGCATTTGGCAAATTGGAACAGATTGTTTTATGAATATCATCGAGAAAATCTTGGATCCTCTTTTTGATATCCGGATGTTCAAGTTTTAAATCAATACTCTTAAAAGAAACTTCTTCCTTCAAGAAGTTGATTTGATTTAGTTTATGGTGAAGGAAGTTCAAGCTCCTTATCATTGGTTTTCTAATGAAGGGGAATACAATGATCTTTCCCAGTTGCTGGGTGGTAATTCCTTCATTAGTGATGGTTAAAGGGAAAAGTGACCTTATGAACGAAGTTCCAAGGATCACTTCGTTTTTTAGATCTTTAACTAGTAGAAACGGGGTTTCTACCTTAAGACCTTGGTTTTCTATGATGGCTTTTGAAAGTTTGAAGTTTATCCTAAGCTTTGAGCCATTTGCTGCACTCAATTTTTTGGATGTTTTCTCGAAATATTTTGTAGGGATTAGACCCTCTAAAATACAATTTGAATCAGCACCTGTATCAAAAAGCGTTGTTTCAAGAATAAAATCATCAATGATAATTCTAATCTTGATACAGAACTTTTGGATTCTTAATTGATTGACTAAGTTCAAGAATGCTTGATCAACATCATCATCTTCAACTTGCTTCAAGAATGCTTGATCAACATCATCATCTTGAATTTGATTACTAGCATCAGCATCTTTATTCATACTAGTCTTAGATTGAACTTCAGAATCCGATGTGGATTTAGTTGACGGGTTATCAAGCTGAGATAAAATCCTTTTGTGGATAGCATGTTCCTGTTTTATCTCTTTGATTTCCTGCTTCAGGTTCTTGATTTCCTGTTGGAGATCTTGAATCGTCACGAGTTTTTTTCTGTTCGGCTTCGAGCCGTTTGAGGATAGTTTTGAAGTCAAATTGTTCTTTGACAATGGTTTTTTCTTTATTCTTAGCCTTGGGTTCCTGTGTCATAGAGGCTCTAAGCCTTCCAAAGTACCTTTTGCTGTCCTCCTGATTAGGAATTGAGTTAATGACTTCAAAAAGGAGATCTTGCTCCTTTGTTAGGACATTAATTTCTGGAGATGAATGAGACTCTTGGTTTCAAATTATATATATATATATATATATATATATATATTAGTGCACAAATTAATATTGATGATCAGTTTTGATGAAAATCTGTTGAGTTTAATTTGCTGTATCCATGAAATTGTACTGGTTTTGCTGAGTGCAGGGGGTAAAATTCAGAAAACAATGTCAATTATTAAAAAAAAGATTATAGACAGTGCTTAGAAGCGCTGTTTAAAGTAACTATGACAATGCTTCTTCAAGGAAGCGCTGTCTATAGTTACTTTTAGACAGGGCTGTCTTTATCTAGTCCAAAGGAAGCGCTGTGTATAGTTACTTTTAGATAGCATTTCCTTGATGTAAGGTTGTCTATAGTTAATTTAAACAACATTTATTAAGTGCTACCCTTTTATTCTACCTTAGACAGCGGTTAGAATCCGTAGGTATATGTAAAACTTACATTCACCTACGGTCAGTCCAACTATCCATTATGAGTGACGAATAACAACCTGAAATGACTATCACTATAGGTTTTACCTACGGTCCACATACATTTACCTACAATTGTATTTGATTGTCAATAGGTTTTACCTATGGTCCATCTACATTTACTTACGGTTTGACTAACACTAATACCTATACCTACAGTTTTAACGACTGTCACTAAAAGTGTCCGTAGGTATATGACAAATTTATTGTAGTGTGTAGTATTTTCTGGTTGCGTTATAGGGTATCAGAGATAGTGAGGTTAAGTTTTGGGGGCGTCACACGTTTGAAAGAGCTTATAAAGAACTTATTTGAGCTTATGAGAATAGCTTATGAAAATAAACTTATTCAAATAACTTATGTAAATAGTTTATGATATTTCTATAAGTTTTTTTTAGTTTATTTTCATAAGTTTGTCAGAGAAACTTATGAAAATAAGCTATTTTTAACTAATTTGAAAATCTGTTTTACTGAATAAACATTTAATTAAGCTGTTCGTCCAAATGCGTCCTTAAATCCTTTGTATAATTGTGAATTTCATCATTTTTAAATTGAATATTTCTGATCAACACTTAACAGATGGATAGTGGACAGCAGGGACCAAAACCAAAGTTTTGGAACTTGCAGGGACCAAAACCAACGAAAAAGAAGTGTAGGGACCAAAACCAAAACTGACTCACCTTTTAGGGACTAAAACTTAATTAAACATATAATTTAATACTTACTCATACACATTACACACCTCAATTTATCGTCTCTATACTAAATGTTAACTATAAGTTTAAAAAACATTGTCCTTCAATTATTTGGGGTTAGAGATTTATAGTTCATTAATGTAAAACAGCGCACCAATTTTTTTTTGTTAAGATCATGGCTGGTTCAATAACTTCATTATTTGGGGTTGACCTGTTTTGTGTATAAAAAAGACTTTGTAGAAAGACATGCATAAAACCTATATTTGAAAATCTTTACACCTCAAAAGAAATATATTTTGATTATGGCCGGAATACTTTGATACACACCAAAAACTAACTTAATCTTCGTAACTGATACTTTTATAACTTCTCATGGAATACCACCATGTGATTGTGTTACACTGTAGATTTTGTTTTCCTTGCTTATCCTCATTAGATTTCTCTAATCTTACATCAAACTTCTACCAAATTAATATTATATACATTTTTGGGTCTTATTTAGGGATGACAATGGGACGGGACAGGTACGAGTAGTAATCTCGTGCCACTCGTCCGACATTTGAAAATCTGTTTCGTCTATCCCGTACCTATACTGGTAGCCGTTAGTCAGGTTTAAACGGATTTTATGAATATCTGTGAGTATCCACATATATTCATGGATATCTATTACACTATGAATTTGTAACGGTTCGGACTGCTTTCAGGATTGCCGACTGTCCCCACAAATCAATACGGGTCTTTTCAGCGTGCTTTGTCCTCACTCACACGCTTTCTGGGAAACTTCCCAGAAGGTCACCCATCCCACCAGTGCTTCAAGTCAAACACGCTTAACTATGGAGTTCTAATGTTTTAGGCTTCCGAAAAGAATATAATATAAAAATATATTATTTAATATTTTTAAATTTATTCACATCATATATCATTTTTTTTTAAATCAATAACTATGTAATTTATAATAAATTCAATTTACAATTTAAAAAATATTTTAAATTATAACAAATTATATTTTTTACACTTCAAATTATTTAATAATATCTTTAATTCTTGTACACAAGCTTTAAAAGACAAACAAAATGTGAGGGAAGAAGTGACTTGGTTATTGCTTGAGATTGATGAGTTACACTTATTCCGTGATACGGTATTTCTATTGTATGTTCATGGGCACTTGTTTAAAAACTTACCAATAGCAGATTGATGTATTTATTATCTTGAAAGATAATATGCTTAATTTTTTTTTTTAATAAAAATTTACTTTTTTTTTATTCCAAAATTAGTGTAGATGGACTAATATTTGGTTTGTCCAAGAGGTAAGTAATTCGGACACTTTAAGCAAGTGGTCAAAGATTCGAATCTTGACTCTTATGTATGGAGAAAACCTGATTAAGAAGGGAGAATCTACCTTATATGCCCAAGAGATTTCCCGATAAAGATTAGTCACTGTTAACGGTGGTGTATACTTCGTGCTTATAACATCGTCATCAAAGAAATATTAGTGCCCATGGCCTCACCATGAAAGATCGAGATATATATATATATATATATATATATATATATATATATATATATATATATATATATATATATATATAGTGTTTCTATGGAAAAGGAGTGATTGCATACTTTAAAAAGAATGAACAATCCATGTACTCTTCCGAAGCTATAATTGATGGTAGACCTAACAAGTCACAGGTTGTGGCAGCAGTGGCACAAGGTCGGCTTTGGGCGGTGGATATATGGGAGATAAGACATGCTCATTTGTCTCACTCATTCCTGTGTTTGAACATGACAAGCACTCGCATCCCATTTCTTTTGGCTTGTTTCCACTCCCACTCAAAGGGCTTCGCAGCTGGCCCTCTAGTCTCTTCAATTCTAGACCACACAAGACTTTGAATTCCTGATCACTAATACAGAAAACACTTTCAACATGGGGTAAAAAAGACTTTTAATATCGATTAAAAGACGACGTTAATTCAAGGGATGTTAAAAGTATGACTTTTAACATCGATTAACACAATAATGGATGTTAAAAGTAAGGCCGCAAGGGCGAGGGGTATCCTAGGTCATCAAACTTTTAACATCAGTTAAGACTTTTAACGGATGTTAAAAGTATCAATTGTTTGAAAAACTGATGTTAAAAGTATCGTTGTTCTTAAAACCGATGTTAAAAGTATTTTTTTTAAACTAGGGTGATACATATCCTTTCCCTCCCCTGCAGATCAATCAGTATATATCATCCAGAATTCAGTATACAACACAAGTCCACAATTCCATAAACTACTCATACATTACTCCAGAATTACATATATAATTACATAAGTACCAGAATAACTAAACTAATTACATGCACAATACATACAATGTTATATGCAGAATCTACATTACAAACTCTGCAGTACAACGGCAGCCTATGGATAAATAAAAAAACATAACCTATACTATGGATAAATAAAAATAAGCCTACTTTAACATGGATAAATAAAAAAACATAACTTATACTATGGATAAATAAAAATAAGCCTACTTTAATTTAAACATAACTTACACTATGGTCAAGTTTAGATCAATATCCCTTCATGATTATCATCACAAGTGGCAAGTACATCGTCCACTACATTTTCCTCAATGAAAGTACGCATCCGTGTTGAGAAAGAAGGAGTCTCTGGAATATCAAGAGTTGAATCTTGATTTTCATAGATACCATTATGCATGTTTTTTCCTTGGAGAACAACTGACCACCTTTTGTTAGAAGGATCATTGATATAAAACACTTGTTTTGCTTGGGAAGCCATGATGAAAGGCTCTTCCGTATGACATAGCTTGTCAAGGTCTACCAATGTAAATCCTAATTCATCGGTTTGCACACCATTGTTACTGTCAGCCCACTTACACTTAAAAACAGGCACTTGAAATTTAGTATAATCGACCTCCCAAATCTCTTCAATGATTCCAAAGTAAAATATCGATGCCATAACGGGATTTGCATTTTTTGAAATAGAGAAGTGCATCGACTCAGATACGATTATAACCCGGCTGTTTTGCATGGTACTCTTATCATCTTGTACCTTTTTATAGAAGGAAAACATATTGATATCATATCCACTCCACCATATGACTTCAAGACGTGGCCCCTGTGCTAGCCATTGTAATGTATCGGAGGCAGTATGATCATTCGTAATTTGTTCTTTAAACCAGGCTACGAAAGTCTTGTTATGATGGTTCAAAAACCATTTTTTATTCCTTCTAGGGTTTTCTTCCTTGACCTTTTGTTTGTGAGCACATAAGTAAGGTGCAACCTCATCAGTGTTATTCAATATATGCAAATGGGCTTGAAACACTTCCTCCCGAGCCTTGCTATTAACCTTTATACCTCGTGTATCCTTACCAGCACATCTTCCCTCATGACAAGGCTTAGGAATCCCTATAGCTTCGGCTTCTGAAAGGTAGTCTTGACAAAACTCAATAGCTTCTTCTGCAACGTACCATAGAATAATTGATGCTTTAGGACGATGTGGATTCTTCACATATCCTTTCAAGATATTCATGTTTCGCTCAACTGGGTGCATCCACCTTAAATAAACAGGGCCACATAATCAAATCTTCCTCACTAAACGAACAATTAAGTGAACTATAACATCCCAAAATCTGGGCATCGTCTTATCCGAAATAAACGTAAATTATATGTTTCCCTGTCATAAACACCTCTTTAGGACTTAATGTCTTCATATACATTGTAGTTCTGTCTCTTAGATTTCTATAGACACCAAGTTCATCCCAATTGGATTCTTTTAACTCGAGTTATGACCAAATTCGTACACGCTATTCAGGTTCCAGCGCTAGCACCGTATTTCTAACTTCTAGCCCAATTTTGGCCTTCTAAACGTCTGTTTCAGATTTTGTGTTCTTCACTACAGTTGAAGATATTGCTTTAATATTTCCAACGATATAATGATCATATTTTTTCGATGTTTATAACTCAAGATATGTGCAAAATACCGAGCTGGACGCTGGGTAGGTGGGTCTTGACGCATTTTTACGTGTTTTGGGCTTTTGGAGCTCTATAAATAGAACCTTAACACCCTTATGGTACGGTTTTGAACCCTTATTACACCTATAAACTCAGAAGCGACTAACAAGAGAAGAAATACAAGGATTTGGGGAGAAGAAGGGACCTTAGGTTTGAGATAGGGAGATCAAAGGAGTAATCCTAGAAGTTCTTGGGGTGCATCTTTGGAGGTCTTCAAGAGGTAAGTAAAACACCATCTTGGTATTTTGAACAGGGGTTTTGGGTTCTTAAAACTATTATGTTATTTTTGGAGATTAATTGGGAAAAAATAGGGTTTTTATGTTAGGGTTCAAGAACGCTAAATTGATTTGGGGGTTTTCTATTAAAAGGAAAGTTTATTAAATTGGGCATTTGATTACATGATTTATGTTATGACATGTATGATTGGTATGTGTATTGGTTGATTGACATGCTCTATTGCAGATATATGATGATATATGTTGCATTGTGTTGCATAAAAATGGGTGATGTGCAAGTATACATGATCGTGTAAGAAGTACTAAAGTGTAAGTGAGATCGTTCCCACGAGGATTATATAGTGAATCAAGTACCAAGTTTGAATTAATGGTTCTATTAACTAAGATTAACAAAGAGTAACAAATAGTTGGTGTGTGTGTGTGTCCAGAGCAGTTTTGGGAAATAAATGCTAGAGCAATAAAAATGGATTTGTTAACAGAATGAGTAAAACAGCTACGGGGAAGTATCCCTCGTAACTTCAATCTAGTTCAATTATGCGTTTACAGTGCTATGGCAATTGGCTCCAGGAATGATAGTTTGTTTTCCAACAGTTATGAGATGAACTTCACTAAACATCTCTTATTCCTAGGTCCATATTAGTTACATTCACGCCTCACTTAAGCTCGTTCCAGCTAGCCTAAAAGTTAGAATGTTCATTCCTAAATCATTCTTCATCATAATTTTCCAATTAATGATTTTACTCTTATCTTTAAAACAGTTATGCTACACTTAGCTTTTCCAAGCAACCGTGAGCTCAAGTTCTAACTAAGGTGATCAAGCTTAATTAAAACACAACCAAATCAGATTTATAGAAAATGCAATAGCAAAGCATAACATAACATTTACTAGAAATACATTACAAGTTCAGCATCCCATAGCTAGAAGAGGTTTAGCTCATATTGAGCTTACAAAAACAAAGAGAAAAATAAGAAATGGAAGAAGAAGCCATTACAATGGAGGAGAGAAAGAAAGGGGCGCAACTGCTGTAACATCCTTGCTTTTGATAACCCTAATTACGATGGATAATCTTAATCGGGTCTGCATTTAAGGTGTGTGATGGGTTGTGTGTCGGTTATAAGTCTATTTGAATGTTTAGAACTAGGCTTGAATCAAGTTGGAAGTACTTAAGGCGTAACATGAGAAACGGGGGAGATCAGAAGGCTAAAAGTTCCTTCCCAGCTGAGCAGAGCGCTCAACCGTGGGAGGACTCCATGCTCAAGCGTGGTAACGCTTAGGCGTTGGGAGCTTGCACGCTCAAGCGTTGTGAGTGCGCTTGCCAGCTGTTCTAAGTTTTGACGCGTGTGGGGCACGTGGCAGGCCAAGATGAAGGCGGTGCGAACGAGGTTCCATGCTCAAGCGTGAAGATAGTCAACGCTAGAGCGTGGGAATGCTCAAGCGTGAAAAATTCTGCACGCTAAAGCGTGCTCATCAGTTTTCTAAAATGCTAAGTTTCATTTCATTTCATTTTCACATGAAACTTCTTGAGTTCCCTGCGTCCCTGAGCTTGAGAAAGGTCCAGAGAAGAGTTCTAAACTTCCTTGAGTGATTTCAAGCCGATCGTTCGTCGAAACCCTATTCCGACTACATTTCTATGCTCGTAACTTCGGATTTGACTAGGGTGCGGCTTTGGTTTTGAGCTTCTTTGAGGTAAGCCTAGGTGCCGACATCGTCGACCCTAAGTTCTTTTTGGTATTTATCTTGATTGGTATCCTTATCTTACTCCTACTCCGACCTAATGATGTTTTGTTAACACATTAGGGCTCTACGGGTGTTTTTGTTAGAGAAATCATTCGAGGAGTCACATGAGGACCTGTCATTGAAGGTAGCTGCGAGGAACCGCCATTGTTGGTGAGTTTTCCTTTGATTTTCGTGGCTGCCACTTGCTTGCTTTGATTCATCGTTATTCGATTGTCTGTTGTTGAATTCGTTGTCGTTTCTGAGTTTCTGGTTGTTTCGAGACCCTGTGCGTGTACTCGGGACGATGGTTGGCCCAACACACATGTCGGGGGTGCCTTTGGCAGTGTTGGGAGCCGCGTGGTGAGCTTATGGTGGTCGTGGCTGTGTTCGCTATGTTCGTGAGATCGAGGGTCAGGGCTGTCCGTGGATACGGGAGTATATCGGGACGAACTGTGAGGTGAGGAGGAAGAAACCACAAATATCTGAGAAACGTAGGCATAGAATATAACTGTTAACATGTATAGGGCTCCTCAAACCCTACTAGTGGTTGAGTAACCGCCAATACCTAACTCACATTGGGGACTACTGGATTGTGGTGCCAATGTAGTTTTAGGCATTGTAGGTTTATCGCCGTTAAGTCGATCTATGATATATGTCAATTGAGGATGTATGTCTATCTGTGGCAATTGAGAACATGATTGAATAGTGTCGTACGTGATAACATGTTATATGAGATGCTGGTTGTGATAACATGCTTAATTGCTTGTTGGTATGCCTGCAATGATGATATGATGCTATGCTATGACATGTTGATGTGATTGTGTTTGAGATGATCTTGTTTGACTGTGGAGACGGTTGGTGTGGTGTTGGAAGTATAGAGTGGTTGGTGTTATTGGATTCGTAGTTGATGTTATAAGCTAGTTGATCCAAGTTGAAGGTGGCTCTCATAGTTGGAGAGCAACATCCTCCGAGTTGGAGGATGTGGACCTTGAGACGTTTGCTAAGTTGTTGTTGAGATGTTGTTGAGATGATGGGTGCATAATCATAGCATTTTCATTGTTGTGGTGAAAGCCGTGTGTACAACTGCAACAACAGTTTGAGTGGTTGTCACACGAGGTTGGTGTTCAAGGTGGACACTCCGGGGCGACCAAGATGGTTGAACTCACAGTTAGAGGGATGAAGGTGCTTTCTCGCAGTTGGAGAACTTCTCGGGTCTTCTCACAGTTGGAGGGGCTCGGGGAGGCAGTGCTCCTCACAGTTGGAGGAACCACTGTTGCACTGTCTTGGAAACTCAGGAGGCAGTTACTTGAACATCCGACTCCTCGCAGTTGGATGGGCCATTCTTACCTGCTGAACATCCACCCTCACAGTTGGAGGTTGACTTTTGTATTCCCATGGTAAGAGTGCGCGTTGTAGAATTGGCCAATCATATAGACTCAGTTGTGCATGTAGGGTAAGCGGTGATCCCTAGTTGTGATAACTTGGAGGTTAACTGTTGTGATGAACTCGAGAGATGGATGTGTTTGCTGGTCGTGCTTGCTGTTGTGCATGTTGATGGGTTATATGCTACGTGATCTCCCTTTGCATGATATTGTAGCGTTTCTTACTTCCTGTGCATGCTTCCCTATGTGTTACATGTATGTCGTTGTTCGGGTCGTGATCCGAAGGTGGAGGTGCTGGTTGGTTGCCGGAAGTGCAACAGCGGGTGAAGCTGAGTCGAGGTGGACTCCATTGTGAACAACAAGCTTGACGTCAACGCTTCTCGAGTAGAGAGAGAGACCTCAGAGGTATCGTTGAGTCTCTTGTGAGTTGTAATACGGCCATTGGGGGGTCTATTTTTATTGTTGTTGTTTTTACGCAATGGCTTCCAGGCGCAGCTCTGATGTGTAGTATTGGACTGTAATAACTGTTTATCAGCTTAAGTTTTAATTAAACCGTATCTGCATGTTTGAGGTATCAGAGAGTAAGGTTAAGTTTTGGGAGTGTCACAGCTACTGTCCTTGCTCCAATAGAGAAGATGATGTTTCTCTGATGTCCCCCTAGTTGTCCCCTATTTAGGGTTTTCTAAAAATATCTCAAGGCCCTTTCCTCTCTCATCCTTTTTGGGCTAAAAGTAGGTTAGTACAAATGTCCTTGGCCTAATTCCTTAGGTCCAATGCACTATATACCAGCCCCACGTGTAAGTCATTGCCCTTATCAGTGAAGGACACCTCATCATGTAAGAGAATGTTTTGAACTTTTATCCTTTTCCCAAATCAACTTCAGCTACGATTGCTACAGCAAATCCCAGAGCAAAGTCTCCAGTTCAGCGCCTGATTCTCCAAAAACTATCCTGCACAGAAAAACTCTCAATTGGTCATCAAAAACAGTTCTAAAAGACACCAAAACATGAAAACTCACAAAAGACTCTTATAAAACACACTTTACACAAAATCACACTAAAACACTAAAAACATAAACTCAAAATGCTCAAAGACCACAAAAACACAAGTGAAAAAGGTACAAATAACTCTTCATAAAAAGAGTTATCACACCCCCAAAACTTGAATCATTGTTTGTCCTCAAGTAATGGAAAAAAAAGAAACTAAAAAGAAAAGACACAAATTTTTCTAAACCTCCACACATGTGCTCAAATTAGCTCAAACACAAAACTTTCTTCTTTGTAAACCAATTTATTCACAAGGCAGACTTCACAATGCATCAACAATCATGAAATTCAATCAAGCAAGCATTCATGGATGTCCCCACTTTCAACTCTCAGCAACATGCTACAGCACTACACTCTCATAACAGTGTGTTCTTCCTCTCTTCTCAAGCTAAGATAGGTACTCGCAATCATCATTCAAATGCACACCCAAACATGACCTTGACAAGCTTCTAAACACACCACTCACAATCAAAACTGCACACTGCTAGAGGACTTTATTTAGTTGCAATGGGGCTTGGGTTCAGGTAGGAACAGTTCGGGGAAGGTGGCTACACTAGATGGAGCTTAGGTATGCTTCCTCTTTTTGCTTCACAACTATTTCTTTCATGGCCCAGCTCACACAAGTTAGGGAGGACTTTTTTATCTTTTTCATTTTGTTTGATTCCTTTCCCTATTTTACACTTCTTTGAATTTTGTTTCCTCCTTTGTACCCTAAGAGCAGTTGTTGCAACTTTTCAGCATTTTTCTTTGCAGCTGCTCTGCTGTTTTCCTTTTCTGTTTTTTTCTTTTTTTGAGTAAACCATTGCTTTTTACCAGAAACAGTTCAATTTCTGATATTCTGTCACATAACAGCTGCATAGCACCCTCAAACTTAAAACTGTGCTAGCCCTCAAGCACCCCCAAACTTATCTTACATCATGTAAACACAGGAAGCACACCAGCCACTCCAACTAGTTAGGACATTGGTTTTTCAGGATATGGCTTGTAATGTGGGTTCATTAGAAACAAAGGGCTTGCAGGCTCAAAGGGGTTCACACAAAGGTAACATCCAAGGGTAGGCTATTTAGGCAATACTAGGCTCAAGAAAACAAAATGTGCCTCTAGCAAAAGTGTGTGCAGTAGAGATGTGTACAAGCATGACAGCAGCGAGGCAAAATCAGAGAAGCATGCACAAGAATGGTATTCACACAGAAAGAAGGATAAAACTGTTTTGGCCCAAAAGCTCACAAGGTAGATCATAATTGCTACAACATGTGCCTCGAGCTTCAAACAATTAAATCCAATCACACAAACCCAAAAGAAAACAATCAAGTCAAAGCTGCCAAAAAAGTGCACTTGTGGAATTTCAAAACAGACAAGTTTCATTAAACAAAACCCCATGATGGGGATGGTTGTGCACATGGTGGGGGTCAAACACAAAGGACACTAAGTACAAACAGAAAACAGTTGGGGTCAAAGTCAACTGACCCCTAGCTTTCAAGTACAACCTACAATTTAAAAACAGCAAACAAACAGGGCAAGACACCAACATTTATAGAAACTGAAATTAAAAAACCAAAAGAAAGAACTAAAGGAAAGCAAGGAAACTCCCAATAGGGTTACTTCAACATGCTGTAGCAACCTGCTCGGATGGGCTTAGGTGCTCAATTTCTTGATGCGGGAGCTCTTCCTGCTCTCTTTTGTAGCAGGGGTCTTCTTGTTTGTTGGGGGTAGAAGACCCCACTTCTTTAACTAGGACCACATCTTCTAGTTCTTCTTCAATCTCCGAGACTGCTGTGGCTTTTCATTGATCTTTCTTTTTCTCTTTCCCTTGTAATCCATGAGAATCCTCCACCCAGTAACAGTTTTAGTGGGTTTCAGCTCATTTTTATCATTGAAGATCATTGTCACTATTACAATAGAATTTGGAAAAATAGAGTTGATCACTAGTAAGGTTGCAAGCTCCCCCAAATACACACATTTCAAATGAGCTGGGAGCTGTTTTAGCTCCAGAACAGGTGGCTTCACAACTAAGGGTACATTGTCTTTGAAAGTCTCATCAGTGACTTCCAATGACTCAAATTTCTTGGCCCACATAGGTTGCATTGCAGTGCCTTCCTTTACTTCAGTAATTTCTTCCAACCAAGGATCACCAGGGCCCAATTCAAGCTCATCTTTACTCAAATTTGTTCTTCCTGTCAGGAACTGTCCTTGGAACAACTTGTCAAATGACTGCACAAATGAACATTCTTCCACTCCCTCATCAGGATACTTCAGGGCATTGAACACATTAAAAGTCACATGTTGCTCATTAACCCTCATGGTCAACTCTCCCTTCTGTACATCTATGAGAGTTCTTCTTGTAGCAAGGAAAGGCCTACCCAAAATAATAGGAACTTCCCTATCTGCTTCACAGTCCAGAATAATAAAATCCACAGGAAATACAAACTTATCCACTTTTATCAACAAATCATCAATCTTTCCTTCTGGATATGCAATAGATCTGTCTGCTAGCTGAAGTGTCACAGTGGTAGGCCTAGCATCCCCAATGCCCAATTGTTTGAAAATGGACATAGGCATCAAGTTGATGCAAGCACCTAGATAAAATAATGCTCTGCCACAGTTGGTATCTCCAATGGAACAAGGGTTGGTGAAACTGCCAAGATCTTTCAACTTGGGAGGTACTTTGGCTTGGAGCATTAGGCTACATTCTTTTGTCATGGCAACTGTTTCAAACTCCCCAAGCCTTCTCCTCTTGATTAGCACATTCTTCATGAACTTTGTATAATTAGGCATCTGCTAGAAAGCTTCAACCAACGGTATATTGATGTGTAACTGCTTCAAAATTTCCCTGAACTTATTGAACTGCTTGTCTTGCTGGACCTTCCTCAACCTTTGAAGAAAAGGAGAAGGAGGCCTTTCAAGAATAAATCTGGGCAACGGCTCAGCTTCTGTAACAGTCTCAGGCTTCTTAGCAATTTTCTCAGCTGTCTTCTCAACAGTTTCATCACTTGCTGGAACAATCTCAGTCTCTTCAGTTCTCACCTTGCTCTTTTTCTCTACAACAGTTGGCAACTCAATTCCACTTCTTAGATGTATTGCCTTGCACTGCTCCTTACCATGGGGGCTTGATGATGAAGGAGTTTCAGTAGTAGAAGGCAGTGTGCCACTAGGTCTGTTGTTCAGTGCATTGGCCAGCTGGCCAACCTGATTTTCAAGGTTCCTCATAGACACTCCTTGACTTTGAAACTGTGCCTTAGTGTCTGACATGAATGCCTTTAAGACAACTTCCAAGGAAATTTCTTGATTTGTAGGTGGGGCTTGTTGTTGTTGCCTTGGTTGCTGATTTGTGAATCCAAGTGGAGCATTTGTGGATCTGGCAGGAAAGTTTGAGTTCCCTGCTGAAGCATTAGAATTTTTACTCCATGAAAAATTGGGGTGTTGCTTCCACTCTGGATTGTAGGTATTAGAATAGGGATTGTCTCCCCTATTGTTGTCGTAGTTCACATAGTTAACAGATGCAAGATTGATGAAACAGTCCTCAAACAGATGTTCTCCTCCACAGTACACACAAGAAATAGCTTCAGCTTGGTGCACTTGTTGTTCATTTACAGCTAGATCAGTCATAGTTGCTTGAGCTGCCTGGTTACTCTGATTGGTAGTAGCTAGGTTTTTCACCATGTTAGTCAAGGAAGCCAACTGAGCAGTAAATGTTGTAACTCCATTCACTTCATGAATTCCTGCAACAGTTGTGTTTTTTCCAGAGGTATAAAAGCCTAGCAGTAGGCCACTGATAACTGTTAGCAACAATGCTTTCAATTAGCTCATATGCTTCATCATAGGACTTGTTCAGAAGAGTGCCTCCTGCAAAGGCATCAAGCATCATTCTAGCTGCTGGCAGCACTCCATTGTAAAAGTGCTCCATCTAAATGTATATTGGAATTCTATGGTAGGGACATCTCTTTAAAAGCTCCTTAAACCTCCCCCAAGCCTCATACAAAGGCTCACCATCAAGTTGCTTGAAGGAGGTTATGTTATTTCTCAGCCTTGCATTCTTCATAGGAGGGAAGAACTTGGTCAAAAACTTCTCGGCCATCCTATTCCAAGTATCAACAGAATTGGGCTCCAAAGAATTGAGCCAGTTCTTAGCCTTGCCAGTCAGGGAAAATGGGAACAGTCTTAGTCTGAAGGAATCCTCAGTGAGAAATTATTAGCCACATTCAGAAACTGCTTCAGATGCAAATGAGGGTCCTCGGTTGCAGCACCACTGAACTGCCCTATTGCTTGCAGCATCTGGAGCATGACAGGCTTGAACTCAAAATACCCAGTTGTGATTTCAGGCACCACTATGCATGTGCTCATTGTATCAGGATCAAACAGGGCATAGCCTCTGATAGAACTGGTTCTATCATTGGGTAAAGCCATGCTGTTAGGTTCATCACCCATTTTAGAACTTGCAGAATTGATAGCGGTGTTGGAACTGTCATGGGATTCAGAAATCAGTCTCCCCAACTCAACTAAACCTTGGTTCTGCCTGTTCAACCTTCTGAATGTTCTTTCAATTTCAGGGTCTAACTGGTATTCAGGAGTGCTATGCCTGCACATACAGAGTAAGAGTACATGTTGCTATAGCAAAACACTCAACAGATCAGTTGTCTCAACTAATAGAACTATCAATCTAAAACTTGTTAATTAAACACCATTATAATCCCCGACAACGGTGCCAAAAACTTGTTGCATAAAAATGGGTGATGTGCAAGTATACACAATCGTTTAGCAAGTAATAAAGTGTAAGTGAGATCGTTTCCACGAGGATTATATGGTGAATCAAGTACCAAGTTTGAATTAATGGTTCTATTAATTAAGATTAACAAAGAGTAACAAATAGTTGGTGTATGTGTGTCCAGAGCAGTTTTGGGAAATAAATGCTAGAGCAATAAAAACGGATTTGTTAACAGAATGGGTAAAACAGCTAGGGGAAAATATCCCTTGCAACATCAATCTAGTTCAGTTATGCGTTTGCAGTGCTACGACAATTGGCTCCATGAAATGAAAGTTTGTTTTCTAACAGTTCTGAGATGAACTTCACTAAACCTCTCCTATTACTAGGTCCATATTAGTTGCATTCATGCCTCACTTAAGCTCGCTCCAACTAGCGTAAGAGTTAGAATGTTCATTCCTAAATCATTCTTCATCATAATTTTCCAATTAATGATTTTACTCTTATCTATAAAACAATTATGCTACACTTAGTTTTTCCAAGCATCCGTGAGCTCAAGTTCTAACTATGGTGATCAAGCTTAATTAAAACACAACCAAATCAAATTTATAGAAAATGTAATAGCAAAGCATAAAATAACATTTACTAGAACTCCATTACAAGTTCAACATCCCATAGCTACAAGAGGTTTAATTCATATTGAGCTTAGAAAAACAAAGAGAAAAACAAGAAATGGAAGAAGAAGCCACTACAATGAAGGAGAGAGAGAAAGGGGCGCAACTGCTGTCCTTTCTCCAATAGGGAAGATGATGTGTCTCTAATGTCCCCCTGGCTGTCCCCTATTTAGAGTTTTCTAAAAATCACTCGTGGAAAATATGGATTTTACGACCAAATTTAACGTCGGTTAAATAAAACTTGGCGTTAAAAAAGATACGGTGGCAGAATGGTACATAAATAACTCATTTAAATAATCTTCAATGGCGGTTGTATGAATATATGACGTTAAAAAACTTTTAACGTCGGTTAATAAAAAAAAAAGACGTTAAAAGTAACATTTTAACGTCGGTTGTTTTAAGAACCGACGTTAAAATGTTACTTTTAACATCTGTTTTTTTATTAACCGACGTTAAAAGTTTTACTCAAATTTTTTTAACGTTAAGTTGCGCCCTAGGAATCAGTTCTACGCGCACTAACTACAGTTTCTCTTCTCCGTTTGAAAAACTCTTGTCTGAGTCTGTCTCTTCTCCGTCTAACCACCGCCGTCGCAGCAGCACCGTCGCGCCCTAGATATGCTTCTTCTCTCTTTCTCTTCTACCTTTCTCTTCTCCCTTTCTCTTCTCCATTTCTCATTAAGCTTCTCCTCTCATTAGGTTTCCCACTACACCATCGCACCACCACCCATTGGACTTCTCCTTTCTCTTCCTCAAGCTGCTGCTCCTCCAACAGGTAACCCTCATTAGGTTTTCAACTCCATTATCATTTTCTTTATCGTGCTGTTCCTCTCATTAGATTTTCCCACTGCTTAGGTCTCTGTTGCTGCTTGTGATACTTTGTTTAGATTATTTTTCTGGTTCTTTGGCATGCTCTCTTATAATAGAGCAAGTTGTATAGCTGTCAGGTTAAGATGCTGAAATTATTAGAGGGTATATATAGGGTATATGATGTTGAAAGTATTAGAGGGTATATATAGGGTATATGCTGCTGAAGGTATTAGAGGGTATAGGGTATTTGAAATTGAATGCACATATAGTTTCTCAATTTTGTGCACTATTTGAATATGTTAGGTTATACGGTATATATATAGTTAGGTTTTCAAATACTAGTGCTTTTTCAATCTCCCCTATTGTGCTTATATTGGATATATGTGTGTATATATCGTTATGGATCATAGGTGGATGGTTAGTAAACGCACAAGTGATGAGTATTTGAAAGGAGTGGAAGAGCTTATACAATTTTCTCAAAGAAATCTTCCTGATAGTGATGGAAAGTTTTGTTGTCCTTGTGTCAAATGTTTGAATTTAAGGAAATATGCAGTGAAGGATATACATACTTATCTTATTTGTAATGGGATTTGCAATAATTATACAAGATGGATATGGCATGGTGATGTGTTGTTAAATAACAAGCCAAGTGTGTCCCAATGTGAGGAAGTTGACGTAGATATGGAGGATGATCGACTAGAGGACATGATCCGCGATATTGGACAAGAGTCTTTTCTGAAATAGACAGATGCAAACACTAGAAGGGGGTTGAATGGTGTTTGACAAATTTATGCGGAATTTAGAAACTTTTTCGCAAGCACAGACGGGTTATGATAGACGAGTAAACACAGACAGGTCAATCAAACTGATAACTAGTCTGAAGGTTTTCACAGAAAACACACAATCATGCAAGATAAAAAAAAAAGTTTGATAAACACAATTATAAACCCCTTTAGTTAGATGATAGTTAAAACAAATAATCAAACTAAAGAGTTAAGGGAAAAAGAGATCACTCAGCAGGTTTTATCCTGGTTCACCCCTTAGCAATGAGGCTACGTCCAATCCTTGGCAGCACCAAGTTTTGTCACTATAACTGATTTAGGTTACAGGACAGACAAGTATTATTTTCACACCTAGCCTCTTCAGGCTCCAGACGAGTATTATTTTCACACCTAGCCTCTCCAGGCTCCAGACAAGTATTGTTTGAACACTTAGCCTCTTCAGGCTCAGACGGGTTTGTTTGAGAGAAGTTGTAAAAAGATTACACTTTGCAAGTCTTTCACAAGCACTCAGACGAGTGTATTAAATGTGAAGTTCTAAAAGACTGCGTAAGAACTTCAAATGACTGAAGAATAAATAATGAAAGAATGAAGATATAAATGTACAGAGTAATTGCTCTTGATTGCTTTGATCGTTCTCTTGTCTGCTTGAATCTTCGAAGTCTTCTTCATTAAATAGGCTTCAGGATTTTAAAGCCGTTAGACACAAAGTCTGAAGGCTTGGCTTCTTGCAGATTTTCAATAAATGCAATAGAGTCGTTCTGATCAGCCATTAAAGCATAGGGAACCTCGCTTGTTCTCTTTCATCAGAGTGATGCAGACTTCTGATATACCTTTGGTCTCAGCAGGTCTGTATACGTGCTTTTTGTTTGCAGAGGGAAGACTTTCCCTTTTGGTGTAAGATGCAGTTGTGTTCAGGCAAAGCACTTTGTTGAAGTTCCTTATCAGAGTCGAGACAGCTTTCATCCAATGTATTCTTTAACGTTAGTCACTAGACGGATGAGTAGCTTCATTAGACGGGTTGTTTCTTTAACAAAGAGATGACGTCAGTTGCCAAGTCTTTTAGACGGGTGAGTCTTCCTTTGATCAGACGGTTGAAGACTTCATTAGACAAGTGAACTTCTCCTAGTTCAGACGAGTGAACCTTAGCTAGTTCAGACGAGTGAACTTATCTTAGTTCAGACGAGTGAACTTTAGTTAGTTCAGACGTTTGAACTTAAGTTAGTTCAAACGGGCGAACTTATCTAAGTTCAGACGAGTGAACAGTTCATATAGACACTTAATGTTTTAATCTGTACACTAAGTAGACGAGTTAAATACCACAGACGGGTTCAATTAAATCATTGAATAACTGTTTTAATCTCATCAAAACTAAGGTAAATGCACATCAGACATTTGGAGATTCAACAATCTCCCCCTTTTTGATGATGACAAAACATGTTAAATGATTTAATAAACTTAAGAAAATTCATATAAAGCAGTCATGTATATGATCAGACAGATTAAAAACATTGTTCCATAATTATAACTTACTTAGACAGATAAGCATTGAGCTTTTTATCTTAGACTTATCTTAGTATTTCTCCCCCTTTTGACATTATCAAAAGCAATAGAAAATAGACAGAGAGAAAAGAAAAGATACATTATATTTAGATAAACATTTGTTCATATCAGACAGTTGTAACATTAAAACATTTTTTGACAGTTGTAACATTAAAACATTTTTCATTTAACTTTCTCCCCCTTTTGTCATAATCAAAAAAGAGAAACAGAGGAGGTAATTTGTATTTAACCATCATTGGCTGTTTACAAGGTACTTTTGAAAAAAGAATTACAAGAAAGGTACTAAGAGAACAAAAAGAAGAGTTAAAGGCATGTTTGTCCTTTGGTTTTGCCCAAAGGCTTCTTCAACTGCTCCCCTTGAGCAGATGCATCCTCTTTGATGGTTTTAAAAACGAAGAGAAAGAGATTTGAAAACGTAAGAACGAAATACCTTTTAAAAGAAAAAAAAATTTCCCTGTTAAAGACCAAAGACAGTTGTAATTTTAAACGAAAGCAACAAAAAGATGGAAGTTTAAAAAAAATTGATTTAAAATAAAAATAGCCATGTACACATTTTGCCTCAGAGAAAGAAATGGCATTAAAGATAATAACCATTTAAAAGAAAATATTTCAAATAAAGGGTATGATTCAAAGAGTCCGATGATTAAACATAGACGGGTATCATAAACACTCATCAGACAGGTTATTCAGCAAAACAATGTATATTCAAGTTGTCTCTTATAAACTTAAACCTATCCTCAGCTAAAGGTTTTGTAAAGATATCAGCCCATTGATTTTCAGTTTTAACAAACTTAACATCAAATACACCTTTTTGAACATAATCTCTTATGAAGTGATGTTTGATTTCTATGTGCTTAGCCTTAGAATGTTGTATGGGATTCTTGGTTAGGCAAATAGCACTAGAATTATCACACCAGACAGGTATATTATGCTCAAATATAGAGTAATCTTCTACTTGATGTTTTACCCATAATAGCTGTGAGCAGCAACTTGCAGCAGAGACATATTCTGCTTCTGCAGTTGAGAGTGCGATAGTCGTCTGTCTTTTGCTTGACCAGGAGACTAAGTTTGCTCCAATGAAGTGACATCCTCCACTGGTGCTTTTCCTTTCAATTCTATCTCCAGCAAAGTCAGTATCACAAAAATCAACTAATCTGTAATCTTGTGTTCTCAAATACATTAAACCAAGATTAGTGGTTCCAAGCAAATATCTAAAGATTCTTTTAACAGCCTTAAGATGAGATTCTTTGGGATCAGATGGGAATCTAGCACACATACAGACACTAAATTGAATATCAGGTCTGCTAGATGTTAAGTAAAGAAGAGATCCAATCATACCTCTGTAGACAGTTTGGTCTACCTTTTTACCTTCATCATCTTTGCTTAGATTAGCATTAGTTTGCATTGGAGTTTTCATGATCTTTGAGCTATCCATTTTGTACTTCTTTAGAATCTCCTTGATGTACTTTTGTTGATGGATGTAGATTCCATCACACGTCTGCTTGATTTGCAGTCCAAGGAAGAACTTCAATTATCCCATCATGCTCATTTCAAATTCTACTTGCATCAACTTAGAGAATTCTTTGCACAATTTTTCATTAGTAGCTCCAAAAATAATATCATCAACATATATTTGAACTACTATGAAGTTATCTTTTGAGCATTTCTTAAACAAAGTTGTATCAACTTTTCCTCTTATAAAACCATTATTCATAAGAAAAGAACTAAGTCTATCATACCATGCTCTAGGCGCTTGTTTTAAACCATATAAAGCTTTTTTAAGTTTGAAAACATAATCTGGTTTTTCATTATCTTCAAAACCAGGAGGTTGTAACATAAACTTCTTCTTCAATTATTCCATTTAAAAAAGCACTTTTTACATCCATTTGAAATAAAGTAATTTGATGTTGTGCAGCATATGACATGAGTATGCGAATAGCTTCTATTCTAGCTACAAGTGCAAAAGTCTCAGTATAGTCAATACCTTCTTGTTGGTTGTAGCCTTGAGCTACTAACCTTGCTTTGTTTCTGACAACTTTGCCATCTTCATCTAGCTTGTTTCTGAAAACCCATCTTGTTCCAATAACAGACTTGTCTGTTGGTTTGGAGACAAGTTTCCAGACATCATTCCTTTTGAACTGATTAAGTTCCTCTTGCATAGCAAGAATCCAGCTTTCATCTTCAAGAGCTTCCTTAATATGCTTTGGTTCAATTTCAGATAGAAAAGCCATATTGCTTGACTCTCTTAAGACAGATCTGGTTCTAACACCTTCAGAGGGACTTCCAATGATAAGATCTTCAGGATGATGAGCTTTGAACTTCTAGTCTCTTCTGTGATCATCATTTTGATGTTGATTTGACTGATGACTCGTCTGCTCCACTTGTCTGATAGATTCCTCAGCAGATTCAATTTTTGATACGTCTGGCTGTTGACTCGTCTGTTGGGTAAGATCAAGTCCTGCAAGATCATCCTCTAGATCTGATAGTTCCCTATCAGTCTTTAGATTATCATTGAATTTTATATGAATGGATTCCTCAACAACAGAGGTTCTAGAGTTAAAAATTCTATATGCCTTAGACACTTCAAAATATCCAATGAAGATACCTTTGTCTACCTTGGAATCAAACTTTCCAAGTTGATCCTTGGTATTTAAGATGAAGCATTCACATCCAAATGCATGGAAATAAGATATGTTGGGTATTCTAACTTTCCACAATTCATAAGGAGTCTTCTTTAGGATAGACCTTATAAGTATTCTATTTTGCACATAACATACAGTGTTTACTGCTTCAGTCTAGAAGTACTTAGGGAGATTATTTTCATTGAGCATTGATCTAGCCATCTCTTGCAAAGATCTGTTCTTTCTCTCAACCACTCCATTTTGCTGTGGAGTTCTAGGTGCAAACAAGTTGTGAGAGATTCCATTCTCTTCACAGAACAGTTTGAATTGCTCATTTTCAAATTCTCCCCCATGATCACTTCTAAGGATAGAAATATAGAAACCTTGCTCATTTTGTACTTTCTTACAAAATACAGAGAAGGCCTTAAAAGACTCATCCTTGTGGGTTAAGAAGAGTACCCAAGTAAATCTAGAATAGTCATCAACAATGACAAATCCATATTTCCTTCCAGCTAAACTAGCAACACTAACAAGTCCAAACAGATCCATGTGTAACAATTGAAGAGGTCTAGAGGTTGATACAAGGTTTTTTGATTTGAAACTTGATTTTACTTGTTTACCTCTCTGACATGCATCACATAAAACAACTTTCTTAAAACTAATGTCAGGCAATCCTCTCACAAGGTTATCCTTTTTCAATTTCGAAATAAGTTTCATACTAGCATGTCCTAGTTTCTTATGCCATAACCATCTTTCATCCTCTTTAGACATCAGACAGGTTACACTTTGATATGAGAGTTCAGTTAGCTCAATCTTATAAAGATTTTGCTGTCTATTAGCTGAAAAGAGGGTCTTGCCACTCTTGTCTTTGACTATGCATTCATTCTTAGTGAAGGAGACATCAAATCCACTATCACATAAGTGACTTATGCTAAGTAAATTATGTCTTAGTCCTTCAACCATAAGCACATTTGAGACAGAGGGAAGAGGGAGTTTACCACCAATTATACCAACACCAATTACTCTTCCTTTTTGATTGCCTCCAAATGCAACAAATCCACCATTCTTAGACTGGAGGTCTTGGAATATAGACCTTTCTCCTGTCATATGCCGCGAGCAGCCACTGTCCAGGTACCAACAGAGGCGTCTGCTTTGTCCTATTAAGGATGTCTGCAACAGAAATTGTTTTATCTTTAGGTAACCATATTTTTCTGGGTCCTTTTCTGTTAGTTCTAGGAGTCTGTGAAGACTTCCTCTTCTTCTTGTGAAAACGCTTAGACATAACATGTCCAACCTTTCCACAGAAGTTACAGATGGGTCTAATTCTGACTGGAATGGGTTTAACATAGACAGTTGAAGATTTTGTTGATACTTTATGATCAGCTTGATGATCATATCCAATGCCTTCTTTGTTAAGAGAGTGTCTCCGAGATCCTAGCAGTTTTGTCAAATTATCTCTGCCATTAACAAATCTAGCAAGATCAGAAATGAGCTCCTTCACTTTCTGTTGAAGTGTGACCACTTCTTCAGAATGTGATGTTTCACTTGAGATCGAAGCTTCATTAGACTTTTCAGTCCTCAGCTGGCTATTCTCTTTGGCTAGCATCTCACACTCTTGAGATTTTTGTTTATGCTCACTGAGGAGTTTAACATAATCTCTCTTGAGGGATTGAAGGCCTTAGATAAGCCTTTGGATTCTTCTACTAGCTCATCATAAGCGTCATGCAATTCCTCAAGTTCAGAATGTTCCTCACTTTCAGGTTCTAAATCTATATTGGCCATCAGACAGAGATTGGCTTCCTCTTCTGTCTCTTCTCCTTCATGTGTGACAGATAAGGAGTCCCACATTTCTTTAGCAGAATCACAAGCACATACCTTTTCAAACTCTTCTGGACTGAGAGCACAGATTATAGCATATCTAGCTTTATGGTTTAGATCCTATCTTGTCTTTTCTGCAGGTGTCCACTGAGCCTTAGGCTTGTCTGAGCCATCATTATTTTGAGAAGTGTAAGGACCATCAGTAATGACATCCCATACATCAGAATTTGTTGACAAGATGAACCAGTGAAACCTTTCTTTCCAGTAGTTATCATTGGAACCATTGAAAAAGGGAGGTCTGGTCATAAAGCCTCCTTCAGGTTGGGGGTTCCCACTTGAGCTTGCTCCAGAATTCATTGTCTATTCTTCAGGATCTTTTCTCTACACTGTTAGGTGCTCAACCCAGAGGCTGAGCTCTGATACCAACTGAAATAGACAGATGCAAACACTAGAAGGGGGTTGAATGGTGTTTGACAAATTTATGCGGAATTTAGAAACTTTTTCACAAGCACGGACGGGTTATGATAGACGAGTAAACACAGACAGGTCAATAAGACTGATAACTAGTCTGAAGGTTTTCACAGAAAACACACAATCATGCAAGATAAAAAAAAAAAGTTTGATAAACACAATTATAAACCCCTTTAGTTAGATGATAGTTAAGACAAATCATCAAACTAAAGAGTTAAGGGAAAGAGAAATCACTCAGCAGGTTTTAACCTGGTTCACCCCTTAACAATGAGGCTACGTCCAATCCTTGGCAGCACCAAGTTTTGTCACTATAACTGATTTAGGTTACAGGACAGACAAGTATTATTTTCACACCTAGCCTCTTCAAGCTCCAGACGAGTATTGTTTTCACACCTAGCCTCTCCAGGCTCCAGACAAGTATTGTTTGCACACTTAGCCTCTTCAGGATCAGACGGGTTTGTTTGAGAGAAGTTGTAAAAAGATTACACTTTGCAAGTCTTTCACAAGCACTCAGCCGAGTGTATTAAATGTGAAGTTCTAAAAGACTGCGTAATAACTTCAAATGATTGAAGAATAAATAATGAAATAATGAAGATATAAATGTATAGAGTAATTGCTCTTGATTGCTTTGATCGTTCTCTTGTCTGCTTGAATCTTCGAAGTCTTCTTCATTAAATAGGCTTCTAGATTTTAAAGCCGTTAAACACAGTCTGAAGGCTTGGCTTCTTGCAGATCTTCAATAAATGCAATAGAGTCATTCTGATCAACCATTAAAGCATAGGGAACTTCGCTTGTTCTCTTTCATCAGAGTGATGCAGACTTCTGATATACCTTTGGTCTCAGCAAGTCTGTATACGTGCTTTTTATTTGCAGAGGGAAGACTTTCCCTTTTGGTGTAAGATGCAGTTGTGTTCAGCCAAAGCACTTTGTTGAAGTTCCTTATCAGAGTCGAGACAGCTTTCATCCAATGTATTCTTTAACGTTAGTCACTAGACGGATGAGTAGCTTCATTAGACGGGTTGTCTCTTTAACAAAGAGATGACGTCAGTTACAAAGTCTTTTAGACGAATGAGTCTTCCTTTGATCAGACGGTTGAAGACTTCATTAGACGAGTGAACTTCTCTTAGTTCAGACGAGTGAACCTTAGCTAGTTCAGATGAGTGAACTTATCTCAGTTCAGACGAGTGAACTTTAGTTAGTTCAGACATGTGAACTTAAGATAGTTCAGACAAGCGAACTTATCTAAGTTCAGATGAGTGAACAGTTCATATAGACACTTAATATTTTAATCTGTACACTAAGTAGACGAGTTAAATACCATAGACGGGTTCAATTAAATCATTGAATAACTGTTTTAATCTCATCAAAACTAAGGTAAATGCACATCAGACATTTGGAGACTCAACATTTTCAGCGAGCACATGTGTATGAAACTTTGTGCAGTGATTCGGATAAGCCTTTGTATCCGGGGTGCACTAAGTATACACGATTGTCAGCGATGTTAAAATTGGTCACTATGAAGGCGAGAAATAGTTGGAGCAATAAAAGCTTCACTGAATTGCTTGAGTTGTTGAAAAAAATGCTTCCCGAAGGCAACACATTGCCGGACCATAACTAGGAGGCGAAGAAGGTACTATGTTTGATGGGTATGGAGTATAAGAAGATACACGCATGCCCTACTGATTGCATATTGTATAGGGGTGACTATAAAGAGTTGCAAAACTGCCCCAAGTGTAGGGTATCACGGTACAAAGTGAAGGATGGTGATGATGATTCTAGTTATGATGTGAACAAAAAGGGTCCTCCTGCGAAGGTGTTGTGGTATCTTCAATAATTCCAAGGTTCAAGTGATTGTTCGCTAATGCAAATGAAGCAAAGAACATTAGATGGCATGCAGATAAGAGAAAATGTGATGGACAGCTTCCCCATCCGACTGATTCTTTGCTATGGAATAGAATTGATAGTTTGTTTCCGGATTTCAGAAGTGAGCCAAGAAACTTTAGGCTTGGACTTGCAACGGATGGAATGAATTCGTATGGTACTTTAAGTAGTATTCATAGTTCATGGCCTGTTCTCCTGGTAATTTACAACCTACCTCCTTAGTTGTGCATGAAGCGCAAATACATGATGTTGTCTATGATGATTTCGGGCCCAAAATAGCCAGGAAAAGACTTAGATGTTTATCTAAGCCCCTTGATTGATGACTTGAAAAAGCTGTGGGTGGACGGCGTTGATATGTTTGACGTCCATTACAAAGAGACTTTTAAGAGGCATGTCATGTTATTTTGCACCATCAATGACTTTCCAGCATACGGAAACTTGTCCAGCTACAGTGTTAAGGGGCATAAAGCATGCCCTATATGTGACGAAGGCACATGTTTCACTCAATTGCAACATGGAAGGAAGACAGTTTACCTTGGGCATCAGAGATTTCTCAGACATGATCACCCATATCGTAGATTGAAGAAAGCTTTTAACGGATGCCAGGAGAGTGAAATTGCTCCGATGGCCTTAACTGGAGAGCAAGTTTATCAACGGGTGAAGGACATCAATGTTATCTTCGGAAAGCCCAAAAGAAGGCTTATGATTGCCACGTGTTGACGTAACAATTACTACCAGTGGCTATTCGTGGTATTGCTCCTAAAAATGTTAGACATGTCATAACTAGGTTGTGCCTTTTCTTTAATGTTATATGCAACAAAGTCATGACCCCCAGAAGTTGGATCATTTGGAAGATGAGGCTGCCATTATCTTGTGCCAATTGTAGATGTATTTTCCTCCTTCATTTTTTGACATCATGGTTCACTTAATTGTTCATCTGGTGAGGGAGATAAGATTGTGTGGCCCTGTTTATTTAAGGTGGATGTACCCAGTTGAGCAATACATGAAGATCTTGAAAGGGTATGTGAAGAATCCACACCGTCCGGAAGCATCTATTGTTCAAAGGTAGGTTGCAGAAGAAGCTATTGAATTTTGTTCAGACTACATTTCTAAAATTGATCCTATAGGGGTTCCTAAGCCTCGTAATGATAAGGCAAGATGTGAAGGCAAGAGTACACATGGTGTAATGGTTAAGAGCAAGGGTCCGGAGGAAGTGCTTCAAGCACATTTGTATATATTGAATAACACTGATGAAGTTCAACCTTACTTATGTGATCACAAAAGAGACGTCAAGGTAAGAAACCCTCGAATAAGCGAAAAGTGGTTGTTGAACATGCATAACAAGACTTCCTTAAAATGGTTTAAGGAAGAAATTTTGAAGGATGATAGTACTGCTTATGATACATTAAAATGGCTAGCATGTGGGCCTAGCTTTAATGTCATATGTTGGAGCGGATACGACATCAATCCGTGTTCCTTTTATACAAAGGAACAAGATAACAAGAGTACCATGCAAAATAGTGGGGTTATGATAGTGGCTGAGGCCATGCACTTCTCTAGTTCAAAAGATACAAACCCAATTATGGCACTGATTCCTTACTTTGGAGTCATTGAAGAGATCTGGTTGGTCGATTACACTAAGTTTACAGTGCCTGGTTTTAAATGTAAGTGGGTTGACAGTAAAAGTGGTGTACAAATCGATGAATTAGGATTTGCATTGGTAGATCTTAGCAAGGTAGGTCACACAGAAGAGCCTTTCATCATGGCTTCCCAAGCAAAACAAATGTTTTATATCAATGATCCCTATAACAAAAGGTGGTCAATGGTTCTCCAAGGAAAAAACATGCATCGTAGTGATGAAAATCAAGATTCAACTCTTGATATTCCTGAGACTCCTTCTTTCTCAATGCACATGCCTACTTTCATTGAGGAAAATGAGGTGGACGATCTACATGCCACCCGTGATGATCATCATGAAGGGATATTGATCTAGCTAAATTAAAGTTGACTATAGTGTAAGTTATGTTTATCCATGATGTGAGTTTTGTTTTTTTAGGGTTATATTTTTATTTATGAATACATGTTTATTACTAACCTAATTTTTAGGGTATTTTTATTTATACATGTTATACTAACCTAATTTATTACTTTTTTTGTCTAAACAGGCATACATATGACTAATTCAGCAGACATCCCTCATTCACAGGATGAGTCGGTCACGGCTTCGCTGACTGATAGTGTAAGTTTTATTTATACATATAATGTTAATTAAGTAGGCTAATTATATTTTTATTTATCCATGTTAAGCTAAGGTTAATTTATTATTTTTTTGTCTAAACAGGCATCACACAAGGCTGATTCAGCAGCGTCGGGTAGTCGGCCTTCCCAAAAAAGGGGTAGGTAAGCCACAACTTTGAAAAGTTTGTCCAGATCCAGAATTAATAACCAAAGGCTTGAGATCGAGTTTGATAGTCGCCGGGAGCCCATGGGACCCTTTGCTAAGAAATTCACCAATTTCGTGGCTTTGGAAGCTAAAACCCATACTAGCATTTTGTTTGATGATTGGGATCATGTACCGCAGAATGTGAAGGATCAGATGTGGGAGTCAATCACGGTATTTTCCAATGATCTCTTTGTTTGCATTTACATTATTCAAGCATATTATATACGATTCATGCATTACTAATTCCTCCTTCTTGTTCTGTAATTAATGTACATCACATGGACCGTGCTGAACACTCCTGAACATCAGACAAAATGGCTTCAACTCGCGGCTAAGCGTTGGATGAGGTTTAAGTCTCTTCTGGGTAGAAAGTACATATTTGGAGAGAACATCGATAAATCTCCTCTTGATGTTTACTCGTTCCTTAATAAGGATACGTGGGATAGATTTGTTTTGAGCTGAGCCAGTCCTGATTTTTGGTTAAAAGGAAAAAGGGTAAGGCGAGTCAGGCGAAGAATGTCCACCCCCACACCATGTCTCAAGGTGGGTATAGATTAATGGAGAAGAAGTTGACGGATGAGAAGTTGAGAAAGAGGGAGGAGAAGTTGAAAAAGTGGGTAGAAGCAGGAGAAGAAGTATGTGAAATTATTGATCCTCCGTCTCCACCCCCATGCGAGGACACATGGGTGGAAGGATGAAAAACGAAATCTGAAAATTTTAAAGTTGAAGCCACACGCGTTGTTGCTGAAAAGATTGTAAGTAACAAATTAAACATACTACATTTCTACTTGTAATTGTAATACATTGTCTTTAAACATTTTTTTAAAATTTTGTCTTTGTAGGAGGAGCTGAAGGAACAAAGCTCGCAAGGGTCCTTCGTTCCACAGGGGCGTTCAGATATCTTGTTCGTTGCTTTAGGGAAAGACGACCATCCTGGTCATGTTCGTGGTGTTCCAGGGATGGTGGGCATTAAGAAATTTCAACACGCGGGTCACGTAGGCGGGTCGAGTAGGAGATCACTAAGGAGGAGCTTAAAGAAGAGGTTAAACAGGATGTTATTTCCGACCCAACTTTTAGACAAGAGCTTATCTTTTCGCTTCTAAAGGACCCCACCTTCACGCAAACACTTTTGAAGGAGTTTTCATCAAGGCAATCCCAAGAAGTTGCCCAACCTTCACATATGGAGTTGGAGTTGGAAAAGCGGGAGTTGGAGTTGTCGCAGCGGGAGTTGGAGTTGTCCCTGGTATTCATAATCATTCTCAATTACTTATGTTTTCTTTATTCTCAATCTCAATTACTTATGTTTACAGTATTCTCAATTACGTATGTTTTCTTTATTTACAATTGAATTCGAAGCCGAAGCCGGTAACGCATCATCAGTCTCCGTTAGCTCGTCTGTTTGCATTTGGTGTGGATTATTCTAATGATATTTTTGAAATTCCGATGGAACACGATGGCTTTGTGGGAGAACCTCATATATGCATTGCTGGTGATAATATGGGTCAATTTTGCACTGATGGTGAATGGATAGCCAACACAATTCTAAGTATTTGGTGCACGTAAGTACATTTTGTGACCTTATATATATTGCATATTAAATTAGGTATTACAATTTTATAATTTATTTCAATATATTACGTAATTAACATCAACTTATTGCATATCTTAGGTTTCTATATCGCCAATTACTTGAGAGGGGCAGCGATACTGTTTATGGATTCTTAGACCCCACCCTCACTCTTGGTAATTTCATGCCTGATCACACTAAAGTCAGTGCATACATGCAGACCCTAATGGAAAGAAATCAGAAACATATATATATATATATATATATATATATATATATATATATTAGAGAGACGCGAGAGCGAAAGCCTATGGGGTCGCTATCGTGTATTTGCGCGGACTCCTTCCTAGCAAGCATAATGTCGTCTTCTTCTGCTCGTGTCACTATGATCCGGCAAAGGAGGTGGCGGCCTCAATCAATACGTACGTAAACTTTTATTTAATTTAATTTAATTTATAACATTTGCTTTTATTTTATAAACATATAATTGACATGAATATTTTGTTTATCATAGAGCTATGAAGGCATGTAGCATTTCTTGTGCAAATGGGAAAAGTAGGTTTTCCAAGTCAAAATCAAATCCTGATTCGTATATCCTAAAGGTAAGTAGTTTATTAATAGTATTATTATTATTATTATTATTATTATTATTATTATGATCATCATCATCATCATCATCATCATCATCATTACTATATATACATTAACTTGATATCTAATTTCATATTCATTTGTAGTCTCGTAGACAATTACAAGGTTGGGAGTGTGCTTTCTATGTAATGTTTCATATGTTGAACATTGTCTCAGCGTCTATTACTGACAGATGGACGCCGGTAATTAATTTTCAAGTTAATTAATTATATTTTGTTTTTGTTAATAACTTAATTTAATATTGAGTTTATTTGAACTTGTGCAGGCTTTCAGTGATCAGTCTCCTCTCACTAAACAAGAATTCAAAGACTTGAGAGTTCGCTTTGTAACCTTCTTTTTTAAGTATGTTGCAGAGAAAAGAGTAGAAAAAATAGATCCTGCATACTTAGAAGAGAATGATTAGTTTATATATGTATGAATTGTATATAGAATTTTGAATTATACTGACTAGCTTATAGAGAATTCTGAATTGTCGTTGGACTAGTTGAGTAAATAATATTGCAAAATCTGTATTCTGAAACAGTATTGAGTAAATAATGCAAAATTCTATATTATGGACTTGTTAGAATTCTGGTTGTATGAGTGTACTGAATTTGTAGCATTCTGCAGGGAGCTAAGGATTAAATATGACCAGCATTAATATATATATATATATATATATATATATATATATATATATATATATATATATATATATATACCGACATTAAAAGCTAACTTTTAATGTCGGTTTTTATATGAACCGACGTTAAAAGTTTTAACGTCTGTGGCCTAGGCAACGGATGTTAAACGAATATATTTCATGTCGGTTGAGAACGGACGTTAAATATCACACTTTTAACGTCGTCTATATTAACGTCTGGCCTGAAACCGACGTTAAAAGTCACTTTTAACAGACGTTAAAAGTGCTTCGTCCACTAGTGAATATCTCAAGGCTATTTCCTCTCTCATCCTTTTTGGGCTAAAAGTAGGTTAGTACAAGTGTCCTTGGCCCAATTCCCTAGGTCCAATGCACTAAATACTAGCCCCACGTTTAAGTCACTGCCCTTATCAGCGAAGGACACCTCATCATGTAAGAGAATGTTTCAAACTTTTGTCCTTTTCCCAAATCAACTTCAGCTATGATTGCTACAGCAAATCCCAGAGCAAAACTGCAGTTCAGCTCCTGATTCTCCCAAAACTACCTATAGAAAAACTCTCAATTAATCACCAAAAACAGTTCTAAAAGACACCAAAACATGAAAACTCACAAAAGACTCTTATAAAACACACTTTACACAAAATCACACTAAAACACTAAAAACATAAACTCAAAATACTCAAAGACCACAAAAACATAAGTGAAAAAGGTACAAATAACTCTTCATAAAAAGAGTTATCACTTTGACATGATTAATTGACAATTATGCATGATGTATGATGTGTGAGGAATACCGCCTATGAAAGGGGTATCGAATATAACATCGCCATTAATTAGGATGTCCAAATTATGTAATACCGCCATAATGGGGTATCAAAAGTAACATCACCAATAATTGGGATGTCGAAATTATGTAATACTGCCTTAATGGGTGTATCGAAAGCAACATGGACATAAATTGGGTTGTCGAAAAGTAAGTAATACCGCTAGTGCACATGGTTGGTATTGAAAAATGAGTAATGTTACCAATGAGAAGGTGACATTGAAATACCTCTCTTGAGTAGAGGTAGGCAATGCGACGACATTGTTGAGTGATGTTTGATAGTCATATGACATATGTGAATTATTTGGAATTATTTTATATATGAGATTTTGACATACTTGATTTATGATATATGTTGATGATGACTTATTATTAGCAATAATAATTTATATTATTATTATTTCTATAATGCTACAACATTGGAAAAATAGCGGGTACCATTGACTGTTTTTCTGGTTACCGCGCCGGCTAAAAGAAACATCTTTTGGAAAAACTTTTAGAACTATGTTTGTTTATTGGGATTATAAATCTCATTAGTGGTGTTGTCTTTCAGAGTTCACAACTGATGTTAGAGATGACGCAACGACTTGAGAAAGTCTTGGAATCTTGAAGACCTTAGCATTAGTGATGTTTTATTTTAATTCTGGAAGTTTTAAGTTGACCATGTTTTGAGGCTAAAATTGTTACTAAAGAATTGTTCTTGTTATTAATAAACTTAAAGAGTTTTTATGTAATAAATTTGAAGTTTTAATTTATTTTAGTTTCTGATGCTATAAATGGATAATTATTTCACTTAATTATCTATTTCAATGTAACATTGCGAGTAGTTACATAAATCATGATGTCTAAAAATTAAAGAGGAAAATACATCTCCAATTGGCACAAGATTATAGCAGCCTCATCTTCCAACTCATCCACCTTATGGGGGTCAATGACTTTGGTACATATAGCATTGAAGAATGAGCACAACCTAGTTATGGCATGTCTAACATTTTTAGGAGCAATACCATGAATAGCCACTGGTTGTAGTTGTTGCATCAAGGCGTGGCAATCATGAGACTTTAAGCCAACCAATTTAAGATTATTTGAGACAAGCCTCTTGACATTTGAAGAGTAACCCTGTGGCACTTTGACGTCCCATAGACACTCACAAAAACTTGTTCTCTCTTTTTTTGATAAAGTATGACATGCTGGAGGCAAATATGTCTGCTTACCATCCTTTGGTTGTGGAGCTAACTACTCTCATATACCCATCGCAACCAGATCTAGACGAGTATTCACACCGTCCATTGTCTTACCCTGAATGTTGAGAAGCGTTCCGATTAGACTATCGCACATATTTTTCTCCACATGCATGACATCAATACAGTGTCTGACATCAAGTTTACAGTAGCATGGAAGATCAAAGAAGATCGACCTCTTCTTCCATATGATTTTCTCGATAGCCTTTTTTTGGGCCTTTCCGAAGATAAAATTGATTTCCTTCACCACTTGATAAACTTTCTCTCCATTTAAGGCCACCGGAGCAGTTCCATTCTCCTGGGATCCGTCGAAAGCTTTTTTCAATCTACGATATGAGTGATCACATCTTAGAAATCTCCGATCCCCAAGGTAAACTGTCTTCCTTCCATGTTGCAATTGAATGAAGCATATGCCTTCTTCATATATAGGGCATGCTTTATGCCCCTTAACACTATACCTGGACAAGTTCCCGTATACTAGAAAGTCATTGATGGTGCAAAATAACATTGCATGCATCTTGAAAGTCTCTTTGTAATGGCCATCAAACACATCAACGCCTTCCACCCACAGCTTTCTCATGTCTTCAATCAAGGGACTTAGATGTTTTGATAAACATCTAAGTCATTTCCTGGTTGTTTTGAGCCTGAAATCATCATAGATAACATGATGTATTTTCGCTTCATACACAACCAAGGAGGTAGGTTGTAAATTACGAGGAGAACAGGCCACGAACTATGGATACTACTTAAGGTACCATACAGATTCATTCCATCCGTAGCAAGTACAAGCCTAACGTTTCTTGGCTCATTTTCAAAATTCAGAAACAAACTATCAATTCTCTCCCATTGCACAGAATCATCTGGATGGCAAAGCATTGCATCATGTTTCCTCTCATCTGCATGCCATCTAATGTTCTTTGCGTCATTTACATTAGCGAACAATCGCTTGAACCTTGGAATTATTGGAAGATACCATAACACCTTCGCCGGAGGACCCTTTGTGAGCACATCACAACTAGAATCACCATCCTTCACTTTGTACTATAATACCCCATACTTAGGGTAGACGTGCATCCCTTCAGACACACCCCTGTATAGTATGCAATCATTAGGGCATGCGTTTATCTTCTTATACTCACACCCATTGAACACAATACCTTCTTCGCCTCATAATTACGGTCCGACAATGTGTTGCCTTCTGGAAGCATATTGTTCAACAACTCAAGCTATTCGGTGAAGCTTTTATCACTCCACTCATTTCTCGCCTTCACACTGAACAATTTTAACACCGCCGACAACTGTGTATAAGTAGTGCACCCCGGATACAAAGGCTTATCCACATCACTGCACAAAGTATCATACACACGTGCTCGCTGAAAAGACTCTTGTCCAATATCACGGATCATGTCCTCTATTCGATCGTCCTCCATATCTATGTCAACTTCCTCAATTTGGGACACACTTGACATGTTTAACAAGTCATCACCATGTCATATCCATCTTGTATAACTCTAGCAAATCCCTTCACAAATAAGATGATCACCTATTTGTTTAACTTCACATTTCCTCAAATGCAAAAATTTGACACAAGGACAACTAAACCTTCCATTACTACCAGGAAGATTTCTTTGAGCAAATTCTAGAAACTCTTCCACTCCCTTCTGATACTCATCACTTGTGCGTCTACTAACCATCCAACTACGATCAATATCCACGTTCTATAGATATACACAAATTTATCCAATATAAGCACAAGAGGGGAGACTGGAAGAGCAATATTTGAAATTGTAGGCCTAATATAAATCATGACACAATTCCATGGAATTCTCCTAAAAGCTTAATTGCTTTAACGTTAATTGGATACTTGAAACGATATCTGAGCCTATATTGGACCTAATATATAGCCCTTGTAACATCCCAAAAACCCTATGTCTGTCTTTTAACTGTTTGTGTGAATAACTTGATTGAGAACACAATTTAGTTAATCATAATCATAATGATAGTTAATAATTGGAAATTCACATTTGAATTTCAATTATGAGCTTAACAATCATAAGATGTTGTTTTGAACCCAATGTCCTGTTTTGAGTCGGAAACGATAAAAATATTATTATTTTAATCAGGACCGCTTTACCTTAGGATGCGTGCCAAGGCCGGGGAAGTTATTCTGGCCCGGAGCCGGGAGTAGTTCATGACTGCATTTCACGCTTCAGGAGACATTGTCCCCTTTATGTCAACCATCCATCACCTTTTCATTCCTTTAACCAATAGATTAACTTTCTATGACTCTTGGTTAATAACCAATCAACCTTATCTTTTATGGAAAAAGCTAATTAACCTATTTATGGTTAATCTCACCACCTTTTAACAAGGAAGCAACACCTATGTACTTGGTTTAATCTAAGCCTTCCATTTTCTTACACAATCAAGTCATTAGTCATAAACACATCAACAAAATTTGGTGACCATATGATTAAGGCCATTCGGCCACCATCTCCTAAAAACACCATTCCATTTGAAATGTTACTCTTCCAAAGATCAAACAACTCCATTTCATGAAAACTTGAGTTTTCTCTCTTCTCTCTCTTAAGTATTCATACGGTTTTGGTCTCTTAGTCCATGAACCAAAACTTGTTTCTTCATTCGAAAACCATAGATCATCTTGTCTTAACCTCCTTTACATCTTTGATGAAGAAGGTTTTTCATTTGGAGCAACTTGGTTCTTGACCCTCAAGAACACCAACCTTGTTCATCATGTGTTCTTCACTAAATAAGTCTCTAATCTTACTTTTCTCTTCGTATCTTTTCTTACAATCATGCAACAACTTCTTCTAGTTCATGATTTTTGCTAAACAGGCCTCTCCTTGTTCTTGGAGCTTGGAGTTTTGCTCATCCTAAAGATCTTCATTAACGTAATGGGGGAGTGAACCACATCACACCACATTGGGGGTGGTGAAATAGTTTATGGGTTTGGTTTGGGGAAAACCCTAAACCAAGGGTTTTGCCACTTTGTCTATTTAGTTCTCTATGAGAACAATGTTGTAATAATTAGTTATTGCTTGATTTGTGTACATTGATGCGTTTGAATGGGTGAAAAGAACTTTTATGTGAAGGAAAACCCTAACCTAGGGTTCCTCCATCTTTTTGTCGAAAAGAGTTTGTGGAAATGTGACTTTCGGATCTGACATTGTGTGAGTCATTTCGGTTTTTCTCTCAACCTAGACCTTGGATTTCAAATTTTGTTTTTGATCCTGAAACTATACATCTTGCGCTTCATTTTTATAACAAATTTCATGTGGTTTCATGGAGATTTGACCCTTGAAATTTCTGTCTTGGATTCTGACTACAGTGACTTATTTCAAGAAACTGTACTAAGTCAGTTACTGTTTGTGGAAATAAATTTTATAGCCAAAACGTAGACATCCTAAGATTTCATATTAGTCCTCATTTTCTCAAATACGAGTTTGTTTGGTCAATCAATTTTTTGTCACAAGTTGATGCTTGAAATGCTGAAAATTTTGTATGCGGGTTTTGTGTTGATTTTTGGATTTGGATGTTATGTTGTTATTCATGCTGATGCATTGATGATTACTCTTTCTTATGATGGATGTTGGTGAAGCAAAATCTTCACATTAAACCTAGTATAGGATTCGCCCAAAGCATAAATAAAAAGGATTTTCAACTTCAATCTTTGAAACCGAAATGATTTTACAACTCTAAAATGGAATCAATGAACAATGAACCAAAGCAAAACAAAGAAACATTATTTGAATGATACACAACCTTATATTCATTCAAGAGATTCTTAAAACAAGGGAAAAAGTATTTTGATCTTAAGTTATGGCTTAAGTAAATAAAATGACGTTTTGAAAATTAATGAATCAAATGTTTTCAATAACAAACAACTTTCATAAAATTTTATGTAAAATTCGGTTACTAAGTAGGTTTTGAACGTAAAACTAATATTTGATTTCAATGCAATATCTATTTTCAAGTTTAAGTATAAATAATTTCAAGTTAAAAGGAATTTGGACTTAAGAAGATTCCTCTTCTTAGTTAAAACAAAGGACTTATGTACTCACTTCTTTACAAAGAGTTTATACACTCATCTTCTTTTAACAAAAGCAATGGTACATTCAAATTGAGTTTTTGAACGAAGTGAGTATTCGAAAAGGAAAATCTTTTAAGCCACCATAGTATTTAATACACTTATGATGGGGTTTCATAAAGTTAAAGGATGTTTTTTATAAAGAGATTTGAATTTACCAAATAGAAAGACAAAAGAGTTTTGAACTCAAAACTAAGGATTTTTCCTAAGTTAAAACCCTAAGTCTATTTGACTTAGAGTGAAAGAAAGAGATAAGAAAGTGTAATGTGTGGTGGAACAAGACCATATGTTACACCATTGATGATTCATTCATCAAACGATTCATAAGACTTAAGTGAATTAAGATGTATTTCATTACTTGAAAGACAAGTACCCTCTAACTTAGAAAGGATCTAAGACTTAACTAGAGGATTCTCAATCCTTCTTCATAAGACATTTTGGACTTGAGAAATATTTCATAAGACACGAACACAAACATGAAACGTTTTGGTTTGGAACAGTAGTTCCATGACGGACCGGTGAGTCGGACCTGAGGACATCGTCTAACTGTATAGTCTTGTGATGATTCGATCACGGAGGGTTCATGAGATTTAGCCAATGGATAAAAGTTTAAAACACTTTATTGGTGAAAGTCCAATATGAGAAGATTCCAGTGGAATCACGAGGTTTATCCGGTGGATAGACATTTTATCGCATCTGCTTTGTGTAAGCATTGGCATTTTGTTGCATGAGTCTTTAAGGCCTTGAGCCTAAAATTTGAGCTTACACCTTGATGCTGGTGCGAATCTTACGGTGACGATCTTATATGGTCTTGAGGATGTCAGGGTTGGAGATTCCACAAGTGACCAATTGGTGATTCTTCTGTGTCGGGGTATTCCGTGCACTACTGTGACTTCTTTGACTAGATGTCGTACTTTTGATGTTTGGCGTAGAGTGTTTCCGTAAAAGCCAGATATGTGCACGTTATGAATATTGTAGCATCTTGCCCAAGGCTAGCATACACGGATCATGTCCTTCCATTCACTCTCTCCGACGTTTGTTAGGTCCATGGAGTAGGGGTCAGAGTTTTACCCTTGTGGCATATAACATTGAGTCATGTACATCGCATTGCATTGCATGACAGTTGATGGATACATTTACATGTGATACATTATTATCCTGTGTTGATGATGTCTTATGTTGTCGATTGAATAATATGAGATATTGAGATGTATGATATGCATGAATAGTATTTTGTTGTCTTGTGTGTCATGCCATTTCTACTTCTGCCATATGTTGTGTGGATGAATGGGAATCTCACCTCATTACTTTGTATTGCATGTTTGTGTGCTTCTCTGGTTGTCTCCCGAGAAGGTCGGGTTACCGAGACTTCACCCGACGCTTCGAATGCATCTCTCTGTTGAGCCTCCCAGTGGTTCCGGCGTTTAGACATCTAGCCATGATGGGCTACTAGCATAGTAAATGGAAAAAGCCACACTCACCATCCACAGAGCAAGAGTCTTAGATGAAAGGTTCTTAACCGCTCCACCGCATGTCTTCATGTCGTTTGCTGTCAAGGTTGTAGTCATAGTGGAATGCTAGATGGACTTTTCCACTGATGCATTCAGTGCCTCCTCCCTCTCTTAGGGACAGGCCGCCTGTTCGCAGAGTTGCGTCTGAGGCAACTCCTGCTATGTCTTCCATAGGAATGCCAGCAGTAGTTCCTGGTAAGGTTCCTGTTAGGTCTCACTTGATAGGTCCTGGTTGGAAGGCGACGAGTGAAGAGACTAGGAGGGAGATGATCTATCCACGCCTTCCTATTTCTTTCGCTTGTCTCTTCTTAAAGGAGAAGTCAGAGGAAGCATTCAGCAGTTGATCCGAGAGATGTCTTCCCATGTAGTCTGTTGTCGGCCAGTGTAGGGTGTTAGAGTGTCTGTACCTTTCTTTTATCTTTATGGAGCTACGTCTCCAGGTATCTTAAGTTTAGGAGATGTGTCTCCAATCCTTTATGTTGAGTCTATATCTTTTTATTTTATTTCTGTAGTCGGGTTGGGTTTTTATGTTAACCTTTCTGATCTTATGAACTTATATTATTAAATGATTCTATTTACCTTACACACATAAATGGTTACAAGCTTTTACAATTATGTCTTGTGAAAAGGAAAAATTCACCCCATCTTTCTTAAATGATTTTAATTAACCCGTTTTCAGCCTTATAGTTTTATAATATGTTCGTTATGTGATGCCCCCGGAAAGGGTGTTACATTAGTGGTATCAGAGTTGGCTGAGTCTTTTCGAGCATGGGGTTTGGTCTGTCGTCGTTTGTGTTGTGTTTTCTCTATTTGTTCTCCGTTTGTTTCTGTGTTATTGTTTTCGAGAGGAGACAATGTTGGAAAGGATGATGACTTTGGTTTGTCCTTTTTTGTTGTTTATTCTCTGTGTTGTTGTTTCTGGAAGGAATACAACCATTGTTTGTTATTCTCTACATTATTATTTATGAAAAGAAATGATATTGGACAGAATAGTGATGCTTTTGCTTTCTTTTATGTGTACTTGTTCTAAGTTTGGTGGAGAGTAGCTACCAGTTATTGGAGGCTGAGGACACAGTTGTCGCTTGCAGAGTCCTTCGAAACGAGTTTCTGAACGAGTGTTTTCCGACGAGTACAAGGCACGTTGAAAGAAATGGAGTTTCTACATCTACGTCAAGGAGGAATGTCTGTCGAAGAATATGCCGATCGCTTTGAGTCCCTGTTGAAGTCTTCGAGGTATTTCCATCTTCATCCCGATGAGGAGTGGAAGTGCACAAAGTTTGAAGAAGGTTTAAGGAACGAGATTCGAGGAGCGGTGCTACCTCTCAAGATCAGAGAGTTCTCACTTTTGATGGACAAGCGCTTCCTAATCGAAGATCTGATGAAGAATCATGAAGAGAGACAACGTCACTTTGCATCGTCTAGGTTCACAAGAGGAATCAACACTAGGTCTTAGTAGAATCCGTATGCAAAGTTACCAAGGGACCAGCCGCAACAACAACCATCTTACGGAAGGAGTAGCAAGGGAACTTGCCAGTCCGTAGTACCTCCACAATGGTGAAAGAAGTGTAGTAGAGGCCATGCAGCCAGAGATTGCAACTCAAATCAAATCATTTGTTTCCGATGTGGAAAACCAGGTCACGTCATGCGTGCTTGCGAGCAATAAACTTCCAGAAAGAACAGTAAGTCTAGTCAACCAGTGACTTCTACATCGTGATGCAAGAAATGCGGAAACAACCACGAAACGAAGTGTTGCTCCATCAGAGGCGTTATCTGCTTCAAGTGTGGAAAACCGGGGCATGTTCCAAGAACCTGTGATCAACGCAAGATGGAATCTGTAGCTAAAAAGGTGCAAACTGCCAAGCAACCAGCAAGGAGTAGAGTCAACAACGACGCGTGAAGCTGAAGCCTCACGATCCGATGATCTTGTCTAGGGAGATAGTACTATAGCAAGTAAACCTTTAATTATAATGTTTGATTCAGACTCATTCCATTTGTATTGTCTATGATAAGGTGAAAATTGTTGGAATGTTTATGCCTTTTTTGTCCTCTTGATTTAGATTGATTTGAATTGATCTGAAATGATTTAAGTTGATTTGACTTCATCATTTCTACTTATATTGCCTATGACTTTGCAAGACCCAATTAAAATTTATAGTTTCTTCATTCTCTTCTGATTTGACTATTTTCATCCTTTTGATGAATGGATCATTTTGATCAAGATTGTTTGGATTCTTGGTTATTGTTGAAAACTGAGACTTTTAATAACTTGATTCATTTGCTTGTTTCGCAAAAGAATACAATTCTTAAATTGGTATTGATTACTTTCTAATCATATCCTTTTGGCCTTCGCAAGGAAGAATTTAAAAGTTTATTGAAATTGAGAATTTCTGACTGTCTACTTCCTAGCCAGTCAATTAAGAGCTGCTTTGAGTAAAGATGCTCACAATTTTTATTGTTAACTTTTAAAAATACTTAGAGTGGATTTGATTTGAGTTCTACACTCTTGGAAAAGTTTTCTTGTCTCGAATTGTTTTTCCGGAAGGTGTGTCAGGACCGCCATCGGAACGGGAGTTACAGTTTTCTATCGACTTGGTATCGGAATTTGTCCAATACTCATGATCCTTATTCTCTTTCACTTTCGAATCTTCGTAATGGATTTCGATTTTTGAAATTTACAAGGATTTGCCTTGATGATCTTTTTCGTGTCGTCAAGTTGATAGAGTATATTTGAAAAGGAGAACTTAACCTATGAGATACTTTGTGTCAAGATAGAAGACAAAAGATTAAAACAGCTACGAGGGAAGAAGATAAAGGTTATCTGGAACGAGACTTTAGGTGATGCCACCTAGGAGTTGGAGGATAGGATAAAGGAATAGTTTCCACATCTCTTCTAAGGTAAATTTCGAGGACAGAATTTCTTTTTGGAGAGTAATATTGTAACATCCCAAAAATCCCATGTCTGTCTTTTAACTGTTTATGTAAATAACTTAATTGAGAGCACAACTTAATTAATCATAATCATAATGATAGTTAATAATTGGAAATTCACATTTGAATTTTAATTATGAGCTTAGCAATCATAAGATGTTGTTTTGAACCCAATGTGTTGTTTTGAGTCGGAAACGATAAAAATATTATTATTTTAATCTGAACCCCTTTACCTTGGGATGCGTGCCAAGGCCGGGGAAGTTATTTGGGCCCTGAGTCGGGAGTAGTTCATGACTGTATTTCATGCTTCACAAGACGTTGTCACCTTTATGTTAATCATCCATCACCTTTTCATTCCTTTAACCAATGGATTAACTTTTACGACTCTTGATTAATAACCAATCAACCTTACCTTTTATGGAGAAAGCTAATTAACCTATTTATGGTAAATCTCACCACCTTTTAACAAGGAAGCAACACCTATGTATTTGGTTTAATCCAAGCTGTAACACCCTTTCCCGAGTGTCACATTCCCGAACAATTATAAGGCCGAAAATAATATTAATGCGGAAAATACGGATTTTTTTTTTCTTTCGTAAAGATGAAAAGATATTTGGCAAATGAGTAATAATAAATAAACTTAAGTTCACCATGCATTTCTAGAATTCATACAGAAGTAAAGTGCAGAAATAGAAAAGTACAGAATACAGACATAGGTCCAAGCCTAACTGTAAAATAAGTACATAAGTAGGTACTATGACAACTGGACACAGCCTGACCAAAACAAAACAACAAAAGGAGTCCCCCTCCGGACTCACAGTAAATGTTAAGCAGAGTCGTCGTCGCGCCCATCTTCTCAAGCAGAAACAGCAACACAAGCAGAGAAGAGATACAGATATGGGTGAGATTCTCAATCATCAACACAGTAAAATAGCAGAAGTAAAAACGGAACGACACACCAGGTAACAACATACCAATCATGTATACTAGACGTCTCAATATATCATATTAATCAATTAGCAGCATAAGACATCTCCAAAAACAGGATAATAATGTATAACAGTGAAATGTAATCATCAACAGCCATGCAATGCAATGCGATGTACATGACTCAATGCCATATGCCACAAGGGTAAAACTTTGACCCCTACTCCATGGAGCTAACAAAACGTCGGAGAGAGTGAATGGGAGGACATGTTCCATGTACGCCAGCCTTGGGCAAGATGCTACAACATTTGTAACGTGCACGCATCTGGCTTTTACGGAAACACTCTACACCAAACATAAAAAGTACGGCATCTACTCGAGGATATCAGTGTATTGCTCGGAGTCACCATGACACAGAAAAGCTACCAACTGGTCACATGTCAGCCTTTCCAACCCTGATACCTCCAAGACTATTTAAAACGTCACTATAAGATTCGCACCCGCATTAAGATGTAAGTTCAACTCCTAGGCTCAAGGCCTGAAAAACTCATGCAATGAAATGCCAATGCTTACACAAAGCAGATGCGATAAAGCAATGTCTATCCACCGGATAAACCTCAAGGTTCACTAAGGTTCTCTTCCTTAGGAACTATACACGTCTTTGTATTATAAAACTTTTATCCATCGGATAAATCTCAAGGTTCACTAAGGTTCTCTTCGTTAGGAACTATACACGTCTTTGTATTATAAAAATTTTATCCACCGGATAAATCTCGTGATCCCTTCACAAGATTGAAACAATTAAACGACTTTCTTGAATCCGAATCACCGGTTCGTCATCGAACTACTGTTTCCAACCCCAAAACGTTTCATGTTTGCGTTCATGTCTTATGAATTACATCTCAAGTCCTGAGTGTTATGAAGAAGGATTGAGAATCCTCTTAGATAAGTCTTTGATCCTTTCTAAGGTATTAATTTCTTGAGTTTCAAGTAATGAAATAAGTATGGATTCAATTAAGTCTTATGAAGGAATTGATGAACTAAATCATTAATGGCATAGTATATGGTCTTGTTCCACCATATGCTACACTTAATTATCTTTTTTCTTTTGCTCTAAGTTAATTACTTAACTTAGGTTTTCATGCGTAAAACTTTACGATTTGAGTTGAAAACTCTCGATTTAAGACTTTGTAAACCAAAACCTTTATAAATGAACACTCATTTGATTTAAAAGGACTTAGTTACTCACTTGAAGTAAAGTACCTTAAGTAATTTGAAAAGGTTTTTCCTCACTAACTTAGTGTAAAACCGTGATCTAAGTTAGCGTAAAAGAAAAGGAACTTCATTTAGTTTTCAAACTATGATTCAATTAAATCAAAACCTTAGGACAAAGGCCTCACTATACTTTGAAAATTGAATGTTAACTTAGTTTTAAAATGAATGTGTCATCATATTAAACCTAAGGTAACTTTTTATTACTTTTACTTTCATGAAATTACTTTTATCATTTTATTTGAAAACATTTATTTAATTGATTAAACTATGACTAAAGTAAAACACATATTCACCTTAGTTAAAAACACCAAGGGGCCGAACCCCTAGTTGATCTTTGGATCAAAATCACTTCTTGTTTGTTTTTGAAACACAAGTTACTAAACACTTATTAGCTTCCAAAAACATTGAAGTTCAAGAACAAACTTATGTTCTTCCTTTTCTAACCAACATGGCCGAATGCTATACACCCAAGGATGTGAAGATTTTGCCTCACTAACTTGTTAAGTAATAGCTCAAAACGATCACAATAATATGATGAACAATAATCATACATCATTCAACCATAAACAAGCATAAAAATCCTTACTTGATCTAGAGATCAAAGTATGGTTTTCAACATACATGAAAACATTTTTCCATCCAAGCATATATCATCATAAACATATACTAAGCATCGAAACATTACAACCATGTTCTCAAAGAGAACTTCACCAACGAAGTAGTGAACCCAAGCTAGGGTTTCACCCAAACAAAACATAAACAACCATTTTTATCCTCCACCAATTTTGGTGTGATGAGGTTCACGCCCACATACCTTAAGTGAAGAGGTTTAAGTGAAAGGAAACTCCAAGCCCTCAAAACAGAGAGGTGGCCGAACCTAGAGGAGAGAAAAGGTGAGATCTTGAACTTGTTTTTCATGAAAATGAAGAACTAGAACATGATTACTCAAGGTAATTGGAAACCCCCAATTTTTGAGAAAAAAGATTGATCTTTGAGACCAAGACGAATGCAGAAGTCGATTGTGCATAGGGAAGGGTAGAGAATTAACCCCACAACACCCCTAATGCACCCGTAATGAAAACGGTTACCCAAATTAATTGTGCAAATGTTTAATGAAATTTTAAATGTTTATTCTACCCCTTTAAAGAAATTACAACGTAACACATTTACTTCCCTCCTTTTTTTATCATTTTTTTAATAAGCGAACATAAAAACAAAAAGAAATAATGAAAAAAAAAAAAAAAAAAAAAAAAAAAAAAAAAAAAAACGAATTAAAACACCATAATACCATACCTTGTGTAAGGTCGCGAATTTCCACCAACCTATCACTTAGTCATAGAGTTATACCACTGTGTGGTTTGTGAGCTCATTCTTGGTACCAAGACATGTGGTCATAATTGGTAACTCTTATTTTATCAGTGTTTAGCAACCTATGTAAAATTCATCACTTTGAACGTATAAGCTTGGCTCTTAGCATATTCAAAGTTCAAACACTTTGAGGGAGACTTTGGCATGGCTTTTATCCATTCAAAAAACTAGCATCATACTCATCATGATTTCTCCAAAAAAATCAACACAAACCATTTTGCCAGCGATCTTACAACTAGCCAACTTAAACTCCAAATTAATCTATTGAAGACCAAACTCAAATGTAATGCAAGGCAAGTTCATGAGTATAAATCTATGAACAACCTTGGATATATAGCAACCCAGAATCACATCACAGGGAGAGAAAAACAAAGATTCAGAACTAATTTTCACTTGATTCAAGAGTGAACCTCCAGCACCGTATTGGACAATAGAACCAGTTCATGATAAAACTACACCTATTGTGCTCAAGAACAACGGTTTAGGCATTTTATCAAACAACTTGTGATCAGTCAAAGTAACAAGTGAATTAAAAAGAAAAAAGGCAACAAGTGGACACCATATCATGAATGAGATTCAAAAATAGGATACATTGATTTTTGAATGTTCAAACTCTTAAAAAAAATGGTAGAGGCAGAGAAATAAAATGAAGAAGTAATGCCCCTTCAACTTTGTAATCAAGAGCTATTTTGATTCCTTTTACAAACTGAACATCAATATTTCTTCACTCTTCTTGAAATACAAAGGAACATGTGCAGAAAACTACCAAAATTTCTCTCAAATGATCTCTATTTTCAGAATCCAAAAGAAAGAACAAAAACCCCAAAAAATACAGAGCGAAAATTCCCTCTCCCAAACAGAACTCGAAACTCTCCTCCTCTGTATTTTTGTTCTCTGTGTGGCTGTAGTTTTTCATCCCTCCCTCTTCCTGCGTTTTCTGCTTCCTTTTTTATAAGAACAAGCCCACATCCTTTTGACTTTCCCCTCTGCAAAGCAAAGAAATCGCCATCAATATAAAGATGCAAATCAAAAATAGAAAGAACACTCATTTTGTCCGGGAATGCATGCAACAATATAAAGAGATTAAATGAAAATGATGTAGGAACAATGACAGAAACATAAAAGTGCAATGGACCTCTGATCCCGAAAATTAAATAACAATGAGCCTCTGAGCTCAAATATTAAACGACAATGGGCCTCTGATCGCAAAATTAAATGACAATGAGCCTCTGAACTCGAAAATTAAGAGGCTTGAAAATTAAATGACAGTGGGCCTGTGATCCCAAAATTAAATGACAGTGAGCCTCTGAGCTCGAAAATGAAACGACAGTGGGCCTCTGATCCCAAAATTAAATGACAATGATCCTTTGAGCTAGAAAATTAAATGACAGTTGGCCTCTGATCCCAATATTAAATGACAATTAGCCTCTGAGCTCGAAAATTAAATGACAATGGGCCTCTGATCCCAATATGAAATGACAATGAGCCTCTGAGCTCGAAAAGTAAATGACAGTGGGCCTTTGATCCCAAAAAAGAAAAAATGACAATGAGCCTCTAAACTCAAAAATTAAATGACAATGGGCCTATGATCCCAAAAAATAAAGGGCAATGAGCCTTTGAGCTCGAAAATTGGGTTATGTGATTGGCCTTGAACCGAAAAACTTTATGAATTGAGCACTGAGGTTGAAACTTCATGCAATAGCCTTGAACCAAAAATTTTTTTTTTTTTTTGATGAATTGGGTCATGACCCAAGGATTTTATGCAAAATGGACTTTGAGTCAAAACAAGTGAGCCATGAGCCTTAAAAATAGATCCTTGAGCCAGAATGTTTTTTTATGAATTAGGCCATGACCCGAGAATTTTATGCAATGGACCTTGAGCCAAAACAAGTGAGCCATGAGCCATAAAAGTAGAGCCTTGAGCCAGAATTTATTTTATGAATTGGGCAATGACCCGAGAATTTTATGCAATGGACCTTGAGCTGAAACAAGTGCCATGAGTCTGAAAATAGAGCCTTGAGCCAGAAAATTTTTATGAATTGGGCGATGACCCGAGAACTTTATGTAATGACCTTGAGCCGTAACAAGTGCCATGAGTCTGAGAAAAGAGCCTTGAGCCAGAAAATTTTTATGAATTGGGCCTTGACCTAATAATTTTATACAGTGGACCTTGAGCCAAAACAAGTGAGCCATGAGCCTAAAAATAGAGCCTTGAGCCAAAAAAAAACATTTTGATTTGGACCATGAGCCAAAAATCTTTGGAAGTAGGCCTTAAGCCAAAACTTTTGCAGTGTGCCTTTAAAACAAAAAGGAGAATAGGGTCAGGAGCCTTTAAACAAAAAGTAATAGGCCTTAGGCCACAAAAGTCAACAAAATTACACTTTTTTTTTTCAATTTTCTTATATATATATATATTTTTATTATATCAAAGTCAACTAGACACGGACTCGCGATTTTTGAAAAGAAAGTCTTAACTTGGAGTCAATTTGACTTAGACCCACAATTTTTCTTTCTTTCTTGCATTTTCTTAAACATTTGTGCTAGTGAGCCAACTGGACACCTACTCACAAGAAGGAAACTTAGATTTTGATCATTTGCAATGATGGGCCAACTCGACACTGACTTGAAAAAGAGAAACTAAGATCGTGTAGAGTAAACATGCAGATAAATGGAACCAGGTGCTTCTTGACAAGCGTCAACCAATCAAACCCTTATTCAGTTATCTCGTGTCGTGCTGAATCTATGTGAAACCATGTTCGTTTTGCCTTGGGATGCAACATCTTAAACACCACTTGTCTTCATCAAGCTACCTTATAATCTTGATTCCTCCATGAGAATATCGTCTACCATTCCCACTTAAGATCATTGAGCTTCTTGTGGCTTGAATGATTCCTAGGGAGATTGTCATTAGATTGTTGAACCATACTGTTGAACCTATGTTCACTTATCTTGAAACATTACCTAATAAACATCCATGGATCACCTATGTTCAGTTATCTTGAAACATTACCTAATGAACATCCATGGATCGACAAGTGCCTCATGAAGGAGATTGATTAAAAGAGCTTCTTTGAGGACTTTGAAGGCTTGAGTACAACGAAAAAATAGCAATACAAGGCGGGACACCAAGGAAATCAAATGCATCAAGCTTACGGACTGGTGTGCCCCTCTGAGAACCAAAACAAAATTGCCCCAGTGTAGGGCCGAATTGAGCAATGGGGGAATTTGCCCCAGAGTAAGACCAACTCAAACTTGATAATTTGCCCCGGATGAACAACATGAAAATTTCCCCCAGTGTAGGGCAAATTGAACAGCAGAGAAAATTTGCCCCAATGTAGGGTGAAACTGAACGACACATGATTTTACCTCAATGTAAGTCTAAATTGGACATCGCAAAAATTTGCCCCAATGTAGGGCTTGATTGAACATCGCGGAAACTTGCCCCAGTAGGGCGGAATTAACAACGCGAAAAATTTGCTCCAGTGTAGGGCCACATTTAACCAAAAGATCTGCCCCAATAGAGGGTTGGATTGAACTATGTAGAAGGTTGTCCCTGCGTAAACCCCTCTCTTTTTTTTTTCTTTTTTTGTTTGCCCTAACTTTTGCTTAGACCGCCCTTGCGGGTTTTCGGTCTAACGGGCTTTTATTTTTCTTTTTCTTTTTTTTTTCTCTTTTTTTCAAGGAGCAAAATACTTCAAAAAGGTGTAATTACTTTGTCTTTATCTCAAGATTAAGATTTATAAAAATAAGAGTAACCCCTCATTGATCAAAATGGACTTTTAAAGGTTGTAACGTGACCATGATTAGGGATTAAGAAAAGAAAGGTATAAGAGGCTCAAACAAGTGTTTAAGGGTGAACGAGACCCAAGGATCTTTGGCTTATCTTGAACCCAAAACTCTTTTTTTTTTTCTCAATTTATTTCCAATGTCATTACCAACATTCTTACTTCTTTTCCTTTTTGATTTGTTTTTTAGTGTCACCTTCATCTTCATCATCATCTTTTCCTTTTTTTTTAGCTCCTCTTCCACATTTCCCTTCTTTTTCCTTCACCTATTGTCGGTTCAATCAACCTTTATTTAGCGTTAACCCCTAATGTAGGGGTGATCTTGGTCGAAGGTTACCTGAAAGAATTTCTAAGGTCTAACCGGGGTAACAAGGGATATTGATTTTTTTTTTAAAGAAGGATATAGAAAAATGGCCAATCTTTATTTCAAATCTTGATTACTTATTTCTCACAAAGAATTACTCTTGAGACAAAATTAATAAATGGTAAAAACCGCACCTTCATTTATTTGCTCCTTTTTTATCTTTTTTATTTATTTTAAACTTTTTTCCCTTTCTTTTTCCTCTTTTTTTTTCTTTCTTTCTTTTTTTCTTTTTTTCAAAGAGGGAACTTGGGAACTCCTACCCACGACTGTAGATGTTCATCGCAAAAGTTCAATCAAAGAGTTCGAAGATGGACCTTGAGGGAGCAAAAACTTTTGTTCAAAGATAGAGGATGATATGGGAAAAAAGAATAATCCATGTAGGTCCATTATAATAAAGCTTCAAAATGAAACGAACACGGGAAACAATATGATCAAACAATCTTTGTGTGACAATCACAACTCAGCATCTTCCTTGCCCAATCATATAGTTTGTAGCTTTTCCTTTCGTAGCCGACTATAAGATTGGGTCACCTCACACTGTACTCGAGCATTAATTGTGTTAAGATTGTACGACCCCTCTTGCTTTTCCAACATTGACTCAAAGTTCTTTTAACTCTTTGTCCATCAGCTTCTATCTTATGAAACAAGGTTTGATTGGTATCAACTTTTTCTGAAAGCGCAACGGTCCAATTTATCCACATTATAAGAATGAACTTATTCCTCTTTTTCCTATCTTTTTTCTATTTTTTGAAGTAAATAACAAGTGGAAGAAAAAAAGGAAAGACCGCCCTCTGCACATTTATGAAATATTTTTATCAAGGAAAGTCTGCCTTTATAGTAAGAATTTTTCAACCCACGCCCAACTCTAGGGGTACGTCCCCCTTAGGTTGTGCGTGGTCGATGACAGATCCATGAGAGCATTTGCCCCTTAATGGCCTGCATCGCTTATTTCCATCAAAAGTTTCACCTTGTTGACTTTCACATTAATCTTAATATTCATCTTCGAGTTGCTTGCATTATTAGCTCTCTTCTCAAAGAATCATTTCCATTTCTTGCTATGTGAATAGTAATGGAGCCGTTCCTTCACAAAAAGAATTCATCTGGCACAAAAAAAAAAAACACGGAAAAAGGTCCTTATAGGGTCATAAACCCAAAGGATATGGATGATCCTCTAATGAATGGCCCTCTTTATGATCTATTCCAGTAGATCCTTCGGGCCCAAGCAAAAATTTTCACTGAAATCCTACGGATCCCATTTATCCCTTCTTTTTTTTGTAAGATCCAACATAGAAGATAAGCAGGCAGAAAAATAAAAAAATATATCAAGAGAGAAGAGGAAAGAGTATGCATGCTGCTATTTGTCCTAAAAGGGACAACCTATAAAAGGGTCTTAAGGTCATGACTCTAAGTGGGATAGCCACTAAGCGATCTATTAGTGCGTACTTCAAGGTGGGTCTAGACTTCTAAAGGTCGTGGTCCCCAGATTGCCCAAGTCTCGAAAGGCAGGGACCCAGCTCATGATCTTAGCCACAAGTAAGGATAAACCCTTATAGGATGACAAGTCCATGATACCAGTAACAATCTGAGTGGTGAATCAGTAAATATCAGAGGGGCACAAGGCCTTTCAATGACAATGCTGAGGCAACTCCTAATCATCGATTTTCCACAAGCTTGGATATAGAGCTGAAAAGTGTGTGCAGTAAGTGACGGTGACGTGTGTGGAGGGAGCTTACATACAATCCTAAAAACTAAAAAAACATACCTGGAAAACAAAGCTACCCATATATACAGGAAAGAAAATCAAGGTCACCTTCCCTAGGGTTGAAATAGCAAGAAAAAGGATCAACAATCATATACCCTAAGGTTGAAGTAGAAAGTAAAAAAAAATCATGTATAAAGCACACAATAAAAATAAATAAATAAACAAATCAAACCCAAACGGAATAAGGCTAAATAAATTCACACACAAAAACATGGTATTTTTCATCTTTCTTTTTTTCATTTTTTTCTTACTTTTTCTCTTTAAAAAAAAAAAAAAAAACAAAACAAGCCAAAAAAATGGGGGTAAAATAAATAAGTTAAAAATCATTGAAAATTTGCACAATTAATTTTAATGGGCTTGACTCTCTAAAAACATCCCTAGTGGAGTCGCCATCTGTCGCGACCGGAATGGCGAAGGGAATGGCGAAAAAAAAGAAGAGGTTTTTAAGAAAAACATGAGAGTCGCCACCAATTTTATATAATTTGGAAAAAATTGGAAAATCTTTAAAGAATGATCTTTGGAACTAAATCAAGTTCGGCAGTCGCTTGCGCATAGGGAAGAATGAGGATTTAACCCCACAGCACTCGTAGTGCACCCGTTAGAAAAAACGGTTACCCAAATTAATTGCGCAAATGATTAATGAAGTTTAACATATTTATTTTACCCAAAATTTTTTTACAAGAAATAGGTTATAAATTAACGTTTACAAGAAAAAGGCAAGATGAAAAATAAGTTGCTTCATGTTCTTTAATTGATTTCTATTTTTAAACATTGATAAATCCTAAATAAGGTTGAACACGACACATAAGTCCATAGAGCAACCTCACACCTAAGGGATTGAACATGACACTCAAGGTCATAGAGCATCCCAAAATAACATTAGTTCAATTATTCATTTAATCATTTATACAAAAAAAAAAAAAAAAAGAATTAATATTAAGAAGATGGGTTTTATTTTTGTGATATTTTTTATTCATTTTGTTCTAAATTTAGATGTTGAAAGGAAAAAAAAAATCTTAATGAGGTTAGACATGACACTTAAGTCCATAGAGCAACCTCGAACCTAAAGGATTGAACATGACACTAAGTCCATAAGGCAACCTAAAATAACACTAGTTGAATTAAAATAACAGAATTTTAAAAAAAGAAAGGATTATTGTTTATGATTTTTTACTTTTCTATTTATTGTTTCTTCTAATTTTTTAGAAGTCAGAAAATCCTAAGCAAGATTGAAAATGACACATAAGTTCAGAGAGCAACCTAAAATCTAAGTGATTAAACATGACACTTTTCATAGAGCAATCCTAAAATAACACAGGTTCAGCTATTTTAATCTAAAAAAATATTTATTCAAATTTCAACATTTAAACCCACACTATATATCCCTGTGAAATTTAAATAAAATAATCAAGTCCTTGTAATCACCTAATAAAAGAGCTTTCAAGCTGCCAACGTCAATACAAATACCATAGAATCTTTTCCTAACCATTAGTGGGGATAAAAATACCACATCCAATGCTTAATCATGTTCTAGCAAATCATAAGTACACATGGAAAGATCATCGCGATTGAACTACAAAAAATGGCCTTAGTCACAATAATCAAGCAGAACAACAGATTTAATGGGTTCACCATGTGCCTTCCTCACAAGCTTTTCATCACAAAAAACTCATTCACACTTGTTCAAGGCATGAAGTTAAGACCAGAATATGGCAATATATCAATAAATACCAGAGAACACAAGACATTCACACACAGATAGTAAGCACACAGGCTGAAAATAATACAACAAATTTTCAAGGGGAATAAACGAATTGTTCAAGTGGTCATGTTGCGATTGTCCATGCGGATCTGTTTTGTTCCCTTTTTCAATTATGACCAGGTCAATTCAGTTATTAAGAGAACATTATACAAGTCAAAATTGAAACATATCAGCAAGGAAAGAAGGCAGCATATGAATAAACAATTGAAATGCTCAAAAACCATTCAAGCAACATGTACTAGCTTTTCATATATATACCCACGAATAAAAATCAGGAACTACAAAGATGCTTTCGATCCTTTGATCTCTGCTATGCCTATTCATTCTTCTATATTTGAATTTCAACAATGGTTTATTGCTACACGAGTAATCTTTCTTCTTCCTACGTTCTCACTAGCGCTTGCACCCGAGGTCTCCTTCTGCTACGTTTCTACACGCAACTTTCCTTCTTCCCCTTATGTGTTTGTGGGTCTTCCATCTCTGTTTTGCTTCCAGTCCGGAATTAAGAGAGGACTCAGCACAGAGCAACGAAGCGCTAAAACAAAATGGAATAGCAGTGCAACATCACTTTCTGTCAGTGTTTGTATTCTCCCTCTGTGCTTTTTCCCCCAAGATTTTCTTGTTGTATCTGTAGGTCCCCTTTGCTGCCTTTTTGCTTCTGATTTTATAGGAATAAATGCCCATCCTGCAAATTAGAGAAACCCCAATCAATATCAAGATGTGAATCAAAAATAGAAAGGAATCCCACTCACCTTGCATGATTCAAGTTGATAGGTGTGACCCCGTTATGGAAAATCGCGATTCTTGCACAATTCAATTAAGGAAGAAGGATTCGTGATTGATCTGTAGTGATGGTGCAACCGCGAAATCCGGGGTTGGGAAGGAGGGGTGTGCGATTTGGGTGAGGAGAGAAGGGGAAAACGGCTAGGGTTTCAGCAGCAAGAAGGAAAAGGGTTCCAGTAGGAGGGAGTGATGGTTCCAGGTTATGGAGAAAGGAAAACGGGTTCTGAAGCAAGGGTATGAGTTGAAACTTGATTTTTTGGCCCAAAAGACTCTATTTTTTACTTTTTCTTCATTAACATGAACAAACAAAACATGACTAAATGAATAAATAAAATGCTTCTAGTTTTTTTTTATTTTCCTAAGATAAGCGGTGACAACCCAAAACTCAAATTTTTATGATTTTTCTATTTTCTATTTTTTTATTTTTGTAAAAGGCAAACTAAACTTAAAAAAAACTTCATTCTCTTTTTATTTATTTTTTTCAAAAATTTGATATTTTTATGATTTTGATATTTTTTCAATCTGCATTTTTGGTAAATTTAAGTGAAAACCAAAAGGTAACCAGTCAAAATGGGGTATTCACAGTAATAAGTAAGGAAATGAAAAGAAAAAGGATTTAAAAGCTCACCAATACAAGAACAATCTCAAGGTTTGGATGATGTTCTTGAGGTTGAAGAACAAACTTCTCCAAATCAAGAAACTTCTTTCACCAAAGTTGATCCTTAGACCAAGACAAGGTTAAGTATGATCTTAGAATTGAAGAAAGAATTTGGTTGGTGATTTAGAGTGAAGAAGAGAAGTGAGAGGATTTGAAATTTTGAGAGAAAAGGTGTGTTAGATCTTTAGAAGTGTAAAAATGAAAGTTGGATGGTGTTTTGGAGCTGAATGGCTGAATGGCCTTGGTGTGTTATCACCAAAATAAGGCTAAAGTGTGATGGAAATATGTGTAAGGAAATGAAGGGTTAAGATTGATGAAGATACATAGGTGTTGACACCATATTGAAAGTTGTAGAGATTAACCAAAACTAGATAGTTTAGCTTTTTCCATAAAAGGAAAGTTGACAAAGGTGAAAGGTTGTCATGAATTGACAAAAAATGACATCTCCTCGTGAAACGTGATAGGCACACATAACTTCTCCCGACTCTAGGCTAGAGTAACCTCTTGATCCCGGGCCCAATTACTCCCCGGCCTTAGCACGCTTTCCAAGGGAAAGCTATCCCGATTAAAATAATAATATTTTTTACCGGTTCCGACTCGAAACAACATAACAGGCTCAGAACAACATCTTATGATCATTAAGCTCATAATTGAAATTCAAATGTAAATTTCCAATTATTAACTATTTTTACGATTAATCAGATTGTGTTTTCAGTCAAGTTATTCACACAAATAGTTAAAAAACAGATATAGGAATTTTGGGATATTAGAATACTACCCTCCAAAAAGAAATTTCGTCCTCAAAATTTACCTTAGAGGAGATGCGGAAACTGTTCCCTCATCCTAACTTCCAATTCCCAGGTGGCATCACCGAAAGTCTCATTCTAGATAACCTTGACTAAGGATATCTCCTTCCCTCGCAGTTGCTTTACTCTTCTGTCTTCAATCTTGACAGGCAGTGTTTCATAGGTCAGATTATCCTTTAGCTGTACTAATAAGGCTTTATGATATGACTGAGATCCGAAATATATTTTCACAATTGTGAAACATGAAAGACATTATGGAGATGGGATAAAAAGGTGGTAAAGCTATTTGGTAAGCTAATGGACCTATCCAACGAAGAATTTGATAAGGTTTGATGAATTTTGTAGTGAGTTTTCTGGACGTAAGGACCCTGCCAACCCCAGTCGTTGGAGTGACTCTCAAAAACACATGATCACCTTCTTCGAATTCAAGGGGCCTACATCTTTTATCCGCATAGCTTTTCTATCGACTCTGAGCTGTCCTCATCTTTTCTTGAATTAGTTCCACTTTCTCAGTTGTTTGTTGCACTAGTTCAGGTCTTAATGAAGCTCTTTCTCCATCCTGATACCAACATAAAGGTGTTCTGCACTGTCGTCCGTATAAAGCTTCATAGGTTTGTTTTGGTTTGTAATGACTAATGACCCCTAAAAGTTTTAATGATTAACAAAGTTATTATATGTTTATTGAAAATACTCGAAGTCAAGTTTATGCTAATCCATAAGGTTAAAAGACCTTTGTATGTTTCTGACTTCAGATAGTTCTCCAAAAACAAAGTTTCACCTAGCTCTTAAAGGATAACTCACTGAAATATCTTCGTCCAAGGAAACTAAGTGGTAAAGGTTTACGTCCAAATATTTACACTGCTTTATCGTCCAATTTTTTATAATTATTGTGCGTCCAATTGTCTTCAATGTGTATGCATCCAATTGTCTTCAATGCTTATGCATCCAATTGTCTTCAATGCGTATGCGTCCAATTGTCTTCAATGCTTATGCGTCTAATTGTCTTCAAATGCATATGTGTCCAATTGTCTACAACACTTGTGCGTCCAATTATATATTTGCCTGTGCGTCCGCTAACTTCTTTTTGTAGATGACGTGGCACGCTCTTTTTCAAAAGTCTTAAATGGCTTTAAGGAAATATCTTTTTCACATAAAGACAAAAGAAGGTACGAACGTCGTACAAAGCAAATCACGTAAAGTAAAGAATCACGTAGAGCAAAACGCTTGTCGGCCATCAAAGCAAAATCAGTCTGCTACCATTCAAGCTACTACTACCTCCTCATTCTGAAAGAACAATTACACAACGGAAAACAACTAGCAAATGATCTGTGCCCTAACGGATATTTGACTGAGTCTAAACGGAAAAGATTCTCCCTATATTTTGAAATCAGAAGGTCAAGACAAGCTATAAGAAGACCCTCCTCTGAAGAAGCAAAAAAAAAAAAAAAAGAGAATACACGAGCAAGAAAATATTCAAGAGATTTCATTGTGCAAAAAGTCAAAAAGCTTCCACTCTCAGTTTTTGATCTGTCAACCTTCTCATTCTTTCATTGTAAAGTTGTAAATAGATTGTCAAGAGCTATATCGTGTAATACACTCACTGTTGTGAGTTTGTAAAAAGCTCCGAAAAATCCCTCTCAAATCTTAGGATTTGTTGAGCCTGAAGAGACTTGTCTGTAAAAGAATACTTGTTGCCTGGAAAGGTGCAGAATACTTGGAGTTGTAGTCTTGGAGAGACTTGGAAACAACTTATATTAAGTGTTAAGAGTTTTAGTGGAAAAACCTTCTGGAGGAAGGGACTGGACGTAGCTCATTGTTTTGAAAGAGTGAACCAGGATATATCTTTGTGTGAATATCTCTTTCTCTATCTCGTTAAGTTTTTTTTTATTACTACTTGGGGATTGAAAACAAAGTATCTTAATGACCTATAATCGTTTTAGTGTGTTCTTTCATCTTCCTGCTTTAAACGTTTGTTTTAAAAAGAAAGGGTTTTCGAAAATCGGTTAAGAAACACAATTCAACCCCCTTCTTGTGTTTCCCTGTTTCACTTTCAGTTGGTATTAGAGCTCAGCCTCTGGGTTGAGCATTTAGCCGTGCTTGAGGAAAAGATCCAAAGCTCGATGGCAGGACAAGGGATGCCCAGTGGGAGTCAACCTATTCTTGAAGGTACCTCCTTGACCAGACCGCCTTTTTTCAATGGCACTCACTACCTCTACTGGAAGGAAAGATTCAAAGGATTCATCTTGAGTACCAGCTCTGCGCTCTGGCCTTTGATCATGAACGGTCCTCACATCGTCAACAATCCTGATGGCACTGAGAAAGATGAGTCTCAGTGGACTGATGATGAGAGAAGAAGGATGGAGCAGAACTACAAAGCTAGGATACACACTGATGTGTGCTCTTAGTCCAGACGAGTTCCAAAAAATTCATGCATGCGAATCAGCAAAACAAATCTGGGATACTCTATCCAATGTTCATGAAGGAACTTCCAAGGTAAAGGACTCAAAGATCATTATTCTTATGAGTCAATATGAAATGTTCACTATGGAAAATGGAGAAATCATCGATGATATGATTGGTCGTTTACAAACTATTATCAATAATCTCAAGTCTCTTGGAAAGGTCTACACTACAAAAGAGAATGTTACGAAAATCCTCAGGAGCTTACATAAGGAATGGAGACCACTCATCACTGCAATCATGCGAGCTAAGGATTTGTCAACCTTGACCTTAGATGATCTTGTGGGAACCCTTCAAGTTCATGAGCAGGAGCTCAACCAGGACAATCCTACAAAGAAAGGCAAGATTATTGCCTTGAAAAGTCAAAAATCTAGCAAAGCTGATGCTTCCAGCGATGACAATGATCAAAATGAAGAAGAAGAATCCGATGATGAACTGTCTCTCATATCAAAGAAACTTGAACGTATTCTGAAAAAGAAAAATATGAGAAGAAGACCATTTACAAAGAAAATTGTCAAAGACCACGGTTAAACCAAGGATAAAAATCCAATGGTTTGCTATGAGTGCAAGAAACCAGGCCATTTCAAAGCTGAGTGCCCTCAGCTGAAAGATAAGAAAAGGTTTTTCAAAAAGAAAAGCAAGAATCTCATGACAACATGGGAAGATCTTGATTCTTCTGAAGAAGAGGAAAACGAAGAAGAAGCCAACCTATGTCTTTGGTCTGAAAATCATCTCCCTAAAGATTCTTCAGAAGAAGAGGAACAGTCTACCTCTTCAAATCCTGAGTCATTGAGAGAATTCAGTAACCTCTCTATAAATGGACCACCTATGTTCTATATAACTGGTGACTATGCCATGCGGAGAGAACTATTCATGAGATTCAGCTTGGAACAAAATGTTGATGACCTATGGAGAGCTTATACCGATGATAACTTTTGTCCTACCACTGTTATCAATGGTGAACGTATAGTCAAACCAAGAGCTGAATGTTCTGAAGAAGAACAAAGAAGAGTGAGAATTAATGCTAGAGCTGTCTACATTCTTACATGTGCCTTGGACGCAAGAACTGTTAACATGGTGATGTATTGTGATATCGCTAAAAGAGTGCTTGACATTCTAGATGCCCTTTTATGAGAAGGAGACCTGCTCATTCTGAAGGACCACTATTTATCAATCTTCAGAATCAGAATATGAAGCTTGGAAAGAGAACTGCAGATCCTTTGTTGTAACCCAAGGATCAGACGAACACTGGAAAACTCTCATTGATGAAACCTTCTGTCCCATCATCATCATCAATGGAGAATATATGATGAAACCTCTAGATCACTGCACCTTTGAGGAAAGAAGAAGAGTTGATCTTGACTGTGAGGCAAGGGCCTTTCTGTTTCGGAGTATACATGGAGCAAGGAGAGACGTTCTGGCTGAAGAGACAATTACTTGGGGAATGATGAATCTAATGGATATTCTTGAAAGATCTCCATCTGCATCCCCAACAGCAAATATGTGTCTCATGGCAAGTATTTCCTCTGAGACAGACATAGAAGAAAATGAGGTAAATATATCTGACTACTCAAAAGATGCATATGAAGAGCTATTAAATGAATCATGCACTATTTATTCTGAATATAAAGCCCTTAAAAGAAAATTTGACAAACTCAATAAAGACTTTAACAAAGTCAAAGTTGAGAATGGAGAACTAAGAGATGAGATAATCAGCCTAACTGAAATCTCAAGCTCTAAGTCCAGTACATCCTGTGAAGTTGAGAAACTTGAGCATCATATTACTTACTTAACTGATAGCCTGTCAAAATTCATTGATGGATCTAAAAATCTTAATTTAATTCTTAGATATAGATCTCCTTATGATAAATCTGGCATTGGGTATGAAAAAGAAAACCCAAAATTTTCTGAGACAAAAAAAAGTAATGTATTGCTCTATCTATGGTAAAAATGGACACTCTGCGTCCAGATGCTTACACAACAGAAAAACTTATAAGTTACCTGCAACTAACCAAAAAGGACCCAAGTCTATTTGGGTACCTAAAAGTAAAACAATCTTTGTTGCAGACTTGCTTGACAATAGAAAGAAAACACCAATCTTGGTACCTGGATAGTGGATGCTCACGACACATGACGGGAGAAAAGTCTATGTTCCTAGACCTAAAGCCAAAGTTTGAAGGATCAGTTGTTTTCGATGGCAATCAAAAGGGAAAGATTGTAGGTATTGGTAAGATTGGTAAGAATAATTCTCCCTCTATAAATAATGTGTTGCTAGTTGAAGGGCTAAAACACAATCTACTTAGCATTAGCCAATTATGTGACAATGGGTTTGTAGTGTCTTTCAACAAAGATACGTGTATAATCAAATATGCTGATGAGTCCACTCTATTTACTGGTAAGAAGCAAAACAATGTTTATAAAATTGACTTGGAGAACCTCTCTAATCAAAATGTATCATGTCTAATGTCTGTGACTGATGAGCAATGGATTTGACACAAGAAACTTGGTCATGCAAGCCTGAGATTAATCTCAAAGCTACAAAAGCATAACCTCGTAAGAGGATTACCAAAGCTGCCCTATAAATCGGATGCTCTCTGTGATGCCTGTCAAAAGGGGAAACAAGTCAAAAATTCTTTTAATTCAAAGAATATTGTTTCAACATCCAGACCTTTAGAATTGCTACATTTAGATTTGTTTGGTCCAACAAGGACTGCCTCCCTAAGTGGAAAGAAATATGGACTTGTCATTATTGATGATTACTCTAGATGGATATGGGTAATGTTCCTAGCTCACAAAGACGAGTCTTTTGAGGTGTTCTCAATATTCTGTAAAAGGATTCAAAATGAGAAAGGTATATGTATCAATTCAATCCGAAGTGATCATGGAGGAGAGTTTGAGAATGTAAACTTCCAACTATTCTGTGAAGAAAATGGCATTGTTCATAATTTCTCTGCCCCTAGAACACCTCAACAAAATGGGGTTGTTAAGAGAAAGAATAGGTCTCTTCAAGAGATGGCAAGAACATTACTCAATGATAACTCTATCTCTAAGAACTTTTGGGCTGAGGCTGTTAACACAACATGCTATATTCAAAATAGAGTATACATAAGACCAATACTGAAAAAGACTCCATACAAATTGTGGAAAGGACGAAAACCCAACATATCATATTTTCATACTTTTGGATGTGCCTGTTTTATATTAAACACTAAAGACAATCTAGGAAAATTTGATGCCAAAGTTGATAATGGTATTTTCTTAGGATATTCTGAAACATCTAAAGCCTTTAGAATTTATAATTGTAGATCTTTAATTGTCGAAGAATCCATTCATGTTAAATTTGATGACAAGAAGCCTGATAAAACAGTATCAGAGCTGGACGAATCTCTTGCAGATCTGGATCTGAATGATCATCATCCAACCAACAATGAAAAGGAAATCTTCCATGATGTCAAAACTGCTGATCCACACTTGTCTAGTGATAGCCAGAAATCTTGGCAATTTAAAGTTTACAATCCTGAAGATCAAATCCTTGGTCAACCTAGTGACAAAGTAAGAACAAGGTCAACCTTCAGAAATCAAGCTGATTCAGCTTTCATCTCTGAGTTAGAACCAAAAACTGTGGATGAAGCTCTCTGGGACGATGGATGGATCTTGGCCATGCAAGAAGAACTAAATCAGTTCGAGAGAAACAAAGTTTGGACCTTAGTTCAAGAACCCAAAGATAAATCCATTATTGGAACTAAGTGGGTATTTAGAAACAAGATGGATGAAAATGGAAAGGTTGTAAGAAACAAAGCAAGGTTAGTAGCACAAGGTTATTCTCAAGAAGAAGATATTGATTACACTGAAACCTTCGCTCCTGTTGCTAGAATAGAAGCTATACGTATCTTACTATCCTTTGCTGCTCATCATAACATAACCTTATATCAAATGGATGTTAAAAGTCCTTTTCTAAATGGACTAATTAACGAAGAAGTCTATGTAATGCAACATCCTGGGTTTGAGGATCATTCCCATCCTGAGTATGTATACAAGCTTCAGAAAGCTTTATATGGACTCAAACAAGCTCCTCGAGCTTGGTATGAGAAACTCAGCTCCTTCCTCATGGAAAATGGTTTTTGTATGGGAAAGGTATATACGACTTTGTTTAAGAAAACTAATAAAGATAATTTTATAATAATTCAAATCTATGTTGATGACATTATTTTGGATCTACTAATGATTCTCTTTGTAAGGAATTTTCTGATCTTATGACAAAAGAATTCGAAATAAGCATGATGGGAGAGCTCAAATTCTTTCTGGGTCTGCAAGTGAGACAAACCTCAAAAGGTGTGTACATTCACCAGACCAAGTACACTAAAGATCTCTTGCAGAAATTTCAAATGGACGATAGCAAGCCAATGAGTACACCTATGCATCCAACGTCCATTCTGACCAAAGACAACAAAGATAAAAAGGTAGATCAAAAGGTTTACAGAGGTATGATCGGATCCCTTTTATATTTCACCGCGTCTAGACCAGATATTATGTTTAGTGTGTGTCTTTGTGCACATTTTCAAGCTGATCCATGTGAAAATCATTTAACTGCTGTCAAGAGAATTTTTAGATATCTAAAAAGTACTTCTAATCTGGGTTTATTTTATGAGAAAACCATTGAGTACAGATTAATGGGATATTGTGATGCTGACTATGCTGGAGACAGAATTGAACGAAAAAGTACAAGTGGTGGCTGTCATTTTCTTGGATCAAATCTTACCTCATGGTCCAGTAAAAGACAAAGCACCATAGCCTTATCAACTGCTGAAGCTGAATATATCTCTGCGGCTAGTTGTTGCTCACAACTTTTATGGATTAAACATCAACTAGAAGATTACAATATTCATGAAAGTAAGATTCCAATTTATTGTGATAATACTGCTGCAATTAATTTATCGAAAAGTCCTATATTGCACTCAAGGGCTAAGCATATAGAAATCAAACATCACTTTATTAGAGATTACATTCAAAAAGGTGTGTTTGATGTAAAATTTGTGGATACTGACCACCAGTGGACAGATATCTTCACAAAACCTCTTGCAGAGGATAGATTTTCTTTACAAAGAAAACAGCTCAACATGCTGTGTGTTGAATGACCTTGCATGCGTCCAATAAACGCTTGTGTCAGAAAAGCATGTGCATAAAATGGTTGCGTCCATTTTCTGCTAACGTCGTTATTCCTTGATATTTATTTATTGTCATTTTTAAAAATAAAAAAATTCTGCATCTGTCCTCCACATAAATACTGCTGAGTCAGCACTCTTGGGTCACGTCAAGCGGCGTGCGTCTGCTACTTCACTCTTAAGTAGCCTCCCTCGGTAACCGCTAGTCATCATTTTTTTTAACCATGGTTACTTTCTCTAATGCTTCGATTACTTTTCGCCTCTCTATAGAAAACCTCAACTCGTGAGCTCAAACCTCACCAAACTTTCTCTCTTTGAAATCTTCTCTCTCTCTCTCAACTGTTCATCTTCTCTATCTTCTCTCTCTTCACTCTTCTGAAACATGGGAAGAAATCTGCAATCAACTGGAGAAGGAACCAGCATTCCACAGGAGACCACTTCACCGCGCGGTCATCCCTCTCGTGAGATTCCTGATAACTGTTAGATCAATATTGAGCATCAAATTGACTTGAATATGCTAGCGAGATTGGGAGCAGACGTCCGGGTCTACATCATCGGGGCTGGATGGGATCATTTCTTTATCAACTATCCAGAAGTCTATCCAAGACTTCTCACTGAGTTCTGGAAGACAGCTCACCTTGAAAAAGAAGGTCTTATTTCTGGGTTTGTTCTGGGGACACACAAAGTTGAAGTTTCCAAAGTCTCTATAGCCTCTACTATTGGGTGTCTATCTCTCGGTGCCACCTATTTCAAATCTTGGCACCACAAGTTTGGAGAAAAAGTCAATGTCTTTAACTTCCTCAGAAATCCTGATGCTCAGCCAAATGCACTGTTCTGTGCTGCTATCATGAAGGATGAAGCTAGGGTTCTTAATCAAATCTTGAACAAAGCCGTTCTGCACAAAGTTGGATCCAAAGACTCCATCTCTGAGGTGCATTCCTTCCTGCTCACCCATCTGCTGTATGGTATAAAGGTCAATCTTCCCTCTCTTCTCTTTGACCGTTTCAAAGAAAACTGCATTGATGTCGTCTCTGTGAAGACCATTACATATGCAATCCTTCTCTCCCGCATCTTTGAAATCAAGGGGTTTATCGGATGCTACAAAAAGTTCATCCTAGCATCAAAACCTCCTATCAAATAGTGAGCTGCCCTGTGTTTGGAAAGGCAAACCTCTCCAAAATGCAACTCAAAACTGTGCTGGCTTTTGATCAAGCTCAGACCTCTTCTGCTCAAGCTCCACGCATGGATGATCTTCAAAGTCTTAAGAGAAGGAAGCATCAAACTCAAAATGTTGCAAACCCTCCTCTTTTCTCCCCTGATCCATCCACTCAGGCTTCGTCTCAAAATGTGTTTGAAGAATTTGAGGAAAAGCCGAGCCTAGAGTTCGCCTCAATGATGGAAGGAATTGCTTACACCATCTGTGGAGAAAAGTTCATCAAGCTCAATGGTGTGGTACTTCCATTTATTGAAGAGATTCATGGACCTTTGCTTAAGGCTGGTTTAGGCTCGAAACAGCAGGCTCATGTTTCCTCTCAAGAGGATCTAGAAGCTGGTTCCTCTAAACCTCGATACAGAAAGAGAAAACTTCTAGTGGATGAAGACGATGAAGAAGATGATAAGGACAATGTTCCTATTACTATTCTTCTTACAAAGAAAAGTAAGGTCTCTCCTTCACCTTTACCCAACCCTTCTGTACAATCCACTCCTTCTGAAGGACCATCTTCTATCCCCTACCCCAATTCTAAACTCTCTGCGTCCATCCCTCTTCCACCAAAACCAAAGCGCATCAAAACCGTAGCCTAACGACCACCTCGACCCAAAATCCTCATATCAGACTCTTCAACCTTTACTCCCTCCCCACAAAAATCCATTTCCCCATCCCCATCTCCACCTTTCTCACCTCAAGATGCCCCACCCTCCGTACCTCTATCACCGGTCCCGAAATCATCTTCTCCTCCTCCTCCTATTCTTCTGCTTCCATGGTACTCTCATGAGGAAGCCACATCTTCATAGGTTCCAGTGGATAATTCTTCTGCTTCAGTTGCTGTTCCTTTTTCCCAAACGGAAGCCAGCTCGGTTCAGCACACTGAACGTCTTGATGCTACTTCCACCCTATCTGGAAACACGGTGGAACTACATTTTGATGAGGAAGATGTCAACTCTTCTATAGCCGAAGAAGCTCACCCTGCTCCATCTTCAGCTCCTTCTCTACCTCCTAGTCTGACTCCTGAAGTTGCTGACTACTTAGTAGATCAGATCTCAGCTAGGGTCACTGAAGAGGTAGATCGAAAGATGGCTCAGTTGTTCTCTTATCTTCATCGCGTCTTCCCTGACTTTCCGCCTCCATCTCCTTAGAATCTTTTCATTTCTTTTTGTTGACAATGATGTTGTATCCTCCCTTTATTCCTTTTTTCTGATGACAAACAGGGGGAGAAAATATATGAAATGAAATGTGTAAAGTTGTTATATATATGAAATGAATTGAACATTTGGTTATATATCCTGTCTTTTATACTTTCATAATCTGATTTATGTCTTCAATATGTAAATGCATAATCTCAGGGGGAGCCTTTTTTTTATGATACACTGTCTATATTGTTTCAAAAACATGCTTCATAATAATGATTGTCATCATAAAAAAGGGGGAGATTGTTAGAACCAAAACAGTAATGACTAATGAACCCTAAAAGTTTTAATGATTAACAAAGTTATTATATGTTTATTGAAAATACTCGAAGTCAAGTTTAGGCTAATCCATAAGGTCAAAAGACCTTTGTATGTTTCTGACTTCAGATAGTTCCCCAAAAACCAAAGTTTCACCTAGCTCTTAAAGGACAACTCACTGCAATATCTTCGTCCAAAGAAACTAAGTGGTAAAGGTTTACGTCCAAATATTTTCACTGCTTTATCATCCAATTGTTTATAATTATTGTGCGTCCCATTGTCTTCAATGCGTATGCGTCCAATTGTCTTCATTGCTTATGCGTCCAATTGTCTTCAATGCGTATGCGTCCAATTGTTTTCAATGCTTATGCGTCCAATTGTCTTCAATGCTTATGCGTCCAATTGTCTATAACACTTGTGCGTCCAATTATATATTTGCCTGTGCGTCCACTATCTTCTTTTTGTAGATGACGTGGCACGCTCTTTTTCAAAAGTCTTAAATGGTTTTAAGGAAATATCTTTTTCACATAAAGACAAAAGAAGGTACGAACGTTGTACAAAGCAAATCACGTAGAGCAAAACGCTTGTCGGCCATCAAAGCAAAATCAGCCTGCTACCATTCAAGCTGCTACTACCTCCTCATTCTGAAAGAACAATTACACAATGGAAAAAAACTGGCAAATGATCTGTGCCTAACGGATATTTGATTGAGTCTAAACGGAAAAGATTCTCTCTATATTTTGAAATTAGAAGGTCAAGACAAGCTATAAGAAGACCCTCCTCTGAAGAAGCAAAAAAAAAAAAAAAAAAAGAGAATATACGAGCAAGAAAATATTCAAGAGATTTCATTGTACAAAAAGCCAAAATGCTTCCACTCTCAGTTTTTGATTTGTAAACTTTCTCATTCTTTCATTGTAAAGTTGTAAACAGATTGTCAGGAGCTATATCGTGTAATACTCTCACTGTTGTGAGTTTGTAAAAAGCTCCGAAAAACCCCTCTCAAATCTTAGGATTTGTTGAGCCTGAAGAGGCTTGTCTGTAAAAGAATACTTGTTGCCTAGAGAGGTGCAGAATACTTGGAATTGTAGTCTTGGGGAGACTTGGAAACAGCTTGTATTAAGTGCTAAGAGTTTTAGTGGAAAAACATTCTGGAGGAAGGGACTGGACGTAGCTCTTTGTTTTGAAAGAGTGAACCAGGATATATCTTTGTGTGAATCTCTCTTTCTCTATCTCGTTAAGTTTTTTTTATTACTAACTTGGGGATTGAAAACAAAGTATCTTAATCACCTATAATCGTTTTAGTGTGTTCTTTCATCTTCCTGCTTTAAACGTTTGTTTTAAAAAGAAAGGGTTTTCGAAAATCGGTTAAGAAACACAATTCAACCCCCTTTCTTGTGTTTCCCTATTTCACTTTCAAGGTTCTGATCCTTATACTTGAATGATAACTGTTATTGTAGGTGAATTCTATCAACGGTAGAAAACTGTACCAACTCCCGGCATGTTCCAACACACACGCCCTCAACAGATCCTCTAAAGATTGTATCGTCCTCTCTTATTGTCTGTATGTTTGGGGATGGTAAGTCGAACTCAGCCGTAACTTCGTTCCCAAGGCCTCATGCAATCTCTGACAAAACCATGAAGTAAACCGCGGGTCTCTATCTGATATGATGCTTGAAGGTACCCCATGTAATCTCACAATCTCACTGATATAAATCCGAGTCAGCTTCTCCATGCAATACTTGATATTGATAGGTAGGAAGTGAGCTGACTTCGTAAGCCTATCAACTATCAACCAAATGGAATCACACCCCTTAAGTGTCCTTGGCAAACACGTCACAAAATCCATTGCTATGCCGTCCCATTTCCACTCAGGAATATCCAGCGGAAGTAACATCCCCGCTGGCCTTTGATGTTCAACCTTTGTTTTCTGACAAACCAAGCAAGACGCCACGTAGTCAACCACATCTATTTTCATGCCTTGCCACCAAAACAACCGCTTCAGGTCTTGGTACATCTTGGTAGATCCTAGATGCATACTTAACTTGATCCTATGAGCTTCGTCCAAAATTAACTTCTTTAGCTCTGGGTTGTTTTGCACACAAACCCGTTCTCCTCGTCTCAGAATCCCATGTGTTCCTTCCTTGTACTCAGACATCATCCCTTTCTTCAGAATCTCTCGCTTTTTTGCTAGGTACTGATCATACACTTGTTTTTCCCGAATCCGATCCATCAAATCGCATGACACTGTAACCATGCCTACACAAAGCCTCCCAGGTATACCGACAATTGACAGATGCATATCTCTAAACTGTTCCAACAACTCATGTTCCTTAACCATCATGGCAGAAACATGTAACACTTTCCTACTCAGAGCATCTGCTACCACATTAGCCTTCCCCGGATGATACTGTAACTGGAAGTCATAGTCCTTCAGAAATTCTAGCCACCATCTCTGCATCATGTTGAGTTCTTTCTCATCGAACAGGTACTTCAAACTCTTATGATCACTGAAGACATTGAACATCGAACCATACAAGTAATGCCTCCAAATCTTCAACGCAAAGACCATCGCTGCTAACTCCAGATCATGGGTAGGGTAGCTCTTCTCATGCACTTTCAACTGCCTCGAAGCATAAGCTACCAATTTCCGATTCTGCATCAGAACACAGCCTAACCCTTGGTATGAAGCGTCACAGTACACCTCAAAACGTTCACTTGGATCTGGTAACACCAACATTGGTGAAGGAGTCAGTCTCTTCTTCAACTCCTGAAAACTCTACTCACAAGCTTCAGTCCACTCAAAAGCTTTGTCCTTCCTTATCAACTGGGTAAGGGGTCCTAAAATCTTAAAAAATCCCTTGATGAACCTTTGATAATACCCAGCCAAACCCACAAAACTGCGTATCTTAGTCACTATTGTTGGTTTCTCCCATTCAAGAACTGTTTCAACTTTTGACGGATCCACTGCAATTCCTTCCTTTGAAATCACGTGACCCAAAAACTGCACTTCGTCGAGCCAAACCTCACACTTGGATAGCTTTGCATACAATTGTTTCTCCTTCAGAATCCGAAGAACCACACTAAGATGTTCAGCTCGTAATCCTGATCTCAGGAATAGATGAGTATGTCCTCTATGAAGACAACAACAAACTTATCTAGGTAAAGACGAAATATCCTATTCATATAGTCCATGAATATGGCTGGAGCATTCGTTACTCCAAAAGGCATCACAAGGTACTCATAGTGCCCATAGCGTGTTCGAAACGCTATCTTTGGTACATCATCTGCCTTCACACGAATCTGGTGATAGCCCGATCGCAGATCGATCTTGGAGAAAACTGTCGCTCCCCTCAACTGATGCATCAAGTCATCTATCCTTGATAGATGATACTTATTCTTAATGGTAACCTTGTTCAACTGGCGATAAGCCACACATAAGCGAGAAGTTCCATCTTTCTTTTTCACTAACAGCACTGGAGCTCCCCACGGCGACACACTGGGTCTAACACACTGCTTCCCCAATAGGTATAAGATCAATCGAAAACTCGATGTCCAGAACTAGCAGCAAACCTGGTACATCTTCAGGAAAGACTTCCGAAAAATCGTTCACAATAGGTACATGCTCTAAGACTAGCTCACTCTTGACTTCTAAAGAAGATAGCAACATGTATCCTTGAGCTCTTTCTCTCAAAGAAGCGTTTACTTGGTTGGCAGTCAAAAATCCAAAATTCTCAGAACTAGGAAAGATTGAGGTTTTGTTTGCACAATCTAACAGGATATGGTTAGAAGATAACCTATTCGTCCTTAAGATTACATTCATTTACGAAAGAGGCAAACAAATCAAATCAATCAAAAATGTTCTATCTTCTACAGAAATAGAACAATTCAAGCAAACTTTAGCAGTCATAACAGGCTTTGCAATAGGTGTAGAAATCACTAAGTCAAAAGGTAAAGAAGACATAGAAAATCCCAAAAGGTTCACACAGTCATAGTTAATAAAGGAATGCGTTGCACCTGAATCAAACAGAACAGTTAAAGTTTTACCTTCCATAACGCACTGGCCTTGGATCAAGTCTTCATTCTGAGAAGCCTCCGCACCACTCACACTATAAACTATGCCCTTTGCCTTAGGCCTTGCTGCCTGCACATTGTTGACAGAAGGTTCAGATTTTGGTTGCACATAGTCACGTGATATATATCCCGGTTTTCCACACCTAAAGCATATTATCCCCTTGATTGAGCATTCTCGTGTGGCATGATTCTGTTGGGGTTTCAAGAGGGATAATTTTTAAAAACAATTTATAAAAACCTCATGAGCGGAAAAACCCCTTTACTCAAGGACCACACATTGCACATGAATCACAAGGATATTGTGTTTACCTCTTGAAGAGTAGCTTTACCGTGAACACTGTGAGCGCACCAACCACACCGGTTAGCCAAAAATGCTGCTACTTACGATGCTCATAACTTTCGCTTCAGAACTCATATCGCAAACTGGAACGGTGAAGATGTAGAACCACATGTCACAAACCTGCTATCCAAAAATCAGCCCGATCCAACGGGTAACGAATCTCGGATCGCGATGTTACGATAACTGTCCAGCCATAACCACCAAAAGGAAAGACTTCTCTATCACTAGTATTGCAAAGTAGCAATACCTTTACTCAGTCCACGCGAGCAAACCAACGTCAAAGATAGCGTAGTGCTAGCTATCAGGATTGAGAGAGGCACGACACACAGAGAGAAAAGATGGCGTGCCCGTCAAGGGTGTACAGCGGCCGTTATGAGTGCTCTGTGTTGTGTGTTACTTAAGTGACGTGCACAGCTTACTAATAGTTGTCACTCACTTTACCTAACCCACTTGGGTTACTGTATGCTACAGGCCCAATGTCTAATTATTAATTAAATCATATTTAATTAATCAATTAAACTTATCCTCATTTAATTATTAATTAAATCATATTTAATTAATCAAATAAATTAATTCTCTGAACATTTGCTCTATGCAGTGACCCTATAGGTTCTCAATTAATTGGCAATAATATTAATTATTATTAATCATATTAATAATCAATTAATATTATAAACAATGAGCGGCATCTAGCAATACATCATTGTTATCCAATTAATTAGAATATTGGTGATACAATTAAAACCATTTTGTAACCATATATAATGTGAAGTCAACGTCCTTTCGTCACAATGTCTTAATTGAACACAAGGCATAAATGTATCATCCTTGTTAAGTCCAATTATTTATTTCTTGATCTAGTAATTCACGTACGATCATGTGGGCCCAATATCTCATATTGTCCCACCTTAGCATGATCATGCATTTCTACGTCACATACCATCAAGAGGCCTATAGACATTACTCCTGTTATGTAGGAGGGACGAATCCTATCTACATCATTCACATTCCTTAACATGTTTTATTGCAAGCCCAATAACTATCTTCATAGTTGTCCTGTTACAGACAACATTTAATAGCATCAAAGCCTGCAACTACATATGTTAGGAATCGTAGTGACTTCAAGTCGGAGGACTACTTCACTATGGTCACCATGAGAATCGCTCATGACACTTACATAACTATTATGCAGCGTTCTCATAGCGGGTTACTCCAGTATAAACATTCCACTAATATTTATACCTATATGAAGACTTGATATCTTATATCTATGACCCGTGAGATGTGGTCATCAGTACACTCAAATAATAGTCTCAATGTATTATTATTGTCCTTATTAATAAGAATACTTGACTATGGATATTTAAGAATAGTGTTCTATAATTTAATGGCATCTCACGGTCAAGTCATACTTGACGTTCCATTAAATGAACTACCTATTATAAGAACTTTATTATGCTATAAATATGATCATCAAATATAACATAATAAATAAATGCCTCATATATATAAAATAAAGTCATGATACAATATATAAATCCAATAAATATATATTGGCCACTAGGGCTTACACCAACAGATTCTTCCCACACTTCAAACACTTGGTTGGGGCATTTCCAGACTGACTGAAACCCTCACTGCTTCCTCCTACAGAACGTTGTTACTGATCCTGCTACCTCGGATAGGGTTTCCATCGAAATCTATTGTCACAACCACTGTTGCCTCTGTGGAACTTAGTCGGTCCAGAACTCAGTGCTCGCTTATCCTTGCTAAGCTCCAAGCTCTCGATCAGGCGACATTTCTCCATCAGCGTAGGAAACATAGAAATATCCAGAGGAACCACAATCCTTTTTAACTCGGGCCTCAGACCCCCTTCGAACTTCCTACATTTTCACTCTTCTCTTGGGTTGTCCAGAAAGTAGTTTGAGAACTTTGCCAAATTCTCAAACTTGGCCCCATACTCAGCTACAGACATTCCCCCTTGTCTCAGCTGGAGGAACTCCATCTCTTTCTCGTGCCTCGCACTTGCAGGAAAGTACTTTTCCAGAAACTTCCCCTTGAAAGCATTCCAGTCTATAACTTGTTGATCATGCATCAGCACCTGACGGGCTCCTTCCGACCAGTATTCAGTATCTTCCACCAGCATATAAGTTGCATAGAAAACCTTGTCAATCTCGGTACACCTCATAGCTCCGAAGATCTTCTCCAAAGTATGGATCCAACGCTCAGCTTGCTCAGGATCAAACTCACCCTTGAACTGTATGGAGGAATTCATCCAGTCCTCTACCCTCAGTAGCTTCCTCATCACATTGAACCATCACAGCAGCCATCTCCCGTATGGCGTTCACAGCAGCATTCAGGTTTTGAGCAGTCATCGCTACCGACAAAACCAGAATTGTAAAGCTCAAGGGACCACAACACAACCAAAGCAAACAACATTATCTTCCTTGCGGAGATAATAATAGAGAAACACATAGAGAACACACAGAACAAACAAGACAGACCAAAACCACAAACCCGCTGCAGCACTTCCGATAACCAACCAACACCTCCGCCTTCGGATCACGACTCGAATAACCACATACATGTAAAAAATAGGGAAGCATGCATAGAAGGTAAGAAACTCTACAATATCATGCAAAGAGAGATCACGTAGAATATAACACATCAACATGCACAACCAACAGGCACAACCATCTCTCGAGCTCATCACAACAATCAACCTCCAGATTATCACAACTAGGGATCACCGCCTATTCTACATGCACAACTAAGTCTACATGATTGGCCAATCTACAACATCACCATCCTTGCCCTTGGGAATGTTGTCCTCCACCTGTGATAGTAGCCATTTCCCAAGGTAGGAAGGTCACCCTCCAACAGTAAGGGCGTCGAGTCAGTAGTCTAGGTTACCGATTTCCTATGTTCCCAAGAAAGTGTAACAGTGGTTCCTTCAACTATGAGAAGCACTGCCTCACCGAGCCCCACCAGATGTGAGAAAGCCTGAGAAGTTCTCCAATTGTGAGAAAGCACTTGCGTCCCTCCAACTGCAAGTTCAGCGATCTTGGTCACTCTGGAATGTCCACCTCGACCTCGTGTGATAGTTACTCAAACTGTTGTTGCAACCATACACACGACTCCCTGTACACAACCACTACAAGAATTCGCGTCATTACCGACGGTCAAAACCCGTCAGAAATGATAAGAAACCGTCGATAACTGCGAATTACATACGGTTGACCAACAGTCTTGTATCAGTTGAAAATACGCTTGTCGGAAATTGTTACCGACGGTCGTTTCGTAAAACCGTCGGTAATTACCGACGGCCAACGTGGTCGGTAATGTTACGTGTTTACCGACGATTATACACTACAAGAAAAACAGAGATTAGCGTCGGCCAAAAGCCCACGCTACAAGCAAAAAGCCGACGCTAATTGACACTTTAGCGTCGGCTATGCGACGGCGTCGTGGCCTACGCTTTTTCGTTCGTCGATACGTTTAGCGGAGGGCCTTAACGGCCGACGCTATTTTAGCCGACGCAAATTGGCAGCTAGAACACACAGGAAAAGGCCGACGCTAGCTTAGCATCGGCCAAAACCGATGCTAAACCAACGCTATGGCATAACTAGTTAGCGAAGGCCAGGCCGACGCTAAAATTAGCGAAGGACTGGCCGACACTAACATTAGCGAAGGCCTAGCCGACGCTACAATTTGCGAAGGCCTGGCCGACGCTAACATTAGCGCGTAGAGAAGGCCTGGCTAGACCAACGCAAAACTTAGCGAAGGCTAGGCCGACGCTAACCTTTTTTTTTTTGGCACAGATTAATAAATTATTAGCTGTTGAATTACAAAACCTGGAAATGTAACATAAAAATATAAACCTCAACACAGACATTAAATACCAAATCAACATAAAATTTAACTTTAATAATAGTATTTCAGAGAAAAGTACATATCAAAGTAAATTGTGTTTTACACAAAGTACATAAAAGTACATATCAAAGTCAATACTACGTGAAAACAAAATCAACGGCGTCGACCATGTGACGAATCATCATCCACCGAATGGTCGTCAAGATCATCATCATAATCGGGATGTGGACGGTGCTGGTGACCACTACCGCGCTCCAAAGCTGCTAGGCGTTCCATCACAATCCGAAACTGGCCCTCAATATTGGCGCTGTGCTCCCTAGCTCTGGCGGCCTCATCCGTTGCTCTCGCAGCCTCCTCCGTAGCTCTGACAGCCGCCTCCGTGGCTCTGGCAGCCTCCTCCCTGGCTCTGATGACCTCGTCGTTATGAGACTCGCTACTGCGACTAGATGGTGCCCGAGACTCCTGAGTCAATGAAGATATACCACGACGGACATTCAAAGACAAGTCTGCAGTGCCATAACATCGGCCTCGGGTCCTGCCACCAGCAATCTCCCGCCACAAGTCAAGCTTCTTCTCCCCATCCACCTCTTGCGTCCCACCCGCTGAGGCCTCACCAACCTGCGTTTTTATCTGGCTGAGACGTTCGCGATACTCCTCCTAGTAAAAAAAAAAACATAACCTACTCAGATACATATTTTGTTTGATAACCAAGTTATATAAAAATAATATATTACCAACAACTTACATATGCTCTTTGAGAGCGGCTATCGACCCATTCGCCAGTCTTTTTTGGCGGGTGATCTTGAAGAACTTAGCAGGATCCACGGACCCCCTATGTGATTCAGCCTACCCAAACAGCCAACACATATTTATAAAGAGCACACAATATATGATAATAGACCGGAGAATGTTGAATGAATACATACTATGTCTAGCGCCACCTCATGGTGAGGTCTGCGGCCTGTCGTGTGGACTGCTCCACCTCTGGTAGAAGCCCGGTTGATCTTATTTTGTGTTGAAATCTTTTGGAAGTCAGGACTCCTCCAATAGTCCAGAAGACCAGCCCATGCCTCGTCCCCCATCCAACTAGGCTTCTTCCCCTCCTTCCTCGCCTTCGATAGGATATCGGAAAGACGTTTTGCACATTTCTGTGTAAATGTCTTATAGATAGTGTCATGATGACAAGGATCCCATGAAACCTTTTCCTGCAATTAATCAAAATAGTGAGTCAGATATAGCTTTACTTTATGAGTTAATTAGGAATATATGAGCAAGACAGGACCCTTAATTGGAAGAAGGCATGTAAAAATTAGAGTTTCACACCAAACTAATGCACCATAACAAGTTGACATATAAAGTTATATAAACATAATACAACAAAGGGTATAGTAATTGCAACAAGAAAACCAGATTCATCATACTCATAATCAATAAACGAGAACACTCTTCAATGTATTGATATATACAATAGGTACGAAAAAACAGAGAACATGTTTTGATGACAAAGCTAAATCAGTAAGATTTTCCAATTACCTTGTGTTTGTTGTACAAATGAGTGATATGTTTAAGGTTTGAAAAAAGTAATGGGGGGATCTCACCAGTAAGGTTGTTGTAATGGAGTTCCAAAAATGTGAGTTGAGTGAGGTTCCACAAAGATAAAGGAATCAATCCATCAAATCCAGTGTGTTGAAGACTAAGAGAGACCAAAGAGGATAACAACATATAAAGTTATAAAACATAACACTAACTAATGCACCATAACAAGTTATGCAAGTTTCTTGTAAATACTACAGCCAAATGATACATTATCAGTTTACAATGTACCTATGCATGTTATGCAACTTCATCCCCCAATATAGAATGCTTAAAACATGAATACATTATTAGTGCGTTATATATACAAAATTTACCTTAAATCTAGCCCACCAAAAGTTCCTCACTGCGATAGGGGTCACAGTCCAGCAATGATGAGGACCTCGAAATTGTGCCTCAATGGCACACCTAATCGCGTTAGTAGCAAATGATGATGGAGTCCACCTACAAACAATTACATGATCAATGACAAATGTCAAATCAAATGCAAACATAAAACTAAGTGCTTAACACATATATATAGAAACAAAGAGAGTTCTAATTTACCCTCGACCAAAAGGACGTATGATGATCTTCCCGTCCGCGTCCATCTGGTACTCCCTCGGACCCTGATGAAGAGGGTCGTGCCTGTCCTACTCCACCTCCTCGTCGACCTCTTGGTCCTCCTTTTGTCGGTCTACCTCCTCATGGGGAGGCTGCTGCAACACAGGCTCATGTGGACTGCGGTATGAAGATGAACCAAACTCAAACTGTCCAGATGGCACATAACCCGGAGTAGGCATCATAGTGAAGACGTCAGTGGTAGGCTGCACTGCTGGAGGTGTCGGCTGGGACGGTGGTGGTGTCGTGCTCGGCTGGAGTTGTGGTGGGTTAGGATGGACCACTGGTGATGTAGGCTGGGAAGGTGGTGGTGGAACTGGTCTCTGGCGGCGCGTGCGCTCTGTCAGTGCAGCAAGATCTCCAGGTCTGATAAGCCTCCCTCGACCTGATCTTTTGACAGGCATCTTGTCCCGACCTTGTCCTGCCATTTACTGTAGTGCAAAATATAACATATAGACATACATACCATACATATAATATAATCATACACATTAAAATAGTTAGATAATATTCTAAACATACATATAAAGTTGACTTGTGCATATTAGGATACATAGTAAAATATTCAAATACATTTTATCAAAAAAATAGTCAAATACATATTATAAAATTGACCTAAACTAATCCTCGTCACTATCCTCATAATTGCCCTGATCCTCGTCCACCCCATTCTGCACATCTTCATCACTACATTCTGATTGACCATCCTCGTCCATTGGATCGTTATTAGGATCAGTTATCTGTTCAAACTCATTTACAGTTTCATCAAGTAAGCCATGTAATGGTTCAACTTCTGTAATTGGTGCAACTGGTGACATCTCATCAGCCTGATAAGGCACTTCATCCTCTATGTCCTCAACTTCCACATGACCCCGTGGTTTTGTGGTGATTGCTGCAGACCAACCACGTAGGTCTTTACACATTTCTGGATAATGGACATAATATACCTGTCTTGCTTTTTCTGCAAGGATTAACGGATCATACCGACCATACCGTCTATTCATCTTAATATCAACAATATTATACTGTGGATGTACCCGTGTGCCTCTATTCCTTGTTGGATCAAACCTTTCACAGTAAAATACAGCAATCTTATTACTCAAACCATGGTATTCCAATTCCATGATATGTTGGATGATGCCGTAAAAATCATCTTCTCCTCCTTCGGTAAGACCTTTTACGTGCACCCCACAATTTATGGTTTTTTTACCATCACTCCAAGCATTAGTGTGAAACTTATACCCATTAACAAAGTACTTGTGCCACGATATTGCCTTGGATAAAGGACCCCAAGCTAATGCCCATATATCTGTGTTGATCACCCTATTCCTCTCATCATGAACCTATATAGAATATACAAATATGTTTAGAGAGTGTGGTTATCAATAATTATATTAGTCGTGTATATTATACTTACATATGCCTTCAACCATTCGGCAAATTCGGCATGTATACGACCAGAAGCATCTTGTTCATCGTTGCAGTGATATTGCAAGAATGCACTAACATCAAGCACATAATTGATAAGTAACTCTACACTATACAATGCGTCAAGCACATACTTGATGTGATACGAATTTTACTTACTCAAGATATGGTTTAATCTCATGACAATTGATCAGAACATGTATATGAGCGGAATTCCATTCATTATCTGTCAGATAATAGGGTTGAGGCTTCCCGCTAGGACGACCGGATTTGTTCAAGAGTGACAACGTTGGGTGGACCCCCTCATGTCCCGATCGAGGATCGTTCCTAAAACTTGTGGTTGGCAACAAGCTGAAGGTCTTGAAATAATGAGAGCAAAAATAGGTTGTCTCACGGTGTAAGTAAAAAGCGCATATGCTTCCTTCTACTCTAGCCTTATTTTTCACTGACCGCTTTGAGTCTCCCATGAATCTGCTTGTAAAATGACCATACATCTCTTAAGTTCTAATAAATCAAGATGTGAATATTTAAAAAATAATAATTTAATTACCTTTCAAATGGATACATCCATCGATATTGAACCGGACCACCAAGGATTGCTTCAATAGGAAGGTGAATCGGGAGATGCTCCATTGAATCAAAGAAACCCGGTGGAAAAATCCTTTCTAACTTGCATATGATGATGGGAATATTTTGCTCCAATCTAACTAGGTCGTCCATCCTCAATGTATTACAACATAGATCTTTGAAGAATCGACTTAATTCAGTCAGTGGCTTCCATACACATTCTGGCAAGGAACGAAAGGCAATTGGGAGTAAACACTCCATGAATACATGACAGTCATGGCTTTTCATCCCTTGCATCTTACCCTTGGATACATCGGCACACCTAGCAAGGTTTGAAGCATAGCGATCCGGCATTTTCAGTTCCGTATTCCATTTACACACTAACTTTGCATCTTCTGGTGACAAAGTGTAGTTTGCCTTTGGCTTTCCCATCTTTTCGTTAGGTAAGATTTGCATCTCCAAGTCCCTGCGTGCACAGAACACAGATATATCCATTCTTGCCTTTTCATTGTCCTTTGTTTTACCTTTAACATTCATGACAGTGTTAAACACATTATCAAAGAAATTCTTCTCTATATGCATCATATCAAGGTTGTGCCTTAACAAGTTGTCCTTCCAGTATGGCAAATCCCAAAATATACTTTGTTTGGTCCAATTATGAAACTCACCATACCCTTGCAATTTGCCCCAATCAACCTCTGTATCACGAACAAATTCCCAGATTTGTTGCCCTGTTAACATGTAACGTGGACCATCCTTCTCATCCATGTTTCTTTTAAAACCCCTTTTACTTCTTCTGAAAGAATGATCTGCTGGTAGGAATCGACGATGACAATCAAACCAAGAATTTTTTCCACCATATTTCAGGGTGAAAGCCTTTATGTCTTCCATGCAATAAGGACATGCCAATTTACCCTGTGTTCGCCATCCAGATAACATACCATAGGCCGGAAAATCATTGACTGTCCACATTAAGCATGCTCTCATGACAAAGTTTTGTTTCGTGGAGATATCGTAAGTCAAAACGCCATAACTCCACAATTTTTGCAAATCATCAATCAAGGGCTGAAAGTAAACATCTATCTTTGATTTCGGGTTAGATGGTCCAGGTATGACACAAGTCAAAAACATGTATGGTTTGTTCATGCACATTTCAGGGGGAAGATTGTAAGGTGTAACTATTACCGGCCAACATGAGTATGGAGAAGTAGACGCTTGGATGTAAGGTGTAAACGCATCAGCACATAGACCCAGTCTTACATTTCTTGGCTCACTGGCAAAATATGGATAAACATCATCAAAGTGTTTCCATGTCTTCCCATCATATGGATGGCGCAAGACGTTCGAATTCTTCCTATTCTCATGATGCCATCTCATTTGAGCCGCAGATTCCATTGATGCATATAATCTTTGTAACCTGGGAATGATAGGCAAATAGAACATTCTTTTCACCGGAACATCATTGTATTTCCCCATCCCATTCTTTCAAGGAACATATCTCGCAGCATGACAAAAATTGCATTCTCTTGATTTGTTACCTTCTCTATATAACATGCAACCATTCACACAACAATCAATCTTCTCAGCCTTCAACCCTAATTTAGACACCAACTTTGTTGCTTGGTAATAGTTTCCGGGTAAATATTGTTTTGTTGGAGCTACATCGACAAGCATTTGTGCAAAATAATCTATACACTTTTCAGGAACATGGTAGTTAGATCTAGCTGCCAAAAGTTTAACAGATATTGATAACTTAGACTCGGTAGCTCCTTCGTAAATGGGCTGGTTTGCAGAGATTAGCATATCATAAAATCGTTGAGCCTCCTCATTGGGTGTTTGTTCCTCAGTTAATGTCTCGTTTTCTATGTTAGCATTGACATGCGGGACATCGGGAAATGGCCTAAAAGCATCATACACCATCTGATGCATTGACACAAAGTGGTCTTCATTATCCATATGTCCACTACTTCTTGAATGGCCCCCTTCATCAATATCTGGCTCCACTTCTCCATGAATAGTCCAGATCCAATAATTTGGTTTAAACCCATGCTTGTACAAGTGAACCTTCATCTCGCTTGGAGTCAATAGCTTCATGCACTTACACTTTGCACAAGGACACCTGATCCCTCCCTCAGACAAAAAGTAGGGTTGTTCCTTAGCCTTCTCGACAAACTCGTCAACTCCACTAACAAAATCATCTTTCAAACCTCTCCTATCAGGATTGACCCTATCATACATCCAGCTACGATCCATTTTCTATGTGGCAAACTTATAATTATCAACCATTTAGTATAGATAACAGTATATATAAGATCAAATAAAATTGGATATATGATAAAAATAACATTATATTAACAACTTATCCTATTGAGCTCTGCTCTCCACTAGCAAAACAACAATTCAATCAGACAAACACATGCATAGTTTCTAAATTACCAGCACACAATCCGGTATCCAACATCTCAGACAGAATCACACTTATTGAGCTTTACGCTCCACTAACAAACAACATATCAATTCATATAACACATTACATAAACATAGCTAAATAAAAAAAAACTTGGCCTACACACCTCAAACTCCTAATGTAATCTCCAAGTGTCACGAACAGTCCTGCCAAAATAAAATTAGAAGCACATAAGTTACCTACATGTTTGACGTCTTCTTCTACCATAATGATACTATCAATTTAGCATTATCAACTTGTCACATAAACCTCAATATTGCAGCACAAAAAATGTAACATAAAAATAAAGAAAGGGAATGATCAACTTTCTATTTTTGGATGAGGAAGCCAGTTTTGAGCTGTTTCTCATATCAATGGAGACAGACGTTTAATAAAATTAAACACATGGTTATGAAGTATATATTCCAAAAAGATAAAAAAAAATTTAGTAAGTAGGCTTTCCAAAATTTAATTCAAGTTCCCTGAGGGCATTAGTGACCATGACATCATTCTCAAATCCAAGAAACTAATCAAAGAGGTCCAACATAACACAACAGGTGGCACCAAACAACCATCAGGTCATAGTTAATGCACTGTAACTTAAGCTCCACAACAAAATCAACTATGCAACAACCAACAAAGAGGCATCATAAAATATGCCTGATACCAAAGCTTTAAGGTAAGACTTTACCTACCCGTGAAATGCAAAGAAAGTATGAGCTAGTAGCTACCATTTGGCAACCATTCATTACAAATTAAATTTCCTCTACTAGCCCCACATATAAAATTATTTGTACTCATCTTATTTTTTTTCCTTTGTTCTTATTGCATGGTACAAGCTACAAATTAAAATTCACAAGATTCAACTTTTCAATTCCCAAGTGTTGAAGGGTTATCAATAGAACCTAAATAAAAGTGTGTCAATTAATTTACAGGTTCATTACCAAATATTTTGTTCTAATAATCATAGTGTGCCCTTGTTGCTTTAGGCCACGTCTATTCTTGTTTGAGCTCAAACTACAAGCCAGAATAGTGAACTCTCGTAGGAAATTTTATTCTTTTTGCACTATTATCACTTAAACAGAATATAACACTAATTAGAGCATAAAATATAATTGGTAGTTCTGCAATTGACTCATATATTCTTACCAAACTAAAGGGAAACATATCTTTCAAGAATCAGGAACACATGACCTGAAAATATACAATGCCTACTGCATTCTAATTGAGCCTTCACATCAGTTGAGAATCATACTTTATGCACATTTTGCAAGAGCTAAACTACTACAGCCTAGGTTCAATAGTCATGCACATTAAGCAATATCTGAAAACCCAAGGAAAGAAAGAGCCCACTTTCTTCTAGTAATAAATAATTACATGAAAATAACATCTCCCTCGAATTTCTGGTATTCATTTCACACATTTAAAAGAAACATTTTATCAAATGCAATTCATTGGTTAGAGTTTCTCAATTCCTTAGCTTGAGGAATGTCTGAATAATTCATTTGTGAAATTGAGTGTAGGTGAAACTATGGACATTAGTTCTTGGCACCATATAGGCATTTTTCAGTTATCCTCACATCCACACCATGTTAATGACATATACCAGCAGATTGAGAAGTTGGCATTGATGTATTAGCAGATGAATCTTGTATTATTACTTCAACCAACTAATAATCTTTGATCCAATATACTTCAACATCCAGATGTAGCAACTCTAAACAACAACGAAAAAAGAAAATGCACTAAAACGACAAACATGAGAGTAGTGTCATTCTCACGACAAGTTTTCTATTCGTTGCTCAAAAAACATGTTTAAGCCTATTTGGGAGATGGGAGTAGAAAAGAATGGCTAATAATTTATAATTTAATAAATTAAAAACGTATTTTAGTTTTCCTGCCCCTTGCTAATTGTAACATGTTTTGTGAACAATGAATGGAGACAAATCAGCTAGTTCGTACAACAAATTATAGCCTTACATATGATTTAAAAATCATTTTTGCTATATATATATATATATATATATATATATATATATAGTGTAATTTATGAAACTAAAGAGGTCAATGTAATTTCATCAACATGATTCTCCCTTTTTAAAAATCTCAAATAGGAGGCAATTAGGAAGGTCAATCCTTATTTAACATGAGGGAAATAATGTTGGCTGATACGGGTGGTGGGTGGTGCCTTTATTTTCTCCCTTAAGACAAATAAGCAATATTCTTAAATGTAATGAACCCAAAGTAGGACTCAGACATGTTGCAAAACATAACCAACATAGATAGGTTCAGTCAGAGACCTGTAGAGGGAGAATTGATCAGAATAACAAATTCAATTGGCTGGAAACTACAAGATATATCAACCACAATTATATGATTACAAAAACACAAGGTAAATAAAAATGAAAAGATCTATGCTAGAAGAACAGATACCTAGCTAGCAGTAAGTTCCTAATTTATGCCTATATGGCCAAATAGGCGCTAGTTGAAACTAAGAATTGCTTGATTTTATTTTGTAGCTTGCTTTCACAGGATCCAGTAGCACCGGTAAGATTGTACTTGGGCTGTTTTCAGGTGTTGAAAGTGGTACTACACTTGAGTCTGGTGGTCAAAGGATTGGCACCTAAGGATACTACATCCAACCCACTATTTTCTCAAATGTTCAGCCACAATACTTATAATAATATCTTTATTTCTAGACCAGTAGCAAGATAATGCTAAAACAGAAGTAAATAACCAAAATGATTTCCTCCTTATTATTACAGGACAACATGTTTATAGCAAAAGATGAGATTCAACCTACAGTTAAATTGAACCCTCAAATTTATCAATCTGACAAAATAAAATAAATTTGTCAACCAGCTTATGAGCATGTTCGTCAAACCCCAGACAATGAAACAATAAGCTCTATAAAATGAGATGTTCTAACTTGCAAAGAAATCACAAAATAGAGTAATAACTCATCATGTTAATAAAAACAACATAGGAGATAGCAGCAAAGGGAAATCAAACACATAATAAAACAAAGAATCTCAGCCACTCATAGTGAGGTAGCAGGGTAAATCCAAAAGGGAAATCCAAAAGGGGAAATCAAACACAGTGGTTGTTAGAGTTGGAAAATGAACCGTGAGAAGGGATAGTTGTTCCAGCTGTGGTGGTCACTGAGGCGTCGTTCGTGTCAGCACCGTGGTGCTCGCCGTCCATGAGTGAGGGGCCGGGGGAGAGGGATGACCGTTTGTGCTCGCCGTTTGATAACTCAGCCTCGGTCTCGTCGTGACGGCGTCGCGGTGGTCTCCGTCTCGGTCTCAGTCTCCATCGCGGTGGTCTCCGTCGCGGTTTCCAGAGAAGGGTGTGTGGGTTTGGGAGATGGAGGATGAGAGGCGGCGAGAGTGAGAGTGAGCTGATCCAGCAGACACTGAGGTGGGTTATTTGAAAATAGCGTCGGCCAGCCGATGATATGAATAATAAATTCAGTTAGCGTCGGTCTATAGCCGACGCTAAAGCATTAAAAAAATTAAAAAAAAAATTCGCATCCTCGCGACGGCTTAGCATCCAAGAGGCCGACGCTAACTCCCGAAATTAGCGTCGGAGTCGTGGACGACGCTAAATTTTGCAGCTAAATGACTGTTTTCTTGTAGTGATAGCCGTCGGTAATTACCAACGGTTTTTACCATCGGTAATCTTACCCTCGTACTAGCGTTCCTGCCCGTCGATAATTTTATGTTATATTTTTAAAATGTATTTAATTAATAATTATTTATATATTTTATATTTATAATAATTAAATTTAACATTATTAATAATTACCAATATATTTAAAAATAATAATAAAATGAATAGAATAAATGATGGAACATAGTCATATATATATATATATATATATATATATATATATATATATATATATATATATATATATATATATATATATATATATAATATATGATGTATGATGTATCTTTGTACAAAAATTTAAATAAAAATAATACAATCTAATAGTTATCGCGATAGCTCTGCAATAGATCGTCGATCTGCTGATCATCATCATCGGTAGGCTGAAGGCTCGGCTGAGGCTGATCGGGTGTGACGCTCTGCATGAACTCCCGCTGTTGTGCCATCATGGCCTCCATGGTCTACAACATTCGACGCTCACGCTCCTCTCTCACGACCACGACCTCCAGCATACGACGCTCTCGCTCCTCGGATGCAGCCACTCTCTACTTCAGCTCGGCAATCTCGACGGACTCTTGTGAGTGGCGACTCCTGTCGGTGGACACTTTGCTGTGCTGGGTATTGATGCTGGAGTCCCCCCGTTGTTAGTTGCTGGCGAGTTCACCTAAACCATAAATGCGACCCTTCTTCTTGCCACCAGCAACCTCCACCCATGTTTGAAGCTCCAACCGCCCCTCCTCCTCAGGGTTAGCTGCGGTGGACTGAGTAAAGGCCGCCGAAGACCTAGCCTGACTCAATCTCGCCTCATACTCCTCCTGTTATGCATAAACACACATCAAGGCGAGTATAATATTTTAAAACAATATATTTTATAAAAATTTTAAAAAAATAAAGGGGTTTTACCTGAGTGCGCCTCGAACACTCGTCCACAAACTCGTTAGTACCCTTTCTAACATAGGTACGACGATGAACCTCGTTCGGAAGTATGTCACGGCCATACTTCACAGCCTGCAACATAAGCAGAAATGAATAATAAACAACAATTAATTGACAACATAATAAAAAAAATTAAAAATTAATGCACTAAAGAGGAAAGTTTATGAATGTACCACCCGAACACGATGTTGCTACTGGGTGATCGAACCTCCTGTGTGTAGACTCCCACCGATCTCCGATGCCCTGTTTTTCTTTGCCTAGGTTGAGATTTTCTGGAATGCAGGTGAAGCCCAATAAGCACACAGGGCGTCCCAAACTCCATCTCCTAGCCAGTCAGGACGTTGTCCCGAATGACGAGCGTCCCTAAGCAAATCGGAGAGGCGGTGAGTGGCTTTTTGGTGAAAATTCTGCTCCACCTCTGCCTCATCCTCAGCTTTCCACGCGACTTTCTCTTTTTTTAGTTGAACAAATAATAATATAACAAGAGTTCGTGAAATAATAAAGTAAGCCTCAATTTAATAATTAAATTAAAATTTGCAACTTGCTTTAAAAGCACCAAACATCCGAATCCGATCGTCGTCCTCGAGCTGGCCCCAGGTGGCCCAAGGGTAGTTCCATTGTATTAGCTTATATGATAGCCACTCAAACTGCTGTTGCATCTATTCATACAGCCCCTTGTGACAACCACTTAAACAGCTATTCCTGACCTCGCGTGATAACTGCTCAAACGGCTGTTGTAGTAAATCCCGCTGCTTTCCACCACAACAATGCAAATGTTACGATTATGCATCATCACCTCAACGACATTCTAACAACAACTTAAACAACGCCTCAGGGTCCACATCCTCCAACTACGAGGATGTCGCTCTCCAACCATGAGAGTCAACTTCAACTTAGATCAACTATCTTATTCTACTAGTCTGATATCATCAACCATTATCTTATCACCCTACAACATGCCAATCATCTCCAAGTACAACCAGGATCGTAACAATCACAATCACATCAATACACGATCATAGTACAACAGCATGTTATCCTTGCAGGCGTATCAAAATACCAATTAATCATTGTGATAACAACAAGCATCTTTTCCGGCACGTTATCATCTATAACATTATCACATGAACCAGATAACAAGTACGAGACATAGGCATACATCCTCGATCAACAAATGTCATGGATCAACCTAACGACGATAAACCCACAATGCCTAAAACTACATTGGTACCACGATCCGGTAGTCCCCAATGTGAGTTAGGTATTGGCGGTTACTCAACCACTAGTAGGGTTTGAGAATCCCTACACATGTTAATAGTTATACCCTACGTTTATGATTCCCAGATATTTGTGGTTTCTTCCTCCTCACCTGGTAACGGATATATGTAAACTCCTAAACTAACGAACAGCCTTGACCCTCGATCACAGCTCCGCGACCGGCACAACATCGGCACGCTTTTTAACAGTGCCACCAAACTACCACCGATACCCCCGACATGTGCATTGGACCAAAAATTTCCCCGAGCACACGCATGAGGTCCAAAAACAACAACAAAACAGAAACAATAACAGAATCAACATAGGGTTCCAATCAATGAACCGGATTGAATCAATACACAAAATTGAAGGGAAAACTTACGAGAACAGCGGCTGTACTTAGGCGAAGGTAGATTCGAAAGTGAGCTCAAGACCTAAGGGAAAATGGTACCAAAAACAGGATATTGTGCGAGTTCCATATCTCAAGCTACAAATCTTGAATCGTAAATCCGAACGGTTAAACTGACGAATCACGCGTCCGGAACCATCATCTCAAATTTCAGTCCGATCCAATAGTGAACAAATATTCGGCGATGATTTGACTGCAACAGTGTAGGTGGTATACAGGATGACTATCTTACACCTTAGGCCCACGGTGAGAACTGAATATCTCACACTGTGGAGATTGCCTTGACAATCTGAACGGTGAAAATGAAGAATAACACGTCCAGGACCTTCTCACCAAATTTTAGAACGAGCTATCGGTTGATGAAGTTTTGCAGACGATTCCACTGTACCACTCCAACCAAGCTTCCAAACCCACAACAATGGCTGCTTAAGCTTTTAGAAATTCTCCTCCAATCTTTTTCTCTTCTCTGGTGCATGAAGATGAGAAGAAGATGCAATTATTTTGTTTCTCTTTGCATTAGAATAAGTTAGATGAAATTAGATGGATTTTAGGTGACTTAGTGGAATGCTAGATGTCATTTGATGGCATAAGTTTGGTGGTAGTGGGCTTGGTGTCAAGTTAGTGGGCTTAGGATGAGTTAGCGAAATGTGAGGTGTCATGCTAGGTGTCGCGACACATGACACCGCGTGTTGCCCTATCGGTACGCTCAAGTGTTTTCTTTAGCATTTTCCCTGCGTACCCTACTGCTGAGATATTTTTTTCTGATTTCTTCCAACTTCTGCATCAATCAAAGCCCTCTTCAACCCTTCTTTTAACCATATGATAACACATATCTAAGCTTCATTAATCACTTGACTATCCTTAAATAAGGCCTACAAAAATCGGGATGTTACATTACCACCCCCTTAAAAGAATTTCGTCCTTGAAATTCAGTAGCAGATAAGTGTACAGATTACACTAACCTCATCCAAATTTGAGCAAACATATTGTACAAACTTCATTTAAAAACATGCACTTGTTACATCCGTTTAAACCATATATACAGACGGTGACGTAGTCATTATGCTTAACATTCCAACACTACTGTTCTCTCAGTACATCCAAGTAAAAAGGTCATCCTGATAAGGATGTTACAAACTGTTTCCAAAAAAGGTACACTTATAGCTTCTACTCATGGTTGGAAGTCCTAGCTCCTCGTATTGCAAACATGCACCCCGTCGTTGGAGATCTCTCTGCTCTCTCTTCTTGCCCTTCACACCATTATTAGGCTTCTCTGCTGTCCGCTGTCTGCAATCGCGAGCGATGTGTCCTGGCTTCCCACATCGGAAACAAAGGGAATCTTTTGCCTGACATTCCCTGATCAAATGTGCTCCTCCACATCTGAAACATCTGAACTTTCCTTGCCTTCCTTCTCCGATTGCCACAGCTTGTGGTCTAGGACGATCATACGGTTTTTGCTCCTGCTGAGACCTCTCTTTTCTGTCCCTTTGATTAGTCCTCATTGGTCCTTTATTCTTTTTCTGTTGGTGAGCTTCCATCCGCTTGTCAAGATTTTCCACAGCAGCACATCTTTCGAGCATATCTGGGAACCTGAAAATTCCCAAAGGTAGCATCGCCCTTTGCAGTTCATGCCTTAACCCATCCTCAAACTTTCTACATATCCAGTTCTTGTCTGGGTGCACTTGATAAAACTTATAAAACTTGAGTAAGGACTCAAACTTCATTGCATACTCTCCTACTGATAAGCTTTCTTGCTTCAAGCTAAGGAATTCCTTTTTGTTCTCATGTTTGAGTGTTTCATGGAAGTACTTCTCCATAAAGCTTGCCCTGAACAATTCCCATGTAATCATTCTTCCATTTGCCTCCAGCATTCTCTACCGATTCTTCCACCTGGATTCTGCCCCTTCAACTAGTATGAAAGATGTGTAGGTAACCTTCTGGTCCGCCCTACAACACATGGCTAAAAAGATCTTTTCCACTTCCTTATCCATAACTCTGCTCCTTCTGGATTGTATTCTCCATGAAACTGAGGTGCCTTTCCCTTCATGAATGCAACCAATCCTGCATCCACTACTCCTTCTTCTTTTCCTTGATTCTACGTCCTCTGTAGGAACTCTTGTTGTTGCTGCATTAACTGTGTATTCTGTTGTGACTGATGTAGCATAGTTGCCGCCATATCCCTCAGATTCCTCATGACTTCGGAATCCCCTCCTCTAGTACTACGAGGCCCATTGATCTCAACACCAGCATCCTTGGCCATGTCGCTTCCTTCGCTGCGAGTCATTCAAACCACTTCCTTCGCTGCGAGTCATTCAAACCATTGGTTTCTGATAAACGCAACTGTTAACACATATTCATAAGATGTATAACATAATCAGGATGTAAATACAAATCTTATGAATAATTGAGACAATTAGCATTGCTTCTCAACCTAAAAACAATAGACAACTCGTGAATCAGACACTTTACCCAACTTCTAAACATAGTCAACACCCTGTGCGGGTTCAACTAGACACGGCCAGCCCCAATAACACTACCTCACAGTCCAGATAGAATCGAACTGCTCTGATACCACCTAATGTGATGCTACCAAAACTTAACCTCACTCTCTTTGATACCTTAAGCAGATAGGCACTTATTACAGTCCAAAATTGCACATCAGAGTTCCCCCTGGAAGCCATGGTGTAAAATTACAACAAAGTACAAAACGGACGCCCCACTGGTCGTGGTACAAACTTACAAGCGACTCAACAATACCTCTGAGGTCCCCCTTCTTCTACTCGAGAAGCGCTAATGTCTACCTTGTTACTCAAGATAGACCCTGCCTCGACTCGGCTTCACCCGCTGCAGCACATCCAGCAACCAACCAACACCTCCGCCTTTGAATCACGACCCGAATAACCACATACATGTAAAACATAGGGAAGCACGCATAGGAGGTAAGAAACTCTACAATATCATGCAGAGGGAGATCATGTAGAATACAACACATTAACATGCACAACCAACAGGCACAACCATCTCTCGAGCTCATCACAACAATCAACCTCCAGAATATCACAACTAGGGATCACCGCCTATTCTACATGCACAACTGAGTCTACATGATTGGCCAATCTACAACATCACCATCCTTGCCCTTGGGAATGCTGTCCTCAACTGTGATAGTAGCTATTTCCCAAGGTAGGAAGGTCACCCTCCAACTGTAAGGGCGTCGAGTCGATAGTCCAAGTTACTGGTTTCCCTCGTTCCCAAGAATGTGCAACAGTGGTTCCTCCAACAATGAGAAGCACTGCCTCCCCGAGCCCCTCCAGCTGTGAGAAAGCCCGAGAAGTTCTCCAACTGTGAGAAAGCACTTGCGTCCCTCCAACTACGAGTTTAGCGATCTTGGTCACTCCAAAACGTCCACCTCGACCTCGTGTGACAGTTACTCAAACTACTATTGTAACCATACACACGGCTCCCTGTACACAACCACTCAAACGGTTGTTGCAGCTGTATATAGGTACCAGCTTATATGATAGCCACTCAAACTGTTGTTGCAGCTATTCATACAGCCCCTTGTGACAAACACTTAAACAGCTGGTGTAGTTGTCCACAAGTCCCGACCTCGCGTCATAACTACTCAAACGGCTATTGCAGTAAATCTCGTAGCTTTCCACCACAACAATGCAAATGCTGTGATTATGCAGCCAGAAAAACAAAAACAATAACAGAATCAATATAGGGTTCCAATCAATGAACCCTATTGAATCAATACACAAAATTGAAAGGAAAACTTACGAGAACAGCGGAAGGACTTAGGCAAAGGCAGATTCAAAAGTGAGCTCAAGAAACTAAGGGGAAAAGGTACCAAAAACAAGCTACTATGTGAGTTCCATATCGCAAGCTATAGACCTCGAATTGTAAATCCGAACGGTTAAACTGACTAACCACACGTCCGTAACCGTCTTCTCAAATTCCAGTCCGATCCAACGGTGAACGAATCTTCGGCGATGATTTTACTGCGACAGTGTAGGTGGTATACGAGATGACTATCTTACACCCTAGGCCCATAGTGAGAGCTGAATATCTCACACTCTGGAGATTGCCTTGACAATCCGAACGGTGAAGATGAAGACTAACACGTCTAGGACCTTTTCACCAAATATTAGCACGATCTATCGGTTGATGAAGTTGTGGAGACGATTCCACTATACCACTCCAACCAAGCTTCCAAACCCACAACAATGGTTGCCTAAGCTTTTAGAAATTCTCCTCCAATATTTTTCTCTTCTCTGGTGCGTGAAGATGAGAAGAAGATGCAAATATTTTGTTTCTCTTTGCATTAGAATAAGTTAGATGAAATTAGATGGATTTTTGGTGACTTAGTGGAATGCTAGATGTCATTTGATGGCATAGGCTTGGTGGTAGTGGGCTAGGTGTCAAGTTAGTGGGCTTAGGATGAGTTAGTGGAATGTGTGAGGTGTCATGCTAGGTGTCGCGACACATGACACCGCGTGTTGCCTCGTCGGTATGCCCAAGTGTTTTCTTCAGCATTTTCCCTGCTTACCCTACTGCCGAGATATTTTTTCCTTATTTCTTCTAACTTCTGCATCAATCAAAGCCCTCTTCAAACCTTCTTTTAACCATATGATAACACATATCTAAGCTTCATTAATCACTTGATTCTCCTTAACTAAGGCCTAGAAAAATCGGGATGTTACAAATAGGCTATAAGATGTTTGTCTTATTTCTTTGTCGTAGATGCTTTGGTGAGTGATCACAAAACAGTTTCCTTTACAAAGGACACTGTTTTCTTGGTACTACACACTTAAAAGATCATTAGCAATACTCATCAGGTTCTATTTAATCATACGTGACTGATTTGGGTTCATCAAAGTCTCAACAAACCTTAGAGACAAATAGAGACTTAACATAGTGTAATAGATCACTAACGATTTTGGAGCGGTCATGGCCTTTAACATAGCAACACACATGAACCTTTTTTACTATTTGCCCAAGAAATGAAAAAAATAATCTTCAAGCAAATGAGAGGGTTAAACCCTGTTTTTTTTTTTTTTTTTTTTTGAAAAAAAATGGGTCCTTTTATTTTTAAAAATGAATGTAAAAACAAGAAGGACAGGAGTAAAGAAGAAACATGCCCCCTTTGTGTCCTAGAATGGTAAGGCTTAAGGATGTGCATGACTAATGTATCTAAGTTGGGTATCCACTAAGTTGACCTATCAATGTAAACATTATGGTGGGTCTAGACTTCTAAAGGTCAGGGTCCTCAAATTGCCCCTGTCTCAAAAGGCAAGGACCCAATACATTATCCTAACCACAAGTAGGGATAAACCCTCCACGATGTCTAGTCCATGATACTAGTAACAATCTGAGTGGCGAATCAACAAATATCAGAGGGGCACTAACCTTTCAATAACAATGCTAAGGCACCGCCTAACCCTTTGGCTTCCACAAGCTCGGGTATAGAGCTAAAAGTGTGTGAGATAAGTGATCGTGATGTGTGTTCAAGATGCATACAAACCTATACAATCCTAAAATAAAACTACTTGAACCTGCAAAACAAGCAGCCAACCAACATAATTAGGGGTGTTAATGGGTTCGAGTCAACCCAATGAACTCGATGATCCAACCCAACCCAATGTATTTGGTTCAGATTTTTCTCATCTTCAGGTCCAACCCGACCGACCCAAACAAACCCGAACTAGTTTCGTTCGGGTAACGGGTTTAGAAATTACAAACCCATACACCCAAGACCCGACCCGTTCATGTAGGAATTTATAATTTTTTTTAAAAAAATTAATTATCTTTAGGTTTAAGGAAATTAGGGTCTCATCTTATCTCTCTCGAGTCTCAACAATGTCGTCGTCTCTCCTCCATCTATCGAGAAAGAGCAACGCCGTCTTCGTCCCTCTCTTCCACCGCCGCCCTTTCCTCTGTCGTTTCTAATCATTGACGGTGAACCCGCTGCTTACGTCGTCGTTGTGCGTGCGAGCTCCGCGACCGCCACCCTGTCTTCTACCACGACCACCTTTATCCCTCCCTGTGGAAACCTGTTATTGCTTCAATCTGTTCAAAACCACATCTCCTTCTAGCTGGTTTGATCTGAAAATTGTTCTCACCAACCATGAACTTCATCTGACAGTGACTAGCAGTGGTAGAAAAGAACAAGAGTTCATACGATTTGATCTCCTTCTCGAATGAATCATCCTTTCGTCATGGCATTCTAACTCATTCATTCACCTCTTTCCCTTTCCATTTCTTGTTGGGTTAAAAAAGCTACCTTCACGCTATTTTTCTTTCTTTTCTTTTGATAAAAGTCTATAAGTTGTTTCTGAAGGGTTTTACTTTTTATTAATTGAAATAAAACCACTCTGTGAATTAATATTCAGACGAGAATCCTGGGGCATTTGGTGAATGTGATATTTTATATTGATTTCAACATGTTTAGATTTTAAATCTGGATTTCAACAATTTCTTAGGATGCTGATCCAATCGACCCGAACCGAACCAACCTGATTTTGGTTTGGATTTGTTAAAAAAATTACATGAACCCAACCCGTAAAATATTGATGGGTTCGGGTAACGGGTTTAGTCAAATCCGACCCAACCCAACCCGTGTACACCCCTACTACTTACATAAGGAGAATTTCATGATATATAGGAATTGAAAAACTCTTGGGTGTTGGGTAACAGAATATTGGTTTAATTGTTCTATGTTCAAATTATTTCTGCATGCTACTATGAATGACCTTTGATATGTTGGTTTAATTGAATAGTTCTCTTAGGGGACGTTTGGTAAGGGGATTTTTTTTGTTCCTGGGAATCATGATTCCCAGGAATGATGATTGCTGGGAATCATAATTGTTGGGAATAATGATTGCTGGAAATGTTACAAAAATGTTTAGTAGGTCTTAAACATTCCTAGGAATTTTAGTTGAGAATTTTTTGTATCAACCCACACACAACACAATCTACAAGAGGATCAACAAGTTGGATAACATAAAACAATATAATAAAACCCCTCTCCTTACAACAAAGAAAGCGACTTTCTCTATTCTAAAATAGGAGAGTTTTATTGGTTTCTTATTCATAATTTATCACTATCATACACTAACCCAACAATTCTATACAAACAATAATCATACAGCACAAGAGTTGGAAGAACACAGAAGTACTCAATTTATATAGAAGGGAGGAGTATTAGAATTTAGAAGAAAGTACTAACCAAAGAGATTATACTAAATTTTACAGAGAGAGTGAGATATTTGTGAATGTTATACAGCGCAGCCAAGAGAGCAAAGCAGAGATTTTTCTTCCCAAACCCAGGAAACCAATAAGACCTTAACATGAACATGACAATTTTTCTGGGATACCCACATGCTTAACATGAACATTAACATGACAATGGTGGTGGAGAAATGACGGTGGAGAGGCAAAGAGGAGAGTAGAGAGGCAAGAAGGAGAAGAGTGAAATTAGGTTTTAGGGACATAATGGTTTTTTGAAATAGTTAAAACTTTTCATGGCCATGGGAAACTAAGATTCCCACCTTCCCCATGGGAATGTTTTTAAGGGGAAATAGTCAAAAAACTTTCCTGTGAATGTTAGTTTCCCGAGAATCTGTTTTTTAAAAAAGCATACCAAACGTTGGAAACTATGATTCCCAAGTTATGATTCCTGAGAAACTAAAAATAATGCCCCTACCAAACGGCCCCCTTAAGGAAGTTTGTTTCGGTGTTGATGTGTCTTCTCAGTGTATTGCAATTTGGGAATTTGAACATGGAGAAAATCTAACCAATGTAATTTTTATTCATTAGTCATGGATTGTTGAAACATGAAGGTTTTTTGGGACTGTACAGCTCGACTTCCATGTTTGTTCTGCGGACTTGAGTGTCGTGTTCAATCTCTTAGTATTGGTTGTAAAGTGCTCAGTTTTTGAGGATGCACTATGGATTTATATGTCATGTTCAACCTCGCCTAAAAATTTTTAACATCTAAATTAAAAGTAAAAATAAATAAGAAATAAAAATAATCATGACACAAAATCCTTTTTTCTAATTCTTTTATTTTATTTTTTTTGTAAATAATTAATTAAAATATTTGAACTTATGCTTCTTGGGATTGCTCTATGAAAAGTGTCATGCTCAATTCCTTGGATTCGAAATTGCTTTGTGGACTCATGTTTCATGTTCAACTTCATTCACTACAAAAAACACGCTAATTTGCGACGGTTATAAGTTCTAACAGCGGCGGTTCATACCGTCGCAAATATACCTTTGCGGCGGTTGCGCATCCATCGCAATGTCGACCGTCGGCAGTCATTTTAGCGGCGGTTATAAAAACCGTCGAACAAACCGCCGCAATAAATAAAAATTATAACGACGGTTACATAACCGACGCAAAACACAAATACAAAAATGACCTTACGATATAGGGACGGTTAAGAACCGCCGCTATTATTTTATAAATTTTGGGAAAATATTAGCGGCGGTTCAAATAACTGACGCTGTTTTTACGATACAAATTCTGAAATGAAAATAGCGACGGTTGTAGAACCGTCGCTATATTTTTTGAAATAATTAAATAAATATAGCGTCAGTTAAAAAACCGCCGCGATTATTAAAGCATAAAATTTTTAGAAAGACATATAGCGTCGGTTATTAACCGCCGCGATTGTTTAACATTAAATTTTTACCATATATTTTTCACAGAAAATCATTTTTTTTTATATTACAAAACCTGGATATTAAATAAACTTTTTTTTTCTCAAACTCAAATAAATGTAAATAAAATAATACAAGACAAATAAATAAAAATTCTTTCATAAACAAAATGATAAGTCACAAAGTACGGTAAAATATATTCCAAATAGGTTCAACAGTACACAAATATAAAGAAATACAAGTAAAATCCCTTAAATTCATAAAATGAAAACTAAACTATCTAAATGGTCCTATGTGATGATGCTCCGTGGTCTTCAGGCATATGACTAGACTCGGAGGAATGTCTCGTATTTCTTGGTGACTCTAAGTCAACTGGCTGTAATTAAAAAAAAAATAAATTAGATAATACCCACTAATTGAATGAGTGAATTGTCAAAAATTTAAAAACTCAATTTAAAAGCAATTATTTTACCTGATTTGCCCTAGCATTCTGCATAAGGAAAGCAATTTGTTCCTTCAAGACATCATAGGATGCAACTTTTGCCCTAAGCTCATCGAGTTCAGCTTCTAGTTTTTCTATCTTCTTACAGGAAGATACCGATCCCGCAGAGTAGGAGCAAAATCTAGTGACCTGAGATGGGGTTACCCCAAGTCCCATTCCTTTGGCATATCCAGGATGGTCCTTTCCAAATACTTTCAAAAACGCATCATTCTCAGATGAACCCTCATGAATTTCATTTTGCAATTGTTCCTGCATATAATATTGAATACATACACAATCATTTAAAGACCACTGATAACAAGGTGTGTGAACTTGAAAATTCTAAAATTAGTGCAACTCAAGTGTGACTACTTTCAAATATTTTAGAGCTCTCATCTGCAACAAGTTGGCATACAAACTAGAAAAATATGTGAACAATATTAAGTGCTGAACTTCCAGCAAACAAGCAAATAATAAGCATAGTAATAAAGCCACAACACAACGCACACAGAAGAAAGACATCAGAAGATATAACAAAAATGGCTTAAAGTGCATACATTAACCTTTTCTCAGAATATCAGGCCATAAAGAAGACTTATGTTAGTAGGACCCATGGGAAACATAAGCCCATGATGACTAAACCTGAGGCATCAATTGCAGGGTCAGTTACAGGGGATGAATCAGCTGCAAATGACTAAGGAGTCAATTAAGTTTAGCCTAAAATAGAATTAGGCTACTATTGTATTAACAGCTTTGTTTAGAATCTCTAGAATTTGTTTAGCCTATCCTTTTTTTCATATAGTATGAAATGTGAAGAGTATAATATCCTGGTGAAAGTAAAAATCTAAAAGATCATATGAACTAACCATAAAATCATACCCAAAGATATAACATTAGAATTCAAGTGTTCAAACACAAAGCCTTGATGCAAGCTATCCCAAGAAAAAAAACCTCTGCACAAAAAGTGCTTATATGCACAACTACCACTGCTCAAGCAACCATTAATACATAATAATTTTCTCATCCTCCCTCTAGTGCATAAATACAGAACACCGAAGCTCCATTTTCCCTCAAGCAAGCTCCTTTTGGGTTTAGTCTAGAGATATGACCAACAGCAGCATCAAGTTATTAAATTATTCACTCATCTCATCAGATAGCTCTGGACTGCATACTATGCTTGCCACAAAGAGGAATTGATTGAGTTCATGGGGCTGAGCTGCTTAGTTACTTTGATTTTTCAGATATTCAGAATAGTTGTTTAGTTATGATTTTTCAGTTGCAGTTTCCATTTGCATATAGAGCTTTCTTAATTCTTAGAAAATGTAGCCCCTCATGTTAATGTCTTTATGTTTTGCTACCTTTTGGATGCACTCTCGGTTCTGTCCTATAATTTTCACCAGAATACTACCAGATGCCTCACTTCTTATGTATTGTCGCTTACTTTCATTCCCAAAACAAGGAAGGAACCTTAATTTGCAGAGACAATGAACTATAGAAGACTCAACAAAGTCCAGTAACCTAACAAAACTAATTTGCAGAGACAACGAACTAAACAAGACTCAACAAATAATACATTGTACTTACATATTTTTCCCTAGCCTCTTCGCTAACAAAGGATCCATCCTTCCTTTTATGCGAAATTGGATACATTTCTGCTTTGCTATATTCTCGTCCTTCTAGCAATTCCTAAAATTAAGCACCATCAAATAAGTACTAGTACAAATATATTATCTTGTTAAATTTTCAAACAACAAAAAAAAAATTAGTGAAGCATACCAAGTCATCCTTTGCCCTTGCAATCGTCTTGGAGCCTAATGTATGGTGGATCATTAACTTTTCACGATTTGCTGCATTTTTGTCAGCTATCTCCTGCATTAATAACATAATGAAGAGTTACTAAATAATAGTTGAAGTATATGAAAGATTGTAATTTATGATGATTACCATTTGTTTAGCGCTCCGCCTATAATTTACATAAACAGCCCAATGGTTGGGATCAATATTCGGTGGGTGCTTCTGAATATTTTCTGCCAAGGAAAGCTCCCAATCATAATGTTTAGAAAATAATCTACATCGTGTGTCCCTCCATTTTTTTCCAAGGCTTGTTAAAATATACTTTTTGTTGTCTCCATCGTTGACAACAAATTTTGTCTTCAAGTCAACATGATAAAAGATATTGTTAGCTAATGTTACACACAAAAAATAGAACATATTCAGTTAATTATAAATAATACCTGTATTTTCTGAGCATAAAGATCGCTTTTCAATTGGTCTGGAACTTTTTTCCAGCTCTCAAACATTATGGGAATGTTGTTAAAGTTTCTTGCAAGGTCACCCAAAAATCCTGCTAATAAACCAGCAGACTCTCCCACTGGTTGACCAAGTGAGTTCCACCTAGATATTACCCTTGTTGCACCATTTGATGCAAACACATCTTGCACCCTTAAACGTGTTTGCGTCACATGACCATTTGCATCTAAAACATAAAGTAAACAAAGTTCACAACACAACATACAATAAAAATAAAAAATATTAAAGAGAAATAAAAAATAGATTAGATATACTCGTAACATCGACCGTCCAATATGTAGGAGCTTTTCTCGGAACTGGCAAGGGACCTTCACCCACATCAGATTCAGATTCAGAAGTTGGTGTAGTGTGTACCTCATCTCGAGATGATGGTTCAACATTAGCTACAGGCTCACTTTGTTGTAGATGTCCATCTAAAGATCTTTCGAAAGATAAATTTTGTTGAATTGGTGTGGATTGACACCTACGACGAACACGTCTTGAGCCAACCATACCTGGGAAGTAGAATGTATCAAACAGGTCTATGACAAGCAAGTTAAATTGTGTTTCAAAGCATAAATAAAGATAGCAACTATTACTGTATATATAGTTGTCTAGTACATCTGTTAGTGATTAAGATTAGAACTGCTACTCATTTGGGATCATAGCTAGCATTATATTAGGCGGATATCCTCCTATTGATGTGTTCATATGCACTACTGCAGACCCAACTAAAGAGCCCACTTTAGATGTCATGAATACTGTGTTATCAGCCATGGCACTGGATTACCCACCACAGAAACTTCATGTCTATGTTTCTGATGATGGGGGTTCACCTTTGACCTTGAATGCTATGAGGGTGGCTTGGAAGTTTGCAAATGTAGGTGCCCCAAGGCTTACTTTTCTGCTTCACACAATGATGATGGTGATTTTGCTGGGAACATTGAGTTTATTGCAGATAAGCAAATAATCAAAGTCGGTTCTATATGAGATGAAGTTAATTTTGTCTTAAACTCTGGAGATACTACTGCCATGACAAGTCAAAATCATCCATCTATCATAGAGGTATAATATAATGTTATCCACAACACTCTTCTATGGCTGTGTAACTAAAAATTGCCTAGTTTATAGTTCAGTTAGCTTATTTAATATATTCATTGCCATGGCAGCAAAAAAACAAACAGCACCCCTACAGAGTTATTAGAACAAAACAAATTAGAAAGAAAGTAAGCTAATGCCATTGCAATGGTGGTCAATTTGGCATGACATCAAAAACAGTTATAAGCGGCATTTGATAGAATATATAGAAGAATTAGGATTAGCATGAAATATGTTCAAAAAATTTGGCATGACATCAATTTGTTTCTCACCTATGCATACATGGTCAAGAATAAAAGTTAGTTAATAGTCATATCACCACAAAGAGCTCACTAATTATATCATGCTGTTCAAGAATTTAATCTATTATAAACAGTGAGCAAACACAAAGCATTACTCTGCCATGTAAGTAAAATCAACATAGTAACTTTGTCTTTTCACATTAAAATCATATCAACTCATCACATTGAATACGATAGTGATCTAAGCACATGACTTTGTCTTTTCACATTAAAATCATAGGAACATCTCTAACAGCAGCACGACATCAAACCAAGGCTTGCATCATGTCAGTAGAACAAGATTTAATTGTGCAAACAATACAACTTATTAAAGATCAAGCCAACTAGATAAAATCGAAGACCAACGTCAAGCTCAAACTCCTACTATTAAGTTTTTTTTATTTCAAACAGTCCTTTAACAACCTTGCTTACCACCTTCTAACCACCTTTGATTGCTTTCAAAAAGACCATATTCTTTCCTTGACATGATGACACTAAATTCAATTTTTGACCAACAAAGCTTAGACCAAACACCCTTTTAGAGAGCATCCTCCCGCTTATGTGATCCTATTCATATCTCATTAGTGCTTCAAACAGTTTCATCATTTAACTTATCCTTTATTTCAACTCAATAAATTAAAAGGATGCATGAATCAAAATCACATGAAGTGTCAATTCATTTCTACTATCAATATCACATGAAGCTTAACAATCAATAGAAAATGTGTATCCATTCAGATGAATCGCTAACCCAATTGAACAAGCAGGATATAAAAGCACAACAAAAACTCCAAATTCAAGCATAAGCTCAAGCGCACTAATATCAACAAATTAGCCATTGAAATAGTAACATGTATAGAATCACAAGCAATTAAATCACTGACTTAGATACCCAAAAATTAAAGTTACTGACTTTGATATCATATATCCATATCAATGAAGTGTCAATTTATTTCTACTATGAAGAACACAACAAGCTTCACAATCAACTGAAAAATGGGTTGTGAATGGGTTGTGAATTCATTTCTAATTTCATGAAGCTTAACCCAAATGGAAAGGAGGCAATGAGCGTTTCCTCAATTTGCTTGGAAACGTAGAAATTGTGCCTCTTTCCTCAATTTGCCTCCTTTCAAAACCATCAAAATTGATGGAATGGAGATCAGAACACCAATCCTTCAATCCCCTATTCTGCTCCGAATCCAGGGTTGTCCTTCATCTCCCATTTCTCAGCTGCTATTTCTCACCATCTCTTTTACATTTCACTGTCATAACTTGGGTACAACAAAGTTGAAAACTTTGATGGTTTTGAATTTTCAGGGGATTTATAAACGGTATGTATGGCTTGGCATTTGAGAGGAATGGTGTTCCCATTGACCCCCACCTTAGATTATTCAGAGCACTACCTGGTAATTACAATTACTTTCTTGAACAGTCCTTTTTTTTTTATTTCCGACTTGCTAACACGTAAGAAATTCCCTAACAATGCAAAATTAGGGAGAAAGAAGAAGAAAAGAAATTAGGGAGAAAGAAGAAGAAAAGAAATGTGAACCTTACCTGAACGGAAGCTTGCTGGACGAAGGACGACGACCACCGGCGGACGGCGACTGCAAACGAAGAAGCAGAGGAACGGCGAAACAGAGGAACTGCAAAACCCTAAGCAAAGCAAAAGAAGATGAGAGAAGAAGAAGAATAAGAAGAAGAAGAAGAAGAAGAAGAAGAAGAAGAAGAAGAGGAGGAGGAGGAGGAAGACGCCGTACCTTTGAGCAGGAAGAAGAGAGAACCAGATTTTTTTAATGGAGTGTTACTGAAGCGTGGGTAGAGGGGAAAGTGAAAAAAAAACACTGAGCCGTGGGTGGATCGAGGGGGAAGTGAAAAAAATAGAGGCGGTTGTTAAAAACCGCCGTGAAAACCGCCGCAAATTAATACCGGCGGCGGTTTTAATAGAACCGTTGCAAAGTGTCTGACGCGAAATTCATATTTTCATGTAGTGATTTAGGACTTGTCAATATTAAATTTTAAAATTCAAAACCAACAGAATGTCACTAAACAAAAAGAATTTTATCCTTTTCTTTTCCTTTAGTATTAATTCATAGTTTATATTCTTGTAAACAATTTAAAGATTAAAATATTTGCACAGTTAATTTAAGGTACCATTCGTAGAATGAACGATGTAGGGTGCTAACACCTTCCCTACTCGTAATTGACTCCCGAACTGATTCTCTTTTTTAAGGACCAGACTTCTAAATAAAATGTTTTTCCAAAGTTTTCCATTTAAATAAATTTTGGTGGCGACTCCTCTCCTTTTTCGTGGCGTCCGGACGGGGGACGTTTGTGATAGTTGGCGACTTCACTGGAGACTTTAGAGAGTCAGGCTTAATATGGTTAGTTGCGCATTTCGGTATGTATTATTTTACCCCCTTCATTTTTTTATACACAATTTTTTCTTCTCTTTTCTATGGAGAATATATCTTTGTATATATCCTATTACTCAATATTTTTATTTATCATATACTTCACTTGTATATATGGTCTAATAATTATTTTGTACTTGTTGCAACATAAAGGACTATTATGTTTAGGGGTGAACACAAGTCGGGTTGGGTCGGATTTGACTAAACCCGTAACCCGAACCAATCAATATTTTACGGGTCGGGTCGAGTTGGGTTGGGTTCATGTGATTTTTTTAACAAACCCGAATCAAACCAACCCGATTTTTTCGGTTCGGGTCTATCGGGTCAGCATCCTAAGAAATTGTTGAAATCCAGATTTAAAAATCTAAACATGTTGAAATCAGTATAAAATATCACATTCACCAAATGCCCCAAGATTCTCGTCTGAATACTGATTCATAGAGTGGTTTTATTTCAATTAATAAAAAGTAAAACTCTTCAAAAACAACTTATAGAAATTTATTAGAAGAAAAGAAAGAAAAATAGCTTGAAGGTAGATTTTTTAACCCAACAAGAAATGGAAAGGGAGAGGGGTGAATGAATGAGTTAGAATGCCATGACGAAGGGATGATTCATCGGAGAAGGAGATCAAATCGTATGCACTCTCGTTATTTACTGCCAGCGCTAGTCACTGTCAGATAAAGTTCATGGTTTGTGAGAACAATTTTCATATCAACTAGCTAGAAGGAGATGTGGTTTAGAACAGATTGAAGCAATAACAGGTTTCCACGGGGAGGGACAGAGGTGGCCATGGAAGGAGAGATGGGAGGCGGCCGCGGAGCTTGCACGTACAATGACGGCGTAAGCAGCGGATTCACCGTCAATGATGGGAAACGATGGAGGAGAGGGGAGGCGGTGGAAGAGAGGGACGAAGACGGCGCTGCTCTTTCTCGACAGATGGAGGAGAGATGGAGGAGAGACAGTGACAGTGGAGGATAAACAACGACACTGTTGAGACTCGAGAGAGATGGGATGAGACCCTAATTTCCTTAAACCTAAAGACAACTAATTTTTTTTTAACAAAAAATTATAAATTCCTACATGAATGGGTCAGGTCTCGGGTATACGGGTTTGTAATTGCTAAACCCGTTATCCGAATCAAACTAGTTCAGGTTTGTTTGGGTCGGGTTAGGTTGGCCCGAAGATCAAAAAATCCGAACCAAATACATTGAGTTGGATCGGGTTCATCGAGTTGATCCGAACCTATAAACACCCCTTCCTGTTTATAATTATTAATTAAATTATATTTATGTTAGAAACAAGAATAAATAGATAATAAATGATAAAGATGTAAAAAACTATGATAAAAAGGATTTGAATCCTCTTATTTTTTTTCACTCATTTTTTCTCTCATATTATAAGAGAGAAATACACAAAAGTAAGTTTTAAGGAACTTTACATAATAAAATAAATTTATTTTTGTGTCTAATATGAAGAAAAAAAGAAAAAGAGAAGATCCAATAATGTGATCAATATTTTCCACCGGATAAAGTCACCTCACCCGTCTCGATGCAAGCCTAGAGAGCAAAAGCACAGATCCAATGGTTATATTTGAGTGATCCAACGCCTATTTTTAATATTATTTAACACAGATCCTACCACGTCATCGATGGGACAATTCTCTGATACATTGGGAGGAAGAAAATCCTCTCTAACTATAGGATCAACTCTCATTTTTTTTTTTCACAGGAGAGGCAGGAGGAAGGAGACTCTCTAACTAGATTTTGTATCATATAAATTCAGACTTGTATAAATTTTTTTTGAGTAAATCATAATTTTGGTTTCTGAAAATATGAGATGTTATCAATTTAATTTCTAGAAGCAATTAAATTATGAAAAAATCCGTTAATATTAATTTTATTAGTCAAGTTAATCCTTTAATGTTAATTTTGTTAGTCAAGTTGGTCCCTCCATGAGGTGATGATAGGGACTAACTTAACTAGCGGAATTAACATTGAGGGACTTTTTTATAATTTAACTGCTTTTAGGGACTGAATCAAAGCGCCTTACACTTTCAAGAACCAAAATGATGATTTACTCCTCTTTTTTTTATGTATTGATAGACTTATATGGGACAAATTTACTTGATTGTGATGTAGTGTAAATTAAGCAAGAATATTTTTCACTAAGATTCTGAGTGAGTTTGGTAAAACTAGCGGATAAGTTAGCTGATAGCGGATGCGCTGACAACGAATAGTGGATAAGTTAGTTGATAGCGGATAGCGGATAAGTTACTTATTGGTGTGGAAGTGTTTAATAGAACTAGCGATAAAACTAGCTGATAAATATAAAAGGACATGTGTCTATATCTTTTTATGTAAATGTTGAACGTCACTATTATATAAAAAATATTGATACATTATTATATATAAAAAAAATTATATAAATGGTAATCTTACCTATTTATAATACCTTATATTATCGTATAAAATTATATTATTATATATATGTTATATTATCAAATAAATGTTATACTAAAATAATACGTTGTATTTTATTATAATACGTTATAATAAAATATAGTAAAGATGTTTGAACATCAGAAAAGGGGACACCATACGATATCCCTTTGTTTTTGGATGTATTTTTGAGATTAGTGCATACCTAAGAAGATAAAAAGTAAGCGAAAGATAGTGATAAACACATACGGTATCACATACGGTGTCCAGATTTTGATATTCAAATAACACAACTGAATAAAATATTTATAAATTGAAGAGGGTAAAGGTGGAATTAAAATATTTATAATAAGTTATATTATTATATAATATTTTATTATAATTTAAAGATGGTGGAATTAAAATAAAATAATAACGGTAAAAGAGATAAAAAAATCAGACATTATTAACTATAAACTCAAACGATACTTGAAATAGAGTCCGAAAAGAATGTTATAAGCTCATAAAAGAACGTTAATCGCTAATTACAAATGCGCTTACCAAAGAGGGCTACTAATGCATCCGCTATAAGTAGGGGTGGTAATAAGTCAGGTCGCTCGTCAGGAGCCTATGACCTAGCATATTTAAGGCCTAGCCTGACCTAGCCTATTTAACAAAAATATCAGATCAAGGCTTTTAAAAAAGTCTAAATGGCTAAAGAGGTCAGACTATGGCTTTTATAAAAAGCCTATTATGTCTATCAGGCTGGCATATTTAACAAACATACACACACACACACACACACACACACACACACACACACACACATATATATATATATATATATATATATATAATATAATTTAATATATAATACTATAATATATTATTTATAATATTTATGACATTTGAAAGTAAAGGCCTATATATTGATCCATTTAAATGTAAAGGTTCACTTTCATACTTATTTGTGAAGGCCTAACGACCTATTTATTAGTATATGCCTATCAACCTCTTTATCCTTAGAGGCTTACAAGCTTATTTACAAGTGAAGGCCTATGACCTATTTATAAGTGAATGCATATTTAAAGGTCTTGTTGAAAAGTAGACTTTTAAATAGGCTTCCAGGCCAGACCAGACTTTGAAGTAGGTCACACCAGGCCTTAAAAATTGCTCTATATTAGACTAATAGGCCAAACTCAGGCCTTGAGATTGAAACATAGGTCAGGCTCAGGTCTGTCAGAGCCTAGCTTGGCCTAGCCTATTCTCAAACCTAGCTATAAGCTATCCGCTATAAGCTAGCAGATGAGACTTACCAAAGAGGCTCTATTCGTGATAGTCAAGATCTAATTCATTTTATTAATTTATTTTGGCCCAACATTAATTCAGACGAATTCGAATTTTGAAATTTTGATTTAATGTGTTATTGAATTGGATTTATCTCATGTTTTGGGTTGTCCAACTTAATCCTGTATTACATATTAATTTAAAATCATATTTTTTTTTATAATTATTTATAAATAATATTTGTTTGGCTAAAATATACTTTTGATCATTTATCTTTTGGTCGAAATTCATTTTGATTTTTTATCTCTCAAACATTATACAAATTCGTCGTTTTAGTCACTTCCGTTCCTGATGTCGTTAACCTATTTCCTACATTGATGTTAACATCTGATGTGGTTGGTTTAGGGACGTATTCGCCTTCAATCTCTTTTAAGTTTTCACCTTCAATCTCCTGCAAAGTTGAGAATCCATCTTTATTGTTGGGTTTATGGACGCATTCGTCTTATACTTATGCGAAAATGAAGACGAATCCATGGTGGTTGCCGAGGGATGAAGAACCCTAGTTTAGAAATTGGGGATGAAGGGGATCTTTTTGATTTAGTTGCTGATAATAACATCGTTTATAAAAGGATGACATAAAGGATGAATTTTTGTAACGTTTGAGAGATAAAAGACTAAAATGAATTTTTTTAAAGATAAATGACCAAAATGAATTTTGACCAAAAGATAAAGGATAAAAAATATATTTTAGTCTAATTTTTGTCTTAAATTAATAATTTTTTAATAATATAATATATGAGTTTAATTGTTATACATTATCTATGTAAAGTTTTTTACACTATTAACCAATCAGAAATCATGGTTTGAATGACTTATAAGTTACTTAGGATAACAGTCAATCATTTTTACTGATGTAACAATTTCTAATCAGTTGACAGTATAAAAAAATTTTACACTATCATTTCATAATATAGATTATAGTGATAATATTCGTTTGAAAATATATATTATAAAATATACATTAATTTTGATTGTTGACTTATATAATTTTATACTTTAGTTATTAATAATGTTTAAATTTCAATAATATATCTACATATTGAATCCGTTCAATTTTCCGCTACTCATTTTTATGCTATTTTTTTTATTCTTATATATGTAGAAAAAGCCTGATAGAAAAAAGAAAACTCACCTTATATATCAAATAGATTCTCGAGGAAAATTAATCACCGCTAATAATGATAATAGATATTTCACAATTATAACATGATATAAAAAAAAAATCAGATTTAAGTACAAGAAAATGACAATTAAAATATCCACAAAGTTAAATCAAACAAATTCCAACAGTAGTGCTGGAGCCATAGCGTCGCTGTCCTTTATTTAATTTAAATTATTGACTTTCTTTTTACGGGATAGGTTGAGGAGCTAATTGAAATGAAGCTGTTCAACAACCCCATTTTTTATCTGGTTCAGCCGTTCAGCAGCCCCACTATTATATTTATTTGTGTGCAGTAATTTAGTGTTTTTTTAAAACAAGCGAAACAGCTTAGTAGCTACTAAAATTGGGAATGTCAATTTAAATCAAATGTTGTTTTGTTTGTTGCCTTTCCAAAACCAAAATAATGTCCACCCCCAATTAACAAATTTTTTTTGGATGAACCCCCTACTTAACAATTAAATCCTTAAATTAAACCTCATTTAAAAATTTACATTGTTTTCCAGTAAAAAAAAACAACTAATATTAAACAATATTTAGGATATCAACACGTGGTTGCTTTGATTGGTAAGAAATTCAGATATCTCAACTAAGTGATCAGAGGTTCGAATTCTGACTCTTATGTATGGAGAAAACCTGGTTAAGAGGGGAGAACCCATCTTGTGTGTCCAACAGGTTTCCCGATGGAGATTAGTCACTGTTAATGATGATGGATATTTCATACATATATCATAATTATAAAAAAAATAACATTTAGCATTATTTAACCTAGGAAAACACAGTGAGATGCGATGTATCTGGCTCGACGCATAATCCCAGTTAAATTTTATTATGACCCTTTGTTTCAAAGATGAAACAAATCGCTCTATTTATCCAAGATGTATCCAAGCCGACCTAGGTAACCAACCAGATTCAATTTTTTTTTTTTTTTTTGACATTTCAACATTCATTCATCTTTTTGATAACCTCAACATTCATTCATCTAATGTTGTATGATATTCGTGATTTTTTATTGTTAAATTAAAGAGAGAGAGAGAGAGAGAGAGAGAGAGAGAGAGAGAGGCAGAGAGAAAATAAGAAGCAGAGGAAGCAGGGACATTGCAGAGAGAGGAGAATTTCATTGAGTCATAGTCCATTCCTACCAATCTGACCCAAAATAGTGGAGCTCCAAGCGAAGGAGCCCGCTTCCGCAGTTAAGACCCTATTCGCACGCTCTTTTCTTCAATTCCATTCCAACTCGTATCATACATAGCACAAAACACGAGAAGGAAAAAAAAACACACATATACTATTATAGTCTTTCTCTTCTGCCTACAACCACAGCTACACTACGCCAACAACAACCTCTTCAGCGCACTCTAATCTGCACTGACATTTTATTCTTTCTTCCTGTTGCTATATGTAGCTTACAACGTGGATATTGGGTGCATTAACTTTGTTACAATGAGATCTATTGGTGCTCTGTTATATACTTTTGACTTTTGAATCTCCTTGTTTCTCTTGTCAATTGGGTTTTCAACATTTTGGCACAATTTCATTTATGCAGCTAATGATCACAAATGTCAATGAATTGTAGGTGGTGTTAGTGTGTTACCCTTTTCATCTCAGCACATAATCTCATATTGAGGTTCATATTTGGTTATCATCACCATCATCATCTAAAATACCTTGTTCTTTTTTTCTTTGTACATTTTTTCTCAAGCCATTGCAAAAGTTAACCATGGTTATGGTTATTCTTCAAATAGAGAAGTAGAGACTGATATTAAGTGCTGAATCAATGTTTGGAATATTATTATTATATCAACTCTAATATTTATACAACTAGATTTGACACCCCAGTTGACATCTCTCACGTATACATACATCTATTTTACTTTGAAATACGAGATACCTCGGTATTTACTCACACTCACATCAATATACGGTGTGGGTGTCGTCTTATAAAAAACATTTTCCTCATTACAATGGCTGAGAGAAATGTGCCTCCCCTTAAGGTTGTTTCTAGAAAGTCATTGATCTTCTTCTTCACAATGACATCGATCTTGTTTCTTTTGTCTTGGTTCTTTGTTTTGCGTTCCACGGGTCGTCCTAGTTTCATTGACCATGATTTGTTGCCCAATTCAAAGTCTCAGTTGAAGAACCAAAATGTTGAATCCTCATTAGGGAACCGAGCAATCCTTGTGGATAGTGAAGATGTAGAAAAAGCGGGTGAGAGAAAAAAGCCCCATGAGAATGAAAAGTCTGAAACAAAATATGATGGGAAATGTATCAGAAATGATAAAGTTGTTCTGAAGGTTTTCATGTATGATTTGCCTTCTGAGTTCCATTTTGGACTCTTGGGTTGGAAAGCTAGTGGGAAGAGTGTTTGGCCTGATATAAGAACTAAAATACCTGGTTATCCTGGAGGTTTGAATTTGCAACATAGTATAGAGTTTTGGCTCACATTGGATCTTCTTGCTTCAGAAATTCTTCAAGCTTCCAAGGTTAGGACTGCAATCCGAGTTCGAAACTCCAGCGAAGCTGATATTATATTTGTACCATTCTTTTCGTCGCTGAGCTATAACCGATACTCGAAAACTAATCCACAAGAAAAGAAGAGCAGGAACAAGATACTACAAGAAAAGTTAGTGAAGTATCTGACAGCTCAAGAGGAATGGAAGAGATCAGGGGGAAAGGACCATTTGATTTTAGCTCACCATCCCAACAGTATGTTGGATGCAAGAGTGAAGTTGTGGCCTGCTACATTCATACTTTCAGACTTCGGGAGATATCCTCCAAACATAGCCAATTTTGAAAAGGATGTGATTGCACCTTATAAACATGTAATCAGTTCCTATGTCAATGATGCCTCCAACTTTGATAGCCGTCCAATATTGCTGTACTTTCAAGGAGCAATATATAGAAAAGATGTATGGTCTCTTTCTCTTTACTATATTGGTTTTTGTTGCTTAATTTAGCTTTTGAGAGAAGATAATTCAGCATTTACATCCTGAACTCTATTCAGTTAGAAAACAAACCTAAGTCTTTACTTTTTCTATTAGAATGAAACAATGTTTAAACTGGCATGGGAAGCCCTCCATAAGATTAATTGGTAATAGGATCCGCAGGATAGGAATTATAGATGAGTTATCTTTGATGACTTTGGATCCCTTCATGAGGGTCTGCTGCATTTCTACTGGTGCTCCCTTAAGGCTATTTAGGCATAATATATAGTATAAATGAAGCCAGTGAGATATGCTAAAGGGGAGTATTTCTGTGGTCCAACATTTCTGACATTTGGAAAGTTCCTGTTACTCTATTTGGTTGAACACAAAGTTCATTGTCAGGATGTTTTTGTTGCATGCTGTTTGTTTCTCCATGCTTTCAACATTTCTATTAACAATCATATTTTTGCTTAACTAAGTTTAGTACAGCAAGATGGACCTTTTCCTAAGAATGCTTTTCTTTCTTTGGGATTACTGGTGCCATATTAAGTGAATATTATGTATACATATGGTCTGATGCAATAACAATATGCAGAAAAGCTGATACCTTGTTTGAAAAGAAAAATGATGTTTCAGTCATCTAATTAATTGCATAATTTTATGCAAGAAAGTTTAAAAGAGCTATGTGAATTGTGATTTTATTGATATAACTAGAAAATCAATGTAGTTTGTCTCACCTCGATTTTGACTCTTACTGCAATGCATACTTGATGCTTATATCATTTGTTTTGATTAACAATATAAAGGAGATTTTCAGTGTTTATTTTCTAGGTAGCATCCCCTTTTAAGTTCTTCTATTTATATTTCTTTTTTTAGTTCATCCGGTGAGTTTTACCGACAGATATCTTGTTTCTCTGAGGCAACATTGGTTACATATTCAGCTTCTTTCTGACTGTGCTGAAGATAGTAGTAGCCCTTTTAACGATTTAGACTTATAAGCTATTTTTCTATCATGTTTACTTGGTGAATATTCCAAGAAAAGAATTGATTATATTTCATTCTTAATACACTTAGTTCTATTAAGATTTGACTTTTCAGTTTTCCCAAATATCCTCGTAGTTACTGCACAAATGAACCATTTCTGTTAGAAGGATTTTGATTTGTGTTTTAGGACATTCTGTGTTCATGCATGTTATTAATTACTAATCCCATAGCATGTCTATTGTGCTTAAAATGGTTTTAAATTGCGGTTGTAGTCGTGGTTGTGGTTGCATCCCCTGCGGTTGCAGACATATGTCATTGCGATGCGGATTGCGGCATGAAATTGTTTCTGGCTAAACTTTTGCTTTTTGAATCTATTACAGTCCTTTGCGACCTGATGCAGCTGCAATACAGTCTGATGTGGTCACATCACAATTTCGTTGTGCAACTTTTGTGTTATTTAAAACCATATCGCATTTGTGAGGTAATGTGGCTGCGGCGGTGACTGCAACTGCAATATTGTGGCCGCATCAAGTGATGCAGTCCGCAATTTAGAACCTTCTAGAGTATCGGGTGCAGATACGGTTCCTTAAATGAACTTCACATCAATTTAGGAAGCATATCTGTTGAAAAGAGTTCTATATTTTGCAAACTCACCTTTTGTTTCCTTTGATTCTTATGTATTTTGTATTTTGCTGTGAAAATCTGTGTTTAACTTGATTTTTCTTCTTCTCACAAACAGGGAGGTTATGCTCGCCAAGAGCTATTTTATCTTTTAAAAGATGAAAAGGATGTACATTTTTCATTTGGAAGTGTTCAGAAAGGTGGAGTTCAGAAAGCTACAGAAGGCATGCGTTCTTCGAAATTCTGCCTTAACATAGCTGGTGATACCCCTTCATCAAACCGCTTGTTTGATGCCATTGCCAGTCACTGTGTCCCTGTTATCATTAGTGATGAAATTGAGCTCCCATATGAGGATGTCCTTGACTACTCTGAGTTCTGCATATTTGTTCGTACGAGAGATGCTATCAAAGAAAAATATGTAATAGATTTTATCAGGAGTATTGGTAAAGATGAGTGGACCCGAATGTGGAACAAGTTGAAAGAAGTTGAACATTTCTTTGAGTTTCAATTCCCATCTAAGGAGGGTGATGCTGTCCAAATGATTTGGCAGGCTGTTGCACGTAAAGTTCCTGCTATGAGATTGAAACTAAACAGGTCTAGGAGGTTTTCTCGGTCTCCTACTAGTACAGATAAAGGCCTGAAGTCAATACCTGCCCCAAAAAATTTTTGGTGAGAAAGATAATTTGGTTGTTTGAAGCTGTGCACCTCATAGAGCCTGTGGATATGAAAAATGTCATACTGTTTTTTGCCTTTAGAAATACGAGAACATTTCTTCAATTTTGATACTGACATTGTAACGTTCTTTCCTTTCATAATGTTTTCTCACTTTTGATATTGATACTGACATTGTAATGTTCTTATCAGAAGATTCATGATAAGAAAAAATATTTAGGCTATCAGATTCCAGTTGTAGGAGGGGATATATATGAAGATTACTTTTGTATATAGTTTGTTCAATTGAACCTGTTTCTATAAGTGATTTTCACAAGACGAACTAGCAACATGTCACGTACACCACCTGATTCTGATTGTATTTTCAACTAGAATTGTTTTTATACTTGATGTGATGAAAGCAGTTTAGCCATTAGTTCTTACAGCATTTCTTTGAGTTGTATTGCTGTTATAAGGCAAATTGGTGTTAGCCGAACCTTCTGCTAATTCGCCTCCTATGATTCCCCTTGATCAATCGACTACGCTGAGAAAGGGATTCTGTCTCCTAGTTGTGGGTTCCTAAACTATTCCAAAAAGTGTTTAGTGTGAGAAGGTGAAAATAAGAAGTTAAGAACAAAGGAAATTTGTAGAAACGTAAAACTTATAAAGAAGTGCGTAAACAATAAGTTGTATTGATTGTATAGATGTGTCCAAAACTCGTATGTACAGCTTATATTTTTAAGCAAAATTGTAAGCTAAACTAAAACCACTTTCATTGGCCACTAAATCCTAAAATTCAGCATCGTGTACAAAATGGCTGAGTAAAATTACTAACTAACTCGGCTCACTGCTAATGGCTAACCATGTCCAACAACAACCCCTCCATTTCAGGCACGCTTTTGTGTTTATCCATTAGCAACCGCTTCTGCACATCATCCTCTATCTGCAAACAACATTATCTTGATATTTCAATTTGGCAACAGCACTTTTATCCATGATCCACTATTTTAGGAGCAAACGGTTCAAAGTGTCTAACTACTCAGAGATTGCTTATCTTCAATCATCCTTCATCTTCGGTTGTTATTATCACTTCAATATAACTTCCTAAGTCCAAATATAACAACTTAGCTTATTAATTAATTGGCCGATCTTTAATAATTCAATTCACCAATCGGCTGCCAATAGAGATTTTCGTTCGACTAACATCCGATTATTAAGTGTCTGCTAACAAACTTATTTGGTTACCCTTTTATCCAACGGCTACCAAATAATTAATTTTTGGAGATAACATTTGCCTCCTTGCCTCCTCTATTTGAAGTATTTAATGAAGATAGAGAGATGCAACTAACTTATCTCGAGCTCCACAAAACTAGTCATCACCCGATAAATGCACACACGCTCTTCCTTCCGTAACGGCTAGTTTCCCCTTTTTCCTTGATCCATCATAACGGCTTCTTGAACCTACTTATAAAAGCCAGTCGAACCTTTCTTTTAGCTGATTACGAATACTTTAACTCTCATCTTCAACCTCCAACATCTTTCCTTGCGAAGAAGCTTTTCTGTTACCACAATGTCTAGCTCAGATTCTTAGAATGACGAATATTCATATGGTGACGATGAGGGAACCAATACTTCATCATCTCCTACCCTATCCCTCGGCCACGATTCTTCCCCAGAATTTGAATTACCTCTGGTTGTCAATACTTCCACATTTCTCCGCACTCAAGGTCATTCGTTTGCTCTGAATCCATCCTCCTTGAATCATGGTGAGGGAAAACTCTTTCTTGATCATATTATTTATCCCAGTTTATTTGTACTTTCCATTGCTGCCGACAAGTTCACAATCAAGATATGTCCTTCTGACCTGAGCGCATGGCCTCGTAAAACTCAACCCTACTGTGATTGGCTCGCTCATGTTTCAGCAAGCAAAGGCAATGACTGGAAAGTATGGGGAATTTCTAACATTATCATGCCTTCTCAACAAGACATTCCCTTGGACCTGGCATTAATATTTAGCTTCATCAGTTTTTGGTCCACCTCAATCAACGACTTTATTTTCCCATTCGGCATGGCAAGCCCTACACTTCTGGATGTAGATGATATCACTAGTTTGCCTGTATATGGAGACGAGCTTCCTTCTCTTTATACTTCGGCTGATGCTGATTTGGGATTTAAATTCACTAGACAACGTTCCGGGTATTCTAGCTTCATTTTGACTCACGCGAAGACCAAGGGAAGTGCATCGGTTATCGAACACAAAGCTTTTCTGCTATACTAGCTATGTAAGTATTTCATCTGCACTAATTCGATTCAAGTTGTTGTTAAATACTCACAATACATTTATTGGCCCCGACAAACATTACCCAAGAGGGGGTGAATTGGGTGATCGTGTAATTAAAAACTTTTTGTGCAATCAAAATGCCTTTTTAAAACTTAGTCAGAGATAACAGAGGAATAAAATAAATTACAATGACGATAAATAAAATGACTGAATGTAAAGCGCTATAAATACATTGCTTTAAGATAAAGAGCGATAATAAACTGCTATGATAAAAGGATAGGGAAAGATAGAATATGCAGATTTATCTTGGTTCGGCTACCAAACACCCCAGTGGCCTACGTCCAGTCCCTAAGGTCAAACACCAAGGATTTTCACTCATTAACTAGCTTTTAAATCAGGTTCAGCTAGAAACTTTTACAGCGAAGAGCACCCTCCACACAAATAACGGGATATCACCTCCATTGTGTAAGAGCCGCAAAATAAACCCAAGAGATATCACCTTCCTTGTCAACCACAAGGAATATCACCTTGTCAATTTGAAAGTTGAATCCAAATATCCACCACAAGAGATATCACCTCTCTTGTAAACTTGGTCAAGAAATGCAGGGTTTGAGTCAAACGACTCTTACCATCATAATGCACTCTTAATGGTGCGGATATAAAAAAATTGAAAAGCACAATTACAATCTCAAATAAGAAGACAAGCACTCTTGATAGTGCATATAAAAATTACAACTTGAAGAACACAATGATAATCAAGATATTGAAAATAAAATGGCTCAAAAGTGAAAAGCTTTTTCAAATAAAAAAGAAAGGAGTAGCAGCAACTTTTGAGTTAATTTTTGTGCCTAAGAGAGGTTCAAAAGCTGCTGAAGAAGAGTTGTATTTATAGGGAAAACTAGGGTTGAAAAAAATTAATGCAAAATATGATTTTTCCCAAAATAACGTGCATCAATCGATTATGGCAAAGTCATAATCGATTATGACCTTTTCGACGTTCTTCCGGATGATTTCAAAAATACATAATCGATTAGGTCCACTCTTTCTATCTCTATTATACAAAGGCCTCTTTACTTTTGTGGATCGACTAAAAAAGAATGAAAATATGTTAGAATATATGGCTACTACTCAAGAGGGGGTGAATTGAGTGCCCAGGATTTTCGCCTACTTTCTTAAATTTCTTTAAGACTCAACCTAATTCAATTAACAATTTTGAAATTAAACAACACAAATTTGCAAGAAATAAAAGTAAGAGATAGAGAGAATCATAAACACGATTTATATTAGTTCAGCCACAATCTTAGTGACCTGCATCCAGTCCCCAAGAAGCCTTGGGTAATTTCCACTAACTTTGCTAAATGTTTATTACAAGATAGCAACTTCAAATTAAAGAGATATCACCCTTTACAGTGATTGAAATTGAATTATCTCCCTCAATATTCAATCCTTACCTTTCCAAGGATTCCCCAACTTAGAACAAATTTAGATTCCCACCAAATTCTCAAATATCTTCAAGGATGCCTCACCTTGATGATCTTCTTCCTCAAGGATACCTCACCTTGATGATCTTCTTTGAGATTGAAACTCACACTCTTACTAATGCAAAATCAATACAATTGAATCACTAATTTTCTAAGAACAAAAGTAATTGCTAAGTTCCAGTATGTTTGTGAAATTGGCAAAATAATAGTAAGTATTCAAAAGGTATTTTCGTGTTAAAACAATATCCAATTTATAGAAGAAATGGTTTAGAAAAGGAAGCCTTAGAATTTAAAATTTTGATTCTAAAATTCTTGAAGTAATCGATTACTTTCAAGAAGGTGATTGATTACTTTTATCAAGAACCTTCAAATGTCTTTAACAACCTTAAAGTAGTCGAACATTCAAGAAAATCACAAGTAGTCGATTACTTTTAGGAAGGAATCAATTACTTTACATTATAACAAAGTTCTTGCTTCTGGAAGAACAAAGTAGTCGATTACTTCATTGAAGTAGTCGATTACTTATCTTAAAAATTTATGAAAATGATTTTTAACTATTTCCAGAACTTTGTTATATTCTTTTTAAATCTTAAGGAATAATTTTCTAAACCTTGTTGTCAACTTGTACACAAACACATATTGAGCTTATACACTTTACATCTCAGAGACTATTACACAAATAACCTATTATCAACAACTTATTACAATGAGTTATCTAAAACACTTTTTGTATGTCTTCATCAAAACACATTAGGAGTTGTATCTACAACTTCAGTCTCCTCCTTTTTGATGATGACAACAGCTTTTGTTTAAATACTGTTTGTTGATCTTCATAACTCAAGGCCATTTTCTCCATGTTTTGGCAACTTATACATCTTAATAGTTGTTGACTATGTTTCAAAATGGGTTGAAGTAGTGACCACCTCTGAAAATGATGCCAAAGTGGTAACCAAATTCCTTCCAAAGAACATTTTTACTTGATTGGGTACCCCTAGAGCAATCATTATTGATAAAGGAACCCATTTTTGTAACCAATTGTTCTCAAAATTACTTGAATATATGGCATTTAACATAAAGTGGCCACCGCATATCATCCCTAAACTAATGGCCAAACTAAGTTGACCAACAGGGAAATCAAAAGGATCTTGGAGAAAATTGTAAATCCTACAAGAAAGGACCAGTCTGAGCATTTGGATGAAGCTCTCTACGCATATAGAAAAGCTTTCAAAACTACATTGGGGATGTCCCCGTATAGGTTAGTTTATGGAAAGTCATGCCATTTACCAATAAAGCTGCAACATAAGGCAGTCTGGGCAACTAAGAAGCTGAACTTGGATCTTCAGGGAGCTGGTACAACAAGGCTGTTACAATCGAATGAGCCAGAAGAGCATAGGCTATTCTCTCTTATGAGAATGCTGCAACTTATAATGAAAAAACAAAAGCATGGCATAACAAGAAAAATCATAAGAGAAGCTTCCAAGTAGGGGGAAAGTCTTATTTTTCAAATCAAGCCTGAAGTTGTTCCTAGGTAAATCAAAGTCAAGATGTTCAGGGCCTTTCAAGATTATGAAGGTCTACTTTCATGTGGATTTGTTGGATGAAGGAAGTGGCAGAGAATTCAAGGTGAATGACCAAAGAATTAAACACTACTTTGGTGAGCCTTTAGAAAGGATGAAGGTCACCACGAAAATGACTGATCCTCTATGATGCTCTAGGCCAAGTCAAGTTGAGGACTTGTTAAACCAAGCGCTATGGGGAGGCAGCCTAACAATAATTCACTTTTGCAGCTTAGCCCTTTTTCAAGAGAGCTGATTGCATTTGTGATATTTCAAAAAAAAAAAAAAAGTGAAAAAGAAAGGGAGGAAAGAAATCATTACAATGAGAGGATGTTGGATCATGGGGATTGCTTTAACAAAAACAAGGTGTGACATTATTGTTCAATGGGCTTAATTGGTGAGAAAAGGGGCCCAAAAAGCTGGTGCGGGTACAATTTTGGAAGATGTAAAAATTTTGAATTTTTGGAGTGAATTTTTGAAGTTTGAAATGAAGGGTTGGGACTTATTACCCAACGGTTAATAGCCACCTCCCATTATTACCCTCCCTTCTCTCTCCACCTTCTCGACCACACATGTAGCACCACCATCCCGCCCAATCCCATCATCTTTCCAGCATAGATAACCCCCCACCTCACCTAATTCCCCATTCTCATATGAAACCCCACTCAATCTCTCTTCTACCCAAAACCTTAAGTTTCCTTTTCCCCAAAACTCCATTCTCTTCAACCTTCAGTACCAATCATGACTCCTAAAAGAGGCTGTATGAAAAGTGTAGCCACAAAAAAGGCTCAGCCCACTTCGAGTGATGAAATGGAAGTCTATACCAAGTTCGTGGATGCTACGGCCATGAAGAATTACAATGATAAGTTGCTCAAAAGAGACCTTTTTGCTGAGAACGGGTTTGCCCTAACCTCTGAAACTCACTATGGACTGACAGAGGAGGTTGCTTAACTGATAAATCAACACCGGTGGAAGAAATTTGGTGCTCACCCAACGGGTTTCAGCCTAGCCCTAATAAGAGAGTTTTATGCTAATATTGGTCTCGCAACCCAGACATACTCTATGGTTCGTGGGACTAAGGTGTCCTTCTCTGCTGCATCATTGAATCTAAAGTGGGACCTGAAGGATGAGGAAGATGAGTATGAGCCTTTTTCTGAAGAAGGTTACTGATGTTCAATTAAACAAGATGATGAAGGAGTTTACAGTGAAGGGTACTGAATGGCTGGCTTAAACTGACATGCATATGAAGATTGCTATACCCAAGCTGCAACCCCATGCCAAGGTTTGGTACCACTTCCTAAGGCACAAAATCTCTCCCACTTCCCATATGGAAACCACTGAGAAGGAGAGATTGGTTCTGTTACACTGCATTATAAAGAGAAAGAAGATTAATGTTGGAGAGTTGATACAAAAAGAAATTGCAGCTTGTGCCATACGCAGCAAGGGGAAGCTGATTTTCCCTTGTCTGATCACTGAGCTCTGTTTAAAAAGTGGGATGGAGTTGTGCCAAGGAGAAAGACTTGAGAAGAACCAGGGGGCAATAGATGCTGCATCACTTTAGAGGTTCTACAAGGTTGCCAAGGCAGGACCCTCCAATGTGCCACAAGATCAGGCCTCTGGGTAGCCAGATCGCTCAGCAAGGCTGGAGTAAAAAGTTAACGCCTTTACTGAAATGTTGCAGCAACATAAGTTTTGGCATTTCTCGCTGGAATGTTTCAAGTGGCAGAGACCAGTAATTGAAGTGAACAATTTGCGAATGGTTTTTCCATTTCCTTAATTTCCTGTGGAAATTCTTCCCCTATACCAAAGCTATGTATGTCCTTTTCTTATTCTTGTCATGGTTCTTTTTACACATAGAGCACTCCATTCTTTTGTGACCATTCTTTCCACATTCATAGCAAATTATGGAAGATCTTTTCTCTTTGAGCATTTCTTCTTCTGCAGGAATCTTTTAAATTTCTTCATTAGCTACTTGTGGCTTTCTTCATCAAAATCTTCACTTTCACTTTCTTCTTCATCCGAAGAGCCTATAGATGATGCTTTTAGAGAAATACTCCTCTTTATATTGTTGGTTTCTTCATGCTCAAACAATATTGAAAGTTCCAATTCGTGTTCTTGAAGTTTCCCAAAAAGTATGGCCAAAGACATTGTTGCTAGATTCCTTGATTCCGCTATAGCTGTCATCTTTGGTTGCCATTGCCTACTTAAACATCTCAAGACTTTGTTAATAATATCTTCATTATTAAAACTTTTGCCAAATGCACTCAATTGATTAACAATATGTGTAAATTGTTTATGCATGTCACATATAGATTCACCTTGATGCATTCTGAACAATTCATATTCATGAGTTAGAGTGTTAACCCTAGCTCTTTTCACTTCATTAGTTCCCTTATAGGAAACTTGTAGAGTGTCCCAAAGCTCTTTTGCACTTGTGCAATTTGAGATCCTAAAGAAGTCATCAACCCTTAAAGCGGTTGTGAGTATTTTCTTTGCCTCAAGGTCTAATTGAACCTTTCTTTTCTCATCTTTGGTCCATAAGCTTCTTGGCTTATCTTTTTCTTAATTCACAGCCTCATGTTTAGGAATGAAAGGACCTTTTACAACGGTATCCCATAGATCTAAGTCTATGACTTCAATAAAGATTTTCATCCTAGCATTCCAATATGGATAGCCTTCACCATAAAAAATAGGAGGAGTAGTTATAGAAATATGTTTATGACCTTTTCCCAAGTTTAGTACAATTTTCACAAGAAATCTTAAAAGCTATTAAGCTTTTAACAAGACCCTAGCTCTAGATACCAATTGTTGGAATAATGGACAAACTTAAGAGGGAGTGAATTGAGTATTTAAAAAATTCTTAAAAAAACACTCCTTTTTGTATGGTGTTGAAAACAAACAAGGATATCAAATCTTTCTTGAAAATCAATTACACAAGATTTGCTAATATCACAATATTACAAATCATACACAAAATCACAAGAATAAAATATAAGACAATATAACATGCATGAAAGTAAAAGTGTAAGGTAAGAGAGATTTACACAATGGAATTTATACTAGTTTGATCACAACCTTAGTGACCTACATCCAGTCCCCAAGCAACGCTTGAGTGTTTCCACTATATGAAGAGTTTTGTACAACCTAGAGATTCCTCATTCTACATACAAAACTCAACATTTATGAGATACCTCACTCACAAACCTTCATGGGATACCTCACCCACAAATCTCTTTCCTTCAAGGAATACCTCAACCTTGAAATCTTCTTCTTTCTTCAAGTGATGCCTCACTCTTGAAACCTTCTTTGGATGCCTCACAAAAATACTTTGATCACCTTCAAGGATGCCTCACCTTGAATGTTGCAGCAATGTTGCTTGTAAAAGATAGTAACAAATACACTCTAAATTCTAGAGCAAAACAATATTATAAACGTAACTAGATTTCTCTCTCAAGTATGAAATTTGTAAAGCTCAAGTGTATATTTTCGCAGAGTGACAATAGTGTAAAACTTGTTAATTTTCGAGTCACAACTGTGCCAATTTATAAATAAAATGGTTTAGATAATGAAGCCTTTAAGTATAACATTCTGTGGCTGAAAATCTTGAAGTAATTGATTACTTTCAAGAAGGTAATCGATTACTCTTCTCAAGAAACTTCATTTTTCTTTAACAGACACAAAGCAATCGATTAATTTGCCTAATTAATCGATTACTTTGACCAAGTTCTGATAGGAATTCAAGATTCAAGAACACATACAAGTAATCGATTAGTTTAGCAAGTAGTCGATTACTTTGATCTAAAACAAAGTTCTAACTTTTGGAACCATAAAGTAGTCGATTACTTTATTTGAAAACATATTTTTCACTTATGAAAAAGTCCAGAACTTTGTCTTATCAACTTAGAATCTTGAATTAGTATATCTAAACAATTTTCACTTATTATACAAACACATATTAAGCTTAATTTCATACTTAGAGATATTTACACAATTATACTACTATCAGATATAAATTTTGTATTCAAGTCCCTTCAATGCATTTGGTAAGTCTTCATCAAAACCCATGGAGAGTTATATGAGCGACTTCAGAAGCTGATTCAGCACTCATCTCTGAGTCAGTGGACGAAATCTTGTTGGACGAAGGATGGATCCTTGCTATGCAATAAGAGCACAATCAGTTTGAACGTGGTGACGTCTCTGCCACAGGACAAGTCAGTCATTGGCACAAAGTGGGTATATAGAAACAAACTGGACGAAGATGGGAAAGTGGTAAGAAATAAAGTAAGGTTTGTTGCGCAAGGCTACTCACAAGAGGAAGGTATTGATTATACTGAAACCTTTACTCCAGTAGCTAGACTAGAAGTTATATGTATCTTAATTTTATATGTTGCATATCATAGTATCATGCTCTACCAAATGGATGTAAAAAGTGTTTTTCTTAATGGCTTTATTAATGAAGAAGTATATGTTATACAACCACCAGGTTTTGAAAATCAAACCCACCCTGAGCATGTATGCAAGCTCAAGAAAGCTTTGTGCGGACTCAAACAAGCTCCTAGAGCTTTGTATGAGGGACTCAGTTCATTCTTAATAGAGAATGGATTTTGTAGAGGAAAAGTTGACACAGCCCTCTTCAGGAAAACAATTAAAAAGGAATTTATTGTTGCTCAAATTTATTTAGATGATATTATATTTGGCGCAACTGATGATTCTCTGTGTGAAGAATTTTCTAAGTTGATGCAGAAAGAGTTCGAGATGAGCATGATGGGAGAACTCAAGCTCTTCGTTGGTCTTCAAGTAAAACAAACAATGGTTGGAGTGTATGATCATCATACGAAGTACATAGAGAAGCTCTTGAAAAGATTCAACACGGATGATTGCAAGCCAATGAATATTCCTACACATCCAACGTCCATACTGAGCAAGGATGATAAAGATAAAAAAGGTAGACCAAAAGGTATATAGAGGTGTGATTGGTCCCCTCTTATATCTGACCGCGTCCAGGCCTGATATCATGTTCAATGTTTGTCTTTATGCTCGTTTTCAGTCCGATCCTAGAGAGTCTCATCTCTCAGCAATTAAACTTATCTTTAGATATTTAAACAGTTCTACTAATCTAGGTTTATTGCATAAGAAATTTGATGAGTACAGATTAGTTGGATTATGTGATGCTGACTATGCTGGAGACCTCATAGAAAGAAAGATCACCAGTGGAGAATGTCACTTCATTGGAACCAATCTTGTCTCCTGGTCAAGCAAAAGACAAAGTACAATAGCCTTATCAACTGCTGAAGCTGAGTATATTTCTGCTGCAAGCTGTTGCTCGCAACTCCTTTAGATAAAGCATTAATAAGAAGATTACAACGTGTCTGTAAGAAATATACCTATCATGTGTGATAATATAGATACTATTAATTTGTCAAAGAATCCCATATTACATTTTCGTGCAAAGCATATAGAAATTAAACATCATTTCATTAGAGATTATGTTCAAAAAGGTGTTTTTGATATAAAATTTGTTGATACTGACCATCAATGGGTAGATATCTTTACAAAACCTTTAGCAAAAGATAGATTTACATTCATTCGTAAGCATCTCAATAAGCATTTCATTGATTCACTTTGCATCCAATACATGAGTCCAATGTGTAAGTCCAATATATCTTCTTATATGAATAAATACCTTTTGTGTCCATTGCATTCTGTTATAACTTGCATTTAATGGACTATATCTTTGTCTTGAAGGTAATTTAATTCACATTCCCTTAACTGAGTCAGTTTCTCATTCATGATTACAAATCACTTTTTACGGTTTTCAAAAACTGTATGTGTGTCAACTATTAAATGTGCACGTCGCTACAAAACTGCTTTTTTTTCTTTATTGGAAAAATAAATTAAAACCTCTCGTCTTCAAAGGTTTCATTTTTAAAGTTTTAACCTATAAGCAACCCTTCTTCTTCCAAACTTTTTTTTTCTCTGAAAACCCTTTTTGTGAAAACTTCCATCACCTTGATCCTTTCTTTGAAAAATGGCTGCAACTTGTTCATCAAAAGGAAAGGGCAAAACCCTAGATGTTGAGAATGTTGATATTCGTATGGAGTTCAAGTTCGACCTCAGCTTATTTGCTGAACATAGAGTTGACATCTCTTCCCACATCAGTAATGCTGGAATGGGAAAACTTTTTCAAAGGTTCTCCAATCATTTACCAAGCACTAATAAGAGAATTCTGGAAAGAGGCCCAAGTCTTTGCAACTGAAATCAAAGGCTATGTGGTGAATACGGAAGTCATTGTTTCAAAAGCAACCATTGCTGATGCTACTAGGAGTCCTCTGCCTAGAGGTGCTGTTGAGGATGAATGGGAAAAATATATGGCTGGTTTAGAGGTCATCAAAGAGTGTTTATTGAAGGACCTTCACGATAAACTCATTTCTATAAATATGACAAATAAAGCTAGAGTATTGCACTAGATTTTCAACAAGGCCATTCTTCACAAGGCTGGCTCTAAGGCAAGGATGGCAATTTGTACCTGTGCGTAGGGATCCCCGAGGGGATTGTTCCGAATGGGGCCCTGCGGGTGGGGAATTTTACCTTGCGGGGATAGGGATGGGGGAGAAAATCCCCCCGAAGGCACTTTGGGGATAGGGACGGGGAACATGCTCTGACCCATGGGGTCTTCGACCCCAAAAATATTACTAAAATATCCTTATAAATCTATATATATATATATATATATATATATATATATATATATATATATATATATATATATATATATTATAGATGCATTTTATTAATTTTAAATATATTATTTTATTAAATAAATAAAATATTCAAAAAAGATGTGTACTATTTAGGTTGAACTTGTTGCAATATCTTGGGGAGTGCTTTAACTTTAAATATTTATGATTTTTAATGTTTTTATATTTTATTGGATTTTAGTTAATTACCTGTTTTTTTGTATGAATTTTTTAGGGTCCCTGAACTCCCCATGGGGATCCATGGGGAATGGGAACAGGGGAGAAAAACTCCCCGTGGTAGGGGATGGGGGAAAAATGAGGGATGGGGACCGAGAGCGGGGGAGCACTCTCCGCCCCTACCTTGCCCCATTGCCATCCCTAGTCTAAGGACTTAGTGTCCAAAGTTCATCAATTCTACCTGGTTTCACTTGCTTCTGGATAAAAAGGTCAATTTGCATCATTTATTGTTTACAGTCTTCAAGGCAACTGTTCTAGAGCAAGGGAATAATACAACAATTCCCTTTGCTGCCATGTTGTCGAAGATCTTTGAGAAGAATGAGATATTCTCCATCTTCAATAGTATGAAGGAAGAAAAGATGAAACCATACATGGGAGGTCATGGGATTGAACGTCTCATGCAACCAGAGTTTGGGAAATAAAATCTAATGAAAATGAAGCCGAATTTTGTGGTCAAGAATAGAGAAGACAAGTCAAAAGAACAAGCACTTCAGATGCAAGCTTCTGGTGCTCAAGCAACTGTGAGTGAGACACAAATTCAACCATCTATGTGTCCATTGACAATTGGACAATCTACTGTATTGGCGAGTCCAACTGCTCGTGTTAATCAATCTGTTGTAGAGAAGGATGGTTCTTCCAACAGTAGAAGAGGAAGATCAAGATGATGATCAACCTATTGCCAAGGTGATCAAAGCTCAAAAACAACAACCTTCATCAGCTAAGGCATCAAGGCCAAGGTCAGTCACCAAAAAGCCAAGTTCTTCAAAGTCCAAGGACCTTGCATCCACTCCTAGAGGTAATGTTGAACACTTAGCTTCTAATGTTCAAGTTATTACACCTGTAGTTGACCAAATCGATGTGGTTCAAAGAGTTGTAGCTGATATTGTGCACTTTTTCGATGCTTTACCCCCTCACCAAATACTTCTTCACCCCTTCAACCTTTCACCTCCACCTCTATTCCCATCCAACTAAACACTACACCACCATCACCTTCTTCTGAACCTCTAGACTGGTTTACATCATGGGGAAACAAACCCTTCAGAACTATGGGAGCCCAATATCTACTACCTCTCTACCCAAAACAAGTCTATCCACATATTGATCCTACCCCTTCATAGAAATCCCAGCCTCAAACTGGGCTGACGTGAAAACAAAAGGCTGACGTGAAAAGAAAGTTCCCTGTCCTTTTTCACGAAACACTCACCTCCTACCCTCATAGAAAACCCCAAAGGACCCCTACCTTTACATGACTATGAGTATGAACCACCATCTCCTCCCCAACCTCTCAGATATATCCCTCATCATTATGAACCTTCTGGTGAGCCCCTTCCAAGCCAACACTATACCGCCCATGGACCTCTGCTGGTGCATCTTGAGAAGCAGAGTTTCCCACCTAGAAATATTTATCCAAATCTGATCAAGGATAAAGCCTTTCAATAGTGTAACATGAGCGTTGGATGCCATGTTATTCCCATTTAGGAAACAAAGACTGGATGGGTAACCTTGGAAGAGAAAAGGTCCAGGACCTTTGGACTTAAAAATTTCATTCTTGATTGGGACATCATGTTCATTCCTAAGGATCCTTGTGTGTTTGGACGATATGCTAATCAAATAGACTTGCTGCCTTATCATATGTACAAAGCTGAAGTAGAAATTTCTCAAGAAGCTAAGATTCAACACCATCTTCCCAAGCGTTGGTGGAAGACTTCAGCTAACACTGTTGTTGGAGTGGTTCCTTCAAGAGTTTGCCCAAGGATTTCGATGATGGATCTTAACAAGGATAAGAATGCAAGAAGCAAACAAACCAAGGTTTTTGAACCTTTTCCTTTTAAGTTCGATCCAAATATTTAGAGAACTCTTACAGACGATTATGTCGTTCTTGAAGCTATCCGCAAGGAAATTCCATGGTTTTGGCACGATGGAGATGCCCAAGCTGTGTTTGAAGCTCACCTCTGGGTTTTTCAAAGTCAAGCGTCTTCTTCTGGACTGAGTGGTGAAGAAAAGTTTGAAAGTCCAACTCTTCAAGGTCAATTCAGAATCACTGAACCTTTATCTATGATTATTGATGACTTTCTTGGAGCACCCATAAAGAGCACTACAATTAGCGATGTTTTTGAGCCTTGGTGGGAGACCCTAACGCTATGATGCCCTTTCAGCCTGATCAAGAACCATAACAAGAACAAGTTGGTGACTCTAAATAAAACGCATCTCAGCGTCCACGTTCTCAGCGTCATCCTTTATCGTTTGTTCTCCCTGCTGGTTTTCATCATCCAATGCCTTGAGCTCAGTGCCTGGAAGAGACAACATGGACGCAACTGCAGAAAACTCTAAGTTTGTCGTTCCCTCAGAACTGCAAGAGTTCGTCCATAAGTCTATAAAAGATGCTATCCAGGTTTCTCAAGAGGAGATGCTCGCCAAGATTGCTACCATGATGCAATCCTTTTTGAAAAAACAATAGCCACCCCTCCTCCTCCTCCCTCTTCTTAGTCTTTTCTTATCCTTCCTTGAAAATTTCTTTTACTTTTTGTTTGATGACTATGATGTTCTGTCTTCACCTTTTGTTGATGATGAATATGATTGAAAAAGTTCTGTCATTATATTATAATATATATATATATATATATATATATATATATATATATATATATATATATATATATATATATATATATGTTTATCCAAGTCTAATACCTAATGAGCATGTTTTTAATTAAAGCTTTTTCTTAGGGGTAGCCTTCTGTCTCTTTAGAAATTCTTTGCTGAATCAGATTTAATATGTGTTGCTATCATCCAAAAGGGGGAGATTATTGGAACCAAAGTGGTTATGGTCCATAACTCCTAAAATTTGATGTTAACAAAATGATTAAATTAGATGAACAAAGATTGCTTTTGGAATAACATGTTTGTTTAAAGTGTGCAAATATTATAAGTTCGAAGACTAAAAGTAGCTTGAGATCAAAAAGTCTATCGTAATTGTTAAACATACGATTAATGGATTCAGTCCTTTGGATTGTGATCTTCTTGGAACAAGAAAGCATGAGTCCAAAGACTCAAACCGCTTATCTTAAAGCTCTGTAACCGTCCAATCTACATAAAGTTTTTTATATCTTTATTAAACTATCTTTTGTATAAAGTGCGAAATAGTTCAAAATGTAATATTTAAATATCTCTTGTAAAAACTTTTGAACATAGTACCATTGAAAGAATAAGCGCCTATCTGGTCTTGAAACAAAGTCTGAATCAACGAAGCTGACTCTACTCAAGAAGGAAAGACAAAAGGCAATTATTGGATACAAAGAAGTGCTGCCAATACTACTTTCAGCTCTATCTGATAATCTACTCCGTTTTTCAGAAGCCTCACAAGTTAGCAGACTCAACGAGATAATCCATTTAATGCTTACTTAGAACGGCTCTTTGCCAACCGTTGAAATGGAAGATTGCTCAAGAATTGAAGCCTATAAATATTAAAGACTTTGAAGAATCAAGTACACCAATCATGAACACAGAAAACAAAAACTCTCAAGCAATCAAATACAAAAGCTTACAAGCGTTACTCTAATCTTAATATTTCATATCAACTCTCTGCGTAGCGTTTTACTTTCAGAGCTTTTTCTTAAGTTTTCATATCCTCGCACATAGTGAGTTAGTTAAAGTTGGAAATTTTCTTTTCAAACAAATCTCGGTTGAGGCTAGAGAGGCTTTTCTGGAAAATAAAACTTGTTTTTATCTGAAGAGGTTATAGAATACCTGTGCCTGAAGAGGTGTTGAATACTTGTATTTTCTAATAACTTTTTAAGTGGAAAAAGCCTTCTAGAGGGGACTAGATGTAGCTCTTGGGTTAAGAGTGAACCAGGATAATATCTTTGTGTTATCTTTTTCCCTTATCTCTGTCTTTAGTTTGCTTATAACTAACGCTTGGGTTTGAATTTGTTTTCTTAACATGTGCCTTTGTTGAAAACGTTTTAATGTGCGTCCATCGTTTTCAGTTTACCCTTTTGGCATCCGAAGCTTGTTGAGTTCAAAACACACTTAAGGGCAGTGTACCCTGTCACAGAATTAATATAGGTCGGAAGTCCAGATATCGTACCCAAGAGATTAATTTAGATAACTAAGTGATAAAACAAGTGCTGAAATAGGGAAATCCTTATGCTATTCAGACTAATCAAGAACTCAAAAGAAATAAACAATAATAAAGTAATAGTAAAAGATAATGAAAGAAGAATAAAAGAGAGTTTAGAAGTCAAGAGTAAAGAGCCTAGAGCTGTAGTTTCATTTCTGATTTCGATACCCCCCAAATCCTAACTCTATTCAATTTCGCAGTTGGTTTTTGAATATCAATCCCTCTACGAAAACTATTAATTGTTTGTCAAGCAATTAATATTCTTTTCCCCAAATGAACCCAATGGTTGTCAGGCAAAGAGTTTAAATGATTAGAAAGCATAAAGCACAAAGAGGTTGAATGATTGAAAGGAGTAAATCACGCTTTCTCAAATCTAGATATTAAACCCTGGTTATCCTATAGATCAACCAATTTAATTGGGCTTGATAGCCAAAATATCAATCAATTGATTAAGAGCATACAAAGAGTGCACAATCCTCGTATGGGATGAAGAATAACAGAATAACACTATTCAAATTGCAACCTTGAAACCAAATAGAATTGATTTAAAGCTAAGACAGAGCGAAAAAGGTTTCTACTAACACAATATCCACCACAACTCTAGTGGTGAATTTAGCTACTCATAGTAATCGAGAAAACCAAGTTCCACATTGGAAAACACATCCTGGATAATTGAAGAGGGAGACGTTGTCTCCAACTTAATTTCTAGGTGCTAAATTGTACTCTAGAAATCAAAACTATAAACTAAAAGACTAGAGCTAGAGAATAGTACTCAAAGAAATAAAGAGATGAAAGAATAATAAGATGTGCAAAAGATGTTTCTAAAGTGATACAAAGGGCCTCTATTTATAACAAAATTTGTGAGCTAGGCCTTGAATTAGGTCTTCTACACCGTTAGCATGGGCATGCCAATCAGGTGGCATAGGTGTGCTCTTCACTTAGCACGGTCGTTCTCTTCAGCATATCAGGCCGTGCTCAAATATGTCAGAACGTACCAACTTTGTAGAACATCATTGTAGTGCACGGGCCTCAGCACGGACGTGCTCTCTTGATGGCACGGGCGTGCTCTTTGTGATTGGGACTGTGCTAGCTTCTGTCAGATCTTCTGTCGGACCTTGCTTCTCTGAGTCAGCTCTTTCGTCAATGTGGCACGGGCGTGCTCTCGCATGGCATGGCCGTGTTAAGTCTCTAAAGGTCAGCTTTAAATATTTTGTAAGGCTTTGTTTGGATGGATGGATTTGGAAGGGTGACACGGGAGTGCTTTTGCATGGCACGGACGTGGTAGCCTCAGAACTTCAGTATTCTGCTCAATTAAGCTCTAAAACCTTCACTTTTCTTCAAAAGTCCGTCAAGCTGCCTCTGAACGTCAATTCTGTCAAAACTTAAGTAAAATGGTGAAATACAGTAATATTTATCTTAAAATGCATCGAAATTCGACCCAAATGCCTCCTATTAAATGCACAGAATTGAGATTCATCAAAGCTTATTTTAGCGTCCACGCTTTGTTTAAAAGGTTATCTGTTTGCGAAAAGATTTGTGAAAAATTAAGAAACACAATTCAACCCCCTTTCTTGTGTTTCAAATAGGTTCCTTCACAAGTGGGGCAAGTTTATCATACCTTGTATCCTAAAGGACATCAAGACTGACTAGGTGTTACTAGGGTAAAGGCACGCAGTCTTATCACGGATAATGTGGTCAGTCATCCCAAGGCAGGAGCTTCATACCAAGATGTTCATGAAATTGACGGGATCCAAATAATGATGCATATTGACCCGGACGATTACCAAGACATTCTTGCTGATGCCAGCCCTGGCGACAAGGTACTTGACTCAGTACTACTGAGTCCATATGACATGACCGAAGATAGCGAGGATACATATATCTCAAGTGATGGTGAGCAGAGAAAGTGACTTTAGTGATAGAGATTTCACATAGGTAATTTGTATATTTCTATATATTTTATTTCTATTACGTTTCTTTATTTGTTTAATATTCCATTGGACTAATTATGTTGTGCATTGAATAAGAAATAGTGGAGGTGCGAAGATGAATCACTTGTTTTGGTCTATAAAACCACAAGTTAGGATCCATGAAATGTATCTATCATTAATTGAATTATATATATATACACACACACACACACACACACACACACACACACACGTCATATCGTTTTTATGTTTTTTCTTGCAAACAGATGGCGGCTGATGACACTAGACGTGGTTGTGGTCTCCCAACCCGTGGTCTTGGTCGTGTTCTACCCACCCGTCGACACCATCCGACCAAGTCAGGGGGAGCTCTGGAGGCTCTATAGCCACACAGTCCGATCACGGTGTTGGCTCATCGATTGCAGATGTCTCATAGTCTACCATGGCGGTCACTTAGTTCACACCAGCCACACCAGTCACTTCAGAATCCTCCATTCAGAATAACGAGGGGGTAAGTCAAAGGTTCGGGGACGACAGATCCCACGGACATAAGGATATGGCTTCACCCATTTACAAAACATGAGTAAGTTATTTATTAATTCCGCTTGTTTTTCAATGTTTATATTATGGTTATTTCTTAATATTGGTTATTCATTCCATTATATCTTATTTGTCAACAACTTTGATCCTCTATAGAGGCATGGTAGGCAGATTGTTAGGTGTACCAGGGGCCAGTATACCAAACCTTGGGCCACATGGAAGAAAATCTCGGGAACCATCCAAGATCATTTGTTCACTCACGACTTCGTAGTAAGTTTTCATTTTCAATTGTAATTTAATTAAAGTTTAAAATTCCATTACATTTATCAAAATTGTTGCCTAATATTTTATATGTCGTGCAAGCATACTAAAGGTGATTACCTAAGCATGACAATGCCATCCGCCAGGCATTTGAGCAAAGAGGGTCTAACATTGTAAAAAAATGTTATGAATAAGATCTGGTACGACAAGGATAAGGGGAATGGCTCCGCCCTGATGTTTTGGAGAGTTTGCTTGGGTTTTGGGCCACAGATCAGGACTTCTAGAAGAGGAGTGCGATCAACAAGCAAAATCGAGCCACAGTTGTTAGAGCTCCTTTGTACACGGGTGGGTCTGTGTCAATTGCTGTTCATCATAAGAGGCTGGTAAATAAAACTCTATTTAAATTTATTGTTCATTCCTACTTCGCTTTTTTTTTTATTATTATTTAAAATGTTAACTGCTACTTTTATATATGCATATGACAAAGAAGTAAAGGCCCCCCACGACATGGGAAGTCATGGAGAGGACCAAGAAAACAAAATGTGGGTTAGGAATGCAGGCCAGATTGCTATAAGTTAGTTTAATCATGTGCTTTTTAATTTAATATATTTAATTGTAATTTATAATTTTCAATATTTAAACTTCCTAATGTTTGGCTTATAATGCAGGATAAGTTCGCACGCTGCCGAGATGAGGCCACTACTCAGTGGAAGGAGCCTTCTGCTGCCTCAGACAACACCTTTTTCTTGGAGGTGGTTGACGGAAAGAACAAGAAGGGCCTTGTGTATGGCTTGGGCCATATGGGGGATGAGTACGTGGCGTTGTCAACGAACGTACTCAATTCGACCTGGCCCTTCACCGGACGACTGAAAGATCATCGCTACCCTCAACGTTGAGGTTCTATAGAAGGATGACAGGATCCACAGCTTGAAGGATCGGCTTTCTATTCTGGAGAATGAGAGCTAGGAGCTGTACGAGCACCTAGGATTCCGACCCAGCAGTTCCCATTCCAGTCGTATCGATGATGTCGATGTTGATGCCCTCACTGATGGCGAGTGCGATGAGGAGTACGAGGGCTACATGATGGATGGTTCCCCCACCACCCATCCTTATTGGCTTGTATGTTGTGATTTTTTTTTTTTGCATTTTACATTGAATAATGTATTATTACATTATCGGAATTTTAGTAAATTATTGGATTTCTATTATTATTTATAAAATTTATTTCAATTTTACATAATTTAGTCTATTTCATATGACTTAATAGTAAACAATAAATCATCTTTTTATTAATGAAATTCTGTAAAAAAAAAAAAAAAAAAAAAAACATAAAGTTGGTCACCAAATTTGGTAACCAACACTTTAGCTACGGAAGTGTTTTCCGTCGCTAATAGCAACTGCGTATTTGGTTGCAAGCCTGTCATAAATATGGTCCCCAAAACATGACATGAGACCATATTTAACAACCAAACTGTATTAACATAGCAACGAAATGTATTGATTGCTAATAGTGACAAATGACTATTTTCGTCGCTAAACCCATTTCCAGCAAATTAAGGACTATATATTGGCGGTCACTAATTCCATCGCTAATATGTTTAATGACCGAATTTCTTTGGTTAGCAACCTAAATCATCGATCCCTAATTACCCAATTTCTTGTAGTGAAAGTATAACATCTATCAACGGTTGAAAACAATATTTTATTATGATTGCAAATTTGAGAACCTCACATTTCGTTACCGGAAAAGGAGGCAATGAAGAAAGGTATGGCCCATGGCACTTACACATCACAAGATAAATGATACAACACCCCACTATTACAGCCCTACACCTTTCATTTAATTTTCGTTGCTACTGGACTTTTCACTTTTTACTTTTGAGTTAAGTGATCACATGCTTTCTTTGTCCTAGAGTTTCACAGGACCCTGATTTTTTGCATGGCTACAATTTTTGCAGAAAAAATAGAGTCAAATAATGTAATTACTCCTTAGTGGGACTCTAGTACGTGTGCATTGATATGGAATTTTTCAAAAGAAATAGGCTTAATTACAAATTTAGTCCCTTAACTTTTTTAATGATGTAATTTTGATCCCTCAAAAATTTTAATTTCACTTTTCATCCCTCAACTTTTTCAGTTATGCGATTTTGATTCCTAAAAAAATTTAATTACACTTTTTATCCCTCAATTTTGTGAAATTGTGCAAAATTAATCCTTTTAGGGATCAAAACAAAGATTTTCATTACACAATTTAAAAAATTGAGGGATGAAAAGTGCAATTAAAATTTTTGAGGGACCAAAATCGCACAATTGAAAAAGTTAAGGAACGAAAAGTGCAATTAAAATTTTTGAGGAATCAAAATCCCACAATTGAAAAGGTTGAGGGATGAAAAGTGCAATTAAACCAAACATGAATTGTGTCATTCTTTTTATTCTTTAATTGGCCAGTTGTTTCATTCAACTAATTTCGTTTATTCAATTGATTTGATTTTAGGTTTTTTGTTTTTGTAAAAAAATCTGACAAGCCAATATTTATATGATAACTGAAAAGCTAGCTGATTGCATTTGAAGCTTTTGATAAAATTAGTAATTGAATTAGCTTATAAATTTGAAATGACATAAAATAACATGTTTATATGATTATTAAATAAATTCTTTTTAAATTCTAATTAAAGGTTTTTAATTAGAATATTAACTTTTAATTTTTTTTAAATATTTTTATTAGAAAATATAAATTAAATGATATGTTTAAATGATTTTTTATATAAATTTTATTTTATGAGGTAGGGGCTAAATAAATTAAGTCCGAATTTCGTTAAAATAATAAGGGTAAAAATGATAGATAAGTTAATATCTAAGCTATAAGGCATAAGCTAAATAAAATAGGCTACAAAAAAAGACTATAAATAAGCTAATGAAATAAGATTGTTTACCAAACATCTCTACTTTGATCAAACAAGCTTACAAGCGAGTCAAAAAAGTTATAAGCTAGCTTATTGGACTTGTCAAAAAGAACATGTATACTGGAATCTCTTGCTAATTTATTTGCAAAATTAATGTAATTTCTTGTGTATATAATGGTAGGTTATTTACTACTTGCTACTTCCCTAGAAATGATTTTCTTTATGAACTATGAACTATAAAAGGATAGAGATCCGGAGGATGTCTTATGTGACAACCCCTTCTAAGACATCACATGGTGACCCATTGCGGAAAATAAAATTTTAGTAAACTTGCTGGTTACTTTTGGAAAATAATATTTTCTAAGTATTTAGCTCATTTCAAAATTTAGTGATAAAATTTTTTCTTAACTTTGCAATACAACCTACGTAGTGAAACATACATTAGTATATGAATCAGATATTCCATACATACTAAGTCATTATCAGTTCATACATAAGGTTTTTATACAAACTGGCCATTCTCAAAAGTCATGGCCCTCATTAGCCAGAACGGACTGACGAAGTAGCTACCCAAAAAGAAAGGACTCATCCTACAGCTAGTCCCGCCTCTAACGTATCTGCGGCCTCCCGTACGGGGCCCGTGTAGTGGCATTATGTGCCCCTGGGTTGGTCACCCATACGCCACCATTCTTCCACGTGCTCAAACGTCATGGAATAGATCCTCGAATGCTCCAATGGCATCCCGAGACCCATCTATACTCAGATACAACATTTTCCACAAAAGAAGAACCAACCAGAAATATGCAAGGGTGAGATACCAATATATGGATTCAAGCACGATAACTACATGTGCGACACACCTACAGCATATAAGCATATATAATCATGACGCATAAGATTCTACTAAATAAACAAGTAGCTTATCATAGGATTTTATACCCGACAGTCACCGTCATTTATAAAAATGCATGACACTTCAACATTCAACGTCTAGGTCTTTACTTAATCTCTGGAGATCCCAACATCGTATAAATGAGATGATCAAACTCGATTGCCAAAAAGGGCACACCGTTGTAACCATAACACACTGTCCAACACAAGGCACAATGATCACCGTTTTATGGTTTTCATTGTCCACCAAGGCACAATGATACACTGTCTTGAATATCCTGATCACCAAGTTATCCAGAGTAAAACCATAAGCACGTCTGTCAATTAATGCATGTAAAACGTTTCATGTCTTGTCACTTTTATTTATGTTCTTTCTTTCCTTGTCGAAGCTCAAAGGCTCCTGATCATTCGTGATTTACAATGTTTTAAGATTTTTCATCATCAACACAGGACAAAATGTCCTAGTGTTCAATCACAAAGCCCTAGACAGATGCACCAGTCCTAGGTCCGTGGTGATAGAAAACAACATTCACCTTTAACAATGTTTATCACAATGTAGAGAGGACACAAAGTCCATAGGACACAAAGTCCACAACACCGTAACACGGATCTCATATCTACGTGCCATTATCACAAAACACTAGTATCCCGACGTCTCGTATACTAGGTTCACATTTCAATGTTTTCGTCATTTTCGTTCTGTGAAAGACAAAACCAAAACAAAATCTTTTCAACTTATCCAAGATCCCGGATTTAACACCGTTGAGAAAAACTTGTTTACAGAAAATCCTTTCCATTTGAAATTCATTTATAAACCGTCGAATTACCAATGAAACTTGTTTTCCTTTTAAAAGCCTTTTTCAAAACATCAGTTCTTGAAAGAAAGCATTTGAGACTAAATCGCCGTTTCAAACAAATACTATTATTTTTAAAATACCTTTCGTAAACCTTTTCGAAATTAACTATCGTTTAGCGTTTTCAAAACATTCTGAGTTAAAATTGACTTTTCCTCTTAAATTGATTTTCTCAATATAATAAATAACTTATTTTTTTGAAAACTAACTTTTTCTACTAAGTTTATATTTATCCTTAGGATATCTTTCGTACAACTTTTATCGTTGAAAATTTTCAAACGTTTCTCAATCAATATTTGATGTTCCTTACAAAGCTTTTGAAGGCTTTTATCTCATTTAATTAATTGAGCACTGACCATTGTCAGGCTTCTCAATCAACAATCAACATCAATAAAATTGACCTATCAACATTATAGCAGGTAATACAGTTTATAACATGCATTGAAACACTATAACACATAACTGCAGATAATCAATCAAAAACAGATAATTATCGACAGATAAAATAATAGCTAAAAATAAATTAAACAACCACCACGCAGTTCAAACCAATTTATACAGACCAAACACTGATAACACATAGTTATCGAGAAATCCCTCAGGCAATCTCCCCTTACCTCTTGAAGGTAAACCTCCGGATGAACGTCGTCCGATTAGTCCGCAAATCCTCCGATTACTCGTTCGAACACTCAACAACCACCTTCAATCAATCAATCCAAACTTTAACAATCACAAAAATACAATTCCTTGTCTCCTAAGAGCTAGGTTCGGCCATGGTGTTCCAAAATGGGTTAGAGATGTCTAAAAATTTATAACTCTTGGATGAATGATCCTTAGGCGCACATAATACTAAATCAAGTCTCTTTACCCTAAAACTTGAATCAAAACCCATGATTCTTCAAGGTATAGGGTTAGGCCATTATTGAGAAAATAGGCTAGAATTTGGTTTGATTTCCCAACCACTTGGATTAAAGAGGTGAAATTAAGTATCATTTAACAAAAATTGAAGCAAAACTCCTACTTTCCACAAGAAGTGGTTTCAGCCTCTACTTAGAAAATAGGCTAGGAATGTCTTTTGATCACAAGTTTTTGGATAGTGATAAAGGATGATAATACTAGATCATAGAAATTGATTTCACATTAAAAGAATTTTTCTATGATTTTCTAGAGATTTATGAAGTTTAATGTTAGAAGTTGAACAAAGTTGAATCATGGACTAAAAACAAGATTTAAGGGAAGAACATGAAACTCAAGGGATCAAAGGAAGTAATAATACCTCTTGGATGATGAACAAGAGCAAGAATCCAACACTTTTCTTCCCAAAATTTGCTAAGATTTCAACTTGAAAAAGGATGAAGGTTTGGAGAGAAAATGAAGCTTTGAGAAAACAAATGGTTGAATGGCCATGGAGGTGGCCTTATGCGTGAAATAGGGAGGGGACAAGAGTGTCCAAATTTGTTCACTTAAGGGGTAAAATGGTCTTTTCCTTTAGGGACGAAAATGAAATTAACATAAAAGGTTAGGGGCATTTTGGTCTTTTCTCAGTGTGAACGCGTTCAGATATTTTTCGTTTGTCATTATGACAGTGATGAGTCATGGCTTCCTAGGTGACTTGACCTGACGTGACTTCAAGTCTATCCATTAGCGGGTCCCGATAAATCAGTATTCAGTTTTGTTAATTACGCGATTTAAGATTTCGCCTGTATAACTTATATTAATTCACTTTTTAGTGCGAAAAACCAATTTTACCAAAGTTGTTGAAAATTCGATTCTCAGCCTAACTGTTTCATTCACGAGTCAAAATTAGGTCATCTGATCAATAAAATCTTACTATTAGTGAAAACGCAGATCGGGCCGTCTAAATTTTCAACTCAAAATTTAACCGTAATTCTCTACGATAATGTAGAGTATGAATATGATCTTGGATTATCCAAAATCATTTTCTAAAACTCAGATAAAATATAAACTCATTTATCTCACTTACCGATCCTAAAAAGCATGAAAAATGGGGGGTGTTACATCTTATTTTATGGTTAGATATGCTACTCATCTTAAATGTGGATTTATAATAGTATGTATAAATGAACTTCTAATAATTGACTATCAATAGGAATAAACCCCATTATTTTTTTAGTGAATATATATAAATGGATTCTATCCGTTGAGTAACTCTAATTGACACACGAGAAACAATTGTTTTGATGTTTAGTGTTCATTCCACTTCCCTATTATAAATTTCTTGTTGTAAATATTCATATATTAATGGATGACTATTGTCGCGACCGTCCTGTCCGGACGCCGCTAAAAAAAGATTAATTATAGGATTCAGAGGAGTCGCCACCAATTTTATTTTAATTAAGGAAAAAATGAAAAACCCTAAAAGGATGGTCTTAAACCAGAAATTAGGTTCAGGAGTCGATTACGAGTAGGGAAGGTATTAGCACCCAACACGTCCGTTAAAAAAACGGTTGCCTCTAACTAATTGTGTAAAATTATAATAACTTATGTTTTACCCCTAAAAGCGAAAGATTTATTATTTAATTAATTTGAGCTCTAAAATAAGGAAGAAGAATTAAAAAAAAAATTGTTTAGCTTGACAAGGATGGTCCTTGCTCCTACGTATCCCTCGGTGTGATAGGGAATTCAAAGCTACGTAGTTCTTGTAGAAAATGATTATGATTTGGTTGATTTTGATTTTATTTATTTAGTTTTTAAGAGATTATTTTTTAAGAAAAAAAAGGATTTGTGTTGATTTTATTTGTTTATTTATTATTTATTTCAAGACCAAGAGTTTTTTTTTTCTTTTCATTTTTAGGATTTCTGAGCTGTCGCAACTCATGCGTCCTTAAAATAGGAATAATTTAACTATCACTGCCAACCCAATCCATTTAAATAATTTTATTTTTTGAAAGTGAGGTTATTTGATTTATAATGTATTTTTCAGAGATTTCTAGGATTTCTGAGTTGTCTCAACTCATGCGTCCTAGGGAATGAAATAAATCTAGCTGTCAGAACTAATTAATCCCTAAATTTAATTTTTATTTTTATTGAGCTAATTCTTTACTTTAATTAGAAAATTAGATCAAATACCCAACCCACTAAGAGTCAAGAGCATGGCCCAGCAATTAAAACATATCCCAATTTTAAAAAAAAAAAAAAAATTCAGCACATACCAATAAAACAAAACCAGATAATCTCAGGCCCAAACTATAAAAATAAGAAAGGAAAAATAAATTAAATAAAATAAAAGTAAGACAAAAGAAAGGGACCCAACAGAGAAACAAGGAGCAGCGGGAGTCTCTGCTCCTTCGTCAACTCACGAGAGGCGGCCGCGAGAGAGGATGAAGACGGCGACGAACGGGAGGGTGTTCGGACTTGTGCAGCGATGCGGAAGCCGGCGCGTCTGAGACGGTGATGGTCCTGAACGAGTCGGACTGGTCTGCAACGGCGGGGAAGTGTTGTAACGGCGGAGGAGGCAGGACCGTGCGACGGCGAGGCTAAGCGCTCAGGGTGCTCTGCGGTGGTGAAGGACGGCGTGGTACGTCTGAGAAAGGAGCAGAGGTCGCGGTGGGCGCCGTCCCTGCAATGGCCGACTGATGCAGCAGCGGTGGCTTGGTGAGATGGTGACCGCGAGCTTGGAGTGCAGCTGGATGAAACAGGGATGACGGAGGATTTGGCGGGGAAGGTGAAGTGTGGTGGAGCAGGTGGTGGTGTATGGAGGTGATGCTGCTATAGGGGCTGACCTCAAAGGATAAACAATCTTGTTTGGGACCAGTTAAAAGAGAAGAAACAAAAATCAAAAACCATTGTAAAAGAGAGAGTGGTATCAAGAAGAAGATGGTCAACAAGACTTGGTCTTCACCCTCTGCCAAAAAATCCGTGCTCTCTCCAATTTTTCAATCTTCTTTATACTTAGTAATTAGGTTAAGAAAATTTATTGCACTATCAATCACAATCAAATTATCCAGATTAAGATTAATTATTCAAATCTTTATAATTATGGAGTTAATTTGTTTTAATCTCAATTAAATCAATCATTTAGATTAGAATCAATTTAATTGAAATCAGAATCAATCATCAAATTTTATTTGAAAACGTATCATTAGTGGATTTATTAATTTCATTTTAAAAACGGAAAAACTTATCTTACTAAATCAATTTGATGAGAATCATAACATTATTATTTCTTATTTATTTTTATTTTTGTTATCGTAATTATTGCTCATCCCTCTTTAGCCCAAGGCCCAGCGAACTTGCTTATGACTCTCTCTGATCCAAACTCGTATTGATTTTTTTTTTTAATCGGACAAAATTAGGTGTTCACAGCTGCCCTTCTTTACTTGTTTCTTACTAGATAAAAGACATAACCATAGTTTGCATTTTATCTTTGTAAGTGACGGGTAAAGACAAGAATTCCAATTTTGTTAGAGGACATTGGGTGCAGGCACCAGGAGATGCGATGGGATGAGGACCAGAAACTTAAAGACAATGGGTACGGGGACCCGAAAACTTAAATGGGTACGGGGACCCAAAAAACCAATGGGTACGGGGCCCCGAAACTTAAAGATGATGGGTACGGGGACCCTAAAAATGCAATGGGTGCGGGGACCCGGGAAAGGCGATGGGCACGGGGACCCGAAACTTAAAGATGATGGGTACAGGGACCCTGAAAATGCAATGGGTGCGGGGACCCGACAATGCGATGGGTACGGGGACCCGAAACTTAAAGATGATGGGTAGGGGACCCTGAAAATGCAATGGATGCGGGACCCGGCAATGCGATGGGTACGGGGACCCGAAACTTAAAGATGGTGGGTACGGGGACCCTGAAAATGCAATGGGTGTGGGGACCCTGGAAAGGCGATGGGTACGGGGACCCGAAAAATGCAATGGGTGCGGGGACCCGAAACTTAAAGATGATTGGTATGGGGACCCTGAAAATGCAATGGGTGTGGGGACCCGGCAATGCGATGGGTACGGGGACCCAAAACTTAAAGATGATGGGTACGGGGACCCTGAAAATGCAATGGGTGCGGGGACCCGGCAATGCGATGGGTACGGGGACCCTGAAAATGCAGCAAGGTGTTTAGGCTTTATGCCAACTAAAGCTATTAGAAACACAGATTATGGGCCATGTGCCCGTTAAAACTGAACAAAAACAAAGCAAAGCTTTAGAGGCCTTGTGCCTACTAAAGCTAACAAAGATGCAGCTTATGGGCCTTGTGCCCGTCAAAGCTGGAAAAAAAATGAAGCTTAAGAGGCCTTGTGCCTGCTAAAGCTTAAAAAATGTAGCCTATGGGCCTTGTGCCCGTTAAAGCTTACCAAAATGAAGCTTAAGAGGCCTTGTGCCTACTAAAGCTTAATAAAGATGTAGCTTATGGGCCTTGTGCCCGTCAAAGCTGGAAAAAAAATGAAGCTTAGGAGGCCTTGTGCCTGCTAAAGCTTAAAAAGATGTAGCTTATGGGCCTTGTGCCTGTTAAAGCCTACCAAAATGAAGTTTAAGAGGCCTTGTGCCTACTAAAGCTTAATAAAGATGTAGCTTATGGGCCTTGTGCCCGGTAAAGCTAAACAAAACAGAGCGATGGCTCACGGGGCCCTATGCCCGCTAAAGGTAAAGAATGTGATGCAATGATGCAAGGGATGCTTTCAATAATTGATGAAAATCCTGATATATATATATATATATATATATATTTGAGCCATTCTTTGGTCTGTGGCAGCCAAATTTGAGGATGAACTAGAATGGGTCGATTGGTTTGATTTGTAGTTCGCTTGCTTGACTGATTTTTTGCTTCTTGCTAGAGATACGTTTCTTTCATGATGATTATGGATGAAAGTTCCCTTGATCAAGAGACCCCTATGCTCCGATGATTTTAGATGTTTTCAAAAGGGATAATGGGGTGGAGGTCACATTTCTTCAAGCAATATACCTGAGGATGATCATTGCTAGTCTCGCCTGCGGATGATCTTGGACACCATCTTAATCAGTTTTCAAGAATATCACTTGCCCCAGTCTTCATGTATTGGGGGCATTTCATGACATAACCTAAAGTGCCCCAGTTTGTCAGCTTCAGGAGACTTCCTTAAACCTTATTTGACCCTAACCTTTGCATAGGTCACTCTTTTTGAGTTTTCAACCTATCAGGCCGCTCTAACTTTTGCCTAGACTGCCTTTTTAGGTTTCAGCCTAGCGAGCCATTTTTTTTTTTGCTTTTTTTTTCTTTTTCTTTTTCTCATTTTCTCAGAAGGTGGTTATTGGATAAGAAAAGCCATGTGTTGGACACCCACACTAGTCATTGTAAAGAGTATCACTTGAAAAGCTGTGATTCTTCCCTACCTTTTGATAAATGTTTCAAGCCTCGAAGTTATTGTGTTGTTTGTCTTGTACCCTATGCATTGTTGGTATAATAATATCGCCTCCCATTACCATCTTGCTCTCCTTCCTATATCAATCCAACATGCATTTTACATGATAAGCATATATTGAAATGTGAAACTTTTTTTTAAAAAAAAAAAAAAAAAAGAAAGCATTTTGAAATCATCTTGACAAAGCCTGAGGGGTCAAGGGAAGCCTAATGTTTTCTCGACTAATGAAAAGAAATAATCGGGTAAACCGTTCGTGCGAATAATCACTACAAGGAGACGCATTTGTCTTAAAGCTCATCCAATCCATGCACTCAAAGCACCTACCCTGCAAGCACAGAGCTCGTTCTAGTTCATCCCTGAGACTGATTGTGACCAGTACGAGGCAAATGGTGGTTCGCCAAATAGCAGAGCTTTAAGCGAGCAAATACTAAAACTACCTCATGCATCATGCATCACATGCATATGCAAAATCAACATCATTATTGGAATTAGATTTTCGGGTCCCCGTACCCATCGCATTTAAGGGTCCCCATACCCATTTAAGTTTTTGGGTCCCCGTACCCATCACATTTAAGGGTCCCCATACCCGTTTAAGTTTAAGGATCCCCGTACCCATTTAAGTTTTCAGGTACCCGTACCCATTGCATTTTAGGGTCCCCATACCCATCGCATTTGAGAGTCCCCGTACCCATTTAAGTTTTCGATTCCCTGTACCCATCGCATTTATGGGTCCCCGTACCCGATTAAGTTTAAGTGTCCCCGTACCCATTTAAGTTTTCAGGTCCCCATACCCATTGCATTTTAGGGTCCCCGTACCCATCGCATTTAAGGGTCCCTGTACCCGTTTAAGTTTAAGGGTCCCGGTACCCATTTAAGTTTTCGGGTCCCCATACCCATCGCATTTAAGGGTCCCCGTACCCATTTAAGTTTTCGGGTCCCCATACCCATTTAAGTGTTCGGGTCCCCGTACCCATCGCATTTAAGGGTCCCCGTACCAGTTTAAGTTTAAGGGTCCCCGTACCCATTTAAGTTTTCGGGTCCCCGTACCCATTGCATTTTAGGATTCCTGTACCCATCGCATTTAAGGGTCCCCGTACCCATTGCATTTTAGGGTCCCCGTACCCATCGCATTTAAGGGTTCCCGTACCCATTTAAGTTTTCGGGTCCCTGTACCCATCATTTAAGGGTCCGCGTACCCATTTAAGTTTTTGGGTCCCTGTACCCATGGCATTTAATGGTCCTCGTACCCATTTAAGTTTTCGGGTCGCCGTACCCACATCCTTCCGGGTCCCCATGCCCATTGTTTAAGTGTTCGGGTCCCCGTACCCATTGTCTTTAAGTTTCTGGTCCCTATCCCATCGCATCTCCTGGTGCCTGGACCCGATGCCCTCAAAATAAAATTGGAGTTCTTGTGTTTACTCGTCACTTACGAAGATAAAATGCAAACTATGGCTATGTCTTTTGTCTAGTAAGAAACAAGTAAAAAGGGGCAGCTGTGAACACCTAATTTTGTCCGGTTAAAAAATAAAAATAAAATAAAAAAATAAAAAAAATCAATACGAGTTTGGATCAGAGAAAGTCATAAGCAAGTCCACTGGGCCTTGAGCTAAAAATGAATGAGCAATAATTACAATAACAAAAATAAAAATAATTAATATATAATGTTATTTGCTCAAATTGATAAGATTTCAAAAAAATGATCCTCATAAAATTGATTCGTTTTCCTTTTTAATTTGAATTAAAATCTGAAATGAAATTAATCCCATAAATTCATTAATGGTAGATTTTCAAATAAAAATGGATGCATTCAATTGACTTGATTTCTAATCTACATAATTGATTTAATTGAGTTCAATTAGAAAGATTTGAATGATAAAATAGAAAGGGATTTGATTGATTGATAATGCAGAGCCTTCAAGTACATTTGTAGGACCAGATGGGGACCAGGCATCGGGTCCAGGCACCAGAAGATGCGATGGGATGGGGACCAGAAACTTAAAGACAATGGGTACGGGGACCCGAACACTTAAACAATGGGCACGAGGACCCGGAAAGAAGTGGGTACGGCGACCCGAAAACTTAAATGGGTATGGGGACCCTTAAATGCAATGGGTATGGGGACTCGAAAACTTAAATGGGTACGGGGACCCTTAAATGATGGGTACAGGGACCCGAAAACTTAAATGGGTACGGGGACCCTTAAATGCGATGGGTAAGGGGACCCTAAAATGCGATGGGTACGAGACCCTTAAATGCGATGGGTACGGGGACCCTAAAATGCATTGGGTACGAGGACCCGAAAACTTAAATGAGTACGGGGACCCTTAAACTTAAACAGGTATGGGGACCCTTAAATACGATGGGTACGGGGACCCGAAAACTTAAACGGGTACGGGGACCTATAAACTTAAATGGGTACGGGACCCTTAAATGCGATGGGTATGGGGACCTGAAAACTTAAATGGGTACGGGGACCCTTAAACTTAAACGGGTACGGGGATCCTTAAATGCGATGGGTACGGGGACCCTAAAATGTAATGGGTACGGGGAACTGAAAACTTAAATGGGTACGAGGACCCTTAAACTTAAACGGGTACGGGGACCCTTAAATGCGATGGGTACGGGGACCCGAAAACTTAAGTGGGTACGGGGACCCTCAAATGCGATGAGTACGGGGACCCTAAAATGCAATGGGTACGGGGACCCGAAAACTTAAATAGGTACGGAGACCCTTAAACTTAAACGGGTACGGGGACCCTTAAATGTGATGGGTACGGGGACCCGAAAACTTAAATAGGTATAGGGACCCTTAAATGCGATGGGTACGGGGACCCGAAAATCTAAATGCAATAATGATGTTGATTTTGCGTTTGCATGTGATGCATGATGCATGAGGTAGTTTTAGTATATGCTCGCTTAAAGCTCTGCTATCTGGCGAACCACCATTTGCCTCGTATTGGTCACAATCAGTCTCAGGGATGAACTAGAACGAGCTCTGTGCTTGCAGGGTAGGTGCTTTGAGTGCATGGATTGGATGAGCTTTGAGACAAATGTGTCTCCTTGTAGTGATTATTCCCACGAACGGTTTACCCGTTCTTTTCATTAGTCGAGAAAACATTAGGCTTCCCTTGACCCCTCAGGCTTTGTCAAGATGATTTCAAAATGCTTTCTTTTTAAAAAAAAAAAAGTTTCACATTTCAGTATATGCTTATCATGTAAAATGCATGTTGGATTGATATAGGAAGGAGAGCAAGATGGTAATGGGAGGCGATATTATTATACCAACAATGCATAGGGTACAAGACAAACAACACAATAACTTCGAGGCTTGAAACATTTATCAAAAGGTAGGGAAGAATCACAGCTTTTCAAGTGATACTCTTTATAATGACTAGTGTGGGTGTCCAACACATGGCTTTTCTTATCCAATAACCACCTTCTGAGAACCTGGCTTGCCCCAGTCATGAATATCCCACGGTTTACCCTCAATAGATTTGCCCTAGTTTATTAGTTTGATGAGATCTTTCGCCTTTTTTTTTTAAACCCTAACTTTTGCGTAGGTCACTCATCTTGAGTTTTCAATCTACCGGGTTTTTTTATCAATTCTTTTTTGTAGGTTGCTTTAACTTTTGCCTAGACTGCCTTTTAAGATTTTCAGTCTAGCGAGCCTTTTCCTTTTTTCTTTTTCTTTTTCTTCTTTTCTAGGCGAAATATCTCTTACAGCATCTGAATTCACAGGCAGTGGCAAATCCTCTCCATCCATGTTCGTAAGAATCAGGGCTCCTCCGGAGAAGGCTTTTTTCACGACATAGGGCCCTTCGTAGTTTGGAGCCTACTTTCCACGAGGATCTTTTTGGATAGGTAGGATCTTTTTTAGTACCAAATCTCCTTCTTGAAATTGTCGAGGGCGCACCTTTTTCCCATAGGTTCTCATCATCCTTTTCTGGTAAAGTTGACCATGACATAAGGCAGTTAATCTCTTTCCTTCAATGAGGTTCAACTGATCGAATCGTGATTGGACCCATTCAACTTTTTCTAGTTCTGCCTCGATTAAAATTCTTAATGAGGGAATTTCCACCTCAATCGGGAGTACTGCTTCCATCCCATAAACCAAAGAGTACGGAGTTGCCCCAGTTGAAGTACGGATAGAAGTAAGATAACCATGCAAAGCAAAGGGGAGCATCTCGTGCCAATCTTTATAAGTTACTACCATCTTTTGAATTATTTTCTTGATATTCTTATTGGCTGCTTCTACCGCTCCATTCATTTTTGGACGATATGGTGAAGATTTATGATGTTGAATTTTGAAACTCCCACACATCTCCTTCATCATCTTATTGTTCAAATTAGTACCATTATCAGTGATGATCTTGCTTGGCAACCCATAACGACATAGCAACTCTTTTTTAACAAATTTAATCACCACATTCTTTGTCACCCTCGCGTAAGAAGCAGCTTCAACCCACTTTGTGAAGTAATCAATTGCAACCACGATGAAACGATTTCCGTTCGAGGCTTTTGGTTCTATTGGTCCTATGACGTCCATTCCCCACATTGAAAAGGGCCAAGGTGCTGTTAGAACATTCAAAGGCGTAGGTGGCGCATGGACCTTGTCAGCATATATATGGCATTTATGGCATTTCCTCACATGGTTAAAACAATCAGCCTCCATTGTCAACCAATAATCACCGGCCCTCAAGATTTTTCTTGCCATTGCATGACCATTCGCATGAGTCCCGAAGGATCCTTCATGCACATCCTTGATTACCTGTTCTGCCTCTGTTGCCTCAACACATCTTAGAAGTACCATATCATGGTTTCTTTTGTAAAGTACCTCTCCGTCTAAGAAGAAACTCATTGCGAGTCTTCTCAGAGTTCTTTTATCGTTTTCCGAAGCACCTGAGGGATATTCTCGGTTTTTGAGAAAGAATTTAATGTCATGAAACCAAGGTTTCTCATTAGGTTCTTTTTCTACTGCAAGGCAATATGCAGAATGGTCACGACTTTCCATTTTAATGAGTGGCAAGTCTTTCCCATCACTCACTTTGAACATTGATGACAAAGTAGAAAGCGCATCGGCTAATTGATTATCCTCCCGAGGTATATGATGAAAGGTGACTTCTTCAAGTTGTTCGACCAAACCTTTGATGTATTCAACATACGGAATCAATTTGGCATCTCGAGACTCCCACTCCCCACTTAATTGATGAATGACCAGGGCAGAGTCCCCGTATACCTCCAGAATTTTTACTTTGGATTCCACCGCTGCTTGAATCCCTATGGTACAAGCTTCATATTCAGCTATATTATTGGTACAGCTGAAATAAAGTCTAGCTGTAATTGGAATGAAATTGTTTTCTGGAGAGACCAGGTTGATTAGCTAGATAATCCGCAAGAGCACTTCCTTTCACTGCCTTTTGAGTGATGTAGACAATGTCATATTCTGACAGCAAGACTTGCCAGCGGGCGATCCTTCCGGTGAGAGCAGGCTTATCAAATATATACTTGATTGGGTCCATTTTTGAAACCAACCAAGTAGTATAACAGAACATATACTGTCTTAAGCCACGGGTTGCCTAAGCCAAAGCACAACACGTCCGTTCCAGCAGCGAGTATTTGGCTTCACAACTGGTGAACTTCTTACTCAGATAGTATATGACATGTTCCTTCCTCCCCGTTTCATCATGTTGCCCTAACACGCAACCCATAGATTCATCTAGCACGGTCAGATACATAATGAGGGGTCTTCCGGGAACTGGGGGGACTAGAATCGGAGGTTCCAACAAGTATTGCTTAATCCTTTCAAATGCCCATTGACAATCTTCATTCCACTTCACAGCTTGATTCTTGCGTAACAACTTAAAGATTGGTTCACATGTCGCGGTTAATTGGGAGATGAATCTGGCAATGTAATTCAATCTCCCCAAAAACCTGCGAACTTCTTTCTTTGTTCGAGGAGCCGGCATATCAAGGATTGCTCGAACTTTATCGAGGTCGACTTCTATTCCCTTTTGGCTGACCACAAAACCCAAAAGCTTGCCGGATTTCACCCTAAAAGCACATTTTGCAGGATTCAACCTGAGCTTAAACTTTCTCAATCGTTCGAAGAGTTTTTGCAGGTTGTAAATATGGTCTTCTCCAGATTTGGACTTGGCAATCATGTCATCCACATATACTTCTATCTCTTTATGCATCATGTCATGGAACAAGGTCACCATAGCCCTCTGATATGTTGCCCCTGCATTCTTCAAACCAAAGGGCATAACTTTGTAGCAAAAAGTTCCCCATAAGGTGATGAATGTAGTTTTTGTCCATATCTCCAGGAGCCATTTTGATCTGATTATATCCTGAAAAACCATCCATGAAGGAAAATAGTGCATGATGGGCAGTGTTATCAACCAGAACATCAATGTGAGGTAGAGGAAAATCATCCTTCGGGCTAGCTCTATTCAGATCACGATAATCGACACACATCCGGACTTTTCCATCTTTCTTCGGGACTGGGACAATATTAGCAACCCACTGAGGGTACTTCGCAACTGCTAGGAAACCTGCGTCCAATTGCCTTTTGACCTCTTCCTTGATTTTTAAGGACATCTCTGCTTTCATTCTTCGTAACTTTTGCTTGATTGGAGGACATTCGGGCTTCAATGGTAACTTGTGCTCTACTATACTAGGGTCTAGTCCCGGCATATCTTAGTATGACCACACGAAAACATCCTTGTAATTAAATAACAATTTGACCAACCTGTTCTGATCATTTTCCTCCAGGGAGGTCCCAATCTTGATTTCCTTTTTTATCATCCTCAGTTCCCAAATTAACAACTTGAGTTGGCTCTTGATGGGGTTGAATTTCTTTAGCCTCATGCTCTACTAACCTCATTAATTCAGGGGTGTTTCCCAGTCATCACCAACATCCTCATCATTGTGATTAATTAGATGATCGAAACTATATGATGAGTTACCAACACTGTCATTTTCAAGAGCATCATTTTCGCATCTGCATTGTTGGTCGTTATGAAGAATGTGAAAGAATGAAGGTTTGAAATAAAAGGTAAGGTAAAGGAGAAAAACTAAAAAGAGACTGAAAACATGCATTTTATTGATAAATTATTCTGTAATGGAAATAAGTAAGTCCATTTACAAAAGAACTCCATAAAGCATTGGGCATAGCTAAAGGAGTAGCATTATGAAATTACATTGAGAAAACATCTATGGTCTCAGAAAGCTCAACGATCTCCCAATTAGTGAGCTCTGTATCTGGAGGACATGAATACACCAGGTTGACACCATGATGGGTGGGGTAATCGTCTTCAATGGAGCTCACTTGATCTGGAAAGATGAAACCCGCACTGTAGAAGCTCTGGCGTATATCACAAATGGGAATCCTCTTGCCCTCGTATTCACGGTTTTCCAACCTAGCCAACCTCCTTTCCCTCTTCTCTTCCATCACTCTTCTTCTATCGGCTCTGATGGGCTTGTACCCTAGCCCAAACCTATCCTTATTTTCAATAAGCATCATGACATTGGCGATACCTAGGCCTTTTCTTCCTAAAGGGCTTCCAGGCTGATACCCATGTTCGAGCATGATCTTGGCCACCATAATGGATGTGCTAGAAAGTCGTGGCTTTGGAAGCAAAGCTCCTTCCCTCACATAAGTAGTGTTGGCAATCTCAAATGATTGGAACGCGATCTCAAGAGCTTCTTCGACTGCCTCAATGTAAGGGGTGGACGCCGATTTACTCACCAACATATCCTCCTCTCCTGAAACAATCACCAACTTATTACCAGTAATGAATTTCACCTTCTGATGCAGTGTGTGGAGGGTACAGCTCTAGAGGAGTGAATCCATGGTCGTCCCAAAAGGTAACTATAGGTTGGCGCAATATCCATAAATTGAAACAGAACCTCAAAGGTACAAGGACCAATCTGAATTGGTAACTCAATTTCCCCAGCAACTTCCCTTCGTGTTCCATCGGAAGCTCTCACTATCATTGAACTTGGTTTCATATGGGTCCCATCGAAGGGAAGTCTAGACAGTGTTGACTTTGGCAGAACATTCAAGGAAGAACCATTGTCAATGAGTACCCTGGCCACGATGTGATCCCGACATTTTACAAAAATATGCAGAGCTTTATTATGCCCCATTCCTTTAGGAGGCACTTCGTCATCGGTGAAGGTAACAAAGTTGTCATCTATGATGTTGCCGACAATGCCATCAAACTTGTCAACAGTAATGTCATAAGAAACATGTGCCTGATTCAATACCTTCATTAGCACCTTTCTGTGTGGCTCAGAATTTAACAACAGGGATAACAGTGATATCCTTGCTGGAGTTCTATTCAATTGGTCCACCACTCTATATTCACTTTGTTTAATGAACTTCAAAAACTCGCACGCTTCTTCATTGGATACATCCTTTTTATACTCATACTGCCTTGTTGGGACCTCATCATTTTTCCTTGCTCCCTTGGGCAAAGTTTCTTCCATCTTCCCTTTTCCTTTGTTATTCTTCCCTTCATCTCCAATTTGCTCCTTCCGCAATACCTCTGGAGTATAAATACGACCACTTTGGGTTATTCCTCCAACCCTTGAGATGTTGGTAACAGTGGTGGTCTCCTTGGGAGACTTTAGTGGGTCCTCTTGGGGAGTGTGGACTTGTACCTCATATTTCCAAGGTACCGCCTTAGTATCTTTGAAAAGGAAAGGACGTGGAACTTGGATAACGAGCGGCTCGATTCCACCTAAGGTTGGTTGAGGCTCCCGCTTAGCGTGATAGATCACCAAGGGTTTTGGATAGGTCACAGCTTGCTCAACGACTGGCTGAGGACCGTTGAATAGAACCTTTACTCCCTTTCTAGGAGTTGTGAATTCTACGGTCATATTTATGCGGACGTCATTGTATTGGCGAGCGACTTGTGCCAACTTTGTCCATCAACTCTTGCAGGACTTGTTTAAATTCACAACATTCCTCAATCGAATGCCCATTATTCCCGTGGAAACCACACAGTGTCTTCTCATCACAATCTTCTTCTTTCTTAATCGAAGCTAACATCAACCCGGATTTACATAACCCGTCGAAAATCAATGCCATAGAAGTTTTAACCTGAGCAACCTGTCTTATGAGGGGTGGCCCTGAGAGCTCTCCTACGGCATTGACACTAGAACCTCCATGATTGGGCAAAGGGTTGTGCCCTACATTAGGCACGTCATCTTCGAAGCTCAACCACTTTGCATCAATAAGGCCCTGCACCTTGTACTTCAGGGTCTTACAATCTTCTGTGGAATGACCCACCACTCCGGCATGATAATCACACTTAGCACTTGCATCATAACCCTTAGGGTAGGGAGGTTGTACCGGTTTTGTTGGAACAGGTGCTAGGAAATTCTTTTTGAAGAGTTGGGGTAATAACTCAGTATAGGTCATAGGTATGGGGTCAAGTTGCACGGGCTTCCTCTCCTGGTAGTCAGTCCTTCTTTGATTTGTGTTAGAATTTTGACCCCAAGAGTAGGTAGGTTGTTGTGGTGTTGCAGTAGAAGTATGATGAGGTCAGGGCATGGGATTCTGGGAGGCAGCAGCTATATAGGGATGGTTAGGCTGAGGATATGGCGTTGGTGGGTAATAAGGGTAGGATGGGTAAAAGTTGGCAAAAGCTTGGTTTTGTCCCCCTTTATTGGCTACCCTTTGATCAAAGGACACTTCATTGGCCTCCCCTTCCTTCTTCTTCACAAAAGGCACCTTTTTTAAGCTAGCTGACCCAGTCGAGTTTTCGACAATCTTGCCGCTTGTCATTCCACTTTCTATTCTCTCTCCGATGACCACCATATCGGAAAAGCTTGAAGACACACTTCCAACCATTTTGTCATAGAACGGCGGTTGGAGTGTATCTATGAACATAGTAACTATCTCTTTTTCTGATAGCGAGGGCTCTACTTGAGCAGCCACCTCTCTCCATCTTTGGGCATACCCTTTGAAGGTCTCAGTATTTTGCTTCGACATATTCTGCAATTGTAACCTGTCCAGAGCCATATCCATGTTGTACTTGTATTGCTTCATGAAAGCATCAGCTAAGTCTCTAAAGCATCAGATACGAGTTCGTTCTAGCTGGGTGTACCAATTCGAAGCTACCCCATTTAAGCTGTCCTGGAAGAAATGAATCAGCAATTTGTCATCATGGGCGTATGAAGCCATCTTCCGAACATACATGGTTAAGTGATTCTTCAGGCAAGTAATCCCTCTGTACTTATCAAACTCTGGCACCTTAAATTTAGGTGGAACAACCACATCGGGGACAAGGCAAAGTTCCGAGGCATCCCTAAGACCATAAGCAGCTCCTTCAATAGCCCGTAATCTTTCCTTAAGAATTTCAAACTTCTCTTTAGACTGAAGATTTTCTTCGAAGTAGGGGTTCTCATTGGCTGTCCTTTGGGGAAAGAATGGTGGTATGTAGGCTGGTGTTGGGTTAGCACAGCTTGGGTTCTGTTGGCATTGGTGTGGGTAGTGTATGGTGGAGCTTGGGCATTGGCACCTCCTAAAAAGTTGGTGGTGTGTGGGAATATGTGGTCATTAGTTGGGAGAGTAGTGTGCTGTGTTTGGGAGGTTGCATTGGTGTTGGCGAGAGGTGCTTGCATTTGGACAGTATTTGGTGGATTTTGGTTATTGCCTTGAGAATCGGTAGCAAATGGTGGCGTGTAACCTGGAGGAAGGCCATATGGTGGGTCTGTCATCACATGAGTCTCTCGAGGTTGTGTCGGGTTATGAGAGTAGACCGTGAGTGGCATTATCTGGAGAGGACCCTGAGTGAAACCTGGAGGAAGTGAAGTGAAGGATTCCCATCTGTCCTTTTTTCCTTCTGCATAGCTTGTAATATCTCCAGCATCTGGCCCATCTGTTCCTTGAGTTGGTTGACTTCATCTTTGAGCTCTTGAGATGCTTCTAGTTCAGCCATGATTTTGGCTTATGATCGAGTCTGATATGGGTGCCGAGGAACCAGTTTTTTTTCGCGTGGAAGGTTATCCTTCTGACAAGGGACATGTAATGATTATATATAAAAGAAAATGAATGTCATGGATGTGCAACTACTTCATTTAATTATCTTATTTTAGGCGTGAGGATTTCCAGGAACCGTAAATATCGTTGTTTATTTGTGAGCATCTCAGTTAACTTTGCTTAATGAACGTCCCGTTCGAAAGTATTGAGTTTTATTGAGTGACCATATGGGATTAGAATGAGGATTCCTTACTTACCGAACGTCTCGTTCGGAAGTATCGAGTCTCATTGAGTGGCAATGTGCGGTCAAGAATTGAACCAAAGATTCCTTTATTAAATACCTAAAGAAATGGAGAAAGTCTCCATACATTTGATAAAAAATAAAAACAAACTTCTCTCATGAGATACAAAGAACGAAGCTAAAAATAAAAATGGAGGCCCTAAAGCATCTGAAGTTCTACACCCTCTGATTAATCACGAATCAAATCTTTCATATGCTCAATTAAGCTTTTGCACTGTCCAATAAATTCAGAAATTTCAACAGGGGTACAAAGCGGGTTGACCATCCCCTCGGCTGCTCTCAGAAACCTTGGAATATCCCGGATAGCTTGGTTAGCTAACCATACTAATTTAGAACATCGATCCATCCAGAACATGCCTTCCTGTTTGAATTCCTCTATTGTCATCTCTTGTTCTTCTATATAATTCTTCAACTTGAATATGCCTTCTTGCTTTTCGTTCAAGGTGGCCTCATATAATGAGACGATTTCCCCCTTGTGTTGTTTCTCCCTTTTAAATCTACTTTCATACTCTACTACTACTTTTTCCAATTGTTGCTTCAAATCTTCGAGTTGCCTTTCTGCACTTTTCTGAGTTGTGCAAGAATGTTTCAACAATTCCCTTAACCGTTGATTTTCAAATATCGCATCATCTCTTTCTCCTCTACGTAACCCCAATTCTCTGTTTGCAACTCGTAAGCATTCTTGAGTCTTTGACCTGCATTTCTCCTCTATCTTTGGCCTTTTACTTTTGCTTTCGAAAAGGAGCAAGTTCTGCGTATTTTCTTGATGTAGGGCCTTGTAGGCTTGTCGGACCTCCTCTAACTCTTTTTGCAACCCTTCCTTCTCTCTCTTTGTATTCAATAGAGCTGCTTTTAATTCTTCTATTTCCTCAACATGAATAAAGGCTTGTGTCGGCATTGCTTCAGGAGTAGGGATCATACTACGAAATGGCAATTTGACCTCCAGGACTCTACTCCTCAACCATTGGCGATAATTCTCCTTCGCATCGCAACTCCTAGGTCCAAGTTCTCGCCCTTTCCTGATGACATTATTCCATGCTTGGCGGATCTTCCTCAGCATTTCCAGATTTTTTGAGCCCATGTCATAAAGAACAAAAGGAATCAACATCTCCTCTAATGGTGGTCCCATCATGGGATAACCGAGTTGCCTCAAAACTGGAGCTGGATTATAATTTATGCATCCTTTGGTTCCCATAAAGGGCACATTGGGAAAATTTCCACACTGATAAATTACCTCTTGTATCTCTTGTCCTCTTGAATACCAATGGACTGTCTTTTCATCAAGATTTGCTAAATTTTGGGCCCACTCACGATTATTTTTGATCCCCACTTGACATACATTATTAAACATATGTGTGGTAAGCCAAACATGTAAAACTGGTAGACAACATAGGATCACCCTGCCTTTCTTCTCATAACGCAGATTAAGAGTGCAGTATACATCGGCAAGGATAGCCGGTACTAGGTTTTCTCCTCTGTGCTTAAGGGCCAAGAAAACATCAATCGCTGCAAAATCCACAAAGTTCTAGACGTTAGGGAATAAAACAATCCCGTAAATGATTAGGGCCAATATATCCATGAAAAGATCCCAATCTCCGGTCTTTACCAAATATTGTGCTCGGTCTTCCAGATATTTCTTTGAGAAACCATCCATACCATTTTTATTTTGTTTCTTTTCTTGTAACTCCCTTATGTGGATCTTCAATGCTTTAGCAATTGTATTTAATGAAGAACAATGCCCCAAGTATTGATAGGGCTTGTTCTCCCCCAAAGGATAACCCCATATTTGTTCAAACTCCTCAAGCGTCGGGGTCAATTGAAAGTCTTGGAAAGTGAAGCATCTCAAAGGGGGGTCATAGTACTGGGCCAATGCAGTGAGGGCCCCCCATTTGTACATCTACATCTAGTAGGTCAAGGATCTTTCCATATTTTCTACGGAAAGTTAGGCATTGCATCTTCTTCAACTTGCGGCTAAGGTCTATCAAACTCTTCACCTCGAGCTTCCTTGTCTTCAATAGTAAAGTCTTTCTTAGCAAAGTTGAGTTTGACTCATAATTTGATCCCATATTACCTCTTTTCCAAAGATACTCAAAACAAACTTTAGGTTTTATGGCTTTCCTAGAAATGAATGTAATATAATATGAAGCCCTTTATTTTTAGAAGAATGCATGTAATATAAACAAGAAATATCATGCATGATGATTATGATGATAAAAAAAGAAAAGAAATATTTTAAAGAGAGAGAGAGAGAGAGAGAAATGCAGGGGTGGGGGATGCTCCCTATGTGCCCTACATAGGGTTTCCTTAAGGTAAGGGAGCCTATGGGTCTTTCTAATATGTGGACCTTCCCAATAGGTGGTTCAATAACCTAGAGTCGGTCCCTAGAGCCAAGGATCCCGTCTCGAAATATTGCCCACAACCATAGGTAAACTATGAGAAGTGACAATACCCTCGAAAGGAATCAAACTCTAGGTGAGGCCTTCGTGATAACCAAACAGGATGTACATCTAGAAGGCTACCACTACTCAACCTCTTTCTAATCTTAAGTTGCACTCAGGCCCGGGTATAGGGTCCCACTCATAAACTCATAAATGTTTGAGAATGTATAGGTGTAGTGTGTGGAGGGAGCAAAACTTAAACTGCCCAACCTGCAAAAAAACATATAATAGAACCAAAATATCCTTAAAAAATTAACTAGAGTTAGTGTAATAAAAAAATAAACGAAAAGCGGTAACCCAAAAAAAGTTAATAATTTTACACATTTAATTATATTAGGCCTGACTCTCTAATTGTCCCCAGTGGAGTCGCCAGCTGTCGCGACCGTCCCGTCCCAGCACCGCGAAAAAGTATTAATTATAGGATTTAAAGGAGTCGCCACCAATTTTATTTTGATTAGGAAAAAAATGGAAAACCCTAAAAGGTTGGTCTTAAACCAGAGATTAGGTTCGGGAGTCGATTACTGGTACGGAAGGTATTAGCACCCTACACGTCCGTTAAAAACGGTTGCCTCTAACTAATTGTGTAAATTTATAATAACTTATGTTTTAACCCTAAAAAAAACGAAATATCTATTTAATTAATTTGAGCTCTAAAATAAGAAAGAAAAAAAAATCGTTTAGCTTGACAGGGATGATCCCTGCTCCTACGTATCCCTTGGTGCAATAGGGAATTCAAAGCTACGTAGTTCTTGTGGAAAATGATTGTGGTTTGGTTGATTTTATATTTTTATTTTTTAGAAAAAAAAATATTTGATGGATTTTATTTATTAGTTTTTCTCATATTTTAGAAAGAGATTTTATTTTTAGGACTTCTGAGCTGTCGCAACTCATGTATCCTTAAAAATTGGATTGATTTAGCTATCACTGCTAACTCAATCCCTTTAAGTAATTTAATCTTATTATATTATTTTGAAAAGTGAGGTTATTTAGTTTGGTTTATTATATTTTTTTTTTTAAAAAAGGATCCAGGATTTCTGAGTTATCTCAACTCATACGTCCTAGAGAGTGGATTAATCTAGCTGTCACAACTAGTTAATCCTTAAATTATTTTTATTTTATTGAAATACCTATTTTATTTTCATATTTATTAGAAATTTGGATCAAATGATCTAAGCCCCTAAGAGGCAAGAGGCCAGCAACTGAAATATAGAGAATAACAGAAAATAAAATAAAACTAAACTAAATTCAACAAAACCAATAAAGGAAAGAAAAAGATTATTATTAAAACCTAAAAGAAGAAGAAACGGAAGTCTCAGCTTCTTCCAGTCACTCACACGACGCAGCCACGGGGGACTAGAGGAGAAGAGGACGGCGACGGCGACGGGCCGGGCGGTGTCTGGTGGCTCGTGCGGGCGGAGAAGCGGTTGGGTAGAGAGCAGGGGTTACGGTGTTGAACGATCTGGACTGCTCTGCGACGGCGAAGAGATGCTACGACAGTAAGCTTGATGAACGATGGAGACGATGCGGCTGTATGCGACGTCGATGCTGGGCGTTTCGGCGGTGGTGGAGAGTCGCTGCACATGCTGGGTAAGCTTCTGCTACGCTGCTGTAGGTGCTCTATCACGGTGATAGGCGGAGCGGCAGTGCTGGGAAGAAGATGATGGTGTGACGGTAAGGTCAGGGGGTTTTCAGGAACTGGTTCGGCAGCTCGCTGCTACAAGCGATGGTTGTACGGAGGAGAGGCGTGCTTCTGGTCTGAGGCATCGCATGGAGGTCACACGGTTGGGACTGGTTGGACACCGGTGGTGACTGTTTGGCGATGAAGGAGGCTCTGCTGTGACTTGAGAGGGTTGACACTGATATGGTGGAGCTGGTGGTGATTTGTGCACGGAGAAGAGGAGGTGAAGACGGTGGCAGGGCTATGTGGGGTGGTGATGATGACGAGACTGCGTGTGTTGGTTTTGGGGACCACTGTATACGGTGGTGGTGGTGGTGGTGAGGAGAGTGGTTGATGGAGGCTATTGTATGGTGGAGAAGAATTGGTAACAGGGAGAGAGGATGAAAAAAGTGAGAGAGAGGCCGAAGCAGAAAAAGAGATCCGCTGGAAGAAGGAGACCCATTCCTTCTTATAATTAACATTTAGGTTAAGAAAGCATTTATTTTAGCATCAATCACCACCAAATTATTCAGATTTGATTCAACTAATTAAGATCAATCAATCAAATCCCTTTCTATTTTATCATTCAAATCTTTCTAATTGAACTCAATTAAATCAATTATGTAGATTAGAAATCAAGTCAATTGAATGCATCCATTTTTATTTAAAAATCTACCATTAATGAATTTATGGGATTAATTTCATTTCAGATTTTAATTCAAATTAAAAAGGAAAACGAATCTATTTTATGAGGATCATTTTTTTGAAATCTTATCAATTTGAGCAAATAACATTATTTATAAATTATTTTTATTTTTGTTATCATAATTATTGCTCATCCATTTTTAGCTCAAGGCCCAGTGGACTTGCTTATGACTTTCTCTGATCCAAACTCGTATTGATTTTTTTTTTTTAATTTTTTAACCGGACAAAATTAGGTGTTCACAACTATCCTAATTTAATTTTTAATAATATCTCATAATATTTTTTATATTTACTCCTTTCTTTATTTTTTAATTTGGTACAGAGATTTCATTATAAATAAGATTATTATGTTTGTCATCATACATACATTGATCAGATTATCAATACAAAGATTATAGCAAGTTGCTGAAAAATTGGCCTTTGCATCCTGGTTCCTGAAGAACTAACCTTTGAGTCCATATTTCTATTCTCTTCACCTTTCTATTGTTTTTTATTACAACACGTTATCAGCACAGAAGTCTCTAGCGCTGTAGCTTTTTTTTTTTGGCATGCTTTTTTTCAAGATAATGCAAAATAATCTCGATAATATGGAGGATGACATATGTTTAGTGGACAGTGGCACAACTCACATAATTCTTCATAGTAAGAAGTATTTCATGCAATTAACACTATGTGAAATTAATGTTGATACAATATCTGGTCCTACAAATGTACTTGAAGGCTCTGCAAGAGCCCATATCATGTTCCCAACACTACAACAGAAAAATGATTAGACAGCTTTGTCTTTTTGCCTACAACAACGCTTATAGGCGTTGTCCATGCAACTGCTGTGGTAGGTTGAAAGGCAAAGGCAACATTTCTGAAGCGTTGTCTAATAGGATCTTAGCTAGCGCTTCCTCAAGAAAGCGCTATCTTTGGGGGTGACTAAGAAAGCGTTGTCCATAGCTCTTCCCCAAACATAGCGCTTCCTTAAGGAAGCGCTGTCTAAGGCCCTTTTAGACAGCACTAGGAAGCGCTGTGTTTGGTAACCTTGTCTATGCCCTTATTTTTTTAAAAATTTTTACATGCTTTCTCAATTATCCCCCTGCACTCAGCAAAACCAATAAACATACCAGCTACAATTTCTCATCAAAACCAATACATATATACCAAAATAACCATTTAAGTACAATTTCTATACCTTACTAACAGTATACACAAAAGTAAGGTTGCAAACTTAATTTCATATACAAAAAGAAGTATGCTCTTAAAATTTCTACTACACTTCTAACAGTACACTTACAGGTTCACTAACAACGCTTTACACTACATACTATAGCTTCACTACACTATACATTATACTAGCTAGCTGCAGGTTCTTCACTTCACATATCCAAGTTTGCTACTGCCCCTGCATAAAGATACACACAACTTAAATTTACAACACATCAACAAATTACATATACACAAGATACACACACAGTCACTTGCACATATACACACAAACCTAATAGGAGAGGCACTACTCTAGCATATAATATCAGAGTATGTGTACTACCTTTATTTTTGGATAAAATTCGTAACAACATAGCGACACCACTCTTCCCTGAGGTCAATAAGTTGATCATCAGAATATCTATCGCATTTAGACTCAGGAAAATATTGCGAAATGAAAATTAAATCAAGTTAATTAGAATTAAAGTACATTCGATTAATGGTAAAATGTAAGTGTATATTAATTATAAAATCTAGAACTAAAATTACAGACCGCCGTTAGTATTTGCGTTTGGTTTTGAACGACAATATCCTTTATAAATTTCAGGACGTAGTAGCCACAATCGTCGCTATTCGGTTGGCGGGGGCCACTATAAAACCAAAAATAATAAATTAAAAGTTTCAATTTTATTTTTAACCTAAATAATTGCATAAGAGTTTTCGTAAATACCTTTATAGATATCCATTTAGTCTTGGATGACTTAGAATATCTCGATTTGGCTCCTCCACTGCAGGCACGATGAATTAGCAAAGCCCTGAGTTCAAAATCAAACATCTTCATTAAGGTACACAATCATCACACACACACACACACACAGATATATATATATATATATGAAGATAAAAATAAATGCATAAATACTTACTGATTATAGATATCCCTCATTGTTTGGCGAATGTTATAATCAGTATGCAAGGGGTCTAAATAGTACATTATGTCTTCATTGGGATTGATCGCTAACAATACTCAATGTTCCCTACAAATGCATGTGTATACCGATGCTAAAATAAACATGTCTAATGTTACAACTAAATGATTAAAAAAAAGCCAGGGGAATAGCAAGTACCAAAGTGAAGCCGGGCATCTTGAACAGTAGAGAGTTAATTGACAGAGGTGCTCGAGAGAATCCAAAATTGTTAGTTTCTTTATTTATTCCTAAATCAAATACCAAATTTAAAAGGAAGTACCAAGAGCTAGTCAAGTAAGCTACCTGAGAGAGGAGGCAACCGAGCACACCAACAAGTTTGCACCAATCGAGCAAACACCAACAATGAATCTAAAACTGAAATCAAGCAAACACGAGCACACACACATACATATTAGAACTCATAATTGATCACAAACCTATCAACCAAGAAGTAATGTATAACAAAATAGACCAAATCAAACCATACTTACCTTTTCAATAAGATGCTCTTTAGGAGGTGCAAGCAAGTAGTTCGGAAAGCAACCCAACTTCCTAAGATTTCAATTCGTTGAATTTGTTAAGTTACTGCTTAATCTCCATTTCTTTGTGTGTCAAAGTCCTTTATTTATAAATCAAGGCCAGCACTCAAGGACCCAAATTTATGCGCTAACTACTGTTGAGTTTGTGAAGAGTTTGATGCGGGGAATGAAGAACCAATGTCATTTGCTAACAAAACTAAATCAAAGCACATAGAAAGTCTTTGTGGGAAATTGGAGGGAAATCAGAAATCCAGTCCAAAGAGCAACACAGTAGACAGGGAATAAGGGGGGTTGCAAGGAAGAAAGGGGTGTTACCTGGGAGCTTGCAGTGAAGAGGAGGGCTTGCAGGGGCAGAGAGCATTGGTCCTCACGTTGGTTCTCGCGTTTGGTGAAGAGAAGGTCGCACGAACAATGCAGGTGAGGTTAGGGTTTGAGAGGGTTGCGGTGGTCCTCGCAGTGGTCCTTGCAGTGGCAGTGGTGGGTGAGAGTGGTGTTTGGGGGAGGATGAGAGGTTCTGAACTTAGGTCATGTTGGGAATGAACAATGGTGAGTGTTTTGTGTGAGCGCACGAGGGGAGGAAGTATACGTTATGAAAATATTAATTAAGGGAAAGGAGAATAGACAGCTCTTCCTTAAGGAAGCACTGTCTAAGGTCATCCTAAGACAACGCTTCCTTGTGGATGTGCTGTCTATTCCCATACCTTAGACAGCTCTTCCTCAAGGAAGCGCTGTCTATTCCCTTCTCAGCCTTCTAACAGCGCTTCCTTGAGGAAGCGTTGTTTATTCCTATACTTATGACAGTGCTAGGAAGCGCTATTGCACATTCTCCACCTCATTAAACACAACGTTTCACTGGAAAATGCTATTGAAGGTGAGCTTCCAAAGGCATAATCTGGCATAGTACAAATTGGGCTAATTTATACATTTATGATGCATTGTATTCTAGTAGATCCTAGAGAAATCTACTAAGTTTCAAAGATACATGTCGCAATGGGAATCATGTTGAAACAAAAATGAGGGAGATTTAGAATATCTCCGTGTTACCTCTATAATTTCAAATGAAAAGTCCATATTAGAGAAATTTCCAAGTTTCTCATCGGGATTATATTTTACAAAAGTAAGGATGACTGAGTCAAATTATATGCATCAGAATTGCTCAAATCCCAAAACTTTTGATGCTTTGGCACGATCGTCTTGGTCATCCTGGTTCAGCTATGATGCAAGGTATCATTGAATATGCACACGGACACTTATTAAAGGATCATAAAATTCTTTTGCCTAATGATTATTTTTGTACTTCTTGTGCTCAAGGTAAATTGATTATTAAACCTTCTTTATCTAAATTACTTTTGGAGTCTCCTTCTTTTTTACATAGAATACGAGGTGACATTTGTGGACCCAATTCATCCATTATGTGGGCTATTTCGATATTTTATGGGTTTAATTTATGCTTCTACTCGATGGCTATATGTTTGTTTACTTTCAACTCGAAATATTACTTTTGCTAAACTTCTTGCTCAAATAATAAAATTGAGATCAAGTTTTCCGAACCATCTTATCAAAATAATTCGTCTAGATATTGCATGTGAGTTTACTTCAAAAGCATTTTATGACTATTGCATGTCAATAGGAACTAGTGTTGAACATTCGATTGTATATGTTCATACTCAAAATGGTTTAGCTGATTCTTTCATTAAACGTTTATGTAACATCCCGATTTTCTGAAACCTTAATTGAGATAGATGACCTGGATCAGGTATTTACATGTTTGTGGATAATTACTATCATTGCTGGAAAGTGTGCTTCGAGAACATGTTAAGAGTAGGAATAAATTGGATAAGAGAATGATGAAGGACAAGGGATCAGGAGCAGAACGCTCAAGCATGGACCAGTGGAACACTCAAGCGTGCTAACGCTCTAGCGTGGAGCAGGGTGGACGCTCAAACGTGGCCACTCTGACCAGTTGACTGGCAGTGGTGGGACGTAAAATGACACATGTCGGTTACAAGTCGAGGCTGATGCGTGATGGGCAGTGCTTTGACAGTGAGGAAACATCAACACTCAAGCATTGAGGAAGCCAACTCTCAAGCGTTGGAACGCTAAAGCGTGGAGATCCATAATGCTTAGGCGTTGTCAGCAGATTTTTACCTCTATATATAGCTCTTCACTTTCACTTGGATGAAGTTTACCATTTTCACCAGTCCAGAGAGCTTGTGGAGAAGATGTCCAGGGGAGTTTGAGAGTTGTGATCTCAGTGTGTGATCCAGTCGTTCATCCGATCCCAATTCCGATCGTGTTTTCGTGATCAGCGCGACTCCTACTCCAATTCTACCGGTTTGCTTTTATTATTCGTCAAGGGTAAACCGAGGTTCCGTATCTACTTACATTGTACCTATACAATGTTCTCTTTTGGTTTAAGCTTCTTTTCACGGTTTTAACTTCATATTAGGTTAACGCTATAGCCTACGTGTTATTTCCGTGATTAGGGCAAGTTTGGAGGTTGCGTGTGGAACCCTTTGGAGCAAGTGACCGCGGTTGTGAAGCTTAGAGAGGAGCAAGGAGTGCTCGTTGTGTTCGTGATTATCACTAAATTTACTATCAGGTGGGGAGAAAGAGTTACACACATTGGGAGGCAAGAGTAGTCTATATAGCTTTGTTGTATGTTTTGTGTGTGTAGGGGAACCCTAAACCCTATGTGAGGTTGAGCCCTGACAAAGTATCTAAACCCTAAGTTTAGTCTACTTTGGGCTATCACCATTATGTTTAATACCCTAGGTTAGCAGATTTATGATGCATGATAATACGTGCTATGTGTTGATATATGCATACCTGCTATTTATGATATTTGCAAGATATGCATGATGTGTTGAGGATAATGACATGTTGGTATGTTATGCTGTTTACTGCCTTATTGAGTATGTTGATAATTGATGAACTGTTGCATTATATATGGAAATTGTATGTATGAGATTCGAAGGTTTAGTATGATTAGGGCTTTGACCCCGTTGTGGATGTTTAAGCTGATAGTTGAGGTTCGAGGTTATATTTGGAACTTGGAGCTCATATGGTTACAGTTGGAGCTTAGAGCTCGTGTTGCTAAGAGCAAGTTGCATGTGTTGCTATATCATCTCAAGAGAGATGGATGCATGCATAGCATATGCATATGATGCTAAGTGGCGAGAAGTATGTCGAGAGGCATACCGGGTTTGTGCATCGAGTGCGGGTGCGAAAAACGGAAGGGTAGATCTGCGTGATCTTGGCGATATACTGGACACAGGTGTACCCACATGAGACCGGTATGGTAGCGCCTATCGTGTCGTGATGGTCCTTGGCACGTCCTACTATCCCGACTGGACCCTGAGTTTTTCCAATTGCCGGTGGATCTTCCGAGGAGGCCCATTTAACCCTCTTTGTCTGGGAGAGTTAAGCGGTGATGCACTCTTATGGGTCACGGCGAGCGGAACGGATTACCGGGACTAACCAACTTGTTATCCGATGTGCGGAGTGATGTTGCCCTTAGGAGGGTGTTTAGTACCGGCCGACATGCATAGAAAGAGTATGTGTACATCTTACTAGGGAACGATCGTGGTGTCGAGATATCGAAAGATGATTGTGTTTGCTATATATTCTGCATTGCATCATCCCTATCATAGATGTGTTGTATATCTTATCTCCCTGTATTTCCTTGTATGTTATGCTTCGATCTGTGAGCAGATGATGAGTTAGCAGGAGGTGACTGTGGACCCGAGGATGCATCCCTTCCTCCGAACCCTGATGTTGGGCGAGCTTGAGACCGTCTATCATGACGAGCAGGGGTAGCAGGTGGACCCCTCTATGTTTTTTACCGTATACACCGGACTAGTGAGCTTGCTGTTTTTGGGCGGTACTCCACCATGAGTAGACATCATGGGACCGTACAGAGTGATCCAGGTCCTTCCTTTTCCACAGATGTGGCACCCACCCAGGCCGCATGAGCAAGACTTTATGTGGGCTGCCCCAACATCATCTCACGTGACCAGTCGTAGAGGTTTCGTGCTGAGAGGATAGCGCAGGAGGTCACAGCGGTATTTGAGAGCCGTCAGGGATAGGTGGATTGTTATGTCTAGTTCTTCCTCGGATTATGTGCCCTTGCAAGTTTATAGGCGCACGTATGAGGAAGGACAGGGTAGCTCCTGACTCTCACGTCATTGAGGGCATGACATTGCCAGTGCGTCTGTCATAGGATGTGAGGTGAGACTATTTTGATGTATTTTGAGAGGGGATGGGGAGAGTATGGAAGTAAGAGTGCTAGAGTCCTTTTTGTTGGATTTTCGTTTTCTTATGTACCTTCTTCTGTATATGTACCAAGACCTACTGATGGGGCCACCATGTATATATATTTGTACTGTGTGTGTACGTTTTTGTTTATCCTGTTGTGTTTACTCTGGTGTTATATGCGTTTACAGTTGGATGCAGGTTATCGTTTGTTTAATAAACGCGTAATCGTTAATTCATAGTTAATACTATGAGAGAGTTCTAAGGTCAATGAGATTTCCTCGAGTGGAACTTGGGGACGTCACAGTTTACAACATTTCTCATATTATTATATTACTTGATGGTTACATGTTTGTTTACTTTCAACTTGAAATATTGCTTTTGCTAAACTTCTTGCTCAAATAATAAAATTGAGATCAAGTTTTCCTAACCATCCTATCAAAACAATTTGTCTAGTTAATGCACGTGAGTTTACTTCAAAAGCATTTTATGACTATTGCATGTCAAAAGGAACTAGTGTTGAACATTCGATTGTACATGTTCATACTCAAAATGGTTTAACTGAATCTTTCATTAAATGTTTACAACATTCCTCATATTATTATATTATTTTATTAGTGTATGGATTCGTATCATGCACGGGGAATATGTTATTTTTTTAGAATTGCATAAAAATATATGTAATTGACGATTTCACTTTTTTTGTTTCAAATTTTTGTGGGGAATTATATACAAAAAACTGTTAAAAAATTATTACATCTTAATCGTCGATCACAAATTATAAGAGATATTAACTTAATAATTATTATTGATATTATAATAAATATTTTGTCTTTATTATAGTATGTATATATTATCTTGTAAATATACAATCTAGCCTCTTACCCGTGCGACACACAAATAATATTACAATATTTATGCTATATAAAAATTAGATATAAAAAGTTTTTGCATGTTTGTATAAAAAAAAAATGTTTGCATGCTGAGAAAAAATAAAGGAAGAATATTGTTATTTTAAAAAGTTGTTTATTTGAAAATAAAATTTAATGATAATACAAAAAGATGATGTATATAAACAAAATAAAAAAGATTGTGATTGAAAAATATTTCTTTAAGAATAAAGATCCAAATTGATCCTAAACAAAAAATCACGGTGACATTTTAGTCCCTGAGAAATGAAAAATACCAATTTAGTCCTCAAAAATATAAAATGCGGGTCAAAATAGTCTCTGACATGCACTAAAATGTCCCTAAAAATTATCCTAAAAAAGGAGTAAAAATCCTCTCCAATTCTCAAAAGAAATGGAGGGTTCCATTACTATAATTTAGGATATATAAAGACATTTAATTCTAAAATGGATGACATTTATTGGATTTTTATGTGTTTTATACATTTAAAATTATAATAATGGAACCATCCATTTCTTTTGAGAAATGGAGAGGATCTTTACTCCTAAAAAGGATCAATTTGATTCACATTTTAGATTTTTGAGGACCAAATTTTTATTTTCATTTTTCAGGAACTAAAATGTCATCGTATTTTTTTTTGTCAATAATCAATTTGAACCTTTATTTTTTTTAATTATTAAATGATGCACCTCATCTACAGTTCTCCACTGCCAATCACAACACGCCGCATTTAGTCACAAAAGCTACTGCATTGACTATCGTCTCAAAGTCAAGCTAGCTAGGCCATCACACTTTTAACATTGCCAAATTATTGCTGTTATTATCTCTTAATTACTATTCATTCGCTGTTTATCAATTATTGTGGAATTTGTTCAAAAAAAAAATAAATTATCATGGAATATTTAAAGGTAAGGGCAGGCCGCAACATGGCACAATATGATTGCAGGTGCTGCACGGGCAAAGAGTGTCCAATCCAATTTGTTTGATATTATTGAAGAATTATATATAAATAAAAAAATTAATTTTATATGTATTAAAAAATTAATTATATTAATTTAATTGTTTTAATTTATGTGAAAAATAAGTTATAAATATTAAATTATTATTTTTTGGGAGTGTATAATATTCTTGAAAGTTATATTTTGAGAGTGTATAATGTTCTTGAAAAAATAAAAAAATAATTCAGTAAAAGATATTTTTGAAACACTAACATTAAATAAAATTGATTTGATTAACTTTTACTTATATTTAAGTTCATAAAATATAGATATTTTTTTTATTTATGTATAAATAATACGGAAAGATGATACGGTAAAATTTATTTGCATAAATGGCAGCCATGAGAATAGCAATGGTGGTCAGCTTCTCACACCGAAAGGTAAAAGAACATCACATGCTTCCCATACAAAATTTTCCAGAAGGAAAGGACTTTGAGACACCCATATTTACCTTCTGTGATAGCAAGACTTCCGTGATGCCGTCCTGTTTCACCCATATTTGGCCTTTTTTTTTTTTTTTTTTACTCTTTCGGTAGAACTTTTTGTTCTTAATTAAGAATAATGTAATTCATGTTCTCATCTTAACAAGAAAAATAATTTATGGTTTATGGATCTAATGGAAAATAGCTTGAACCTTAATAACAATTGGCACCAGCCTCGGCAATTTTTCTTATTTTGTCGTTGTTGCCCATATATCTCTTTCAAATTGTAATGCTTTTTCTATGTATTATTGGTAAAAAAATACCCCCTCCTATCGATATTATAAGAAATAAAAGCATCTAATTTTTTGGTCCAAAATATAAGAAATATTTATCAAATTTCAGATATATTAAATGTTCATTTTCAATTATATCCTTTTTTATAATATGATTCATATTTACGAGGTGCATATATTAAATGTTTTATGTAGACTTTGTTTATTATTAATGGCTTGAGTGGTTGGTGAATTAAGTTAGTGAAATTTGTGTTAGTGCCATTAATTATAACTCATCATTTATGAAAGAGATATTTTTGAAAAATAAGTTAAATATTTAAAAATATTAATTGAAATTATCTTATTTCAAAACATTTTCTTAATCTATGTGATTTTCTGATATGTTTTTTATAATATGAACCCAATAAAATAGATATAGTAATAAATAGAGACTTTGATTTAGTAATATCGAATTAATGATTCAGCCTAATAATGCAAAAAGTTAGCCAGTAAAGTTTGCTGCTGACAACATCAAAGACATTAATTACCTTGCATAGTTGGCTCATTGGTCACGTCATGTTTTCCATTTGACATCAATTAATTATTGACCTATTATGCTAATTACTATTAATAAGTGTTTGAAACACAAATAATATTATTCATGTTAAGTTTAGGATTACCAAAACGTTTGGGAGATCTACACTACAAGAATTCACTAAATTATCAACGGCTACTTTCCGACGGTTGTAAAGCCTTCGGTAATTCCATGGTTACCGACGGTGTTACCCGTTGGTAATAAAATCGTGGGTTTTGCTCCTGATTATCAACGGTCTTGACGGTTGGTAACGAAAAAATTCATTACTGATGGCTCATCCGTCATTAGCTTTGGCGTGAATACGTGTGAAACAAAGCCCACGAATTTTTCAACGGTTTATTCGTCGGTAAAGAATTTTTCGTTATCGACCGTCAAGACCATCGATAATTGCAACGCCTATTTTGATATTACTGACGGTCACAGCCTTCGGTACGTGTAACCATAATTACTGATGACTTATGCGATCGGTAAATAACGGTTCACCTTATGAGATGCAATGTCTCTTTATAGAGTTACCAACAGCTTTTTTCGTCGGTATTTAATTAATTTACATTCCGACGGCCTTGGCCGTCGTTAATGTCGACATATACGCGGGCATTTAGTCATTGCCCGCTTCTCACTTTATCATACCCTCTTCTCCGGCCCTCAATTTTCCTCTCCATGGCGCACAACTGCTTCCTCTCCTCTCCACCGAGGCCACCACCACCACCCACCTTGCCTCTCCCTTTCTTCTCTGTTTTTCCTTGCATTTCCCTTTCTTCTCTGTTTTTCCTTGCCTCTCCCTAAGATTTGAAGTTTTTGCCTATCCTTTCCTCTCCACCAAGGCCACCGCCGCCGCCCACCAACTTCTCCGTTTTTGCCACAGCAAACAACAAAAATGTTTTCGGCCTCAATGTTCTCACAAGTTGGGGGTCCTTTCAGTTTCGGTTCCTTTTTTGCCTCGGTTTCTCCTTAAACCCAGGTATGTTTTCCTTCATTTTTAGTGGTTTGAAGGTTCTCTCTCTATTTTTATACTTGTTTGAATTTATTTCTTTTGGGTATTGGTATATGTACTTGTGCATTGGGGGATTCTAGACTATAAGTTTGCATATTGCATTTTCATTGAATGAGTATATGTGACCTCTGGCTGTTGGGTGTTTTCATTAGTAAACCCATGGGCTGTTGGGCGAATGTTCTAGTTTGGAACTTTGTGTTTGAGTGTATTATTTGGTATGTATGTGCATTTGGTGTAATGTTAATTCTGCATTTTCATTTGGTGGCATATTCTGTTTATTTTTTCCTCAAATTTCATGAAACAATTTTCATAATGTTGCCAATGTTTTGTTTCATCTAAATGTTTTTGTTTCTTCCTCAGGCGAGGAAGCCTATGCTCTGGCACTTAGTCATTCCCTCCATCTACATTGGGTTTGAGATTTCTTGAGTGGAGTTTTGCTTCAAGGTGCTTCCAAGAGACCGCTGCTTCCACCGCCGCTACCGCTGCTTCTACGACAATATTTGGTTTATTTGGGTTTGCATTTTTTAGCACATCTAGATTTCTGGTTTTGATTTGGGATTTGGGGATTTCTGTTTTTAACTTGGGATTTGGGGATTTATGAAGGTTGTAACTTGAGTTTAAAAATGGGTTGTATCAATTTGTTGCTTGTTGTGATTACTAGATGCTAATTTGCGTATGATAAGATTGTAAATTGTAGTTTGTATTAACTGGGGTTGCTTGTTGGTTTTCTGTTTTTAAGTGGATGTATATGAGATACCCTCACTATGATGTTTTGCCAAAGTCATTTTAGAGGATAGGTGCCAATAATTAAATGATTATTTATTATTCATACCTTATATTCTAATTAATTTAACATTACTAATAATTAAATGATTAAATATTATTGAAACTAGTTAAATACAATGTAAAATGTAAATAAAGTGTAACTATTATTGAATAGAATACCAAATTTTCTTGGAACTTATAATCGGTGCTAAGCCTTATAAGACTAAATTAAAACAAAAAAAAAATTATCAATAAAACTCGTGAAGAGGGAATAAGAGGAGATTTGATGGCTAGGTCACAACAGATATAGTAGATGGTTGGGCAGCGACTCGTGTGACCCAGACTTGAGTAAAAATAACTTAATAATAATACTTAAATAATGAACTTCAAACACAACTTGTTAGACTTAAAACAAAAAAATAATAAATAAAATTTAAAAGTTAAATAATTAAATAAGATAGAAATAATAAATAATATTTAATAATGAAATAAAAATATTAAGTAAATAAATAAAATATTAAATAATTAAAAATAAATTAAAGAAATAAGTAAATAACAAAATAAGTTAATAACAAATTGCACCAATTTCTTTTAGCACTTATAATAATTGTTAAGTTTCAAGGACTTGAACAAAAAAATAATGAATAAATTTTTAAATAAAAATATTAAACAATTAAAATTAAATTACAGGAATAGGTAAATAGAAAATTATAGCAATAACTCTTAGTACTAATAACTGGTGTTAAGTCTCATAAAACTTAAAACAAAAAAAATTAAATAATGAATAAAGTATGGAATAGTTAATTTAGATGACTATTTACTTATGTGTTTGTTTGTCAATTTTAGCGGTTCTTATGCACTTTATGTTGCTAAAGCGTTGGGATTTGAGCAATTGCATTTACTTATTGAGCAAAACCTTCCCGTTTGAGGTTCAATATTATTGAGCATATGTCTTCTTTGAAGGTGGCATTCATTGTATTGAATCTTGAATTGTCCAATGATGATAGTTTGGGAAATAACTTTTTCTTGACTCGTATAATAGTTATTGCTTATTTCTCAGCCTTATATTTGAGGAAATTTCGGTATGATACATTCCTTTGTTCTCTAGGTGCAAACTTGATCGCGTTATCGCGGTCAAGTATTGTACTTGGAGACCAATAGGAAATGCTGTCGAAATTTTGTCAAATACAAGGTATGGCAATTAAGCAATAGCTATTAATAATAGGATTGAATGTTGAAAAAGTTTCTTCTCGAATGGGATAGCGCCATACTAATTAATGAAAGGGAGTGATGCTGTCAAAATTTGGCGTTTAAATATATCTGCATTTTTTAAACATGCAGAAGATGGATTGTTATCCTTCGAATCGTAGTTGGATGTATGATATGTTATACCCTAGAAGAAGGGATCTAAAGCAATCTTTTATAAATGGTGTTGAAGAGTTTGTTATCAAAGCAAGTCATCAGTACCATTGTATCAATGAAAGGGGGATTAGATGTCTGTGCTTTAAATGGGAGTGCACAAAGATTAATTGCAATGATGATGTGAGGGTCCACTTGTATAAATTTGGGTTCAAGCCTAACTACTGGATTTGGATTGAGCATGGTGAAGAGGTGCCACATTTTGACTAAGGAGTTGACAAGAATTGCATGGGTGGTTCAAGCAGTTACGCAGATATGGGATATGGTGAACAGTTTGTGTCAATGCAAGAGATGATGTGTGACGCTCTCGGGTGAATGAGGCGCACGAGTACGATAACACAGACGACCTTCTGAATGAGGAAGCACAAAGATTTTATAATCTTTTGATTGAGACAAATAAGTCGTTGTATGAAGGGGCCTCAGACTCTAAATTATTGATATGCGTGAGGCTGTTAGCTTGCAAGTCCTTTTGGAATGTTGTTGACGGGTGTTTGGATTATTTTTCAAAAATGCTTTTGGACATGACACTTGTAAAAGAGGGTTTACCAAAAAATTATTATGATGAGAAGAGGTTAGTATCCAAGCTGGGACTGAAAGCTAAGAGGATTGACTGTTGTGTGAATGGGTGCATGCTCTTTTACGGTAATGATGATGAAGAGTTGGTTGAATGCAAATTTTGTCAGTCGCCAAGGTATCATGACTGCCGCAATACTGGGACAAGTAGGCAGAAACCAGTTCCTATTAAGGCCATGTTCTATCTGCCAATAATTCCAGGGTTACAAAGAATGTATGCATCATTGCAAATAACAGGACAAATGACGTGACACTATGAGAACAGAAGAAGTTCTGGCGTGTTACGCCATTCGTTTGATGGCGAAGTATGGAAGCACTATGATCAGGTACATCCTCAATTTGCCATGGATCCACCCAATGTATGACTAGGGTTATGCTTCGATGGTTTTACCCATATATCCAAGCGTCGACTTCTCCTTATTCTTGTTGGCTAGTAATTGTTACCCCGAACAATCTTTCTCCTGAGATCTGCATGTCAAAACCGTATGTTTTTCACCTATCTCGTACCAGGCCTATCTAATCCAAAGGCCGATATTGATGTTTATTTACAGTCTCTGATTGACAACCTAAAGAAATTGTGGAATGGTGTTATGACGTATGATATTTCAAGGAAGCAGAATTTTTTGACGATGGCTTCTTTGATGTGGACCATTAATGACTTCCCTACTTACGGCATGTTGTCTGGTTGGGGGACTCATGGTAAATTGGCATGTTTGCATTTCATGGAGCATACAAAGGCCTTTACCTTGAAATATGGGGGCAAAAGTTCATGGTTTGACTCGCATCGTAGGTTCTTACCAAACGATCATGCATTTAGAGGGAACAAGAACGCCTTCAAAAAAAGGGAAGTTGAAACAAATGGGCTGCCACCTAGGTTGACATCAGAACAATTTTGGCGTAGAGTAATGGAATTGCCGAAAGTGACAGATAATGGTGGGTTGTCCAGAATATAAGGGTATGAGGATTGGCATAATTAGACAAAAAAAATATTTTTTGAGATCTCTTATACTTGAAAGATAATCTCCCCTTCTTGTTGTTGGATAAAAGAACTCAGGGTGCCGGACAGTTATTCTTCCAACTTGGCAAGATGTGTCGATGTCAACAAGGGAAGGATGCATGGGATGAAAAACCACGATTATCATGTATTCATGGAGTGTTTACTACTTATTGCCTTCTTTTGTTACCAGTGCATGTTTTGAATCCACTAACTGAAATAAGTCAATTCTTTAAAGATTTGTGCTCTGCAACGTTCAGGGAGGATGAACTGATTAGGATGGAACAAAACATACCATTCATTCTATCCAAGTTGGAGAGAATATTTCTCTCCGACTTCTTTGACTCCATGGAGCATCTGCCAATTCATCTTGCATATGAAGCAAAACTTGGCGAACCTCTTCAATATAGGTGGATGTATCCATTTGAAGGGTAATATAAGTATTCTTGAATTGAAAATTGATTTTTTTCTCTAATCAGTTATATTAATGATCTTGTCATTTTATAGATTCATGGGTAATTCAAAACGAACTGTTAAAAATAAGGCTAGAGTTGAAGGATCAATCTGCGTGTCTTACTTACGCCGTGAGACAACCCATTTTTGTTCCCATTATTTCAACAATTTCATGTTGTCACCCAAAAATAGTAGGAACAAAATGGAACTTGAAAGTGAAAGACATCCAGGAACCTTATCAGTCTTTGGCCTTCCCAGTCAGCATTTTGGGAAGGAGACGATTTACTGGTTAAAGGATGCAGAGTGGAAGTCAGCCCATTTCATGTCTTGATCAACTGCACTGAAGTTAAACCATATGTCGCGTACGTTTTTACTTTTCAATTGCCTAATTATATATTTTTTTCTACCAATAATGTGCACATTGACACAATTTCTGTATCAGTGCATTCTTGTTATTTGGAAACATAAGCGAACAAGAACCATCTGCTCGTATAGATACATACTTTCCAAAATGGTTTAAGCAACAAGTAAGTACGTACTACCTGTTTTTTTATCCACTATCTGTAAATAAAAACATAACTTTAATGTATCTTACATGCGTAGGTTTACCTTGAGGCACCAACTGTCATTAACCAACACCTAAGGAACTTATCAGAAGGTCCTTTGAGACGTGTCAATGAATGGCATACTTATTTCGTTAACGGGTACAAATTTCATACTCAATCATGGACGAAGGAAAAAAAACAACAAATAGTGGGGTTTACGTAAAAGGTGTTACAGAAGGAGGTGAAGATGACTTTTACGGTGTGATCCAACACATAAATGAATTGGCGTACAATAATTTAGACTATTCTAAAAGAATAGTGCTATTTTATTGTAAATGGTTTGATCCATCAACTAGAGGCACAAAATTGAATTCAAAATATAATATTGTGGACATCTGAATGGATAAAAAGTATCAGAAGTTTGATCCGTTCATCATGGTACATAATACGAGACAAGTGTATTATGTCTCTTACCCAGCAACTCGAATGGACTTTGTTTGTCACAATCAACAAAAAACCAAGGGGTCGCATTGAAGCGGATATTGATGTAGAGGAAGACTTGCCTTATCAAGCGGATGATATGTCGTCTGTCAATGAAGTTAGTGAAGTCGAATCTATCCTTTATGGTTGAAGTGAATTGCAAGCCGATGGTGAAGAGGTGAATACTATCATTTGTCATCAAACCAAGAGTTTGTGGATGAAGATGACGAAGCGGATGATTCCATAGATGAAAATGAAGAGACAAAATTTGATGATGAAGATAATGATGATTTCTGAAGTTCTGAATAAAATTTAGGTCATTTATGATGACTTTTGGTTGATGTTACTTAACGGTTTTTTATATTGTTAAGTTATATTTCATGAGTGTAATTCAATGTTAATAACATTAGTTTTCTCCATAGACATGTCTTCAGGGGGTCGTGATCCATCCCCACCCCGACTACTCCCTGGTGGTAGGGGAAATGGGAAGTCCTCTGGCAGTTCTTCAAATCGTCATCGTCCCAAAGCCCATGTCGTGACACGTGATGTTGGAGATGGATTCGTGCCTTTGCCATCGACATCTTCCCCATCTGCATCTACACTACCGCGCCCACCCCTGGCATGGCACTGCGTCAACCTCTTGCATCTACGACGCGCCCACCGTCTGCACCTACATCGACCCTATAGATAGCAGAAGCCAGGCCACCACCTTCTGCAACAGTCATTCCCCCTGCATCCACACCACCATTGCCCCCACCAGCACCATCCCAGGTGTTGTTGGGGACTGCATTTGGGATCACTATGAAGCCCACCCCAGGAATTCAGACACAATACACATAGTCGTCTGCACGTCATGATGCTTCCACTTCAGGGGTTGGGGACCTCCCACACGATGATCGTCAGATTAATCAGGAAGATGAGAGTGGCGGCTATTCACCTGACGAGGAGGAGGTAGAGGTCGTGGCTGATGGTCAACCTATTATTTATCCGAGTGGTAATGGATAAGAAATACTCAAAATTAATTTATATTTTTATTACAATTTATAAGCATGATATTTATTTTATTGTTTGACATACATGCTCTTATTGTTAAGGTTCCTTCCGTCGAAGGTGGTAGTGAAGGCCATCACATTTGTTATAAAGTCACAATAGAAGTACCCTTATGCCACCTGGCACCAGCTCGATGAAGAGGACCGAATTCGGATGTTTGGCGCTTTTAAAGTAAGTTGCAAATTTTAATTTAATTACTAAATTGAGGTTTACTTTATTATTTCACTAACTTTTGGTATATTATTATTTTTGTGAAAATAAAACAGAAGAAAGTCACGTAGATAATGATTCGAGGTAGAGTTGGCGCAAGATTTTCACCATAAAGCCACCCACCACCTCTTTGATTTGCTTAGGGACGTTCGTCAGTCGGGAAACCGTCTCGACTGGCTAGGAGAGGGAGTTTGGGACGCCCTGTGTGCTCATTGGACTATGCCTGCATTCCAGAAAATCTCAACCCGGGCAAAGAAAAATAGGGTGTTAGGGATTGGTGGGAGCTTGCACATAGCAGGTTCGATCAGCCAGCAGCAACATGGTGTTCAGATGGTACATTCATAAACTTGTTCTTTATGCATTGATTTTTAATTTTTTGTTATATTATCAAGAATAGTTATGGTTTTATTATTCATTTGTGCTTATGTTACAGGTTGAAGAGTATGGTTGTGACATAATGCCGAGCGAGCTGCATCATCATACCCATGTTAGAAAGGGTACTAATGAGTTTGTGGACGAGTGTTCAAGGTGAACTAGCTAAAACCCCTTTATTTTTTATGTTAATTTTTAAAAAATGTATTGTTTTAAAAGATTATGCTCGCCCCTGATGTGTGTGTTTATGCATAACAAGAGCAGTATGACGAAAGATTAAGTCAGTCTAGCTCTCAAGCAGCCTTTTCCCCGTCCACCTCAGTTGACCTTGAGGAGGAGGGGCGACCGGAGATTCAGACAAGGGTGGAGGTTACTGGCGGTAAGAAAAAGGTTCGCATTTATGGTTTAGGAGACCTCGCCTGCAACTAGCGACGAGGAGCCTCCAACATTAATACCCAACACAACAGAGTGTCCACTAGTAGGAGTCGCCACTCTCAGGAGTCCACTGAGATTGTTGAGATGAGGCAGAGAGTGGCTGCATCCGAGGAGCTAGAGCGCCGTATGTTGGATGTCGTGGCCGCGAGCGAGGAGCGCAAGCGTCGGATGTTGTAGACCATGGAGGTCATGATTGAAGGAACCTGTTTGAAACACAAGAAGAGGGGGTGGAATTGTGTTTCTTATGTTTTTGAAAACTTTTCGCAAGCAGTTATCTTTTCGTAAAGACTTGGACCCAAAGAGGATAAATAAAATAGAGAGTGTGAGAGTTTTAAGCTTGGACGCCCGCTAAAAACGTTTTTGTAGCAATGGACGTTAAGAAAAATAATTTCAATCCCCAACATTTGCTATAAACAAATTAAAGACAAGAGTAAGGGAGACAAGATAACATAAGATATTTATCCTGGTTCACTCTTAACCCAAGAGCTATGTCCAATCCCCTCTATGTAATAGCTGTATCCACTATGACAAACCTTTATTACAGTAAGTATTCTACACCTCTTTAGGCACAAGTATTCAACACCTTTTCAGGAAAAAAAAACCTAAGTATTCTTTTACAACCAAGCCTCTTCAGGCTCAACCAAGTTTGGTTTGAAATGAGTTTTAAGATAGATCTAGCTCACTATGTGTGAGGATATAAAAATTTAAGAACAAACTCATAGAAAGCGACTCTACGCAGAGAGTGATATGAAACTTAGGATCTGAGAAAGCTTGAGAACTTTTTGCTTTTCTTTTCTTTCTTGATTGCTTGTAAGCTTGTATGAAAATTTTGTTCAAGTTCGATAACTTTGCTTCTTCAAGGTTGAGGGTATTTATAGCCTTCAATCTTGAGCAATCTTTGATATCTTCAAAGGTTGGCAAGAAAGTCATTCTAATTGAGCATTAAATGCAAAAACCCGTTGAGGCTGGTAGCTTGTGGAGAGCTTCTGAAAAGCAGAGTAGGCTATCAGATTGATATCTGTAAGTAGCACTGACAGCTTTTCCTTGTACCCGAAAGTTGCCTTTTATCTTTCCTTGTTTGAGATAGTCAACTTTAGCTTTGACAGAGACAGACTGGTTTTCGCGTTTGAGTGTACTAAGAAACAGAGATCTTTTGTCTAAAGGATATTCCATTTTTACATGATGAATAAAAATTTGAACTTTCTTATTCTTCTATAATTTCGCGCTAAAAACACTTTTTCAGAAAAGTAAAAGCATTGGATCTTAAAGAAAAGAACGTGTACTTTATTCTGATGAGTCTTTGGACTCAGATTAGATACTACAGATTTCTTAGTCCAAGATGGACCATGTCCATTTATCGTCTTATAGCAAAACGATGGACTATGCGATAACGCTTGTGGTTTGATAAGTCTTTTGACTATTAATTCATGCACACTTAAGGTAAACTCATTAGACCGTTACAAATCTTTGTTCACCTAATTTAGTTCTTTGTCAACATCAAAATTTTAAGGAGTTGTGGACCATAACCGCTTTGGTTCCAACAATCTCCCCTTCTTTGATGATGACAAAAATATACTAAATTTGATTGAACAAAGGCTTTGCTAATGATACAGAAGGCTCTCCCCTAAGAAAAAGCTTCTACCATTTATAGCGTTTATTAGCATGCAAGGTATTAGAGCATATCATATACATCATAGAATGCATCAGATAGGAAAAGATAATGAAACATAGATAGAAAGAGATGCAAATAACAATAGAGCAGCAATTGAACATAATTTAAACTGAAAAGATGAAGTGCAAAGTAGTCAAGTTCTCCAATCAAATTACCTTTTCCTTCTCCCCCTTTTTGTCTTCAGACAAAAGGTGAAGGAATAACATTATGGTAAAAAAATTAATTTAAAACAAAGTTTAAGAAGAAGGAGGGGGTGGAGGGGGATCAGAAGATTTTTGGAAGAAGTTCTGCATCATAGCAGTAATCTGTGCCAGCAAGACATCGTTATTTGCCTGGATGGACTTCTGAACAAAGTCTTGAACTTCTGGAGGGATGGTCGAGACAACAATTTTAGCAGTGGCCTTTGTTGCTTCAACATTAGCATTTCCTAAAACGGCACTCAAAGCCATAGATGGAGAGGGATCAATTGGATGGACGATCGAAATAGGTTGGTGCTGAGAACTTGGATGATCGAAGGCATAATGCTTAAGCTCTCTTATTTGCTCTTGAATAGCAGTAGTGCAATCTCCTTAGGCTCTTGAATGGGTTCTTGAGCAACTTCTTGGATAGGCTCTTGAACAGCTTCTTGAAAAGGAGGCTCAATCCAGGGAATGTCATTAATTTCTTTAACGTCCGTATGGTATAGAGGGATCCCAAAGATGTCATCCAAAATTGTGTAGGTGACATCTGAGGTTCTGTACTTCCTATGGACTGTGGGAATATCAGACTTGTCTTCTTCAGACTGACTAGATGAAGAAGCTTTAGAAGCACACCGCCAGATATGTGTTTCCCAGAAGATCCGAGCTTCATTCTCTCTGCACTCCCAAGACTGTTTCTTTAGAAGGGATGCATACATAGCTTTTTCCTTTCGAGACTTCTTTTAGAATAGTGGATCAAAGGAAACGGGGAAGGGTCTTGCATCTTTGTTCAGTCTTTTTCTCCCATCCTTGTCTTTGTTATTATCCAACATCGGGATACGAGGGCAGAGACATGGAGAAACTACTACCAGTCCTATGAGCAATCTTCTCCTCTCCAGACATCTCAAGTTCTTTCTTGTAGGCATAGAAGGGCAAGAAATCTCAAACATCAGAGTATTCTTTCCAGGCTGAAGGATGACTCAAGATGAACTTGATATCATGATCTCGGATGAACTTTGGTCGTCCAAAGGATCTTGATCTCTTCTACTCAATTGTCTTCCAACCGCTCTTTTGCTCATGAGGTGGAATGACATGGAGAATCACATTGTAATGACACCATTTGAAGGCTTTATCCATGATGAGGTTTGGACAAATCTTCTTTGGTGGAAATATTTTTTGTTCCAAGTGGACTAGCAGTGGTCCATTGGAAGTGAATCGTTCACTGGGAAGGGCTTCACCGAATGGTTGGTAAGGTTGGGATGTGTACTAGCTAATGAGGGTAGGGAGTGTTTAAGGCTCATACTCGTATTCAGGGAAGGGGTAGTGGGGTCGAGGCTTTGGACGAAGGGTAGGATGTCTCATGAACTTAACTCGCCATGTTCTGATAATATCAGCAAGGATTCAGTTTGGCTTTCTATGATGGGGCTGGGGTCAATATATGGGAAGGTTTGTTATGGGTATCTTGGTGAAGGGTAAACTGCTTCATAAGACATGAAGGGTTTGTCACCCTAAGATGTGAACCAGTTTTGAGGTTGAGACGATGAGGGTGAAATGTGAGAGGTTATGTCAGGGTATTGTACAGGTGAGGATAGGTCTATGGGTCATTTGGTGAGTGATGAGATGAGGATTGTGGTGAGGTGTTTTCTGTTGATTGATGAGGGGAAGGTTGTGGTAAGGTTTGTGTTTGGGGAAGGGGTGAAGAGCCCAAAGATTTTCTCAATCCAACCACAATCCTTTCAACCGCAGCGAGTTGATAAAAACTAGGAGTAATTACTGAACCAGAAGGAGTCAATAGTTCAGTATTACCTATGGACGTAGGAGCAGAGCTCTTTGATCTTGTAGACCATGGCCTCTTCAAAGGTAACTTAGGCCTTGGAGCATTAGTTGAAGCTTGGTGCTTCTGTCCCTTGATCACCGTAGCAATAGGTTGATCATTATCGTTCTCTTCTTCTTGGACTGTTTGGAGAACCAAATTTTTCATTCTTTTAGGTTGGACGGTAGGAGCAGAAGGTTGATCAGATGATTTGTCTTTAGCATAAAGACGAGCTTGCTTAGCCTTCATCCAGTGACCAATGGACGATCATCAGAGTGTTCTTCAGTCTCACTCTCCTTTGTCTTCAGGAAATCTGACACCATGTCCAGCTTCATCTTCATCTAGCCTAGTTTACTAAATAAGGATTGAACCAGACGTTCAATCCCATGAACTCCGAAGTACTTCAACTTCCTTTCTGAGGAGAGCGTTGTCAAGTCATTGTAGACCAGGTGCTTCTCAAAGATTTTGAAGAGTAGTGCAGCATAAGGAATGACTGTGTTTTGCCAGACCCCTGAATGTTGGCCTTGAAGAACCCCAAACAGAAGATGGGGAAGGTTAACATGCCTATCCAGCAGCAAGTGAACAAGACACAACTGATGAGCTATTGAGACAGAGTCCTTCGAGTCTGCCTTGTGAATGATAGACTTGTTAATGATTTGGTGAAGAACCCTCGCTTTGTCAGTCATATTTGACCCGATAAGCTTGTCAGTGATGTTCTTCAACAAACATCCCTTGATGGCTTCCATTCCTCCCAAATCCTTTTCCCACTCATCTTCATAAGTAAGACCCAACTGAGCGCAGCCGATAGAATTAAAGATGGTTGCCTCTGACACAATCACCTTAGGGTTTGTCCAGAATTTCTTTATCAATGTTGGGTAGATCATCGAAGTTCCCTCAAAGAAACTCATCCATCCCGCTGCTTGAAAGTGAGAAGAAACGTCTATCCCATGGTCAGCTAAGAACTTGAGGTCAAACTTGTATTCGACCAGAATCTCAGCATTCTCAGCGACCAAGGTTTTACCTTTTCCTTTTTCTTGAGCAGTAGAAGCCATTGATGCAGAGAATAAAGGAGTTGAGGTTTTTCATAAAGAGTTTTTGAGAGAGAGAGAGAGAGAGTTTTGAGATAGATGGTTTGAGGAAGAAGAAACTTTTGTAAAGGTTCGAACTTTTAAAGGTTCAATCTTTAAACGTTTCGCATTTTCTTGAAAAGAAGGATGAGGCGATGTGCGCATTAAATGTCTGACACACATTCTGTTCTTGAAAATCGTAAAACAACAGTTGTAATAATGAAAAACGAAACTGACTAAGTTAGGGAATGTGATATAAATTTGCCTTTCGACAAAGATTTAGTTCATTAAATGTCATGGACGATTGAACAAAACATCACACATATTAGACTCACATTATTAGAATCTATCATGTATTGGACGCAAGCATTGGACTCTTGATCAGTCTATGAAATGCATGTTTAGATGCTTTCTTATAAAAGTGAATCTATTTTCAGCTAAAAGTTTTGTGAAGATATCTGTCCACTGGTTGTTAGTATCAACAAATTGAATATTAATTATACCTTTTTGCACATAACCTCTAATGAAATGATGTTTAATCTCTATATGCTTAGCTCTAGAATGCAATATGGGATTTTTGGAAAGATTTATGGCAGCAGTGTTATCACACATAATAGGCATGTTACTTACAAACACATTTTAGTCTTCCAACTGGTGTTTGATCCAGAGGAGCTGTGAGCAACAGCTTGCAGCAGCAATATACTTAGCTTCAGCAGTTGATAAGGCAAGTGTTCTTTGTCTTGTGCTTGACCAAGAGACTAATTTTGCTCTAATGAAGTGACAACCTCCACTGGTGATTTTTCGTTTTATATGGTCTCCAGCATAATCAGCATCACAGAATTCAACTAATCTGTACTCATCAAATTTCTTATAAAGTAAACCCAGATTAGTAGAATCTTTAAGATAACGAAATATACGTTTAACTGCTGAGAGATGAGTCTCTCTAGGATCATATTGAAAACGAGAACAAATACAAACACTAAACATGATATGGTCTAGACGCAGTCAGATATAATAAGGAAACAATCATGCCTCTGTATACCTTTTAGTCTACCTTTTGCCTTTATCATCTTTGTTCAATATGGACGTTGGATGCATAGGAGTGTTCATTGGTTTGCAATCATCCATTTTGAAGCGTTTCAGAAGCTCCTTGATGTACTTCATCTAATGAATGTGCATAGCGTCGATTGTTTATTTTACTTGTAATCCAAGGAAGAATTTGAGCTCTCCCATCATGCTCATTTCATATTCTCTCTGCATAAGTTTAGAAAAGTCTTGACAGAGAGATTCATCAGTTGCACCAAATATAATGTCATCAGTATAAATTTGAGCAACAATAAAATCTTTTTAACATTTTTCCTAAACAGGGTTGTATCAACCTTTCCTCTAGAGTAACCATTCTCCATTAAGAAGGTACTGAGTCTCTCATACCAAGCTCTAGGAGCTTGTTTGAGTCTGTATAAAGCTTTCTTAAGCTTTTATACATGCTCAGGATGGGTTTGATCTTCAAAACCCGGTGGTTGCATAACATAAACTTTTTCATTAATAAAACCATTTAGAAAAGCAATTTTTACATCCATTTGATAAAGCATGATGTTGTGATGAGCAACATATGATAGCAAAATGCGTATGGCTTCTAATCTAGCTACTGGGGCAAAGGTTTCAGTATAATCAATACCTTCCTCTTAAGAGTAGCCTTGAGCAACTAACCTTGCTTTGTTTCCGACAACTTTGCCATCTTCGTCCAGCTTGTTTCTATATACCCATTTCGTTCCAATGACTGAATTGTCACTTGGCAGAGGTACCAGCGTCTAAACGTCACTACGTTGAAACTGGTTGAGCTCTTCTTGCATGGCAAAGATCCATCGTTCGTCCATTGACTTTGGTTCCAACTCAGAGATAAAGGCTGAATTAGCTTGTTCTTCAAAGGTTGACCTTGTCCGGAATCTATCACTTGGATTCCCAATGATTTGCTCCTCAAGATGATAAGTCCTGAATTGTCAGGCACATTAGGTATTGTCCACTTGCTGGGACGTTGATGCGTCTGAGGCATTTTGTAATGCGTTTGATGAGGTGTCTTCTTTGATTGCTGGACGATCACTCGCATCGTTCAGACTCATATCTGCAAAATATTCAACTAGCTCTGATAGTTTATTATCAGGCTTCTTGTCATTAAATTTTACATGAATGGATTCTTCTACAACTAAAGTTCTAAAGTTATATAATCTAAATGCTTTTAAAGTTTCAGAATATCCTAAGAATATTTCATTGTCTACCTTAGCATCAAACTTACCAAGTTGACCTTTGGTATTTAGAATGAAACATTGACATCCGAAAGGGTGAAAGTAAGATATGTTGGGTTTACGTCCTTTCCACAATTCATAAGAGTCTTATTCAAAATTGATCTTATTTATATTCTTTTCTGAATGTAGCAGACCGTGTTTACAGCTTCAACCTAGAAGTGTTTGGATACAGAATTATCATTAAGCATTGCCCTAGCCATCTCTTGAAGCGATCGGTTCTTTCTCTCAACAACACCGTTTTGTTGAGGTGTTCTAGGAGCATAGAAATTATGATGAATACCATTTTTATCATAGAACCTTTGGAACAACTCATTTTCAAATTCTCCTCCATGTTTACTTCGGATTGAGCTTATACCTATGCCATTTTCATTCTATATTCGTTTGCAGAATATAGCAAGGATTTTAAATGACTCATCTTTGTGAACGAGGAACATAACACCCATGTCCATCCAGTATAGTCATTTACTCTCACAAGTCCATATTTCTTACCACTGACAGAAGCAGTTCTTGTTGGAACAAATAAATCAAGGTGTAGCAACTCTAGTGGCCTTGAGGTACTAACAATGTTCTTGGACTCAAAAGAGTTCTTGACTTATTTTTATTCAGTCTTGAGATTAATCTCAGACTAGCATGACCAAGTCTTTTGTGTCAAATCTATCGCTCATCCTCAACAGACATTAGACATGATACACTTTGATTAGAGAGTTCCCCCAAGTCAATCTCGTAAAGATTGTTTTGCCTCTTGGCAATGAATAGGATGGACTCATCAGGGTTTTGGACCATACATTCACCTTTTTTGAAGGAAACATCAAACCCATTATCACATAATTGACTTATGCTAAGTAAGTTGTGTTTCAGTCTGTCAACCAACAAAGCATTATAAAAAGAAGGAAAAGGATTCTTACCAAATTTACCTATTCCGACTATCTTCCCTTTCTGATTACCACCAAAGGTAATCCATACACCAGACTTACTGCCGAGGTCTTGGAACATAGACTTTTGTCCCGTCATGTGACGTGAGCATCCACTGTCCAAGTACCAGGATCGGGGTTTCCTTTGTTTTTCTAAGCAGATCAGCAATAGGTAATATCATATTCTTAGGTACCTAGATAGACTTGGGTCCTATCTTGTTAGTCTAAGGTCTTCGTCCATGCACAACATTTTTCTTTCTATACATACATTTAGACATGATATAACTGGTTATAACTGGTTTTACCACAGATATTATAGTATATATTGGATGCATGTGGTTTAGTTTCTTTTGGACGTTGATAAAGCACAAACACCTTGTGAGTTGGTTTGGGTCTTGATACTTTCTGAGAAACTTCTTGCTTTTCTTTGTCATAGCCTAAGCCAGACTTATCATGAGGTGATCTTGTGTACCTCAGTATCAGACTAAGCTTTTCTGATCCTCCTACTAACTTAGATATGTTCTTCATTAGATCAGATACTTCTTGCTTTAGTCTTGCGGCTTCAGAAAGAGCATTGGACTCAGAGTTAAGTTTATCAGTTATACTGATATTCTCAGGTTTTAGTTTACTATTTTCTTCAATAAGCTTTTGATATTCTTTGATTATTTGAGAAAATATTTTCTTAAGTTGTATGTACTCATGATGTAATACCGAGGAATTACTTAGTAATTCATCAAATGCATCTTGCCAAGAGTTAGAGTCAGATACCTCGCCTTCATCTGACTCATCGTTCGAAGTCTCGTTGGTCATCGGGCGGAAATTGGACGCAAGAGGGGTCCTTGGTCTGTAAAGGATAACCAGGTTAGCTAATTTTTCCTTTGCAGTCTGAAATTGCAGCACCATCTCCAATCTTGGTCTATCCAGAGCCCCCATGAGACACCAACTAGCACGAGCAGGAATATCTTCTGATGTCATCATCTGTCCAGTTAGCTTCAGGCTTGGATGTTGTTGAGCCATCCTAGAGGACTATAGTTGGCCGATCATCACCACCAATGAACACATCCCAGAGATCAATTCCTTCAGGAGCTATGACATATGTTTCAAACATATGTCTACAACGAGGATAGTCAGTTCCATCGAAGACAGGTAGAGTGCTTAGAAAGGGTCCTCGAGCATTTCTTCTTTCAGGAGCAGCTTCCTGAGATCTTTCTCAGGAACAACAAGTTGTTCATCGTCTGAAATTCTTCTTCTTTTTCTTGAAAATTTTTTTCTTGTCCTTCAGCAAAGAACACTCGCCTTTAAAGTGGCCAGGCTTTTTGCATTCATAACAGACCATTGGATTTTTGTTCTTGGACTCACCATGATCTTTAAAGTTTTTCTTTTGAAATGGCCTTCTTTTCATGCCATTTTTCTTTCTTCACATATTTTGTCTCTTTCTGGAGATGAAGGACAACTCATCATTATTTGATGATTCGTCTTCCGTTTGTTCAACATCATAACTTAACTCATCAGCCTTTAAGGTCTTTGAGCTACTTGCATTTTGAGCTTTCAAGGCAACGAATTTGTTTTTCTTTGAGGGGTTATCAAGATTCAGCTCTTGTTCATGTACCTGTAAGGTACCCACCAAGTCATCCGGGATCAAAGTTGAAAGGTCTTTGGCTTGGGTGATTATGGTAACGAGTGGCCTCCATCTTTAGGAAGACTCCTAAGAATTTTTGTCACATTTTCTTTAGTAGTGTAAACTTTTCCAAGGGACTTCACATTGTTTATGATAGTCTGAAAATGATCCATCATCTTCAGGATGGACTCTCCCTCAGTCATAGTGAATAACTCATATTGGCCTACCAACATAATCATTTTAGAGTCCTGGACTTTAGTAGTCTCTTCGTGAAGGTTGGACAAAGTGTCCCAGATTTGTATAGTAGATTCACATGCATGAATCTTCTGAAACTCATCCGGACTTAAAGCACACATCAAAGCATATCTAGCATTGTGATTCTATTCCATCCTCCCTCTTTCCGCATAAGTCCACTCCTCCTCAGGTTTGTTAGTACCATCGGCATTGAGACACACATTTGGACCATTTGTGATTCTGGACCATAGAACTGAGTTTGTTCTTAGAATGAAACCCTTGAACCTCTCATTCCAGTAGAGGTAATGAGTTTCGTTGAATAACAACGGTCTAGTTATGGAAGTGCCTTCCATAACTGGTTGACTACCACTTGGCATGCCCTGACCTGCCATCACTGCTTGAAAGGATCTTTCCATCTAACATGGCCAAATGCTTAACCTAGAGGCTGAGTTTTGATACCAATTGAAGGAACCTGTTTGAAACACAAGAAGACGAGTTGAATTGTGTTTCTTCAGTTTTTGAAAACTTTTCGCAAGCAACTATCTTTTCATAAAGAGCTGGACTCAAAGAGGATAAATAAAACAAAGAGCATGAGAGCTTTAAGCTTGGACGCACTCTAAAAATGTTTTCGTAGTAATGGATGTTAAGAAAAACAATTTTAATCCCGAACGTTAGTTATAAGAGTAAGTGAGAGAAGATAACACAAGATATTAATCCTGGTTCACTATTAACCCAAAAGCGAAGTCCAGTCCCCTCTATGTGAGAACTTTATCCACTATTACAAACCCTTGTTACAGCAAGTATTCTACACCTCTTCAGGAACAAGTATTCAGCAACTCTTCAGGCAAAAAAAACCTAAGTATTCTTTTACAACCAAGCCGCTTCCAGCTCAACCAAGTTTGGTTTGAAAGGAGTTTTAAGATAGATCTAACTTACTATGTGTGAGGATATAAAAATTTAAGAACAAACTCATAGAAAGCGACTCTACGCAGAGAGTGATATGAAACTTAGGATTTGAGAAAGCTTGAGAGCTTTTTGCTTTTATTTTCTTTCTTGATTGCTTGTAAGCTTGTATTAAAATTTTTTTCAAGTATTGTAACTTTGCTTCTTCAAGATTGAGGGTATTTATAGCCTTCAATCTTGAGCAATCTTTGATCTCTTCAACGGTTGGCAAGAGAGCCGTTCTGACTGAGCATTAAATGCCAAAACCCGTTGAGTCTGATAACTTGTGGAGAGCTTCTGAAAAGCATAGTAGGCTATCAAATTGATAGCTGAAAGTAGCACTGACAGCTTTTCCTTATACCCGAAAGTTGCCTTTTGTCTTTCCTTGTTTGAGATAGTCAACTTTAGTTTTGACAGGGACAAATTGGCTTTAGCGTTCGAGTGTACTAAGAAACAGAGATCTTTTGTCTAAAGGACATTCCCTTTTTACATGATGAATAAAAATTTGAACTTCATTATTCTTTTATAATTTCGCGCTACAAACACTTTTTTAGAAAAGTAAAAGCATTGGATCTTAAAGAAAAAAAACGTGTACTTTATGATGAGTCTTTGGACTCGGACTAGATACTAAAGATTTCTTAGTTCGAGATGGACTTCATCCATTTATCGTCTTATAGCAAAACGATGGACTATGCAATAACACTTATGGTCTGATAAGTCTTTGGACTATTAATTCTTGCACACTTAAGGTAAACTTATTAGACCATTACAGATATTTATTCACCCAATTTAGTTCTTTGTAAACATCAAAATTTTAAGGAGCTATGTACCATAACCACTTTGGTTCCAAATGTAACATCCCATCTTTTGTAACCCTAATTAAGGTGGATAGCCTTGATCGGGTATTTGCTTGGTCGTGTGTTTGTTTGTGCGTTAGTTATGAGCTTAGTTGAAAGCTTAGGAATAGGCTTGAATCCTGTTGGAGGAGCTTAAGGTGGAACACGAGGAACTATGGGAGTCAGAAGGCTGGAAGTCCCTTCCCAGCTGAGCAGAACGCTCAAGCGTGGGAGGACTAGACGCTCAAGCATGGTAACGCTTGGACATGGGAAGCTTGCACGCTCAAGCATGTTGAGTGCGCTGTGCCAGATGTTCTGAGTTTTGACGTGTGTGGGACACGTGTCAGGCCAGGAAGAGAACAGAGTGGACGAGGTTCCACGCTAGAGCATGGGAACGCTCAAACGTTGAGGGAGTTCATGCTTTAGCGTGCTGTTTGATGACCTTAAGTGGAATGCTTTTCTTCTCATTTCACTAAAGCACGAAATTTTCACAAGTTCTTCACCTGAGAAAGAGACTCCAGAGAGAGTTGAGAGTTCTTGATCAATTCCGGTCCGATCAAGCATCGAAACCCTATCCCGACTACACATTCGTGTTAGTGGCTTCGGATTCGCCTTGGGTGCGATTTTGATTTCAAGCTTCGTAGAGGTAAGTCTAGGTGCTGACATCGTCGACCCTAAGTTCTTTTTTATATTCCTCTTGGTTTCTAGTCCTTTATTCCTTCTATTTCGACCTAATGATGTTCTGCTAACACATTAGGGCTTTACGGGTACTTTTACCCGATCAATCGTTTGAGGAGCCGCGCGAGGACTCGTAGTTAAGCTTGGGCTACGAAGAATAGCCTATATTGGTGAGTTTCTTCATCATTTTCGTGGCTTAGTTCTTGATTCTTATTTCCTTTGTTGTGCATTGTTCATTGTTGAATCTGTTATCGTTTCTAAGTTTTTGGTTGTTTCTGGACCCCGTGCGTGTGCTTGGGGCGATTATTGACCCAACGTACATGTCGGGGGTATCTTTGGTAGCGCGGGGGACAGCATGGTGAGCTTGTGGAAAAGCGTGCGAGGTTGCCAGTTGCAACTAAAGGTTATGCGGAAGAGTTTGACAAGAGTAGCCTATATGGTAGTTACACACGTTGGGGAGGCAAGAATAGTCTATACAACTTTGTTGTATGTTCTAGCCCTGACAAAGTTCCTAAACCCTAGGTTTAGCCTACTTTAGGCTATCACCTCCTTGTTTGATACCTTAGGTTAGTAGATTCGGGATGTTTGGCAACATGTGATATGTGTTACTATATGAGTACCTGTTAACTGTGGTATGTGCAATATATTCATGGTATGATGATTGTGGTAGCATGTTGGTATGTTGCTGTGTCTACTGCTTTATTGAGCATGATAATGATAAACTGCTGTATTGCCTTGAAATGCGTGATTGCATGAGAACTTGGAGGTTTAGTATGATTAAGGCCTTGAACCCGTTGTGGACGTTTGAGTCGGTAGTCAAGATTCGAGGTTATAGTTGGAGCTTGGAGCTCATTAGACTATGATGGGAGCTTGGAGCCTATATGGTTATAGTTGGAGCTTGGAGCTCGTGATGTTGAGGATCGAGTTTACATATGATGCGATATCAACTCAAGAGAGATGGAGGACATGCATAGCATTTGCATATGATGCCAAGTGGCGAGCCGTGTGTCAGTAGGCACGCGAGGTTGGTGCACCGATTGCGGGTACGAAAAATGGAAGGTAAGGTCTGAGAGACCTCGAGAAGATATTGGACATAGGTGTGCCCACATGAGACCGGTATGGTAGCTCCTATCGTGTCGTGGTAGTCCTGGGAACGTCCTACTATCCTAACTGGACCCTAAGCCTTTCCAGTTGCCGGTGAATCTTCCGAGGAGGTCCAGATAACCCTCTCTATCTGGGACAGTTGAGCGGTGATGCACTCTTATGGGTTAAGGTGAGCGGAACAGATTACCGGAACAAACCCACTTGTCTGATGAACGTATGATGTCCTTAGGAGGTCGTTTAGTACCGTCCGACATGCATAGAAAGAGTATGTGTACATCTAGCCAAGAAACGACCATAGTGTGGATACATCGGGAGATGGTTGTGTTTTCTATATTTACTGCTTTGCATCATCCCTTGCATTGATGTGTTGTATATCTTATCTCCCTACTTCTCTTTGTGTGTTATGCGTTCAATCTGCAAGCAAATGATGAGCCAGTAGAATACCAAGATGGACCCGAGACTTCACCCATTCATCACGGGGCACCGCGAATGCCGGTTCTAGGTGACGTCGAGATAGTTTATCATGACGAGAGGGTATGGCGGGTGGACCCCTCGACCTTTTTTACGGTGTACATAGGACCCATGAGCTTGATCTTCCGCAGTGGCATGCCACCATATGAAGACATCATTGGACCCTATCGTGTGTTCCAGTTTTTTTCCCTTCCCACATATATGGTACCCACTAAGACAGAGGGAGCGGGACTACGGGTGGGCTGCACCATATTCCTCAATTGTATCTAGTAGGTGGGGCTTTGTCTATAGAGGTCAGCAGAGGCGAACAGAGTAGTATTTGAGGACATATCGGAGGCACAAGATAGTCATGTCTAGTTCCTCCTCCGAGTATAAGCCTACGCGGGTTTATAGGCGTACTCACAGAGAGGGATAGGGTAGCTCCGTGCACCCTCACTAGCGTGTGTTGGTTGCTGCTAGTGCGTCGTCCCTAGGTCTGTGTGGTGAGATATTTTGATGTATTTTGAGAGTGGGTGGGGAGCGCGGGTGAGTATGTTTGAGAGTTTTTGGAGGTCTCATGATGTATCTTGTTTTTACTTTCAGTTTCAGTTGTATCTTTTGTCTGTATATGTACCTAGCCCAACTGACGGGGCAACCACGTATGTTACAATATTACATGTATATATATGTTGTATCTTTTCCCGTTGCGTTTACTCTGATGCTACACGCATTTATGTTTGGATGTTTGCTATCATTTGTTTAATAAGCGCGTAACTTTATCGTTAAGTGTAGTTAATAATATAAGTGGGTTCTGAGGCTAATGGGATTATCCTTTGTATGGAGGGTCGTCTCATTATTATGGTATCAGAACATTGAGAATGTTCTGAGACTAATGGGATGACTTCATGTATGTGGGGTTGTCTCACCAACAATGATGACACATCAGATGGAGTTAATGCAACGGGTCGCACCCAATCAGATACCGCCTTAGCCTCAGCCTCATCACAGTCAGCCTATCGACGATGATGATCAGCAGTTCGAGGATCTATTGCAGGGTTATCATGATAATTATTAGATTGTATTAGTTTTATTTAGACTGTTGTGCTAAGATACATTTAAATATATATTGTTATGTTTGATCATCTATTGTATTTATTTTATCATGTTTTTTTTTTTAAATATATTGGTAAATATTAATAATATTAATTTTGAAAAATAAAATTATAAAAAATATAAATAATTAATATTAATATTAATTCTAAAATATATTAATATTAAATAGTTTTTTTAAAAAAATAAAAACAAAGTTACTGACAGTAAGTGTGTCAAGATACCGACGACCATGCCTGTCAATAAGTGTGTCAAGATACCAACGACCATAACTGTCGGTAAGTGTGTCAAGTTACCGACGACCATGGTCGTCGGCAAGTGCGTCAAGTTACCGACTGATTGGGCCATCGGTAATCATCAAAGGCTTTATACATAGGTCGTCGGTAACTATTTCCGACGCGCTTATTATCGACCAACAAGGGGTTGTCGGTAAATCGTGATTATTGACAGCTTTTTAGCCATTTCGACCATCTTTAGCTGTCGGTAATGCAGAGGTTTCTTGTAGTGCTATTTTAATGGATTTATTGAGGAACTTTAACCGTGAGCTTCATGTTAAGTTTAAAAAGGAGTCCAAAGCATTGGACAAATATATTTCCATGGAAGAACCATATATGTGGGTCCATTATCACTTCTTAACTCAACTTTAAGATAGGCTTTGAAAAACATATTAGAACAGAGCGCAACATAAGATATATAAATCTATTATATGTTTGGTGCATTTTATAAATATAGAACAACAGTACATGGAGTTAATAATTGAGGCATTTTGGTTCCACAAAAAAGGGTGGGATCAAAGATAAAAAAAGAAAATCACCCTTTAATGTTATGTTCCTTTCTATTCCATTTTGTTCTGTTTATTACATGCCAAACGTACCTAAATCATCAGTTTCAAGGATCCTTTTACTCTAAATGGCCCTCACCTTCTCTATTGTTATCCAATATGAGACTTCTTTAATCAAAACCATGATCAAGAGCTTCTTTAATCACTTGTCGGCAACTTTTGTTTACTAACGACTTTTGACCATTACCAACGGCTTATGAATAATCACGAAATTTCTTGTAGTTAGTATAAGTCCTTATCATTTCTCACATAAAAGCATTTTCTGAGAGTTCAATAGCAAAACTCTGATACCACTTATTAAATTCAGGGTTAGTTTAAAACACTAGGGAAATTTTTTTTAATGGACATACCAAAGAAACATACCTGTGAAGTCAACATCACGTCCTAACTTAAAACCACTCCTTAACTACAAACCCTTAACAGTTAACACTACAAAAAAATATTGATTTACTGACGGATAATTACTCATGGATTTGACTCCGTCGGTAATGCTTGAATTAACGACAGAAAAGTCGTCATTACTCCGCTCGTCCAGGATAACCTTGTCCTCAAGGTTGAAACAGGGAAAAACTTCAATAAACTCAGTGGCATCTATGCAGGTGGTCTTCCAATCATGTTGACTTTGCCAGTGAACACGAGGATTTCCCCTGGATCCCATTGTTTGAACAATTTGGCAATCAACATTACTTCATTCTTGAATTCCTCCACACCTTGAACTGAAGTTTTTGAAAGCCTTTTAACAGCAATTTGGCTTCCATTTGCTAAAACACCCTTGTAGACAGTGCCAAATGCATCGTCCTCCAATTTATATTCATCAGAAAAATTATTAGTACTTTCTAGAATAGTACTCAAAGGCATCATAGGTAGGTCAACATTGACAGTCTTCTCGTTATCATTCTGATCTGGATAAAACATGGGATGTATGCCTTGCATATCCTTTGTCTTTTTTTTCTTTCAAGCTCCAAAAGTAGTGTGTGTTGATTATTATTATTATTATAATCCACCACCCTGTGTCATGCTTTCCTTTGGCTTGTTGAGGCACTGGCGCATCATGCAATGTTCCATACAAAAAGAATGGCTGACTTTCATACATCACAACACAACTTGGAGAAACAAGACGCCACACTTTTTTTTTTCCTCACAAAAATTTTCAATAACCGCAAGCATCTTTCTCAAACGAGTTATGCATTCTTCACTAGTAATATCTTTGCTGCACTGTATCCAACCATACCTTCTTTGAGTACCATATACGTTACACATGTGTGTCCCAAGCATTAAGGAGGTCTGTGAACCCATTTGTTTCAAACCATTCATCAAATTCCTAGCATCACTGTGATAGTGTTGGGCACTGTTAATGACTGTGGGACCTAATCACAAAATGCGTTCCTTCAACCACTTGGCAAGACAAATACGAAAATCAGCTTGACCAAAAGCAGGGCCAGAAGGGATAATGCCAGTAGCACAAGCATCAACAACAGAATTGCAGGCAACACAACTAAAAGTCGTATAAGATAACTCTAGAAACAGATTATGTAATGGCTTATACTTCCTCCCCTCTAATGAGATCCCTAAGAATATCTCCAGCACTTAAAAAGAATTTAACACATAGGTGCAACTAAGTATGGGATCGTGACCCAAATACATATTGCGTACCTCCAAAAAGGGAAAATTAGCATTGACGTAGAGGACACCATGTGGATCGTCCAGGATCGAAAATGACATGAGCACTGCAGGCTCCCATACATCCTGTTCCTTTTCCATTGCCATGTGTTGACCAACGGAAGCTTCTGGCCCAGGCAACGCGACTGGTGGCTTCAGGACTCCAACGTAATCTGGTGACTCCGGCGGGGGAATCGCTGGCGGTGTGAGATCGGCATGGCGGTCAAAGATCCATTGTTGCCTTTTTTTAATTTCCAACGGAAAAACCATCATAGCTTGCTTTAGTTCCCTCTGAACCAATTCTTTCTTGATGTCCCCTATCGATCGAGATGTGCATTGCGGCCACCGTCATTGCTCCCTTCGCAACCGCTAGTGCAACCTCCTCTGTCGTACAAGGGTAACAGTCTGGTGGTTCCGCCGACGGCGGCGGTTTGATTGGGTCTCCATGCCTCAACGCCCTTGGTCCCTTCTTCACGGCGGAGTTACTGATTTGAGGAACGTCTGCTACCTTTTCCCTCGCCTCAACGACGAACATACTATCAGTCATCACATGAGGATCAGGGTTGGCGGAGGCTTCCGCCACGCTCCTTCCATCGAATTCCAATCGTTCTTGACCTTCATTCCCTCTTCGTCTTCGTCTTCCGCCACCATAGTTGCTGCAATGATGGTTTCCATTTCTGGTTTTCCTTTCCTCTTGTCTGTTTCTGTCTCATTTCCAAGATCCCTATTCCGGATTCTCAGATCTTCACATTTGTCTTCGTTTCTTGACTCCACTAGTTCTGTGCTTGGTTCGTCATAGTCTTCTGTTAGCGGGAGAACATCCCGATACTCTGGCTTAAAACGCCATAATATTGCAATCTAGAATTGCATCCCAGAAGCACGTGGGTTTCGTAACATCCACCATTGACACCATACGAGAGCTGGTCCGGTTACCCCCTTATAAGGACCCACCCATAAGCATCATCTCCTTCAACAGCAAACACTAGAATGTGCATACTTTGAGAAGTCATGGAAGAGAGGGAGATCGAAAATGAAAGCACCAAATGATAGGAATGGAAATGTAAAAATGCTACTTTCGAGTAGTAGCCACTCCAGAGAGAAGAGAAATAGAGTTGAAGAAAAGTTTTGGATTAATTTGTTCTACCATTTCATAGAGCTGTTTATAACAAGTCCCAATTCCTACTGATTCGGATCATTGGCCAGGTGTACAATGATCATTACATGACCTATAACAAACATGGAATCTAATAATCGAAAGGAAATATTGCAAAACGTGAGTGTAACAAGTTGAAATAAGCGAATCCTAGATATGCTAAGCTGGCAGATGTAGCGAGACCTGAATACAAAATCCTCTATCCATTGAGGTGCTTTTTTGAGTCTCTGTGGCCTTACTGGATTGGGCCCAATTGTATCAAGTGGCCCATTTACTAATGTTGCATCAGGTATATCACTTAACCTCGTATCAGACTTCTTTATTCACACCCATATAATTACACTCAAGTTTAAATTCCCAACACTTGATTGTATATTTTTAATTATTATACTTTTTTATTTATGGTCAGTACAATACATTTCGATACACACTATGAACCAGAAATGGGAAGGGAAAAAACATAGACAATATAAAGTAGGCTTGAAAGTTTAGAAATCTGCCTCCGTGGAAATATTTTAGTAGATTGCTTATTATTTTGGCTCAATTAAGTGAACGTTTGTAGTATTTTTTTTACAAGGCACATAGAGAGCAACACGCACTAAGCTGACTTGAGATAATAAAATCATTCATAAACTTCAAGTTACATATGTTGAACAGATACAAACTTCTCAAAACCTCCACATTTGTAAAGGAATAGACCTTAGACGTCAGAAAAGATTATCCTTTTTTCCATTCCTCTGATTGATTATATGTTTTTAATTGTCATATCCCAACCTTAGGGATTGCACTGTTAGAACATATAGGAGATAATTCCACCATCTCCTCAACGTGACCAACATTTTCATTCAAGAGCCACTTCTCAAGAAATGACATAGGAGGAGCAATGTTCTCAGATCTTTGCTTATTCCTCACTGCTATATCATGAACCTTGACAGAAGCAGCTTCAAAACTTTTTTCAGGCATAGAATCAAAAGTGGACATGTCCCAAGCACCATTGTTTAGGTTCTCAAACGATAAAATAGAATCAAACTCTTCATGGGACACTATGTCTCCACCCTCTTGATCATCTTTGCTTTGGTAGGAACAGGACTGTATGTTTGAAGCAGGCACTGATGCAGACTTCACTAGCTTACTGTTTTCAAAGTTTTCATAATTTCTTTGAAGCTCTTTGTCTTGGGATCCTTTGTGTAGGATTTCTGGCTTTGGAGAAGATCTCATCCATCCTTCTAAGAGTTTTGAGATGTTATCAGTGCTTGAGGCATATATGGAGGACTGAGACTGACTAGGCCTAAGAGAAGAGGCATGGCTGGTGCTGATATCTAAACTTCTTATGTCATTAATGCTCTTAGATACATACTGACCTGTGGTTGTTGAGTCTGATGCTAGGTGGGGGTCCAAGGCTGCTTGAAATTTCTTCAACTTCTTCTTTAGATGGGTGTTCCAATAATTCTTTATATCATTATCTGTTCTTTGTGGAAGGTAGGAAGCTATGGCTGCCCATCTGCTCAACAACCAATAAATTCAAAAATTCAGATATATCATTTAAAATACTTAAATTTAATAAATAATAAAGTATAGTTTATTTTAATCAAAATAGAAAAGGACATGAGCTCCATGTATGTGGCTGAAAATGTTGTAGTTTGTTTCGGGTAAATTCATTAAGGCCAAGAGATTGGTTTATTACTTTATTCTTTTTTTCCTTTTCGTTAAGCAGAGAGAATTATGATATCTGAAGATTACTTGTTACCCAGTAGAGCTTGCAAATGAATTATCATTCCTTCCTCATGGCTAGTGAAGTTCCCTCTCTTGATTCCTGGCTTTAGGTAGTTTGTCCATCTAAGCCTGCAACTTTTACTGCACCTTGACAATCCTTTTTATCCACATAAAAAAAGAAGAAAAAGATGTTTGATCTTTCAGTATGGTTCAAAACTGTTTAATTAATTTCAAAGCAAAAAGTATATATGTGTGTGTATATATAGTAAAAATAAATCAAGAACAAGCCTTTGTTGTGATGGGCTTTGAGAGCTTATTACCAGTATTGGTTGGCACAGATCTCCAATTTCCTGGACCATGTTCTTGGATGTAAGAGACAAGGATGATATCCTCCTCATGTGTCCATGGACCCTTCTTGATGCCTACTTTGTCGCAGCAAGGAGGCCTCCCCATGGCTTCAATTCACCCCACCTTCTGCCTCAAAACTAAATACTCAATTTCTTATTTGTTTATGTAAAACTTCTAATGGAGCTTTCAAATAGTTCCACTACATGTGAGCGCGTTATGTACTCGTAGACTTAGGAAGGAACCACTTTTTCTACACTCCGTGATCTACCTTACCGAGTCACCTCACCTTTTACTCACTATAACATTACTCTGCAATCAATATAGAGAACCAAAGTCAGCGGGGAGTTGGAACATTTTTCTCTTTGCCTTTTTCTGGGTCACGTGGTTCCATGGTTTTGTCACCGAAGTTAGGAAATTTCATTTTCCTAGTCTTTATTTTCTCTAATTCAGGACACAATTAGGTTGATAATCCGTCTAGTCTACATGTAACTACCATTTATTTATTCTATTTAAAGTGTTTGCGTGGGATCCTTACACATAAATTTGATATAGACATTACATAAATGAGGCTTCTATTTTAAGTGAAACTTGATTATACAGCCATATATGGATAGTTAAGATTAAAAATTACTTAAGACGTGTGTTTAGGCTTATAAAACCGAATCTACGTTTTCTAAAATTTGAAATTTTAGTTCTTTTTTTACCTTCAAATAAACGTTTTTAATAAAAGCTAACCAAACAAGTATATCAATATTAAAAAAAGGTCTTGAGGTCGCCACGTTGTGAATTTAGTAGTCTTTGAAATCACATTGCGACAGCAATTGTGACCGCATCGATCGCATTTCCCCGCAATTATTTACAATAGCAGTAAACGCAATCACAACCGCAATTTAAAACCTTGATTATAGATAATTTTTATAAGAAAAAACACATTTTTTAAGAAAATATATAAAATCTTAAACAAACAAACTTTTAATGGTCATATGACCACTTAAGAAGTCACATGCATTTAATCTAACTATTCAAATAAGATCTAATGGTTAATATTCATTATTCTCAACCCTCACAATAATAAGGTCACTACAAGAAAATGCGCGTTTTCTGATGGTTTTTTACCGACGGCCTTGTGCTCGTGGGAAACACAACCACTGTCGTCGGTAAACATAACCATTGATATTTTCAACCTTACCAACAACTTTTGTATAAGTTGTCGGTAACTCCGTTGCTAAAGCTACCGATGTTTGATAGTTGATTCTATGTACTGAATTATTGTTGGGTTAATGGATTGATGAAAATTTTGGTGATTTAGGATACTATGTTGATGATTATTGGATTCATAGGATTTAAAGAACACACTCAAAGAAAACTAGGCTTTGATTCATTGCTTTAGTACAAGGGAAGTGATTATGTGTTAGACAAGTATTTAATAAAAATTTAGCTAATTCAAGTAATTAATGGATGGAGGACATATGTTTCCAGTAAAATGTAATTAAAGAAAAGCTCAAACGATAACTTGTCCATAGTGGAAGACATGACTACATGTTGCATCAAAGTCACAGATAAGCATGTGCCGTGAAAGACATGCTACATGCAAGAATAGAACATTGCTCCTATTCCATTACCGCACGCGGGAAAATTAACATAAAAATAATTAAATAATAAATTAATAAACTAATTAAATTATAATAATAAAATGGTGAATAAGACTTGAATTTAAAAAATAAAAAAATAAATACTTAATTAAATAATTACAATTATTTAAAAATAAATAAATAAATAAATAAATAAATAATATACTAATATATCAATTTAATAAAAATAAATAGGCGTAATGAAGTTTTCAATCCCTATAAATATGAGTCTTTTTTATTTTGATCCCTATCTTTTTTCCTTTGGTTTCAGTGTTTTTAACTTTTAAATTTTGGAAATCAGTCCCTGCCATTAGAATATTCTGTTAAGTGATTACGTGTTTAATGGAGGTCCACTTCAGCACCGCTACATAACATTAAATATAATTTGTTAGGGCACTGCTATGGCACCCGTATATATCAAAGGGTTTCGGTACCCTTTCTTTCTTCCTCTTTGCTCTGTCTTTGGTTTTTTTTACTGCTTCTCCTTCTTCATACCTCTCATAATCATGGCTTCGCTGCTCACTCAGCTAGCATCAATATCTCTCAACTGTTTGGGATTCAATTTTTGGGTCAATATTAAATTTTTATTAGGCCATGCTGACTTGGGTCTAGAGCCTATCTCTCAGAAGGTTGCTTTTTATTATTATTTTAAGAAATACATATAACATATATACATATAATAATGGTAAATCAAAAGTAGAAGACCATTCTTTCTAATTTGGAGGGAATGACCATCAGCTACTACATCTTTTAGATATACCATGATATATTGACAGAGAGACACCAGACGATTGAATAAGGAGAAGACAAAAAAACGCAAGCAGACGATTGAATAAGGAGAAGAAAAAAAACGCAAGCAGACAATTCAATAAGGCAAGAAAAAAAACGCAAGCAGAGAAGATAAAGGTAGCAGAAAAAAAAAAAAAGGAGAGGAGCATGAGTAAGATTGGAATTAGATTAAAATTAATGGTAGGATTTACCAAGTGTTGAAGACAAATCCACGGGATTGAATATTTGGAGTTTGAAAAATAAAAGGAATTCAAATAAAAAAATGTATTAATTTAATGATTAGTCATCTCATTATTGGTCCACATAGATAAGGTACCAAAACCCTCTCTTTTGCGTGGGTACCATAGAAATTCTCAATTTGTTAATGCCACGTGGCATTGATAAAAATAAATTATTTTATTTTATTTTTAATTAATAATTAATAATTTTATTTTATTATAAATTATTTATTTATATTAACAAAACAATATATTTAATGCCACCTAGTCCGTACCTACCCCTTGTTCTTTGCTTCAAAGAATCCATGAATTTTCAATTACAACCAAATGCTGGAGACATCCTTTGCCCTTTCATGTTTTCATTTGATGTTTTTCAGTTCCTCTTTTTCTCAGATCTGATGTTTTTTAGTTCTTAATGCTTCCTCATACTTTAATGGCCACACACCCTCGAAGACCCAATTGCTTCTAAGGCTTCATCGGCGATCAAATTGGGCCATGTTTGGGATAAGAGATTGTTGAAGGTAGTTGAAGATTGGAGTTGGAGGAGAATAGGAATCTAGGAAGAAGGTTAGGGAGGGAATCCTATCAAGGGAACCCGATGTGGAATATGACATGGATTTGCAGTTTGCAGGTCTGGTTGGTGGTGGGTAGGACAATGGACGATGGAAGAAGACGAAGAAGATGATGGACACTAGTCGAGGGACAGAAACACGACGGAAAGGGAAAAAAGATGAATAAGAATTGAAGAAGAAGAACCATAGATGAAGAATGCAATCAGTCGCTAAACCTAAAAACATATGTTTACTACCCTTAGCAACCGATTTAGTGACCGATTGCATGACATCACTATGTTTCTGTCCCCAAATTGGTCGAAAATGTAGGTTATACTACAAATAAAAAAAGGTGTTTAGCGACTGAATAATTTGATCACTAAAGTCATATTTTCGGTCATTAAAACGGTAAGTGACCAAATTAGCGACCGCCAGTGAGCGTTTGCATAAGTCTTAGTCGTTAAACCCTTTAGCAACTGATTAAGTGTTCAGTCACTAATCAGCGACTGCTGAATTTAGTCGCTAAACAAACATAATTTGGTCGTTGATTGGGTCTCCACCATGTGATCAGGTGACTAGATCAACGATCATATATTTGAATTTTGAGACCAAATATATTCAGTCACTAACTGCCAACGGCAACTTTCTAGTGACCTAATATATTCGATCGCTAATTTGCAATGATCCCTAGTTAGCGATCGAATTCGGTCGCTAAATTCCTTTTTTATTTTTTCTTGATAATTTGCATTTTGTTTTTTAAAATTATATTTAAAATAAAATCATATAAAAATTAGATAAATTGTATAAATAGAAATATCATAAAATCAAATAATAGAATATAAAAAGAAATAAATTAAATCAAATAATCCAAGAAAAAAAAAAGTATAGTACAACAAATGTATCTCCTAATCAATATGACGAGAAGGTGAGGTGAGCGGGCTACCATCATCATTATCGCCATCAATAGCAACGACATCATCGCTAGGTCAGACGATGCCATCTGCATCCTCCAGACTGCTGGCACTGGAATCACTCTCATGCATGTGGTGAGCTTGCCCTTGCATGTGGCTATCCTACTGCTGCACCCGATGCCACATGTAGCACCCTTTTCGGGCACTACATTTTACGTAACGTTTTAAGGCCAAAAAGTGGATTAATAAAATTCTTCAGAAAAATGTGGGGTGAATTTTCTTTTTGGCAAGACGTGTGTGTGTGTGTGTCTATATATATATATATATATATATATATAAAAGGTAAATGAAAGCATTTCATAATGTAGGGTCATGAGTTCAGAGGAGACTTAAATGAAAACATTACATAAAACCTAACCCGACCACAAAAGAAAACACGGAAGATATAGACCTAACATAAAGATTTGGAGACGCAGCTCCACAAAAGCTAAAAACAACGCACAGACGTCCTAAGCTGGCCAAAAGAACACTAAACAAAAGAGTCATCCACAAGCACGATCCCTGGATCCCAACTCCAGTACCTTCTCGTGAGACCTCCTCTTGAACATCCCATTAAAGAATCTAATTACCTAAACCTAATTACGTTATTAACCATTAGCGCGATTATAAAACGTATGGAGATATTAAAATCTTTTAAACAACACAACACTAACACCAAACACATATATGTATATATATCCATAACATAAGAGTATTGGCTACCTTAGTAGAGCCTACAACATAACACAACTACCATCAAAGTACAAAGACTGACATAACACAGAAGCATGATAACAAAAGTACATATGACTTCCTCTCCTCGCCCCAAAATACATATGCTCTCAAAAAGGAAAAGACTTACTGTCCATACTGACTAATGCTATCATGGGTATCAGGAACTCCCCACAGACGCCCTCTGACGTCGCCAATACACATGAAGAGCCTCATACTCTTTCGAGCTACTAGACAGCCCCATGCACGAAAATAAATAGTAACGGACCTCGTATATACAATCCGATATTGAGAGTAGTCAAACTCCCAATACCGCTCGTCCTCCTCGTAGAGCAAGTCAAAGTCTCACAACACTGGGATCTACGACTCTCCTAGCATCATCTGGTTCAAAAGGTGTGCCATCTAGCTCCTCTAGTTCCGGATCCTCCACAAGGTCTTCTCACGCAATCATAACAAAAATATAACATAGCATAGAGATGTATGAGATAAGAAACAACAACACATCATAATATGGGAAAGAAGCAATAAAACAATATATAGAGATAGCACATATCCAATCAATCACACTATAATAGACATTCGTCTCCAAGGTCATTGTGACATCCTTCTACCCTGCATGTTATAAACATTAAATATTAATAATAATAATAACAATAACAATATACAAATGAATAAAAATAAAACATGCAACCTTTTATAAAAAGGTTCACTGGTAGAAAAGGTACCACATGAATTAGTTCTCAACAACGCGGAAAATATCAAACCAAAGTTTTAAAAGGGAAAGAAACATCAACATAAAAACAAAACCCAACCCCGATGTCACAATTCAGAGCTGGTACAACTGTTTCGGAAACATGTTCGGAATACAACTGAAAAACTAAAGGAAATGGACAACTAAACTAATAGCCCTAACTATGAGTGGTGGCTCCTAAGAGTCACTCCTCTCCGGGCTGCTCGTCATCCTCTGCATAAGCCATACACGCCAAACAAGAAAAACAAAGAAAGGGGAGTAAGGAAACATGTAAACACAACGGTATGGAGATAGGAATAAGATGATCATACATCAAGGCATAGCAACAGTCATAAGCATACACTTACACATATAAGCATTATCTCAACATAATCAATCGACCAGTATGCTATATGATGCAATGCAACACTCCTCCACTACTCCATCAATGCATGTGGATCCAACTAACTCAGGAAGAACAACTTTGGAGTTACATATCCCCATTGGCCACTAAAGGCAGCAACGCCGGCAGTCTACCAAACCATGGGTGAACCCCTTGGATAGCCAACACATCAAACCATGGATGTCTCATCACGGGGGGCCACGATTCACCAAACCTTGGGTGAAACAACCGTGGATGGCCAGATCACCGTACTCTAGGACGACCTCCCCTATGTTGAACTTCCCCCAACTTACATCTTCAATGTGATGCATGAACACAATAACAAACAATGGGCAACCGCCACCTCCGCTTGGGCCACTAAAGGAACCCAAGAATATCATCTTCATCATTGGGCCACTAAAGGCACCCAATTATATCATCGCAACATTGGACCACTAAAGGCATCCAATCATATCAACCTTGACAACATTGGACCACTAAAGGCATCCAATTACATCATCGTGCGGTAACCGCTCGGGCACCAACTTAACCAACTTATCGTTCCTCAACGTCTTAATTATTATATAATTAAGTTATCTATCTTCATCATTTGTTTGGTGTAATATTCTATCATTATTGTAAACATTGGGGCTTAAAACCCCATTAAATCGTAAGCCTTAGTTTCTGACCAAAGGGGTGGCACGGGCGTGCTTCACCTCGGCACGGGCGTGATGCCACTTACGTGTAGCACGGGCGTGCTACACGAGAGCACGGGCATGCTCTTTTGCTGCATGGTCGTGCTCAAAGCGTGGCCATTCCCATAATTCAACTAGGAGCACGGGCGTGCTCCCTATTCAGCACGGTCGTGCTGATCGCGCGACAGTGTTGTTCTGGGCAGTGATTACAGTTTAAAAAGATTTAACCAAAAAGATCTTAACACTCTAAAAAATCATCCCTAGGTTCATGACTAAACCATCAACATAAAAATCTCACCTTTTATTGATTCATGTCTTATGAATATTTTTGGGGAATAACAGTCCCTTTATTATTTAACCAATTAAAATCCTAATTAACCAATTTAGGGATATAGCAGCAGGTTCATCACAACACAACCATTCAGCCATCAATCATCATAGTCAACAACAAACAATCTATGATATAAACATACCAACATAACAAACAACGCATATATCATTGGCATATTGGCATATAGCAACAAACATTTATATCAGCAGACATGTTAAACAAACAGCATAAAATTAACCTCAGGGTCATGGGAACCCCTCATCTTACGCTACCCCCACTGCCTAGTGGTTATACTATCCTCCTCCCCATACCTGGTTTGAAGGTTGCAGCAACGGTAGCCCCAAACAACAACCAAGGCACGTCCTCCCAAGCGGCTCAGTCCGAATCCAAGCCTTGGTCAACTAAAACATTAACCAAATCAGTTTCTAATCCAATAACATGAAAAGAAACTAAGAAAAGGGAAGAAGCGTTACCTACACAACTAGCACAGGCGTACCAAAAACTTACCAAGGGTCTCCAAAACTCCAAAAACGTACCAAGCTTGACGGAGATAGGAAACGGGGTAGGTCTGGCCGCACTAGGATAATAGCAGCCACCAAATGAGGGTTAAAATCGCTAACCCTCGATTTCTGTGCGATTATATAAACTGCGCACATGGCACGATCGTGCACTATTTTGGCACGGGCGTGCCAAACTTAGCGTCAGCGAGACACGGTTCGCACAACGGCACGACCGTGCTTGTGATTCAGCTAGTCACAAGACACGCGAAAACAGCACGGGAGTGCTGGAAATTAGCACGGGCTTGCCAATGTTCCAGAAAGGGACTTTTAGCCAAAAATCCCACTTAGCCCTTAACCAACAAGCATAAACATTCAAACAAATATAAAAATAATTAACGAAAAGCAGGGTGTTACAGTCGTTCTTTCCTAACTAAGGTCTCAACCACTCATGCATTTAGATCTTATATCCACGCGGCCACAACACGACATCCTCGGCAGATCAGGATGCCCCATTAATCACCATGCCATCCCCACAGATCAGAATGTCTATCAGCCTTCTGGCTCAACTTGTGGTCACGGCACATCCCCCAACAGGTCGAGATGTTCACCTGTCATCGGCTCCCCGTGGTCACAACACTTCCCCCACAAGGTCAAGATGTTCGCATATCACCAACTATCGCGATCACGATACATCCCCAACAAATCAGGATGATCGTTCATCACCTACACACAGGGATGAATACAACGATGCAACATGAACCTCGCCGACTCATCTTTGGATCAATTGCTTAGTGACTCAACCCACAGCCTGTACACAACTAAGGACTAACACCCCCAGCAGATCAGGGCTCTCCTTACTCATTACCATCATATCAGCAACATCACTGGGTTGAGCACTTCAACGCACATATCATCAACTTGTCTTACAACATGCATCACCCGATCCACTGAGATGTCCCGCCTCATTAAGTAATCTAATTATCTAATCTTAAAACATGTGAAAAAAATTTAAAACTTAAAATATACATATAAAGAATGCATACAACATACTGATAACAATATATATAGGTGCAATCATCCTTGAGTGCATTAATCAAAGTACAACACTAAGGTTGTATAGTTAATACAACAAATGTCAACATGAAAGAAACATAATAAGTCACACCCAAACACAACTAATAAAACCTGCCATCTTTTATCCTAGCCCCTTCACCAAAATACATCAAAATACAAACACTCAAAACTCTCATGCCTACTGAGACGCACTGGCTAGACACTCATATCAATAAGGATGATATGGTGGCCGTGAACTACCCTTTGTTCCCCGCCTCCCACAGCTGGCATCTGCGGCTCTCCCACCGGCATTGGGTTCATAGGGGATACCATCCTTCTCAGGAATCGACTCCTCAATTGCATCATTTTCTCCACGAATCAGAAGAGAAAACATACATAGAGAAAATAGGGAGATAAGGATCTAAAACAAACATCATATATGGGAAATAAATCATAGGATAACATGTATTAATATCACACGCGTCACACAAGCATTTAGACAAACATATCCATGGATCGTACATGTCAGTCATCTCCAATCCATCATTTCGCTCGTAGTCAACACTTATACTATATGTATCTCGTCCCTACGTGCATGTCGACCGATATCTCAAAAGTCGTTCTCAATCTTGGAGAACCTTAGTTAGTTGTCCAGCTAACGTTTCCGCTCGCCGTGACCAATAAGAGTGCATCCCCACTCCAACTCTCGAGAGGGGTGTCTTGATTGCCTAAGAATGTCCACCTGCGACGTGGAATACTCAGGGTCTAGTCGGGATAACCAGGCTCCAGCGGGCATCACGACACAATAGGAGCAACCCCATCCATCACTTGTGATAAGTCCCGAGCACGATTACATCCCAAAGATCACAAAGATCGTCCCTTCCGTAATCTGTACTCGCACTCAGGTACACTAACCTCGTGTGTCCCATACCACATGGCTCGCCACTTGGCACATGATTATGCTATGCATGTCAACCATCACTTGTGTCACCACTATCTTAATAAACATCTCATCTTAATACTTATATCACTTTATTCACGATACTACAGTATCCATCACTTTTACCTCACACATGCATTGTGACACTTTCATTCATTGTCTTCATCATCATCATTCATAAAACATGCAGAAATAATATCCAATATCTCAATATACCATCTTAAGCATATAAGATCATACAATCCATACTATCAAGCATACCATTCTAAACTTATAAACACATAAATCACATAGAGCACAGATTCGCAATCACACCGAACATACTAATCATCCATCCAGCAATAGTCGTTTAGCCTAGGGTATATTCTTAGTGGTGATAGTCCAAAGATACCTATACCGAGGGTTTAGGTACTTTGTCAGGGCTCAACCTCTAGTTGGGTTTAGGGCTCCCCTACACATGTCAATATATACTATTCTACTCTTGTCTTCCCGACGAGTGTGTGATTCTTTCTCCCTACCTGAAAAACGAGTATGATCACGAACACTGCAAGCACATGAACACCACCACGATCTCACCACCTCTTGCACGAACAGCCTTGACCCCGAACTCACGAGCAAATATCACGAACAAACAATCCTCACACCCGATACCGATGCAAAACAATTTGTTGCTTCCTACCTTGGTTTCCTTGCTTGCTCTTCTACCGTGTTTCCTTTCCACTTACTTGCTCCTTCGAATATAGAAAGTAATGGTTTTTGGACAGAATTTTGTGACTAAAAAGATGGAGGATTTAAGAAGGCTATTCATGCAAGAAGTTAAAAAGAAAATTTTGCCATGCACCTTGGTATTTATAGGAGTGTTTCTCGGCCAAGTGAGCTTTCTTAAGCTTAAGGTATTCTAATTTTTTTTAATGCCTTTTGATTATTGACTAAGCAAAGTTATAGATGATTAAGTGCAGCTAGGAAGCATGACAAAGCAAGGCTATAGCTTTATGACAGCCGAAAATTTTGCATGTTCTTGGCTTATCCAACTTGCTTGCACATAGTATAATTATTAGAACTTTGTTTTGTTACTTCTTTGACCGTATACCTTGTTTCCTTTAATGTATGTATTGTTTTGCCTAACTAAATCCTTTGATTGGAAATTATTCTACGTTCAAATAGTTACATTAGGGGAAAGCTCATCCATTTTTATCAAGTAAGAGGTGTCATGAGTTTAGAGTTGTCATGCTTTTACTAAAGTAGGAGGTGTCATTCTAGGATATAAATTCTCATTTTTTATACGTAGTAATTATCCATTCCTTGACAAAAGTTGGTCATCATTTTACCATGCCATTTACGTACATGTTTACTTATAGGATTAGGTTTCCTTTTGGCTATCTTAATTAGGATAATCATGGTAACAAATCATGACATGGTAACTAACATGACTTAATTATGTAAACTAAAGTATCTACTTTAATTAGATTCAATTAACTTAAATAATCTTTCAACTTATGGTTTTACTAATCTAATTTAGTTCATCAAGTTTAGGTAACCATGAAACATAAAAAAAAAAAACTATTTTCTAGCTAATGATTAATTAAGCTTAATTGTCCTAAACGAGTTAATAAATTGAGATTATTGTTAATTAATCATGATTAGTAAAACTTAAGTAGATAAATCCAAATTTTGTTATTAGTCCTTTTCAATTGTTTCTAACCTAAATTAGCTTAACTAACAAAAATTCATCCAAACCTTGTTAAGATATTAAATTTTTATATACTAAAAATAAGGTGTTACATCCATAATGGACATTGTAACATCCCGATTTTCATGATTTCTAATATTAGTAAATTATATAAATGAGTTTATATTTTTTTCTAGTGTTTAAAGAATGAAATTAAATAAACTGAGACCACATTCACGCTCTACACTATCGTAGGGAGTTATGGTTAAATTTTGGGTTGAAAACTCATACGGAACCCGGTCTGCATTGTTTTACTGACAATAAGATTTTACTATTCAGGAGACCTAATTTTGACTCGTGAACGAAACAGTTAGGCTTAGAATTGGATTTCCAACATTTTCGTTAAATTTGAAAAAATAGGTTTCTAATATTTATTCGGGCAAAATCTCAAATCGGGTGACGAACGGAGCCAAATAGGGATTTACCGGAACCCGCTAACGGATAAACATGAAGTCACATCAGGTCACATCACCTAGGAAAGCGTGTCAATGTCATGATGATGTTAGAAAACATCTGGACGCGAAAAGACCAAAATACCCCTGACTTTTATGGAAATTACACTTAAGTCCTAAGGTGAAAAGACCATTTTTCCCTTAAGTGAGAAATTTGTGACTTCCTTATCCCTCCCTTCATCAATCCCACGCCTAGCCCCTTAATAAACACGCTCCTCCATTTCTTCTCCTTCACTTCATTTTCTTCTTCACTTTCTCTTCATTTCTTTAAGAAATTTCAAGAACCTTTGTGAAGGAAAGTTGAGAAGCTCATTCACCTTCATCATCTAAGACGTATGGAATACTCATTTGACCTCTTAATCTCCATATTTATCCATTGAATCTTGTGTTTTCAAGCTTTTGTTCAATTTGATGCATAAACTTCATAAATTCATAGGAAATTGTAGAAAAATCCTTTTAATGTCAAACCAATTTCTATGAGCAAGTTTCATTGCCCTCTCTCACAATCCAAGAGCTTATAGCCAAAATATTTCCTATCTCATACGGGTATGAATGACCGAATCCTATGTATTGAGAAAGCTTGCGTTTTTTATTCCATTTTTGAGTAAAAAGACTTGATTTAGTGTGGTATGCATAAGGATCATTGATTCAAGAGTTAGGAATTTTTAGACATATCTAGCCCATTTTTCATGAAGAGGCCGAACCCTATATCATAAGGAATATCATGGGTTTTTGCTTCAAATTTTTGTGTAATAAAAATTACTTGAGTGTTGTACATACTTGAGGATCATTTATCCAAGAGTTAGTAAAGTTTTAACAACTCTAGCCTATTTTGCTAAAAGGGGCCGAACCCTAGTCATATGAATTAGAGGGGTTTTGATTGGATTTTATTAATTTCTACTTGTGATTTGTTGTAAAGGATCGAATGGTTTTCGATTATTCGGGAGCATGTACGGTTGACAGTTGCAGAGCTGCAATCGAAGTTGCCTGAGGAAGCTCGCGGGAAAACTATTCAGGTGGGGGAAAGAACCACGATATCGTCGAGGAGGCAAGATTTAAAATAATTTATATTGATATGTGTAGGGCGACCTAAACCCTACTAGTGGTCGAGTGGGCAATAGGTTGATTATATGTTATGTCGAGGTTGAATGCTATGTGGTAGGATGCTTAGTATGAGATATGTGATATGTATATTGTGCCTAGTAACATGCTTAGAATTACTTAAATATTTACCTATGAGTTGATGAGTTGATATTCTTGCATGAGTATTTAATATAATGATTATGATTATTGAGCCTGGTTATGGTTGTTGATGATATGATGTTGTGATTACTGTTGAATGACTAGAGATAGGCAATAATTTCTGATAAGTTAGGAGATGAATATGTGGTGAGGATTTTGAGGATATTTATTTTGTAGTGCTCAACCTAGAGATTCTGTGGATATGATGATGTTGAGATGTAGAGTTGATACCCGGTTAAGCCGGAGAAAGTTGGTCGTAGTTGTGTATTAGTTGTGGTTAAGACACTAAGTTGTTAATCCCGAGATGAGTCGGTGAGGTTCATGTTGCATCGTTGTTTTTTATCACTGTGTTGGAGTACGGGCGATCGATCTTAACTGCGGGGAGATGATCGTACCCATTAGTTATGGACGGGCGAATATCCCGACCTGGCCTGCGGGCGGGGTGATATGTCGTTATCGTAAGTTGCGTTGTTGATGGGCGAATATTCCGACCTGACTTGCGGGCGGGGGAATATGTCGTATCCATGAGACGAGTTGAGCCTGCGGGCTGTTGGTCGAACCTTGCATTACGGGGGATGGCACAGAGATGAACGAGACATCTTGATCCATCGGGGATGTTGCATCGTGATTGCGTCCATATAGTCATTAGTTGCATGAGTGTGAGAGACAGTAGCTAAGAGAGAAGAACTTGGGGAGATGTTGCATCATGATACTATTGCTGTTTCTTATCCTTATATTTCTCTATGTCGTATTTTATTTATTCTCGATCACACGAGAAGAACTTGTTGAGGAGTTGCTAGAGGAGATTGATGGCATACCTGTTGAACCTGATGCTGGCGGGAGAGCCTTGGATCCCAGTGCTGGGAGACTTTGAGCTTCTTTATGCAGAGGACGACCGTCTCTGGGAGACTGACTACTCTCAACGAAGAGTAGTGTATACGGGCCCGACTATCGTATACGTTAGAGTCGTGGTTGTTTAGACAGTCTTAGTTTTGTTATAGCCAGTACATGGGTTTGAGTGAAATATATTTTTGAGGCTAGGAGAGGAAGTCTGATGTATTTTATTTTATTGCCATGCTTTCAATTTATATGTGTTGCGTACTCTGAAGATTTGTAGTTGATATCAGTTATTGTAGGCTCTACCGACAGAGCCAATACTTTTATACGTATGTTATATATATAGTCGTGGTTTCAGTATTGATTGTTTTAATATTCCGTATTTTTAATTATTTACGCTACTCTGCAACGTTGAGAAGTCGAGTCCAGGTTACTAATGGGACCTCCGAGGAGGGGCTGTCTCATTTTATGGTATCAGAGCAGTTTGATTCTTAATCAATGACTGCTTGGGTTAAGTTGTGATTGCTGGCCGTGTCTAGTTGAACCCGCATTGGGTATTAACTATGCTCAGAAGTTGGGTAGAGTGTCCGATACGCGAGTTATCTTAAGAGGTAACTATTTCAAGCATTTGTAAGGCATATGATGCATGCATATTATAATATTGTCTTGTATGTCTTCGAATGTGAGCTGATAATTTCTTCCACAAAAAATTGAATGGCTCGCGGACGAGTTAGACAACGTGGCGGAAGGGTAACAGAGAGTGCAGCTGAACTTGGAAATGGTAACGAAGGAAGTTCCCACATTGGTGATGGGATTGAGTCAACTGAAACCCTAAGGACAGTTAAGGAGTTGGCAACGACAATGTTGCATCAGACGCAGCAGAACGCTCAACTGTTGCAGGTGACCATGCAACAACAACAAAGATAGAATCACTGGGGTGGAGTGGAGACGGAAGGCGCTGGACTAAATACTTTTCTGAAAGAAAGCCGCCACAGTTTAATGGTGACTTCAATCCGGAGTGAGCTGAACTCTGGATACAAGAGCTTGAGAAAATCTTCGCGGCGATGCACTGTCGTGAGGACAGGAAGGTAACCTATGCATCCTTCATGCTGATGGGAGGTGCAGAACTATGGTGGAAAGGCAAGCAGATGATGCTTGAAGTAGAAGAAAGAATTATCAATTGGGGACTATTTCGGGAATGCTTTCTGGAGAATTATTTGCCCAAAATGATGAGAAGGGAAAAACAGAAAGAGTTCATGGGTCTGAAACAAGGGACCATGTCTGTTGGTGAGTACGCTGCAAGGTTTGAGTTGTTACTCAAATTTTCTGAATTCTATCAGAGGTTTCCAGATGAGGAATGGGTGTGCAGGCGATTTGAAGATGGCTTGAAGTACGACCTACAGAGGGTGATTGCACCACTGAATATCACCCGACTGCCCGAGATGTTAGAGAGATGTTCAGTCATCGAGAACATTGACAAGAAGAGGGAGCTGCAACAAGGCAGAACTGGAGGACCTACTAGGAGATTTGACCAAAGAGGTCGAGGAGGAAAAGGAAGATTTCAGACAGGACGGAAGCCTTATGACCATCAGGTAACAAGACCAGCTGAACCACAGCAACAAAGTGGATGCTTCAGTCTGATTAGAGATTGCTCGGTAAAGGAGACTCGTCAATACTTTCGGTGTGGCCAGATGGGTCACATAGCTCCAGAATGTTCACAAGGAGCAAGATACAACATAGGCGGGCGTGGCCCAGTGACCGGAGCCCAAGGAGCAGGACAGTAGGAGGTGAGACCGCAAGCTACCAGAAGGGTGTTTACCATAAGCGGAACTGAATTCTATCAATCCCCTGATCTTATACAAGGTATGTGCCTAGTGTCTGGTAAACTCTTATCAGTATTGTTTGACTCAGGAGCTACGCATTAGTTCATATCCCAAGAGTGTGTGGATCATTTGAAATTGCTTGTTTCTTTACTGCCTCATGACTTAATTATTTCTACTCCTACCAGTAATTCTTTGACAACCATGACTATCGGTTTAAAATGTCCTGTCGTTGTTGAAAATAGAACTTTTCTTGTTGACCGTGTTTGTTTGCCTATGCAACAACTTGATATAATTTTAGGTATGGATTGGCTTTCGGCTAACCATGTAGTGTTAGACTGTTCTAAAAAGACCTTGTCATTTCCTGAGCAATCTAGATTAATGCCTGCCAATGACAGAAATATTATGTTAGGTAGTGAACCTCGGAAACACGTGTTGTTATTCTCTATGGAAGCTAAGGAACCTCCTCGTTGGATTTGTTGCCTGTAATGCGAGAGTTTCCAGAAGTTTTCCCTGATGATGTTTTGGGTTTACCACCCGAAAGAGAGATAGAGTTCACTATAGATCTCCTACCAAGAACTAGACCGATTTCGATAGCACCTTATCGAATGGCTCCAGCACAATTGGTAGAGCTAAAGAAGCAGTTGGGTGACATGTTGGGTAAGGAGTTTATAAGACCGAGTACTTCACCTTGGGGAGTGCCGGTGTGGTTCGTTAAGAAAAAGGACGGAAGTTCAAGATTGTGCGTGGATTATCGGCAGTTGAACAAGGTGACGGTCAAGAATAGGTATCTGTTACCTAGGATTGACAACTTGATAGACCAATTGAAAGGAGTGATAGTGTTTTTGAAGATTGACTTAAGATCTGGTTATCATCGTATTCGAGTCAAGAAGGAGGATGTACCGAAGACGACGTTTAGGAGTCGGTATGGACACTACAAGTATCTAGTTATGCCCTTTGGTGTGACTAATGCTCCAGCAGTGTTTATGGATTACATGAACCGGATTTTCCGACCGTTCTTGGATAAGTTTGTAGTTGTCTTTATCGACGACATTCTTATCTATTCCCTTAATTGGGAAGAACATCAAGAGCATCTTAGGGTTGTGCTTCAAGTGTTAAATGATCGACAGCTTTATGCAAAGTTGTCCAAGTATGAGTTTTGGTTGGAAGAAGTGTAATTCTTAGGTCATGTGATTAATCGAGATGGGGTAGCAGTGGATCCAGCAAAGGTTGAAGCTATGGTGCAATGGGAAAGTCCTAAGTCGGTAAGTGAGATACGGAGGTTTTTAGGCTTGGTTGGATATTACCGAAGGTTCATCGAAGGATTCTCGAAGATTGCGTTGCCCATGACGCAGCTAAAGAGGAAGGGAATATCCTTTGTATGGACGGATGAGTGTGAGCAAAGTTTTCAAGAGCTGAAAAGAATGTTGACTACGTCACCAGTATTGACGTTACTAGATTCTTTAGGACAATTTGACGTATATAGTGATGCGTCATACCAAGGATTGGGCTGTGTCCTAATGCAAGACCGGAGGGTCTTAGCATATGCTTTGCTACAGTTGAGATTTCATGAGAGGAATTATCCAACACATGATTTGGAACTGGCAGCTATAGTGTTTGCTTTAAAGATATGGCGACACTATTTATATGGAGCTAAGTTTATAGTGTACAGTGACCATAAGATCTTAAAGTATCTGTTTGATCAGAAAGAGTTAAACATGAGACAAAGGAGGTGGATGGAATTCATAAAGGATTATGAATTTGATCTACAATACCATCCAGGAAAAGCGAATGTAGTAGCAGATGCGTTAAGTAGGTAGGAAATCCTTGCACATGTCTGCTATGATGGTAAAAGAGTTGGAATTGATTGAACAATTTAGAGACTTGAATCTAGGTATGGGATTATCTAGAGATAAGATACACCTAGGAATGGTCACAGTAACGAGCGACTTCTTGAAGACGATTAAGGAAAAGCAAGAAGTTGATCAGTATCTTTAGAAGTTAAAGGAACAAGTAGCTGAAGGCAGAACATCTGAGTTTAGGATGAATCAAGATGGGGTCTTGAGGTATGGTGATAGGATTTGTGTGTCGATGGATGTAGAACTAAGAAGGATGATCTTGGAAGAAGCGCACAAGAGTAGGCTGAGTTTTCATCCAAGAGCAACCAAGATGTATCAATATTGAAGAAGATATTTTGGTGGCCTGGAATGAAGAATGAAGTAGCTGAGTATGTGTTGGCTTGCTTCATTTGTCAGAAGGCGAAGGTAGAACACCAAAAGCCAGCAGGACTGTTACAATCTTTGAATAATCCAGAGTGGAAATGGGATGGTATGCCTATGGACTTCGTGGTTGGCTTGCAAAGAACCAACAAGAGGCATGATGTAATTTGGGTAATCGTTGATAGGTTAACAAAGTGTGCTCACTTCTTACCTATTGGTGAAAATTACACATTGGAAAAGTTAACCTAAATCTACATCAAGGAAGTAGTAAGGCTGCACAGAGTGCCTGCTAGTATTGTTTCTGACAGAAATCCTAGATTTACATCTAGATTCTGGAAGCAGTTACATAAGGCTTTGTTAACTAAGTTGAGGCTGAGTTCTGCTTATCATCCTCAGACGGATGGTCAGTCGGAACGAACTATTTAATCATTGGAAGATCTCTTGAGAGCTTGTGTTTTAGAACACACGGGAAGTTGGGATGAGTTCTTACCGTTGATTGAGTTCACCTGTAACAATAGTTTTCATTCAAATATAGGTATGGCACCTTACGAAGCGTTGTACGGTAGAAAGTGTAGAACACCATTATGTTGATATGAGATAGGAGAAAGTCAAGTATTAGGACCGAAGGTAGTATAACAAATGACGAAACAAATCAAGAGAATAAGGGAAAAGATGAAAATCGCACAGGACAGACAAAAGAATTACAGCGATAAAAGAAGAAGACCTTTAGAATTCCAGGAAGGAGACCATGTTTTTTTGAGAGTAACTCCAAGGACTGGGATTGGCAGAGCAATCAAATCTAGAAAGCTTACCCCTAGATTCATTGGACCATTTCAAATTCTTCGCCGAATTGGTCCTGTAGACTATCATGTTGCTTTACCACCAAACCTATCCAATCTTCATGATGTCTTTCATGTTTCTCAGTTGGGGAAATACTATCCTGATCAATCACACATCTTAGAACAAGAGTCAATACAATTGAGAGAGAACCTTAAGTATGAGGCTTTAGCTGTAAGGGTCGCGGATAGAAGGATTAAGGAACTCCGAGGTAAAAACATTCCGTTGGTCAAGATCATATGGGATGAAATTACCGGAGATACAACTGGGAACGCGAAGGAGACATGCAGTAGCAATATCTGAGTTTATTTTAAAAGGTACATCGAATTTCGAGAACGAAATTTTTTTTAAGGGGGGTAGTAATGTAACACACTGATTTTCATGCTTTCTAATATCAGTAAATTATATAAATGAGTTTATATTTTTATCTGGTGTTTAGAGAATGAAATTAAATAAACTAAGACCACATTCACGCTCTACGTTATCGTAGGGAGTTATGGTTAAATTTTGGGTCGAAAACTCAGACGGAATCCGGTTTGCATTTTTTTACTGACAGTAAGATTTTACTACTCAGGAGACCTAATTTTGACTCATGAATGAAACAGTTAGGCTTAGAATTGGATTTCCAACATTTTCGTTAAATTTGAAAAAAAAATAGATTCCTACGCTTTATTCGGGCGAAATCTCAAAACGGGTGACGAATGGAGCCGAATAGGGATTTACCGGGACTCGCTAACGGATAAACATGAAATCACATCAGGTCACATCACCCAGGAAAGCATGCCAATGTCATGATGACGTTAGAAAATATCTGGACGCAAAAACACCAAAATACCCCTGACTTTTATGGAAATTACACTTAGGTCCTAAGGTGAATAGACCATTTTGCCCTTAAGTGAGAAATTTGTGACTTTCTTATCCCTCCCTTCATTAATCCCATGCCTAGCCCCTTCTTACACACACTCCTCCATTTCTTCTCCTTCACTTCATTTTCTTCTTCACTTTCTCTCCATTTCTTTAAGTAATTTCAAGAACCTTTCTGAAGGAAAGTTGAGAAGCTCATTCACCTTCATCATCTAAGAGGTATGGAATATTCATTTGACCTCTTAATCTCCATATTCCTCCATTTAATCTTGTGTTTTCAAGCTTTTGTTCAAGTTGATGCATAAACTTCATAAATTCATAGGAAATTGTAGAAAAATCCTTTCAATGTCAAACCAATTTCTATGAGCTAGTCATTGCCCTCTCTCATAATCCAAGAGCTTATAACCAAAAGATTTCCCTAGCTCATACTGGTATGAATGGCCGAATCCTATGTTTTGAGAAAGCTTGAGTTTTTGATTCCATTTTTGAGTAAAAAGACTTGATTGGTATACTTAAGGGTCATTGATCTAAGAGTTAGGAATTTTTAGACATATCTAACCCATTTTCCATGAAGAGGCCGAACCCTATATCATAAGGAATCATGGGTTTTTGCTTCAATTTTTTGTGTAATAAAAATTACTCTATTGTTATACATACTTGAGGATCATTTATCCAAGAGTTAGTAAAGTTTTAACAACTCTAGCCTATTTTGCTAAAAGGGGCCGAACCCTAGTCATATGAATTAGACGGGTATTGATTAGATTGTATTAATTTCTGGTTGTGATTTGTTGTAAAGGATCGGATGGTTTTCGACTATTCGAGAGCATGTACGGTTGATAGTTGCGGAGCCGCAATCGAAGTTGCCTGAGGAAGCTCGTGGGAAAACTATGCAGGTGGGGGACAGAACCACGATATCGTCGGGGAGGCAAGATTTAAAATAATTTATATTGATATGTGTAGGGCGACTTAAACCCTACTAGTGGTCAAGTGGGCGATAAGTTGATTATATGTTATGTCGAGGTTGTATGCTATATGTTAGTATGCTTAGTATGACATATGTGATATGTATGTTGTGCCTAGTAATATGCTTAGGATTAATGAAATATTTACCTATGAGTTGATATGCTTGCATGAGTATTTAATATAATGATTTGCTGGGAATTTGCGTATTAAAAAAAAACGCAGCAGAAAAATTCCCAAGAAAAAGGATCCATGCGAATGGTCATGACTCATGATGTAGTGTTTACCTCTTGTAGCGTTGCTTTACCGCAGTCACTGCAAGGGAAGAACAGTCCTTCTCAATCGATCACGAGCACTACGAACAACGCTATCACCAGTACCGCAATGGAGCAACACCTCTACGTAGTCCACGCGAACAAAATACCGTCGGAGAAAACGGAGTGCTAGCTGACGGCAAGGGTGAGGGGGCGCGCCTACCAAGGTGGTGTGACAGCCACTAGGTTATGTACAGTAAGCTCTCCTTTTCGCTTATGTACACTAACCTCATTGAGCTTGTAAGCTACAGGCCCAATCTTATAATTAATATTATTAAATCATATTCAATAAATTAATTCATTCTCCGACTATTTGTTCTATGCGTGTGACCCGATAGGTTCTCAATAAATTGGCAATAATATTAAATCACATTTAATATTATAAACAATGAGCGGCATTTACCAATACATCATTGTTACCCAATTAGTGAGAGTATCAGTGATACGATATATACCTTACGGTAACCAAAATAACCGTGTAGTAAATGTCCCTTCATTCATATGTCTTAATTGAACACAAGGCATAAGTGTGTCATCCTTGTTGAGTTCAATTATTTGTTTCTCAATTCCCGAGTAGACGTGCAATCACAAATGGGCCTAATATCTCATATTGGCCTATTACAGCATGGCCATGCACTTTCACGTCTCACTCTATTGAGAGGTCCATGACATTACTCCTGTTATGTAGGAGGGACGAATCCTATCAACATCACTCACATCCCTCAACATGATTCATTGTTGGCCCAATAACTATCTTTATGATCATCCTGTTACGGATAACGTTGGTAGCATTAAAGCCTACAGCTCCTCATGTAGGAATCGTAGTGACTTCAAGTCGAAGGACTACTTCACTTTGGTTGCCATGAGAAGCCCTCATGACACTTACATAACTATTATGTAGTGTTCTCATAGTGGGTCAATCCAGTATAAATATTAATCTAATATTTATATCTATGTGAAGACTTGATATCTCGTATCCATGACCCGTGAGATGTGGTAATCAGTCTACCCACATAATAGTCTCGATGTATTATTATGGTCCTGATTAACAATAATACTTGACTACAGATATTTTAAGAATAGTATTTAAATTGTTCAATAGGGTCTCACGATCAAGTCATACACTTGATGTTCTATTGAACTTAAGTAACTATTCTAAGGACTTTACTTCATTTAAACAATTAATAGTATAAACTAAAATGCCTCGTATATATAAATATATGTAAATCAAAGTCATGATAGAAATGTAAATCGGAAAGAAGACTAATGACCTTTAGGGCTTATACCAACAATCTCCCACTAGCTCTAGAGCCAATTAGGCATAACTCTAATACCCATCGACCTAGTGTGACCATCATGCTTCTGCTAAGCAAGAGGTTTCATAAGTGGGTCAGAAACATTGTCAAGTGTTGGTACTCTGCATATCTTCACATCTCCTCTATCGATAATCTCTTGAATAAGATGGAAGCGCCTAAGTATATGTTTGGATCTCTGGTGAGGTCTAGGTTCCTTTGCTTGTGCAATGGCTCCATTGTTATCACAATAGAGATCAATGGGATCCACAATGCTAGGAATAATACCAAGTTCAATAATGAACTTCCTGATCCAAACGGCGTCATTTGCTGCATTGGAGGCAGCAATATACTCAGCCTCTGTGGTAGAATCAGCAACTGTCTCCTGCTTTGAACTCTTCCAGCTCACAGCGCCACCATTCAGGGAAAACACAAAACCAGACTGCGATCTGGAATCATCCTTATCGGTTTGGAAGCTAGCATCGGTGTTTGGAAGCTAGCATCGGTGGAACCCTTTACAACGAGATCTTCCTCACCTCCATAGATCAAGAATGTATCCTTAGTTCTTCTCAAGTATTTGAGGATATTCTTGACAACAATCCAGTGACTTTCACCGGGATCAGACTGGTACCTGCTCGTTATGCTTAAAGCATACGAGACGTCTGGTCGAGTACATAACATGGCATACATAATAGATCCGATTGCAAATGCATACGTAATCTTATTCATGTGATCCCTCTCTTCATGATTGGAAGGGGATTGTGCCTTTGAAAGGCATATACCATGTGACATAGGCAAGAGTCCTTTCTTGGATTCATGCATGTTAAACCGTTTTAACACCTTGTCTATGTATGTACACTGACTTAGGCCGAACATTCTCAATGATCTATCTCTATAGATTTTGATACCTAACACATAGGTAGCCTCGCCTAGGTCTTTCATAGAGAAGCAATTCCCTAACCACGTTTTTACATTTTGTAGGGTAGGGATGTCATTTACAATAAGTAGTATGTCATTCACATACAGTACTAGAAAGACAACAATGCTCCCACTAACCTTGTTGTAAACACAACGTTCATCTTCATTTTTTTATGAACCCAAATTGTCTTACAGCATCATCAAAACGAAGATTCCAACTTCTAGAAGCTTGCTTCAATCCATAAATGGATCGTTGTAATTTGCACACCTTTCCAGCATTCTCTAGAGTGTCAAAACCCTCAGGTTGTGTCATGTACACATCCTCGAGTAGATTTCCATTAAGGAAAGCAGTCTTGACATCCATTTGCCAGATTTCATAATCCTGGTGTGTTGCAATAGCAAGCAAGATCTGAACGGATTTAAGCGTTGCAACTGGTGAAAAGGTTTCATCATAGTCTATGCCATGAATTTGTTTGAAACCCTTAGCAACCAATCATGCTTTGCAGGTATGTACATTACCATCCATGTCAGTTTTCTTTTTGAAAACCCACTTGCACCCTGTGGGTTTTACCCCTTCTGGTGGTTCAACCAAGTTCCAAACTTGATTAGTGTACATGGAATCCATTTCAGATCTCATGGCCTCAAGCCATTTCTCAGATTCTGAGCCAGTGATGGCTTCCTGGTAAGTCACAGGCTCATCTTGATCCATGAGTAAAACATCACCTTGTTAAGTCATGAGAAATCCATATCTCTTAGGTTGGTGACGTATCCTATTAGACCTACGCGAGTCTTGTGCTACTGGAGCAGATTGTTGTTCCACAACATCTTGTGGAGGTTGCTCCTGTTCCATCATAGGTTCATTGCTATTTTGAGATTTTTGAACTTCTTCAAGTTCTATTTTCCTCCCACTGGTTCCTTTGGAGATAAACTCCTTTTCTAGGAATACACCAGCCCTGGCAACAAACACTTTGCCTTTAGAAGGATTGTAGAAATAGTATCCCTTGGTTTCCTTGGGATACCCCACAAATAAGCACTTATCAGATTTGGGTTCAATTTTATTAGAAATTTGTCGTTTCACATAAACCTCACAACCCCAAATCTTCATAAAAGACATACTGGGTCGTCTGCTAGTCCATATCTCATATGATGTCTTTTCAACCATCTTAGATGGAACACGGTTAAATGTAAAAGCTGCTGTTAATAAAGCATGTCCCCAGAAGAAGTTTGGAAGGTCTGCAAGACTCATTATGGATCGAACCATATCTAATAAGGTTTGATTCCTCCTTTCAGATACACCATTCCATTGTGGTGTTCAAGGAGGAGTGAGTTGAGATAATATCCCACACTCTTTCAGATGATCATCAAACTCCAGGCTTAAAATATTCAGCACCTCGATCTGATCGATCGAAGTGCTTTAATATCCTTGCCCAGTTGGTTTTGTACTTCATTCTTGAATTCTTTGAACGTTCCAAAGGATTCAGATTTATGTTTCATTAGATACACAAATCCATATCTACTATCTACTGAAGTCATCAGTAAAAGTGATGAAGTATTGAAAACCACCTCTACCCGATGTGTTTAGGGGTCCGCATACATCACTATGTATAAGGCCCAAAAGATCACTTGCCCTTTCACTATTGCCAGCGAATGGAGTTTTAGTCATTTTCCCCAATAAACAAGATTAACATATCTCATATGACTCATAATCAAAAGAGTCCAATAATCCATCTTTCTGGAGTTTGGAAATGCGTTTCTCATTTATGTGGCCCAAGCGACAATGCCAAAGGTAAGACGGGTTCAACTCGTTCGGTTTGACCCTTTTGGTATTAATGTTATAGATAGGCATATCAAGATCAAGGACATACAGTCCATTATACATTTGTGCACTAGAATAGAAAATTTCATTTAAATAAATAGAACAACATTTGTCTTTTATTATAAAATGAAAACCACTCTTGTCCAAACAAGAAACAGAAATAATATTCTTGCTAATAGCAGGCACAAAATAACAGTTCTCCAACTGAATAATAAGCCCAGTAGACAAAGTCAATACATAGGTTCCTATGGCTATAGCAATAACTTTTGCTCCATTGCCAACTCGTAGGTCAATTTCGCCTTTTGCCAATGGTCTACTCCTTTTTAGATCCTGCATATTTGTACAAATATGAGATCCACATCCAGTATCTAATACCCATGATGCAGAAGTAAATAAATTGACTTCTATAACATATATAACTGCGGTGGAAGTCTCACTTTGCTTTTTCTTGCTCTCTTCCAAGTATTTGGGGCAGTTCCTCTTCCAATGTCCGGTCTGACCGCAGTGGAAGCAAGTGCCCTCTTTAGCAACTCCACTTGTAGGCTTTAAGTCAGAAGTGCTAGGTTTGGACTTATGGAAGCCCTTGCCTTTGTCCTTATGCTTATCCATGGGTTTCTTATGCTGCTTCTTGCCCTTTCCAGCTTGGACCATCATGATGGCATTCCCCTTTCCTTTATTAATATTTGGTTCAGCAGTTCTCAACATGCTCAACAATTCTGGCAACGGTTTGTCAAGATCATGCATATTGTAGTTCATGACAAACTGACTATAGCTCTCAGGCAACGATTGCAGAACAACGTTAGTGGCCAACTCTTAGCCCAAAGGAAAACCCAACCTTTCAAGATTCTCAATGTACCTAATTAATTGAAGTACATGAGGACTTACAGGGCTTCCCTCTGCTAGTTTAGAATTGAAAAGGGTTCTGTTAACCTCGAACCGCTCATGCCTTGCCTGCCCTTGATAGAGCATTTTGAGGTGCACGATCATATCGTACGCCTCCATGGTCTCATTTTGCTTCTGAAGCTCAGAGGTCATGGTAGCAAGCATGAGGCAGCCGACGTCTAAGGCATCATCCTGATGCTTCTTATAAGCATCCTTATTAGCCTTAGAAGCATTAGCAGCTGGTGGCTCCTCAGGCATTTGTTCTTCAAGAACATACGGCTTCTTTTCATGCCTGAGGACAATCCTCAGGTTTCTGTACCAGTCCAGGAAATTCGTTCCGGACAGCTTGTCCTTCTCAAGGACAGATCGCAGTGATAGGTTATTTGATGTGTTGTTTGCAGACATGGTTATCTACAATAGAAATATACAGAATACAAGTATCACGCATAAAAATATTTAATAAGGTCTTTTATTAAATACGCCTCCCACTATTTTACTCAAATCAATGACCCTCACCATTGACTCGGAAAATCCCGTTGAAAGATTTTCTAGTGGGACCGAGATCCATATTTCACTTCATCCTGAGTCAGCTTTGGCTGATCGCCCAGAACTAGGCTATTTAGGTAGGAAACTTTTTCCAATTACATCTCATGTAATTCTTGGATCAGTTGGGTGAATAACTTTTATTCTAATCCATCTTATGGATTAATGCCCAACTTTATGCCTCTAAGCCCTTTTCAATCCTATTGAAGTTGGCTTAGTTAAGTCAGACCCAATGGTTGACATTTGGATATTACATTTATCCCATCGCGTCTTACTAGTATAGACAAAGGTACTCTACTTTGGCAGACCTACGCTCAATCAATAGTAGTCTTGACCAGTGTCATGCATCGGAAGACACATTTAAACGCGACTTAATATTTCTTGTTGAGGGATTTATTTATAAATTTGATCTCACCATAAGTTTAACTGTTTAACCTACTATATACTAACATGCATCTCATACATATATAGCATATAACAAATATGACATGGTTATGGCCCCTAACGCATTGATTCTCGCAAGCCAATGAGAGAATCTAATCTAAAACCCTAGTAGTGTACAAGCTTCACCAAGCATGATCACCTACCGAGTCGTCCTCTTCTGAAGTCGTCTTCTTGTCTCCACCATAACATTACAATTAAAAAAAACCTCTTTTACATTCGAGGGGAATAAGGTGAGAAAAGAATATACACAACCAAATACATAATAAAAATTAATAATAAAATATTTATTATTATTAATTATTATTTTTAAGTGATTTCAAAAACCACTCAAAATAACGCTTCTGATATCCTCATAATCGATTACCATAATCGATTACTGCTATTCTGACTCCTCAGAAAATATCATAATTGATTACCATAATCGATTACTGCTATTTTGACTTCTCAGAAAAATGACTATTGTACTACCATAATCGATTATTGTACTACCATAATCGATTATTGTACTACCATACTCAGTCGCATAATCGATTACATAATCCATTATGTAATCTGTTATACGAACGTTCATGCAAACTCTTTGCATAATCGATTACATAATCGATTATTGTGGTTCTGACCAGAATTGCCTTGCTTCCACGACGATTAGGGATCAACACTTGAGCCCTCATAATCAATTATGACGCGTATGGATGTAAGGTGCGCATGACAGCAACATTTGCTGTCGCCGCAAATCAAAACAAGGATTTCAGAAAAACGTTTTTCTCAAAACACTTTTACGATTTTCAAACATAACATGTTAAAGATCATATCTTTCAAAAACAAAACATGTTATAATAAATAAACACACAAGAGAATCATGGTTTGCAAGCGGCTTTGATACCACTGTTGGGAATTTGCATATTAAAAACGAAAAACGCAGCGAAAAAATTCCCAAGAAAAAGGATCCATGTGAATGTTCATAACTCATGATGTAGTGTTTACCTCTTGTAGCGTAGCTTTACCGCGATCACTGCAAGGGAAGAACAGTTCTTCTTAATCGATCACGAGCACTACGAACAACGCTATCACCAGTATCGCAATGGAGCGACACCTCTACATAGTCCACGCGAACAAAATACAGCCGGAGAAAACGTCGTGCTAGCTGACGGCAAGGGTGAGGGGGCGCGCCTACCAAGGTGGTGTGACGGCCACTAGGTTATGTGCAGTAAGCTCTCCTTTTCGCTTAAGTGGCGTGCTCAGCGATCGCACGAGAATATCCTGTTGAGGAGTTGCTAGAGGAGATTGATGGCATACCTGTTGAACCTGATGCTGGCGGGAGAGCCTTGGATCCCAGTGCTGGGAGACTTTGAGCTGCTCCATGCAGAGGACGACCGTCTCTAGGAGACTGACTACTCTCAGCGAAGAGTAGTGTATACGGACCCGACTACCGTATACGTTAGAGTCGTGGTTGGGTAGATAGTCTTAGTTTTGTTATGGCCAGTACATGGGTTTGAGTGAAATGTATTTTTGGGGCCAGGAGAGGAAGTTTGATGTATTTTATTTTATTGCCATGCTTTCAGTTTATATGTGTTGCGTACTCTGAAGATTTGTAGTTGATATCAGTTATTGTAGCCTCTACCGATAGAGCCAATACTTTTATACGTATGTTATATATATAGTCGTGGTATCAATATTTATTGTTTTAATATTCCGCATTTTTATTTAATTGCCCTACGCTGCAACGTTGAGAAGTCGAGTTCGGGTTACTAATGGGACCTCCGAGGAGGGGTTGTCTCAGTCATTACTTACGTCTAATCAAGCGCATAATATCATTGAGCATACTTATCCATTTTTAGGCATAGCATATACATTCATATATCACAAGGCATAAAATAGCAAATAAGCTTATTATCTCATGTAACTGTAAAGCATGTATTGTGTTAGGATCCAACTTAGGCGTCCCTGACCGGCCAGAATGGAACTTCACTGTCCAATTCCCAAGGCCTTTCAAGCACTTATAAGTCACATCATAACAAGATATACTGCATATCATAGGTAATTATCAGAGGAAAAGATTATAACAAAAGAAAGCCAAAGGTGACCCTGAGTCAGCATCAAGAGTTTTAAAACAAAGTCCAAACGGGTTTACAACTAGAGAGAAGTTCAAAATTCCAAACAGCGGAGAAATCTCATATGACAATAAACTAAACTAAAATAAAATTGAAATAATAGCAGCTGCTCGCACTACACAAGTGCATGAGCTCCCTGAGATGGCTCCACTTGTTGAGTACCTGAAGCTAAAACCAAAACGGGCGGGGGTGAGCCTCAGAACTCAGTGAGGGATAAACAAAACATAATCGCAAATAGTGCAATTTATAAGCATCTCAATAAATATATGTCATTAAGTATTTTACATTGTACATAACCTTACATTGCAGTTCTTCACTTGCTATGCAGTCAATTTTTCATTGGGCAACATGCTTGTGTATTCCCTTGGAGTTGTTCACTAGAGTCTCCCACTCCGACGGTCACATTTATATCTCGGTCGAGTCCGCTGACCGACAAGTGACCTCGGTCACTACACAACCACCCTCCAAACTCCGGGGTTGTTCACTAGAGGCCCCACTCTCCGACGGTCACATTTATATATTTCGGTCAAATCCGCTGACCGATCGGATACACCAAGTCTTGTCCAATGTCTAAGCATCATACCAAAATACCAAATACAATATATCATGTCTTACCATAGCATACGTCCATTATGTTTCGTAACATAGCTTGCATAACCACCTTAGCGATAATCAATAATGTCCATAAGGTTCTCAATCACAAATATATATGGGCTAAATTATAGCCATTCCATTCACATGTAGTATCACCTTACCATTCCATTAAACCATTTACTTCATATGCAATTACATAGAGGAAGCCAACAAACCATACCTTGGCATATTTCAATAATCTCATTGCAAACACTATTCATCACAATAAGCATTTATATCACCTTCAAGGCTCAACGTGTTGGAACCAAAGTGGTTATGGTCCAAATAATCCCTTAAGTTTTGATGTTAACAAAAGGCTAATTTAAGAAGAACAAAGATTTCTTATGGACTAACGTTTTATATTAAGTGTGCAGGATAAAACTTAATTGAGTCCAAAGACTATCCAAAGTCCAAAGACTTTATCTCGTCCAACCTTTGAACGTGGTTTACGTCCCTCTCAGACTGGACGATAATAAATAGAACCATGAGTCCAAAGACTCTTTCGGTTACTTTTGTAATAGCTAGTCCAATAGTGCTTTTATATTTTAAGAGCGAATACCTTGTAAAAGTATATGAATTTATTATTCCCTGTAAAAGGCTTATATCCTTGGGACAAAACATTCTTTGTAATATTCGTTCAAATCTAAATCGTAAGCCAGAATGTCTCTGACACTTAAAGAAGTTGACCTTCTTCTTTTGGAAAAACAAAAGGCAACTTTCGTTCTACACAGAGGATATGTCAGCACCACTTTTAGCTATCATCCTGATAGTCTATCCTGCTGATCAGAAACTTCAGAAGCTATCAGACTCAACGAATCAAATGCATTCAATGCTCATCAGAACGGATCCTTTTCCATCCATTAAAGACTGAAGTCTGTTCAAAGACAAAAGGCTATATATACCTCCATCCCTTGAAGATGCAAGGTTACCGAACTTGAGCAAAAATACAAGTGAAGCAATACTCAGCGATTCAAAATCTTTCAAGAGAAACAAGCAAACATCTGCTCAAGCAATCAAAGAGAAAATCTCAAGCTTGCAAAGCTACTATGATCCTCATTTTCATATCACTCTCTGTGTAGAGTTTTTAAGAGTCTAAGCTTTAGTTTCGAATTCTCACATTTAGTGAGTTAGTAGAACAAACTCTTTTCAAAACCTTAGTTTGGTTGAGCCTGAAGAAGCTTGTCTGTAAAAGAATACTTAGAGAACCTGAAGAGGTTGAGAATACTACCTGAAGAGGTGTTGAATACTTTGTAACAAAGGGTTTTTGTTATAGTGGATAAAGCTCTCAAATAGAGAGGACTGGACGTAGCTCTTTGGTGAAGAGTGAACCAGGATAATATCTCGGTGTTCTTTTCTCTCCCTCACGCTTACTTTAGTTTATTATCTAACTAACTAATTGGGATTGAATTGCTTTTTCCTATGCGGTTTTCTTATCTTATTCAAACTAAGTTAGCATCCAACTTGGTGTTTGGATTCTCTTTGCTTTTAATCGTTTTAGTGTCCAACCTTGCGAAAATTATTATCTGCTTACGAAAAGATTTTCAAATCTTCTGAAACACAATTCAACCCCCATTCTTGTGTTTCAAACAAGTTCCTTCAATTGGTATCAAAGCTCAACCTCTGGGTTGAGCACTTTGCCGTGTAGAGAAAAAGATCCTACCGCAGATATGTCTGGACCACGTATGCCAAGCGGGAGTCAACCAGTTATGGAAGGTACTTCCATGACCAGACCGCCGTTCTTTAATGGTACTCACTACTTTTATAGTAGAAGAGATTCAAAGGTTTCATCCTCAGTACAAAATTAGCTCTCTGGGTCAGAATCACAAACGGTCCTAATGTTTATCTCAACTCTGACGGGACAGACAAAGCAGAGGACGACTGGACTGATGCTGAACGGGCTAGAATGAAGCAGAATCATAAAGCAAGATATGCTTTAATGTGTGCTCTCAGCCCTGACGAATTTCATAAGATTCACGCATGTGAATCAGCCAAACAAATATGAGACACCTTGTCTAATCTCAATGAGGGGACAACCAAGGTGAAGGACTCTAAAATCATCATGCCGGTTGGCCAGTATGAAATGTTCACCATAGCTGAAGGAGATTCCATCCTAGACATGATGGGTCGCTTTCAGACGATCATCAACAATCTGAAATTACTTGGAAAGGTCTACACTACCAAGGAGAATGTCGCCAAGATTCTTAGTAGCCTTCCTAAGAAGTGGAGACCTCTTGTCATTGCAATCACCCAGGCCAAAGATCTTTCTACTTTGACTCGAGATGATCTTGTCGGGACGCTTCAAGTTCATGAGCAGGAGCTTGATCTTGACAATCCTGGAAAGAAGAACAAAGGGATTGCCCTGAAAGCTCATAAGTCCAACAACTCAAAAGCTTTAAAAGCTGATGAGTCCAGTGATGAAGCTGATCAGTCTGATGATGATGTATCAGACGATGACGAGCTATCCTTTATCTCCAGAAAGATTTAGAATATGTGGAGAAAGAAAAATGGAATGAAAAGGAGGCCATTCCAAAAGAAAAGCTTCAAGGATCATGCTGAACCCAAAGATAAAAGTCAGCTGGTCTGTTTTGAATGCAACAAACTAGGACACTTCAAAGCCGATTGCCCTACGCTAAAGGACAAGAAGAAGTTCTTCAAAAAGAAGAAAAAGAACTTCATGGCAAATTGGGAGGACTTAAACTCTTCTGAAGAAGAAGAAGAAGAAGAAGAAGAAACAAATGAAGAAGCTAACTTATGCCTTTGGTCCAATGAACAAGATGAAGACTCTTCGGACGATGAACAACTTGTTGTTTCTGGAGAAAGAAGTCAGGAGTCTACCTCTGAAGGAGGATGGAATGTTCCACCCATCTTCAAGGGAATAGACTATCCTCGTTGGAAATCAATTTTCCAAATATACGTCCAAGCTCAAGACTATGAGTTGTGGAATGTCTTCACTAATGGAGATTATCGTCCAACGATTACCCTTGAGGACGGATCAACATCGTCCAAACATGAAGCAGACTGGACGAGTGAGGATATCAGACGGTGTTCTCAAAATGCTCATGCTAACTAGTGTCTTGTCAACGCCCTTGATTGTCCAAGACTGGACATGGTCTCGCGGTTCCAAACAGCTAAGGAGAAGCTAGACGCTTTGGAACATCGGTTCAGACCAAGGAGCCCGTCTACCTCAAATCTCTGTCTGATGGTCAAAATCTCTTCGGACGATAAATCAGAAGATGACGAGGTATCTGTTTCTAACTCTCTTCAAGAAGCATATGATGAACTGCTAAATGATTCTTCTCTATTGCATCATCAATACATTATGCTTAAGAGAAAACTGTCAAAAGTGAATAAAGAGTTGGAAGAGTCCAAACAAACTAAATGAGCAGCTGGTTGAAGAGAATAATAAGCTTAAAGCTGAGAATGTCAGTCTAACTGACAAACTCACCTCTGAGTCCAGTGAACCCCGCGAGGTAACTAGACTAAAACAAGAGGTATCTAATATCACCAAAAGCATATCTAAGCTTGTTGTAGGATCAGAGAAGCTAGACCTGATATTGAGGTACTCTAGATCACCTCATGATAAGTCTGGCCTAGGCTATGACTCTGAGAAACAAAGTGCGTCTCAGAAAATATTAGGGTCCAACAAACATCACAAGGCTTTTCATTCCTATCGAAAGCAAAAAGAAAATAAATTGCATGCATCCAGAACTTCCTGTAAGATTTGTGGAAAGAGTGGTCACACCTCTTCAAAATGCATTTACAAGAATAAAAACAAAATGCATGGACGAAGACCACCAACTAACCCAAAAGGACCCAAGTCTATCTGGATACCTAAGAATATGATAATACCTGTTGCAGATCTGCTTAGCAATATAGAAAAGACCCCAGTCCTGGTACTTGGACAGTGGTTGCTCACGTCACATGACGGGAGAAAGATGTATGTTCCAAGAAATCCGTGAGGAGACTGGTGGATGGGTCACCTTTGGAGGCAACCAGAAGGGAAAGATAGTAAGAATAGGTAAGATTGGTAAGCATCCTCTTCCCTCTATTGATAATGTTCTTCTGGTTGAAAGATTAAAACACAACTTGTTTAGCATAAGTCAATTATGTGACAGTGGGTTTGATGTTTCCTTCAATAAAGGTGAATGTATGGTCAAGAACCCTAATGGGTCCATCTTATTCATTGCCAAAAGGCAAAATAATCTGTATAAGATTAACTTGGGGGAACTCTCAACTCAAAGTGTATCATGTCTAGTGTCTGTTGAAGATGAGCGATGGATCTGGCACAAAAGATTTGGTCATGCAAGTTTGAGATTAATCTCTAGACTAAACAAGCATAACCTCGTAAGAGGTTTACCAAAGATTGTGTTTAGATCAGACGCTCTCTGTGACGCATGTCAAAAAGGAAAACAAGTTAAGAACTCTTTTGAGTCCAAGAACATTGTTAGTACTTCTAGACCACTAGAATTGTTGCATCTTGATTTGTTTGGTCCAACAAGGACTACTTCTGTCAGTGGTAAGAAATATAGACTTGTCATAGTAGACGACTACACTAGATGGACATGGGTTAAGTTCCTTGCTCACAAGGATGAGTCTATCAAGGTCTTTTCTATATTCTGTAAGCGAGTCCAGAATGAAAAAGGCATATTCATCAGCTCGATCGGAGGTGATCATGGAGGCGAATTTGAAAATGAACTTTTCCAAAGGTTCTGTGATGAAAGTGGTATTCATCACAATTTCTTTGCCCCTAGAACACCACAACAGAATGGTGTTGTTGAGAGAAAGAACCGATCTCTTCAAGAGATGGCTAGGGCGATGCTCAGTGATAATTCTGTTTCTAAGCACTTCTGGGCTGAAGCTGTAAATACTGTCTGCTACATTCAAAACAGAATATACATAAGACCTATCTTGAATAAGACTCCTTATGAATTGTGGAAAGGATGCAAACCCAACATCTCTTATTTCCACCCCTTCGGATGTCAATGCTTTATTTTAAATACTAAGGATCAAGTAGGAAAGTTTGATGCCAAAGTAGATAATGGAATATTGTTAGGATACTCTGAAACGTCCAAAGCTTTTAGAGTCTATAACTCTAGAACTTTGATTGTTGAAGAATCCATCCATGTTAAGTTTGATGACAAACAGCCTGATAAGAGATTATCAGAGCTAGATGATTCTTTTGCAGATATGAATCTGAATGATTCAGATGCTCATCCAACAACCAACAAAGTCGAGGCATCAGACGCTACGTAGGACGCATCATCGTCACAGCAAGCTGTGAACACCCTTCGTTCGTGGCAATTCAGGACTTATCATCCTGAGGATCAAATCATTGGCAAACCTAATGATAGCGTCTGGACAAAGTCAACCTTCAGAGAGCAAGCTGACTCAGCGTTCATCTCTGAGATAGAACCAAAGTCTGTGGACGAAGCCTTACTGGACGAATATTGGATCCTCGCTATGCAAGAGGAGCTCAACTAGTTTCAACGAAGTAACGTTTGGACGCTGGTCTCCTTGCCTAAGGATAAGTCTGTCATTGGAACCAAGTGGGTCTATCGCAACAAGCTAGACGAAGATGGCAAAGTTGTAAGGAATAAAGCAAGATTAGTTGCTCAAGGCTACTCACAAGAGAAAGGGAATTTGAAATGAGCATGATGGGAGAACTAAAATTCTTCCTCGGACTTCAAGTAAAGCAAACTTCAAACGGAGTGTATATTCATCAGACGAAGTACACAAAGGAGCTTCTGAAACGCTTCAAGTTGGACGATTGTAAACCTATGAATACACCAATGCATCCAACGTCCGTACTAAACAAAGATGATAAAGATAAAAAGGTAGACCAAAAGTTATATAGAGGTATATTGGTTCCCTCTTATATCTAACTGTATCCTGACCTGATATCATGTTTAGTGTTTGCTTATGTGCTCATTTTCAATCCGATCCAAGATAGTCTCATCTCTCAGCAGTAAAAAGACTCTTTAGATATCTAAAAGGTTCTACTAATCTGGGTCTTTTGTATTAGAAATTTGATGAATACAGATTAGTTGGATTCTGTGATGCTGACTATGCTGGAGACAGAATTGAAAGAAAAAGCACAAGTGGAGGGTGTCACTTCATTGGTGCTAATCTTGTCTCATGGTCAAGCAAAAGGCAAAGCACAATTGCTCTATCAACTGCTGAAGCTGAGTACATTGTTGCTGTCAGTTGCTGTTCACAACTGCTTTGGATCAAAGTTGGAAGACTACAACGTGTTAGTAAGCAACATCCCTATCATGTGTGATAACACTGCTGCTATTAACTTGTCAAAGAACCCCATACTACATTCTAGAGCAAAGCATATAGAAATAAAGCACCATTTTATTAGAGACTATGAGCAAAAAGGGACAATAGATATTCAATTTGTTGATACTGACCATCAATGGGCAGATATCTTCACTAAACCATTAGCCGAAGATAGGTTTACATTTATAAGAAAATATCTGAACATGCATTTCATTGATTGACTAAAAGTCCAATGCATGCGTCCAATATTTGCATTACGTCCAATATATGCTCGTCCATTGTAAATTCTCCTTGCACGTCTAATGCATTAATGGAACTCAATCTTTGTCGAATGAACTATTCTCTCATTCCCTTAACTGAGTTAGTTTTTGTTTTCATTGTTTGCCAAAAATGCTTTTTACGGTTTCAAAGTCCGAATATGTATCAGGCATTTAATGCACGTCGTTTCGCTCTCTCTCTTTGAAAATACGAAATGTTTTCGTTCTCTCTTCTCTTCTCTTTAAAACCTAAGTCTTATTAAAAATCAAACCTTTACAAAAGCCTTCATCTTTCTTCTTTCACCTTCAAAAAGAAAAATCCTTTCTGAAAAACTCTTCTTCTCAAAGACCTCTTCTTTGAAACTATGGCAACCTCTTCTGCTACTGCTTCTAAAAGTAAAGGAAAAACCTTTAATGCTCAGACTGTTGATGTCTTGGTCGAGTTCAAATTTAATCTGCAATTGCTGGCTGATAATGGGATTGACATTTTCTCTAACATCCATTTTGCTGGATGGTCAAGCTTCTTCGAAGGTTCTCCAGTAATCTACCCCGTGCTAGTTAGGGAGTTCTGGACAAACCCTACTATCTCTGCAAGGGAGATTCGCAACAAAGTGCTTGATACTGAAGTAATAGTATCTGAAGCAACCATTTCAAATGCGATTGGGTGCGCTCAATCTGGAATAACCGTTGAGGATAACTGGGAGGAAGAAATTGGTGATGCTTCCACCATCAGAGACTGTCTGTTGAAGAACTCGGGTGACAAACTCATAGCCTCAAAGATGACTGACAAGGCTAGGGTTCTTCACCAAATACTAAACAAGTCAATCCTTCACAAGGCTGGGTCGAAGGATAATGTATTAAAGGCTCACCAATTCTGCCTGATTCATTTGATACTGGAGAGGCAGATAAACCTTCCCCACCTTCTCTTTTCTTTCTTCAAGCATGCCATTGAAGGCTCTAGGAAGAATACTTCGATCATCTATGATGCTTCTCTCAAAAATCTTCGAGAAGCATATGGTCTACGATGACCTCAAGAACTTGGCTCCAGAAATAAAAAGTCAAATACTACGGTGTTCATGGTATTGAACGATCGCATCAGCTTGAGTTTAGCATGCAAAGCTTGGTGATGATGCAGTTGGACTGCCTCAAAAAGTCCAAACCTGAAGGGAAACAAAAAGGAGCTCAGACGTAAGGCTCAGAAGAAGCGTCTGAACAACGAGTCACTGTTGGACGCTCAATTGAACTAGCTTGTCCAACATTTAGGACTCCTCCTTCTCGTCCAAAGCTCACCGTCCAACCATCCAAAAAAGGAAGCTGATTCTAGCTTCCATTGATGACGAAGAAGAGGACGATTTGCCCATCTCTAGGGCAGTCAAAGGTCCAAGATTGGAGACCTCGTCTGTTGCATCCCTGCCTAAACCTATTTCAACAAGGGCAAGGACTGCTCGAGCAAAGGCAAAAGGTAATACTGAACCCATCTCTAGTTCAGTTATTACTTCTTTTGGTGTCCAATCTTATGAGATTGAGGACTTGACCTTTGAACCCTCTTTACCATCCTCACCCACTGGCCTACCACAAACACAACCTAACCTCACCAAATGAACCCGAAGATTGGTTCACACCATGGGGAGATCACCCCTTCCAACCTTATGGTGCTCCCTACCCCAGAAGGATTTTTCGCAAAAGAAAATATAGACGCATCCCAGGAATGAACCACAGTAACAAATGCTCAATTTGGGCTGAGGTCAAACGCAGTTTTCCTGTTCTTTTTCTTGAACACTCATCCCCCACTACTAAACCTTACCCCAAAAGCCCTCTTCCACTACCTGAATATGAATATGAACAACCACCCACACCACCCACCTCTGGACCACCCCCTGAACATGGCTACTACCCCATCCCTCACACATCAACTGAACGTCTGACCACTGAGATGTACACAGCTCTTGGACCCTTGGTTGTCTGTCTTGAGAAGAAGACGTTTCCTCCAAGGAAAATCTATCCCAACCTCATCAAGGACAAGGCATTCTAACGGTGCCACTACAATGTAAAAAGGCACGTAGCTCTTTGTAATGAAGACAAGAAATGCTGCAAAACTGAGTACGAAAGGAGAGCAAGGACGTTTGGTCTAACCAACTACATCCTTGATCCTGATCTGATGTTCATTCCAAGCTATCCAAAAGCATGGAAGGAGTACTTTGATGTTCGTGACTTTCTTCCTTATTATGCCGTGCACAAGGAGTGTGATATATCTCGGGAAGCTAAGATTCATCACAACCTTCCAATGAAGTTTTGGTCAAGGTCTTCCGGCACAAGAGTAGGAGTTGTTCCTCCTCGAGCTTGTCCAAGGATTCCTATTCTGGATCCCAACAAAATAAGGACCTTCGCAAAAGGCTTGAGATGTGGACGCTGCCTTACAGAAATGCCTTTGATCCCTTGTTTTGGAAGAAACCTCGAGATGACTCTGAGGCTCTAGCAAGCATTTGGAAGAAGGACCCCAGATTCAGATATGACCCAGATGCTAAGGTCTACTGGGAAAACCACATCTGGAGATGCTCTCAAGAAGCATCATCATCTGGACTATCAATTGAGGAGAAAGAAGAGATTCGTGTCTACCCAAGACAATATTGAATCTATGAGGCTGACTTCATGATCATAGACGATATCTTTGGGATACCTCTTTATCTTAGAGATGTGTTGCCTTCACCTGCTCCCAGATGGAGAGAAAACAAGTATGATGATGCTGAGATCATACTTGAAGTGCTACCACCTCCACCCCAACCTGTCATTGATTCTGATGCTCCTCCTTTTGCTCTTCCTAAGCCAACTATTTCTGAAGAAACTAGGGACACCGAAATCATTTATGAGGACCCCTATTCTGAAACGCATGCTAAGGAAGTGGAACAAGTTGAAGACTCAGCCCCGTCTAAGTCTTAACCTATCCCTCTCTTAATGGTCCATCCTGTTGATCCATCTCCTTCTCAGGCTCTCAGTGTAGTTCCTGATCAAAGAGATATGGACGCAACCAGGGCCACAGCTGAGAGCTCCGCCTCTGTTATTCCTCCTGAGTATCAAGAGTTCGTCCAACGGTCCATAGAAGCCAACAATGCGGTGCTCCTTCAGCAAATTGCGGCTATGTTTAAAGATTACCTTCCAAAACCTCCTCCTCCTCCTCCTCCTTCTTAAAATTGTTTATTTGTTGTTTTCAAATAATACTAACTATGATGTGTTTCTCACTCTTTTGTCTGATGATAAAAAGGGGGAGAAAATGAATTGATTGATTCATATCTTACTTTTATAACATGTCTGGCTATCCATGCTTAAATGCTTATATATGTCTTATGTGCTTTAAATGATTAGAATGTTTATCTTAGGGGGAGCTTTTCAGAAGGACTCTTTGTTCAATCAAATTAGTATGATTTGTCATCATCAAAAAGGGGGAGATTGTTGAAACCAAAGTGGTTATGGTCCAAATAATCCCTTAAGTATTGATGTTACAAAAGGGCTAATTTAAGAAGAACAAAGATTTCTTATGGACTAACGTTTTATATTACGTGTGCAGGATAAAACTTAATTGAGTCCAAAGACTATCCAAAGTCCAAAGACTTTATCTCGTCCAACCTTTGAACGTGGTTTACGTCCCTCTCAGACTGGACGGTAATAAATAGAACCATGAGTCCAAAGACTCTTTCGGTTACTTTTGTAATAGCTAGTCCAATAGTGCTTTTATATTTTAAGCACGAATACCTTGTAAAAGTATATGAATTTATTATTCCCTGTAAAAGGCTTATATCCTTGGGACAAAACATTCTTTGTAATATTCGTTCAAATGTAAAGCGTAAGCCAGAATGTCTCTGACACTTAAAGAAGTTGACCTTCTTCTTTTGGAAAAACAAAAGGCAACTTTCGTTCTACACAGAGGATATGTCAGCACCACTTTTAGCTATCATCCTGATAGTCTATCCTGCTGATCAGAAACTTTAGAAGCTATCAGACTCAACGGATCAAATGCATTCAATGCTCATCAGAACGGATCCTTTTCAATCCGTTAAAGACTGAAGTCTGTTCAAAGACAAAAGGCTATATATACCTCCATCCCTTGAAGATGCAAGGTTACCGAACTTGAGCAAAAATACAAGTGAAGCAATACTCAGCGATTCAAAATCTTTCAAGAGAAACAAGCAAACATTTGCTCAAGCAATCAAAGAGAAAATCTCAAGCTTGCAAAGCTACTATGATCCTCATTTTCATATCACTCTCTGTGTAGAGTTTTTAAGAGTCTAAGCTTTAGTTTCGAATTCTCACATTTAGTGAGTTAGTAGAACAAACTCTTTTCAAAACCTTAGTTTGGTTGAGCCTGAAGAAGCTTGTCTGTAAAAAAATACTTAGAGAACCTGAAGAGGTTGAGAATACTACCTGAAGAGGTGTTGAATACTTTGTAACAAAGGGTTTTTGTTATAGTGGATAAAGCTCTGAAATAGAGAGGACTGGACGTAGCTCTTTGGTGAAGAGTGAACCAGGATAATATCTCGGTGTTCTTTTCTCTCCCTCACGCTTACTTTAGTTTATTATCTAACTAACTAATTGGGATTGAATTGCTTTTTCCTATGCGATTTTCTTATCTTATTCAAACTAAGTTAGCATCCAACTTGGTGTTTGGATTCTCTTTGCTTTTAATCGTTTTAGCGTCCAACCTTGCGAAAATTATTATCTGCTTACGAAAAGATTATAAAATCTTCTGAAACACAATTCAACCCCCTTCTTGTGTTTCAAACAGGTTCCTTCACAACGAACTCAAGATACAAGCATGCAACAAACTCATAATTCATCAAACGCTTGGATAAAAAAAATAAAACATTGCCCATAGACCCTCATAAATATAGAGTAGGACCATAAGTCACATATTCTCTATGTCATTTCACTTAACTACTTTCTCAACATTTTTTTTGGGTACCTTTACCTTCTTGACTAACGTTCCTTATCGTATCTAACATAATTTCATTGTAAAACTTATAACAATACCCTCTTTTTCCATAAGAACCAACTCAACCAAAAGCTAGAGCCATTCTTAGCTCCAATAAGGACATAGGCATCTATATCACCATCATATAACTACACTCAAGGCTTCCTATACCTTTCCTTACCCTTTTTCATTTCTTAATTTCATAGCCTATAAACACAGTACATAATCATGTTCCTCTCATTTCCTATCACCATACACCTTCATAAAATAATGCTCACCTCATCATATATGCCACAATTATAAACCATGATGTCCATAGATTTCTCATAATCCATACCATCATATAAAAGAGCTTACCAATAAAGACATCAAGGCAAATCATTACATAATACTTTCGATATGCAATCTTAGGTACAATTCAATACTTTATTCTCATAACAAGCACTTCACGTAGCAACTCATCATCACCATGTTTGTGTGTGTGTGTGTGTGTGTGTGTGTGTTATATATATATATATATATATATATATATATATATATATATATATATATATATATATATATATATATATATATATATATCAATTCACATATAAATACCTCATAATGTAAGACATACATCAAAGTATGCAAAAATATTTTTGAATACTTCAAAATACACAATAGCCATCATAAACTACGATAAACCATCACTTTTTTGAAATATAATATCCTGACCTTTGATCACCATTTATACCATAACTTTCCAAATACATAGAATTTAATCTGAAATTTATTTCATATGAAAATAAACTCAAAGAGCTTTCCAACAAGATGTCATTTACCCAAAACGGATAAGAAATAAAAAAGATATGCATATTTAAAGTTTTATGTCTCTGTCTCTAGCGTCCAGCGCTAGGTTACCAGCGCCCAGCGCTGGAATCATCTTCCCAGACCCCTTCTAGGGTGCTCCAGCGCTCAGCGCGACACACTAGGCGCCCAACGCTGGATAGAAATTGCAGAAATGGAGCAAAACGCTGCTGTTTCGCCATTTTCATCCCAAAACCTCATTTTCATACTTTTCAACCAACAACAAAAAACTATAACAACTCACCAACAACATATAAATCAAAGAATAATCAAACTAAACATGTTCGAAATGATTTTCATGAAAGGAATTCATTCAAAACAATTCACAAACATCATTATTTCAACCATCACCAACTCATTTCATATACCATACTAATATCCACGAAAATTATCAGAAATAAGTCACAAATCCCTTACCTCTTAATACTCCATTGCTGCCTCCATCTTTTAGGGTTGCTGATACCTGTCCACCCTCCTATTTATAGCTCATCACTTTTTACCAAAACGCCCTTGATGTTAGGCTAACTCATAACTTAACACTTGTGTAAACAAAATATGTCTCTAAGTTTATTATGATAATTCATTTATTATATTTTTTTTAAGTACACTAATATTAATTTTTATAATCTAGTAATTTTCTTATGTTATATATCATCTATAACCTGGCAAACAATTCATCATTTTTCCTATTTATTTATTTATTTAATAAAAAAAAATACTTTATGCCATTTTTTGTGGGTATTACATTTTGCTAGCATTAATCAACACATATATCATCAAACATATCATAGTAAACAAATATGGCATTTAAGCATGCAACCTGAATTCATCAAAAATCAACCTATCGGCGATAAACTTACAATTCCTAACTCTATGTTGGTACCTCCTCATGGTAGTCACCAATGCACATTTGTTATTGTTGGTTACTCGATCACTAGTAGGGTTTAAGTCGCCCTATGCATATCAATGTATACTATTTTACTGTTGCCTCCCCGACGAGTTATGATTCTTTCTCCCACCTTTGTTTTCGCTGCGTGTGAGATCCTAACACGAACAATCTTGATCCTCAAACTCACAAGCAAACATCTCGAACCTCTTGTATACCTATACCCAAGCATGGTTCCTAACCTCTCTGCTTCGTGAAACCTTCTCAGAATTTAAACTAACTTGTTGTTGCTTGATGTACTAGCGTATGAAGGCTAGAAGTAAAAAAAGATGATAGTTGAGCACATCATACAAGGTTTACATAAGATTTTGAATAAGGGTCGTAACTTTGGCCATGGTATTTATATAGATGAATTCTCTACCCTTGTTTTCCTTCATCCTTAGGTAAAGTAGTTTCTAGGCACATGACTAAGCAAATTTATTCTCCTATAGGCTAGTGTAGTTGTCGCATGGTAAGATTGGTGTCAGGCTAAGATGTTATGTTAACTTTTATAAGGTAATAATTAGTCATTGTTTGAGTCATAGGTAATTAGCTGGTCATGGTTCTTTTTCTATATAAATTTGGTTTATAGATAATGACTCATCAAAGCTACACCCTATAAGGTTATGAAGGAACCTGTTTGAAACACAAGAAAGGGGGTTGAATTGCGTTTCTTAAGATTTTGAAATCTTTTTCGCAAGCAAATATATTTTCGCAAAGGTTTGGACGCAAGAGAGTGTGAAAAAAAGCACGATTGGACGCTCGCTGAGTTTGTTTACTTTTAAAGATAAACGAATAAGAAGACAATTCAATCCCAAGAGTTAGTTATAATCAAACTAAAAACAGAGATAAGGGAAAGAGGAATAACACAGATAATTTATTCTGGTTCACTCTTAACCCAAGAGCTACGTCTAGTCTCCTCTACAGGATAGCTTTTTCCATTATAACAACTTGTGAGAAGTATTCAACATCTCTTCTGACAAGTACTCTACACCTCTTCAGGCAACTCCAAGTATTCTTTTACAGACAAGTCTCTTCAAACTCAGGTATTCTTTTTCAGACAAGCCTCTCCAGGCTCAACCAAGATTGGTTTTGAAAACAATTTTAAGTTCAACTAACTCACTATATGTGAGGGTATGAAACTTAAGAACAGAACTCTGAAAGTTTAACTCTATGCAGAGAGTGATATGAAAATTTAAACTCAGAGAAAGCTTGCAGGCTTGTGTTTGGTTTTGATTGCTTGTATGCTCGTGTGAAAGTTCGTCTTAGGTTCGTAACTTTACTTCTTCAAAGATGAAGGTATTTATAGCCTTCAAGTCTTGAGCACTTTGTCCTAAAGGCTGTATTAGGGATGTCCTCACTCCTAACTTTACTCTGATGGTATCCTGATCTTAAATCTATTTTGGAAAACACTGCCGCTCCCCTCAGCTGATCTAGCAGGTCATCTATCCTAGGCAAAGGGTACTTATTCTTTATGGTCACTTTGTTTAACTGCCTATAGTCAACGCACAACCTCAAACTCCCATCTTTCTTTTTCACTAAAAGAACCGGCGCTTCCCAAGGTGACACACTCGACCTAATGAACCCTTTATCTAACAACTCCTCTAACTGTTTCTTAAGCTCGCTCAACTCTAGAGGTGTCATTATATAAGGCGCAACAAATACAGGTCCACTACTAGGCATAAGATCTATGTTAAACTCTACCTCCCTACCCGGTGGTAAACTAGAGACCTCCTTAGGAAACACATCTAAAAACTCGCACACAACAGGTAATGCCACTATATCACTCTCAGCCTCTATCTTAGCATACAACAGAAATATGTATCCCTGAGCCCCCTCAACTAAGTTCTTGTGGCAAGATATAGCAGACAAAAAGCAATCCAACACTGAAGGGTCAATAGACATTGGTTGTGGAAGAAAAGAAATGGTTCGAGAAGAACAATTGATAATAACATTATTTTGTGACAACAAATCCATGCCAAGTATGACATCTAAACCCGACATAGGTAAACATATCAAATCAACATCATAAGATAATTTCTGGTATATCAAGGAACATTTCAAATAGGCAATAGAAGTAAACAGTCTAAATTCTTAACATAACTAAGAGATAAGAAAGAATGGGTTGCTCCTGAATTAAACAATATCATAACTTTTCTATCTTTAATAAAACTCATACCTTGGATCACACCGTCAGACTCCTTCACTTCCTCTCCTTGGATGGTGAAAACTCTTCCTTGGTTCTAGAGTCTAGTCTGAGATTGTCCTCCTCCCTTGCAAACTCTAGCAAAGTATCCCACTTTTCCACATTTGTTGCAGGAGACTTGCGCCGCAGGGCATGCGCGATCCCCGTGATGCCATCCACATCTGAAACATCCAGCTCCTTTATCTGCTTGAGCTCCTTGGACCTGCTTACCCTTTGAGATGTTAGGCACTGGTCGCAGGCTCTTCAGAAAATTACCCCCTTTTCTATGGAACTTCTTACCTTCAAAAGTACTCTTCTCCTTTGGCTTCTCCATCTCTAAAGCTTGCATCTTCTGTTCAGCTACCCTACACTTGTTTACTAAGGTGGGGTAGTCCCGAATCTCCAAGATCCCAATAAAGTGTTGCATCTCTAGTTTCAAACCTTGCTCAAATTTGATCGCCTTCCAGTCATCCAAAGGATTGTCCCTCAAGTATCGAGAGAACCTTGCCAAGCTTTCAAACTTAGCAACATATTCAGTAATAGACATGTCTGTTGGGATTTCAAGAGGGATAATTTTTAAAAACAATTTTCAAAGACCTCTTGAGCGGAATAACCCCTTTACAAAAGGACCACACATTGCACATGTATCACAAGGATATTGTGTTTACCTCTTGAAACGTAGCTTTACCGCGAACACTGTGAGCGCGCCAACCATACCGGTTAGCCAAAAACGCTGCTACTTGTGATGCTCATAACTTTCTGTCCAGACCTCGTATCGAAAATCTGAACGGTGAAGATGTAGAACTACATGTCACAAACCTGCTGTCCAAATTTCAGCCCGATGCAACGGTTAACGAATCTCGGATCGCGAGATTAAGATAACTATCCAGTCATAACTACCATAAACAAAAGCTTCTCTATCACCAGTATTGCAAAGTATCAATACCTCTACTCAGTCCACGTGAGCAAACCAACGTCAGAGATAGCGTAGTGCTAGCTATCAGGATTGGGAGAGGCGCGACACACAGAGAGAGAAAAGAGGGCGTGCCTGTCAAGAGTGAATAACGACCGTTATGAGTGCTTTATGTTGTGTGTTACTTTAAGTGACGTACAAAGCTTACTAATAGCTGTCACTCACTTAACCTAATCCACTTGGGCCACTGTACGCTATAGGCCCAATGTTTAATTATTAATTAAATCATATTTAATTAATCAATTAAACCTATCCTCAATTAATTATTAATTAAATCATATTTAATTAATCAATTAAATCAATCTCATTTAATTATTAATTAAATCATATTTAATTAATCAATTAAATTAATTCTCTAAACATTTGCTTTATGTGTGTGACCCTATAGGTTCTCAATTAATTGGCAATAATATTAATTATTATAATTATATTAATAATCAATTAATATTATAAACAATGAGTGGCATCTAGCAATAATTGAACACAAGACATAAATGTGTCATCCTTGTTAAGTCCAATTATTTATTTCTTGATCTAGTAATTGATGTACGATCATGTGGGCCCAATATCTCATATTGTCACACCTTAACATGACCATATATTTCTACGTCGCATACCATCAAGAGGCCTATAAACATTATCCCTGTTATGTAGGAGGGACGAATCCTATCTACATCATTCACATTCCTCAATATGTTTCATTGCAGGCCCAATAACTATCTTTATAGTTATCCTGTTACAGACAACGCTTAATAGTATTAAAACCTACAACTACATATGTTAGGAATCGTAGTGACTGCAAGCCGAAGGAGTACTTCAGTATGGTCACCATGAGGATCGCTTATGACACTTACATAACTATTATGCAACATTCTCATAGCGGGTCACTCCAATATAAATATTCCACTAATATTTATACCTATGTAAAGACTTGATATCTTATATCTATGACCCGTGAGATGTGGTCATCAGCACACTCACATAATAGTCTCAATGTATTATTATTGTCCTTATTAATAATAATACTTTGACTATGGATATTTAAGAATAATGTTCTATAATTTAAACATCTCACGGTCAAGTCATACTTGACGTTCCATTAAATGAACTACTTATTCTAAGGACTTTATTATGCTATAAATAAGATCATCAAATATAGCATAATAAATAAATGTCTTATACATATATCAAATATATATGATCAAAGTTATGATACAAATGATTATCTATTTAAAATAGATTGGTCACTAGGGCTTACCCCAACTATATCTCCCTGACGGAGCTGTAGGAACTCTTCTTCCTTCTGAATGCGAACACTATGCGGAAAGTACTTCTCCAAGAAAACTTCCTTGAACATGTCCCACGTAATAAGGGCATCCAAAGCTAGTAAAACACCCCTAGCACAATTCCACCAGTGCTCCGTATCAAACTCCAGCATATAGGTGGCGAAATCCACCTTCTGTGCATCAGCGCACCTCATAACCCGAAAGATTTTCTCTAGTTTCATCAACCACTCTTCTGCCTCAACCGGATTAGTAGTATCTCGAAAGGTTGGCGGATCATTGTTCCTAAACTCTGACAGTCCCATGTAATGTAGATCCTGAGTTGCAACTGCTCCAATGTTAGGCATGTTCCCGTTGTCTCTCATCTGACAGAGAGTCTCCGTCTGCTCTTGCATAACTCTGGTCATTTCGACCAAAGCTGTCGGAAGCGCACCATTAGCGTTACCCTCATGCCCGCCAGTAGCCATAAATCTACACACCACCAATCAAACGCTGGGTTGATCAGGTCCAATATCTCAAAGAATAGCATGCAGCGTATATAACTCTAACAAGCAGTCCTACGCGTCTATATTTGATTTTTGAAAAACAACCCAATACCACAATCCAATTTAAGATTGAACTGCTCTGATATCAAAATGTAACGCCCCTCGTTACATTTGTAACCCAAGATAATAATTTAAATAAAACAAGGTAAATAAAAATTTTCTTAAATAAATATTGAATAAGATCATAATATAATAATAATCCAAAAAAATTGATTATATCAATCCAAATAAACGAAATACATAATGAGTTTTAAATCTCAAAATTTGGCGTCTATTACAACTCACATAAATAAATAACTAAACAAAACTAAAGGTCCTTCTGGCATATGTCATGCAACTAACCCAAGCTAATTACTAAGATATAGTCTTCAAGCGTCTAACAGCTCAACAAGGTCGTCCTCAGACTCTGAAAACAACACTACTAATGAGATATATAATCCTAGTGAATAGAAATACAGTTATAAAAAGTTTTCACAAAAGCATTATTCTCAGCTGGTGCGATAACCTGATAAACTAATCATGGTACCCGCTATTTTTAAAATAATAGATAATAATTATATATACCAATATTAACAATAATCATTCAACAACATATCATAATCAAATATAACAAAATCTCATATATCAAATATGCTCAACATCCATATATGTCATACGACTTCCAAACTGCACATAACAATGGCATCTCATTGCCTACCTTACTCATGACAGTATTTCGATGTCACCTTCTCTTCAGTGACATTACTCATTTCGATACCAACCATTGTACATTAGTGGTATTACTCATTTCGACATCCCAACGTGTGACAATGTTGCTTTCGATACCCTATTATGACGGTATTTCATATTTCGACATCCTAATTCATTGGCAGTGTTACTTTCGATACCTCTATCATAGGCGGTATTGCAGCAAATAACATTCATCATATTTAACAATTATTGAATCATGCCAAAATCACCAACATCATCATATAATCAAATATAGCATTTCAATCAACCAAATCATGCATACATCATACACATCATAACATCAATCTCAATAATAAACACATGATTCAGAGTAGAAACACCTTAGAAGGAAAACCCCCAAATTTAGAAAATCAAGATTTAACCAAACACGGGATTATTTTCCAAAAACGTATTTTGAAAGCATATCCCAAACCCCAAAACAAATTGCACCATGAAAAGGGTAAGAAAGAGTATTTTTACTCACCTCTCAAAGACCTCCAAGAAGATCCAAGCGTTTGTCACGATCACGCTAAGAAAGCTCCTCAAAAGTCTCCTCCTTCTTCCTCATAATCCTACTCTCTGCGCCTTGAATCTCCTATGGTAGCCACCAGAGTGTTTTTAGACGTATTAGGGTTCTTAAAATCACACCTATGGGTCATTAGTTTCTATTTATAAGGTTCCCAAAGGTTAGAAACGTTGGTTTACGGTGTTTCAAGAATTTTCCTTGTGTACATCGATGTATTACAGCAGTACATCGATATATTTAAATCATCTTTTATGTTCTGATCCGTGTACATCAATGTATATATGTTATACATCGATATATCTTCATTTTATTAATGTACATCGATGTACATATATAGGTACATCAATGTAGCTTCCAAAATCAGCATATTTGTCCATTTTATTTATGTACATCGATGAATATTTATAGTACATCGATATACCACCTCAAAATACGTTCTTCAACTCTCTCAGGCTCTTTTCTTATTTTTGTACATCGATGTACACTTACAGTACATCGATGTATCTCCTTTTATATTATTTTTTGTTTTAGGATGTTACACATGATGGTTAACGAGATATGTAGGCAAATAAATGGATGTTAAAACTAGAACGAGACTAATATGTGGTGCATTTATAAATTTCATGAACTAAGTTGTTAATTTATTTTTTTTTAAGTAACTAAAAGTGTGTTCCGTTTATTTTTTGTAGTTTTGTCTATTTTTTTGGGACGAAATTGAGCATTCAGTCCTTTGTTTTATGAAGAGTAAATACTCAATTTGATCCCTGAAATTATAGTATCGTATTAATTTAGTCCCTCCACATATCAAAATTCCAAAATAATCATTGAAATTGCAAAATGTTAATCAGATTCGTCCCTTCGTAAATATTTGCATGAACTATAATAACATTAAGTTAGTAATGTCTGAGATGCATTTGAAACTAAGTGAATAATGTTAGGGATGCATTTACTATATTTTATAATTCAAAGATCATTTTTGAATATCGATAATATGAGTGACTAAGTTAATACGACATTATAATTTGAGGACCAAATTGGATATCTACTTGTTTTATGAACAACACCCGAAGGCGAGAAAACCGAGAGGACCACGCCAGCTCACTTCACTCACTCTGCCAGAAGACCAGCACCAAGAAAGACGCAGCCACTGTGCCCGACCGTCGCGTTGCCGCCTCTCGTCGCCAGCGAAGGTAGAAACGCTACAACCCTTTTATTCTCTTCTCTTTTTCTCAGTACTAAAGGATCCGTTTCGTTATGTTTTTCCTTTCTCAGTGGCATGTCTTTAGATATAACCGAAAAGTTGTTTGCTTTTTTCCTTTCCGTTTCATCTGACTAAAATTTTTAGTTTTTTATTTTCTGGATTGAGAAAGAAACAACTCTAAAGCAATTGTTCCTTCGAGTTGTCACCATGACGAGTAGTGTCTCATGTTGATATTTTAAGCGAATTTCGAAGGCAGAACATGATAATTTCTGTGATAAGGAATTGGGTATTTTACCCGAGTTTGCATTGCTTTCGAAACTGAAAATCTGCTATTGTTACTGAAATTCGGGTTTTTTTGGGAAGATGAAAATGTGGACATATGAGTGGAGTGATAATTCTGAGAGATAAGAGGAGTGAATCTTATCCATTAGATCTTATTTGAATGCTTAAGATTATAACATATATGCAAGTGCTTTTTTAATTGATGATGTGGCTTTCAAGTCATCTTGTTCATTCATGTAAGATTTAATGGTCAAGATTCACTCCTCTTACTCTCTCGTAATAACAAGGTGCTCTCACATGATATGGAATTGACTACTATGTATAGTCATTCTTGGATACTAGAACATTGGCATATTGGTTAATAGCTTGACGCATGGGTGGTAGGCAGCAGTATAGTAAGTATCGTACGATAAGAATTGCGAATCGATTTGAAAATGGAGGCTGGCGATACAAATCGCATGCATGAATTGAACAGGCCATGGATTTGTACTCGAATCGCCTAAATCGGTTGCGAAACGCGTGAATCTCAAATCATTTGCCGTATCGCGTGATACGTACGCGACGACTGAAAGGAAACTGGGTCGGGTTGCGCGACCCGATTAGGATTAAAGGGCTTTCAGGGTTCTTTTCGAATTTTTTTTTTATAAAATTGGAGGGAAACAGCCAACCTTCTCTATTCTTATCGTTAAATGGAGGGAAACAGCCAACCTTCTCTATTCTTATCGTTAAAAGTGTTTCAACACTTAACCTAAACCCCATTCTTCTCTTTTCATCTGCCTTATAAGGTTTTAACTTAAAACCCAACAATCCAGCACCGCGTATTCTCGAACCTTTCTTCCCAGTCCCCACTTATTCTTGTCTCTCGTGCATATTCTCGAACCTTTCTTCCCACGTGAGGATTATTTTTTAATTGGCAATGGGTCAGACAAAGAAAAAGAGGGAAATTGATATCACATGGAAACACTGTGAGAGTGTTCCACCCCATAGGTTGATGGTAAAGTGTAACTACTGTTCACACTCTAATTGGGGTGGGGTTGCAAGAATGAAACATCATCCTGCTGGGACCAAAGAGAATGTCGCTGCCTGTACCTCGGTTCTTGATGATGTGAGACAAATTTTTGTGAAGCTGTTAGAAGAAAAAGATAAAGCCAAAGAGGCTTGCATAGAAGAAGTGGCTACTGCTGAAGATACTACAAAAAAGGGAACAAAATCAGTAAGGCAGACAACAATAAATGAGGTGCTCAAAGACAGAGATTTGGTCATTCAAGATATTTGCAAATGCATCTATGGCAATGCTTTGCCATTTAATCTGGTAAGAAGTCCTTTATTTATCCAAATGCTGAAATCTGTTGCTGATTATGGAAAGGGTCTAAAACCTCCCAGCTATCATGAAGTAAGAGTATCTAATTTGAAAAAAGCAGTTGACAACATCCAAGCAGGTCTAGAAAAATACAAGATTGAATGGGAAAAATGGGGTTGCACCTTGATGTGTGATGGTTGGACGGATGGGAAAGGTAGATCACTCACCAATTTTTTGGTAAACAGTCCAAGTGGGACTGTTTTCATAAAATATGTTGACACTAGTAATGTGATCAAGGATGCCACACAAATGTTTGAATTGCTGGATTCCATGGTAGAAGAAATTGGGGAGGACAATGTGGTGCAAGTATTGACAGATGGTGCTTCAAATCTTGTGGCTGCTGGAAGAATGTTAGAGGAGAGGAGAAAAAAATTATTTTGGTCTCCTTGTCCAGCCCACTGCCTTGACTTGATTCTTGAAGACATTGGGGAGCTTCCTGTTTTTTTTTAATACCATTGCGAATGCAAAAAGGGTCACAACTTTCATTTATAGGCACACATGGATCCTAAACTTATTTAGAAAGCATTCTAAGGGAAGGGAATTATAGACCGGCAGTCACAAGGTTCGCAACTGCCTTTCTCACTCTACAATGTATAATGCAACAAAAGAATGCTCTTCGATCATTGTTTGCTTCGGAAGAATATGCCACTAGTTCTTATGAGAAGAAGAATGAGGGTAAACAAGTGATGAACATTGTTTTATGCGATGCTAGATTTTGGAGCTCCATCCAAAATTGTTTGAAGTGTGTGACTCCACTTGTGAAGGATTTAAGGCTTGTGGATGGAGATTCGAAACCTGCCATGCCATATATCTATGAAGCTATGGATAGAGCTAAAGAGCAAATAGCTGCAAACTTCAAGAATCAAGAGTCAAGATATAAAAAGGTGTGGAAGATAATTGATACTCGTTGGAATTTGCAATTACATAGGCCTCTCCATGCAGCTGCATACTATCTTAATCCTAAGTAAGTAATTTCATTTCATTCTACATGTTTTATGGACCATAATTATTTATTATGGACTGTAATTTCATTCCTTATTTTGTTAGGTTCCATTATGATAAAAACGTCAATGCAGATGGTGAAGTTTTATTTGGTTTACATGAGACTATTGAGAGAATGGTCCCGGATAGAAGGACCAGATTTACAATTGATCAACAACTGGATAGATTCAAGACGGCCTAGGGACTTTTTGGAAGGAGCATGGCAATAGACACTAGGGACAAGAAGCAACCTGGTGAGCAACATTCTAATTTCTTCTCTTGTTAATGTTATGTAACATTGTAACTTAATGTTGGCTTTTATTATGCTAACTCTTTGGTGGGAAAGTTATGGTGGAGAGGGCAAAGAGTTGCAAAAGGTTGCAATGAGAATTTTGAGTCTCACTTGTAGTGCTACTGGGTGTGAAAGAAATTGGAGCATATTTGATCAAGTTCACACTAAGAGAAGAAACCGCTTAGAGTAACAAAGATTAAATGCTCTTGTCTTTGTTAAATATAATCTTCAACTTGAGATGAGGCAGAGGTCAAGGGGGGAAAAAGGAGAGACTTATGATCCTATATGTTTATCCGATATTGAATTGGATGATGAATGGATCACTGAAAAAGAGGATCCCTTGCTTACTGGTTGATGCTTCATGGATGGATATACATGAGTCCTTTGCTCTTGAAGAAGGAGCTCCATCCAAGAAAAGGAAGAGGGGTATTTGTTTAAACTTTAAAACTTAAAAGTTGGAATTTAGAAGTAACACTTAACTATAATGTCATACTCAGCAAGTTCTTTTTCTTGTAGGTCCAAGAAATTTGAATGTCAAGAAGGGAAAAGCTGTCATGATAGGGGATGATGAGACTCATGAAAGTGAAATTGAAGAGATAGTTGAAGATGTAGAGGAAGAGGAAGAGCATGAAATACCCCTTGATGAGGATGAATTGAGTGATATTGATCTTGGGGATGATGATGAATGAGACTAGAGTGTAGTTAGATTATGTTTTTTTTTTTTTTTTTTGATTTTTGAGGGGTTGAACTTAACACTTTTTGCTTATGTTTTTGTTTATGACTTGAACTTGAATTATTTTGAAGCTCATATATGACATATCAGCTCATGTTTTTTATTATGCTACTTGTTTATGTCATTTTTTTTTTATCAAGTATCTTACGATTCATAATTAGATACGATTCATGATTCGGAAAATAGGTCTACCGATACGCGATAGGTATCTCGATTTGATAACCATGGTAGGCAGCTGAATTGATATCCCTTCGGGAAGAATTCAGGTTGTTATTTTTATCAATTGCCGTGATCATTTTGTGTTGTACCTTTGCATTGAATGAATAACATGTTTTTATGTGAGATGAGGCATATGAAGAAGATAGTATGCTGAGCTTGGGCATGCTGGAGCTAGGAATTTTGTTACGGGACCAAATGCCAATTTTTTTACTAGGGTCAAACTTAAATTGGTATAAAGTTTTCTTAACAATTTTGAATATTTTGATGATGTGATGATCTCTATGTCACTCTGTTCTCTGCATGTTAGTGACATATGATTCCTTGAGTCTTGCATAGGGTCTGTGTAAACGAATTCATATGTTACTGATTGATTATGCTGTGTGGACATGAAAGTCTTGTGGGGCCTGGTGGTTCTTGAATCCGTGGCTAAAAGGGTTAGGAGGGCTGCCTGGTTGTTTGTTTAAATGTTCGTGAACTGAATGCTAGGAAGATGTAGAGCCTCCGAAGCTTGATCTTGCTCAATTTACTTCAGGCTTTTGCTCACTATTTTTATAAAATTTTGCTGAATGTACTGTTTGATGTCTTTGGTTGAAAGGTTTGTGTTGTGCATGATCACTTAGTATTTAGTAACTTTAGTAAAAGTTAAAACCTCAGAAGCCTTTAGAGGTGAGGGTTTGATTTCGACGATGTTGGGGTCTGATTTATGAACTTTTTGGCCTTGATCCGATTTTCTTTTATTTTTAATTTAAAAAATATTTGTCTTTTTATTTATATTTAGTAGTAGCAGTAGTAGGATTGCTCCAGACTGATTTGTTATATTTGGTTGAATGGGTAACGAACCTGTATGCTTGTCACTAGGATTGCCCCAGACTGCAGTCCACCCAGCATTGATCCCATCCTTCCCTCCTATTCTCGTTGGTTGCCATTATCTTCAGTTGCTCTGCTGTTTTCACATTACGCATACACAAGATTCCGATTCAGAGGTATAACAAATCAGACATGACTTTTTTGGGTGAATATTGTTTCAGCTTAGTCCCATCATCAGCATCAGCATGCCCTTCTGTACCTCTACGGCCCCACTCTAACCTGACCAAGCCTCTCTTATATTACAAACCATCCAAATTCACCTCACTTGTAATCAATGGCCACGGAAGGATGTAAGTTCCAATCTACCCTTCCATTCCATTAACATCCTACTTCCTAACTATGAAAAATCTAACCATAGAAAATTAAATTGCGCAGCTGTGAGCTCTTCGATTTGCACCAGGAGCAAATCCCTTATGAAGTGGCATGGTCTTGGCAAAAAGAGATTGTCGAGGAAAAGAAGGCACAGATCGAAAAGTATGGAGATTGCTCTGATGCCCTTATTGTTCTGCAACACCCTTCTGTTTATACATTGGGTACTGCTAGTACTGAGGACAACCTTAATTTTGACATGAAAAGTACTCCCTTTCATGTTTATCGTACTGAGCGCGGTGGAGAAGTTACATACCATGGCCCTGGTCAGGTGCTTGCTCTAAACTACTTGCTATGCTTATGAAGTTTTCTGTTTATAATTAATTTACTAACTACCATTATGGTCCTGCAAAGATTCACTTGGTATCACTGTGGTCCTTCAAAGATTTATAATGACATCAAAATTATACTTCCATCAAGCTATGACATCAAGAAGGACCATTTTGATATCCTTGTAGATATATGGAGGACTAATTTGATGTCAAAATCTTTGGAGGACCAAGTTGGTGTCAATTGAATTTTGAAGGACCAAATTGGTAGTATAGTCTAATTAATTTGAATAATGGTTGTGTACACTTTTAAAGTATTTTTATTATACATTGCAGCTAGTTATGTACCCTATTATAAACCTTCGAAGACATAAGATGGATCTTCATTGGTACCTCAGGACCCTTGAGGAGGTTGTCATTCGGGTTCTTTCTTCAACGTTTTCAATTCAGGCTTCTAGGGTTGAAGGTTTAACTGGTGTTTGGGTTGGTAAGTATCTCAATCCTATAAATCACACAGAAGTAGTTTGAATTTTTATGTTCCCCCTCACTTCTTGCTCTGGTTCTAAACTATTTTGGTTACTATCAATGTTGTCAAATTGCCGCATGGCGTTATGGCATGGCGGATTCTGTGCAGTCGCCATAGGCCATAACACGCGCCATGTTTCCGCCATAGGCTGCAACACCATATTTATATGGCGGACTTTTGGCTGGCAGCCATAATCCGCCATCCGCCATTGATAACACTCGTTACTAACTTACTATTATCCACATCAACAATTTATATTTATACAGCCTCGGATTTGTCTAGTTTTGATCCAAATTTTATCTAATATCATCCAAAATAGCCTATCATTCTTACTTCAAACATTCGAGTTCTTTTCCGGTAACCTTCTTGGAATTAAGCCTGGGACTACTACAACCTTTATTTACCTTTCTCTAATGATGGTAGTAGTGCAATTATGATTTAAAACAAAGGAGAATGATAACCAGTGCTCCAAAGGCCCTAGTTAAAGAATCAAAAATAATTTTTTTATTGGGAAGTAACGTATTTAATGTTTTAAAAAGTGTAATATTTAGTTTTCCAATGAAAACTTGCTTTTATTGGATTCCTTAACTAGTGCTATAATAACACTGGTTAGCAAGACCCTACAACAAATTCAATTCAGTTATGCTTCCGAGTTGGTCATAATTTCAAGTTTGTTGAAATTTAAGCAGTCAAGAATCATTTATTTATTCTTTTTATTATTTCAGGAAATGAGAAACTGGCAGCTGTAGGTATACGAGTGACTCAGTGGATAACCTATCATGGCTTGTCACTTAATGTGACGACGGATTTGTCTCCCTTTAAATGGATTGTCCCATGTGGAATACATGGCCGTCAAGTTGGAAGCATTAAGGGGTTGTTGAGAGAAGCTCAGCCATGTGGAACAGCTGATTTGCATTTTCTGGATGATGCTAGTCTTATTCATACTACTTACAAGTCCTTGATTGAGGAGTTTTCACAAGCTTTTATGCTTGAGTACCATAATAAAACTATTTCTGTACCCTTGTTATATGAAAGGGAACGAAGCTCTCGTACGAAAGAGACACGGCAAAGTTGAATTTGTTTGATATACATAGCAGTCCCTTGATTATCTACCTTCTCCATATAAACGAGTAGATTTAAACAACATAATCAGTTTTGCAATTAAACACCCTTGTTACTCTGCCTTCCGTTCCAGAATACCAATTGATTGCAAAGAATAGCTAGCCGACAACATTATAACAAATTTTCGGTGGTTGTCTTCTATAAAAATGGATTGACCTTTTCAAAATTGAAGGAATGAATTCATTTTTTAGCTTTGACATGAGTAAATGTAAGCCTTCAAGTCCAGATGCGAAACTGGATTGACTCATCCTGGTCATCATGTTGACAGTGTCATCATCTTTACTCACTTTGTGTTTTATGATTTTCAGTAGCGCAGGAGGGATAGGTTGTAGTGTTGTTTCTGCTTGGCCAAAGCCATATGCTATCCAGCGAAGAGATCAAGGCTGTTGTATCCGTTAGGGCCCACTACTCCTCTGCTCTATTTTATGCTATGTTATATTTTCAAGACTTGCGCATTATTATTTTGTGACTTTTGTTATATTGGCATTTTGATAGAATGTCTAAACTTAGATGTTGGATTAGTCAAGTGTTTACTTCAATCGCTTCTATCTTGTCCCACTGTTAATTTTGGCAATTCAAAATCGCAAATGGGTTGGTATTTAGTTTTGTTTTTGGATGTATTTTGCCAGCATAGATTTGGAGGCCCTTGACACTATTCAGGGTGTAGTAGTACATACGAGTTAAATATATTTTTAGTCCGTCGAAAAACATCTAATTTTGATTGATCCTTATAAATTATTTTTTTTGGTTTTTATCCTTCTAAAATATGAAATTACTTATTTTGATTCCTATAAAATGAGCCAATTTTGGTTTTGATCCCTGTAAGTTGTTTTTATTTGGTTTTTATCCCTCGAAAATTTAATAGCACCGTTTTTAGTCCTTAGCATTTATTTTAGGGTAGATAAATATAATTTATTTTAGAATCCACCAAAAATAGTGATTTTTTATTTTATAGGGACAAAAACAAAAAAAAATTTACAGGAATCAAAATCAAAATTCGTTTATTTTACGGGATCAAAAACATATTTAATCCTATTTTTTATATTTGTTAATTAGTCCCCAGTTCCAAGTCAATCTCTCTCCACCGGCGGCTAAAAGACAGCACCTCCATCCTTCTTGACTGCCTAGACAAAAACAGCCACCGCATGGCTGCAGCGATGCTCTGAAAGGCCTCCACTGTCACTTCTCCGCATCTGCTATAGTTGAATCATCATGTTCTTAAATTAAATTTGTAGTTTTATTATTATAATAATAATTTTTTAACACAGCTGCAAGTTAATGATTTTAGACTTGAAGTCGGTATTGATTTATTTGCTGGAACGTTATCGGCACCACAGATAACAAATATATTCCAATTTTCATGTCTTCGTCACAACTTAAACCAAATTACAGATTCAATATGTCTTCCAATTCAATAAGTACTTCTGTGTTATATCTCCCTTTTCTTTTGCCACAACTACTTTTGAGTAAATTAACCATGTTATATTTTTGTGATATTGATTTGTTACTGACTGTAATGTGTGATTTTCAATTGCATTGTATGTTATCAATTGTCTTTTAAATTTGAAGACATGTTTCCCATGCTGATGCTCTTGTTATTATAATTAGTTGTGTTTTATTGCCCTTCTATCAAAATGATATATTGGTTGGCTACAACTTAGACCATTGAAATTTGGTCGGCTGGAGTTAAAATACAGCTGCTTTTGATTACTTAATTAAGACTAAGTTTGTTTTAGAGAATTTCATGGGCAGGTTGTTGAGGCTAGGTGGTAATCAGATTCAATTAGTAATATTTGAAGTAATTTAGTGATTTTTTTGTTAGCCTCTAATTTACCCTTATGGCATCATGTCTTATCTATTGTAGTCTAAGCCCATCTTTCCCTTAAAAATATAAGTTTCATCCTGCATCAAATTTATATTCATTTTAAAGTTCAGTAGTTTTCTTGTCCTAAATCTCCACTGTCTAACAATCTTCAAGATTGAGATTCTCGGAATCATAAATGCAGCAGTTTAAGGGAGTGAAAACATGAAAATAAGCTTCCCTGTGTTGTGATCATGTGATACTTTTTATTTGCTCATTTTCTTCTATTATTGTATAAACAACAATTCCTTTAACCCCTATGTAATGGAATTACACATAGTTTAAAGAACACATTTGTGAGGTTGTGTGGCAGCTCTGAATTAAACTATGTCGTTGCTTTGTACCTTCTCATTTTCTTTAAGTAGTTGATACGGTTGACAAGAAAACTTGAATTAGTATAAATATGATTATCTGTTCTATTTTGAAAACTTATTCACTGAATTTCTATGTTTGGTGTTTATATGATGCTGAGAAGGACTAATCATGCCTGTGTTGTACTTGTTTGACCATGCTATAAGCTGCAATTTGAAGGATCATATTCATACATCATGGCTCTGCTATATCCTTTACCTGCCCTCTACATAAGTGGTTTATTTTGTGTTATATTACCAACATTTTTTAGCCTTTTAATACTTTCAGAGCCTTGTCTATTGGTTCTTCGATTGTAGGTATATGCTTGAATGAAAGTATATTTACTATTAACTAAAATCCTTTTTTCCTTTTTTGTAACTGAGTAGCAAATGGGTTGGCATTCAGTTTGTCTTTTGAAGCATAAACTTGTATTATTGTATGCAATCTTACTGTGTTTAAAGTTTTTGTCTTGCGTTAGAGTAATGTTTCTGCCAGTGATTGTCATTGGTCATTGTCTTTCTTGCTACTTTGTGCACCTATATAAGTAAGCCCTATTGGTTATGTGCTTTTCTTGAGTGGCTTGGCATTGTTGAAAATCTAAATGTTACACTGGTATGGCTCGACTAATGAACCTGTCTCAAAAAAGCTATCTTGTCGTCATACTGGTTTAGCCACGCTATTGCTCTTATAGGATTCTAGTTATTGAGAATTAAGGTTTGACAAGAAGAGTTAGAGCCGGTTTGGTAAAACTAGCTATTAGCGGATAGCGGATGAGGTAGCTGATAGTGGATAGCGGATGAGGTAACTTATTTTCTTTGTGGAAGTGTTTGATAAAACTAGCGGTTTAACTAGCTGGAAAATATAAAATGACATAAAAGGGCATCTTCATTAATGATTTTACATAAAATAGAGAAAAGAGGATAATGGTAGAATTAAATTAAGATAATAAGGATAAAAGTGGGAAAAAAAATGAAACCCTATAAGCTATAAGCTCAAACGGGAAAAAACGCTATAAGCTCGTGAAAAAACGATATACGCTTGTGATAGAGACGCTTGCCTAACGGGAATACTTTCTCATCCACTATAAGCTCGCAGAAGGGACGTGCCAAACAGGCTCTTAATCTTATCCATTAGATATTATTTGAATGCTCAAGAATAGAATATCAATGCATATGACCTATGAAGCATTGACACGGACACCGGATACGACACGGACAGACAGACACCAGTAATGTCCAAAATATAGGACACCACGACACTGATATAATATATATATATATATATATATATATATATATATATATATATATATATTTGTCGTGTCAAATTAAATAAAATTAAATATGAGCATCATTATAAAATATCTAAATTGAGAATCAAGATTTATATATTCATCATCTCAAAATAACTTGTTAAGCATTATTGCATTACATTTTCCTGTAATAATGAGTCTCACGAAAAATAATAAGAGACATTATTATATAATTGGAGCATTTTATTTCTTACATAAAAAGATGAACTATATGTTTCACCTTTAAGCTATCCACCTACAACCATTAAACTAAACGAGGATCTAATCTATTTGGGGCCTTTCACCCCCCTCCTTTATCATCATGATTGCAAAGGACAACCTCAAGCTGTGATTCATCTAAAGACAAATTAGCAACTTCGAGAATTCCACAATCATTGAGTGCTCCAAAATCATCTCCTCCAATGTCACATGTTTTAGTTTCCTCTTCATTTATATGTTTTTTGAAAAAAAAAATCAGCAGTATCCATTTAGGTGTCCAATCACATAGAAGTGTCAGCTAAGTGTCCAGCCAGTTTCTGAGTCATGTTGGAGTCGAAAAAAATTAATTTTTAAATTAAACACCAGATAAGAAGTGTCAGACATGTATTGTACGAGTGTTGGTGTCGGACGCGTGTCCGAAACTGGGAGGCAGGAGTGTTAGGAATGGCAATTTGGATTCTACCCGCTGGATACCCTCAAAAAATATCCATGATGGGTAGGGTAAATACCCGCTTTGTGGGTATAGGTGCGAGTCTGTGTAATTACCCGCAAACAAGAGAGGGTATGAATACGGATACGGATACTCTAATACCCACCCCGCCCCGCACCCACATATATAAATATATATATTTATATATTTATTTATTTATATTAATACATATAATTATTATTATATATCAAATTTTAAAAATAAAATTAATGTAACCTATAGTTTCTTAATTATTTTTCCCTTTCAGACTTAATCACCTACTGACCTAAGCACTAATAGCAACCGCTGATGTTCTTTGTGTTATTTTTTCCCTTTTTCTTAGTTAAAATGCGGGTAATAGATGCGGGTATGGGTACTTAGATACCTAGAGGGTACGGATAAGGGTACTGAAGTTGCTACCCACGTAGGTACGAATATTTTTTTCAAACGCGGATATGAAAATGGATTCTATAGTACCCTACTCAAACCCTATCCATTACCATCCCTTAGCGGTGTCCGTGCTTCATGGTGGTGTCAAATTTCGAGGCAGGAGTGTTGGGTTCCACCTAATGCTTTAAAGTGGTGTCAAATTTTTAACCTGTTTCATATTCCACTTGGAATTAAGGCAGGGACTACGACGACCTTTATTTACCTTGCTATAGCTATGGTAGTAGTGCAATTAAGATTATAATACAAATTCTTTTTTTTTTAACAAATTATAATACAAATTCTACTCAGTTACGCTTTTGAGTTGGTCATAATGTCAAGTATGATGAAATTTAAGTAGTCCAAAATCATTTATTTTATCTTTTTAAGACATTGTAGTTTATTTTCTCACTGGATATCGTATCATGGCCTGTCACTAAATGTCACGACGGATTTGCCTCCCTTCAAATGGATTGTCCCATTCGGAATACGTGGCCCTCAAGTTGGAAGGATTAAGGGGTTGTTGAGAGAAGCTCAGTCATGTATTACTCATGAAGCAGCTGATTTGCATTATCTGGATGATGCCAGTCTTATTCGTATTGCTTACAAGTCCTTGATCGAAGAGTTCTCACAAGCGTTTATGCTTGAGTACCATAATAAAACTATTTCTGTACACATGTTACATGAAAGGGATCGAAGCTCTTTTACGGAAGACAGAGCAAGTACCATCTTGCTCAAAAGAGTTGCCGGAAGGTATCTCTCTTTCATGCAAAACTTAGGATGTATTTGGTTTGTTTCAAGTTTCTTGTTTTCATTTCCTATTTTTATAAATAATCACAACACAAATAATTATAAAATTTTCAAATTGTTTTTATTCTGTTTTTTATTTTCAAAAATTTGTATAGTAAATACTGAAAACAACTTTTTTATTTGTTTTCATTGTTTCTTATATAAATCTTTGGAAACAAGAAACATAATTCAAACAAGGTGACAGATTTATAATTATTTGTGTTGTAATTATTTTTGAAATCAAGAAATGAAAACAAGAAACTAAAAACAAACTAAACAGGCCTTTAATTTTCCATCAGCTACCATCATTTTTCGACTTAATTGGTACTTGGTACTTTGTACTTGCAAGGAAGTTTAAAAAATTGGCAAGCTATTCAAATGGATTTTTTAATGCAGTCTCTTTTTTTTTTTTTTTTATGAATAAAAAGGGGTTAAACCCCAACAAGAAACAAACTAGAATCCTCTACGAAACCAAGTATAAGAAGCATCTGCCATTAAAGCATTAGAAATAAACGTCGGAGCAAATTCAAAAATTCTAACTTGAGTATCCAAAGATAGTCCAAATTTAGCTAGAGCATCAGCAACCTGATTAGCTTCCCTCAAAACGTGAGTCCAAGCTATATCTCCATTATCCTCATGAATATTGTGAATGGCTGAAATAAGAGCAAAGCACTCATGCGTTCTTAAACAACCATTAACCAGCATACTCACTGCACTTTTTGAATCAGAATGCACTCTAATTCTTCTAAAGCCTCTGCTCCAAGCTATTTGCAAACCATGAAAAATACCCCATAACTCAGTTGCCATGATGGAACAAGCTCCCAATTTTACAGCAAATCCAAAAATAAAAGAGCCATGACCATCCCGTAGAACTCCTCCACAAGCTGCATGTTCACCCGCATTAATAACTGAACCATCACAATTCAAAGCCACCTCTCCCTGATTTGGAAAACGCCACTGCACTTGCACATGAGTAGTAACTTGAATTTCATCCCCTATCAGATTGATTGTGTTCTTAATGCCCACTTGAATCGCATGAATAGTATGCATTGCCTTATGAAATAAATCATTTGAAGACCACATAACATTATTGAAGATTTCATCATTCCTCTCCCACCAAATTTTGTCAAGCATCACAGCAAAAATCATGCTCCAGTTATCACCAAAAGTCAAACCAACATTAATACGATTAGTATATAACCAATTATGCCAATTATTTTTACTGTAAAAAACTCCCACCGATCTTCCTAAAAATCTATCCCAAGTAGTTTTAATGCTGTCTCTTGACTCTCGCTACATTTTAAATACTTACCTATAAAGGTTGGTTTTCTGCATTTTTCAAATGGCTGATTTTGCATTGATTAATTAGCTATACAGGAATTTTTAAGAAGGTGTTTTCTCTAATATCCTTAATAATTTTGCGGTAAAAATTATCCTGCCCAATCAGAATGTGCTACCTTAATTAAATGGGTCATGTTAATAGGTGAAGTCAAATTATTATCATCCTTTAATTGGACCACCTAGACAGGATAAGTTACGCTTAAGGTGAGAATTCACCTTTTAAGAAAAGCTGTTGAAGAAGCATATAAAGAGGTAGAATGAGAAGATGGAAGTCATTTTGGTGCTGAGTTATAACTTGTTGGTAGCCACTTAAATGCTGAAATCTTAGACTGATCATTATTGATTTTGGCTTGCTCGAAATGCACCGAAACAACGTGTTCTGTTCATAATGCACAAAATTGATGTATACAATGAGTTTTTGTTATTTTTTTATGTAATTTCTCATTTATCCAAATTAGTCCTTGACAAAAAAATAAAGTGACAGTTTAGTCACAGAAAAATGAAAATACCAATTTGATCCTCAAAAATATAAAATACGGGTCAAATTGATCATTTTTAGGATAATTTTTAGGGACATTTTATCCCCTGTCAATGACTATTTTGACCTGCATTTTACATTCTTGATGATCAAATTGGTATTTTCCATTTCTCGGAGATCAAAATATCACAATGTTTTTTTGTCGAGGACCAATTTGGATCTTTACTTATTTCTTTTTGTGCATTTAGTTTTTCTGATGAACAACATTTCTTTTGTTCTGATTCATAGTTAACATTGTTTCTTTCTTTCTTTTTTTCCTAATGCATTTTGTACTTGGCTTTTCAGTTTGATCCTTTTGGTTTCTGGATTTTGTTCATGAACCAGTTTTCTGCCTTTGCTTCATTCTTTTATATATCTTCTGGTTACCTTGAGTGCAAGATATGAAAACGTTTCCCTTGTGTTTTGTTTATTTAGCCGATTTGAAGATTTCCTTGCCATGATGGTGTTTGAGATAAACTCTGGTTTTGTACAGGTTGTTTGGGTTATCTCTGCAGTTCTATTTTTGGTATCACTAGGAGTGAGGGTAGCATGTGATGAGTACCCTGCCATCAATTTTTGAAAATACATTGCATTGTTACAAATCCGAAGATCCATGGAAGAAGAGAGAAAATATAATGAAATTGTATTGATTGAAATAGCAAAATTGATACAAATTTGTTGGTCCAATGAGTCAGATACAAGACACAAAGTCCCTAAACACAAACAAACACATAAAGAAAAGCAACAGCCACACAGTATAAACAACAAACACTTGGTATGCACAATATTAACAAGCAAGAAATTAAAGAGAAAGAGTAGAGAATCACAGACAAGACTTTTGCGTGGTTCGATCAATGTGATCTACATCCAGGGGAGAGAGCAACTCCACTATAATCAAATGAATTCGGATCCGGTCACAACAATAGAGAACAATGGTGTTCTTGCCCAATCTAGCAAAACCCAATTCACAATGTCTCTCTATTTTCTCTCAACCCTAGAACCCAAATCTCACTTTGATCTTCTCTCAATTTACAATCAAGTGTTATTCTCTCAAGAACTCTATGAAGATTCGCACATAAAATCGCTCCAAGAATGATTTGATCTCTGAAATTGGTTTCTTTCTTTTCGACACTCTGTTTCTGGCGTTTATATCAGTTTTCCGAAACGAAGATTTCGCTTAGCGAAATACCACTCGCTTAGCGAAATTGAGACAGTATCGAAAAACAAAAATTCCTTTATTTTCGCTTAGCTAGCTAAAATTCGCTTAGCTAAATTGATATTTTCGCTTAGCCAAATTCAGACAGAAACAAAGACTTGAAGAACATCAGATTTCGCTTAGCGAAACCAATTTCGCTTAGCGAAATTGCAACAGATTCAAACTTGCAATTTTCAGTCATTCTTCACAATTCTCCACCTTGACTCTAAATCAGAGTTTGATGATTCAACGATCACCATTATTGCTGCTCTCCCACTTATGGAATTATGCTTCTTCAAAGTTGATCAAGTCCAAGCAATTCTTGAACCTTGATCTAGGTAATGACTTGGTATACATGTCCGCCGGATTATCTTCCAATGCAATCTTCTTAATCCTCACTTCCTTAGATTCAACAACATCTCTAATGAAGTGTAAACGGATGTCTATGTGCTTGGTCCTCTCATGATATACTTGGTGTTTTGCCAAATGAATTGCACTTTGGCTATCAATATGAACCACAACACAATGTTGCATAATTCCCAGCTCACCAATCATCCCCTTTAACCATAGAGCCTCTTTGACTCCATCTGCAAGTGCAATGTACTTAGTTTGGGTTGTTGACAAAGCAACCACAGGTTGTAAAGTAGACTTCCAACTAATTGCGGTTCCAAATAATGTAAACACATACCCGGAAAGAGACTTCCTTATATCAACATTACCGGCATAGTCCGAATCCACATATCCCATGATAGCATCACCTTCTTGAGTAGACCTCTTGTACCTCAAACCAGAATTTAATGACCCATTCAAGTACCTTAAAACCCATTTCAAAGCTTCCCAATGTGCTTGACCCGGATTTGTCATGAAGCGACTTACAACACTCACTGCATGTGCCAAGTCCGGTCGACTACACACCATCCCGTACATAATGCTACCCACTCCACTTGCATATGGAATATAGTCCATTTTCCTCCTTTCCTCTTCGGTGATAGGAGCTTGCACAATAGAGAGCTTTGTATGATGACCTAAAGGAGTGCTAACGGATTTAGATTCATGCATTCTAAACCTTTCCACTACCTTCTTCAAATAGCCACGTTGAGATAAGAAAAGCTCACTCTTCTTCTGGTTCCTTACAATGTCCATCCCAAGAATCCTCTTAGCAACCCTGAGATCCTTCATCTCAAATTCAGCATTTAACCTCTCTTTGAGTTTATCAATCTCACCCTTGCTAGAACTCGCTACAAGGATGTCGTCCACGTATAAAAGCAAATAGAGAACATACTCCTCATCTCTTTTCAATATGTAGACGCAACTATAATAGCTACTTCTTAGAAAACCATATCTTAAGAGAAAATCATCGAATTTTTTGTACATTGTCTTGGGCTTTGTTTCAAGCCATAAAGAGATTTTCTCAAAAAGACATACCTTTGACTCATCCTTTGTAAACCCTTCTGATTGTTGCATATAGATTGTCTCCTCAAGGCCTCCATGTAGAAACGCTGTTTTGACATCCAATTGTTCTAACTCCAAATCAAGTTGATTCACAATTGCCATCAAGATCCTTATAGAGCAGTGTTTTACCACCGGTGAGAAGATCTCATTGTAGTCGATCCCTTCCACTTGGGTAAAACCCTTTGCCACAAGCCTTGCCTTGTACCTTGCCTTCTCAACACCCGGAATGCCTTCTTTTCTTTTGAAGATCCACTTGCATCCTACTACCCTTTTATTCTTGGGTAAATCAACAAGTGTCCATGTTTGATTTTTCTCCAAGGACAACATTTCTTCGTTTATAGCATGCAACCACATATCTCTATCCTTGCTCTCCATGGCATCTCTGAAATTCTTTGGTTTTGAATCTTGAATTTCCTCAGCCGCATTAAGAGCATAACAAATAAGGTCCACATACCCAAAACGATTAGGAGGTACGATATTCCTCCTAACTCTATCCCTGGCCAACTGGTAGTCTTCTTCTAGTGGTGGTTGTTGATCCACAACCTCTGCCGGTGGAGGACTTTCACCTCTAGTAGCACATGTAGGAGTAGAAGACTCCACCTCAAACTGAGTTTTCTCCTTTACACTTTATGAGTTGCCTTCCTCTAGTTTTCTGCACATCATTGCCATTCTAGTCTCATCAAATGTGACATCTCGGCTGATTATACACTTTGACTCCCCAGGTTCTAACTTCCACAACTTGTAGCCCTTCACACCCTCCGAATAGCCAATGAAGATACATTTAACAGCATGAGCCTCTAATTTTCCTTGTCTCACATGAGCAAATGCTAGAGCACCAAATATCCTCAAATTCGAGTAGTCAACTGGCTTGCCACTCCAAACTTCCATCGGTGTCTTGAAGTCTATAGCTGAAGATGGACATCTATTAATCAAATACACCGCAGCACTAGCAGCTTCTCCCCAGAAACTTTTGGGTAGCCCCGCTCCCAAAAGCATACACCTCACACGCTCTAAAATGGTCCAATTCATCCTCTCGGCTAGGCCATTCTGCTGTGGTGTCCGTGCTACTGTTTTATGCCTCTTTATTCCCTGTTTCCTACAAAACTCGTTAAATTGCTCTGAAACAAACTCTAGGCCATTGTCAGTCCTTAAAACATTCAGTTTAGTTCCTAATTGATTTTCTATGAGAGTGTGCCATTCTTTAAACTTTTGAAACGTTTCTGTTGTGTCTTTCAAAATATAAATCCACACTCTCCTAGAAAAGTCATCAATAATGGTGAGGAAATATGAACCTCCTCCATGAGTCTTAACTCGTGAAGGACCCCATAAATCCGAGTGTACATACTCAAAAGGTCTACTAGAATTATGCATACCACTTCCAAATTTAACTCTGTGAGCCTTATCTAGAATGCAATGATCACAAAATTCTAATTTACCAAGTTTATCACCATTAAGCAAATTTTGTTTCTCAAGTTCAACTAAACCTCTTTCACTAACATGCCCTAGTCTCAAATGCCATAGCTTGGTCTTATCATGCGGTGTTTGACTAGCAATTGATGCATGTGCAATAATGGTAGAACCCTCTAGAATATAAAATCCGTTTTTCTTAGTTCCTTTAGCAACTACTAATGCACCATTTGAAATTTTAATCATGCCATGTTCAATCTTAGTAGAATAATCTAATGCATCAAACATACTAAGAGATAAAAGATTTCGTCTAAGTTCCGGAACGTACCTCACATTGGATAAAAGGATTTCACGATTGTCAAACATTTTAATCCGGATAGATCCCATACCTTGTACTTTGCATGGTTTGTTATTGCCTAGAAGCACCACTCCACCTTCTTTAAGGTCAAGTGTCTCGAAGTAATCCTTCCTTGGGCACATATGATATGAACATCTGGAATCCATTACCCAATTCTTTTGTGAGTCCGAACTTGATGCCACCAACACACCCGCACTTTCATAACCATCATCACTGACTACAACATCCGCCGTATCATGTGATTTTCAAGACTCTTTTCCACCACCCGGTAGATAGCAATCCTTCCACCAATGATCCGTTTTACCACAATTGTTACATGCGTCCTTTGACTTGGACTTTGCCTTTGAGGGATTCTTCGACTTTGATCGAGACTTCTTCTTCTTTGGTCCTTTCTTCTCCATTGGTCTACCCCTTGACACATTTAGGCCCTCACCATTGTCTTCGGATTTGAGCTCTCATTGCTTTTGAAGCTCCTTTGTTCGAATCGATGTTTGAACCTCATCCAAAGTGATGGTTTGGTCCTTGCCATAGAGGATGGCATCTTTGAAATGTTCAAAGGACTTGGGTAGAGAGTTGATAAGGAGCAAAGCCTTGTCCTCGTCATCAAGCTTCACCTCAATGTTTTCTAAATCATCAAGGATCTTGTTGAATTCCGCAATTTGCTCTGTAATTGTTCTTGATTCAGTGATCTTGAAGGAATACAACTGTTGTTTCAGCAGTAGCCTATTTGCTAGAGACTTTGTCATATACAAAGACTCCAATATAACCCACATTCCAGCGGCGGTCTTCTCTCTTGCAACCTCCCTTAGCGCCTTATCACCTAGACACAAGATGAGAGCACTTCTTGCCTTGTCTATCATGTCTTCCTTCTCCTTTTGAGAAAGCATAGTAGGCATCTTTGCCTCACCCTTTAATGCTTCTGCACATCCTTGCTGTATCAAGATTGCTTCCATCTTGATTCTCCATAACCCGAAGTCACTACTTCCGGAGAACTTCTCGATGTTGTATTTCGTCCCCAAGGTTTAGCCTCGTTGTTCTTCCTTCTGATCCCCACAGACGGCGCCACTTGTTGGTCCAATGAATCAGATACAAGACACAAAGTCCCTAAACACAAACAAACACACAAAGAAAAGCAACAGCCACACAGTACAAACAACAAACACTTGGTATGCACAATATTAACAAGCAAGAAATTAAAGAGAAAGAGTAGAGAATCACACACAAGACTTTTACGTGGCTCGATCAATGTGATCTACATCCACGGGAGAGAGCAGCTCCACTATAGTCAAATGAATTCGGATCCGGTTACAACAATAGAAAACAATGGTGTTCCTGCCCAATCTAGCAAAACCCAATTCACAATGTCTCTCTATCTTCTCTCAACCCTAGAACCCAAATCTCACTTTGATCTTCTCTCAATTCACAATCAAGTGTTATTCTCTCAAGAACTCTATGAAGATTCGCACAATCGCTCCAAGAATGATTTGATCTCTGAAATTGGTTTCTTTCTTTTCGACACTCTGTTTCTGGCGTTTATATCAGTTTTCCGAAACGAAGATTTCGCTTAGCGAAATGCCACTCGCTTAGCGAAATTGAGACAGTAGCGAAAAACTGAAATTCCTTTATTTTCGCTTAGCTAGCTAAAATTCGCTTAGCTAAATTGATATTTTCGCTTAGCTAAATTCAGACAAAAACAAAGACTTGAAGAACATCAGATTTCACTTTGCGAAACCAATTTCGCTTAGCGAAATTGCAACAGATTCAAACTTGCAATTTTGAGTCATTCTTCACAGAGTGAAGTGAAAAATACAAGACAATATAGGCTTATATAGCCAAATGCACCAAATAACAAATGTAACTAAATCCTAACTATCTCTAACAAACTCTAACTATCTTCAAGACATTTTTTTTTATTGATTTTGGTGGGGTTGGTGATGGCAAAACATCCAGCACTAAGGCCTTTCAATATGCATTTAGTAATCGAAGCCAATATGCATATGATGGGGGAGATCTACTTGTCGTGCCTCTTGGGAAATGGCTAACAGGAAGCTTCTAACTAGCCATTCCATGTTCACCTTCTGAATAGCATTTTTTCTCCTTTTTTTTGGCTGTTATTTTTTTGAATATTAGATAGCCCTCATGCTGTAGAATGTGGTCAATGTTTTGTTTATTGGAGATGTGACAGAAGTTAGAAAAGGAAATTACGAGCATTTCCCTATGCATAATAATTTTTAAGTACCAAGTTTTCTATGGATAGTTTCCTTTTTTTCTTGAAAATTTAAATATTAACTGACAACTAGGATATGCACCACCTAGTTCAGATAGAAGGCAGGGCATAGCCGCCTAAGAAATTAGGTCACGGTCGCGGATCAGGAAAAAGTGACTTGTGTGACGCATCTATATCTGGGGATGATCGGGAAGAATTATTGGTATGTTCGCCCTACACTGTCCCTTAGATTGGGAAGGACATAGGCTCTGCACATTTCGTAGCTATCATCGTCGCGTCCATCAAATTAAGGCGTTGGTACATTATACTGGGTGGCAGCTTTTCGGTACACGAAGTTTTGAGAAGGAGCGCCTTGAGTATCTTGATTGTGTTTCTCAGTATTATGATATTCCTCATACAGAACGCTCAGATGATAAGATCAACATGTTTCGCGGCGTATTATGTTATAACATATGCCTATTTGGATTTATTGTGAAAATAAATTTTCTTTTTAACTTTTTGCATTGTATGTTTGTTAGATTGATGTTGATTGTCCAAGAAGGCAAGAACTGTACCTCATTGCATTCTTCCCGCGGCAGCAAGTTCAAAAATCATTGGGGTTTATTCTTTACACATGGTTAGATATTTTACTACTGCCGCATAATAATGATTATTTTTCTAAACTCCTGAAATATCTATTGCTGAAATTGCATTGCACTAGTAAAGAGGCTAGTAATTTATTTCAATGTATTGGAATATATATCCACACTTCGAGCCAACCCGGTCCCTAAAAGCCTAGTTGCTAACGACATAGCGATCGATTTTCAAATTCGGCCGCTCATAGAGATGGTAGAATCCGGTCGCTATTAATAAAAGAGTAGTCGCTAAATAGGCAGCCACTTGTTTCTTGGAGACCGATTTAGTAACTACCCTTTCAGTCGCTAAATCGGCCGCTATAACTTAGCTCATATAACCTTGTTTAGTGATCAAATTAGCAGTCGCTTGTTAATTCGGTCGCTAATTAACCTTTTATTTTATTTTTTTAAAATAATTTATTATTTCGAATAAATTATTTCTTTTAGTACTAATATTATAATTATATTTTAAATACTATTTTAGTTATTATTAAAATTATTTTATGAATATTACTGTATTAATATTAGTATTATAAATATCTTTTAGATTTATTATTAATAGCAACAAATAATCAATATTGTATATATGTAAAATTGTAACCCAAATAAAGAAAAACGAAACAAACATTTTATTAAACAAACATTGTAACTCGTTACATAAAATATAATGATGGAAATAAAAAAAAATAAAACAAAAAAAAAATAAATCATGACGGAGAGTACTAGGTCGTCTTACAACGTCTTAGTGTCGTCTTCCCCGTCGTCCTTTGCAGCAAGGAGTGTAGGAGTGCAAAAGGAGGCTGAAGATGCAAGTGCTGCAAGTTGTATCGCGTCGTGCCTCTCAACTCATCAATCGTCGCCTTCAATGACCTCCAATGTCAGGAATGGCCTCAACTTGAGCAAGAAAAAAAATACTCTAGAGTACCTTACTTTTCTATATATAAGGATGATAATAAAAATAGAGATAAAGATTATGATGACATTTTACAATAAATACTCTTTTAAAAGATAATTTTTAAAATGAAAAACTAGTTGTTTTAAATAAGAGTAAAGGCCCACTTTACCTCATTAAATCAAATTAGTGACTCAAGTTAATCCCTCAAATTTAGCTCGAGACCCAAATAAGTCCTTGCGTGTAATGCATGCACCAGAATGCAACATGCACCAGAATTCAGCAGTATGCACCAAAATTTTCAATTAGTATGAAAATTGATTTTGGTTTTCAAGTTGGTGAATAAGAAGTTCTGTTCATGGGGTTTGGTTTTCTTGCTAACTTTGACGCAGACATAATGACTTGATCAGTTGCCTTATGTTTCAAATCAACTCTTCTAAACATTATTTGGATATTTGTCAAGGTTGAAATAATGAAGTTCATGTCTTCATTTTGTGGGTCTTAATATGTTAAGATATTTCATGGTCGGGAAAGGGGAAAATGAATAGAAGATAGAGACTTATCTTACATTTCCATTTTCTCCATTTGGATGTTGGTCTATTACTGCTACCATAAAAAATGGGAATACGACTTCAAGCCCCAAAAAAGAGGACAAACCAACACCTATTCAAATGAGACTTAGCAACATACACACAGTAAGAAAAAAGAACCTATTTGATCAACTATCTCAGCATGTGCAACACCCCGATTTTTCGTGCTTTCTAAGAATAATAAACTCAATTAATGAATTTATATTTTTATCTTTGTTTTAGAAAATGATTTTGGAAAAACTAAAATCATTTTCATGCTTCATTTAATCGTAGGAGCCTATGGTTAAATTTTGGGCCGAAAACTCAAACGGAGCCCGATCTATGTTTCACGGATGGTGGTGTTTTACTACTATCAAGACCTCATTTCGACTAACGGTCAGAACCATTAATCTTAGAATTCAATCCTCTACCTTTTTACTAAAATGCGTCCTGATGTTCAAAAATGAAAATAATATATTATTTTCGGGTCGATGATTGAACTGGGAGACGTTTGGAGCCGTATAAGGGTTTTACGATATCACGAATGGATAATCTTCATGTCAAGCCAGTGTCTAGTCATCTGAGGACTCGTGCCAGTGTCGTGATGATTTCAAAATTCGAGACACAAAATGACCAAATTGCCCTTGGTCTTTCTTTTTACAAAATTACCATTTTTACCCTTTCTTACTCATTAAGTCTACTTAAATGAAAATATCTATCATTTTCACTCTCATCCTCAACCAAACTTTCGACCCACTCATCATCATCGAGCTATCCTCACCTTTTCTCTCTTTTCTCTTCCTTTTCTCCATAGAAAACTCCATTGTTAAACTTGAAAAGCTTGGTTTTGTGAAGCAAACTCTTAAATCTTTGAAGGAGAATCTCTTAGGAGGTAGCTAACATTCTCTATCTCTCTCAATCTCTCCTTTCTCTCCTCTAAATATCCTTTTTCATGGAAGTTAGGGTTTTTGCCTCTAAACTTCAAAAATCCATGAAAAATTGTAGAAAAATCCTTTTAATACCAAACCAATTTCTTTGGCCTAGGTTCATGACATACTTCCATGATCCAAGAGCTTAGGGCCAAGAAATCTCTCTAACCTATTTTAGTGAAGAGAGGCCGAGACCCCCTTTGTGTGGAGTGTAGGGTTTTTGGTTGGTTTTTGATGTTTTGAGTTGTATCTAGGATTATCTCACTTAGTTAGGGTGGTATCCAAGAGATGAGAATTTTTGGAGCTCCCTAGCTATTTTTAATACCATAGGGCCGAACCTTAGTGGTAGAGAAATAGGAGAAATCTTTGTATTTTTGAGTTAATAACTTGATTGATTGTGTGTATGTAGTGATCGGCAGATAATCGAGCGAGGTTTCCGATCAGTCAGGCGATTACTGCTTACCTTTGGAACTTCAAGAGGTAAGGAGATATACCTAAGGAATTCCAATTCTGACAGCTATATGTTGTATTTGTGTGTCTGGATTGTAAATATTTGTTTGTATTTGATTATTGATGTAGTGTTTTATTTACTGCTGTTAATTTGCCTATGCATGATATATCTGCTTATGTGTTTGGATGTATGGTATAGCATTTTGAATAAATGTATGGATGTATCGTGTGCCCTGTTGCGGGATTTAAGGCATTAAGGACTTAATACCGATTAGGATCCGATATCGTGTAACATAAAAGTTTTAAAAAGCTTGAGATGCGGAACGGAGAAAAATAATAATGTTTTATTGCTTTTCAAATTATTTTAAGAGAAAAATAATTATTTGGCTTTTGGAATAAAATAATAATAAACATTGCCTTTTTAAGGATGAGTTAACATAAAGGACAAAATAGTGAAAACGTGGCTTTAACAAGAAAAATGAAGTTTTAAGGATGAATAATGTTTTTGGAAAACTTTATTAGTTTTTAAAATAATAAAGTTAACCTTTTGAGCAAAAACATTTTCGAGAAACGTGATTTCAAGTTATTTGGTTTTATCCAAGATAAAGGAGTTTTTACAAGCTGTATTTCAAGGTTTGTGTTTTACCGAAAAATGACGAAAGGAAAAGAAATGGTCTTTAGACCAAGTTTTGTTTTATGAAAAACCAATCCCGAGGACTTTGTGTAAGTGTCGGAGATTTGGGTCTTAGTTTTTGAGTTTTCGAGAAAAAGTGGTTTTTAACTTAGAAACTAGAAACCGAGACGTCGGGGTTCTGCAGAAACACGTGGATCAAGGATCCGTGTTAGTGTGTTGGTCCTGTCGGCTTGGGGACAATCTTTGTGGTCCTGTAAGCTTGAGGATGTTTTTATGCTCTTGAATCTGAAATTCTAAACTGGTGCATCGGTTAGAGATAATTGGGTTCGAGCTGTTTTGGACCAAGTATCCTGTTTTGAGAAAAATGTTGTTAAGGCTTAAAGAGTCTAAGACATGGTAGTGGTTGTTAGCGTTGATGCTACAACGACGAAATATTGATACGACAAAGATAAACTATCAAAAACAAATGGTTTTCTTCATGCATTCATGTTTTTGGCAGACATGCCGTGAAATGAGGGGACCTTTTATGGAAAAGGAAACCTGGAGCATGACTTTGTCATCATGTAACATTGTTCCTTGATGGACAATGATGTCATACGTGCCATGTGAGAGCGTATTGTGCCCAGTGAGAGGACAATATAGTATGACTTATACATCGTCAGTACCACTGACATGCGCGCCCATGTATTATTTCCTGGGAGGTTAAGTGCTTACGTTTTGCCGAATGTTAATTCTGGCATTTGTCATTGTTGCTTGCGGAGCAATGACGTTGAGTCTGATCAACTCGTTGTTTTTATGGTGATGGGATTTCCGGAAATCTAGAATTGAATATTTATTAAGATATATGGAAGTGTTCAAGCATACGTTTGAAAAATAACGTTGATTGTGGGGTACGAAGCCCTTGTGTTCTACTGTTAGTACATTGATATATATATATATATATATATATATATATATATATATATATATATATATATATATATATTGTACTACGCATGATGATATTTGGTGAGATATACTTGTATGAATCTGTTGTTTGTGTTGGGCATGTAGTTGTCGTTTTTGGATTCATATATTGGTTTCTCACCCTTACATTTTTTCTGGACTGGTCTGTTCTTTTGGTATATATATATTATATCTTGTTTACAGATGGAGCCGATACCAAAGCAGCTAGCCCATTCGGGGGTACACTCCCTAGTCTTTGATCAGAAGGAAGACCGGGTTGCGTGGGTCATTCATCTTGGAGCCGAGAGCGCAGCATACACAGGACAGGTCTGCACGCTGAGATGGACGATGGAGATGGGACCTCAGGAGAGGACCCATATCGTGGAGACTATCCAAGTACCTCTGCCGCCCATCTGGATGTTGCTGCAGGCTCTTATGCATCAAGGGCTAGTTGAGCATCCTATCCCCGCTGCATAGCCCCTACAGCAGGAGCCACCATAGACACCTCCCCCGCCTTTTGTGTTGGTGGCGGGTGAGCAAATAGTGGATGATGATGAGGAGGAGGAGGAAGACCCTGAGGAGGTTCCGGAGTACCATTCGTTGGACACTCCTGAGCCCCATCCCCAGGAGAACGGACATGTTGGTTCCTCTCCTGACTCTAGCATTGGACCCTCATTCTGAGGATTGTCCAATGGGTTCCACTAGATGCTGACTAGCTTAGAGTGTGGACTCTTTCTTTTGAGGTAGCGATTTTTGGATAGTCTGTTAGCGGCTACTGATGGCCATGGGTTTTAGTGATATGGTTCCTGACTATCGCTACCTAGTTTTTAGTGTTTTAGCATTTTCTTTTCTATTTTCTTTTGTAAAGGGACATGTTGTCCGTAGTTCTTTGTATATGACTAGTTGGTGATGCATATATATATTTCTTTGTATATGACTAGTTGGTGATATATATATATATATATATATATATATATATATATATATATATATATATATATATGAGTATTCTGTAATTAGTTCTGAGTTGTTGTTAATTATAGTTGTTTAAAGAAGAAAAAAAAAATTATCACTATTTTCAGAACTTAATAAGATATATTAAATGATCCATTTTTCAAAAGTAAAACTAGCAAGTTTTATATGAGGTGTTTTGGGTTACAAATGTGGTACCGGATTGAGGGTGTCACAGCATGCCACTGAAACCAAAACAGAACAATAGACAGAGTATCAATTGATGTATTTTTTTTTTTTGAAACATCAATTGATGTATTTATCATTTGAGGTTAAACAACGTTCATGATATAAGAAAAGTATCATTGCAACACCTCTATGAATTATGCATCAAACTTCATTTTCTTATACAATATTGATTCCATACAAAATCATGGTTTATTAACTTATGAAATATCCTAACATATCAAGACCCCCAAAATGAAGACATGAGATTCATTATTCTAACCTTAACAAATATCCAAATAATGTTCCAAAGAGTTGATTTGAAACGCAAGACAAAAAAAAATCAAATCATTATGACTGCGTCAAAGTTAGCAAAGAAAACCAAACCTCACGAACGCTTTCTATTCTCCCTCTTGAAAACCAAAATCAATTTGCATACAAAGATTGAAAATTTTGGTGCAAACTGCTGAATTCTGGTGCATGCATTTTATGCAGGGACTTATTTGGGTGATGAGTTAAATTTGAGGGACTAATTTGGGTCACTAGTTTGGGTTAACAGAGCTAAGTGGACAGAGATGGACGGAGGGACTAAGAGCCTGTTTGGCATGCCACTTCTACGAGCTTATGGCAGATGAGAAAGTAGCCTCGTTTGGTAAGCGCCTCTGTCACGAGCTTATAGCGTTTTTTTAGGAACTTATAGCGTTTTTTCCATACACTACTTGAAGTAGCGTTTGAGCTTATAGCTTATAGCGTTTCATTTTTCCTTCCAATTTTATCCTTATTATCTTCATTTAATTCTACCTTTATCCTCTTCTCTCTCTTTTATGTAAAATCATTAATGAAGATGTCCTTTTATGTCATTTTATATTTTTCAGCTAGTTCAACCGCTTGTTTTACCAAACACTTCCTTAGAAAATAAGATAATTTATCCACTAACAACTAATTTTACCAAACAGGCTCTAACTTGTCATGCGTTTGTAAATTTCAGAGACTATTTAGTTAATTTATTTTTTTCAAGGACTAAAAGTGGGTCCTCAAAAAATTTCAGGGACCAATTTAGGCCTATACTCTTTAAATAATAATGGGAATTTTTTAATGATTACAATATTATAGTATATTAATATTTGAAGTGTTTTTGCTATCGAGATATTTTAATTTGTAAGACGAAATCAAAGGTTAAATCTTTCTCTCGGGCATCTGAACTGAACAGCCAAAGGTTGAATAAAATGTGAAACTGAAACATGAATAGTAATGAATACAAAGTAGGTGAAGCAGTCATCCGCGTGGCTTTGGAACGCAAAAATGCATAAATGGTCATTTATTATATTTAGAAATTATGATTATGATTATCAATGATCAATATGTGAGAATGTGAATAGACTCACCTCAACTATATGTATCCGTACTTCACGTTACTTCACATTTTTCTTAATCGTTTATTGTTCAATGGCAAGAAAGTTGCCTCAAACGAAGACCTTCTGAGGAATATTCTTCTGCGTTTGCCAGTGAAGCCACTACTCAGATTCAAATGTGTTTCCAAGCGTTGGCTCGCTCTCATATCTGAACAACGATTCTGCCATTCACACACTCTTCGCCAATGCCATACCTCTCGCCCTTTTCCTTCTGCCCTCTTACTTGCCACTACTTCCTCCTTCCGCTGCCCAATTATCCCCTTAAAAACTTCTGGTTCTGACTCTTCTTCCAATTTTCGTTATGTCAAAGTTCCTCGCATGAGCATTACCATTATGCAATCATGCAACGGCCTGTTACTTCTTGAAGGAAAACCATTGAAAAATCCCAACAATCCATTTAAAGCTAGGCATTTTGTTTACAACCCAACCACTAATCAATACGTTGCTGTTAACTTCCCTACCCTACAATTTAGATCTTCAGTACTCTCACTTTTTTTGTCTTTCGAACCATTGAGGTCACCGCATTATAAGATCATTTCAATTAGATTCAGGGATTTCTCAACCTTCAGTGCTATGATGAATTACGCTATAGCAACATCTTCTCTGCATGTAAATCCTGATTATGTTGTTAATGTGTATTCGTCAGAGAGTGGAATTTGGAGTGACCCTGGGTTTAGTTTCACTGCCCCGGATCATTCTAATGCGGTTTACTGCAATGGTGCAATATATTGGTATATTAAAGATATCAACTCTAAGTATTTTGATGTGGAAAATCGATGTTTCAAGACATTTCCAATGCCATTGGGAATTAATAATCAGAAAGTGAGGTATTTTGGTGAATCGGGTGGTCATCTTTATTTGGTTGTACAACCACTTCTGAATGATCTTGACATTTTGGAGCTGAATGAAGATCGTTCTGGATGGTTGGTAAGATTCCATGTAAATCTTCTTCATCCCATGCGAGCTGTTTGTCCACATATGAATTTATTTGATTTGTCTCCTGTGGCTGGAGTGATTGATGTTTTTTGCGTTGTTCGCCAAGAAAATGAAGTGGACTCGATGCTTGTATTTTCCATAGTTGGAAGGGTTATAGCCTACAATCTTTTGGATCCTACTTTTATAGAGCTCAGTAGTTTTAATCCTTTTTTGAGTTCAGGATCGCGGTGTGATGTTTTTCATTATTATGAGAATCTGTCCTGGGTTGGTCCTTCCAAGGCTTAAATGATACAACTCTTGTTTGTAAGTGCCACTATCTTTTTATTTTCCCCATTTTAGACCATCTTTCCTTTTTTTTTTTTTTGTTGAAAAAGTCAAATTCATTAAGCTGCAACAGGGCATCCCATAAAATACATAAACACCTAACTTAACAGTAACAGAACAAGTGATCAATAGGCCTCCCTGATAACTCTATTAAAACCATTTTAGACTATTAAGCTCAGTGTGTGACTTGTATTTTTGTAGCTGCAGTTTTTTAGTTTTTTATTGGAAATTTGCAATGGTTGCTAAAAATTATATGTAACAGTTTGACCAATTAAAGTTACATCGCTGAATTTATTTCTACTCCTAGTAGTTTTTTTTTTGTTTGCTCTTTCTTTAGCCGCACTAACTACGCAGGTGCTATATAGGTCTGCTGCCACTCAATAATTTTAACTTTCTTTGTTGTTAGATTTCTGTTGTTCCCGACCATTTTAGGTTATTTGGATCTAGAATGCCTGCTTCTGAGAATTTCATGAGTAGTTTATTGGCTCTTTTCAATAATAAGGTTTAATCACTGATTATGGTCTTGCATATATATATATATTCCCACCTATTTTGTATTAATAAAAGTATCATGTTGGAGTATGTAATTATATATTTGGGTGTGCATTAGTTTTTGGAAGTTTAGTATTTGCTTTCTCTATATCTTCTAAATCTGTCATTATTGAAAATTGAGATTTTTACTAAAATCGTAAAATTTCATGGCTTGATTTGAAGGTTTGAAAAACTCCAGAATCGAAGGGGAAGAATTTGATAATTGCAATTTGCAATCCCTTTTGGTTTTGCTCAGCTTTTAAAAAAAAAAAAAAAATCTAATCCTATAAATTGCCTGTTTATGTGTTCTACTTAGATTGGCTCATTTCATTTGTTCCATTAGAAACATTTACTTTAGCCTAATGCTTTCACAGTTGTGGTATAGGTATACTGTTACAATGTTTTGTTCTTTCGCGTGTTTGATAAATTCAGTATTCAGTATTTAATAAAAATGTTTTAGCAATATGAGTTTTGACGGAACAAATAATTTTTCTTTATATTAATACAAAAAATTGTCTTCTATTCATTTGGTTTTCTTCCTTGAGAGGGTCTGCTTTATTCATGTTGACAAAATCATCATCTTTTCTCACTTCATGTATTGTTTGATTTTCAGTGGCGCAGGAGGGTAGATGGTAATGTCGTTTCTGCTTGGCCAAAGCCATCTGCTATCGGGAGAAAAGATTCAAGGCTTTTAGATCCGTTATGGCCCTCTACTTTATTTTATGCTATGTTTTATTTTCAAGACTTGCGCGTTATCATTTTGTGACTTGTTATTTGGGCATTTTGATTGAAGGTTTAAACTTCGATGTTGGATTAATCTATTGTCTACTTCAATCGCTTCTATCTTGTCCCACTGTTAATTTTTGGCAACTCAAAATAGCAAATGTTTTGGTATTTAGTTTTGTTTTTGAACGTATTTTGCCAGATTTAATTTTTTTATATCGAATGCGGTCCACACCAGTTATAGTTTCGGTATCAGGTTTGAGCGTTGTTGCTACTTGCTAATTGTGATTGATGCTAGATATGCGTTCTGTTAACGTGGTTTACGATTTTGTGTTATACTTGAACAAAAGCTAGGACCCCGAGCCGGATCGCTCCAACCCAACGCTAACTGAAATCTTAACCCACTGGTTCGACGACCCGCTTCAAACCAACCGTTTCCTGGTCGGGTTCGGGCCTGTGTTCACCCCTAGCTAAGGGTGGTCACAGGTTTGAGTAGACCCGGTAACCCGGTCAATCCGATCCAACCCAACCCAGATTTTGTGGGTTGGTTTCGATGATTGAGTTGGGTTGGGTTGGGTAAAAACACATAAAACCCATAGAGTATGGGTTGAGTATTAGGTTTCAGATTTCTAAACCCACTGAACCTAGCCCAACTAGGTACATTACCCTAATGACTAAATTAGGTTTATTTTTATATTTTTATATACTCACTCAGTCCCTCACGATTCATGAACAATACACGATAGTCTTCACTCTTCTACTCTTCTCTGTTCTCTCATCTCTCTCACGACACCAGTGGCGGTGGTGACCATAGACTTGCGGCAACCAGAGACAGACGGCAGCAACCAGAAAATGGACATTCGTGTGTTTTATGTCAGGCCCGAGAACTCAACCCAACCCAACCTAGCAGTGGTCGGGTTGAGTTAGTTTGGGTTTCATACCTTTTTTGGACAAAATCGATCCAACCCAACTCAATCCGGATGCTAAAACCCATTGAACCCGACCCATGACCACCCCTAACAATAGCAGTAGGTGCTGTTAAAAAGATTAAAAATTATATTATTTTGAATTTAATTATTGCACTTTATAGTGTATCGTAGATTTGGGCTAAAATAGTTGTCTTAGGAAAAGTTAATTTCAGTAACTATTAAGAAGAAATATATAATTTTTAAGTTTTTTTATCAGCCAAAGAAAATACAATTAAAAAGGCCCAAAAATTGAAGCGCAATGTGTGCTCAATTAATGCCTACTGATGAGAATTTAAGATGTAAAGGATGCATTGTAGTTTCTAGAAGCAATCTCTGTGGATGCTGTGAAGAAACAACATTGCATCTGTTCCTGCATTGTTCTTATGCTCAGCAGCTTTGGAATTGGTTGAGCTACCAATTTGGTTATCAATTGGATACCTCTAGCTTTGATAGTTTACTTCAGTTTTGCAATAAAAACTGGAGTGATCAAGCCTTGGAAGTGATCCTATCTGGTATTATTCAGGTTCTATGGTCGATTTGGAGCAGCAAGAATCAAAAAAGGTTTGATAACAAAAGTTTCTCTATTCAAAGAGCCATTATACAGATTCAAACTCTTGTGGCTATCTCTGGAAATCACAGCAGTGGTTGTATGCAGAATTCTATAGAAGAGCTCATCATTTTAAAGAACTTCAGAGTTCTTATTCACCCTTCTTCTGCTCCTATTATTAAAGAAGTAGTTTGGCAGCCTCCTCTATCGAATATGGTGAAATGCAATACTGATGGGGCAGCTCGGGGCAGCCCTGGTCCAGCTGCTTGTGGAGGTATATTCAGAGATTCTAAAGCTGCTTTGATGGGTTGTTTTGCTCAGAATTTAGGTATATGTTCTGCTCTTCAAGCCGAGCTCATTAGTGTTATGGTTGCTATTGAACAAGTTTTTTTGAGAGGCTGGTTTACACTATGGATTGAGTGTGATTCTTCTCTTGTCATTGATGCATTTTCGGATGTTAACTTAGTGCCATGGCAACTACGAAACAGATGGATAAACTGCATGGAATTCACTACGCGGATGAAATTAATTTCTTCTCATATTTATAGGGAAGGAAATGCTTGTGCTGATAAGCTTGCATCTTATGGTTTTACCATTCATGGTCTTGTTTGGATGGATGTTCTACCTGATTTTGTAAAAGTTGATTTCTTTCGAAATAGGCTAGCCTTACCTATGTATAGATTCAAATAATTCCTTCATGGGTTTTGGTTTGGTCCCCCCATGTTTCTTTTGTATTTCTTCTTTTATTTTAATAATATAGCCAAAAGGAGTACTCTTTTTTCCTTCATGGTGTTTTTTTCCCTATAGAGGGTTTTGCACCATAAGGTTTTAACGAGGCTTCTATTGTTTGTCAAAAAAAAAAAATTCTAGACTCGATAACTGTCAATATAACAAGTTACAAATCGCTTTCTATGTAGGAAAAAAAAAAAAAAACCATGGTAGCATTGCAAAAGTTAATGCATACAAGAAACATACCATCAACAAACACCAAGAACTAAAGTAGCCTAGCCATTCGACCCCAGGAAGCAAATATAATGTGATACAAATCATCCCCGTTAGACCTAAGCATAAAAGTTGAAGTTCAGAAGGAAGCTAACACAAACCATCGCAGCAACTAGGAGTGTACATGCATGGTGTATAGTGAATACCAAACTTTTAAGTGTGTTTGTATGAGGTATTTCAAATTCTAAAGAATTTGTAATACATGTTAATTTAATTGTTTCAATTAAATCCTTTTCATTTTCAAAATCTTTGTTTGGATAAAGCAATTCAAATTCCTTGTATTTCAAATTCTTTATTTGGATAAAGAAGTTCTTATGTAAAATTTAAGTTTTGAATATTTGTTTAAAGAAAATGGGATTGCAATATAAATTTTTGCACAAAATAAATAGTAGCCAATTTTTAATTAATAAAAAATTTAAATTAGATAATTTTGGGAAAAAATAAATGATTTATTATACCATTGTTTATAGATAATTGATAACTACAAAATCAAATATCATGTACTTCTAGGAGATGTTTGTTTTTTCATTCATCCACCCTTTTTGTTGAGATGTATTGTTACATGCACTTTGGTGAACAATTTCTGTCTCAGCAAAAAGAAAAATTCTCAAAAAATTATTTTCCATTATCGCTTTGAAAAATTTTAATGAGTTTGAAATTGTGTTTTGAACAATATAAAAATTTGAACACATTCACAACATCATATTTATCTTTCAAAAGAAAGACCCACACTGTCGTCGGTTGCTAATCTTTCTCCGAAGTCGTCACCGTTTGTTTTTTATTTCCTCCCTCCGAAGTCGTCGTGCCATTGCTAGTATCTGAAGGGGTCGAACCGGAACCACTGCATACGTTGTCACGCCACTACTAGCATTCGAAGGGGCCGAACCAAAGCTGATCATGGTGGCCTTAAAGTTCATAATCAGAACCTTAAAGCTCTTGATATCATGTAAAAAATGTATTGAGGAACAAGAAGAGAAGAGAATGATTGGATTCTCCCATTCATTCATATTAAAATATTGTTTAACTATTTTCTCACCCTACCAAAAAAAATATTGTTTAACTAAGTATAAATAGGAAGAGAAGAACAAAAGTCAAACCCTAGAATTATATAAAATTAGGGTGATTAATTCGCCCCTTAACTCTACAAAATCTATTTCTTAACTTATTCGAAATTTAACACCATTTGTTAATATTTGAATGGATTGGAATCACAAGGAATATAATGGAATATAACGTCCGATCAATGAATTTGATGAAGAGAAGGGGTGAAACTAATGTCATTTCCTGCCTTCATTCCATTCCCTACTTTGTAAATAATTCCTAAACATACTTTTATTCTGTATATTTCTAAATAATTTCTTAAATGTTATGTCAACTGTTAGTTCAAGTGGAGTAATTCTGGCTTTTGAAATGCAGAAGCATGCCTGCAGGATAAATAAAAATTAATAAATCTACATTTTCCTTCAAAAAATTAAACAAATCTATAATCATTTGATCTTCACTTGATGTAGTTGAGAAAATTGTGGAAATCCTAGGTGGGGATGAGACAGCAACAGAGGAGGTTAAGCCTAGTTAAGCTTATTCATTCAATTAAAAAATGAAAAATAAAAAATAAAAGAAACTCATGCAATCAATGAAGTTTACAAGTGAAGTAACTCCTGTTTCAAAGTAAATAAGCACCTGTAATGACCCAGGCAGCTAAATTAAGCCACGTGGAGAATGAGTCAATGCAAGCACTTGAAGCACAAAATCAGTTAAAGAAGGCCTTGAAATTCCAGAAGTGAGAAGGGGCCATAGGCAAAGGGTGACTCCCTCCAGATTGAGGGATTTCGTGTGAAGGCTAGGCATATAATAGAGAGAGAGAGAGAATATGCGAGAGGGTATGGAATGTGTGAGGTCATCTCTTTCTTCTTGATCCCTTCTCTCAACTCCCGATTCCCTCCTCTGTACTCTCTTTACTCTTTCTTGCTACTGGTTGTACTTCCTTCCAGTTCATTGCGTGGAAGTTGAACTTTCTAATTTGAGTATAATTCAATAATACCAAATACAGTTGAATATTCATATTTGATAGACTCATTACATTGGTGCTTTCATCTCACCGTGGCAGACAATAGGAGAATGAAGGAGCTCCAAGCCGATGTCAAGCGAATCCTGGAGACGATGGAAACCTGACACATTGGGTACGAATCTCGCTTCGAGACACTGGAAACCAATAACTCTAATCGTTTGGACAGAATCGAAGCGGCCTTGGAGTCATTACTCAACAACTCCCAAAGTTCTTCCCATGGTGGTGCGAACTCAATCAAAGAAACGTGGAAACAACCCTTTCAGGTGAGAAATGTTTAGCTGGAATTTCCTAGATTCGATGGTAAAGATGCATTAGAGTGGATATTTAAGGCTGAATAATTTTTTTGGGTATTATGATACCCCTGATATGGACCAATTAACCATAGCAACTGTCCATCTAGATCGGGAAGTCATTCCATGGGTCTAGATGATGCAGAGAACCCACCTATTCCAGTCATGGTAAGCTTTTACTAGAGCTATAGAGATCGATTTTGGTCTTTCCCTGTATGACTATCCTTGAGCTACACTTTTTAAACTTGTACAAGTAGGCTCTGTGGGTGAATATTACACTGAGTTCATTTCACTGGCAAATCGAGTCTATGGCTTGAGTAATGATGCATTGTTGGATTGTTTTCTGAGCGGGTTGCAGGCTGATATCCGCAGGGAGGTGATGTCTCAAAGCCCCATCTCATTGCTCAAAGCTTTGGCCTTAGCCAAACTATTCGAAGAAAAATACCCACCACCAACCAAATCACTTCACATATCCAAATATCAACCCACTAACCACACTACTCAACCCAAATACACCTCTAATCATCCACAAACCCCCTACCAAAACAGAAACCATCTTCCACCTTTACTACCAACACCACCCACTGGACCACTAAACCAACCTCAAAAATATCCCAACATCAAAAGAATGAGCCCTACCGAAATGCAACTCAGAAGAGAAAAAGGATTATGCTACACATGCGATGAAAAGTTCTCATTTAATCACAAATGTCCTAAAAGGCACCTTATGATCTTACAATCAGAAGAGGACTTGAATGAGGAACTTGATCCTCATCCTCTTGATATGATTGATAGAGAGGATCAGCAGCCATAAATGCATCTCTCTTTAAATGCCCTCAAGGGAGCAAAGGGGGTGGGTACAATCAAATTCACAGGTCAAATGGGTGGTATCTCTGTGCAAATACTGGTGGATGGGTCAGCTTAGACAATTTCCTGCAACCTAGAGTGGCACTATTCCTTAATTTACCAGTTGAACCAGCCCCTCTATTCAAGGTATTGGTTGGCAATGGCCATTCCATGGCTGCAGAAGGCTTGGTTCAGCAAGTGACATTGTCTGTACAGGGCCACGAGCTGACATTACCTGTGTACTTACTGCTTGTATCAGGAGCTGATTTAATTATCAGGGCAGCTTGGTTAGCTACATTAGGACCACATGTGGCTGATTATTCTTCCTTAAGTCTCAAGTTCTATCATGAAGGAAAATTCATAACACTATATGAAGAAAAGCCTAAGTTACCTACACCTGCACAATTTTATCACATCAGAAGAATGCAACACACAAATGCAATTTCAGAATTATTTGCAATCCAACTAGCTGGCCCTGACCATATTCAAGACACCTTATTAGAGCTGCCTAATAACATGGAACCCGAACTTGCTATATTACTGCATACTTACAATGTTGTCTTCAATAACCCCTCGGGTTTACCTCCTCCAAGGGAGCAGAATCATTCCATTCCACTTATGGCAGGGTCAAAACCTATGAAGGTGAGACCATATCGATAGCCACATAGTCAGAAAGAACAGATAGAGAAAATGATCCAAGAAATGATTGAGGAGGGCATCATTCAGCCTAGTAACAGCCCCTTCTCATCTCCAATCCTACTAGTTAAAAAGAAAGATGGTACTTGGAGATTTTGGACAAACTACAGATCATTAAATGCCATAACCATAAAGGATAGCTTCCCTATGCCAATAGTAGATGAACTATTTGGAGCTAAGTAGTTCTCTAAGTTAGATCTCAGATCTGGTTTCCATCAAATATTAGTTGACCCTGCAGATAGACACAAGACAACATTCAGAACTCACCAAGGCCACTATGAATGGCTTGTCATGCCATTCGGGTTAACTAATGCTCCAGCTTCATTCTAATGCCTCATGAATCAGATATTCCAATAACTCCTGAGGAAGTATGTCTTAGTATTTTTCGATGACATACTTATATATAGCCCTACATGGTCCACACATTTACAACATTTGGAGTCAGTTCTACAGATTCTACAGCAGAACACTCTATTTGTTAAGTTGTCCAAGTGCTCTTTTGGGATGACAGAAGTTGATTACTTGGGGCACACAGTCTCAGGTTCAGGTGTGGCTATGGATAAGAACAAGGTACAAGCAGTGATTGATTGGCCAAGACTATCCAACATTAAACAACTTAGGGGGTTTCTGGGTTTAACAGGTTATTATAGAAGGTTCATTCAAGGCTATGCTTCTTTGGTAACACCACTAACAATCCTACTCAAGAAAGAAGCATTTGGGTGGAACTCTGACGCAGAAGAAGCTTTTACCAAGCTTAAGGTGGATATGACTTCAGCACCTGTGTTGGCCCTCCCGGACTTCTCCCAACCTTTTATTATTGAGATTGATGCCTCGGGAACAGGGGTAGGGACTGTTTTAAGCCAAGCTGGACACCCTTTTGCATACTTCTCAAAGAAACTTGCACCTAGGATGCAAAAGCAATTAGCATACACAGGAGAATTGTTAGCAATCACTGCAGCCTTGGCCAAGTTTCGACACTATCTATTGGGCCATAAATTCATAATCAGGACAAACCAAAAAAGCTTGAGAAGTCTGTTAGATCAAGCTCTCTAAACCCCAGAACAACAGACATGGCTCCACAAATTCATTGGTTTTGACTTCAAAATAGAATATAAGCCACGGAAAGACAATCTTGCAGCAGATGCCCTTTCCCGTGTTATGTTAATGGCCTGGTCAGAGCCAAAAAATCTCTTCCTACAGGAATTGAGGCAGGAAATTTCTAAGGAGACCCGCCTCCAAGAGATCCTTCTTTTATGCCAGAACAGCATACCACCGACCTTCAATATATGGCCAAAGAGGGTCTACTATATTGGAAAGGAAGACTAGTAGTACCTTTTAAGAGCCCTCTACTGCAATCAATACTCCACGAATACCACAGTTCTCCTATAGGTGGCCATGCGGGTATTGGTAGAACCCTAGCCTGAATCTCCTCACAGTTTTTCTGGCCTAAGATGAAGGAAGATATCAAAAAGTTTGTTCAACAGTGTATGATATGCCAACAAGCTAAAACAACTAATACTGCTGCTGGCCTGCTACAGCCTTTATCAGTGCCAAATCAAGGGTCGAAAGATGTTGCTATGGATTTTCTAACTGGGCTGCCCATGACATTCAGATATACTGTTATCATGGTGGTGATAGACAAGCTCTCCAAGTTTAGCCACTTCATAGCCTAGAAAGGAGACTATACAAGTAAATCAGTAGCCAAAGCTTTCATGCATCAAGTGGTTAAGCTACACGATCTTCCCAAATCCATAGTCTCTGATAGAGACAAGGTATTTACCAGTAAATTTTGGCAACACCTATTTCGGCTGCAAGGCACCACCTTGGCTATGTCTTCAGCATATCACCCTCAGTCCGATGGCCAATTTGAGGTCCTCAATAAATGCTTGGAGATGTATTTAAGGTGTTTGACATTTCAGAATCCAACAACTTGGTATAAAGCACTGTCATGGGATGAATATTGGTACAATTCAGCTTTCCACACAAGCCTAGGCATGACATCTTTCAAGGCTTTGAATGGAAGAGACCCCCTACTTTAACTAGATACACTACAAACTCTACAGACCCACCAGTTGTGCAAGAAAAGTTAGGCAACAGAGATGCACTGATATCACAATTACGAGGGAATCTAATGAGGGCACAACAAGTGATGAAGCACCAAGCTGATAAGAAACGACAAGAGGTTAATCTGCAAGTTGGGGATCCAGTGTTGGTCAAGTTGCAACATACAGGCAGAACTTAACAGCACTAAGAAAAAACCAAAAACTGGGACTGCGATACTTTGGGCCATTTCCAATTATTGCCAAGATCGGAGCAGTGGCATATAAACTACAATTACCAGACTCAGCCAAGATACATCCAGTATTCCACATATCTCAGCTAAAACCCTTTACAGGATCTTGCAATACTCCTTATATTTTACCCTAACAACATCAGAAATGGGTCCTATAATGCAGCTTGCAGTAGTACTGAAAACCAGAAAACTTATCAGGAACAAGATACAGGTTCCTCAAGTACTGAATCAATGGGAGAACTTGGCAAATTCAGAAGCCACTTAGGAGGACTATGAAGAGATACAGGCCAACTATTCTAACTTCAACCTTGAGGACAAAGTTGATTTTAATGGGGGAGATAATGTAATGATCCAGGCAGCTAAAATAAGCCATGTGGAGAATGAGTCACTGCAAGCACATGAAGCAGGACAGCAAGGAAGCCACATGGGACCAGAATTAGTTAGGGAAGGCCCGGAAATTCCGGAAGTGAGAAGGGGCCATAGGCAAAGGGTGACTCCCTCCAGATTGAGGGATTTCGTGTGAAGGCTAGGCATATAATAGAGAGAGAGAGAGAGAGAGAGAGAGAATATGCGAGAGGGTATGAAATGTGTGAGGTCATCTCTTTCTTCTTGATCCCTTCTCCCAACTACTGATTCCCTCCTCTGTACTCTCTTTACTCTTTCTTGCTACTGGTTGTACTTCCTTCCAGCTCATTGAGTGGAAGTTGAATTTTCTAATCTGAGTATAATTCAATAACATCATATACAGTTGAATTTCATATTTGATAGACTCATTACAGCACCTGATTGACAATTAAGGTGTTTACGATATAGGAAACATTTTCTCTTAGCATAAATACTTGATTTGCAAATACTTTAAAGAATGCATTTGTAAGGTTGCTTGGCTACTCCGAAATAGTCTCTGTCTCATGAAAAAAAAACTCAATGCCTATATATGAATATCTTTGCTGTGAACGGAAAAAAAATAGGTTCTTTTCTTCTAATATATAATCGATGACAAAATTAGTATGGCACTGCTATGGTACCCGTATTTATCAGAGGGTTTCGGTACCCTTTCTTTCTTCCTCTTTGCTCTACCTGCGATTTTTTTTACTCTCTTGACAGCCTTACTGCTTCTCCTTCTTCTTCTTCATTCGTCTCATAATCATGGCTTCGCTACTCACTCAGCTATCGTCAATTTCTCTCATCTATTTGGATTCAATTTTTGGGTCCATATTACAGTTTTATCAGGCCATGCTGACTTGGGTCTAGAGCCTATCTCCCAGTAGATTGCTGTTATTATTATTATTATTATTATTATTATTATTATTATTATTTTAAGAAATACATATAATAATGGTAAATCAAAAGTAGAAGGACCTTTCTTTCCAATTTGGAGGGAATGAACATCAGCTACTACATCTTTCAATACCATGATATATTAACAGAGAGACACTAGACGATTGAATAAGGAGAAGAAGAAAACGCAAGCAGAGAAGATAAACGTAGCAGGAAAAAAAAGAGGAGCATAAGCAATGTTAGAATTAGATTAAAATGAATGGTGGGATTTATCATGTGTTGAAGATAAATCCACGGGATTGAATATTTGGTGTTTGAAAAATAAGAGGAATTCAAATAAAAAAATATATTAATTTAATGAGTTGTCATCTCATTATGGGTCCACATAGATAAGGTACAAAAACCCTCTCTTTTGTTTGGGTACAATAGAAACTCTCAATTAGTATTAGTATATATAATTATGAGTAAAGGTTCATTTTAGTGCCTGACAATGTTTGAGGTACTACTTTTCGTCCCTGAGGAAAAAAACTCATTGAATAGTCCTTGACAATGATAAAAAAGGGACACGTCAGTCCCTTTGTTTGTCTTCATCCTAAACATAGTGTTAAAGTTTTGATATATAGTGTTAATGTGCCCAGATGTTTATTAAACTCGTCCATGTGACGTGTGTTGGTGCATCTAGTGTATGTGGTGTATTGCTTGTAACATGCAGGGACTAATGTGTCCCATGATAAAAATTGTTAGGGACTAAATCGGGTTACTTAAATAATAGTTGAGGACTTTATTGAGTCAATGCATAATTATTTTCATAGTCTATTATGCATTAGAGACTATTGTCTGAGCACTTGGCACACTAACGATACACATCAGCACTCTAATGGCGTGTTTAGGATGGAAACAAATGAAGGGACTAAAATGTCTCTCTTTTGTTATACTCAGGGACTATTCAGTGAGTTTGTTTTCTCAAGGACGAAAAATGGTACCTCAAAAATTGTTGGGGACTTAAATGGGCCTTTACTCTATAATTATATATAATTTATCTGTTTTAATTTTGTTGTTATTCTTTATGGGAGTTTCCTTATTCACTCATTTTATGTGTTGAATGAATTACAAAAGCTTAGAAGGAATGGTCAATACTTTGACAGCCTTGCCCACTGTTACTTTGATTAAAAATTTAAGCTTGGATCAAACCTTTTACTATATATGTTGTTTGTAACTCAGAATAGTAAATGGGTTGCTACTCAGAATTGCATAACTCAAAAATTAAAACATAAACAAAAACATACAATGAAAAAACCCTCCCTACAACTAGTTTATCCTAGGCACTTCACACACTCCCAGCTGTTTATGAAGCTTGTGAAAGGTATCCACTTTCAATGGCTTAGTCAAAAGATCTGCAATCTGATCTTTTGACCCACAATGAACCATATCGATGGCACCATCCTTGGTGAGATCTCTCACAATATGAAACTGCACATCAATGTGCTTACTTCGATCATGCATGAATGGATTCTTAGATAGCTTGATAGTTGAGATGTTATCACACATTACAATGGTGCAACCTTCTTGTGAAAGTCCCAATTCCTTTAGAGTTATCCTCATCTAGACTGCTTGACAAGCACATGCTGCTGCCACAAACTCAGCCTCTGTGGTTGAGAGAATAACAATAGGTTGTTTCTTCGAAGACCATGCTACTGCTCCACTGCTCACTAAGAAAACATAGCCAAAAGTGCTCTTCCTATCCTCCAAATCACCAACACAGTCACTGTCTGTGTAGGCTTGCTTTCTTGTAGAAAATGCCAAAGTTCACAGATCCTTGCAAGTATCTCAGAACTCTTTTAGCATCTTTGAAATGCATTTGTGTTGGTTAAGACATGAATCAACTGATGAGAGTCACAACAAACATTAGATTGGGTCTAGTGGCTGTAATATATATGAGACTTCCCACCATCTGTTTGTAATATATTTCATTCACTTTAAATCTTTTTTTGTCTCTGCATAACTTGTACCATGGTATTATGGGAATTCCAACAGAGTTGCTATTTTCCATGCCTAATCGTTTTAAGACCCCCATAGCATATCCTTTGATAGATATAAATTCCATCATCTACTTGCAACACTTCAATCCCTAGAAAGAATCTCATTTTTCCTAAGTCTGTCATATCAAATTCTTATTTCATTTAATTCTTAAAAGCACTCATCATAAATTCATCATTACCAGTATATATGAGATCATCTACATAGACACTGATAATGGGGATTTTGCCTTCTTTGCTCCACTTTAAAAATTGTGTTTGTTCATTCTTGCTCTTTTGGAAACCTTCACTTGTGAAATAGGACTCTGTGCGGCTAAACTGTGCTCTTGGAGCTTTTTTTAGTCCATATAATGCCTTATGAAGTTTGTACACTTTGTTCTCACTACCTTTCTTCACATAACCCTTTGGCTGCTCCACATAAACATTTTCAGTCAAGTTCCATTTAAGAAAGCAGACTTGACATCTAGTTGATATAGCTTCCAGCCTCTATGAGCTGCAAGAACTATAACCATTCTCATAGTGTCCAATCTACTTACACGGGCAAAAACCTCAATGTAATCCACTCCATGCTATTGAGAATATCCTTTAGCTACCAATCGTGTCTTATACTTGTCTACTTCACCAAGTTCATTTAACTTAGTCTTGTAGATCCATTTAACTCCTATCTTCCTTGCTCCAGCTAGTAATTCAGTCAACTCCCAAGTCTCATTTTTTACTATGGAATTAATCTCTGCATCCATAGCTAGCCTCCACTTTGAGCTTTCTACTGCCTCCTCAAAAGTCACAGGATCCGAGGAATCAACTATAACCATATTGATTGCATACTCTTCTTCTGATAGTTCTTCTCCAGTAACATAGTCTCTCATCCATCCAAGAGAGTGTATGTCTCTGCCTTCCCCATGATTCATAATTTCTGCCATTGTAGTGTTTGGTAAAATTCTATCAGCTCCTTCATCATTTTCTTCAATGCCTGCTTCACTTTCTTCCTCAACACCAACATCACTTCCACTATCACCCCATTCTAAATCCACTGTCAGCTCTTCCTTGTGACTTGCATCCCAATTCCATTGCGTTTTTTCTTCAAAGATCACATCCCTACTCACAATATGAAGGAACCTGCTTGAAACACAAGAAGGGGGGTTGAATTGTGTTTTAAACGATTTTAAATTCTTTTCGTAAGTAGATAATGATTTTCGCAAGAATGGACGCTTAAAATGATTAAAAGCAAAGAGAGCTCTTCCAAACTCCAAGTTGGACGCTCACTTAGTTTTGACTAAGACGGAAGACAGCGTAATGAAAGGCAATTCAATCCCAGTTAGTTTGTTAGACAGAAACTAAAGTAAGAGAAGGGAGAGAAAGGAACACAACGATATTATCCTGGTTCACTCTTCACCAAAGAGCTACGTCCAGTCCTCTCTACTTGAGAGCTTTATCCAGTATAACAAAAACCTTTTGTTACAAAGTATTCAACACCTCTTCAGGCAGTATTCTCAACCTCTTCAGGTTCTCTAAGTATTCTTTTACAGACAAGCCTCTTCAGGCTCAACCAAACTAAGGTTTTGAAAAAGATTGTTCTACTAACTCACTAAATGTGAGAATTCGAAACTAAAGCTTAGACTCTTGAAAATAGCTCTACACAGAGAGTAATATGAAGGTTAGAATCAGAGTAGCTTTTCTAGCTTTGCAAGCTTGAGATTTTCTCTTTTATCTCTTGAGCTAATATTTTCTTGTATCTCTTGAAGGATTTTGAAATGCTATGTGTTGCTTCACTTGTATTTTTGCTCAAGTTCGGTTTCGTTCACTGTGTCTTTGCACTTTCAAAAGATGAAGGTATATATAGCCTCTTTTCTTTGAGCAGTCTTCAGTCTTCAACGGATGGAAAAGGATCCGTTCTGATGAGCATTGAATGCATTTGATCCGTTGAGTCTGATAGCTTCTGAAGTTTCTGATCAGCAGAATAGACTATCAGGGTGATAGCTAAAAGTGGTGCTGACATATCCTCTGAGTAGAACGAAAGTTGCCTTTTGTTTATCCAAAACAAGAAGGTCAACTTCTTTAGGTGATAGAGACATTCTGGCTTATGCTTTACTTTTGTACGAATCTTACAAAGAATGTTTTGTCCCACGGGTATAAGCCTTTTACAGGGAATAATAAATTCAAATGCTTTTACAAGATATTCGCGCTTGAAATTTAAAAGATATTTATTGGACTAGCTATTACAGAAGGTAACCAAAAGAGTCTTTGGACTCAATGGTTCTATAAATTACTGTCCAGTCGTAAACCAAGAATAGGTGTTGGACGAGATAAAGTCTTTGGACTATATTGGACGAGATAACGTCTTTGGACTATGTTGGACGAGACAAAGTCTTTGGACTATGGATAGTCTTTGGACTCAATTTAGATTTGTCCTGCACACTTAATATAAAACGTTAGTCCATAACAAATCTTTGTTCATCTTAAATTAGCTCTTTGTTAACATCAAAACTTAAGGGATTATCTGGACCATGACCACTTTGGTTCCAACAATCTCCCCCTTTTTGATGATGACAAAACATGCTAATTTTGATTGAACAAAGAGTCCTAGAGAGCTGAAGGGATCCCCCTAAGACAAACATTCTAATCATTTAAAGCATTTAATCATTTAAAGCATATAAAACAGATATGAGCACATGTATCATTTAAAGATTCAATCAACCCATTTAACTTTAAATAATCAATCAAATAATCAATCAATCCATCTTCTCCCCCCTTTTTGTCATCAGACAAAAGAGTGAGAAACACATCATAGTCAGTTGATTTGAAAACAAAGAGAAAGAAAAAAAATTTTAAGAAGAGGGAGGAGGTTTGGGAATGAAATCTTTGAACATGGCCGCAATTTGCTGAAGGAGCACCGCATTGTTGGCTTCTATGGTCCGTTGGACGAACTCTTGAAACGCAGGAGGAATAACCGAGACGGAGCTCTCAGCAGTGGCCCAGGTTGCGTCCACACCTCTTTGATCAGGAACTACACTCAGAGCCTGAGAAGGAGATGGAGCAATAGGATGGACCATTGAGAGAGGGACCGGTTGAGACTTGGACTGAGCTGAGTCTGCAACTTGTTCCACTTCGTTATCATGAGTTTCAGAGGAGGGTTCCACATAGATGATTTCGGTGTCCCCAGTCTCTTCAGGAATGACCGGCTTAGGAGGAAGAGTAGGAGAAGCAAGAGGAACAACGATAGGTTCGGGTGGACGCAGCACTTCAAGTATGATATCAGCATCATCATACTTGTTTTCACTCCATCTGATAGGAGGCATAGGCAGAACATCTCTAGGATAAAGAGGTATCCCAAAGATATCGTCTATGATCATGAAGTTTGCTTCACGGATTCGATATTGTCTCGGGTAGACGCGAATCTCTGCTTTCTCCTCAACTGATAATCCAGATGATGATGCTTCTTGGGAGCATCTCCAGATGTGATTTTCCCAATAGATCCTAGCATCTGGGTCAAATCTGAATTGAGGATCTTTCTTCCAAATACTTTCGAGAGCCCCAGAGTCATCTCGATGTTTTGTCCAAAACAGGGGATTAAAAGCATTTTTGTAAGGCAGCGTCCATGACTCAAGCCTTTTGCGAAGGTCCTTATCCTTGTTGGGATCTAGGATAGGGAGCCTTGGGCAAGCTCGAGGAGGAACAACTCCTACGCTAGTGCGAGAAGACTTTGACCAAAATCTCTTTGGAAGGTTGTGATGGATCTTAGCTTCTCGAGTCATGTCACACTCCCTCCGCACAGCATAGTAAGGAAGAAAGTCCCGGACATCAGAATACTCCTTCCAAGTTGATGGATAGCTTGGAATGAAAGAAAGGTCGGGATCAAGGATGAAGTTACTTAAGCCAAACGTCCTTGCCCTTCTTTCATACTCCGTCTTGTAACCTCTCTTGTCTTCATGACGAAGAACAACGTGCCTCTTTATATTGCAGTGGCACCATTGGAATGCCTTGTCCTTGATAAGGTTGGGATAGACTTTCCTTGGAGGAAACGTCTTCTTCTCAAGGCAAGTAACCAAGGGTCCAAGGGCAGTGTATGTTTCAGAGGGCAGAGGTTTAGTTGAAGTGTATGGGATGGGGTGATAGCCAAGTTTAGGTGGTGAGGTGGATGATGTGGAGGGTTGTTCAAATTCATACTCGGGTAATGGAAGAGGGCTTTTGGGGTGAGGTTCAGTAGTGGGGGGTGTGTGTTTAAGGAATAGAACAGAAAATTTGCGTTTGACCTCAGCCCAAATTGAGCATTTGTTGTTGTAGTCTACTCCAGGGAGGCGTCTATATTTGCTTATGGGAAAGATCCGTCTGGGGTAGGGAGCACCATAGGGTTGGAAGGGGTGATCTCCCCAGGGTGTGAACCAGTCTTCGGGTTCATTTGGTGAGGCTAGAGTTTGAGTTTGTGGTAGGTTAGTGGGTGAGAGTGGTAGGGAAGGTTCAAAGGTTAAGTCTTCTATCTCAGACGATTGTACGACAGGAGAAATAATAACTGAACTGGAGATAGGTTCAGTATTACCTTTCGTCTTTGCTCGAGATGACCTTGCCCTTGTTGACGAAGGTTTAGGCAGAGGTGCAGCAGATGAGGTTTCCAATCTTGGCCCTTTAACTACCCTGGATATGGGTAGATTGTCCTCTTCATCCTCATCAGTGGGAGCTAGAACCAGCTTCCTTTTTCTTGAAGGTTGGACGATGAGCTTTGGACGAGACGAAGAAGTCTTAGCTATTGGACGAGCTCGTTCAGCAGAGCGTCCAGCAGTGACACATTGTTCAGATGCTTCTTCTGAGCCTTGCGTCTGAGCTCCTTTTTGTTTTCCTTCAAGTTTGGACTTGTTAAAGCAGTCCAACTGCATCATTACCAAACTTTGCCTGCTAAACTCAGGCTGATGCACACGTTCAATGCCATGAACTCCGTAGTATTTGAACTTTCTTTCTGGAGCCAAGTTCTTTAGGTCGTCATAGATCATATGCTTCTCAAATATTTTGGAGAGAAGAGCGCCATAGATGAATGCAGTGTTCTTCCCAGAGCCTTCAATGGCATATTTGAAGAAGGAAAAGAGTAGGTGGGGAAGGTTTATTTGCCTTTCAAGAATCAAATGAACCAGACAAAATTGATGAGCCTTTGAAACATTATCCTTTGACCCAACCTTATGAAGGATAGCCTTGTTCATGATTTGGTGAAGAACCCTAGCCTTGTCAGTCTTTTTTGAGGCTATGAGTTTGTCACCTGAGTTCTTCAACAGACAATCTCTGATGGTGGAAGCATCACCAATCTCTTCTTCCCAGTCATCTTCAACAGTTATGCCTGATTGAGCGCACCCAGTTGCATTAGAGATAGTTGCTTCAGATACTATTACTTCAGTGTCAAGCACTTTGTTGCGAATCTCCCTTGCAGAGACAATGGGGTTAGTCCAGAACTCCCTAACTAGAGCAGGGTAGATTACCGGAGAACCTTCAAAGTAGCTTGACCATCCAGCAGCATGGATGTTAGAGAAGATGTCAATCCCATTATCAGCCAGGAATTGTAGGTTAAACTTGTACTCGACCATGACATCAGCAGTCTGAGCATTAAAGGTTTTTCCTTTACCCTTAGAGCCAGCAGCAGAAGAGGTTGCCATAGTTTCAGAGAGGATGTTTAAAGAAAAAGGTTTTTCAGAAAGGGTTTTCCTTTTCGAAGATGCAAGAAGAAAGGTTAAAGCTTTTTGTAAAGGTTTGATTTTTATCAAAACTTAGGTTTTAAAAGGAAGAAGAAGAGAGAGCGAAAACCTTTCGTATTTTCAAAGAGAGAGAGAGAGCGAAACGACGTGCATTAAATGTCTGACACACGTTCAGACTTTGAAACCGTAAAAAGCATTTTTGGCAAATAAAGAAGACAAAGAACTGACTCAGTTAAGGGAATGAAGGATAATATTTCATTCGACAAAGATTGAGTTTCATTAATGCATTAGACGAGCATTCAGAAAGTACACTGGACGAGCATGTATTGGACGTAATGCAAATATTGGACGCAATGCAAATATTGGACGCATGCATTGGACTTTCAGTCAATCAATGAAATGCATGTTCAGATATTTTCTTATAAATATAAACCTATCCTCGGCTAATGGTTTAGTGAAGATATCTGCCCATTGATGGTCAGTATCAACAAATTGAATATCTATTGTTCCTTTTTGCACGTAGTCCCTAATAAAATGATGTTTTATTTCTATATGCTTTGCTCTAGAATGCAGTATGGGGTTCTTTGACAAATTAATAGCAGCAGTGTTATCACACATGATAGGGATGTTGCTTACAAACATGTTGTAGTCTTCCAACTGATGCTTGATCCAAAGCAGTTGTGAACAGCAACTGGCTGCAGCAATGTACTCAGCTTCAGCAGTTGATAGAGCAATTGTGCTTTGCCTTTTGCTTGACCATGAGACAAGATTAGCGCCAATGAAGTGACACCCTCCACTTGTGCTTTTCCTTTCTATTCTGTCTCCAGCATAGTCAGCATCACAGAATCCAACTAATCTGTATTCATCAATTTTCTTATACAAAAGACCCAGATTAGTAGAACCTTTTAGGTATCTAAAGATTCTTTTTACTGCTGAGAGATGAGACTCTCTTGGATCAGATTGAAAACGAGCACATAAGCAAACACTAAACATGATATCAGGTCTGGACGCAGTTAGATATAAGAGGGAACCAATCATACCTCTATATACCTTTTGGTCTACCTTTTTATCTTTATCATCTTTGTTTAGCACGGACGTTGGATGCATTGGTGTATTCATAGGTTTACAATCGTCCAACTTGAAGCGTTTTAGAAGCTCCTTTGTGTACTTCGTCTGATGAATGTACACTCCATCTGATGTTTGCTTTACTTGAAGTCCGAGGAAGAATTTTAGTTCTCCCATCATGCTCATTTCAAACTCCCTTTGCATTAATTCAGAAAACTCTTGGCAAAGAGATTCATCAGTTGCACCAAATATTATATCATCAACGTAAATTTGAGCAACAATAAGTTCCTTTTTATTTACTTTTCTAAAGAGAGTTGTGTCCACTTTTCCTCTCGAGAAGCCATTCTCCATTAGGAAAGAGCTGAGTCTCTCATACCAAGCTCTAGGAGCTTGCTTGAGTCCATATAAAGCTTTCTTAAGCTTATATACATGCTCAGGACGGTTCTGATCTTCAAAACCGGGTGGTTGGAGAACATATACTTCTTCATTAATTACACCATTTAGGAATGCACTTTTTACATCCATTTGGTAAAGGATGATGTTATGATGTGCAGCATATGAAAGTAAGATGCGTATAGCTTCTAATCTAGCTACTGGAGCAAAGGTTTCAGTATAATCAATACCTTCCTCTTGTGAGTAGCCTTGGGCAACTAGCCTTGCTTTATTCCTTACCACCTTGCCATCCTCATCCAGCTTGTTGCGATAGACCCACTTGGTTCAAATTACAGACTTATCCTTAGGCAGGGAGACCAGCGTCCAAACGTCACTACGTTGAAACAGGTTGAGCTCTTCTTGTATAGCGAGGATACAGCAATCGTCCAATAAGGCTTCGTCCACAGACTTTGGTTCCATCTCAGAGATGAAGGCTGAGTCAGCTTGCTCTCTGAAAGTTGACCTTGTCCGGACGCTATCATTAGGTTTGCCAATGATTTGATCCTCGGGATGATAAGTTCTGAATTGCCACGAACGAGGGGTATTTACAGCTTGCTGAGACGATGATGCGTCCTTCGTAGCGTCTGATGCCTCGTCTTTGTTGGTTGTTGGACGAGCATCTGAACCATTCAGATTCATATCTGCAAAAGAATCATCTAGCTCTGATAATCTCTTATCAGGCTGTTTGTCATCAAATTTAACATGAATGGATTCTTCAACAATCAAAGTTCTAGAGTTATAGACTCTAAAAGCTTTAGACGTTTCAGAGTATCCTAACAATATTCCATTATCTACTTTGGCATCAAACTTTCCTAGTTGATCCTTAGTATTTAAAATAAAACATTGACATCCAAAGGGGTGGAAATAAGAAATGTTGGGTTTACGTCCTTTCCACAATTCATAAGGAGTCTTATTCAAGATTGGTCTTATGTATATTCTGTTTTGAATATAGCAGGCAGTGTTTACAGCTTCAGCCCAGAAGTGCTTAGGGATAGAATTATCACTGAGCATTGCCCTAGCCATCTCTTGAAGAGATCGGTTCTTCCTCTCAACAACACCGTTTTGTTGTGGAGTTCTAGGGGCAGAGAAATTGTGATGAATACCACTTTCATCACAGAACCTTTGAAAGAGCTCATTTTCAAATTCGCCTCCATGATCACTTATGATCGAGCTGATGAATACGCCTTTTTCATTCCAAACTCGCTTACAGAATATAGAAAAGACCTTGATAGACTCATCCTTGTGAGCAAGGAACTTAACCCATGTCCATCTAGTATAGTCATCTACTATGACAAGTCCATATTTCTTGTAACACCCCGATTTTCTTAATCTTTTAATTAATCAGTAATTAATTAATTGTATTTTATTTGAGGGTCTAGAAACTTTAATAAATTATTCCGTGGCCATAGTCACGCTCTACGCTATCGTAGGAAGCTATGGTTAAGTTTTGGGTCGAAAACTCAGACGGAGCCCAATCTGCGTTTTTGCTTGACAGTAGTGCTTTACTGCTATCGAGACCTAATTTGGACCCGCGAACGAGACAGTTAGTCTTAGAATCACATTTCCTACACTTTCGAAAAAGTTCGTCCTGACGTTCGAAAATAAAAATAATATTATTATATTCAGGCCGATAATCGTTCTAGGAGACGATTCGAGTTGTCTTAGGGTTTTTCGAGAACCTTGAGCCAATGATTTTCATACCAGGGCTATGTTAAATCTTTTGGGGACTCCTACAAATGTTGTGAGGATTTTCAAATTATCGGGACGTGAATTGACCAAATTACCCTTGGTTAGTTTTTACTAATTACCTCTTTACCTTTCTTAACCCTTAAGTCTTCTTAAATATCAACAATTACCTCACCCACTCACCTTTTCTCCCCCTCATTCACGTGCCCCTGCTGCTGGCTGCTTTTCTCTTCTTCTTTCTTCTTCTTCTTCCTTCTCCTCCTTTCTTCTTCCTTCTTCTTCCTCCATTTTCACCTCCATTTTTCTCAAGCTTCCACAAGGATTTTCAAGCAAGTTTGTGAAGTAAAGTTGATCCTCTCATCCTCCTCTATCACCTAGAAGGTATAGATTTCATCCTTGAGCTCTCAATCTTTATTTTCTCCATTTATTTTCATGAATGTCAATTTCTAGATCTAAACTTCAAAAATCTCTAGAAAATTGTAGAAAAATCATTTTGAGACCAAACCAATTCCTATGAGCTAGTATCATCCCCTACTATCATAATCCAAGAGCTTGTAATGAAATAAAATCTCTAGCCTATTTATCTAAAAGGGGCCGAATGGGTTGTTTTAGGGGGGGAATGGGTTTTTGTTCTTTGTTTTTTATTTCACTTAGTTCATCCCTTAATCATGTAATCCAAGTGATTAGGAGGCCAAATCAAACTCTCACCTATTTTTCATGGTGAGGGCCGAAACCCTACTTGATGGTTTAAGGGGTTTTGGTTCAAATCTTTGATAATTGATCATTGATTATGCATTAGGTATGCTTAAGGGTCATTGATCCAAGAGTTGGTAGAATTCCAATATCCCTAGCCTACTTAAGTAATTAAGGGCAGTAGCTAATCCTAGAGATTAGATAGATTATGGTTTCCTTATTTTAATTTCTGGTTGTGTTTTGTTGTATAGACTCAGACAGGATTCGAACATCCGACAGCGCACCCGACTGACAGCTGGGGAGTCGTAGCCGGAGCTGCTCGAGGGAATCACTAAGGTGGGGAGAAAGAACTCATATCGTCGGGAAGGCAAGCTAGTATAGAATATATATATATCTGTGTAGGGAAACCCTAAAACCCTACTAGAGGTTGAGCCCTGGAAAAGTGCCTGGACCCTGGGTGTAGGTACTTTTGGGCTATCACCACTAAGTTGATGATATGACTATTGTAGTTTATTGAGGTTGATGTGTTGAATTGGTCATTTGATTATTTGTTGGTTTTATTTGTTGAATTGCCTACATGATGAATTATTGTTTGACTTTATAATGATAGCTGTGTACTGGTAGAATTACTGTTGTGATGATAATGTGATTTGATTGATTGAGTGTTGATGAGAGTATGGTGAGCGTTGATGTTGTTCGGGTTGATATCGTTGTGGTCCCGACCGTGGAGCTGTGGCTCGTAGACGCAAGGCGTCGTGATGCTGATGCTGATGCGATGTTGATGATGATGTGATGTTGATGTTGATGATTGATGTTGACGTTGATGCGATGCGATGTGTCGTGGTCGTGGACGAGTGTTTAGGCGTGAGGTTCCGATATCAACCTGCGATGGATGTTTGTTGCATTTTCATAACATTTCATACCACAGCATTTGGTCCCAAAGGGGGATGTCCAATTGGGGACGTTACGTAAAATCCCGAGGCGGGATATGATGTGATGTGATGTGATGTGATCCCGACGGGGATGTCCAATTGGGGACGTGATGTATCGGCCGACATGCATATAGGGAAGACAGCATATACATAGGGATTAGTATCCCTCCCATAGGCTTATTCGAGAGAACGATGTTTGAGATGATTGTGATTGGTGACTTAAGAGATGGATGAGGTTGTGCTATATATGTTATCTGTGTTGTGTGATGTATATATATATATGCTGTACTGATGCCCCTCTCCCATATTGATGATATATGTTTCTTATCTCCCGCTATTTTTCTGTATGTGTTGCTCTTATTTTATGGGAAGACCCCGAGGAGGAACCAGTTGTTGAAGAGCTGGACGGCATTCCTTACGAGCCTGACGCTGGAGGACGTGCCGCAGACCCTAGCCTCGAGAGGTTGGGCAATGATCGTGATTAGTCGGAGAGCTATCTCTCGGCCTATCTTTCATACTTTTATTTTGGTTTGTAATCATATACTCGTATGTATTACTTTAGTTACTGTAGCCCTACTGATGGGGCAATGTTGTATGCGATATATTCCTTTATATTTTAAGCTGTGTACTCTGAAGCGTTGCGTGCCGTGTATTTGATTGCTTCCGCGCTCAATTTTCCGCTTCGCTTCGTTTTAATAAGGCGCGCTAACGTTTATTATGCGATTAAGATTAGTTAATATCTTAGGTTCTACTGATGGGACGGCGGGTCGTCTCATTTATTGGTATCAAAGCAGTTCGATTCTAATATCGGACTGTGAGGTTTAGGAAGTACACTAGTATTAACAGTTATATCCACATTGGGTACCAACTGTGTTAGAAAAAGGGTAGTGTGTCCAGTGCGCAAGATTATCAAGTGTGATAACTTCATTGTCCATAAAGAATATATATGTCGGTTGATTGATATGGTGGGTGGTTTCTGTCAGGTTCGCGAGGCGAGACTAGGTTTCGCGTCGCGAGACAGAATGACTGAACCATATTGATCAGGCTAGCCTTCCTGGTTCGCGAGGCGAGTAGATGTTCGCGTCGCGAGGCAGAGGGGCTGTTCTTCACTGATCCATTTGGCCTTCTAGATCGCGTCGCGAGTAGGGGTTCGCGTCGCGAGGCCGAAAAGTTGCTCCTCACTGATCGGACTAGATCTCTGGAACGCGTCGCGAGTAGAGGTTCGCGTCGCGAGGCCGAGTGGCTGTTCTTTGCTGACCTTCTGGATCGCGAGGCGATCATCGTTTCGCGTCGCGAATCCGAAGGGCTTTCTGGCTCGCGTGGCGAGCATAATGTCGCGGGGCGAGAGCCTTCTTCTCTTGCCTTTTCTCTTGTTTTCTTCATTTTCTTTCCTAACTAACAAACTAGAGATGACTTATGAATTTTGAATTGAAACTAACGCTTCTTTTACCAGGAAAGAATGGCTAGAGGACGTGGTAGAGGAAGGGGAGCACTAGTTGGAACCGGGGGCCCCGACAGTAGTGGGGATACCTCGGGAGTTGGAGGTAGCGGAGATCAGAATGAAGCGATGAGGGCCATGAGGGATTTGGCCGCTGCAATGCTGCAACAAACACAGCAGAATGCCCAGTTCATGCAGCGACAGGAAGAGAGGGATGCTAGAAACCAACAGAACCCGGTCGGAGTAGGTGAAGTTGTAAACACTGGATTGAATGCTTTCATGAAGGGGAATCCTCCCCAATTCCATGGGGACTACAATCCGGAGGCTGCTGAGTTATGGCTGCAAGAAATCGAGAAAGTCTTTGTGGCTATCCAGTGCAGAGAGGATAGGAAGGTTACTTACGCTGCTTTCATGCTAGTCGGAGCAGCTGAAGCATGGTGGAAAAACAAACAGAGACTGCTAGAAGCTGGAGGAAGATTACTGACTTAGGAGGTATTTCGTGAGAGCTTCTTGGAGAAATATTTTCCAAGGAGTGTTCGTCAAGAGAAAGAAAAAGAATTCCTAAGCCTGAAGCAGGACCAGAAGTCGGTTGGAGAGTACGCCATGAGGTTCGAGGCGCTGCTGAAATTCTCCCAATTTTACCAAGTGTACCCGGATGAAGACTGGGTGTGCCGAAGGTTCGAAGACGGACTAAGGTCCGAGCTGAAGAGAGCCATGCTGCCGTTAAGTATCCGATCATTTCCCGAGCTAGTGGAAAAATGTACCATACTGGAAGGACACGATCAAGAGCGAATTACACAGACTCCAGTAACAAGTGGTGGACCAACCAGGAGCTTTGGTCAGAAAGGCCGAGGAGGAAAGTTCCAACCGAGGGCGAAGCCTTACAGTCGCCCGAACCAGCAACCAGCAAACTATGGAAGAGGAAATGCCAGTCAAGGGCAACCAGGATTCTCCAAGTGCTTTCGATGTGGCGGGCCGCATCAAGTGAAAGATTGTGCTCAGGCACCGAATGTCACTTGCTTCTGTTGTGGCACGTGGGGCCACTATGCCAACGAATGTCAAACAGGGGACGCCGGTAAGGGCCAAGTTCAACAGCAAGCCGGGAGGGCTCAGAGTGTTGGGACTGGACAACCAATGGTGGGCCAACAGAACAGGCCGCAGACAACGGGAAGAGTGTTCGCCGTGAGAGGGTCTGAAGCCTCTCAAAGTCCCGATCTGATACAAGGTAAGTGCCTAGTTGCGGGGGGACTCTTATCTGTTTTATTTGATTCGGGGGCTACACATTCTTTTATTTCTTTAGCGTGTGTGGATCATTTGAATTTACCTATTTCATCCTTACCATATAACTTGACTGTTTCTACACCTACGGGTGATTCCCTGACAACTCTATTTGTCTGTTTAAAATGCCCGGTTGTGTTAGAAAACCGATCTTTTCTTGTGGACCTAGTCTGTCTGCCCATGCAGCAGATTGATATTATCTTAGGCATGGATTGGCTTTCGGCCAACCATGTAATACTGGACTGTTCAAATAAAACCCTCTGCTTTTCCAAGCAATCTGGATCATTGCCTGCCAGTGATGGTGTATCGGGAGGTGTACAATCAGGAGAGTGCATGGTGTTGTTTTCTTTGGAAGCCGAAGAGACTCCAAGTCTTGATGCTTTGCCAGTGGTGCGTGACTTTCCGGATGTATTCCCGGATGATGTGCCAGGATTGCCACCCAAGAGAGAGGTGGAGTTTGCAATCGACCTTACACCCGGAGCCGGACCGATTTCGATAGCACCCTATCGAATGTCCTTAACAGAGTTGGCAGAGCTGAAGAAGCAATTGAACGACATGCTGCAAAAGCAGTTTATTAGACCAAGTGTTTCACCATGGGGAGCACCAGTGCTGTTCGTCAAGAAGAAGGACGGCAGTTCAAGGTTGTGTGTGGACTACAGACAACTCAACAAGGTGACGATCAAGAATAAATACCCATTGCCAAGGATTGACGATCTTATGGACCAATTAAGGGGAGCAACGGTATTTTCTAAGATTGATTTGAGATCCGGTTATCATCAAATAAGGGTGAAAGAAGATGATATACCAAAGACAGCTTTCAGGAGTCGGTACGGACACTACGAGTATCTAGTTATGCCTTTTGGTGTGACTAATGCTCCTGCAGTGTTCATGGACTACATGAATAGGATCTTCAGACCGTACCTCGATAAGTTTGTCGTTGTTTTTATCGATGACATCCTTATCTACTCCTTGGACAAGGAAGAACATAAAGGGCATTTGAGGATTGTACTTCAAGTTCTTAAGGACAGACAACTCTATGCCAAGTTGTCGAAGTGCGAGTTCTGGCTGGAGGAAGTACAATTCCTTGGACATGTGATCGACAAGGATGGTATCGCAGTAGATCCTGCAAAAGTAGAAGCTGTGGTCAAATGGGAAAGTCCTAAGACGGTAACCGAGATCCGAAGTTTTCTCGGACTAGCAGGATACTACAGAAGGTTCATCGAGGGATTTTCGAAGGTTGCGTTACCTCTGACGCAATTAACGAGGAAAGGAAAAGCGTACGAATGGACAGAAGAGTGTGAGACTAGTTTCCAAGAGCTGAAAGGGAGGCTAACTACATCTCCGGTACTAGTCTTGCCAAATCCATCAATGTCGTTCGATGTGTACTGTGACGCATCGTACCAAGGTTTGGGTTGTGTGCTTATGCAGGAAAGGAAGGTGGTAGCCTATGCTTCCAGACAGCTAAAAGTGCATGAACGAAATTACCCAACCCACGACCTAGAGTTGGCCGCAATAGTGTTTTCATTGAAGATATGGAGACATTATCTTTATGGTGCTAAATTCAGCGTGTTTAGTGACCATAAAAGTTTAAAGTATTTGTTCGACCAAAAGGAGTTGAACATGCGACAGAGGAGATGGATGGAATTCATAAAGGATTATGAAATTGATCTACAGTACCACCCAGGAAAGGCCAACGTGGTGGCAGACGCATTGAGTCGGAAATCTTTACATATGTCCGCTATGATGGTGAAAGAACTGGAACGGCTGGAACAGTTCAGGAATCTGAACTTGGACGTGGAGTTATCCAGAGATAAGATAAGTTTAGGAATGATCACTATCACTAGTGATTTTCTGAACTTGATCTGGAAAAAGCAAGGAGAAGATCAGTACCTACAGGAAAAGAACCAGATGGTAGAAGAAGGAAGGACTTCAGAGTTCAAGAAGGGTACTGATGGAATCCTGAAGTTTGGAGACAGGATATGTGTGCCGAAGGATAGTGAAGTTAGGAGCATGATCTTGGAAGAAGCACATAAGAGCAAACTGAGTTTTCATCCCGGATCTACAAAGATGTATCAGGACCTAAAGGGAATGTTTTGGTGGCCTGGGATGAAGAAGGAAATAGCAGAATACGTCCAATCCTGTCTGGTGTGTCAAAAGGCAAAGATTGAACACCAGAAACCAGCAGGGTTATTACAATCACTAGACGTCCCAGAATGGAAATGGGATAGCATTGCAATGGATTTTGTTTCCGGACTACCAAGAACGCAAAAGAGATGCGATGCAGTTTGGGTAATCGTTGACAGGCTTACGAAATGTGCTCATTTCTTGCCGATCAACCAAAGGTATTCTTTGGAAAGATTAACCCAGATTTACATCAGAGAAGTGGTAAGATTACACGGGGTACCTTCGAGTATAATTTCGGACAGGGATCCGAGGTTTACTTCTAGGTTTTGGCAGAGTCTAAATGGTGCATTGGGGACGAAGCTCAGGATGAGTTCAGCTTATCATCCACAAACGGATGGTCAGTCTGAAAGGACGATTCAATCGTTGGAGGATCTTTTAAGAGCATGTGTTTTGGAAAACACAGGAAGTTGGGACGAATTCCTTCCATTGATTGAATTCACATATAATAATAGTTTCCACTCGAGTATTGGCATGGCGCCATACGAGGCACTGTATGGACGGAAGTGTCGAACACCACTCTGTTGGTATGAAACCGGGGAAAATCAGTTGATAGGACCCGAGATGGTACAGCGAACGACGGAGCAAGTTAAGAAAATTAGGGAAAAGATAAAAGTCGCACGGGATCGGCAGAAGAGCTACAGTGACAAGAGGAGGAGACCTTTGGAGTTCCAGGAAGGCGACCATGTCTTTATGAGAGTCACTCCAAGAACTGGAATCGGCAGGGCAATCAAATCCAGAAAGCTTACACCTAGATTCATTGGACCATTTCAAATTCTTCGCCGAATTGGTCCAATTGCTTACCAAATTGCCTTACCTCCCAACCTATCCAATATTCACAATGTATTCCATGTATCCCAACTCAGAAAATATCATCCCGATCCATCACACGTGATAGAGCCCGAATCAATCCAGGTAAGGGATAACTTAGAATACGAAGCATTGCCTGTACGGATTGAAGACACGAGGGTGAAGGAACTCCGCGGAAAGCAGATTCCCTTAGTCAAGGTCATATGGGATGCTACAACAGGAGATGCCACCTGGGAACGTGAAGAGGATATGCAGCAGCGGTATCCACATCTATTCTAAGGTACGTCGAATTTCGAGGACGAAATTCTTTTTAAGGGGGGTAGTAATGTAACACCCCGATTTTCTTAATCTTTTAATTAATCAGTAATTAATTAATTGTATTATATTTGAGGGTCTAGAAACTTTAATAAATTATTCCGAGGCCATAGTCACGCTCTACGCTATCGTAGGAAGCTATGGTTAAGTTTTGGGTCGAAAACTCAGACGGAGCCCAATCTGCGTTTTTGCTTGACAGTAGTGCTTTACTGCTATCGAGACCTAATTTGGACCCGCGAACGAGACAGTTAGTCTTAGAATCACATTTCCTACACTTTCGAAAAAGTTCGTCCTGACGTTCGAAAATAAAAATAATATTATTATATTCAGGCCGATAATCGTTCTAGGAGACGATTCGAGTTGTCTTAGGGTTTTTCGAGAACCTTAAGCCAATGATTTTCATACCAGGGCTATGTTAAATCATTTGGGGACTCCTACAAATGTCGTGAGGATTTTCAAATTATCGGGACATGAATTGACCAAATTACCCTTGGTTAGTTTTTACTAATTACCTCTTTACCTTTCTTAACCCTTAAGTCTTCTTAAATATCAACAATTACCTCACCCACTCACCATTTCTCCCCCTCATTCACGTGCCCCTACTGCTGGCTGCTTCTCTCTTCTTCTTTCTTCTTCTTCTTCCTTCTCCTCCTTTCTTCTTCCTTCTTCTTCCTCCATTTTCACCTCCATTTTTCTCAAGCTTCCACAAGGATTTTCAAGCAAGTTTGTGAAGCAAAGTTGATCCTCTCATCCTCCTCTATCACCTAGAAGGTATAGATTTCATCCTTGAGCTCTCAATCTTTATTTTCTCCATTTATTTTCATGAATGTCAATTTCTAGATCTAAACTTCAAAAATCTCTAGAAAATTGTAGAAAAATCATTTTGAGACCAAACCAATTCCTATGAGCTAGTATCATCCCCTACTATCTCTAGCCTATTTATCTAAAAGGGGTCGAATGGGTTGTTTTAGGGGGGGAATGGGTTTTTGTTCTTTGTTTTTGATTTCACTTAGTTCATCCCTTAATCATGTAATCCAAGTGATTAGGAGGCCAAATCAAACTCTCACCTATTTTTCATGGTGAGGGCCGAAACCCTACTTGATGGTTTAAGGGGTTTTGGTTCAAATCTTTGATAATTGATCATTGATTATGCATTAGGTATGCTTAAGGGTCATTGATCCAAGAGTTGGCAGAATTCCAATATCCCTAGCCTACTTAAGTAATTAAGGGCAATAGCTAATCCTAGAGATTAGATAGATTATGGTTTCCTTATTTTAATTTCTGGTTGTGTTTTGTTGTATAGACTCAGACAGGATTCGAACATCCGACAGCGCACCCGACTGACAGCTGGGGAGTCGTAGCCGGAGCTGCTCGAGGGAATCACTAAGGTGGGGAGAAAGAACTCATATCGTCGGGAAGGCAAGCTAGTATAGAATATATATATCTGTGTAGGGAAACCCTAAAACCCTACTAGAGGTTGAGCCCTGGAAAAGTGCCTGGACCCTGGGTGTAGGTACTTTTGGGCTATCACCACTAAGTTGATGATATGACTATTGTAGTTTATTGAGGTTGATGTGTTGAATTGGTCATTTGATTATTTGTTGGTTTTATTTGTTGAACTGCGTACATGATGAATTATTGTTTGACTTTATAATGATAGCTGTGTACTGGTAGAATTACTGTTGTGATGATAATGTGATTTGATTGATTGAGTGTTGATGAGAGTATGGTGAGCGTTGATGTTGTTCGGGTTGATATCGTTGTGGTCCCGACCGTGGAGCTGTGGCTCGTAGACGCAAGGCGTCGTGATGCTGATGCTGATGCGATGTTGATGATGATGTGATGTTGATGTTGATGATTGATGTTGACGTTGATGCGATGCGATGTGTCGTGGTCGTGGACGAGTGTTTAGGCGTGAGGTTCCGATATCAACCTGCGATGGATGTTTGTTGCATTTTCATAACATTTCATACCACAGCATTTGGTCCCAAAGGGGGATGTCCAATTGGGGACGTTACGTAAAATCCCGAGGCGGGATATGATGTGATGTGATGTGATGTGATCCCGACGGGGATGTCCAATTGGGGACGTGATGTATCGGCCGACATGCATATAGGGAAGACAGCATATACATAGGGATTAGTATCCCTCCCATAGGCTTATTCGAGAGAATGATGTTTGAGATGATTGTGATTGGTGACTTAAGAGATGGATGAGGTTGTGCTATATATGTTATCTGTGTTGTGTGATGTATATATATATATGCTGTACTGATGCCCCTCTCCCATATTGATGATATATGTTTCTTATCTCCCGCTATTTTTCTGTATGTGTTGCTCTTATTTTATGGGAAGACCCCGAGGAGGAACCAGTTGTTGAAGAGCTGGACAGCATTCCTTATGAGCCTGACGCTGGAGGACGTGCCGCAGACCCTAGCCTCGAGAGGTTGGGCAATGATCGTGATTAGTCGGAGAGCTATCTCTCGGCCTATCTTTCATACTTTTATTTTGGTTTGTAATCATATACTCGTATGTATTACTTTAGTTACTGTAGCCCTACTGATGGGGCAATGTTGTATGCGATATATTCCTTTATATTTTAAGCTGTGTACTCTGAAGCGTTGCGTGCCGTGTATTTGATTGCTTCCGCGCTCAATTTTCCGCTTCGCTTCGTTTTAATAAGGCGCGCTAACGTTTATTATGCGATTAAGATTAGTTAATATCTTAGGTTCTACTGATGGGACGGCGGGTCGTCTCATTTCTTACCACTGACAGAGGCCGTCCTTGTTGGACCAAACAAATCAATATGCAACAATTCCAGTGGTCTAGAAGTACTAACAATGTTTTTGGACTCAAACGAGTTCTTAACTTGTTTTCCTTTTTGACATGCGTCACAGAGAGCGTCTGATCTAAACACAATCTTTGGTAAGCCTCTTACAAGGTTATGCTTGTTTAGTTTAGAGATTAATCTCATACTAGCATGACCAAGTCTTTTGTGCCAGATCCACCGCTCATCTTCCACAGACACTAGACAAGATACACTTTGAGTTGAAAGTTCCCCCAAATTAATCTTGTACAGATTATTTTGCCTTTTGGCAGTGAATAAGATGGACCCATCAGGGTTCTTGACCATACATTCACCTTTATTGAAGGAAACAACGGACCCACTGTCACATAATTGACTTATGCTAAGCAAGTTGTGTTTTAATCCTTCAACCAGAAGAACATTATCAATAGAGGGAAGAGGATGCTTACCAATCTTACCTATTCCTACTATCTTACCCTTCTGGTTGCCTCCAAAGGTGACCCATCCACTAGACTTCTCACGGATTTCTTGGAACATACACCTTTCTCCCGTCATGTGACATGAGCAACCACTGTCCAAGTACCAAGACTGGGTTCTTTTTTGTGTTGCTAAGCAGATCTGCAACAGGTATTATCATACTCTTAGGTACCCAGATAGACTTGGGTCCTTTTGGGTTAGTTGGTGGTCTTCGACCATGCATTTTGTTTTTGTTTTTGTAAGTGCATTTTGAAGAGGTGTGACCGCTCTTCCCACAAATCTTGCAGTAAGTTCTGGATGCATGCAATTTATTTTCTTTTTGCTTTCCATAGGAATGAAAAGCCTTGTGATTTTTGTTGGACCCTGATATTTTCTGAGACGCAGTTTGTTTCTCAGAGTCATAGCCTAGGCCAGACTTATCATGAGGTGATCTAGTGTACCTCAATATCAGGTCTAGCTTCTCTGATCCTCCAACAAGCTTAGTTACGCTTTTGGTGAGATCAGATACCTCTTGTTTTGGTCTAGTTACCTCATGAGGTTCACTGGACTCAGAGGTGAGTTTGTCAGTTAGACTGACATTCTCAGCTTTAAGCTTATTATTCTCTTCAACAAGCTGCTTATTTAGTTTGTTGGATTCTTCCAACTCCTTATTTACTTTTGACAATTTTCTCTTAAGCACGATGTATTGATGATGCAATATAGAAGAATCATTTAGCAGTTCATCATATGCTTCTTGAAGAGAGTCAGAAACGGATACCTCGTCATCTTCTGATTCAGCGTCCGAAGAGCTTTTGGCCATCAGGCAGAGATTTGAGGTAGACGAGCTCCTTGGTCTGAACAGATGTTCCAGAGCGTCCAGCTTCTCCTTAGCTGTTTGGAGTTGCGAGACCATGTCCAGTCTTGGACGATCAAGGGCGTTGACATGACACCAGTTAGCATAGGCATTCTGAGAACATCGTCTGATATCATCACTCGTCCAGTCTGTTTCATATTTGGACGATGTTGAACCGTCCTCAAGGGTAATCGTTGGACGATAATCTCCGTTTGTGAAGATGTCCCACAGCTCATAATTTTGAGCTTGGACGTATAATTGGAACATTGATTTCCAATAAGTATAGTCTGTTCCCTTGAAGATGGGTGGAAAATTCACATTCCATCCTCTTCCAGAGGTAGACTCCTGACTTCTTTCTCTGGGAACAACAAATTGTTCATCGTCCGAAGAGTCTTCATCTTGCTTGTTGGACCATAAGCATAGATTAGCCTCTTCATTTGTTTCTTCTTCTTCTTCTTCAGAAGAGTTCAAGTCCTCCCAAGTTGCCATGAAGTTCTTTTTCTTCTTTTTGAACAACTTCTTCTTGTCCTTTAGCGTAGGGCAATCAGCTTTGAAGTGTCCTGGTTTGTTACATTCAAAACAGACCAGCTGACTTTTATCCTTGGGTTCAGCATGATCCTTGAAGCTTTTCTTTTGGAATGGCCTTCTCTTCATTCCATTTTTCTTTCTCCACATGTTCTGAATCTTTCTGGAGATAAAGGATAGCTCGTCATCGTCTGATACATCATCATCAGACTGATCAGCTTCATCACTGGACTCATCAGCTTTTAAGGCTTTTGAGTTGTTGGACCTATGAGCTTTCAGGGCAATTCCCTTGTTCTTCTTTCCGGGATTGTCAAGATCAAGCTCCTGCTCATGAGCTTGAAGCGTCCCTACAAGATCATCCAGAGTCAAAGTGGAGAGATCTTTGGCCTGGGTGATTGCAGAGACCAGAGGTCTCCATTTCTTAGGCAGACTCCTAAGAATCTTGGTGACATTCTCCTTGGTAGTGTAGACCTTTCCAAGGGATTTCAGATTGTTGATGATCGTCTGAAAGCGACCCATCATGTCAAGGATGGACTCTCCTTCAGCCATGGTGAACATTTCATACTGGCCAACCAGCATGATGATTTTAGAGTCCTTCACCTTGGTTGTTCCTTCATGGAGATTAGACAAGGTGTCCCATATTTGTTTGGCTGATTCACATGCGTGAATCTTCTGAAATTCGTCAGGACTGAGAGCACACATTAAAGCATATCTTGCTTTATGATTCTGTTCCATTTTAGCCCGTTCAGCATCTGTCCAGTCGTCCTCTGCTTTGTCTGTCCCGTCAGAGTTGAGACAAACGTTAGGACCGTTTGTGATTCTCGCCCAGAGAGCTGAGTTTGTACTGAGGATGAAACCTTTGAATCTCTCCTTCCAGTACAGGTAATGAGTACCGTTGAAGAACGGCGGTCTGGTCATGGAAGTGCCTTCCATAACTGGTTGACTCCCGCTTGGCATATCTGGTCCAGACATATCTGCAGTAGGATCTTTTCCTCTACACGGCAAAGTGCTCAACCCAGAGGCTGAGCTCTGATACCAATTGAAGGAACCTGCTTGAAACACAAGAAGGGGGGTTGAATTGTGTTTTAAACGATTTTAAATTCTTTTCGCAAGCAGATAATGATTTTCGCAAGATTGGATGCTTAAAATGATTAAAAGCAAAGAGAGCTCTTCCAAACTCCAAGTTGGACGCTCACTTAGTTTTGACTAAGACGGAAGACAGCGTAATGAAAGGCAATTCAATCCCAGTTAGTTTGTTAGACAGAAACTAAAGTAAGAGAAGGGAGAGAAAGGAACACAACGATATTATCCTGATTCACTCTTCACCAAAGAGCTACGTCCAGTCCTCTCTACTTGAGAGCTTTATCCACTATAACAAGAACCTTTTGTTACAAAGTATTCAACACCTCTTCAGGCAGTATTCTCAACCTCTTCAGGTTCTCTAAGTATTCTTTTACAGACAAGCCTCTTCAGGCTCAACCAAACTAAGGTTTTGAAAAAGATTGTTCTACTAACTCACTAAATGTGAGAATTCGAAACTAAAGCTTAGACTCTTGAAAATAACTCTACACAGAGAGTAATATGAAGGTTAGAATCAGAGTAGCTTTTCTAGCTTTGCAAGCTTGAGATTTTCTCTTTTATCTCCTGAGCTAATATTTTCTTGTATCTCTTGAAGGATTTTGAAATGCTATGTGTTGCTTCACTTGTATTTTTGCTCAAGTTCGGTTTCGTTCACTGTGTCTTTGCACTTTCAAAAGATGAAGGTATATATAGCCTCTTTTCTTTGAGCAGTCTTCAGTCTTCAACGGATGGAAAAGGATCCGTTCTGATGAGCATTGAATGCATTTGATCCATTGAGTCTGATAGCTTCTGAAGTTTCTGATCAGCAGAATAGACTATCAGGGTGATAGCTAAAAGTGGTGCTGACATATCCTCTGAGTAGAACGAAAGTTGCCTTTTGTTTATCCAAAACAAGAAGGTCAACTTCTTTAGGTGATAGAGACATTCTGGCTTATGCTTTACTTTTGTACGAATCTTACAAAGAATGTTTTGTCCCACGGGTATAAGCCTTTTACAGGGAATAATAAATTCAAATGCTTTTACAAGATATTCGCGCTTGAAATTTAAAAGACATTTATTGGACTAGCTATTACAGAAGGTAACCAAAAGAGTCTTTGGACTCAATGGTTCTATAAATTACCGTCCAGTCGTAAACCAAGAATAGGTGTTGGACGAGATAAAGTCTTTGGACTATGTTGGACGAGATAACGTCTTTGGACTATGTTGGACGAGACAAAGTCTTTGGACTATGGATAGTCTTTGGACTCAATTTAGATTTGTCCTGCACACTTAATATAAAACGTTAGTCCATAACAAATCTTTGTTCATCTTAAATTAGCTCTTTGTTAACATCAAAACTTAAGGGATTATCTGGACCATGACCACTTTGGTTCCAACACAATAATCTTCTTAGCATTCGGATCACACAGCCTGTACCCTTTGGATTCATCACTCATTCCAAGAAACACACACTTACAGTTTTGTTTTCTAGTTTGGTTCTTCTTGTATCTAGAATGTGAACATGCACCACACAGCCAAACATCCTAAAGTGCTCAAGTGAGGCTTTTATTCCACTCCAAGCCTCTTCTAAAGTTTTGTTCTTGACTACCAATGTTGTAGATCTGTTCAGAATATGAACAGCCCAGTTCACTGCCTCAAGCCTAAATATTTTAGGAATTTTCTTTTCTTAGAGCAGTGTTCTGACCATGTTCATTATTGTTCTATTCTTCCTCTCAGCCACTCCATTTTGTTGAGGAGTGGAGGCTGTAGTTAGCTATCTCTTAATTCCAGTTTGCTGACAATACTCATTAAATTCTACAGAAGTAAATTCTCCACCCTTATCAGTCCGTAGACATTTAATAAGTAAGCCAGTTTCTTTTTCCACAAGGTTCTTGAAACACTTAATGTAATACAATGCTTCTGATTTCTCTAGTAACAAATATATCCATGCTTTTCTAAAATAATCATTTATAAAGCATAAGAAATACCTCTTTTTAATGTTAGAGGCTGGGGTGATATGGCACAAATATCTGCATGGATCAGTTGCAATTTCTGTTTTGCTCGCCACTGACTTTTCTTTGGAATTGGATCGCGATGCTGCTTGCCCTTCATACAATCTGTGCACACCACTTCTGAGGTTTGTAAGTGCGGAAGTCCTCAAACCATCTCCTTGGTTGCAAAGTTCTCAATCCTTTTATGATTGAGATGACCATATCAACAATGCCACAGATAAGAGAGATCTTGTGCAGTGGTATGGAAATGAGAAGCCTTCTTAGCCTACGATTTGGCTAATAATATAAACATCTGGTTTGTTGTCAAGTTCATTTCTAGGATTAAGCCCTTGTGAGGATGATATATTCTGCACATTCCGATCACAATAGCCAACTCTCTTTCTTGTAGTTGGCCAATAATCAAGAGATTGTTCTTGAGTTCAGACACAAAAAATATATCAAGGATGACATGAGTAACTCCACTCATATTCAGCTTCACGTTTCCTTTGCCTTGTCACCTCCATTCTGGTATTGTTGCCAAGTATCACCTGTTGTCTGAATGCCTTATCTATTTCATTGAATCAAGACTTATCTCCACACATATGGCTTGAACCACCAGAATCCAAGAACCAAACATTGTCTCACTTTGCATCATGTCTCTCCACATAAGCCATCAACAGCAACTCTTCTTCCTCATCAAATGCAGCATAGTTTGCCTCCTTGTCCCAGGCAAGACATTCATACTGATAATGACCAAGATTATGGCATTTGAAGCATTCAACCGTGGCTCGATTTTACTTTCCTCTTCCTTTTCCACTACAAGAAAATCAACTTTTAGCATCGACCAAAAGCCCACGCTACAAGGAAAAAGTTGAGGCTAATGGCTACGTTAGCATCGGCCATGCGTTGGCATCAGGGCTGACGCTCCAAGCCTCGTCGCAATGTTTAGAGTCGAAAATTTTAAGGTCGACGCTAAGTTTGCGTTGGCCAAACCGACACTAAGTGGCAGCTAAGACCACCCAGCAAATGGTCAACACTAACTGAGCGTCGGTGAAATCCCACACTTGTTAAGACAGCCGAGCATATGCTAATGTTAGAGTCGGCTAGTTAACGTTGGCCTGGCCTACATTAAATTATTTATGCCAAAAAAAAATATTTATCAAAGATCGTGCAAAGATATTATAGAGGATTCCAACCATATGCATTGAAAATGTTTAGCAAACCATTAGCAATAGGCTACTCAATATACCCAAAAACAATGATAACATTGTTTAATTCCTGTGCAGGTTATAATCTATCAGAAAAAATAATAGAGAATGAAAGGTTGGACAAACGCCTCTACTTATTCGAAAGAATAAAGAAAACAAATTGATCAGATTATAAGCTTAGATATCTAGCTCTTTACCTAGGGGTAACAATGTATGTACATTTGTGCACATGTGTATACATGTGAGTGCAACTTTTCCTTTTTCTTATCCTTGATGACAGTTCGACGTAGCATTTATTGATTCTATTTTTGCTAAACAGCTTATCAAATTATGAGGAGTCATGCACTGACAGATTGTAAGATCAATCATTGCTAAATCTCTGATTTCTAGTAGTGTTCCTCTTCCTCTAGAACGACTCCTGCCTTGACTTCCATTCCCAACCTTTTCTTCAGAACTCACTTTTAGGGCCTGCTCCTCTACATGGTTCTTGTAAAACTTCTACTCATGTAGTGTTATTGATGGCGAATGGCGGCCGACCAAAAATCAGCCATACAATATGGCAGATGGCGATGCGGCTATATAGTGGATGCCATGGCGAACAAAATAAAAATATTATATATATATATATATATATATATATATATATATATATATATATATATATATATATATATATATATATAGAAAATAAAATAAAAAAACTGCAGAAATTAATATAAAATTCAAAACATTAACAACATATGTCAAGAACCATAAACTAAATTGATAGAAAATATCATATAAGTCTCATATTACCCCAGTCATAAACTACTAACAAGGTTGATTATCATCAAGTTCAAGACTTCAAAATTCAAATAAAAACAAAATGATAAAAACAATACAAACACAAAGTAAATGGCTAATCTTGTTCCTCAATCCCAACATAATCATCTTCTTTATCATCTAATGTGGCATATCCCTCTTCCTCTTCTACATTAGATTTCTTAAAACCAAGTAACTCTTCTTCTTCTTCGGACGCCTCAGAATCATCCTCAATTTCCGATTCTTCACAAAGATCAACTAATTTCTCTTTCCCTGAGGTTGAAGTTGCACCTGAACCTCTATTAGAAGCTTTGGCAGCTGCTGCAACACCACTTGGAGATGCTTCCTTTCTTTTCCTTTTTTTCTGTCTAGTAAGTGGTGTAGGCTCTCCAACCCCGAAGCCTCATAAACAGTTGCCCAATTTAGTGTGTCATCGTCATCAAAAAATAACTCATTCCCAACATCTTCATTATTATCATCCACCTCTCCAACTAACCACTCATTACACTCATCAATGTCATTGAGTGTAATTGGGTCAATTCCATCTTTAATAATATGTCTTTGTTGGAGTTCTTGGTTATATTTGACATAAACCAAATCGTGCAACTTCTTATGGTTAAGCCTGTTTCTCTTTTTTGAGTGAATCTGAAACATAAATAAAATTGAAGAAGTCTTAATACTTAATTAGGCTTGACCATACTTATAAAATAAACTCAAAATACTTACTTGCTCGAATATACTCCAATTGCGCTCACATCCAGATGCACTACATGTCAAGCTCAAAATCTTGATAGCCAGTTTTTTCAAATTTGGTGCTGAGTGGTCATACATTCGCCACCATTGAGCTACAAAATCAAAGAGTATGACTTAGAATTTAAACATTAAACTTAAAAGAGCTTAAATAGTTAAATTACTAGAAGTTGAGATCTTAGTTTCTCACCAGGAGCAATGGTTTTTCTTTGTGATTTTTCAAACTCAGAACCAAAGAGACCATCAGCAGCCTTATAAACCAACAACTCAGCTAGTATCTTATCTTACACATCTTTACTTGGCACCAACCTTTGGATACATTGATACAACCCACTTGTAACCTCCAAATCAAACTCCAATTCAGGGTTGGCATAGAAGAACTTCGGGTTTAGAAAGTGACCAGCTGTATGCAATAGACAATGAAGCTGACAATTCCATGTATCGTCAATGATTGCAAATACATCTTTGTATTTGCTTTCATTGTTATTGAAAGACTTCATAATTGTTTCTTTTGCTTTGTCCATTGCTACATAAATATACCCCATGGCCGCTTTTCTTTCACCATCAACAAGTTGAAGCACTCGCACAAGAGGAGCCATGACTTTAAGAATGTAAACCACATGGTTCTGAAGGCATAAGAACAACTTTCAATGCTTGCCTCCCCTTAGCCTCCTTGGACAACTTGTTTTTGCTCCACTCGTCAGAAGTAAACATTTTACTCAGATTTGCTTTCTCATCAAAAAGTCTTTCCAATGATAAAAAGGATGTAGCAAATCTAGTAATCCTATGCCTTACCAATTCCCTTTTGTTTGTGAATTGCTTCAACAAACTCAAGGTACTTGAGTGACTAGATAAAACCAACAAGACTGATTCCCCTTTGAATTGTCTTCTTTATCAAAGGAATCTTCCCAATGTCCTCAAGCATTAAGTCTAGACAATGGGTTGCACAAGGAGTCCAATAAAGGAGCGGTCTTTTATCCTGCAACATCTTACCAGCTCGAACATAATTGATCCCATTTTCTGTTATGATCTGAACAACTTTTTCCTCTCCAATCTCCTCTATAATTTGATCAAGCAACTCAAGCAGTTTCTCATTGGTCTTCACAAATGTTGAGCCATCAATGGTCTTCAAAAACATTGTCCCAGTTGGAGAGTTCACCAAGATATTGATTATGCATCTTTGCTTCCTATCAGTCCATGCATCTGACATAATAGAGCAGCCATGGTTGCTCAACTGCTCCTTGTGATTTTTCAACAAATCTTCTGTGTATTCCATCTCCATGTTTAGGAGTGGAACTCTAATAGCATGATAAGTAGGAGCTGGCAGATTTGGACCAAAGGCACTAACGATTGTAAGCATATCTTGAAAGCTGTCCAACTTGATACAATTGAATGATAGACTAGCTTGGTACCAAAATCGAGCAATTTTTTATGGACCCTGAGAATTGCTTTTTTGTCATATATCTCGCGTATGTTAGTTTGCCTCAGTTTCTCCTTCTTTCTTTTCTTAATGGCAGTTTCTGGCTTCCTACAATAAAGATCAATAGGGCCCTTGCACTACTAAGTGCCATCTCCAGCTCATCTTCACTTTCAACATAGAGTAGATTCTCAATTTCAGCTCTAGTATTTTGAACATCATTGCCGTCTGACTTCTTTTTATCTTTTAGAATTGCCCAAAGCTCTTGTCTAACCTCCTTTTGACACTTGGGGCAAGGAGCTACATTACCCTTCTTACCCATTAAAGTGTTGTTTGGCTCTGGTGATCCCTCCCTTCATGATTTTTGCACAAATCACACAATTGAATTTGTATCTCCTTCTTGCAAAGGAAAGCAGTATTTCCATCCAGGATCAGCTCTGGAAAGAACCCTTGAAGCCTCTGATGTCGTCTGGTCGGAAGCCGTTACTGGAAAGGAAAGCAAAAGGAGAAGAGAAGAGGTCAGTCGCTGACTTGCTGGACAAAGGGTGGTCACCGGAGGTGGGTGGTTGCCAGACTGGAATCGCCGGACAGAGAGGGGTCGTCGAACAGAGGGTGGTCATAGAAGAAAGAAAGAGATGAGAGCGGAAGGGGTCTACTTGTTGTCGCAGGGCCGAAGTCACGATAGAAAGAAAAATGAGAAAAGGAAGTGAAATTAGGGTATTTACCCATTTGGGCCTAGAATACAGGTCAGGTCGCACGACCCAGACCTCTGAAAAACTTGATTTTTTTTTTTAAAAAAAACGCCATTTCAGCCATGCCTGGCAAAACCGCCATGGCCGCCACAGAGCACCATGTGAAACACGTAATGCTACCGCCACAGAATCGCGGAACCTTTGAAACCTGCCACCGCTTTCCACCATGGCCGCTATTCGATAACACTTTGCTCATGTACTATTAATGAACTTTGAAATCCATCAATGGAAAGCACATTTGTGTCCTGAGGCTCCTCGATTGAACAAACAATGTAATTGAATTTGTCAGTCAAGGATCTAAGAATTTTTTCAACTATTGTAACATCCTTCATAAGCTCACCATGTGTTCTCATCTTATTAGCCACATTCATGACTCGTGCAAAGTACTCATTGATGCTTTCACCTGTCTTCATTTCAAGTACCTCAAATTCCTTCCTCAAGGCCTGAAGGATGGACCGCTTCACTCTGGTGTTGTCCTCATACTTGCTTTTCATTGAATTTCGGATCTCCTTCGAGGTGTTTTTCGGCAAAATTGTCTTCAAGATCGGCCGGTCTATTGCTTGAAACAATTGTTTCTTCACCTTCAGATCTTTAAGCCTTGACTCGTCGAGTCACTTCTGTTGCGCCTCTGTCAGAGCTACTCCTTTCTTAAGTTCTGCAAATCTCGTCTCGACTATGCTCCAATACTTCTTGGACCTTAGAAAGTTCTCCATTAACATAGTCCAATGATCATAGTGACCATCTAAGCGAGGGATTGCAGGTTGCACGAAGTTCCCTTCACTTGACATCTCTCTATTAGTGAATCACTCAGAAGTTTGTTACTTTTTCTTCACTGACCCAATGGGGGCTCTGATGCAAAATGTTACACTCAGTAATATTTGGGAAGAATGATTTATTAACCTTTATTGATATGAAAAACGGGCTCTTAATAGAGCAACATCATAACAAACTAGAGAGATAAAAGGATTACTAAAAGATAACACAAACTAACTACCTATAGACTTAGAGATAAGTCTTTATTAATAACAGAAATATCCTGAAAACTAACTCAACAAGTTTGACTTGTTTATGTCTTTAGCAGCATGAATTTGTCGTATTGAATGCAATCTGTTGCTATTTATAATTTTCATATCCGGTTAGAGCGTTGTTGCATCCTGTGACTGCCGTTGGTCATTTTATATCTTTGCTCCTTTTTGAATGTGTTAGCCCTATCGATTATGTGCTTGCTTTGAGTGGCTTTATATATTTGTTTTGAATTTTATTGCATTTAAGCAATAATATTGAAGCATCTAGTTCTTCTTGGATGCTATACACTATAGTTTTCAGCTTCATGTCTTTGTTGTCGGAATTTTCCAGGAGTATTAACTGAATTCAAATATCTTCTTTCTTTTTATGTGACCTTCGAGGAATTTGATTAAAAATTGTATGGTGATGTTGAGCTTGGGTCTTACTTCATTTTTGGGTTGAGGAGAAGAGTTTTTCTTTTAGGTTGGACTCCAATACGTCGTCTTGGTGTAAGAATTAGTGTTTTCTGAGTGTAATTTGGACATGATTCATTATACGTTGAATAGGCGTTTCAACATAATAGGTGCGAGCAGAAGATCAAGTGATTGTGAACAAAGAGTAACTACATATTTTTGAAATATTGGGTGAGTCAAATTTCTAAGTATTTTCTGACCCTATTCTAACCTATGTCATAAGAACATTGATTAAGAAATCAAAATTACGAACTTTGTATTGAAAGTATTATATTTAATACATTAAACATTTAAAAATTACATTTTCTAATAAATTTTTTCTATTTTTAAATTCCTTAAACAATATCCTTGGGACATTTGTTAGCAAGAACAATAATGCAAAATGTCTGCATCTCCATACCACAAGCCAAATGTGGCGGAACTGCTAATAAAGCTAGAAGCATTAAGCTAAATATTTCTTTACGTATGTCCTGTCTTAAGAGAAAAGGAAATTTCCGAATCTCGTTGCAGGAAGGATAGCCTGATATTGGTTCGTGTTTCCGATGAATCGATGAATATTGGCACCTCCTCTAGGTGTTTAGGGACTCGGGTACGATGCAGACGAGAGCTCATGTCATCGCGTTTCCAATAAAAAGGAGCAATTGCAAGTGTAAGCAAGAAAAAAAGAAAACTCTAAACTCTAAACAGCAGAGCTGCCACACTGCACTGCGCATAATGATCAGATTAGTTGTTATTACTAAAATTACTAACACCAAAATGGCCCTACTTCAACCTTTTCCACCAAACTCTAGACAAGTTAGAACACGAACAGTTCAAAAAAAATAATCATGTAACCAGCATTATACATAGATATTGAATAGGCGTGAGCTGAACACATGCTCTTGAACTCGTATAATTAATATATGAACAAAGTGGAAAACCTTCAACAGTCTCTCCATCTAAATCCAAATTGATGACGCTCAATACCTGCCAGGACACTAGAGAAACACCAAGAGACTATAATAATGTCATTCAGTTACAATATAACAAATGCATGGCCTATACATAGCAGGGACAACGAATTGCAAGGCCTTCCTCAGGTGGAAGTAATGAACGTCATTTTGCTCTAACAAAGAATAAAAGCATTAAAATTACTTCCATGAGTAACTAGACTGGCTACACATAAATTTCTCTGAAAGCAACACTACATTCTACAATATAATCCTATGCAAAAGGATTTCCCCCAAAAGAAGCAACTGGTTCCTGTGTCTGGATGTTCCTGCAAATATGCAACTCGAAAGTGTCAATGAACAATTGAACATGCTCCAAAAAGTGATACATAGAATAGACTTCTCACAAAAAAAAAATTGAAAAAAACAATAGATCATACTGTCAGAAATTGCTCTATCAAACCATATTCACACGTGCACATCAGATATTAAAGCAGAAACTAAAGATATAAATAATCCTAGATTATTGCTCCGTGAAGAAGTTCAGTGAGAATCACCAATCAGGCAACTTTTTTCCTTTAAGGATTAGTAAGGTCTATATAATGTTTCATAGCCAAGGATATCTATAAAGGGTGGACCAATCCACAAGCTTAAAGAAAACCTGAGTGAAGGTCTTTCTCTTGTATTATTTATTTGCCTCCTTCCACTGTGAGTACCTTAGAGTATAACTGTTATATTTTGATGCACTAAATTTTGTAAGAAAAGTAAAATTAGAAAGGTCTATATCCTGTTTCATAGCCAAAGGATATAAAGGGTAGACCAATCCAAAAACTTAAAGAAAACCTGAGTGAAGATCTTTCTCTTATATTATTTACTTGCCTCCCTCCATTGTATCTCAGAGTATAACTGTTAGACTTGATGCATTAATTTTTACGAAAAGTAAGATTAAAAATGTCAAAAAATAATCACCCAATTGTCAGTCACAGACTCACAGCTACGTTTCAAATGCCAAAAAATTTCAATCTTAGTAGAATGAGATCCGCAAGGAAACAAACAAAGTTAATAGATTACAATGAATCACAACCCCCATATCCCAAAATGAGAGAGAGAGAGGACATCTATGCAACTTACTGAATTTGAGAACTTAGTGGTTGTGCAGCCATGAATGACAAACCACCTACATAATTGAATCAAAATATGAATAGGATTGCTGTAAGAAAATCGTACTGCGACGATAATTTGAATTGCATACATTTGCGTGAGCACAAATGAGATGATTCAACAAGCAGTGTAAATAAAAGTCAGGCAATGAACATAGATTAGCATGTTTTAAATTAATGATGCTCGAGTCTTGGAGGACAGAGTACCTTGTCCTGCAGAGGATATATACGGGGTCACCGTATTTTGAGGAAGCCAGGGATCAGCTATACCGCCATTGAAGGTGGCAGGCAACAGGGCATCTGGCAGTGCAGCTTGCAAAGAGCTCATATCAAGGAACTGCAATTGATACAGCAGGCATGTTAGATATACTAGGAAACTAAAGAACAAATTACCATCTCAGTGTCTCCTATATCCATAATTCACATTGTCAAATTTGTATATTTTCAGTAGGCAGCATTATCACGACACTGAAATCCTTTCCAAGCAACATGAATTAACTGAAATCCAATCCTTCAGATTTTTGGAGCTGTGGGGTGGGGTTTCAAAAATCTGTAGTGGTCAATTAGAACATTAAAATGAACTGACTAGAAAGGCTCTAAGTTACCATGCAGAATAGAAATGCTACCAATCACACGCTAGGAACTTTCAAGAGTGTGATCAGAGGAATGATGACCACTATGAGAGCAAATCTTGCAGAAATACCAAGTATCATTAGGAAATTGAAACTAGTTTAATAAGGGCGATAGGCACAAGGAAAACTATACCAAACCAGTAATCCTAATTAATAGATGAATGTCTATTCACAGTCCATGACATACCATATTGTTGTGCTCCAAATCAGACTCATAGGGATAATCAAATGGATTAGTTGATTTACAACTGATTTCATTAGGTTGCATATCTCCCTGAAAGAAGAAACAATTAATAACCGGAAAAAACAAGTGGAAAACAAAACTACCACTTGAAATATAAGAAAATCTCAATCAACCTAAGCACAAACCATTAGAGGAAGCGTGGATGGAGGGTATGGTGAGCCACTGACATGTGATGGGATGTCATGATTATCAAATCCACCGACAGAGGCAATGCCCTGCATACCACCTTTATCGGATCCCTAGTTTATTTAAAAAACAAGAAACAAGATAACAAAAAAAAAAAAAAACTTGAATTTCTTTAAAGATCATACGGAATATCATGACAATACAGCAGCATACATACACCAACCTCAGAAGCTCTTAAACCAAAAATTTGATTCTCAGCTGAAGGAAATGTGTGAAGTTGTAATCCTTGGCTAAAGGCATCCACAGGAAGATGGATACCAGAATCTTCAAATGCACTCCATGACTGTTTAGTCAAAACAAACAAAACCTTATTTAAGTTCCAATTTATTCCATAATGTCTTAAATTTTAAAGGGGGAGACATGAGTTATTTCATATGTAGTATAGGACAAGAACGCAAAACCAGCCATGTATCAAATTTTCTTGTACTTACTTGAGTGTTTGTTGGCATAACAGACACTTGTTCTTCCCCATTCCACACACCATCATGCCATAAGTTAGATGTAACTGAAGGTGGTGGACTAACACTTGAAATCTCAAAAGATGGCAATTGCATGTTTGCATTTAAGTTTGAAAATGGATGAAATCTTTCCTGCAAAGATTCAGCACTTGAAGGTACTGCAGCAGGAATTTCCACTTGTGCAGTAGATGATGTGCCCTGAAGCATATCAAATGCTGCCCATCCTTCATTTTTAGGGAAAGATAACTCCAGTGACTTCTCATCTGAGGTTGCTGTACAAGGCTGCAGAGAAAGATCCGCCAGGAAGTCAACAGATGATGTTTGGGATGTTTGCATAGGTTGATTCTCATTGAAAGATGGAGCGGCAGACAAAACAGATGATTGAAACAGATTCACTGATGGAGCTTGAGATGGTGCTGTTGAGGTTGCAGTGGATGGCAGCTGAGAATGATCTACAAAGAAGTCCATAGATGAGGGCTGGGATGTTCGTGTAGGTTGCTCATTGAAAGATGGAGCTGCAGACAAAACAGATGATTGAAACAGATCCACCAATGCAACATGAGACGGTGCTGCTAAGGTTTCAGTAGATGGCTGCTGACAAAAATCTGCAAAGAAGTCAATAGATGAGGGTTGGGATGTTCGCCTAGGTTGATTCTCAGTGAAAGATGGAGCTGCAGTCAAAACAGATGATTGAAAGAGATCCACTGATGGAGCTTGAGATGGTGCTTCTGGTAAGTGAAAAAGATCAACAGATGAAACTGATGAAGAAAACGGTTCAGATGCCACTGGTGCCTTGGAAAGATCCATGCTAACAGATCTTGTAGGACCAGATGGTCGTGGAACACCAGCAGCTTTATTCTGAAGGGATCCTGAATCTTGGACAGGTTCTGATAAAAAATCAACTAGACCACCAGAATTGTAAGATCTTAAGGACGAAAAGTTGCTGTCTGATTGCAATGATGTAGTTCTCTGGGGAAAGAGCACGAATTAATGTCATGTAAAAAGATAGAGTAAGCTTACTACAAAAATAAGGCCACAAAGCACTTGGAATGTAATGTAATAAAAAACAGTCATTAAAACGAATGCATATTTACCATGAAAATTTACACATAAATAAATGAGTCAAACGAAGCCAATCTCATTTTAGAAAGGTAAATTTTGAAGGTTTGGACAGCGCAAAAATTAGAGTTAAAAAGAAGACTGCATTTTCAACTTTTTAATAGACTACGCTCGACGAAGAGGGACATTAATAGACAGTGAGATCTATACGGGTGTGTTTGGGAAAGCTGGAAAAAATAGATTATGCTGATAATCGATTATAATCAGAATCTGTTTTTGTTTGGGTATGTTTGCTAAAAAACGATTTTAAAATAATCCATTTCGTTTGGATGGTGCAAAAAAAAAAAATTACTTTTACATAGTAAATTACGAAAAAGGGTATGAAGTTATTTGTATAATTTAATAATATTTGTTTGGAAGTTTGTTTTATAAGGGTAAATAGGAAAGAGTTTTAAGAATGAAAAATAATCAAATTATAACAATCTTAAGCTAAAGCAAATTAGATAACATAAAACGGCTTTTTTCCCCCAAAAAAAGTTTTTGTATAAATTTAAGCTAATCAGTCCCTGCTGTTAACAGGCATTTGCTAATTCATGATGTGGCTAACGGACCACCAAATCACACTTACAATGTGTTTTATTTACCCCAAATGGCATGCCACATCCCCAGCCCTCCCATCTTCTCCCCCCCCCCCTTTCTTTTTCGACAATTTGAGAAATATTATTAGAAGAGAAAAGTACAAAGAGGATAAAGCATCCTAAAAAACAAGACAAAAAAGAAACAATTAAAACCTATGTGACAAAACCATGCAACATAGCATGTCAATCCCTCTCCATGCCTAACAAAGAAACACCAACCCTCTCCCCTCACTCTGCAATACCCCTACCCTCTTTTGCAATCACCCAAACCCAACCCTATGGTGATGATATACATCTCCATCCTCCTCTGCAATGAAAAATTTCAAACCATTTACCATGAAAATACCCAAGAATCTCTCGAGCTCGATTACCCTTAAGCAAGGTCTCGAGTCTGAGAATTGCGAATGAAAATAATTGGTGTTTGGAGAGCTTTGCCCCCTTAGATACGTCTTCCCGGGTCAACTCGAAATAGTTGGAGTCCAAAGTGATTTTTGGATACCGAGGGTCTCAAACGAAAAAACACTCACACCACCCCCAAGAAAGACCTTTTATATAAGATGAAATCTTTGTTTAATTGAGATGGTAAAAATCAGAAACCATTAAAATTTAATCTTAAGGGTGCTAGGATTCGGGGAAGCAACAATACCAGGAGATCTTCTTCCATGGGCTAAGTGAAGAACCATATAAGTGGACTTGACACATCTTATAACCTAAAACCTTAAGGCAATGAGTCTATGAGTCTTCACCACTTATATAGCCTTCAACTTGTCAACTTCTTTCTAATGTGGGACTTCTTCATCCACATCTTACTCACTTGAAATTCCCAACAATCTCCCCCTCAAGTGTGAATCCTTCACGTAGGGCCGCTTCCCCTTGAGCAGAAGCCTCTCGAGTATTTGACAGTGTCACCAAGAGCCTAGCCCGGCTCCAACACGTTCTTCATACTTGTACCGTCGTAGTCCATCATCTACAACGAAACATGCCACCCAGCCTCCACATTCCTAGGAAGACTTTCGACACAAGGGGCTTCCACATAGGTCCACCAACAACCGCCTTCTCTTCAATAAACGTCCCACCCAAACCATCGGCTCTTATACCACTTGTTAGAATTTGGCGAAGCACCAACATCGGGAGATCTTCTCCCATGGACTGTGAAATTCTTCCATGGGCTAAGCGAAAAACCACATAAGTGGGCTTGACACCACATCATGACCCAAAACCTTAAGCCAAAATGAGTCTATGTGTCTTCTTCACTTATATAACCTTCAACTTGTCAACTTTTTTCTAATATGGGACTTCTTCATCCACATCTTACTCGCAAGTTGGAATTCCCAACAAAATGAGAGTTGAAGATGGCAGAACCCAGAACACAAACATTTTTTTTTCTTTTCTTGTCTTTATTCTTTCTCCTTCCTCCTTACTCTTAAAACAAAAAACCACAACACAAAATCCAAATTATCACTAAGCTTCAATCACAGATCCCACTGGTAGAGATTCAAGTTCCTACCTTTGCTTTGAAAACTAGCACCACTGCACCTAATGACGTGTCACTGTCTTGGCCACCACTATGGCATGTGGTAGAGCTCTATCGTCGACAACAAAATCCCACAGTTCCCCTAACCACAAGTTTGATAGCAACGACCATAGTTCCATAATCCACCACGAATTACAGATCTAAGACCTTGATGGTTGTGTGGGTTTGTTTGGCTAATGACATTACTATGGAGTGAGTTTGGGTGAGGTTTGATGGTGTTGGTAGGTCATGGGTTGTCTAGGGTGGGATTAGTAGGCGCTTGATCAAGAATTGTGTTTGTTTGGCTTGGTGAAGATGGTGAGTTTCTGAGTTGTGCAAAGGTTGGGTTTTGGGAAAAAGGATGGAGCTTGGAGGAGGAGAGGAGAAGGTAGAGGGAGGACATGAAAGATTTTGGTGTATGGGGTGGAGATGTGGAGGAGGAGGAGATGAAAACAATGATATTGGTGGCAAGAGTTGGAGGGATTGTGGGGTTGTGTGGTGGTGGTGGGGGGGTGAAGAGAGAGAAGAGGACGAAGAAGAGGGAGGGTGAGATAGCATAGATGGTGAAGAAGTGGCTAATCGTTAACACCACATGGCCTATATAACACGTGACCATGGTTGTTAGAATCGCGAGTTGACTCGCTGACTCGGACGAGTCCACGAGTCTGGGTGTGGAAATCGGGTGAACTCGGAGGTAGACTCGTCGGAGGGGTAGACTCGGCCGTGACTCGCTCAGACTCGGCTAGACTCGGTAGACTCGCGAGTCCGAGTCCGAGTCGGCGAGTCTGGTTCGTCAGCTCTGATGCCTGAAACTCTGCGTTTTTGGGTCCAAAATTTGGATCCCTTTTCTTCTTCTTTCTTCTTTGAGAGACCGATTTGCTTCTTCCCATCATTTTCTTCTTCCTCTTCGCGAAAACACAGCACCTCCAACCCTAACAACGTTCTTCCTCCCTGCCGCGCGCCCGCGCCTCCCTTTGGCCGCGCCGGACTCGGCCGCGCCGCGCCTGCCTTCGGTCGCTCGCGCCTCCCTTCCCTGCACGCAAGTTCTCCTCCTCCTCCCTTCTCCTCTCTGGTTCGCAAGTTGGTTCGCAAGTTCTCCTCTCTGCCTTAGGTCGCGCGACGTGCCTCCCTTCTCCTCCCTGCACGCAATTTTTTCACTTGCTCTCTTAAATCACTTCACTTGCTCTCTATTTCTTACAATGTCTTGCTCTCTAAAAAATCACTTCAGTTGGAGGATTAGATTTAGACATGTGAAGAAATTGATTATGTACTTGACTTATGTTTGTATTCCTAATTTACTACTATTTGGATTTGGATTATGAGTATGTATGACTACTTTTATTTTAATGATTATGAATTTATGATAATGTTAATTGGCTTTACTACTATTTTGTTACTTTTGTGTTATGTATATATGTCATTTATAGGTATTTTTTATCGTAGGTAGACTCTTACGAGTCTACGAGTCGAGTCTACGTGTCGAGTCTACCCCCCCTCCACGAGTCAACCTAGACTCGCGAGTCTAACAACCTTGCATGTGACAAGTATGATTTGGTCGTCTATACAATGAGATTTAGGACAAAAATACTACAACACATTTTAAATGTATATAAATTTGATGTGAGATGAAACTAATATTTTTATGCAATAGATGGGCTTAGACTAGAATAGACAAAATATGATGCCACATGGGTAAAATAGAGGCAGAGTTAAACAAAACATTCTACTAAGATAGAATTTACTAATTGAACCTGTCACCAAGACTCAACAACCTGCTCATGAAATTCTCCAAAACAGCCAGTATTAACTAAGTAATCCAATGCGGCTCTATTCTAACTCTAACTGACCAAATTCCAATTCTCTAAGTTGTAGCCAACCAATATATCATTATGATAGTCAATGCAGGAAAAAGAAAGAGCAATAAAACTAACTAATTATAATAAGAGAGTATTAGCATGAGAAAAATGTCTAATTTTTCTTCCAGAAAATTGATAGCATAGACTGTAATTAAAAATTACATTTATTACAGTCAGTAACAAAGTAACAGCACAAAAATATAACATAGTGAATTTACAGATATATATAGATGTACATGAACTTGATAGTCAATAGTCTAAACACGAAGGGAAAAAATGTCACTTACAAAAGATTTCAAGATAAGTGGATCATAAGACTTGTATTAATAATCAGTGGAAGCTCTAACCCAAGAAAGGTTCTCATAGTATTGAAATTCGTCACTAATATAATCTGCATTTGACTTCAAAAAAAGGCTGAAAACTAATGAGCTCTCAGAAAGTATAATTTACAAGATTATAGGCCATAATTGTGCCTTTTACAAAAAGCACAAGAATGGACTCCTCTTCATTTTCTTGGCGAACGACCCACAATACATGAAATGATTTGGCCATGTTCAAATTCAAATTCCAGCGTGGGAAAGCAGCTACCATGAGAGTAAGATCTACATTAAATCTCACTGAGCACCTAGAGTTATCTTTCTTTAGCTCCAGAATATCTAACACATACTATGAAAATGGAAAAACAAATCCTACCATTATCATATGCAAATGTCCACCAGACTCACCAAAATAAATAACATCATGATTCTCAATATTTGATAACATTGGAAATGTTTTTAAGCACTGTTTTTTCACATCAAAGTACAAGTTCTCAACATCATCATTATACCAATATATACCATCATTGAAGTAAATCCCTGAAACTATATGTAGATCCAAAGGTGTAGTGAAAGAAATCCCAAGGTCATTCCAACGACCTGTCTCAGAGGAATACATAAAAAACTCACTCACTCTCAGGATGGTGTGATATTGTCACCCTACGTCTAATTGAATGCATTTTGGTTGCAGGTGTACGGGTTTGGAAACTAAGCGCAACGAATTGCTTAGTGATTGGATTTCACACAACGTAACAATTTGGGTTGCAGGGATGAAAGTGCATTTTAATTTCTTCAACAAGCAGGAGGTCATTGCATGATTGCCTAATGTGAAGTATCGAGCTAGGAAAATTCAGAAAATCAAAATTTGAAACTAACAAAAGAGATTGCTCAGAGTTCGAAATGGGTAAAGGAATAATTGACAAGTCCTGGGATTGGTTTGAGCTTTCAGGACAAAGAGAGTAAGAGGGAATAAGGGGAAGTGTGGTGTCAATGAAGTGTGTGAGAATGACAGAAACGTGGGTCGGAGATGAGAGAAAGTCATTGCCTTGACACGCATTTGAACCTCATTCACGGCTTCACTGGCAAACGAACAGGGATCTCATTCACGAGATCTAAGTTTCCGACTACTTTGGCAACAATTGAGAGTTCCATGGAGAAGTAAAGGAACGACAAATCCAAACAAACATAAAATTATGATGTCTTTGTCTGCAACTCAATGACTTCTCATGAAAAGATGACAAATTGAAATCAGAATTTGGAAGGCTTGAAGTTACAATGGCTAGTATAGACTTCAATACCTGACTGGTTCTTTAAATCCATCTCGCCAGAAGTCATATTGGAATAAGGTTATGTTCTATAAAAGACAAGTGGTTGGTGATCGAAACAGAATAAATATTGGTGTGATCTCTCCTTTCCCTATTCTCTTTATCGCTTTACATATTTATTGGTTTAATTCCCCCATTCTTGATTCTTAAGTGTATCTTATTCACTTCTTGATTCTTAAGTGCATCTTCTTCCATTCTGGAATATAAACTGACTGTTCTCTTATCTATAAAGTTATCTTTCTAATTTCTTAAAGCAATCAATTCATTCGCTCACGCGGTCAAAGGAAACAATAAAAATTCTCATAAACTTTTTATTGCGAAAATCTTTTAAATTTCATAGAAACTCATTTCAACACCCCCTCCCCCTCCCACTCCAGTTTGAAACTACTTCTCAATACCATCGAAAACCTACAACTCAACCCATAGGAACACTCTTTTAAATAAACAAATTAGACCCAGGCTTTCACAAAGACATATTTAACTACTTAAACTAAGGCTTGAGTTTTTTAAAATCTTTACACTGATAGTACATACTAATTAAATTCATAAAAATTTTAATTTATAATTAACTAAGGATTTAATTATAATACACTATTAGTGTACAAGTTTTTTACATTATCCATCAATTATGCATTCTAATATCATTAAAAAATATAGTAATGATTGGTTCAATAGTATAATTGGGTTATTTTCTTGGACTCCAAACATAATTTTTCTTTGAGCTAGTAATGAAAATTAGAACAACTTCATTGTAAATATAATGTATAAATTTAAACATTATACATAGTTAAGCCATAACGTTATATGAAATTAGAAAACTAAAAGAAAGTATATGCTGTAATAAATATTTCATAGTAAATAATAATAATATAAATACGTTATCATGTTATGCAAATATTATTTGTTTAAGTCAATAAGTCTTATTAATTATAACTAATTAGAAAAAAAACCATAAATTTTAGAATAATGTATCATACTAACTCAGGTTAGGAAGATCCAAATTATAACGCAAACTCAATCCACAATACATCACGCCCTGTATTTTTTAAGGATTTGGCTCCTCTAAAGTGAGTGGCACTCTAAAGTGAGAAAGTAAGGGACTATCCACCATTGATTTGATTAACTATATTGAGATCTCAACCCACTAAATGATCTAAGGGTGGATAGCCTCTTACTTTCTCACTTTAGAGTTCTACTCACTTTAGAGGAGCCAAATTCATTTTTTAATACTCAACTTCCCAATTAACTCTGGGTTAAACGGATTAATAGAATAAGCCATTGAACAGCCCAAACGAGCCCTATTTTCACTCTCACTATTGAGATAAAACCTTGAAGCCACTGTAGTTTGAAGCATCCTCAACAAGCTTTCCAAATTCCGATGTCATTTTTTTGTGCGAAGTGACAGGGAGTCACACAGTTGCAGATAAAGACATCAATGTTTTTTTGTTTGTTTGGGTTTGTTGTTCTCGTAGTCTTCCATGGAACCCTCAATTGTTATAGACGATATCGGGAACGTGGACCTTGTGAGGGAGGTCCTTCTCTCTTTTCCAGTGAAGTCATTAATGAGGTTCAAGTGTGTGTCAAAGCAATGACTTTCTCTCATCTACGACCCACGTTTCTGCCATTCTCATACACTTCAATGTACCCACACTTTCCCTTCTTCCCTTTTACTCTCCCCTTGTCCTGAAGGCTCAGACCAATCACACGCATTTCTCTTTATTCCTCTTACAAGTTCCAACTTTGCAACATCTCCTTTGCTTTATTTCAATTTTTTATTTTCTGAATGTTCTAACATAAGACTTTGCATTAGGCACTGACCTCCTACTTGTTGAAGAAATTAATAAAATGCTCCATCATCCCCATGGTTACTACGTGTGCAATCCAATCACTAAGCAATTTGTTGCTCTTAAACCCTAGCACCTGCAACCAAAAAACATTTAGTTTTTCTGGCTTTTGACCCTCAAAGGTCTTGGCATTTCAAAGTCAATTTCAATCGGACGCAGGGTGACAATATCGCACCATCCTGAAACTAAATTTGAGATTTTTATGTATTCCAATGAGACAGGACGTTAGAATGACCTTGTGATGTCTTTCAATGCCCCTATATCTTTGAATCCACGTACAGTTTCAGTGATCAATTTCAGTGATTTACTTCAATGGTGGCATATATTGGTATAATTATAATGGTGAGAACTCTTTGTACTTTGATGTGGAAAATCAGTGCTTAAAAACATTTCCAATGTCATCAAATATTGAGAATTGGTGTTTGCATATGATTATGGATAAACCTAATTATCCTACAGAATTGGTGTTTGATATTTTGGAGCTAAAGGTAGATTACCATGGGTGGTAAGTTAGATTCCATGTAGATCTTACTCCGATGGTAGTTGCATTTCCACACTGGAATTTAAACTTGGAAGAAATTGCTCAACCATTTTATGTATTATGCATTGTTCGCCAAGAAAACAAAGAGGACCTCATGCTTGTGTTTTTCGTAAATGGCATAGTTATGTCATATAATCTTGTAGATTATTCAGAGAGCTCATTAGTTTTCATCCTTTTTCGGAATCAAATGCAACTTATCTTAAAGAAGTATTTCAATACGTTGAGGAACTTTCCACAATCAAATATTCTGTAAGTGGCATTCTCTTTTTTCTTTTCTTCATGTTCAAACTATCAAGTTCAAGTACTTTTATTTTTTACCTCCTTTTTCTTTTGCCACAACTACTTTTCCGTAAATTCACTATTATATTTTTGTGCTATTAGTCTAGGTTATCAATCGTAGCGTTATCGCGCGCGATCATGGATTCGCGGAGCGGAATCGTACCTCTTCTGCGACGCAATCATCTGGTGCATTGCGTTTGCAAGAGCGGCAGTCGCGACCGCAAATCGCGTCGGAATCGCGCTGATTGCGACCGCTACAGAGGCTTCAATGCAAAATGCCTCTTTTACCCCTCTGTTATATCAATTCACTCTATTTTTTTTGTTTTTTTGGTCATTTCCCCTACCCCTTAGTATTTTAGGTCAGCAGCTTCTCTATTCGATCCACTCTACGTTTTCGAAGCTCAATTTCTCCTACTCTTTTGCGTTTTGCGAAGACTCACATGCTCCCCTACCCTCTTTGTTTTCCAGCGACGACTATTCGGTTTTCTAGCAACGGTGACGACGACGTTCTCTCTCGCCTCTATTTCTACTCATTTTCTCGTCTGTTCCGGCTACCATCAGTCTCGTTGCTCACTTCCGGCAAGTTCCAGTGCTTACTTCCTACTCTTTGTTGCTCTCTATTTCCGGCGACCACCAGTCCTTTTTCTTCTCTCCTCTATGTTGCTGACCACCATGGCATCATCTCACTTGTTATTATGATTAGAGAGAGAGAGAACGTAGAGAGTGAGAGAGAGGATTTTCTGCAATACTGTAGTATATTTCAATTCTTGCATGAGATCAGAAGATCTCAGCTACTTATACATTTGAGTGACAGATATGTCAAGCTAGGTACAAGTGTCAAGCTAGGTATATGTGTCAAGCTAATAACTTGCAAACTTGACTAACCGAATAGTTGAGTTCTGGATTGTGCTATACTACATGCAATCCGATACATACAGTTCTCAATATATTCTAATACTTGTAATTATGTTGAATGGTTAGCTTAGAACTTACTTAAGTTATATTGGATTTGAATGTTAGTGGCAAAGACAATGCATTTCGATTATTAATTATGAATATGTCTTTAATTTTGTGTATTTTTCTATTTGTGAGTATTTATATGTGTATAATATAAATTTTTATATTGTTTTCTAATCTTCACTATAGCGGTCATCCCGCTATCTGCTATCCCGCTTTAGTGGTTTTGGGATCGGCTGCTCCACACCGCTATCCGAGATTGACAACATAGTTATTAGTTTGTTACTAGTTGCAGTGTGTGATTTTCAATTGCATTTTATGTTATCAATTGCCTATTAAATTTGTAAACATGTTTCTCATGCTCTCATGCTGATGCTCTTATTAAAATTAGTTGTGTTTTATTGCCCTTTCTTTTCCACACATTGACTATCATAATGGTATATCGGTTGGCAACAACTTAGACCATTGAAATTTGGTCGGATGAAGTTAGAATACAGCTGCTTTCGATGATGCGGCCGCTACATCAAACAGGGAAATCATTCGGCCAGTTCACCCCATTTCACCCCTTCCTATCTTCCACATTTAAGTGACTTTGATAGTCATCTTTATGGTAATAGTTTACAGCTCATACCCTACAACACTTTTATAGTTTGGTTATGAGTAATGCCATTTATTAGCTCTATTTGCTTTGCTTATAGCCTTAATTGATTGTTTGTGTGTACACCTAATTTTTGTAATTGTATGATATACATGTATGTGTGTGTGGGTTTTATAATTTAGAATATTTTTTATTTTTTATTATACATTCATTATTTTAAAAAGCGGTCATCTTGCTACCTGCTATACCGCTATAGCATTTTCGGGGTCGGCCTCTCTGCGCCCCCATCCAGATGTATTAGCAATGTCATCACTTAACGGATCCGTCATAACACCGGGCACCAAAAGCTCACCCTTTTTTTAAAGATTTGGATTCAAATTGAAAGCAATATTAACGAGGGACAGAAATCAAAAGGTGATATATTTTAGAGTTGAACCTTATTTTGGTCCCTAAAGAATATATTCTTTATCAATTTAGTCCTTTCCTTCATAGATAAATTTTATCAATTTTATCCCTAAAACTTCAAAAATCCCGATTTTTGAACCTTCTATCCATTGAACACTAATGGCTTTAAGTTTCAACTTACTTAACTGGACAAAATAATCGCTGCATTATTCTCATCCACTTCTATTCTACCACCCACAAAGTAGTTTGCCTCTTCTCTACAGGGGCGTTTGTTTTGAGATTTCAAATCACATTCCAAGGAATGCTATCACCACTGTTATCAATATCATTGTGTGTCTATCTGATTGGAAATGATTGTGAAGCTTCAGCTTTTAGACACAAACTGTTTGTTTTTGAGTTCCACCAAAACACTTCCTGCAACTTCAACTCCACATGAAACAATTGCACCCATTATTCCCAATAAAAGCATGCAGCACACAGTACAGTATAGTCCCAATCAACCAAAGAAACTGAATTTGGAGACAAATGCAGATTCTGAGCTTCTAAAGAAAAGGGGTAATGATGGATCTGGTTTGCAGCAGAAGGTGCAGTCCAGGTGTTGGATAAAATGGATTTACGCTGGACGTATTCCTGCATTTTAAAAGCTTTGAACACTCAGCAACAAGGAAAGGAGTGTTATTTTGAATTTTGAGGGCGCAGGAGTGGATCCGCATAGGGAGTTTGTGGAATGAAATGAATGCAAAAGGGGTTGTGATCTCTTTAGCTTGGAACCTCCTCGTCTTCTTCCATGTCGACTAAACCTCCACGCCGACACACCTTTGGGAAGTATAGTCCGAGATATTGAACTTTATCTCGACTGTGGTTATTGCCACGGCTGTTACATTGGTGTCACTCATTGTTATTTGCCGACTAAATCAGAAACTCTAGATCTTCAATCCAACAATTATAGAAGGGAATATTATTCTGTTGCTGTGAATGTGATTGGAGAGGAGAGGAGTGGCTAGAAGTGGAAAAGGATAAGAGAAAAGTGGAGATAATTTTGTCCAGTAGAGTGGTTGGATTAACACCGTTAGTGTTAAATGGATTGAAGGATGAAAAAATTAGATATTTAAGTTTTAAGGATTAAATTGGTAAAATTTATTTATGAAGGACCAAATTGGTAGAGTTTATTCTTTAAGGAACAAAATAAGGTTTTATTCTATATTTTATAGTGACCAAAAACATACTTAAGCCTAAATCTTTTAATATTTCCGATGTTCCCAACCCAGAATTTTTACCACATTACTCTAATAATTTCTTTCTTTGAATAATCTATTAGATAAAAAATTTCATCATTAACCAGAAACACCATGCAGACAATATAATAGTTGATTACTTGATTCCTACACGAAAAAATCATTTTTCTATGGACAATACTTATATTCCAATTCTCCAAACCAACATGGTCCATCAGAAAGGAACTATGATGCACCGATATGCCAAAATGGAAGCTGTGTCAGTATCGGATACACTGCGGTATGTCGATACGCCGTCAATACATGTCGAAGCAGTATCGAACATGTTTCTTTTTAAAAAGAAAAAAAGATAAAATCTCAATACGCTGCAATATGCTCCACCTCTTCACCTCTTCGTGACTCTTCACCACTCCAATACATTTCTTTATTTGAAAGTTGAAACTTCCACTCATTAATTGCAACAAATGCAATTTATATCAGCAGATTCAGCTCCTAATTCCCATTTTCTTCACCTATATCACCTATAACATTCAGCAACTTCAAACTTTGACCCACCCATCTTCAAACTTTCATACCACTGAACAGCAGAACAGGTATGACCCTCAGACCCTGTTTTCGGTCTTCTGCATTCTATGTTTTCGGTCTTCACGTCAACTTTCACCCACCCATCTTCATTCTGTGTTTTCGGTCTTCTGCATTCTTTATCAAGCCATTTGATTTAAGAGTATGTATCAAGCCACTGACTGCCTACTCATATTAAGCCAGCGACTGCATTCTGTTTTTGGCATTTTGATATTTTCTTATGATCTTATCCATTTCTTTATAAGGCAACCAACTGCATACTCATATTAAAGAATATGTATCATGTGTTTTATTAAAAATTGATTATTTTTATAAGATATTTAATTATTTATCTTTGCAGAAGCAATAACACTATATATTTACAATGTCAGAACCATATACTTCTAGTTCTAATTCTAATTTAAAAATTCCAAGGAAGTTCCTTTCTAAAAATATTCTACGAGATGATCATCCTCCTCTTTGGGTGTATGTTAGTATAATAGATAAGGAATCAGAAGCCGGTGGAAACAAGAGTTGGTCTCGTAAATTTTGTCAAAATTTTTTTAAAACTTCTTACTCTAGAGTAAAAGCTCATTTATTGAGAATTTATGGAACTGAAATTTTTGTGTGCTCAAATGTAAATGAGGAGTATCTGGATGAATTGAAATCAGCTGTTGAATTGGCTGAAAATAGAGTGAAACCTAAGCATGTTCCATTGCCCACTAAGAAAACGCAAGAGAACTCTTCATTGAAAAGGAGGAAAAGTGGCCCTTTAGAGAAAGCATTTAACTTAGAAGATAGAGACCATCTTAGAGCTCTCGTCGCTAGAATGTTCTATTCATCTGGGTTGCCTTTTAACCTTGCAAGAAATCCCTATTATCTGAATTCTTATTTGTTTGCTGCAAATCATAATCTTAGTGGTTTTCTCCCTCCTAGATATAATGCTTTGAGGACAACTCTCTTACAACAAGAGAAAGCACATGTTGAGAGGTTGCTTGGACCAATTAAATCAACTGGGAAGGAAAAAGGGGTTAGCATAGTTTCTGATGGATGGACAAATTCCCAAAGAAAACCTTTAATTAATTTTATGGCCACAAGTGAACGGGTCCTATTTTCTTGAAAGTTGTTGATGCTTCAGATGAAATTAAAAGCAAGCATTATATAGCTAATAGGATAGCAGAAGTTATAAAGGAAGTAGGGGAAGAAAATGCAGTCCAAGTTACAACAAATAATGCTCCTGTATGCAAAGGTACAGGAATGATCATTGAAGTTTCACTTCCAAAAGATTTTTGGACTCCTTGTGTTGTGCACACACTAAATCTTGCATTGAAGAATATATATATGTATGTGTGTGTGTGTGAATGTGTGTGTATCCTAAACGTATTGTATCCTATATCCTATATTTTTCAAGGAAAGATGTATCGCCAAGTATCGGATACGTCGTATCCGATACTCATATCGTATCCCTGCATCATAGGAAAGGAATATAATTTTTAGACACCTAACATCTCATTTTGGACCACATTGCATCAAAAAAGAAGAGTGAAAACATGAATAGACCACATTCTAAAGCACTCCCATAATATTACTATAACTTTACTTTTGAAAAGAAAAATAATATTTTTATGGAAGCATAAGATATTTTTATACCACAGAAGCAAGAGAAAGAAAAACACACCTGTGGACGATGAATTCTATCTGCATCACTCTTTGCATTAGTTTCCAGGGATGCATTTCTTGCTTGAGACCATACATCTTCACTTGAATTGGAACCAGAATGCCGATAGGATGGACTGCTAAACCCAATGTCCTTGTGAAACTTAGGAGACTGAACATCAGATTTGAATTGGTCACCACCACTAGAAACGGAAAAGTCAGAAATTCGCGGACCAGATCCCTCATTTGCAAATCTGTCATCAAATGCATGATCACTAAAGCGACCAGGACTATAGATAATACTAGACATCTTCCCTTCATAGCGAACTTTATCAGAACCAGGCTTCCTGGTCAGTGCAGCTGCTTGTTTTCCATACCGTCGATCCTCATATTGATTATCATACGGCGGACTTTGAGAATATGAATGATAAGAACTGGCACGCCTTATCTCATCTTCCTGGATTATAGGGCTCTACACTCAATTGCAAATATAACATGTTTAGCATTTAACTAAAGGGTAAAATAAATTTAGATAATAAGGATATTGGAGCAATTAATTATATCTAGTGGATTTCCACAGTGATAGCTAAGGTGTCATTTAACTTCATTACATTCAAAATTTTAAGGTTCCATTACACAATTATATGCACAATACTTGAAATAAGATCAGTGTGCTCACCTTATTCATTTATTTCTTTACTTATTTATGAGTTTAATTTTGATACACCGTCAATGTAAAGTTTTTTACATTGTCAACCAATTACAAATCATCTTATGTGTAACTTTTAAGGTAGTTATTATAAGAGTCAAATATTTTTAATGATGTAGCAATTCAAGATTGGTTGATGATGTAATAAATCTTCACACTGACAATGTATAACAATTAAATCATTTATTTATCAAAATCTAATATTTTAGAACAAAGGAAGCACTCACAAATATCATACACCACAAAATATGACCAGAAACCCAATACTTTGTTTTCAGGGAAAAATGTAATGTCCAAATACAATAATATATTACCTGTGGATCTCTTGGGGGCTTCTCAGAAGACTTTGCTCCAGCATATCTTCTATCCACATAAACAGTTCTCATAAACTCCCTTATTTTATCAACATTGCTGTAAAAGCAAAACATGATAATGTCACGTGATGAGTTATGCATATTCAGAAACACAAAAAAAAATGTTAATTTTATAGCTGCAAACCACATAATTGCACCTGCTATCTGGCAACCGCTGCCTTTGGAAGTCCCAATTTTTCAAATATATTTCCCTTGCACGCTTAAACGAAATAGCCATAGATAAATCGGATTTCAAGAAGGAAATAAAGGTGGATCAAAATGTCTATAAAAAGTAAATTCACCCATGTACCTGGTTACCACCATTTTGAAGAGCATCAACTTCTTGTGAAGTGAACTTTGCCATAGACACAGACTTCACACGATGAGTAAACTCACGACTGCATGACATGAAAATAAACAGGTGATTTTAAGAATCATAGACTACCACCAAATATAACTACTAACTCATCTCCGACGAAATTTCATAGCATACTACAAAGGAATAAATACTTATTATAAATAACAATAATTGATTACCATTAAACCAAGACAACAAGGACATATCATTGTGCAGCGAGTATACACATCACAAAGAAAGTGTAGAAGATAGAACATAATTTTTCAAGAATACAAACAAGCCTAATAATTTTGACTGTAAGTTGTATTCAGATCAGATCATATATTTATGTGGATATGGAATTTATTTATTAAACATAAAAATCAAATATTTCCTTTTAAAAAGTAATAATTATTAGGATGCTTCATCTTTTTTCTATGAATTGTATCTCACACCAAGTATGGTCTAGAAGTAAAAGAGAAAATCAGGATTCTAAATCGCGGTTGCGGTTGCTTTGTGGTTACGGTTGTGTTGTGACCATTGCGAGCTGATGCGGGCCAATGGCGACTAATGCAATCAACTATCACGGCCTGATGCGGTTGTGGCAGCCACCGCAACCAAAGATTTCCAAATGGCAACTAATGCAATCAACTATCACGGCCTGATGCGGTTGTGGCAGCCATCGCAACCGAGATGTTACAGCTGCATCACATGATGTGGTCCACAATTTAAAACCTTCGAGTAAATTAAAAGAATTCCCATTTGGAATTAAAAATTTCCTCAAACTATATGTGCTTTATCATCTACTTCACAAAAGATATTGTTTAAGAAAACTAAGTACCTCGTGGTGATACCTCATGATCTCAACAAAAAAAGAAAGAAAAGTACAACTATTAAAAATCATGAGTGTTCATGAATATTTTCAACCATAAGAGCATCTAACGTCACCATGGCATTACGAACATGTTATGACTTAAAAGTACTATTTTCCAGTCACTGGAAACCAAATTATAAGTATAACAATAACAATTAGCTGAACCTAGTGATGAAACTCCATGTATGTTAGGCATTCACTGATACACAAATAAGTTGTTAATGATGTCCCAGTCCCACATATTTAAACATTAAGGATAACCACCTTTATTTAGAAGAATGTCAAAGAGTGAAGGAACACAAAGCGTAAGTTAAGAAAATGAAAAGGAACTCACTGTATTCCACTGCATGTCACACATACAAAGGTCCAAAAACTTGTACAAACATACTGTGGTCCCTGTACAAATAATGGCATTTCAATTAACTGGGAATGATCTTATAAGAGAGACAGGACTTTCATAAGTGCTTCTTTTCACAAATACTCTAGAATTCATAGAGAATAGCATCATCATAATACAACCCTTCAAAGAATGCCGATAAAAATATAATCACTTGATCACTTTCAATTTTTTTTCCTTTTTTATAGTCACCCTTTAAAAGTTGAGTACATCACATCTTTGGCAAATGCTAATTATCAGGCTAATTTAGTCTAAATCATTGTCATATTAGGTAATCCACAAAAAGGAAGATGGCAATTAAAAATTATAAATTAAAAAATTCAATGTCAAATTCCTGAAACACTTCCAACCCTTCTCAGTTCTCGACAAGTAACCCCACTTCAGCGCCAAAAGTTTTCTGATTTTTCGCTTCGAATTAATCAGTCACATAACACCGAAACCTAAAACAGAAAGGGCATGAAACTAAAACACAAATTCAAAAAAGGAGTTGAATTTACCAGACTATTACAATTGATGCATCTTCGATTGGGAGGAAGCTTCATGAGACCCCTGATAATTTTCTCGTACTTCTCTTCTTCCTTTCTACTTCCCATTTCCGAGACCCCCAATCAAAAACCCTAGAAACTGCAATCGAAATCAGATAGATTCCCAGGAAATAAAATAAAATTTCTAGAAATTCGAATTTCAGACACAGTAAACAGAAATTTCCACCACCGAAAATCACGGAACGGTGGTGGTAGAAATCGATCTAGGGTTTTGAGGGGTTCCTGGCGAAAGGTAGAAGATGGAGAACGCGAAAACGCTCTGTGATTTGTTTGGTTCACATGAAAAATGAACCAATGAACAAGAGAACGCAAATAAAAGATCCGTTTGCTTGTTAAAAAAAATAAAATTTGATCGAAAAAAGATATATAGAAAATAAATAAATTAATTATTAATTAATATATAGAAATTTATGATCCATTTTGTTTTTTTTAACAGAATGATGATGATTGTCCAACTCAAACTCCAACACCACAGATTTGGTTTTTGAAGTGGTGGGGGCACCGGGAACCGCATGTGCCAACGGTAATAACCTTTTTTTTGGCTTTGTATTATTCACTTTTTCACTTTTGTTTTTGTCTGTTTCCTTAAATTTCGTTTAGGCAAAACGCAATTAACTAAAAACAAATAAAAGATGTTTAGTCTAGGAAAAAAAAACTTCTTGAAAATAATCATGCAAGAATAACAATACTCAAAGATGAAGGTAAGTATCCAAATTCTTGTTCTATGTACTTTATTGTTCTATGTATGTCTGTTTAAAAAATCACAAAGTTTATTCAAGAAGAAAAACTAAATAGGTATTAGAATTTTGAATAAATAAACGGGTTTGATACCAAAGGGGCTTCTTCCACTATGAGGATTGCAGTCCGATTTCCAACCCCAACGACAAAATTACAGATGGGCTGGAATATCAATTATTAGACTCCGTATAGAAAATAGAATTAAATATTGAGTCTTAATTTGTAAGTTGATCTTACAGAAGAATCACAGTTCAAATTCTAGAGGAGATAATATTAAAGAGTGTCTATCAATATCTGAAAAATTAGTGTTATGTTCCGAGTTGTAAGCTATACCTGACATGCTTGTCTGAAGTAGGAACGGTAATGGGGTGGGGCTGCCCCCCGCCCTAGATCTCGATCCCGTCACTGTCGGATGAAAACCGTATCCGTCCTTGCCTGTTATCCATATGAGTGCCCGCTAAATGGGTATTTAATGGGTTTTATGGATACCCGCGGATGTACAGATATCCACCGATATTTGTTAATTTTTTTCAAGTTGTTAAAAAACATGTGAACAATTGTATAAACGGTTCCATCTGAATTTAAATTGCTCTTTTTTAGTTTAAATTACTAATAATACAAACATGCAAGTAAAATCAAACAAAATTGGGTTCTTAAGAATAAAAAATTAATTTAGTTGTAGAAACTAATGTTTTTAAAATCGGACCGGTGAGAGCATCCATTCAAGATTCATTGATCCAATCGTGATTGAACCAGTTTTAGTTAAATATATAATTTTAATTTTATAAAATATATACAATAATAAAATAAAAACTAATATACTATGCATAAGCAGTAAACAAATAAAATGGGTTGAACTTTCTTTCATTCGGACTTCCTTCCTAATGTATCCAAATTCAAATGCATTATGCACAAAAAAGTAAAAGCATCTCCAACTTTTTAGAGGAAGCTTCTCGAACGTATGGCTTGGATGAGGTTTAAGTGTTTTTGTCTTTTCTGAGTGTTTGTATCCCCGTCACTTTCTTTATCTAATTGTACCATAAGTTTCTATCCCCTTCTCTCTCGGCACTCTCTTCCAAAACATGAATTTTCTCTCTCTCACACACACACACCGTCACTGACGCAGTCCAGATCTACCACATGCAGAGGCGCCGACGTCGTCCAGATCTATCACATGCATAGGCACCATCCAAATTTGCCACACGCACAGTTGTGGACGCTGTCCAGATCTACCACTCAAGTCACCAACGCCGCCCAAATCCGGTGAAGTATGTTTATGGCAGCAATATCCCACCCGACCTCGACACAAAATAGGGCTCTGGTGGTGCGCTCGATTTTTTTGCTCCCTCTGTTTCACGGCTCTGAGGACCGGTGGATAACCGTGGACTACCGGTTTTGTCGATTTTGTACCGGGTTTATCTGGTTTCAATGATTCCATCCCGATTTTTTTTTCATCCGGTTTTGAAGGTCATCCGGACCGGTACTGTACCGGTCCGGTTCGCTGGTCGGACCGGTCCGATTTTGATAACCATGGCAGAAACCAATAGGAAAAGAAAGAGGGAAAATAACAAGCATGATGGAGAAACATGTATCCATTAGCATAGAACATACAGATCCACCGAAAATACACATCCAGAAAATACACATCCGGCAAAATCGTCGATTCAGTAACATGCATAAAAAAAACAAAGAAAGAGGAAGAGGGTTAGAGGGAGATGCTCGAAAAACATATCGGCGGCCACCCTAGGACGTCGCACCTCCAGATCTGCCACTACTTCAGCTCCGCCGCCCGCTTACAGAACCTTAAAGATCCATCGCTTACAGATGAAAGTGAAATAGGGAAACACAAGAAGGGGGGTTGAATTGTGTTTCTTAACCGATTTTCGAAAACCTTTTTCAAGCAAACGTTTAAGACAGACGAGATGAAAGAACACACCAAAACGATTACAAGCGTTTAAGATACTTTGTTTTCAATCCCCAAGTTAGTAATAAATAAAACTTAACAAGATAGCGATAGAGAGATTCACACAAAGATATATCCTGGTTCATTCTTTCAAATCAAAGAGCTACGTCCAGTCCCTTCCCTGAAAAGGTTTTTCCACTGAAACTCTTAGCACTTTTCACAAGTTGTTTCCAAGTCTCTCCACGACTACAACTCCAAGTATTCTACACCTCTTCAGGCTACAAGTATTCTTTTACAAACAAGCCTCTTCAGGCTCAATAAATCCTAAGATTTGAGAGGGGTTTTTCCAAGCTTTTTACAATCTCACTACAGTGAGAGTATTACACGATACAACTCTTTAACAATCTGTTAGCAACTTTACAAAGAAAGAATGAGAAGGTTTACAGATCAAAATTCTAGAGAGTGAAAGCTTTGAGGCTTTTTGTTTGCACAATGAATTCTCTCTTGAATATTTTCTTACTCATGTGTTCTCTATTTTGCTTCTTCAGAAGAGAGTCTTCTTATAGCTTTGTCTGACCTTCTCATTTCAAAATAGTGGGAAACTTTTCCGTTTAGACACATTCAAATATCCTTTAGGCACATCATTTGCCAGTTGTTCTCCGTTGTGTAATTGTCATTTCAGAATGAGGAGGTAGTAGCAGTTTGAATTGTAGCAGACTGATTATGCTTTTGTGGCCGACAAGCATTTTGCTCTACGTGATTATTTGCTCTTCGTGGTTTGCTTTGTACGACGTTCGTACCTTCTTTTGTCTTATGTGAAAAAGATATTTTTCTTATAACCAATTAAGATTTTTCAAAAAGAGAGCCACGTCATTTGCAAAATGAAGTTAGTGGACGCACAGGTATATATAAAAAGTTGGACGCACAATTTATATAGACAGTTGGACGCATAAGTAGTGTAGACAATTGGACGCACAATATAGATAACTGGACTTACAATATGTATAAGCAGTTGGACGCACAAGTAGTGTAGACAATTGGACGCACAATACTATATGATCATGTTTTGTACGTAAACCTTTACCACTGTAATCCAAAAGATTATTTGAACGAACCATGAAGTTTCTTTGGACGAAGATATTGTAGTGAGTTTTTTGTCCTTTAAGAGCTAGATAAAACTTTGATTTTGGAGAACTGTCTGAAGTTAGAAACATACAAAGGTCTTTTTACCTTATGGATTAGCATACACTTGACTTCGAGTGAATTCAATAAACATATAATAATTTTGTTAATCATTAAAACTTTTAGGGGTCATTAGTCATTACTGTTTTGGTTCTAACAATCTCCCCCTTTTTTATGATGACAAACATTATTATGAAGTATGTTTTTGAAACAATATAAACAGTATTTCTTATGTCCTTTTGAATAAAAGCTCCCCCTGAGATTATGCAATTACATATTGAAGACATAATTCAGAACATAAGGTTTATGAAAGCATAAAAACAAGACATATACGAACATTTATTTCCAAACTTTCAAAATCTATTCGAAACAACTTTTACACATTTCATTTCATATATTATCCCCCTATTTGTCATCAGACAAAAGGATTGAAGGGAGGATGCACATCATTGTCAGCAAAAAGAAATGGAAAAGAGACTAAGGAGGTGGAGGAGGAAAGTCAGGAAAGATGCAATGAAGGTAAGAAAACATCTGATCCATTTTCCGATCCAACTCTTGAGTGACCCTTGCTGAGATCCTATCTACCAAGTAGTCAGCAACTTCAGGAGAAAGACCAGGAGGTAGAGCGGGAGCCGAAGCTTGAGCAGGGCGGACTTCTTCAGCTGCAGAAGAGTTGACATCTTCACCATCAAGATGTAGTTCCACAGTGTTATTAGACAAGGTGGAATTAGCATCAAGACGTTTAGTGTGTTGAACAGAGCTTGCTTCTGCTTGTGAATTAGGAACAGCAACAGCTTCACAGCTTGCATCGTTGAGAGGACCAGAAGACTCATCATAATAGACATTTGCTTGGGTCTCAGGTGCAGGCAATGAATCAAGAGAATTATCCATTGGAATCTCTGAAGATGTAGCGTCTTCATGAGAGTACCATGGAAGCAGAAGAACAGGAGGAGGAGGAGATGATTCCGGGACCTGTGATGGAGGGATAGTGGGTGGAGATGGGGGTGGGGAACCAGGTTTTTGCAGGGAGGGAGTGGAGGTTGAGGAATCTGGGATTAGGATTTTGGGTCTAGGTGGCCATTGGGCTACGGTTTTGATTCGCATTGGTTTAGGTAGAGGAGGGATGGACGCAGATAAGCTAGGATTGGGGTGAGGAGTAGAAGATGGTTCTTCAGAGGGAGTTGAGGGTACAGAAGAAACATAAGGGTTAGGCAAGGTTGAGGGTGATGGAGATACCTTAGTTTTCTTAGCAAGAAGGAGGGCAATCGGAACATCATCCTCATCATCTTCTTCGTCATCTTTGTCTACCAGAAGCTTCCTCTTTCTATATCTAGGTTTAGAGGATCCAGCTGCTAGACCAGCTTGAGAGGATACATGAGCCTGCTACTTTGAGCCTAAGTTAGCTTTAAGCAAAGGACCATGAATCTCTTCAACAAAAGGAACAACCACACCATTGAGCTTGATGAACTGTTCTCCATGAATGGTGTAAGCAATTCCTTCTATCATCGAAGCAAACTCCAGGTTCGTCTTTTCCTCAAATTCTTCAAAAACGTTTTGAGACTTAGCCTGAGATTGTTCAAACAATCTCTCCAGAGTTGACGAATCAGAGGAGACACAAGGAGGATTGGCAACATTTTGAGTCTGATTCTTCCTTCTTTGTCGGCTCTGAAGGGCTTCCATGCGTTGAGTTTGAGCAGTAGTGGATTGAGCTTGCTCAAAGGCAAACATAGATTTGAGTTGCATTTTGGAGAGGTTCGCTTTTCCAAACACAAGGCAACTTATGGTTTGATAGGAGGTTCTTATGCCAGGATGAACCTTGTTTAGCATGCGATAAATCCCTTGATTTTCAAAGAATCGGGAGAGAAGGATTGCATACTTGATGGTTTTAACAGAAACGACATCAATGCACTTTTCTTTGAACCGATCGACGAGAAGAGAGGGAAGATTGACCTTTATACCATAAAGCAGATGGGTAAGCAGAAAAGAATGCACCTCAGAGATAGAGTTTTTAGACCCAGCTTTATGAAGAACAGCTTTGTTCAAGATCTGATTAAGAATCCTTGCTTGGTCTTTCATGATAGCAACACGAAAGAGAGCATTTGGCTGAGCTTCGGGATTTCTAAGGAAGTTGAAGATGTTGTCTTTTCCTCTAAACTTGTTATGCCAAGTTTTGAAAAAGGTGGCACTAAGAGATAAACATCATATAGCAAACGTTATAGTCACTTTGGAGATATCAACCTTTTGTGTCCCCAAGACATACCCAGAGATATGTCCTTCCTTTTCCAGGTGAGTGGTCTTCCAAAACTCAGTGAGAAGTCTTGGATAGACTTCTGGATAGTTGATGAAGAAGTGGTCCTATCCAGCTTCAATGATGTAGATTCTGACATCTGCTCCTAATTTGGCTAGCAGATTCAAGTCGATCTGGTGCTCAATGTTGATCTGGCAGTTGTCTAGACTCTCGCGAGTTGGATGACCTAGTGGTGAAAAGGTCTCTTGAAGAATGCTGCTTCCTTCTCCACCTGAACAAAGATTTCTTCGCATTTTTCAGAAGAGAGTGAAGATGAACAGTTGAGAGTAAGAGAGGAAGAGGAAATTTCAAAGAAGAGGATGTTTAGTGAGGTTCAAGCTCACGGGTTGAGGTTAATATAGAGAAGAGTAAAGTAACCGAAACGTTAGAAAAAGTAACCGTGGTTAAAGAACCATGATGACTAGCGGTTACCGAGAGAATGGGGGCTAATTAAGAGTGAAGTACCAGACACACGCCGTTTGACGTGACCCGAGAGTGCTGACTCAGCATAGAAATTATGTGGAGGACGGATAAAGAGTTTTTTTTTTAAATAAAAACATTTATGACAAATAATAAATATCACAAAGTAATGACGTAAGCTAATAGAAAGTAGTAAATAGACGCAACCATTTTATACGCACACAAGCGTTTATTGGACGCAAGGTCATTCAACATAGAGCATGTTGAGCTGTTTTCTTATGAAAGAAAATCTATCCTCTGCAAGAGGTTTTGTGAAGATATCTGCCCACTGATGGTCAGTATCAACAAATCTTACATCAAACACACCTTTTTGAATGTAATCTCTGATAAAATGATGTTTGATTTCTATATGCTTAGCCCTTGAATGCAATATAGGATTTTTCGATAAATTAATTGCAACAGTATTATCACAATAAATTGGAATCTTACTTTCATGGATGTTGTAATCATCCAGTTGGTGTTTAATCCATAAAAGCTGTGAGCAACAACTAGCCGCAGAGATATATTTAGCTTCAGCAGTTGATAAGGCTATGGAACTTTGTCTTTTATTGGACTATGAGATGAGATTAGTTCCAAGATAATGACAGGCACCACTTGTACTTTTTCGTTCAATTCTATCTCCAGCATAGTCAGCATCACAATATCCCATTAATCTGTACTCATTTGTTTTCTCATAAAATAAACCCAGATTAGAGGTACCTTTTAGATATCTAAAAATTCTCTTGACAACAGTTAAATGATTTTCATATGGATCAGCTTGAAAAAGTGTACAAAGACATACACTAAACATTATATCTGGTCTAGACGCAGTGAGATATAGGAAAGATCCGATCATACCTCTGTAAACCTTTTGATCTACCTTTTTATCTTTGTTGTCTTTGGTCAGAATGGACGTTGGGTGCATAGGTGTACTCATTGGCTTGCTATCATCCATTTGAAATTTCTTCAGGAGATCTTTAGTGTACTTGGTCTGGTGAATGTACACACCCTTTGAGGTTTGTCTAACTTGCAGACCCAGAAAGAATTTGAGCTCTCCCATCATGCTCATTTCGAATTCTTTTGTCATAGGATCAGAAAATTTCTTACAAAGAGAACCATTAGTAGATCCAAAAATAATGTCATCAACATAGATTTGGATTATTATAAAATTATCTTTATTAGTTTTCTTAAACAAAGTAGTGTCAACCTTTCCCATATTAAAGCCATTTTTCATGAGGAAGGAGCTGAGTTTCTCATACCAAGCTCTAGGAGCTTGTTTGAGTCCATATAAAGCTTTCTGAAGCTTATATACATGCTCAGGATGGGAATGATCTTCAAACCCAGGGGGTTGCATTAGGTAGACTTATTGGTTAATTAATCCATTTAGAAAAGCACTTTTAACATCCATCTGATATAAAGATATGTTATGATGAGTAGCAAAAGATAGTAAGATACTTATAGTTTCTATTTTAGCAACAGGAGCGAAGGTTTCAGTGTACTCAATACCTTCTTCTTGAGAATAACCTTGTGTTACTAACCTTGCTTTGTTTCTCACAACCTTTCCATTTTCACCATCTTATTTCTAAATACCCACTTTGTTCCACTAATGGATTTATCTTTAGGTTCTTGAACTAAGGTCTAAACTTTGTTTCTCTCGAACTGATTGAGTTCTTCTTGCATAGCCAAGATCCATCCATCGTCCAAGAGAGCTTCATCCACAGTTTTTGGTTCTAACTCAGAGATGAAAGCTGAATCAGCTTGATTTCTGAAGGTTGACCTTGTTCTTACTTTGTCGCTGGGTTGACCAAGAATTTGATCTTCAGGATGGTAAACTTTGAATTGCCAAGTTTTCTGGCTATTACTAGACAAATAAGGGTTGTGATCAACAGCTTTGACTCATTCGAAGATTTTCTTTCCATTGTTGGTTGGATAATGATCATTCAGATCAAGATCTGCAAAAGATTCGTCCAACTCTGATAATATCTTATCAGGCTACTTGTCATCAAATTTAACATGAATAGATTCTTCGACAATTAATGATCTATAATTATAAATTCTGAAAACTTTAGATGTTTCAGTGTATCCTAAGAAAATATCATTATCAACTTTAGCATCAAATTTTCCTAGATTGTCTTTAGTGTTTAATATAAAGCAGGCACATCCAAAAGTATGAAAATATGATATGTTGGGTTTTCGTCCTTTCCACAGTTCATATGGAGTCTTTTTCAGTATTGGTCTTATGTGTACTCTATTTTGAATATAGCATGCTGTGTTAACAGCGTCAGCCCAAAAGTTCTTAGAGACAGAGTTATCATTGAGTAATGTTCTTGTCATCTCTTGAAGAGACCTATTCTTTCTCTCAACGACCCCATTTTGTTGAGGTGTTCTAGGGGCAGAGAAATTATGAAGAATACCATTTTCTTCACAGAATAGTTGGAAGTTTACATTCTCAAACTCTCCTCCATGATCACTTCGGATTGAATTGATACATATACCTTTCTCATTCTGAACCCTTTTGCAGAATATTGAGAATACCTCAAAAGACTCGTCTTTGTGAGCTAGGAACATTACCCATGTCCATCTAGAATAATCATCAATAATGACAAGTCCATATTTCTTTCCACTTAGGGAGGCAGTCCTTCTTGGACCAAACAAATCTAAATGTAGCAATTCTAAAGGTCTGGATAATTACAAGAATTTTTAACTTGTTTCCCTTTTTGACAGGCATCACAGAGAGCATCCGATTTATAGGCCAGCTTTGATAATCCTCTTACGAGGTTATGCTTTTGTAGATTTGAGATTAATCTCAGGCTTGCATGACCAAGTTTCTTGTGCCAAATCCATTGCTCATCATTCACAGACATTAGACATGATATATTTTGATTAGAGAGGTCCTCCAAATCAATTTTGTATACATTGTTTTGCCTCTTACCAGTAAATAGAGCGGACTCATCAACATATTTGACTATACATTTATCTTTGTTGAAAGACACTACAAACCCATTGTCACACAATTCACTTATGCTAAGCAGATTGTGTTTTAACCCTTCAACTAACAGCACATTATTTATAGAGGGAGAGTTATTCTTACCAATCTTAACAATACCTACAATCTTTCCCTTTTGGTTGCCACAAAAAACAACTGATCCTTCAGACTTTGTGAGACAACCCCTTCCTAGGAGATCCCATTGGTGACCCCACTTATAATTATTAGCGTTATAGCGTAGCGTAGTAGTATAAAATTTGCGGAAACATCAAAACATACAATACATACTGATACCATAATAAAAGTATACATACATAATAGTATTGGCTCCATCAGTAGAGCCTACAACATTGATACCAATTATAAAGACTTCAGAGTATGCAGTAAATAAAAACTGGAAGCATAGCAGCGGAAATGAAGATACAGACGACTCAGTCTACCGTACTGGCCATAACAACTACAACTACCAACCCCCGATGTCTACGGTCCTCCAGCACCGGGATCCAGGGCTCTCCCGCCAGCATCTGGTTCTACGAGTATGCCATCAATCTCCTCTGACAAATCCTCAACGGGATCTTCTCGTACAGTCGAGAGCAAAGAGAATATGACATAGAAAATACATGGGATAAGAAACAGTAATATGTCATACATGGGGAAAACAGGGATATAAATAATGTATATAGATAGAAACACACCAAATCACAACAGTGACAACCAAACAACTTCCGAATAATTTTTCCCTTAACCACTATCTCTCATACTCATGCAACTAACGACTATATGGACGCGATCACGACGCGACATCCCCAACGGATCAAGGTGTCCCAATCATCACTATGCCACCCCCATAAAGGTAGGGTTCGGTCTAAAGCCCGCAGGCCCAAATCGTCTCATACGACATATTCCCCCTCCCGCAGGCTAGGTCGGAATATTCGCCCGTCAACAACGCAACTTACCGTAACGACATGTTCCCCCGCCCGCAGGCTAGGTCGGTGTATTCGCCCGTTCGTTAACAACTCAACTTCCGGTAATGACATATCCCCCCGCCCGCAGGCTAGGTCGAGATATGCGCCCGTCCATCTACAATTTGACTAACGGGTACGACCACTCCCCTCATGTAAGATCGAAATCGCCCCTACGCCAAACTAATCGGTACGACCATCTCCCCGCAGGTAAGATCGAAATCGCCCGTATGCCAACACAGTGATGAATAACAACTATGCAACATGAATCTCACTGACTCATCTCAGGATCAACACTTAGTGCCTCAACCACGATTTATATACAACCACGACCAACTTTCATCCGGTTCAACCGGGCATCAACTCACATCACAACAACAACAGATCAACTATATCACTAGGTTGAGCACTACGACATATATATATATATATATATATATATATATATATATATATATATATATATATAACCTCGACTTTCTCGCCATACATTCATCACCCGATTTATCAGAAATCAATGCCTAGTTCTACTCAGACATCAGCAGTCACAACATACATCAACAACAGTCAGAATATATATTTAACAATAAAATCAACTTCCAAATAAATAACATTTAATCAACTATAGCATATAATAGACATCATACACATATCACATATAATATACCAAATATCCAACCACAGCACAGACAACCTCAATATACAGTAAAATCAACCTAACGATCATTAGGGTTTGGGTCGTCCTACGCATATCAATATATATATTATTTAAAGCTTGCCTCCTAGACGATATTGTGGTTCTTTCCCCCACCTTTGTGATTTTCCCGAGAGATTCCGAATGCGGCTCTGCGGCAGTCAATCGAGTGCGCGATCGAGCGTTCGAGTCCTGTCGAATTCTATACAGTAAAACACAACCAGAATTTAAAATAATGAAACAATAAACTACCTAATCTCTAGGATTAGCTACTGCCCTTAATTAATTAAATAGGCTAGAGATATTGAAATTCTACCAACTCTTGGATCAATGACCCTTAAGCATACCTAATGCATAATCAATGATCAATTATCAAAGATTTGAAGCAAAATCCCTTAAACCCAAAAGGTAGGGTTTCGGCCATCACCATGAAAAATAGGTGAGAGTTTGATTTGGCCTCCTAATCACTTGGATTACATGATTAAGGGATGAAATAGGTGAAATCCAGAATAAGGAACAAAAACCTCATTTCCCCCTAAAATAACCCATTCGGCGTTCCTTAGAAAAATAGGCTAGAGATTTTATTTCATTACAAGCTCTTGGATTATGATAGTAGGGATGATACTAGCTCATAGGAATTGGTTTGGTCTCAAAATGATTTTTCTACAATTTTCTAGAGATTTTTTGAAGTTTAGATCTAGAAATTGAAATTCATGAAAATAAATGGAGAAAATAAAGATTGAGAGCTCAAGGATGAAATCTATACCTTCTAGGTGATAGAGGAGGATGAGAGGAGCAACTTTGCTTCACAAACCTTCTTGAAAAAGCTTGAGGAAGCTTGAGAAAAATGAGGTTGAAAATGGAGGAAGAAGAAGGAAGAAGAAGAAAAGCAGCAACAGCAGCCAGCCAGCGGGTGAGGAGGGAAGAAAAAGGTGAGTGGGTGAGAGAATTAGATATTTAGGAAGACTTAAGGGTTAAGAAAGGTAAAGAGGGCAATTAGTAAAAACTAACCTAAGGGCAATTTGGTCAATTCACGTCCGATAAATTTGAAAATTCTCACGACATTTGTAGGAGTCCCCAAATGGTTTATCATAGCCCAGGTATGAAAATCATTGGCTCAAGGTTCTCGGAAAACCCTAAGACAGCTCGAATCGTCTCCTAGAACGATTATCGGCTCGAATATAATATATTATTTTCATTTTCGAACGTCAGGATGAATTTTTTCGAAAATATAGGAAACATGATTCTAAGACTAACTGTCTCGTTCACGGGTCCAAATTAGGTCTCGATAGTAGTAAAGCACTACTGTCAAGGAAAAACGCAGACCGGGCTCCGTCTGAGTTTTCGACCCAAAACTTAACCGTAGCTTCCTACGATAGCATAGAGCGTGACTATGGCCTCGGAATAATTTATTTAATTTTTAGACCCTCTAATAAAATAAAATTACTTAAATACTAGTTAAATAAAAAGATTAAGAAAATCGAGGTGTTACACTTTGGCTTTAGGTCTAGGAACATAGACCTTTCTCCCGTCATGTGTCGTGAGCATCCACTGTCCAGGTACCATGATTGGTGTTTTCTTTCTGTTGTCAAGCGAGTCTGCAACAGAGATTATTTTACTTTTAGGTACCCAGATAGACTTGGATCCTTTTTGGTTAGTTGCAGGTAACTTATAAGTTCTAGTTTTTCTTTTTTGTAAGCATCTGGATGCAGAGTGTCCATTTTTACCACAAATAGAACAATATATTACTCTTTTTGTCTCAAAAATTTTTGGATTTTATTTTTCATATCCAATGCCAGATTTATCATAAGGAGATCTATATCTAAGAATTAAATTAAGATGCTTACATCCATCAGTGAATTTAGATAGACTGTAAGTTAAGTAAGTAACTTGATGCTCAAGTTTCTCAACTTCACAGGATGTACTGGACTTAGAGCTTGAAATTTTAGTTGGGCTGATTATCTCATCTCTTAGTTCTCTATTCTCAATTTTGACTTTGTCAAAGTCTTTATTGAGTTTAGCAAATTTTCTTTTAAGAGCTTTATATTCAGAATAAATAGTGCATGATTCATTTAATAGCTCTTCATATGCATCTTTAGAATAGTCAGATATATTTATCTCATCTTCTTCTATTTCTGTCTCAGAGGAAATACTTGCTATGAGACACATATCTGCTGTTGGGGATGCAGGCGGAGTTCTCTCAAGAATATCCATTAGGTTCATCATTCCCCAAGCAATTGTCTCTTCAGCCAGGACATCTCTTCTTGCTCCGTGTATACTCCGAAACAGGAAGAGATCTAGAGGTGCAGAGACTAGAGGTTTCATCGTGTATTCTCTATTGATGATGATGATGATGGGACAGAAGGTTTCATCAGTGAGAGTTTTCTAGTGTTCCTCTGATCCTTGGGTTACTACAAAGGATCTGAAGTTTTCTTTCCAAGCTTCATATTCTGATTCTGATGATTGATAAATAGGTGGTCCTTCAGAACGAGCAGGCCTCCTTCTCATAAAAAGGGCATCTAGTATGTCAAGCACTCTTTTCGCAATATCACAATATATCACCATGTTGACAGTTCTTGAGTCCAAGGCACATGTAAGAGTGTAGACAACTCTAGCATTGATTTTCACTCTTCTTTTTTCTTCTTCAGAACATTTAGCTCTTGGTTTAACTATGCGTTCACCATTGATAACAGTAGTAGGACAAAGTTATCATCGGTGTAAGCTCTCCATAGGTCATCAACAGTTTGTTCCAAGTTGAATCTCATGAATAGTTGTCTCCATATAGCATAGTCACCATTTATATAAAACATAGGTGGTCTGTTTATAGAGAGGTTACTGAATTCTTTTAATGACCCAGACTCAGGATACGAGATGATTGAAGAGGTAGGTTGTTCCTCTTCTTTAGAAGAATCTTCAAAGAGATGATTTTCTGACCAGAGACATAGGTTTGCCTCTTATTCGTTTTTCTCTTCTTCAGAGGAGTCAAGATCTTCCCATGTTGCCATCAGATTCTTGCTTTTCTTTTTGCAGAACTTTTTCTTATCTTTCAGCTGAGGGCACTCAGCCTTGAAGTAATCTGGTTTCTTGCACTCATAGCAAACCATTGGATTTTTATCCTTGGTTTCACCATGGTCTTTGACGTTTTTCTTTGTAAATGGTCTTCTTCTCATGTTTTTCTTTTTCAAAATACGTTCAAGTTTCTTTGATATGAGAGACAGCTCATCATCAGATTCTTCTTCTTCATCTTGATCATTTTCATTGTTGGAATCATTAGCTTTGTGATCCTTCGAGCTGCTGGATCTTTTACTCTTTAAGGCAATAGTCTTGCCTTTCTTTGTAGGGTTGTCCTGGTTAAGCTCCTGCTCATGAACTTGAAGAGTTCCCACAAGATCATCTAAGGTCAAGGTTGACAAATCCTTGGCTTGCGTGATTGCAGTGATGAGTGGTCTCCATTCCTTACATAAACTCTTGAGGATCTTTGTAACATTTTCTTTTGTAGTATAGACCTTTCCAAGAGACTTGAGATTGTTGATAATAGTTTGGAAACGACCTATCATATCAACGATGGTTTCTCCATTTTCCATTGTGAACATTTCATATTGACTCATAAGAATAATGATCTTTGAGTCCTTTACTTTGGATGTTCCTTCATGAACATTGGATAGAGTATCCCAGATTTGTTTTGTTGATTCACATGCATGAATCTTTTGGAACTCGTCTGGACTAAGGGCACACATCAGAGTATATCTAGCTTTGTAGTTCTGCCCCATCCTTCTTCTCTCATCATCAGTCCACTGAGATTCATCTTTCTCAGTGCCATCTGGATTGTTGACGATGTGAGGACCATTCATGATAAATAGCTAGAGCGCAGAGCTAGTACTTAAGATGAATCCTTTGAATCTTTCTTTCCAGCAGAGGTAGTGAATGCCATTAAAAAATGGCGGTCTAGTCAAGGAGGTACCTTCAAGAACGGGTTGACTCCCACTGGGCATCCCTTGTCCTGCCATCGAGCTTTGGATCTTTTCCTCAAGCACAGCTAAATGCTCAACCCAGAGGCTGAGCTTTGATACCAACTGAAAATGAAACAGGAAAACACAAGCAGGGGGGTTGAATTGTGTTTCTTAACCGATTTTCAAAAACCTTTTTCAAGCAAACGTTTAAGACAAACGAGATGAAAAAACACACCAAAACGATTACAAGCGTTTAAGCTACTTTATTTTCAATCCCCCAGTTAGTAGTAAATAAAACTTAACAAGATATGGATCGAGTGATTCACACAAAGATATATCCTGGTTCACTCTTTTAAATCAAAGAGCTACGTCCAGTCCCTTAAAAATCTTAACGCTTTTCACAAGTTGTTTCCAAGTCTCTCCACGACTACAACTCCAAGTATTCTACACCTCTCCAGGATACAAGTATTCTTTTACAGACAAGCCTCTTCAGGCTCAACAAATCCTAATATTTGAGAGGGGTTTTTCTTAGCTTTTTACAAACTCACTACAATGAGAGTATTACATGATACAGCTCTTTAACAATCTGTTAGCAACTTTACAAAGAAAGAATGAGAAGGTTTACTTATCAAATTTCTAGAGAGTGAAAGCTTTGAGGCTTTTTGTTTCCACAATGATTTCTCTCTTGAATATTTTCTTGCTCGTGTGTTCTTTATTTTGCTTCTTCAGAAGAGGGTCTTCTTATATCTTTGTCCGACCTTCTAATTTCAAAATAGTGGGAAACTTTTCCATTTAGACACATTCAAATATCCGTTAGGCACTTCATTTGTCAGTTGTTCTCCGTTGTGTAATTGTCCTTTCAGAATGAGGAGCTAGTAGCAGCTTGAATTGTAGCAGGCTGATTATGCTTTTGTGGCCGACACACGTTTTGCTCTACGTGATTCTTTTCTCTATGTGGTTTGCTTTGTACGACGTTCGTACCTTCTTTTGTCTTATGTGAAAAAGATATTTTTCTTATAACCAATTAAGACTTTTCAAAAAGAGAGTCACGTCATCTGCAAAATGAATTTAATGGGCGCACATGTATATATAAAAAGTTGGACGCACAATTTATATAGACAGTTGGACGCATAAGTAGTGTAGAAAATTGGACACACAATATAGATAATTGGACGTACAATATGTATAAGCAGTTGGACGCACAAGTAGTGTAGACAATTGAACGCACAATATAGATAATTGGATGCACAATACTATATGATCATGTCTTGTACGTAAACCTTTACCACTGTAGTCCAAAAGATTATTTGGACGAACCATGAAATTTCTTTGGATGAAGATATTGCAGTGAGCTTTTTGTCCTTTAAGAGCTAGATGGAACTTTGATTTTGGAGAACTGTCTGAAGTCAGAAACATACAAAGTTCTTTTGACCTTATGGATTAGCATATACTTGAATTCGAGTGAATTCAATAAACATATAATAATTTCGTTAATCATTAAAACTTTTAGGGGTTATTAGCTATTACTGTTTTGGTTCTAACAACAATTCATGAGAGAAAGGTGGTTGTTGGCGAGGAACGAGTGCTTGTTGCGGGTGTGGCATTTGTGGAATTGCCTGTGAAATTGGAACCAAGAGATTCGGTGAGACATTTGGACAAACGGGTAGGGGGCATAGTTTGTGAAAATGAAACTGAAATTGAAATTGAAAGTGAATATATGGGAAGGAAAGGTTTTTTTGAGTTTTACCTTGGGAATGAAAAGGAGGAAGAGGAAGAAGATGATTAGGTACTGAAGCGGATGCGGGAGGAGTGAAGGTCAATGACTTGAAGGAGAGGCATTCCAACATTCTATTATGTTTTATGATTTGGTCGTGTGCAGCCAGCAGAGGAAGAGAGGGAGAAAAGCGTGACAACGGGTCCGTGGCCAACTCGCAATGGCGTGCGATGACCGGAGAGAGAGGAGCTCGCAGTGGTTTTTGAACGGAAGGGATGGATGACAGTTGGCTTGCGCGTGGCCGGAAGGGACGAGGGCCGTCGGAAAGGGATGAACAACGGTTCTGAGATTTGGAATTTAGGGCTTGATAGGGACGAAGGCTTGGTAAGTGGTAACAGTGCAGATGAGTAGAGGAGATGATATTCTGACTTATGATCAGTGACTTAGGTTACTTAGGTTTATAAAAATAAGGGTGTTTTAGTAATTTCACATGCGGGCACAGGTACCCGCGGGTGTGGGTACCTCAATGCCCACCCGCGCCCCATTAACAAGCGGGTATTAAAAATCGTCGTTTATTTTGCCCGCGGTTACCCATAACCCCTCTCGTACCCGTTGCAGATTTTATCTGCGGGTACGGATAAAATTGCCATTCCTAGTTTGAAGGTGGTTTTCTAGTGAGTACCGCGTCTTAATGATACAGTTAGTAGGTGTAGTTAAGTGAGCGCAATCAGACAACCAAATCACCATAAAGAAAATAGAGAAAGGTATATTCAATAGAGAAAGGCCCCCTCACCTTGCCAATCAAGGTTGGTCCCAATGGTGATGGACTCTGGTCCTTTAAGCAAGTGATCAGGGGTTCGATTCCCGACTCTTGTACATATAAAAAAACTTGGTTGGGAGGGGGCATCTCACCTTGAGTGCCTCCAAATCCCCCTCAAGGAGATTAGTCTCGGTAAACGACTAGAAATACTCCTTCCAATTTGTTATCGAATAAGTTGGTGCTAGCCGTAGTTTCGGTTAAATCCATTATAAGTGAATCCTTTATCAGTCGAAAGCGTTAAGAAAAAGATTATGTTTCTTAATTTGTTGGTTCCTAAACTACTTCAAAAAGGGTTTAGTGTGGAAAAATGAGAAAGAAAAGCTAAGTTTGCTGAAAGATAAAAACGGGAAGATAAACATCGAGAAAATAAGTTGTATTGATTTGATTGATGTGTCTAAAAATTTGTATATGCAACTCATATTTATAGGTAAAATTGTAAAGCCATTTCTATTGGCCACTAAGTCCTAAATTTCAGCATCATGTGCATAATGGCTAACAAAAATGACCCACTAACTCGACTAACAGCTAACGGCTACCCATGTCTAACAAGAAACTCCTATATTTCAGGTGTGCCTTTATATTTATCCATTAGCAGCTACTTCCAAAAGTTTTCTTCTATCTTCAATTATCCTTCATCTTCGGCTGTTATTACCACTTCATTATAATTTTACAAGTCCAAGCGTAACAACTTAACTTAATAAATTATGAACCGATTCTTTAATAACTCAATTCACTAATCGACTGGCCATAGAAATTTTCATTCGACTAGCATCCGATCATCAAGTATCGGCTAACAATTTTACTCAGTTACCGTTTATCCAATCACTACCAAATATTAATTTTGTGGATATAACATTTGCCCCCTTGCATCCTCTATTTGAAGTATTTAATGAAGATAGAGAGATACAACTAACTCATCTCAAGCTCCGCAATCTAATCATCACCCGATAACTACACATACGCTCTTCCTTCGGTAACAGCTAGTTTCCCCTTTTTCGTTGATTCATCATAACGGCCTCTTAAACCCATTTATAAAAGTCAATCGAACCTTTGTTTAGTCGATTACGAATACTTTCACTTTCATCTTCAACTTTCAACCTTTTTTCTTACGATCAAGCTCTTCTACTACCATCATGTCTAGCTCAGATTCTCAAAATCATAAATATTCTTATGTTGACGACGAAGGAACCAATACCTCATCATCTCCTACCTTATCCCCCAGTCATGATTCTTCCCCAGAATCTCAATTACCTCTAGCTGTCAATACTTCCACATTTCTTCACATTCGAGGTCATTAGTTTGCTTTGAAACCATCCTCCTTGGATCTTGCCGATAGCAAACTCTTTCTTGACCATATTTTTTATCCTAGTTTATTTTTACTTTCTATTAGGGGTGTTCGCGGATTGGATTGGATCAGTTTTGAGCCAAAAAACCATCCGATCCAAAGATGAAAACAACTTGCGGTTTGGATTGGATCGGTTTGTTTACTTAAAAAAATCCGATCCAATCCAATCCAATCAAATGCGATTTGGATTGGATTAGATAATTCGGTTTTTATCGATACATCGTTACATAGTTATATTAAGTCGAAAACCAACATTAAACCTATATATACTAGAACTAATGTAGTTCTAGTGCCTAAGTACATGCATAAAATCTTCTAGTAAATGAATAACTATTGATTCCTAGGTACATGAATAACTATACACATTCCAATACATCTAGTATTTCACAATTCCAACAAAAATATTAAAGAGAATGAGAGTGTTCATTCATAAAAGTATGAAAAACAATGCTTAAGTATGAGTAGTATTATAATTTAAAAAATAATAGTATATGTATATAGTAGGTCGGTTTGGATTGGATTGGATTGGTTTTCACTAGGGGATCCGAAATCCGATCCAATCCAATGAAAAAAAAAAGCGATTTTTTCGGTTTTCGGTTTTTCGGTTTTCGGTTTATTCGGTTTTCGGTTTTTCGGTTCGGTTTTTGCGGTTTGAATTGGTTTGGATCGGTTGATGAACAACCCTACTTTCTATTGTTGTCGACTAGTTTACCATCAAGGAATGTCCTTCTGACCTGCGCGCATGGCCTCACAAGACTCAACCCTACTGCGATTGGCTCGCTCGAGTTTCAGCAAGCAAAGGCAATGACTAGAAAGAATAGGGAATTTACGACATTATAATGCTTTCTCAACAAGACATTCCCGTGGACCTGGGACTAATATTCAGCTTTATCAGTTTTTGGTCCACGTCAATCAACGACTTTATTTTCCCATTCAGCATGGTAAGCCCTACACTTCTGGATATAGCTGTTATTACTGGTTTGCCAGTATATGGAGACGAGTTTCCTTCTCTTTATACTTCAGCTGATGCCGATTTTGGATTTAAATTCAACAAACAACACTCTGGGTATTCTAGTTTCATTTCGACTCATGCGAAGACCAAAGGAAGTGTATCGGTTGCCGAATATAAAGCCTTTTTGCTATGCTGGCTATGTAAGTATTTCATCTGCACTAATTTAGTTCAAGTTGTTGCTTAATATTCATATTACGTCTCTCTTATCACTTCTGGAAGACCACTGGCCTTGGGTCCACTCTTTCTATCTCTATTGTACAAAGGCCTCTTTTCTTTTGTGGATCGACTAAAAAAGAATGAGAATACAGACAATAACCTTGGTCCTCTATGGTTTCTTCAACTCTGCGTTCTCTAATATTTCCTAGAATTCATTTCTTCCAGATTCAACATGACCACACTCCCCCCAAATCCTGAAATTTCGGGACAACATCTTCAACTAGTCCTTCCTGCCAAGAAATCAACATTTGAAGTGGCAAATATCCTGATCACCGCTACTTCTCGTCGTCCATCGGAATTTTGCCCTATTTTGAGTAAAAGAATAGGCCTTGACTGGATTTTTGTTGATCCAAAGACCACTCATACCATTGCCTCAATGTATCATTAATTGTTGGAGTACCCTTTTAGCAGCTAAGGAGCTTCTATGTGGTGTGAATCCCACCTCCAGGAATAATAAATCATCGGCTGAGCGTTATAACCCTTAGTGTTTCGCCAGACAATTCGGCTTGCTCCAGAATGTTCCAGTTGTATATAAATCAAGAGTTGCGCCTTCTAACAGACCCACTCTCTCAATTGAAGATGTAGGTGAACTAGCTTCCACCAATATCTGGAAGTTGTTGGTGTTTACCTATATCTCTTTTAGATGGCTACCAGGAGAAACATCAACATTTCTCAATTGGCGACCGTCTATGCTAGCCAAAGTTTTACCCGACTCTTCATCTTCATACCTCACTTGACTGATAGATGAAAGATCAGATGAATCTGATCACCAAGATGCTATCCCAGCAGCACCTTTATTAGTCAGACAGCCAGAAACCCCATCATCAATAATATCACCCAGACTTACAGGTAAGTTGTTATTTGACTCTTTTGCCTTTCTATCCTTTTATTTACCTTATATATGTGAACATCGGCTAAACTTGATGCTGGGAAATTTGTCGTAGATGTAGACTCTCTTCCGGATTCAACTCCTCTATCTGTTTTAAGACGGAGAACAAGGCAAACAAGCATCATCATAGAAGAATCTACTTCTACTGCTCCCACAGCAAAGTCCAAAAAGATTACATCAGAAAGTTCAACTAAGGTATTATATTTATTCCACAAATTTTCCAATCTATTTCTTCAATTTTCCTCAGGTTAACTTATCTTTTTCACTTTCTTACAGAAGGCCCAGAAAATTATATCAGAAAATCTCCCCTTTCAAGATCAAGACAAAAGAGAAATTCAGAACCAAAATCAGATATATATTAAGGTAATCATATTGCCCCTTTTAAACATCTCTTATTCTCTTATCCTTATCATATGACTAACTCAAATTTTTGTTGGCATTCTTTCTGAGTCGATTGCAGCAGCTTCAACAATTCAACCAGAAGCAGTCATTTCCTCACCACATCAACATGAATCGACTGACATCCAAATCAATCCAACCTCAGTGGTTGATCACCCGGTTCAACAAGAATCGGAAGTTCAAAACCATGAAGTACCGCCAAATCCAACATCCGAGACAGCGATGGCTAACTCTCCAATTGACTCCGTTCCTGAAGACATACTTTCTCAGTATTTCCAAACTCATATTCCTCCATCAATCATTGCCCCCAGCTCTCATATTGACGAGCATTATACCTATATTGAGGAGCTACCTGACAAGAAAATTCCTTCTGATGAGACAACAGTCACAAAGCTATTGCTAGCTCTTTCCAAGGCTATTTGTATCTCAGGGATCACCGTGAATCAAAAGGCTATCCTCAACCTATAGCATCGAAAGTTGGAGACATATCTTTCAACTACACGGCCCACAAGAGCCAGCATTAGAAGGCTCTCAACAATCTCAATCGCTTAGCAAGGCTTGTAAAACAAAAGTCCCAATTAATAGCCACTTTCCAGATAATCGAAGCAGAGCGACAAATGGACCTTATCGAGACGAAGAAACTATCCGATCGCCTTTCAGAACTCTTAGCCGAGAGAGACAAGATAAAGAAGGAGATAGCTGAAACCGAGCCCAAGCTGGAACTTCTAAAGAAGAAGCTCGCTGCCAGTGCCAAGACCAGAGTCCATTTGTGTAACACCCCACCATCGGGTGTCACTTCCGTAACCCCAAACACTATTAAGTAGGAAAAAGGATTTGCTGGTTCACTTTCGGAAAAAGCTTTTCTTTACTTATATATTACTTACTATAAAAATCGTGATAGAATTTTTTCTTTTTATAATATTAAAGAACACATACTCACGATAACATTAGCATAACTCCAAATATACATTTGTATACTCATATCTTTATAGGTAAACATCATCCATTAAAATCCATCAGTCTACCCCACGGCCATCAGGAGCCGATAACAGACTCATCCAAAAGTAATTATCGCAAAATAAACCTAAGCTGGTCTGACAAAAAAACCTACAAATGACAAAGTGTACTACCCCGACACCAGTCGTACCAAAAGAACAGCGTCTATCGTCACCATTCCACACCTCTTCGTCATCAATCTTCAATACTTGAGCTATAACGATCCAGAGGACTGCTAACAAACATCTGTACGTGTATCCAAAAACACAACAGGGTGTCCAACACGTACAGGCAAGGGTGAGACACCAATATATGAACTCAAAACATAACAACCGCATACTTAAAGCACAAACAACAGATACAAATAGGTATATCAACCACAGTTATTAAACATGCTAGACATAGCACATAATATCATGACAACACAGATAAATCCAGGGTCTCATACCCAACAGTCAGCGCCATTTTCAAAACATATGCATGACACTTACAATATACCATCTAGCATTCGATTCTTAATTTCCGGAAATCCCATCACCAAATGAATGAGCTGATCAGACTCGATTGCCAATAAGGCACACCATATTTACCATATCACACTGACCAACACAGGGTACAATGTTTCACATTATATGGATTTCAATACCATATCACGCGATCCAACACAGGGCATAGCGTTTCACATTATATGGATTTATTTACCATGTCACGTTGTCCAATCCAGGCATAACGCTTCACATTACATGGACTTCAGTACCATATCACACTATCCACACAGGGCATAGCGCTTCACTTTGCATGGATTTCATTACCATATCACACTATCCACACAGGGCATAGTGCTTCACTTTACATGGATTTCTTTACCATATCACACTGTACAAATGCTTCATATTGTATGGATTTTATTCATTGTCCATCAAGGTACAATGACACACGATGACTTAAAGTCATCACAGGGCTCAGGGTCCCCCATCCCATGGCACGTCTGCCAAAAACAAATGCATGAGAAAATCTTTTGTTTTCGTATGTTTTTCTGTGTCGTATAATTATTTCCTCTTTGAAGCTCAAAGCTATCAACCACCACATCTTTTAGACTCTCAAGTCTTTTCAACATTTTCTCAAAAGATGGATACTCTGTCAAAAACTCAAAAAGGACACGCAGTCCCCACAGCTCAAACCCAAAAATCTCTAACTGATGCACCAGTTTCGGATTTTGGATTCCAAAGCATAAAACACGTCCACAAGCCCACAGGACCACAAAGAATGTCCACCAGCTTATAGGACCAACATAGTAACACGATCCTTGATCCTCGTGTTTTACAGAATCCTAGAACCCCGACATTTCGGTTTCTAGTTTCCAAACCAAAACCACATTTCTCTTTTGAAAACTCATAACCAAAACCCAAATCTCTGAAGCTTATACACAAGGCCTTCGGGATCGGTTTTCCAAAACAAAACGTCACATAGTTAAAAACCACTTTTTTCCTTATCAAAGGATTTCAGTAAAACACAAAATTTTGAAATACAGTTCGTAAAATCCTCGTAAAATCCTTTTTTTCTTGAATAAAACAATTTATTTTGAAACGTGGTTTCCAAAAAAACTTTTCCTTGAAATGATTCCCTTTATCACTTTAAAAACTACTCGTGTTTCTAAAATACACTTATCACCTCAAAACCTTGTTTTTCTCAATTAAAGTCAATCTCTCTCCATTTTACCTTTCAAGTTAACTTATCCTTAATAAAGTAAATCTTTTTATTCTCCTTTATTTTAAAAAGCCATTTGTTTCCTTTTTATTTCCAAAAACCCTCAAGCTTAAATCTTTTTATTTCCTTATTCAACTTTCTAAGCCTATTGAAGTTTTTAGTTTTACACCATTACGAACTCTAACCGATGTTAGGTTCCTTAGCGTGCTACCAATCACTATTCAATCGCCATACCACATTAAGCATACATAGGCATAATCCAACATGCTTGAGCATAATAAAATGTAATCACATATACTTAAGCAAAAACAAGCATAAGCACATATAATTAAGTAATAAATAAAGCACTCCACAAAACAATTACTATTACATACCACTACACAATTTTCCATCAAACACACATCACAGACAGTATACAGCCGTCGGAAATTGAATTCCTCAGGTTATCACCCCTTACCTCTTGGAGTTCCTGAAAAGCAATAAATCGCCCAGTTGATCCAAAAGTCGTTCGATCTCTCGTCCGATCACCCGACAGCAACTACAAACACACAACCAATCCAACCATCAACAATTAACAACATAAATTTCTCTAATCCCTTAGGAGCTAGGTTCGGCCATAGGGTGCCAAAAATAGCTAGGGATGTCTAAAATTTCCTATCTCTTGGAGTAAGGATCCTTAAGTACCCTTAACACCAAATCAAGTCTCAATTTTGCAACTTGAATCAAAATTTCATGTTTTCCCCAAATTGGAGGTTCGGCCATATAGCTAAAAAACATGGCTAGAGAGCTTCAAAAATTCTCATTTCTTGGATTCAATACCTATTAGGTGTGATAAGACTAGGTTCAAGCTTCTTACATCAAAACTTCAACTAAAATCCTACCTAATCACACATAGGGGTTTCGGCTCCCAAAAACCCATATGAGCTAGAGAGGTTTTTTGGTTTCCAACTCTTGGATTAGGATAGATAACCATGAACTAGGTTCAAAGAAATTGATTTGACATCAAAATGATTTTTCTACACTTTTTTAGGAATTTTTAAAGTTTAAGCTTCAAAACTTAAACCACCATGAATCATGAACTTGAAGAGATGAAAAGAGAGATTGAGAGAGATAGAGGAGAGTCTTTACCTCCTAGATGCTATTCCTTGAAGAAATAGCAGACCGGGCTCCGTCTGAGTTTTCGACCAAAATTTAACCATAGCTTCCTATGATAGAGTAGAACATGACTATAGTCTCGGATTATTTTATTTCACTCTCTAAACCCTCCACTAAAATGCAAACGGATAAATACTGTTTAATTAAAACAGAAAGCTCGAAAGCTTGAAAAATCGGGGTGTTATAATTTGTATCATCAATCCACTTCCCTTGATAACGAGATCTTCCTTTTGGTGGAATAGAAAGAAGCCTACCTATCTACGTCTGAGCATGGACTTTCTTCAGCTAAAAAGTCTTGGGAAGATCTAAAAGGACTCTTGACTGAAGTAAAAATATGGATAAGTCCCCCTTTGCCTAACCCAACAAATCCTCAGTCCATGGAAGAAACTATTGCTGCTGCCCTTGAGCTTGCTACTTTGCTTGCCGATCCTCCTGTCGTGGATGATGTCCCAATCGAAGAAACCATGATGACTGAGCCTACAGATTCGTCTAATAACCTTCCTTACGTGGCTGATACCTTAACAGAAGAAACTATTTTGACTGACCCAGACATAGCAGAAAAAATTTTCATGACTGAACCCACTCTTGCTGAAGAAAATGTTGTTGCTGAGGTTGCAGTTGATGAAAGTGTTGCAGTTGTTCAAGATCCCATCACTGATCAACCAGCCGAGCCTGCTTCTAACGAATTCCAATTAGTTAATTATTTAGGAATCTCATCTTGTATTTGTTTCTTTTGTCTTTTAAGAACTTATGGTTGTATGACTGGCCTATGGCCACTATTTTTGACCCACTCCTTCCTAGATGGAAGGTAATATAATTTTAAATATTTTCCGTTAATGCTTCGATTAAATTCCTTTCCATGCTTGCCAACTAATCGATAAGCACCCCCGAGAATGACTTGACTAATAATAAATGGACCCACCCAATTTGGTGACCATATCCCATACTTAGGATCTTTGTTTCCTATTGGTATAATGGTTTTCCAAACTAAATCTCCTTCGACAAAACGGTTATTCTTTACATGTTTATTATAAGCTATAGCAACTTTCTGCTTGTTTAGCCGAATGTTTTGTAATGTCATCAACATATCCTCATCATCTGATTCTAATTCCATCAACATAGCCCGATGATAATCATCTAAGACTAGTTCATGTTGCTTATCCACTCTTAAGGATTTCACATTAATCTCTAAAGGTAGCACAACATCCTGACCAAAAGTCAGTCGATTAGGAGTCAGCCCAGTAGCCATGGACTTTGAGTTCCTATATGCCCGTAAGACTTCAGACAAAGCTTCATGCCATATCTTTGGCTTATCTTCAAGTGTCTTTTATCATGGCAATTAGGATCTTATTAGTAGCCTCGGCCTGCCCATTTGCCTGAGCATAATATGGGAAAGAATGGATCAATTTGATTCCATATTCTTGAGCAAAGGCCACCATTTTCTCACCAATGAACATGGTACCCTGATATGTTGTGATTGACTCAGGGATGCCATATCCATGAATGATGTGTTGCTTGATAAAGTTAATCACATCTTGTTGTGTAACATCGATCATCGGTTGTGCCTTTACCCACTTAATAAAATAGTCAGTGGCTATGATAATAAAGGCACGCCGTTTGGATAATGGGGGTAAATCTTTCCAATTAAGTCCATTGCCCAACCTCTAAAAGGCCATGGCTTGACTATGAAATGTATTTCTTCACCTGACAGTCTTTGAATAGGACCATGTAATTGACACGCTTCACATCCCTTCACATATTTGTAACAATCAACCATAATAATGGGCCAATAATATCCCATTCGATATAATGTTCACTTCATAATTGGTCTTGCTCTATAGGAATCACATATGCCTTCATGAACTTCCCCTATGACTTCCAATGCTTCGTTCTTATTAACACATCTGAAGATTGTTGACCCATGCAACCATAACCTAAGAGGTGGTGAATTGGGTTTATAAAATTTCCTAGATTTATTTAGCGAAAGCGATTTCTCTATTAAAAACTTAATGCCCATAAAATGAAAATAATCGAAGCAATAAATAATAGGATGAACAATAAATCACAATATAAAAGAGATAGGGAAGAAAAGCTTGCACACCAGATTTATCCTGGTTCAGCCACCCATCGTTGGTGACCTACGTCCAGTCCCGAGAATATGTTTCCGGGTTTTATCCACTAATACCAAGCTTCAAAGTGCTTGAATACCTTTACACCACATAGCACTTTAACCACGTCTTATGGGATGTCTCACCCACGTGTAAAAGCCTCAATAACCTATAGCACTCTCCTTCGCACCTCTGGAATGCTCATCGCTTCTGAGCCTAAAGCCGCACACAAAAGTGATGCCCCACCCTTTTACAAAAGAAGGATACCTCACCTTCTAACTATAGGGATACCTCACCCTCAATCTAGAGATACATCACCCTATTTCTGATTTGATACAAAGAGATAGAAGAATAGAAGCACTCTCATAGTGCAAGTATACAACTTGAAGCTTATGGGTATGATGATAATAACACAAGATTTGGCTCAAATAATTTTCATGAATATGAACAATATCTGTGATTGTTATTCTTTTTTTCGTGCACCAAAAATCCATTTTTATAAAGATAGAAAATAGGACCGTTGGGAATTAATTAGGGAAAGATCTGATGATACTGAACTAGCCGTTATAGACAATTTTTCTATTTTCAATTGATTTCTATAAGGTGTCAATCGATTGAATTAATTAAAACCAGTTAGAACATAAAAATATTGCATGTCAATGGATTGAGATATCCAACCAAGTGATTGAAATATTTATAAATCAATTTGAAGCAGCTTTAAATCGATTGATCATGGAAGAAAATGTTAGAAGAAGCTTTGGCAATCGATATTGATAGTACACGGATTAAAACTTCATTAAATGTAAATCTATTTGAAAAATCTTTTTTCAATTGATTGAACCAATTATAAGAAAAAATACATTGATAGAACAAATAGATCAATCGATTGATCGTTAAGTAAAGGCTATACATTGATTTAGGGCCGGTTTGTTACATATTATGAAAAAATGATTTCCATATAAAATAATTTAGAGATTAAGGGGCAGTTTGTTACAGATTATGAAAAAATGATTTCCATATAAAATAATTTAGAGATTAAATAAAAATCATTTTTTCATAATCAGTAACAAACATATTTTCTCTCTCCTCTAGAGAATCAGATTTTAGTGAGAAGCTAAATGGAATAGCTTCTCATTTTAGCCATAAAAATGATTTTTTTAAAAAAATCATTTTCTAAAAAATCTTAAACAAACACAATTAAAACCACTAAAAATGATTTTTAACTTAAAAAAATGATTTTTATGATCAAATAATCTAAAACAAACGCACTCTAAATAAAAATCATTTTTTCATAATCAGTAACAAACATATTTTCTCTCTCCTCTAGAGAATCAGATTTTAGTGAGAAGCTAAATGGAATAGCTTCTCATTTTAGCCATAAAAATGATTTTTTTAAAAAAATCATTTTCTAAAAAATCTTAAACAAACACAATTAAAACCACTAAAAATGATTTTTAACTTAAAAAAATGATTTTTATGATCAAATAATCTAAAACAAACGCACTCTTAAAAGAGCATACGATCAACTGAGTAGATTTAATGGCTAATTGGGCAGCTTTTTAACATAGTACATAAATGGTTAACCTTTTGAACAATTGATTGAAAAAGTTTAAAAACGTTTCTTTCATAAAAAGCAATTTTTAACTGAAAATCAATTTTAAAAACACTTTGCAAATTAAATGTTCCAATTAAGATCTTTTTCCCAATAAGAATAGTGTTTTAGCTTAATTGATTAAATGAGCCAAATTAAGTTTTAGTCATCATACCCTTACAAGACATCTAAGACCTAGTATATTTATCCAATCTTGCTTGAGGTCTTGATGCTAGAAACCTTGGCACTTCTTGCTTATTCATTTCTTGCTTTGCTAATCTGTGAATTCCTGCATGCTTGTAATTTATATTTTCTTTTTGTCTTGCATGCTTATGGCTAATGTTTGTCATTTATCAAAGCATAATCAAATATATCTTCAAACAATATTCTATTTTATAAATATATGTGTATGACATGTTTCTACAATTAATATTTGGCATTTCAACAAACAATATTTGACATCAGCAAAACTTAACATATTGAAACGTATGGGGTTTCATAGTCTCCCCCTTTTTGATGATGACAAATCACTAAGTAAATATATTACTTTAACCATTTGTTAAGATAAGCTACTTGTTCTGCCATATATTTGGTTTCTATGTTTTCTCCCCCTATTTGACATCAACAAAAAATGTTTTTTTAAAAGAAAATAGTATGATAAATTCGAATTTTGTTTCCCTTGTTTTCTCTCCCTTTATGTGAAACTTATGATATCAAGAAGAAGAATATAGTCATTGACATTGTTAAGCAGATTATGCAAAGTTGTAGCGCAATTTAAATACATAATCCTCCCCCTTATAATGTCCATCAAGTAACAAAAGGTTTTCATTTTAAATTCTCTCCCTTAGACATGCACTTCTATACTTTCATACTCCCCCTTTAAGATTCAATTATTTCTCCCCCTTTCAAAAATAATTTTGCAAGTATACACACTTCTTTTTTCAAAAGATTTGAAGAAGGGTAGAAGAAATATAGGACCACTTTCATCATAAAATCCACGATATAAAATACATAGAAAGTTCAGGGATAGAGATACTTATTGATTTTATTGGGAAAAGTGCTCTTGGTTTGTGCTAATTCTTCGAATTTGAGATTTTTATCACTTGAAGAAAGTCTCTTGTTTACCTATTCTTTTGTCGTTATAGGCTTGTATTTCCAGTTTTTGATTGCTATATTTGAAACTTATAAAGCTTCCAAATTCAAGGTTAGCATCAAATAACTTTTAAGCATAACGACCGACAAGACATAGGTTGATATAATATATATAAATCAAGTATCACATGATCAACTATGTGATTTAATAAGGACAAATTATCCACAATTGCACTTGAATTCAAAGTTATAGTTTGAGCATTGTTAAGATAAAAAAATTCTAAGAAATGCATGACCATCATCAAAACTTGTATAAGCACTTTGGGGCAAACAATGATCATGTATGACATATAACTGTAAGTAATGATTTCAAGCACACAAATATGCCAATCAAGAAGTAAATTAACTTCTTATGATTTTCATTTTCAACCTATATATGATTTATTTCAAGATATAGTTCTATATTAAGATGATGACACTTAAAGATACCTTAGAGCACAAGATTTACCATTTTCTTCTTGTTTCAAATATAAATATATTTAATTTCAAGCAAGAAGGTATATATAATTTTAAATCTCCAAGTATGTTAAGACATTATGCATATAGAAGAAGGGAGTGAAATCACTTCACTACCTCAAGATCAAGGCAACAAAGGTTATCATGTCATTTCAAGATTAAAAAACTGTTTTAGCTTAAAAGATATGTTTTTTTAGCTCTTTTACACATGTGGATAATAAGTAAGATTATGAAATAAGATTACTAATCAATTTCGCAAGAGAAATTATGATAGAATTTTGCAAGCAATCATTATTAATAAAGTTGTAAGCATGCTTAATGGAACAGGTTCCAAGCATAGCAAGCGCATATAGATTATTCTTATTTCGCAGTTCACATATTTTACCAATGTGCCATTTGTCATTTATTCAATATGATGTTCAGGTTATTCCTAGGCCCATGTAAATGTCTCATTTTAATAAAGTTCTTAGTAGCATGTTTGAGTTCATATCTCCATTTTGTTGGAAACACATTTGACCATACATGGTGTAACACCCTGTTTTCTTGATTATTGTGTGGGACATTAATTAAGCATGTTTAAGGCTTAATTATGTTCCTTATGTATTGAGAAAGCCATGATCCAAATATGAGACAATTCGGCCTCCGAACGAGCTCAGAAAGTGCAAAAACGGGAAAGAACGGGTTCTGAATGCGATGAAATGCTAACCAAGCGATTAATTAATTAATTAATGGAGGGTTAGCATATTAAAATTTGATGGGGACTTGAGTTTAATAGGCTTTTAGTGTTAGCCTAAAAATATTACAGAAAATATTCCGGCAGTAAGTTATGTGAGGAAAATGCAGAAGAAAACACCCAAGCGTGTTGACGGGGCAACACGCGTCAACACATTTGGGTCACACGTATCACAATTGGACACATGTCACGTAGAGGAGAAGGTGGCAAGGAGGTTGCCACCAAAAAGTGACACGTGGGCTCACTAAAGGACACCTAGCTAGCCTGGGATCATGCCACTTAGCTTAACTAAAGGACACTTAACTAGCCTAGAATCATGCCACCTTGCCTAACTATAGGATAGCTAAATAGCCTAGGATTATGCCACGTAGCCTAAATAAAGGACACCTAACTAAACCTACACATGACACCTCGCACCTAGACTAGGACACCTTATGACTCTAAGTGACACCTAATGCACCTAAACAATGACACCTAAGCTAACTAAAAGCTAATGAAGTAATATATTGGAATGAGACAAAAACAATAGCTTCATCTTCTACACTTTCGTGAGCTAGGAGGAAGAGAAGGCAAGGTCAAAGCAAAAGTGAAAACCATTTTTGGAAGAGCTTTGAAGCTTGGTTAGGGTGTCACCGGAAAATCGTCGTCGGAGAGTCGTCCACCGTTGGATTGTTCTGCAATTTGGTAAGAAGATTCGAGACACTTAAGTCTTTCATTTCACTATTCGGATTGTCGGTTCGAGCTCCTGAATGTGAGATATTCAGATCGCACTATGGGCGTAGACTGGGAGAAACTCATCCCGTATACCACTCACCCTATCACCATATATGAAATTGTTGCCAGAGATTTGTTAACCGTTGGATCAAGCTGAAGCCTGGTCATTGGGTTAAGGACATGTAGTTATTCCGTTTCATGGTTCGGATTAGTGATTCGAGATTTGGAATAGGAGATATGGAGCCCGTACAGTAGCAGTTTGGTACCTTCTTCCTTAGATCCTTAAGCTCAATTTTGAATCTACCTTCGCATAAGTCCAGTAGCTACATTGTGTGAGGAGCCGTGTGGTGTTTTCGTTGAAAAGCGTGCTACAATGTCGGTTGCGGAGCGGTGTTCCGAAGCTTATACGGAAAGGCACGCATGTAGCAGTTTGTAGCAATTTCAGGTGGGGAGAAAGAACTATTATCGTCGGGAAGGCAAGCATAGTGTAGAATGTATGCATGTGTAGGGGAACTTGAAACTCTACTAGAGGTTGAGCCCTGGACAAAGTACCTAGACCCCAGGTGTAGGTATCGTTGGGCTATCACCACTAAGATAATACCTTAGGCTAGACGACGTGATTGTTGAGGTTGATATGTTGAACTGCCTATGTGATTATCTGTTCAGCTGTCAACGTGATGATATCTATATTGGCATACTTATTGCTGTGATATTTTATTCTTGTAATTGGCTATATGATTGTTGATGAGAGCATGGTGAGATTGTGATGTTGTTCAGGTTGATACCATTGTGATTATGACCGTGGAGTTGTGGCTCGTGGGCGCAAGGCGTCGTGTTGATGTTGGTGTTATCAGGGATGCAATGCATCGTGGCTGTGGCCAAGTGCTTAGGCGTGAGGTTCCGGTATCAACCTGTGATGGATGTTTGTTGCATATCATAACATATTTGATCCCAGTGGGGGATGCCCAAATGGGGGCGAAATGTGTACCACCGATCCCGAGGTGGGATGTCCAATTGGTGATGTTATTGATCATTACGGGGATGTCCAATTGGGGAAGTGCGGTATTGATCCCGACGCGGATGTCCAATTGGGGAAGTGCGGTATTGATCCCGACGCGGATGTCCAACTGAAGACGTGATGAAATCGGCCGACACGCATATATGGATTAGTATCCCTCGTAGAGGTTTGATCTGAGTGAATAACTTTTGAGATGGTTGTGTTGTATAACTCGGGAGATGTTTTGTTTTAAGTGTTGATTATTGTATGTGATGCATGCTACATGGTTACATGTTATACTGCCGCCCCTCTCCTATGTTTGATGATATGCATGTTTCTTATTTCCCTGTCTTTTCTTTGTGTGTTTCTTTTATTTTGTGGGAAGATCTTGTGGAGGAACCAGTCGCTAAGGAATTGAAGGGCACCCCTTACGAGCCTGATGCCGATGGACGAGCCACGAACCCTAATCGCGAGAGGTTTGAGTTTCCGTACTAGAGGAAGATGCGAGTTCCTCATTAGAGTATGTGCCATTGTGGGTCTATAGGCGCATTTATGGTAATGGACAGGGTAGTTTAGGACATCGCCGTCATCGGTGATGGAATGCCGCTAGTGTGTCTGCATAGGAGTGTGATGTGAGGACCTTTTGATGTATTTTGAGCGGGGGTGGTGAGCGTTGTTAGCCTGAGAGTTTTCTCTTTGTCTTATGATGTATTTTGCTTGTCGGTAATGATGTACTCTATATGTATATATTACTACTGTAGCCCTACTGATGGGGCAACCGATGCATGTATATATTCTTTATGTGTTAACTGCGTTACTTTGATGTATGCGTGCTTCAGCATAGTCTTGTTTACGTTTTTAATCTTTCCGCTTTGCTTCGTCTTAATAAAGCGCGCTAACGTTTATAATACAGTTTAAGACTTAGTTAATATCTTAGGTTCTTTAATGGGACGGCAGGTCGTCTCACATGGGAGGTAGGAATTCTTGTTACCTTTGTCTTACCCTTCTTTACCCATTTCTGATTTATTTGAGGATTGGACTTTATTTTCTTGTGAGAGTCCTTTAGCAAGAGGCTTTTGCTTCTTTTATCAATGATTGCACCCTTGAGTTTTGGAAATCCCTTACTTGACGGCATCACTTTTCTTTGATCAAATTGTCCATCATCTTGGACCTTGATCTGCACATTAGAAACAATGGGAGGAGTTTTTGGTACGCATGTTAATTTGGGTCCTTAATGGTTAGTGACTACGCATTTAGTGCCTTTAGGCACCCAAACTAATTTATTTCCCATATAATTGTTTTTCCTATAATGGCATAGATGAGAAATATGACCAATTTTTCCACAATAATTACATACTAAGTTCAATTTGTTAGAATTGACAATAAGAGCTTTTGGTTTGTCATGAACATAGTAGTTGTCATTAGCTGCACTTATATTTTCATGATCAAAATCATTGCCATCCCTTTTGTTTTCAAATATGAAATGTGGACATCCAAGATTTTCAATTTGAGCAGTTTTGTAAGATAAGTCCTCTAAAACATGTTCAAGATTAATACAAATCTCATAATCAAGTGAAAATTCATAAATTTTTTCACATTCAGAAAACAATATTCGTCTTTTAAAATCTCAATTTTATTTTCAATAGACGAAATACTTTGCAAGCATTTTAATTTTCGTTTTCTAAACTCATTACCTCATCATACACTTTATTGTATGCATGTAATAATTCATCATTCACATGATTGAGTTTAGTATCATTTACCTCCAAATTTATTTGAGCCATTTGATTAGCTATTTCATCTTGTAGCATATGTGGCTCCTTATTGGATTGATCTTCTTTCTCATTTTTGTCTGCCAATGCTTCAATAATATTTTCTTTTGGGTTTTTCCCCACCTCTTCTTTATGTTGAATATCATAATTGTAACGTCCCGACTTTTCTGTAACTCTAATCGAGTTGGTTAATCTCGGTTAGGGCTTTGGATGCTTGTGTGAATTGTTTTTTGTTAGTTTAAGGCCTAATTGGAAGCTTAGGAATAGGCTTGAACCAGGTTGGAGGTGCCTAAGATGTTAAACAAGAAATTAGGGAAGTCAGAAATTTGGAAGAGTCTTCTTAGCTGCGCCGCACCCTCAAGCGTTGGAAGGGAGCATGCCCTAGTGTGCCAACGCTCAAATGTTGGCATGTTGGACGCTCAAGCGTGCTGAGTGCGTTTGCCATCTAGTGTGCTTTCTGACGCGTGTGCGACACGTGTCAGGCTAAGGTGAAGGCGGAGTGGACGAGGTTCCACGCTCAAGCGTGGAGAAACCCCATGCTCAAGCGTGCAGATTGTCCACGCTAAAGTGTTCTCAGCAGGATGAAGTTAGGAGTTTCCTTTCTCTTCCTCATTTCTTGCACGGAAGTTTGGCTGAGTTCAGAGCGTTCCAGAGCTGTTAGAGAGATAACAGAGGTTCTTGTATGAGAAAGCTTGATTCGGAGGCGATCAAGATACCGGAAAGCGATTCGGACTACACGCTTTCTACAGCTTTGACGGATTCGTTTCTCAATTCGCCTAAGGTAAACTCAAATCTCTAACACGCTTTCTTTGTGTTCTTCGAGTTTCACCTTTTTCCTTTGATCTTTGAGCTTACCCTAGGGTTAACACTATTGTATATGTGTTGTGCTCGTGATTAGGGTAAAGTTCATGCTCGTGATTTTCCTCGGTTTGGAGCTAGAGGCTGCGGCTATTGAGGGAGATTCATGCTTGTTCTTGAGCTTCGTGGCTGCGAGTTTGGCAAGCCGGTGATCGCGTTGATTTTCGTGCCAATCGTTCAGGTGGGGAGGAAAAGTATTGCTGTCGTCAGGAAGGCAATAGTAACGTAGTTATGTTTTCTGCTATGTGTAGGGAAGCCCTAACCTACTAGAGGCTGAGCCCCGATAAAGTACCTAAACCCTAGGCTTAGCATACTTTGGGCTATCACCGCTAAGCTTGAACCCTAGGTTAGATAACTGTTGATCGAGGATGTGTTGCTTCGTATAACTGGTATGATGATTCGATGTGTTATCTGCTATTTGCATACGTGCCTACATGCTACTTGGTATACGATATGCCTGCTATGTTGTTATTATTGTTGTTGTATGTGCATATATACATGTTGTATGTTATGATGTTGTGCGTTGTGGTGGAATGTCGGTTAATGTTAAGTTGGCTGTGTGTCGTGTGTGTTATCGGGTTGATACCGTGGATGGCGCCATTGCCGTTGTGCTGATTCCTTTAGGCTGTGGCCGTGTTGTTTGAGCTGTGGCTCGTGGATGCGTGGCGTCGAGCACGGCTTCGTGTTGTTGTTGATTGAGCGTTAGGTGTGAGATCCGATATCAGGCTCGTTGAGGATGTTTGCTGCATATCATCAGTTGCCAAGTGGCGAGGCCGTATGACAGGTAGAATGGGCTACCAACGTCATACGAGGTTAATTGTACCTGAGTGCGGGTACGGAAGGCAGAAAGGGCGATCAAGTGAGTGACCTTGGGGATGTTGCCGGTCTCGGGTGTAGTTTATAGTGACGGATGAGGTAGCTCCTATCCTATCGTGACGCCTGATCCAGTCCGGTTTGCTTGACTGATCCTTGAGCTTTCGACGTTCCAGGCTAATGTTCCGAGGCGACCAAGACACCCTGGTACTGGTTTGGAAAGGGAATGCACTCTTATTGGTCACGGAGAGCGGTTCGGTTTCTTGGACAAACTAACTCCTGTTCCGGTGTGGAACCAGCTTTGTGAGATTCGGTCGACATGATGCATGGGATTAGTATCCCGGTCTAGAGGATTCATCTGAGGGTGAGACTTACAGAGATTGATGTTTGTGCATGAGTTGTCTCGAGAGACGTGTGGATGTGTGATATATCTGTTATACTGCTGTTCATGTTACTTGCTACCTGCTATATGTTGTTGTTATGTTACTGTTGTTGTTCGGATTTGTTATACACTATATTCTTATCTCCCCACTGTTTTCTTGTCATTTGGTTTTGTTCTTGGTTCGCGTGAAGACGAGGAGCTATCTGCTTTTGACGATGGACCCGAGGGCGTACCCTTTCATCACATCAACACCGAGGATGCCGGTGCTGGGGCTGATTGAGATCATGTACCATGATGATAGAGGGTGGCGTGTGGACCCTTCTACCTTCTTAACGATCTATACGGGACCGGTGAGCATCTTGTTCAGAGGAGGAGCTTCACACAGGGAGGATGTTTTGGGACCCTTTAGAGTGGTCCAGTTTCTACCATTCGCACGAATGTGGCAGTCGCCGAGGCGACCTGTGTCGGACTGCACTTGGCTAAGCCAGCTACATCCCACGTGTCCCGCAGGAGAGGTTTTGTCTACAGAGGCCAGCGACGAAGGACGAAGCTGTATTTGAGGACCTACCGTAGGCGTAGGGTTGTGGTGTCCAGCTCGTCGTCTAAGTATGAGCCTCTGGCGACTTATAGGCGTACTCATGGCGAGGGCCAGGGTAGTTCAGAGCATCCTCACCACTGATGGTGGGAGCCTGCCAGTGCGTTTAGGCTGTGAGCTGAGCGCTTACCATGTATTTTTTAGAGATAGGCGGGTAGTGCTGGCGAGTTGTGAGGGCTCTTCTTTTGTCCTTTTGATGTTTTTGTTCTACCTTCTAGTTTTTATGTACAGAAAATTGTATATATTAGGTACAATGCCCTACTGATGGGACCAATTTTATGCATGGTTTGTGTATAGCTATTATCATGCTTGCGTTGTACTCTGATGATCTATGCTTTTCCGTATGCTTGCATGTTTATCGCGTTTTTTTCCGCAACGTTTCTTGAATACCACGTTATCGATATAATACGGTTAGGCATAGTTAATAATATAAGCTTGGGACTAATGAGATTATCCTTCTAAGGAAAGGAGGGTCGTCTCAATAATTGCCATAGGACGTTGTACTTCCGTCATCACTTTGAATATATTCTTGAGGGCATCTTTCAAGACATGTTCCCCTGAATGTCTTTTTCCCTTCTTGCTTTCTATTTACACTTTTATCCACAAAATCATTGTTAGTAAGATAAATAGAATTAAGAGCATCCCAAATGTCCTTAGCACTAGAGCAATTTTTAATTTTGTCATAAACATCATTTTCCATACAACCTCTTAAAATCTGCATAGCTCTAATGTTTAAGGAAAAATATTTTTTTTTTATCAAATTCATTCCATTGTGATTTGGGTTTTGAAATAAAACCATTTAGCACAATATCCCACAGATAAAAATCAATTGCTTGCATAAAATTTTCTATCCTAGCCTTTCCAATATACAAAAGCCACACCATCAAAAGATGGTGGTTTATCAAAATCGTAACAACTCATTTTTTTTTTTAAAAAAAAAAGCTTTTAAGGTTGCCAGCAAAGATGATCTTTCACTCTAAGATGTTAAGCTTCTAACCAGAGCCGAAGCTCCAATGCCAAGTTTAGGATCAAGCGTTTACCACTAGGCTAAAAGCTATAGCAGTTAATTAGGGCGCAATTTTATTTCCTTAAGCCTAGTAGCAGTCAGCGTCATGATTTGATTTGACTACAGCCTCACCTGGCCTCGCCACACCCGACTGCGGACCCACCTGAGCCTTGCCAAGGCAGGATGCTGGCCCACCACCAACAATCTCCTTCCCAGCACCTGCTGTGCCTTACCGAGAATGGACCTCGATCTGACTCCGATCGCACCTGGGCCTTGCCAAGTAGGGATGGTATTTTCACCCGTATGCGGGGATCCCGCAGGGAATGCCCCATTCTGGGCCCCACGGGTGGGGAATTTTTTCCCGCGTGGACGGGGACGAGGGAGAAAATCCCCCCATAGTCAATTCGGGGAAGGGGACTAGGATCACACCCCTCACCCCGCGGGGCCCCCGCCCCGAAAAAGGTTACATAATTACCCTTAATATATGTATATACTATATTATATCTACATGTCTTTTTCTAATGTCAGTTTTTTTTTTTTTAAAAAAACAAACTAATATACTTAATTATTTTAACTTTTGTTACTGAAAGAAAAAACTCCCCAAACTTTTATCTCATTTTAGTCATTTGCAACCGGGAAGTGGGAAGTGGAACCCTAATCTCTACGCCGCCGTCGCATCTGCTCTACGCCATTGCCGCTTCTACTCGCCTCTGCTCACGCCGTCGGCCACTATACGTCCTCTGTTGTCGGCCGTCGTGTCTGCTCGTCTCTGCTAGCGTTTTCATAGCGCCTGCTCGTGTTTTCGTAATGTCTCTGCTCGCGTTTTCACAGTGTCACGTCTCGGGCGAACGAATCTCGCCTCTCTATACGGTTGGTCTCTATCTTTTATTTTCTGTTTCTGTTAGTGCGAGAGTGGAATAGTTTCTGGGATTTGGGAATGTTTCTGTCTCTATCTTAAAGATGAATCTTTTATGTCTTTTGAATCAAGGTTTCTTCCTTAGCTTTCCTATTTATTTGTGGATCCATGTTTTCTGAGCATTCAAGTTGTTTTGGTGGATAATGGAATCGATTATCGGGGTCCCCGTGGGGATCCGTAGGACGGGGGAGAAAAACTCCCCAAGGCGGGGATCGGGGCGGGGGATAATCTGGGGGCGGGGACGGGAAGCGGGGGCATACTCCCCGCCCTCGCCCCGCCCCGTTGACATCCCTATTACCAAGGCAGGATATTGGCCCACTACCAATAATCCCCCTCCCAGCGCTTGCAGTGCATTACATAGGAAACAAACCCATGACCTGCTCTGATACTAAGTTTAGGATCAAGCGCTTACCACTAGGCTAAAAGCTATAGCTATTAGCCAAGGCACAACTTTATTTCCTTAAACCTAGTAGCAGTCAGAGCCATGATTCGATTTGACTACGGCCCCACCTGGCCTCGCCACACCTGACTGCGGCCCCGCCTAGGCCTTTCCAAGGCAGGATGCTAGCCGACCACCAACAAGGAGGACTCCATCAATTCCCCTTTTATATAGATCACCATCCATTATGGCATATTTCATGCCCTCTGTTTAATTTTAAAGTCAACCTTAGTCGATGGATTTCTTAAACAACTTAACAATTCATTCCTCCAATCATCAATTTCTTGAATATTAGCATTCATGATTTCCTTAAGATGATGATTCATCTTAATATCTTCAATTTTTAATTCGTTATAGCCAGAAGCATGCTGAGCTAAATCATTAGCCTCATCATTTTCTTCCCTAGGGATATGCTTTATTATGACATCAACAAACTTCTTTAGGAGCAAGCTAGACGTTTCACAATATTCCAATAGCTTCGGGCTATTGCATCGGTATTCACCTGTCAATTGTTTAATGACAAGTTGTGAATCTCCCATTATTTGGACATGTTGGACTTTCATGGATGTCAGGATTCTTAATCCCATAATCAGTGCTTCATATTCAGCTTGATTATTAGAACAATTCGACTGTATTTGGCACATAAATTTCCAGTTCTTCCCTGATGGATTAGTGATGGCAATTCCAGCCCTACCCCTTTTTGAGTTTTGGACCCGTCGAACATTAAAGTCCATGGTTTAAGATTAATACAACGATTAACTTCTATAAAAGAGTCCTTCACCTCAATTGAAGGATGCTAAGCCATGAAATCGGCTAGGATTTATCCCTTTATAGCCCTTAATAAGGGAACATATGTAAGTGCAAAAGCACTTAACTTAATGGCCCACTTCATCAATCTGCCTTGCAAGACAGACCTATTAAGAAAATATTTAACTATGTCAATCTTATACAGGGCAAAAACCTCATTTGGCATTAAATAATATTCCAATTTTGTACAAGCATAAAACAAAGATAAACATAGTTTTTCTATAGGAGTATATCTAGACTCAGCATCGTTTAGTAAACGACTGAGGTAATAGATTGCTATTTCTGTTCCATCATCAGTTTTATATGCAAGTAGGCAACCGATTGATTCTTCAGCAGCTGAGATATATAACTTCAGAGGTCTTCCAGATATTGGAGGCACAAAACTGGAGGACTAGTTAGCTAAGGCTTGTTTTATCTGATCGAATGCTTGTTGCTGCTTTGCCCCCATACCAAATCTTCTGCCTCCTTCAATTTGAGGAAGGGAGAGAATACTTTCATTTTCTAGCCGAATGTGCAACGAACCTTCTTAAAAAGTTGATATTTCCTGTCAAGATTTGCAACTATTTCTTGTGCCGTGGGGGCCTTGCTTCTAATACTACCTTGGCTTTGTTTTTATTGACTTCAATACCATGCTGATGTACCCGGATATGTAAGAAGTTACCAGCCAAAACCCCAAAATAACACTTTTCTAGATTCATCTTCAGATTGTGGAACCTCATCCTCTACAAAGATAATTCTAAATCGACTAGGTGTTGGTCAAAATCTCTTGATTTAACCACCACGCCATCAATATAGATTTCCATACTCTTTCCTATTAGCTCATGAAAAATCGCTTTCATGGCCCTCTGATAAATAGCCCCAGCATTCTTCAAGCCATATGGCATTACCACCCATTCGAAGATTAAAATATCCCCAGAACATCTAAATGTTGTTTTGTGGACATCTTCTTCAGCTATATAGATCTGATTATAACCAGAATGCCCATACATCACAGTTAGGATCCCATTGTTAGCCACAACATCGACCTATATGTTGGTTATAGGCATAACATATTCGTCCTTAAGTGTTGCCAAATTCAGGTTTCTATAGTCAGTGCATATTCTCAATTTTCCATTCTTCTTGAAGACCGGGACAAAATTAGATAACCACTCAAAATATCTTATTGTTCAGATGAACCCTGCCTTCAACAACCACTCCATCTCAGCCTTGATTTTCGGTAACAACTCGGGATTGAATCTTCTGGGAGGCTTCTTGTATGGCTTAAACCCTTCCTTTGTTGGCAATTGATGCTCCACTAGTTACCGAGATAGACCTAGCATCTCGTGATAATCCCACTCAAAATAATATTTATACTGCCTTATAAGCTCAACTAGCGTGATCTTATCTTGCTCGGTCCACAAACCACTGACCTTAGTCATCCTGGGTTTATCATCCGAACCAAGATTTACCTCCACCAAAGGGTCTTGAGCTTCAAATGTAGGCATCTTCTTATGAACAAAAATTTGCACATTTTCTTTTTCACGGCCTTGCCTCCTAGTATCATTATTATTATTTGCCCGCACTTCTTGCTTGACTACTCTGCTTCAACAATCTTGTTTTCTGCTGTCAACCATGTCAGCCTCTGAAGTAAATCCTCTATAAATTGGGATTCACTAATCATTAAAAATATCTCCCAAAGGTTGTGGGTCGGCCTGCATATTCACTATGAATCCTTTATAGGTCAAGTCACAAGACTCCCAAGCACCTTCTTCATAGCCCTCGACTATTTGAATGGGCTCCATATGAGAAGAGTAATACATGTCCTCAGCCATACATACGCCAGTCGTGAAAGGATTCTTATCGGCTAAAACGGTTTCCACTTTATCTCCATTCCTCATGATCAACATCTAGTGTAACGTTGAGGGTACACACTTGCTAGAATGTATCCAATCCTAGCCTAAAAGGATTGCATATGAGTCTTTGCATCCACTACAAAGAAAGCATAGGTTGTGGTCTTGGACCCCACTGTCACATCGGCTACCAAAACTCCCAAGACAGTCGTTGCTTCTTCAGTGAAATTTGTCATATAGGTAATTGCATAGCATTAACTGCAGAACTATGGGGAATCTATATAGGGGTTCTTATGGCATGACATTCTGGTTATATGCAACTCACAGTAGAGAGTGATTCTCTTACTGCTATATCTTGCATAAATAAAGGAGACTCTTGCACTAGAAATCTTAGATTAATCACCAAGATTAGAGACTTATATCGGCTTTCTTGGTCTATTCGGCTCATCCATACTATGAGGGAAGGAAACAAATGTGCTGATTGGATTGCTAACTATAGTCTTTCCAAAGATTTTAGGTTTGAAGATTTGGTCATTCCGCCACATGAGTTGTCGCTTCTCATTCTTGGTGATGCATTAAGGTCCTCCTTATCCTGTAAAATTCATGTTTAGGATTTTTGCTCTCTCTATTTGGGCTTAAGCCCCTTCTTGTACCAAAAAAATTAATTATTTGACAAAATATATATCAAAATAATTCTTTATCTATTAATAAAATATATTAACAAAACATTAATAAAATATATATACTAATTGTTGGCCTTTTTAAATGTTTAGATAAAAAAAATTCTTAAAAATACTAATTTATTAGCCAATGATTTTATTAGGTAAAATACTTATATTTTATTATTTGGAAAATAATTAATTTATTATTATTTTTATCATAAATAATTATTTTAATAAAGAGATAAAAAGACAACAAAAGTTATTAAATAAACAATGATATTGATGAATAATAATATAAACTATTTATCAAATGTTTTTATTTTACTAAAAATAAAATTTAAAATGTTCAAAGTATAAAACATTGATTTCATAAATATTAATATTTAAATTAATCGATATTTATTGTTTCTTTGATTGTCTTTGTAATATTTTTAATCTTTATTAAAATCATTATACGATAAATATATATTAAATTAATTCTTTACTTATTAATGTACTTTAGAAAGATATGTATTTTACCAAAAACAATCATTGGCTAAAAACTTATGTATATATAATATGTTGAAATTAGAACTTGATTGTTTTTTCTTGAGTGAAATGAATTTTTTTAATTAAAATTGAAATTAAAATAAAAAAATAAATTTAAATTAAATTAAAATTATATATTGAAAAATAAATAAGACCCAAAAATGAGTGTTCACAACAATGAAGACTTATTAAGGAGTGACTTAAGGAGGCTCATTTCTAAGATAATTAAAATAATAAATATAATAAAAAAAATATATGCACACATAAATACCTTTTATTAGACAAAAAATACCAAATATACCCTCAACTATTATGAAATGATTTCATAAATATATACTCCATCCACTACTTTACTTTTATAAATTAATAATATATCTAATATTTTTTCAACTTATTTTAAATTTTGACTTTAAAATGCTGTTGTACAATATTATATTTTATATATATATATATATATATATATATATATATATATATATATATATATCATTTCATATTTCTTTAAATTTATTAAATATAAATATAAAATTATACGATACCTAAAATGTTTATCGTTTATAATAATTATTTTAATATAGTGTCCTTTTAATATAGTGTCAATGAATCATATAAAAAATTAATGCATGATAAGTATTTTTGAATTAAAAATATAAAATATTTATTAAATAAATATTATGATTTTAATGAAAATAAAGATACTTTGTCTTGTTTCAGCAGCTCAGTGGTAAGGCTGCAGGGATATTTGGTGACTGGTGAGTCGCGGGTTCGATCCCGCAAAGGCTCCAATTTCCCTCATTCTCATATAAGGCCTAAGTCGGCCTCCGAAGGACCAAAAAAAAATAATAAAATAAAGATACTTATTATTTTTTCATTACAATAGACACTAGATATCAAACTTTACTCTTACATCAAATTTTATCCATTGATTTTAATTTTATTTTGTAGCTTAAGCTTATCATTTTTATTGAAAAGAAAGAGTAATTTAAAATAACTTTAATAAGAAGAGAAAATATAAGATTTATTTAATGAAAAGGGATACTAAGTATTTGATTTTTCATTAAATTCATAATATTAATATTTTTTTAATCAAAACATTTTTAATTCTATATTTTAATTTCAATAAAATATAAACATGTGAAAAATATTTTATATATTTAATGTAATGATATTTATTTTTTATTTAATTACTTTTGTAGTTTTTTTAATATATTTATTAAAATAATTATATGAAAAAATACATATTAAATCAATTCTTCATTTATAAATGAAAGATATTAATAAAATATATAATAAATATTGTCCTTTTTAAGCTTTTAGGCAAAAAATTAATTTTCAAAAATACTAAGCCAATGGTTTTTTTTTGGGTACAAATTAGCCAATGGTTTTATTAGGTAAAACACATACCTTTTATTAATTTAAGAAAATTTAATTTATTACATACTTTATTATATAATTATTTTAATTAAGAGAAAAAAAGACTACAAAAGTTAATAAATAAAGTATCAATGAATAAAATATATAAAATATTTATCAAATTTTATATTTTAGTAAAATTAAAAAACATGATAAAAATATAAAAATATTATTTAATAAACATTTTTTATTTTGATATCTATTATTTATTTTAGTTATCATATATTTTTCTATCTCTTTAATAAAATAATTATAAGTTAAAATATATATTAAATTAATTTTTTACCTACTAATGAATGATAGGTATTAAAAAGATATGTATTTTACCAAATAAAAAAATTGCCAAAAAAATAATATTTTTTGGAATTAAATTTTTAGCTAAAAATGTTGTAGGTCTATATTTATTATATATATTTTATTATTATTTATTAAATATAAATATAAAATTATATGATTTCTAAAAATGTTTACGGTACATTGTAATTCTTTATTATATTGCCAATATATCGTATAAAAAGTATCGTATAATAAATATTTTTGATTTAAAATAAAAATATTTATTAAATAAATATTATAATTTAAATAAAATATGTAGATACTTAGTATCTTTTGTTCATTAAATAAATTCTATTTTTTTCTCCTTATTAAAATTTTTTTTAATTATTCTCTCTTAAAAAAAATGATAAGCTCAAGCCATTAGATTAAATTAAAGGCAATGTATAAAATTTGGTGTAAAAGTAAAGTTTAGCATCTGGTCTCAATGAATTCTCTCTCTCTCTCTCTCTCTCTCTCTCTCTCTCTCTCTCTCTCTCTCTCTCTCTCTCTCTCTCTCTCTATATATATATATATATATATATATATATATATATATATATAATCAGTGTAAAAGTTTTTCTATGTTGTCAACCAATCATGTATTGTCACTTTATTAAAAACATTCGACTTTTATAATAACGGCGCTCGAAGTCACTGATATCATAAATTTATGATTTGTTGGTAATATTGACAACATTAAAACTAATAAAATGTTAATATAACCAAGAGCGTTTGAATGAGATGATACGAATTTCTTCCAGCTTAACCAATGGTCTTGAGTTCGAATTTGAGCCCTGAAATGCAACAACATTAAAACTTTTAAGTGGGAACTTTGTGCCATTGTGGTCCTATATGGCTTGAAAGATTAGTCTTGACAGTTGCGCGTGGGATACCTCGAAAACCCAAGAAAAATAAATAATAAAATGTTAAGATACATTTGGATACACACAAAATCGTATAAAATGAATAGGCTGCTTATATATATCTATAAATAGTCAATTCAAGGTACCGGACACTACACACCACACCACACCTCCCTTCCCCTTCTCTATATTCCAATGTAACAGCTCCTCTCTTGATGAACTAGAAGACGCTGAAAAAAACTTGTCTGTATTTAATCGGGTGTTAGGTGTGTGTGCCTTCGAGTCAACAGCAGGCTAGTTTTGATCCTCTGCCACCATTAGTACTCGGGATTTACGCCTAAACAAGCTTTTTTTTTTTTCCGGGGCCTTACTTTGTTTCCTTTTGCTTGCTCTGCTTGTCTAGTAAGTTCTCTTTTTTTGGTGCTGTAATAAGTTCTACAAATCTTCCACTATATCTCTCTTTGTAGATACGGTGCAAAACTGAATTGATAACTTGTTATATTCTGAAATGGTATAGCCGTATAGATACATTTGTTGGTGAGTCATCATAATATATATGCTTATTTAGATTGGTTGTTGTGTATGAAGGTTGGCTAGAATACATAAAATTAAGGCAAACCAAGTCATTAAATTTCCATAATTTCTCATCTTCTTACGCCTCTTGGTCGTTTTCTTCTATCATTTGGATGGTGTGAGAGGATAATTGAAGCCCAGAAACTCCAAAAAAAGGGAAAGTATTGGTGTCGTACATCGATACGCATATGATACTTTTTGATACATATTTAAGAAGTATTTCATATTTTTTCATCTGATACGTTTCAAATATGGCTCAGATGCGACTAGATGTGACTCATACGTTTTTTTCATATTTTTTTAATATGTTTCTCACCCTTATTATAGGAAACTTTTTTTAATGTCGTTTGTTCAAACTTGAGATTTGATCTAACCCCTTTTCTTTCCCAGATCACTCTCCCTTCGTGACATGCTTGTTAAGGAAAGAATATATTATGATATGGACAAAAGTTGTGCTTTTAAGTTATAATCACATCTATCTTTTTTGAAATTGTGATCATCATAATTATATATTAATGAAAAATGATCGATGCATGTCTTTTTACAAATATTTTGTATGTATATAAAATATATTTTCTCTAGAAATTTGTGTTAAATCTAGATGGATCATAACTTGAATTTCAAAAAAGGATTTAATTAGTATGAACTATCGGTGTAAAAAGTTTTTACATTGTCAATCAATCATAAATTTTCACATATGCTAAAAGGTGAATTTTATGGTATCCCAAGGGTAACTTGACCCACTAATATGACTCATATAATTGAGGTGACTCATTCTGATTGGGTAATATAACTTCTATCCCAAATGCTTGTTAAGGAAAGAATATATTATGATATGGACAGAAGTTGTGCTTTTAAGTTATAATCATATGTATCTTTTTTGAAATTGTGATCATCATAATTATATATTAATGAAAAATGATCAATGCATGTCTTTTTACAAATATTTTGTATGTATATAAAATATATTTTCTCTAGAAATTTGTGTTAAATCTAGGTGGATCATAACTTGAATTTCAAAAAAGAATTTAATTATTATGAACAATGGGTGTAAAGATTTTTTTACATTGTCAATCAATCATAAATTTTCACATATGCAAAAAGGTGAATTTTTTGGTGTCCCAAGGGTGACTTTATCCTACTTAGGTGGCCCAATCAAATGACGAGAATCATTTGACTTGACCCACTAATATGACTCATTTAATTAAAGTGACTCATTCTGATTGGGTAATGTAACTTTTATCCCAAAATTATTGAGGGTATTAGAGAATGCACCATGCTAAAATGTTTGACTCTTATCGTAACTACCTTAAAAGTCACTCATACTATGATTTCTGATTATTTGACAATGTAAAAAACTTTATACTAACAGACAAACACCGGATAACAATTAAACTATTTAAAAAAAAAAAAAAAAAACCTGTATCGTATCGTGTCGTGTCTTACCCGTATTTAAGCTTCCTAGCTTCTAACCATATTTATTGAATATTATCTTTCAATTTAGGATGCGTTTGGGTATACAGCTTATTTAAGCGCTTATGCAATAAGCTCTTTTTTAAATAAGCTAAAAACAGCTTATTTTCATAAGCTTCTCTGACAAGCTTATGGAAATAAGCTAAAAACAGCTTATGGAAAGATCATAAACTATTTTCATAAACTATTTGTATAAGTTTAATTCCATAAGCTATTCTCATAAGCTCTCCATAAGCTCTTCCAAACGCACCCTTACTGTCAATTCTAGATCTGGAATTATCTTTGTTGTCCTCAGCACTTGCTCCATGCATATCTCATTCTAGATGTCCCCGTTCTCCTTTTTCTAGACAAACAAAAAGTTGGGAAAGGGATTTGCTGTTGTAAATGCGGAGTAATAAATAATGTGTAAAATGGATTTTGTAAAGATATAATGTGAGCCATTTGATCTTAAATCAAGAGCTGAGATTGTTTAATGCGTATAAATATGTGTTTTTATTAATGCAGGGAATCCGGATCCAAAAAGTTGCCACTGTCATGTGTACAATTTGCCCATGCTTTCAAATTGTAATTGCAGCCACGGATGTGGTTACATTACCTTCATTGCAATTATTATAAAAAAAAAATGTGGTCTATGTAGTTGTGATGCGAATATGAAAATTACCAAAACTACAATATCATGACCGTAATGATTATTAGGAACTGCAATTTAAAAGCATGGATCTGCCATGAAGTAACTAAAAGAGGTGGTGGTTTCAGTGGCCAATACTGAGGTGGTACCAGTTTACTTTAGCAGGAATATTTTCAATCTTTTCCCAGTAATAGAAGGGATGTCCTCTGCCATAGCTATTTGGGTAAAAGGGAATTCTGCTTTCATCATCATTGTTTTTTTCTATAATAAATTAAAACTAATATTTACATCTCTCATAACAGTAAAATAATGGACTTTAATTAAAGACAAGCTAATCTATAAATTTGTAGGAGAAGGTAATGTTGTTAGCAATACAGTGTAGCTGGCATGCAGGATCATGTGGTCCAGAAATGTATCAATATAGAAAAAGCTAATGCTTTAAAAGAACATCTTAGGTCCCCCTTTTTTTCTTTAAGTGAAGTCTTGGATCTTAGTTCTTCATTCTTCTTTTTCTTAATAATGTTCGAAGGTGTTAAATGGCCATTGATTTATTCATGTATATATATATATATATATATGATCATATGTTAAGCTATTGCAATATATAAATTATCTTTATGTCAATAAAATTTGGCAGCTCCATATTAGTGATGGCAATGGGAGACGAGCTAAATGAGAAGCTTTTGAAGAACCAAACTGATTCAGAGGAGAGTTTTGAAGAGGAAGAGTCACTGGGGAAAAGGGTATGGAAAGAAAGCAAGAAGATGTGGCTTGTAGCTGGCTCTGCCATATTCTCAAGGTTTTCAACCTTTGGTATCACTGTAGTTAGTCAAGCCTTCATTGGTCATATTGGCTCTACTGAACTTGCTGCCTATGCAGTTGTCATGACTGTCCTAGTCAGATTTGCACTTGGAGTACTGGTAAGTGTTATTTTTACTTCTAGACCTTACTTTGTTTCACGTAATTGATTTTATTTATCTTGCATATGGAGTCTGCATTATTGTACATAGTTCAAATGGTTGCAAATTGAAAATTGCAGCTTGGTATGGCAAGTGCATTGGAAACTCTCTGTGGGCAAGCATATGGGGCAAAACAGTATGACATGCTTGGAGTGTATCTACAAAGATCATGGATAGTCTTATTCTTGACCACAACCATTCTTCTTCCTATTTTCTTATTTACCACCCCAATTTTGGAGGCTCTAGGACAAGAAGAAAGTATTGCCGAAGTGGCAGGAACCGTTTCTCTTTGGTCAATAGGTGTGGTCTACGCTTTCATTGTGTCATTTACCTGCCAAATGTTCCTACAAGCACAGAGCAAGAACATGATTATTGCTTACCTAGCAGCAGTTTCAGTTTCAATTCACCTTTTTCTGTCATGGCTTTTGACTGTCAAGTACAAGTTTGGGCTTGATGGTGCAATGCTATCAACACTTCTGGCATACTGGATACCCAATTTGGGCCAGCTCTTGTTTATTATGTATAAATGCCCTGATACCTGGAAAGGCTTCTCTTTTTCTGCCTTCAACGATCTCTGGCCTGTTGTCAAGCTTTCCGTGTCGTCTGGAGCTATGTTATGGTAAGAAATTAAGCATTTTTCATCATCAATTTCTAAGATTATGTATAAAGTATAAACTTTAATTGACTAGGACTTATTACTGACTAACTGGTCATCCAACAAGGTGTGGGAGTCCCCCACGTTGAAGGTTCAGTATATGATCGCGGCAGAATGTCACCTCTCCTCATTAAATTAATATAATAGATGAGAATTTCTAATTAATTAGTAATTAAATTTAGAAGTTTCTTAACTTTTTGAAGATCAAGAAAAATCAGTTTTGGCCGGAAATGAATCCTCTCAATTTGAAAAAAATTGACATGATCAATTTACATGATCCCACCATTGATTGTTTTAAATCTCACTTTTAAAATGGAAATGTATTATATAATGAATGGTGAGATTATGCAAATTGACCATTTGTTTTTTCAAATTGAGAGGATCTATTCCCGTTTTGGCCTTTTTAGGTCCTATTTTTAATGTGAAACTTTTGGATTTGGATCCTCTCATGTTGAGATTCAACATGAGGGGGTCATGTGGGGATCTCATCATTAAATCTTATTGGTGAGTCTCACTTAAAAAATATGCAAGTGAGATTTAATGGTAATATTCTCTAACATGACCTCCTCATATTGAATCCCAATATGAAAAGATCCAAATCCGAAACTTTTAGATATGTGACATAGCTTGATGCATTGCTCGTATATATTAATATATAGCCTATGTGAATTGCCTATCTTGTTTGGCCATAAATAGGTTAGACTAGGGATGACAAAATTGCCCATGTCTGTGGATATCTGCGAGTAAAAATCGCTATGGGTACGAAGCGAATAGCATAACGGGTATTCCGGGTAAAATAAACTGGTTTTTCCTCTACCCACTTATTAATGGGACGGGGACGGGTATTAAGGTACCTATACCCGCGGGTATTCGAACCCGATAATGAAATTACTTATATTATGGTACTAAGGTGTTAAACATGCTTTTGAACTGTGTTGAATATTATTTAATTATTTTTATTTAGACTTCTTGGACTAAATGTACTAAAATTAGCTTATGAATTTAAGTATTGTGATTGATGTGTTGATTATATCATTAATTTTCAATTTAGGTGTTTTTGATAATATTCAGGAAGAGAAATGCTTCGAACACTCTCTCCAACACACTTATTGTTATTGGTTGAATTTCATGTAGGACCTACTAAATAGAGTGGGGGCCACATGAAATTCAGGGCCCCACATGAAATTCACCCAATAACCATGAGTGTGTTAGAGGGAATGTTAAAAAGAGAGTGTTGATAGAACTTCTCTATCAATGGATATTCATGGATGTCCATGAATATTCATAAACTTCGTTAAAAATACGACTAATAGATACTCGTTCGGATACAGGGTGGATATCCGACGGATTTTCATCTTGTTAGACGGATAACGCGTGGTAAGAAATTACTATCAGTATTCATCCCGTCTCATTGTCATCCCTAGATTGGATATCATCTTGAAATTTAGATTGCTTAGGACTTAGGAGTAGAGGGGGAGCTACCTTGTATTTATAACTGATGTCAACCCTAGCTTGTCATCCCATCATAGTGTACCAAACAGAGCAAGCAAAGGTGCCATATGTAATAATCAACATATAAAATGAATCATAATATTTGTCGTGCCCAAAAACTATGGTCTCACAAGACAAACAAGTTCAGTAAATAACACTCCCATTAACCAACTACATTGCCACTCCTATATTTTCAACCCATATCCTTTGAAAACTATATGTCTAAATTCCTTTGGTCTACGAATCTACTTGCATCAATTCTATAATCTCATCTTTGACCAATCTCTCAACTATTTCCCTAAAATTGATAGTGAACGCACTGAGTTGAAACCATAAATAAATAGAAGAATCCTTGTGCCTAATAACTTGATTTTGGGCCAGGATAATGTCGACGTGATTGTGATTTTAATTAAGCCTATATAAAAGAATATTCTTACATATAATCCAATCGTGCCTTATACTTTGCTATCATTAGATTTATATTTAAAAAGAAGAGCTAAGATCAAATTGATCCCTCAAAAATTTTATGGATGAAAAAAATAAATTAATTATTTAGTCTCTCAAATTTATAAATACAGGATACATTTGTTTCTAGATTTAGTTCCGATGTTTATTTACTTGCCTACATGTCACATTAATCATCTTATTTGGGCCGTTAGTGGTCCTGTGTGACCTATGATGAATTTTCACCATGAAAAATGAATGAATAGTAAAAAAAGTGCATAATTTTCAGATATTTGGGTTTTAAAATTATACATATTTTTCACATTTTGCTCATTTTTCATGGATTAAATTTTTCATAGGCTATATAGAACCACTAACAAGTCAAGTAGGATGGTTAATGAGACATATAGACAACTAAACGAACGTGAGAACTGAACTTGGAATTAAAATGTCCCGTATTTATAAATTTAAGGGATTAAATAATTAATTTATTTTTTTCGGGACGAAAAGTGGATTTATGAAACTTTTTAGGGATCAATTTGACCATTTGGATCTTCACTCAAAAAAGGAAAAGGACTCAAGAAATTGACTTAACAAAAAAGATCTAGAACTAACATAAAGCTATGGTTCCTTTACAGCCTTGAGATGTGGTACAACACAATCTTGGTTCTTCTAACAGGGAACATGAAGGGAGCGGAGGTTTCCATTGATGCTCTATCCATATGGTAACTTATCTCACTCTTACTTCTACTTTTGCTACCAAATTTCATATTAAGAGACATCAACCTTGCTTCTTTATTTAGAAATTAATATTCTGACTGACTGCATTTCTTTTTTGCAGCCTCAACATCAATGGCTGGGAAATGACCATAGCCCTCGGCTTCTGTGCTGCAGCTAGGTGCTGTATTGTCATTAATTGAAATCTCTTTTCTTTGTGTGCACTTACTCTTTGTTATGTTTAGAAAAGAAAATGAGAGAAAAAAAAATAAAAAAAAGTAAAAAATGGAGTAGGAAAGAAAATGAAAGAAAAATAAAAAAAATATATTTGTTCAATGATATAAATATCTTTAAATAAAAATGAGATGTAATAAAGTCATACATCTTTTCATCATTTTCTCTTCTCTCCCTCTCTTTTCTTTCCAATTTCAAAGGAAAACTTTTTTGATGTGAGATCCATCAAATTTTTTTCTTTCCCCTAATTTTCCTTTGTTAACCAAACAATAAAATATATGTTTTTCTCTTCTTTTCCTTATTCTATTTTTCTTTTCTTCTTTTCTTCCAAAACAAACACAATATTAAAATATTGCTTGACAAACTAAAAAAAGAAAAAAGTTAGAATTATAAAAGTAAAAGAACCCCTAGAAAAGATATGAAAATTTGAAGGAATAAAATACACTGGTTTTGTTTAAAAACAAAGTTCCTAGGTTTTCTCAACAACCCTAGGAATCACTTACTTGATGTGGTATTTTTTTTTTTTTTTTTTTTTGTAACCATGTTAGATAATCATGTTTAATAAAATTGCGGTATTTCATTGCAAAATTATCCTAGCACATATTTTATTAGAAATTTATAATTTATCTTCTTAGTAACTTTTTAACAATATTAGAGCTTACTTAATTTTGTTTTATTTAAAGAAAAAAATATAATATTTGAATATTAATTTGGAATTTTCATCTATCAGAACTTTACCGTCTTTCACAAAGGTAATAGAATGATTAAGTATGTAGTGATTAATTTGCAGTGTTCGGGTATCCAATGAGCTTGGAAGAAGGAGTTCAAGGGCTGCAAAATTCTCCATTGTGATAACAGTTCTCACATCACTTGCCATTGGGATCGTGTTTTTCTTGGTCTTCTTATCACTGAGGGGAAGACTTGCTTACATTTTTACTTCAAACCCTGATGTGGCTGAAGCAGTTGAGGATCTTTCACTTTTGCTTGCGATCTCTTTGCTGTTAAACAGTATCCAACCTGTGCTCTCTGGTAATCACTACTATTTTTTATTTTATAGAAATTTAGGGGCGCTTGGTTTATTTTTTGTTTTCAAGATCTTGTGAAATAATTATGAAAACAAACTTTATTGTTTTATGTAATTTCATCTAAAATGAGAACACACTTCTCAAACAGCAACATAAATTACTTATATATTTTCCCATTGATATATTCATTTTATTCACTTCATCAAAAATTAATTATGCAAAAGCACAATCTCAAAAAAAGAAGAAGCAAAATTACATTAATAGTTTCGTATAAATTCATGTATATTGATCAATAATTTGACATGCTAATTATCTCTTTTTATTTAAAAATAGTTCTTTTATTGACAGAGAATTAATATATGATAATGATTTATTAATAGGCGTTTCTGTTGGAGCCGGGTGGCAAAGCATTGTAGCATATGTAAACATAGGCTGTTATTACATAATTGGTCTTCCAGTTGGAGTGGTGATTGGTATCTTTTTTAATATGCAAGTCAAGGTAATTAATAATATTTTCTTTCCACTCTCTTATCACGTCATGATTAAAACAAGTGATCAATTGTTTGCCTCTTTTGCAGGGTGTTTGGATTGGCATGTTGTTTGGAACATTTGTTCAAACAGTAGTGCTTATTATCATCACTTTTAAAACTGATTGGGACAAACAGGTAATTGACTATTCTATTGTCTTTTTCTGCTGTGTATACTGTTTTACTCCACCAATTTTTTTAAAATTGATTTTACATGTTTAGGTAAAGCATGTTTATAAATTTTAATACTTGTATTTGGATATTACAGGTAGAGATAGCAAAACATCGCGTTAACAAATGGGCTGTGGTGGAGACCAAAGAATCAAACAGCAGCGGAACAAGTATCTAACTCAAGAGTATCTTATCTTTACCTTTTGAAGACCAAAACAAAGGAGTATCTTTAGACTTTGACTATGCACTTCTCCTCCTTGATCATCAAGTTTGATTCTTATATTTAAGAAAACAACTATGATTTTTAATGATCATTTTCCTTTTCGGTGTTAAAATTTCTCCAATTCTAATATAGTTGATGTTATCTATATATTTTTTACATGCACACCTTTTTTTTTTACATTTATCCTTCCATCTTTTCCTTTTTTAAAACATTAACAGTACAGTTATTTTTATTTTTTGTACGACTCAAATTTTTCTTACTTTCGTTCAATTCCTAGCTTTCCTGATATTCTTTTTTTCACAAGTGGATATTCATTGCACCTGCACATCCAGCCCAATTGACGCATAGAATTCAACCCAGAAGTCCGTAATGTAACGATCTAACACTTGTAACTCCTTTTTTTTTTTAATGTTTTTCTTCAAAAGTGGGCTTGAAGCCCAAAAGTTACTACAATATATTTCTGTCAATCTACAGTGGTTCTAAACAATCAAACCAGTGTCAAAACCCTATCCTAACTGATATCTTAAAAAATAACTAAAAGCATACTCTGTAAAGCTTATTTTTATAGAAATAATTGTTTATTTTTCAGAAGTTCTTTCAGAAAACTTTCGATTGTAAGTTGTTGGCCAGTTTTGTGCCCATTAAATGGGCACCACCGATGCTTCCCGAATTTAAGACCCTTGATTATGCATATTTTTCAAATGAATGATGGTGAAAGAATGACTTGGTAATTGTCAAATCTTTGACATTTGAAGTCAAAATGTTTTTACAATTTATGGTACAAGTCATTGTAAAGTGTCTTATTTATATATGGGTCCCTTTTATAAATTATGAAAAGGTTGTCATGAAAGTTCTTATTTTTTTAAAAGTCCTTTATCATTTTAAATTAAAAATTCTTTTTTTTCTAAACCCTTCATCCTTACTTTTCCAATGGTACGTTCCCCCCTTTTCATGAAAATCGAAGAAAAAAAAAATAATCTTTGAATAACCCTTTATCCGGAATCTATCTTTTGAAAACCATTATCCAAAATCTAATTTTCCTTTTTATCAAACATGGGATCTGACTTAATGGATGAAGAATTGGTATGGATGAAGAATTGGTTCACTTCCAAGGGTTTTTCAAGTCAACTTAATTGAATAACCCCAAAAAAGTTGAAAGCACTAATATCCCCTTTTCACCCCAGAGCTTTGTTATGCTCTAATGTAATAACACCAACAAAGGTTTCTCGGAATGACGAGGCGGGGGCTGGAGGACAACGCAACGTCGTGGTTGGGGCCAGAGGACAACAACGGCGACCGGTGGAGGACAAATCGAAATGGCGGTGACGGTAGTCTAGAGCTGGTGTTGAAGGGAAGAGATAAATGGCGGAGGTGGTGGGTAGGAGTAAATGGGATCTGACTTCTGAGTGAGTTTGATGGAGGAATAGATACACATTGTGTGTCTCAAAATAAAATTGTAAAAAAATACTTCTCACTAATTTGCAAAAAAACACATCAACAGGTTATATTTATATTTAACTCCTAAATTGACTTAATAGAACCTATTATAACAGGTGAGATTTGGGCACTATGGCTGCTGCCTAAAATGTTGGGAAGCACCATAAAACTAGCCTAAGTTGTTTTGATAAAATAAGATAATTCTAGCATGCACTATGAAGATGACTTTTTCCAGACGATTATTGCAAAACCAGTTGGTTACATTTATGGGTATTTGTATTTTTTATGGTATATTGTGATTCTAAATGAGTTTCTGGAAGAGATGCACTCCAATAACTGGGCTGGTTGGCCGACTATGTGGCTTTCGAGCCATGTAACACGAATACTTTTTGTTTATAACCATATTATACGTACAGAATATCTACCACTGTTAGCAGTTATTGGATTCTCCCCTCCCAATCAGGTTTTCTTCATACACAAGAGTCAGGATTCGAACTCTTGACCACTTGTTTAATGTACTCGAGTCTCTTACCACTCGGACTAACCACATGTTGGTATAACATGGATACTTTAAAATAATCATTGTACGATATTAGATATGTATCTTATTAGATATTTCGATAATTTTAAATTTTTTTTTTGTCTTTCTATCTTTTATTTATTTTTAAACTTTTTGGTATATCATTATCAATATTGTGTCGTATTTGTACCCTTGTCTACATTTGTGGTTGCTAGGTTTTAAATTCATTTTAATAGAAACAATTAATAACATAAATTTGGTTCATTTATCCATTTGATTCTATTTCAATAATAAATCTCCAAATAGAATATTAAATCCATAAATTTAGCAAATTCATATTTCATATTTACTAAAATATCACTAGTCAAGTCATGCTCAGTTCTCATCAATCCTGAATTCATTATAAAAAGAAAAAAAAAACCTTCAAATTTCTAAATTAAAATAAAGTCAGTGTTGATAATAAAACAAATTGTTTAAAATTGGTTAAACAAGATACCAACTTAAATTCATATTCCATTGTTTAAGAATACATGTTCTAAATAACTAGGCAGGGAGATATTAAACCTCTCATACCAAATGTAAGATATAATAAATAATAAATATCATAAATGGTCAAAGATCGGATCAAATTAGGTGTGTAACTGATTTCTCCTCCAACCAGTGATTCCTCCTCCTAGCCTTTAAATTATTTTAAGTGCTTCAATGACCTAACATATTTTGTAATTTTTAAATTGCAAGATTGGACCTCAAGGAATTCAATATAAGACTCAATAAAAAATAAATTAGACTCACAATAATACACTAAAGAGAGGAGTTGAACAAGGCAGCATGTTCATACGTTGAAGCGCACCGCGCACATCAAGTGAGAAGTTAGCCTTTTATTTATAATTTGTAGGTTTTACATAGATGCAACTCTTTTCCCAATTTTAGAGAGAGAGAGAGGGGGGAGAGACTTTAAATTTAGAAGAGTAATTCCTAGATAGAGAAAACTTAAAAAAGAGGAATTTGAGATCGAATGTTAGGGAGCACATTGGAAGGCGACCTCAATAAGTTCTTCTAAACTTTCTCCTCTTTGTTTCACTTGATTTTCATGAAGGATCTCCATGGGATTATTGTTTTTATTGTTATGGAATTTTAATTCTTTTCTAGGGGATCTTTTGGATCCATCACGTACCTTGACTCTTTTATCCATAGATTCAGTTTGTTTGTTCATGATTTTGCTTAACAATCTAAATTGTTTAGTCAACAATAGTGACATTGTGGGAAAATCCTTTGATTCCTGGAATAGCAAATTGGATTTAGGCCGTGATTGTAAGCAATTTAAGTTCGTTTTACATCCTAAGGGTGGATATTGTCAGAAATCGAGGAGAAATTAAGACTATAAGAAAACTTGATGCAAATCAAATAGATGGTCATGGTTGTGAGAGTGAAGCTAAATTTGCATAAGATTCTTTGTCATTTCCTAGTGGTCCAATTACAAGATTTAAAGCCAAACAAATCAAGGAAGCACTTAATGGACTGATAAAAAAGAATTGGGTTGATTTTGAAAAGGTGAAGACTAAGATGGGTCCAATGATAATCAAGGCTTAGTCTTTGTCATCAAAGCAAATGGAGAGGCTAATTAACTTTTATAATTTGCGGCCATAATGATCAAATCATGAATAGGCATCATGTAATGATCGTGAAAATCCAACGGTGTGGATAGTACAATAAGTGCCTATGGGACTAGTGAGACTTTGTGCATTAAGGCCTTAGAATGCTTAACCAAGCTCTCTAATCTGGTTTAAATGAAATTTGCAGCACTAAAGACCTAATAGTATATCAAATTTGGAAAATAGTGAGAATTATGGACCCATTTTTGTAAAAATGACCCTCCCCACTGGGGGGAAGGCCTTAGGGGCCCAAAAATAATGATGAGGGACTGTTTTACAATTTTTAAAGTACTTAAATAGAGGAGGGTAAGGGAGCATATAGGATTTTGGAATGAAGGAGGAAGAAAAGAAGAGAAAATGAGAGAAATGGGAAGAAGGAGATCTAGGGCAAGCTCTTCACCCTCTCCATCATCTTCACCTCATGAGTAAGCATTCCTACTCCATCATCTCTTTGCCCAAAACCCTTCTCCTTCATCCATTTTCTTGTAAAGTGGGAACTCCATTTTTGGAGCTTCATTTTTGTTGGATTTGAGCTAATAGAGTGGAGAACTCACTCTCTTATGGTTTAGGACTGACAAAGAGACTTAAAAGGATACTAAACAATCTCTTGGAGGCTCCAATTAAGGGGGAAAACATCTTCCCATGCTCCAAAACAGAATTGACTCCATGGTTGGGTAAAATCCCCACAAGTGAGGGATTTTGGTGTTTTCTTGAGTTTGTTTTGGTTTAATTTTGTTCATTTGATGTTTTGTCCATGAAATTGAAAATAATGCCAAGGATATGGTTGATAGGTTAAACCCTAGAAATTGGGGGGGGGGGGGTGTGAAAAACTCCATTGATGGAGAACGAGTTTTCTTGGTTGGGGATTTGAAAAAGATTGAAAATTCTCGTTTCTTTTAGTGACTTAGAGCTGTAATTTGGTTATGGTAAACCCCTTGTTTTGAATGTTAAAATGTGTGATTTTTGGTGGATATGGATGAGTGGTTGTACGTGTTGCCAAATGGGTTTTGAACCTAATACCATTTAAAGGAAAAATCATTGGGTAAAAGTGTCTAAATTTGATACATGCATGTGAAGTATATGAAATTAAGTTTTATCTGAAGAAATATGTTTGGTGATCTTGTTTGAAGATAAATCAAGGTTAGAAACTCGAGTTTAAGTGACCAAGGGCATGTTTGGTTTGTTTCTCGTTTCCTGTTTTCATTTGTTGATTTAAAAAATAATTACAACACAATTAACTACAAAACTGTCATATTGTTTTCATTTTCTTTCTTGTTTCCAAAGGTTTGTATAGGAAATAATGAAAACAAACAAAAAGTTTTTTTCAGTGTTTCATATACAAAATTTTGAAAACAAGAAACAAAATGAAAACAATATGACAGTTTTGTAGTTATTTGTGTTGTAATTATTTTTAAAATCAGGAAATGAAAACAAGAAACTAGAAACAAACCAAAGAGACCCCAAGTGTTTGGGGCAACCCCTAACCCGAGTTCAACATGTTTCTTGAGGAAACTTGTTTTTGTCCCAAAACTTGACCAAACTTTAAATGGAAAACTGTATTGAACCATTCAACGAAAAATTATGAATTTTTTTACATATAAGCTACCGTGACTTAGCTTTCAAATGAACTGGAACCAATTCATTTGGGTCTATACATCGCGAGATATGTACATGTGAAGTCAGATAGTTCAGAATATGTCATAGCAGAAAAATGCTTCTGCATAATGAGCTACTCGAAGCTCTTGTGATGAGCGAAAATTATATTAATTTTAAAACTTAAACTATTATGTCTAAACTTTATTTAGCCTTTGGAACCAGGTCAAAATGACTTTTGTAGCCCAAGTTATGCATTTCGAAATTCAGGCTGTCAGAAGTGAATTCTGCAACATATAAGTCAACTTTGAAATGAAAACTGTATTGATTCTTAAGTCCAAAAATATCTAAAATTTTCGTGGCATATAAATGTCTGTCTTAACTTTCAAACGGAAGAAAAAGCGTATGATTTGGAGGTCAGTGCAAGAAGTTATGAAGTAAATAGTAACAGTTGTCAAAAACTTCTTGTTCTGCAAAATTATGCGTAGCAATGTGTGATTGCAAATAAAATTGGATATTGTCCAGCCACTCATAAATTGTGATATTTTAAATGAGAGTATCTTGATGACTTATCTTTCTAATGGCACAGACATCATGTCAATAGGAACTCTTTATCCCAAGTTATGCATAAGTTGGCGTTAGTTATCCAAGTTGAATAGCATGAATTTATAGTTTAATGTAACCATGAATCTAATGTTTGGTGCTTGTATGGAACAAGTCAATTAGATAAATATATTCATGTGGACGGGAACATACATGTTGTTTTATTAATTGAATTATTTTAGGGTGTTGGATCATGGTTTACCTCTGTTTTAGTAAAGTGCTAAGTTTACCGTTTTGCTAAGTGATTCATGAATTGGAATTTGTTTTTTTTTTTTTTGGGCGAAGACTTGAGTTGATCTCAACTTGGGATAAACATTTGAACTTAGTACAAAGAGGATTCGACAGAAAATTTAAGATATTCGTTATGAATTGACTTAGTACATATACGAACACATATATGCATATATATGAATTGACTTATGTAATTATTGAGATTATTGGTTTATGCTTTAAACATGAATGTGAATGGTTGTAAATTATATTTAACATGAAGAGTGCCCATGGATTATGTGAAATTAGATGATTATTATTTTGGAGACTTGTAAATGTGGTTATTGTTGGTTATGAGGTTACACAGGCACTTGCATATTGAAATAGTTATGGTATGATTTATGTATTGAGTTTGATGCTAAAACCTGTGCTGATGTTAGAATATGATATAATGATCATGAATTTAATTTTTAATCGCCGAGATGGCTATAATGGAATATGTGAAGCTCTTGTTGTGCATGTATTTGTTTATATATGTTACTCATTGGGGTGGTTGCATTGTGAAATGATAGAATTTTTGTGGGATAGATTAAAGGGATAAAGTATTCGCAGAACGTGAAAATAGAATAATGATGGCATGGTGCCATGGTTATGGAAAGGAAAATATTGTAGGCTTTGGTCACATGAGGATAATCGAAATAATTGATCTATGACGGAAAATATTCCAATGATGAACGTTCAGTTAATTGTATAATTTATTGGATCTTAGGAAGTGTTCTTATCTAGTTATTATGTTTATGGATTTTTTTTTAATTGATGTTTTACCTATTGATTATTGATTTCTGTTTTAGAAGGGATATCTCTCACTGAGTTTCATACTCACCCCTTCGTTTTAACTTTTTAGCCACAGGTCTTATATAGAGGAAAGATTTCAAGGATGCCTGACTGGCACTGTAGAGGAAACTGAAGTTGTTGTGTCATAGTAAATCTAGAAAGTTAGAGTTTAAGTTTTTATATGATGTATGAATAATGAAACGTTTATTTTGTTGAATACGAATTTGTTTCACCGTAACTCTGATATGCATAATGGATTTTGCAAACCATTTTGAGAATTTTGTGTAAGTTAGCACTTGATATCATAATGAAATTGTGAAAACATATTCTAAAGTTGAGGTTGATGCTAGGCTTCAGGGCTAGTTAAACGACCTTAGCCCTAACCAATCATGAACTCCAAAAATGGGTCATGACATATGAATTTTTCTATTTTCAAGGATATTGAATAAGGGTGTGACTTTAGACTTCACTAGAATATGACCCGCGCCTTGCGCGATTGCAATTTTTTTAAACTTTATAGTATTAATTAGAAATAAATTGACAATGAATGAGATATTAATAAAAGAAAATATTTGTGTTAAACAATTATAGGTAATAGAAGAGTTGTTCCAAATTACTGTTGATTTAAATGATTTTATTACATATCTGCAAATGTCATTCAATAATGTTTATTGCTCTTTTATGTCATCAATTTTTTTTTTTTTTTTTTTTTTTTTGCATTTTTTTCGTCTCGTTATTGTTGCTTCTTGCTTTTGTTTTATCCTTTTTGCTCCTCCTTAAGCTTTCTATGACTACATTTTCTTTAAAGTAGTTGGTTATCAATTATTGGAGTTTGCTTAATGGACTTTTTTATAATCTATTTATATTGTCACAATTCATTCTTATAGTATTCCGTGTGTCGCACGGTAAGATTGTTCATCTTTGCCATATTTAGACATCTTTTTCATAGGAACTGAATTTCTTACTTATTATTTAGCATATATATATATATAATATAAAATTTGTATAAAACTCTACTTTTTTTTTTTTTTTTTGCATAAATCATTGTGAGATTTTGAATATGAATTGTGGATTCAATAGCACCAGCTAATTCTTTTTTATTTATTTAATAATGTTACTTATTGAAAGATTAAATAACTTGTAATATTTATTTATTTTAATTGATGTAAATTTCTAGTATGGATAAATATATGTATAAATGAAGATAAAAGATTAATATTATGAATGAATAGTTATAATATTTCAATTTTAATTTGAAAATAATAAATTAATTTTATCCATGAAAGTATGATGCTTTAGAAAATTCTTTATTATAGGACATATATTTGTGGTTTGATTTTGTATTATACAATTTATAACATATAAATAAAAATATAAAACTGAAGAAATTATGTGCTATATTCTCTTGGAGTGGATGTTCAATGGCAACAATATCAATTATTTTTATTTTCACAAAAAACGTTTCTTTTGCATAGATTTCAACACACTAATAGAGTAGATACAACTATAGAGAAAAAAACAAATAAAAATTCTTTGCTTAAGTCTATAATTTCCATACTATGAAGATTTTTCCTATCATACCGATTCCTAATTGTTCACTACATAATGACGCCTGTACCTCAAAAACTTGTCAGATATAGAGCTTGGAAGAGGCAGTAAAATCTTAGTTACATAAGCATGAATCCCAAGCTAAAAATAGTGAGCAACTGACACATCAAAACATGACATGTAGACAAACATTAAAAAATAAGTAGGTGGAACTCAGACATGCCGACAGTATCTGTGAAGCCCAACATATGATTTTTATATGGGAAAGTTTAAAAGAATGAGATAACAGGAAAAATTCTTATATGGCTGCAAATTGTTCAATGAGTTGCATTAAAATTAGTTAGAATCACAATAAACTATAGGAGGTAAATTAAACAAAAAATAAAATTGATTCACAACCTCTGTTATATCATCAAGTTCATAAATAGTTTTGAGGGGTGCAACTTCATGAAATCAGACTCCAAAACCACTACAAGGGGCTGCACATCAAGCACCCCATCCTAAATGATAAATAACAAAGAAAGCACGTTAACCAATTAGAAAATACAAAATAAATACATAACATAGTAATAAAATTTCTCAATGAAATAGCCTCTGGAATGTCTTGGTTTAATAACAACCTAGTTGAATAAGGGGATGAAAATGTATACAACCGGTAAGCATTCATATTCAATCATGAAAAGTTCGAAGATTCCACTCCAGTTGAGTAACTTCCACGCCTCCATGTACTAAGCAAAAACGTCACTCCAAGCTGTTGCATCATCAACAAAATCAGTCCCTTATAATTGAGTTGCTGAAATGAAAAGCATAATGTGCAATTCAAGAGTCATGCCAAGCAAAGAACAAACACATTGATAAGCATACAACAATCTTCATAAATGAAAACCAAAATAGAATTGATGTTCAAAGAGTAGTTTTTGAAAATTTCCAAAACATAGAACCTTGGGACTCAACTTACATACCGGAACAATTGGATCAAACAGATTTTGACAAATATGAAAGTAGGACACCACTTGTGAAATACGTGTGCTACTTATTTACAGTGAAGAGATGAAGTCAGGAAATACTTGCATACACCTAGTGATAAAAAGTTAAGCAATGAATTCTCAGAGATGAAATTAGGAAAACAGATTTCTAGTTTACACTCCATAAACCATATGACACTCATATGAATTCTATCTAAAAGAAGATAAGGAAGAACTGAAATAAAAAATTAAAAACTGGCTTAATAATTTGTGGAGCACAAAGGTAGTCTTACTACATTCATACAACCAAACTAATTATGCACAACAAAAAGGTGGATCCTTCAGACTGACAGTTTAATATTTTGAAATCACCAATGTTTGAGGATATTATTCATAGCTCTTTGTCTTCAAGTCATAAACCTGACTCATTTCTATTAGTTTTCCAAGTCAACTGACTTATTAGTTATTACCAAAGTCATGAACCAAAGTTTGGCCTTCAAACAGTTTCTGGGTGGGTGCTCCCAGATATTACCATTGCATTAGTTTTTCAAGTCAACTGACTTATGACACACATGTGTCTTCTTCTTTTAAAATTGCAGATCCATTAATGAATCCGAGAGCCTCTAGTGCAGCAACCCTTGCACTAACATCCATTTCTTTAGTGGATTTCTTCTTCTTTATAGATGCAACTTTCGTAAGACGCTCGTTCACATCAATAGTAGATATGTCTCCTTCACATTTTCAGCGCCTGTGGCATCATCAGTCCTGTTATTATTTTTCTTCTTCTTGTCACTCTTGGACTCTTGCACTGTTATTATCTTTCTTTTCTCCATCTCCATCAGCCTCAACGGCTTTCTTATCTTGAGGTGCACCTACAAATACAATTTCGTAATACTTTGTTTGAAAAAGATTCAACAAAAAATAAGCTACCTCGAATGATTGCATATTGCCATGTGCAGAAATTTTACCTCTCATTGAAATTTGAAAAATAAAAATAAGAAAATGGGGGTAAATCTTCAAGCAAAAGCTCGAATTAGAAAATCAAGAAAATGTAATGAAGAAGAAAGGTATGTCATGGCCAATCAAGAACCTAAACTCCCAAAAAACAGAAAAAACTATAATCATGAAAATAATAAGTGGCATACAGTTCTACTTAGTTGCCTTGTGACCCATCCAAAATCATCTATAAGAGCATCAATCTCTGCAAGTTCCTTCTTCCTTTCTTTTTTGGAGAGCTGCATTCTTCCTCCTTTGGCACCACAGAAACTTCACTGTGCTTCTTAACCTCGGGTTCAGGTTTCAGAGAGCACTCTGGTTCATGACTATGCTCTTCCTCCACATCATCATCCCTTTCATCTAATAAAATATCTTCCTCACTCTCATTATCTTGTAATCAAATATGAATAGCAATACATTTGTATTGCTACATTTAGCTCTTCAAATAAATTGGCTGATCACACTACAAAGATTAGTGTTCTATTATGATTGAAATGATCTCTAATTTTCCAATATAGGAAGCTAGATAGGAAAAGCTAGATAGGCAGCAGATACAAATAATTCCATCCTTTTTTGTGACCAATCAACACTTGCTTCCCACACAACAAAAGCATACTCAGAAATATAGAAATTATTATAAAAATAGGGAAACCACAACCATCTTGGTCAGTACATCCTTTCCATGAGCATAGTAGGCTAGCTCAATTCCGTCTTCCAATACATCTTCATAGACCAACTTATGAAACCGTAGATCCATTTTCAAAATGTTTTAAAAACAAAGGAAAAAATTAAGTTGCAGATAAGACTAAAATTTGATATGTTAATACGTATAGAAAAATAAATTATACTTCAAGTGGCTACTGAAGCATATGTTTTTTTATATGTTCTTTACAAACATACTTACTATCTAGTTAGCCTCCATCCTTCAACGTATCCGGCCATTCACCACCACGGTCTTCAGTCCCCCGTGTCGTTGTTGTTCTGCCCAGGTTCGCCGTTGCGATTGGCCATTCTTCTCAACAGAATCGTCACGGCTCTGTCTCCTTCGTGGCGTACTCATCAAGCCTGTACCAGATCCGCAAGCTGCCACTTCCAAACCAATCTCACTCAGGTGCGACGCTGTTGTGCACCTAGCACTGTTGCCGGCTCCTCCGTCATCGTTTCAGTTGTTCCAGTCACGTACCAAGCTGCGCCACCCGTAAAAGACCCTAATCTCTGGCCACGCTGAGCGGTTCCAATCAAAGAGGGACTGTGGGCATGCAACGGTGTGGCATCGAGGAGGGTGGAGAAGGAGGTTGGGGTTGTTAGGGTTTGTTGATTGTGAAACGATGAGGGTTAAGAGGGAAAGGGGCATCTGGCGGTGATGAGGTGGTTGGGTTTGGAGGAAGAGGTTAAGAGGAAGCAGCAAGAGGCGTCTGCGAGGAAGAGATCGTTTAAGGATGGGAGGTTGAGGAGTGAAAAAAAAATTGCAAGAGTTTTTTTTTTTATAAAGAGCCTAGAGACAACCACATAGGATTAAGTGGTGATGTGAAAAATATTGTAATAGGTGTCAATAATTAGGGTGAGATGTCATTCACAGATTTTGAGGGTGAATTTTAATATATTATAATAGATAATAGATAGATTGATTGGCCATATTTAAGTACATTGAACTTGGTCATTTAGAAGTCAAAGAAGTCCAATTTCGTGCGGATTTGTCTATAATGGAATTTGTGTTGTTTTAAAGCCTTAATTATGACTTTACCTACACTTAGAGGGTTGTTCCAAGTATAAATATAGGGGCAAACGAATTTTGTAATCAGATTTGGAACATTGGTGAAGGAATGAGAGAATTCTTCTTTTTGTTCTCTTGAAGAGCTATGGACTTACCTAGGGTTCATCCCCTAGTGGAGTCTCCCTTAGACTTATCACTCCCCTCCCCTAATTCTGTGAGTGTGACGTCTAATTCACTTCTCCACCGTGATGCTATTGGTGCTCACCTTGTTAGGTGAAGGTTCATAGCCATCTGATTTGGTTTTCCTTGGGCAAAGATTTCAACTTGGGTTGTTGAGTCTCAAGTTGCTACTTAGGGTTCACATTAGATATGTTGAGCAGCCAATATAATAGAAATATACTCATAGGTCTCACATAACCAATAAGACTTGTGCGTAATGAGGGGAACGTGGATCAATCCACCTGGAAACGTAGTTCATTAAATAAGGGAACAATACTTATTTGACCTAAAATAGGATTTTAAATAAATTGGAGTCTTGGTTAACCAATTAAATCATTGATTTAGTTTTAAGGAATTTATTTGGGGTCTTATGAAATGATGGGTGAAGAGGGTCCTCCTAGACTTATCTCTTAATTGGAATTTTGATAAATTTGAAAATTGCATCTTAGTTCTTGTTTGATTTATTTTAATGTTATGCATTATCTCAGATGTTTTCTTACTTGAATAGAAATTTTTATAGTAATTATGTTGGGTTTTCGTGAGACAATCCTCCTTTTGAAATCATGTCTCAAGGCGGAAGAAAACCATACCCTATGGATCACGCATTACAAAAACAAGAATCACATAAGACTATTATGTTTACCTCTTGAAGCGTGCTTTCAAAACAATCCTGATAGCTTGCTCTGAATCACCAGTGCCGCGATAGGAGCAGCACCTCTACTCAGTCCACGCAAGCAAATGTTTGTTGGAGGAATGCGTCTTGTGCTGACTGACGACTACAGGGTTTGGCACGATGTTTGATATGACAATTGTGTCAAGTCTAAGCGGTGAGGAAGGTGCATCATCTATTTAAAGAGTGGTGCTCCCTCACCTTTCATGCCACAACCCTGATGGACTTGTACACTACAGGCTCAAACTGGAATTATGTATTAAATCATACATAATAAACTAATTCCTCTCTAACTATTTGCTCTATGCGTGTGACCTTATAGGTTCCCACTAAATTGACAATATTAGTAAATATTATAATAATATCACATATTAATTATAATTTCAAATATTATAAACAATGAGTGGCATCTAACAAATACATCATTACTACCCAATTTATGATAAAATTGGTCATTCGATTTTAACCTTACTACAACCAATTTATCGTGTAGTAAATGTCCCTTCGTCCATATGTCATAATTGAACACAAGGGATAAACGTGTCATCCTTGTTGTTGGAACCAAAGTGGTATGGTCCATAACTCCTTAAGATTTTGATGTTAAAAAAACACTAAAATTTGGTGAAAAAAGATCTGTTATGGTCTAACGTGTTTATCCTAAGTGTGCAGGTATAAAAAGTCCAAAGACTTATTAGACTTTAAGTCTGATCGCATAGTCCATCGTTTTGCTGTAAACGATAAATGGACGAAGTCCTTCTTCGACTATAACTCTATCAAAAGTATAACTGAGTCCAAAGACTTATCAAAGTAAAGTTTATTTGCTTTTATTTCAAAGTCTAATGTAATAAGTTAGTTGTTATTTACTGGACTATCTTCAAAGTGCGCCAATGTAAAGCATAAATTGTTTCAAATTTATTGTCTATCATGTGAAAGGGTAATATCGCTTAGACAAAAATTCTCTATAACTTAGTACTCTCGAACGCATAAAGTCAGTCTGTTCCCAACACAACGAAGTTGACTATCTCAAAAAGGAAAGACAAAAGGCAACTTTCGAGTACAAGAAAAAGCTATTAGTGCCACTTTCAGCTCTCTCTCTCTCTTATAGTCTACTCTGCTTTTCAGAAGCCCTTCACAAAGCTATCAGACTCAACGAGATTATGCATTTAATGCTCATCAGAACGACTCTCTTGCCAACTATTAAAGAATCAAGTTTGCTCAAGACCTGAAGGCTATAAATACCCTCACTGTTGAAGAAGCAAAGCTAGCAACACGAACACAAACTTAAACTGAAATCACCTAAGCTCACAAGCTATCAAGAATTCAAAAGCATTCAAAATCTCTTCAGTTTTCTCTGAGTTTAAACTTTCATACTAATCTCTACGAAGAGTTGCTTTCAGAGTTCTAAATCTTAAGTTTCATATCCTCACACATAGTGAGTTAGATTTAAACCTAAACTCTTTTCAAACCTTCTCTGTAAAAGAACACTTGTAAGTTGCCTAAAGAGGTGTTTAATACTTGTGTATGAAGTGGTGTAGAATACTTGTAACAAGGTTTTGTTATAGTGGATAAAACTCTCACGTAGAGGGGACTGGATGTAGCTCTTAGGTTAAGAGTGAACTAGGATAATATCCTTGTTTTATCTTCTCTCCTTTTTCTATGCCTTTAGTTTATTTATATCTAACGTTTTGGATTGAATTTGTTTTCTTAACGATTGTCTTTCAAGAAAACATTTTTAGCGTGCGTCCAAAGTTTCTTGTATACGCTTTCAGCGTCCGTTAAGCATCTTTGTGTCCAAACGTTTACGAAAAAGTATCTGATTGCGAAAAAGGTTTTAAACACTTAAGAAACACAATTCAACCCTCATTTTTGTGTTTCCAACAGGTTCCTTCACTTGTTATGTTCAATTATATGTTACTCGATCTCTGAGTAGATGTGTAATCACAAACGGGCCCAATATCTCATATCGGATCATTTCCACGCGGCTACACAAATTTCACATCTCACTCTATCGAGAGCTTTAATTCAAGGTTGTGCTTTGTTCGTTCGTCTGACTCCAACTCCGTTTGTGTTTTTGTGATCAACTCGACTTCTACTACAATTCTACTGGTTTACTTCCGTGATTCGTCGAGGGTAAGTTGAGGTTCTATATCTACCTCCATTGTAGTTATACAATGTTCTTCTATTATTTAAGCTTCTATTCACGGTTTTAGCTTCGTATTAGGGTTAACTCTTTAGTCAGCATGTTGTTTTCGTGATTAGGGCAAGTTTGGAAGTTGCATTTGTGATCCCGTTGGTAAGGGGGGCCACAACTGTGAAAGGCTAGTGGAGAGCTTGTGAATTTCGTGATCGTTTATACATTTGCTATCAGCTGGGAGAAAGAACCACAATATCGTCGGGGAGGCATGAATAAAATAATATATATTGATATGCGTAGGGCTACCTAAACCTGACTAGTGGTCGAGTAACCGACAACACCTAACTCACATTGGCGACTACTAGTTGGTGGTACCAATGTAGTTTGGGCATTGTAGGTTTATCGCTGATAGGATGATTTTATGATATTTCGAGGTTGAATGCTTGTGTGTTGGTATGTTTAACATGATATACGTTGATATGTATATGTGCCTAGTAACATGATTAGGGATACTTGAGTATGTGCTTATGAGTAGATATGATGAACGTGATTATTTAACATGATTATGGTTGCCTATGATATGGTATTTGTGATTACTGTTGTATAAGTAGAGATCGGCAGTAATTCCTCATAAATTGGGAGATGGACATGTGGTGAGGAAGTTAAGGATATATATATATATATATATATATATATATATATATATATATATATATATATATATATATATATATATATATATATTGTAGTGCTCAACCTAGACATCCTATTAATATGACTATATTGAGATGTAAAGTTGATACCCGGTTATGCCGAAGAATGTTGGTCATAGCTATGTACAAGTTGAGGTTGAGACATTAACTTGCTGATCTGAGATGAGTCGGGGAGGTTCATGTTACATCGTTGTTGTTCATCACTATGTTAGCTTACGGGCGATCGATCTTGCCTGCGGGAAAATGATTGTACCCGCAAGTTGAGTTGATAAAGGGCGAATATCCTGACCTGACCTGCGGCTGGGGGGATATGTCGTGAACATAAGTTGAGTTATTGACGGGCAAATATTCTGACCTAACTAGCGAGTGGGGGAATATGTCGTGGCCGTGAGTTGAATTGAGATGAGCCCAGAGGGCTGTTGGCTGAACCCTGCATTACGGGGGGTGGCACAGTGATGGATGGGACATCTTGATTTGTCGGGGATGTCGCGTCGTGATCGCGTCCATATAGTTGTTAGGTGCATGAGTGTGAAGGACTGTAACTAAGAGAATAACTTGGGAGATGATTGCTTAACCCTATGTGTTGTTATGTGTTGCTATCTGTATATCTTATTTTATAGTTGTTTCCTTATTTATGATGTATTGTTGTTTCTTATCTCCCGTATTTCTCTATGTTGTATTTTATCCATTCTCGATCGCATGAGATGATCTTGTCGAGGACTTGCCTGAGGAGATAGATGGCACACCTTCTGAGCCTGATGCTGGCGGGACAGCCCCGGATCCCAGTGTTGGGAGATTTTGAGCTGCTCTACGAGGAGGACGACCGCTTCTGGGAGATTGATTACTCCCGGCGACGAGTGGTGTATACGGACCAGACTACCGTATACTTCAGAGCTTGGGGATCGTCGACGAGCTATCTAGTAGGAGACTTCCGGATAGCATAGAGGCTGCCATTGGAGAGGCTGTGGAATAGGCTATGGGACTACCATCATGACTCGGATGCTGGTTGGACTCACGCCTCTTCTAGGATTGATTTTGTGGCTCGAGGCAGACATCGTCGCGTTGAGAGGAGGATGAGGGAGTATCGTCGTCGCCGGATCGTGATGTTAGAGAGCGAGACCGAATGCGAGGCGCTGCAGACCTACCACCGGACACAGCGAGCTTCAGTTGGGAGTTCTCACTATCCTCGTTAGAGTCATGATTGGGTAGCCTGTTTTAGTTTTGTATGGCCAGTATATGGGTTTGAGCGAAATGTATTTTTGAGGCCAGGAGAGGAAGTCTTATGTATTTTCTTTTGTTATCATGATTCTATTTGTATATGTTGGATCGTCGCATACTCTGATGGTTGGTATCAGTTGTAGGCTCTTCTGAGGGAGCCAGTGCTCTTACTTTTATATGTGTTTATATATATGGTTGTGGTATCAGAATTGCCTAAGTTGTTTTTAATATTTCCATATTTTTATATGATCACGCTTCGCTATAACATTAAGAATATAAGTTCGGGTTACTAAATGGGACCTCCGAGGAGGGGTTGTCTCATTATATGGTATCAGAGCAGTTTGATTCTTAATCAAGGATTGCTTGGGCTAGGATATGATTGCTGGCCATGTCTAGTTGGACCTGCCTTGGGTATTAAGTATGCTTAGAAGTTGGGTAGAGTGTCGGGTACGCGAGTTATCGTAAGAAATAACTGTTTTATGTGTTTGTGAGGCATATAATTCATGTATATGATAATATGGTGTTGTATGTCTTAGAAATATGAGCTAATAATTTCTTCTATAGGAAATTAGATGGCTCATGGAAGAGGTAAAGGAACTCGAGGTGGAGCACGTGGCAGAAGAGCCACAGAGGGTGTAGCTGAACCCATGAATGGTAATGGAGAGAATTCCCATGTTGGTGGTGGAGCAGAGTCCACTGAGACCCTAAGAATAGTTAGGGAGCTAGCTACAACGATGCTGCAGCAGATGCAACAAAACGATCAATTGTTGCAAATGACCATGCAACAACAACCGAGGCAGAACCATAGAGGTGCAGTAGAGACGGAAGATGCTGGACTAAGTACCTTTTTGAAAGAGAAGCCGCCACAATTCAATGGTACTTCAACCCGGAGGGAGCATAACTTTGGATACAGGAACTTGAGAAGATTATTGCGGCAATGCACTGTTGTGAGGATAGGAAGGTGACTCATGCATCCTTCATGCTGATGAGAGGTGCAGAGTTGTGGTAGAAAGGCAAGCAAAGAATGTTAGAAGTAGAAGGTAGAGTTATTAACTGGGAGCTGTTTCGAGAATGCTTTCTGGAGAAGTATTTCGCTAGGTTGATGAGAAAAGAGAAAGAAATAGAATTCATGGGTTTGAACAAGGGAAATATGTCTGTTGGTGAGTATGATGCGAAGTTCGAAGCGCTACTCAAATTTTCTGAGTTTTATCAGAGGTTTCCAGATGAAGAGTGGGTGTGCAGACGTTTCGAAGATGGCCTAAACTATGATCCGCAGAGGGTGATTGCACCGTTGAATATCAACCGATCTGAAATGTTGGAACGATGTTCAGTCATTGAGAACATCGACAAGAAGAGAGAGTTGCAGCAAGTCAGGACCGGAGGACCCACTCGGAGATTTGACCAGAAAGGTAGAGGAGGAAGAGGAAAGTTTCAGGCATGACGAAAGCCTTATGACCGTCTGACAACAAGACCAGCTGAAGGACGACAACAATAATAACAACAACAAAAAAGGATGCTTTAGATGCGGAGGATCACATCTAATTAGAGATTATCCGGTGAGGGAGACTCGCCAATGCTTTCGATGTGTCCAGGTGGGTCACATAGCTCCAGAATGTACGCAAGGATCGAGGTACAACACAAGTGGGCGTGGCCCAATGACCAAAGCGCAAGGAACAGGGCTGCAAGCGGGGAGACCGCAAGCTATGGGAAGGGTGTTTACCATAAGAGGAGTTGAATCCTTTCAATCCTCTGATCTTATACAAGGTATGTTCCTAGTGTCAGGTAAACTTTTATCAGTACTGTTTGACTCTGGAGCTACTCATTCGTTCATATCCCAAGAGTGTGTGGATCATTTGAAACTACCTATTTCTTTACTTCCTCATGATTTGATAGTTTCTACTCCTACCAGTAATTCTTTGATGACCATGACTATTAGTTTGAAGTGTCCTATTATAGTTAAAAATCGAACTTTTCTTGTTGATCTTGTTTGTTTGCCAATGCAACAACTTAATGTGATTTTAGGCATGGATTGACTTTCGACTAACCATGTAGTGTTAGACTTTTCAAAATAGACCTTATTATTTCCTGAGCAATCTAGATTGATGTCTACCAATGATAGAAATCTTGAGATGAGTAGTGAATCTCAGAAACATGTGTTGTTGTTTTCTATGGAAGCTAAGGAATCTCCTAAGTTGGATTCGTTGCCTATAGTGCGAGAGTTTCCGGAAGTTTTCCCTGATGATGTTCCAGGTTTGCCACCGGAGGGAGAAATAGAGTTCGCTATAGATCTTGCACCAGGAACTGGACCGATTTCGATAGCACCTTATCGAATGTCCTCAGCAGAGTTAGCGAAATTGAAGAAGTAGTTGGATGACATATTGGGCAAAGAGTTCAGAAGACCAAGTGCTTCGCCTTGGGGTGCGCCGATGTTGTTCGTCAAGAAAAAGGACAGAAATTTGAGGCTATGTGTGGATTGTCGCCAGTTGAACAAGGTAACGATCAAGAATAAGTATCTGTTACCCAGGATTGACGACTTGATGGAACAGTTGAAAGGAGCGGCAGTGTTTTCAAAGATTGACTTACGATCTAGCTATCATCAGATTCGAGTCAGGAAAGAGGATATACCGAAGACGGCATTTAGAAGTCGGTATGGACACTATGAGTATTTGGTTATGCCCTTTGGTGTGACTCATGCCCGAACAGTTTTTATGGATTACATGAACTGGATTTTGCGACCGTTCTTGGATAAGTTTGTAGTTCTGTTTATCGACGACATTTTTATCTATTCCCTTAATCGGGAAGAACATCAGGAAAATCTTAGGATGGTGCTTCAAGTGTTAAAGAACTGGCAGCTTTATGCGAAGTTGTCCAAGTGTGAGTTTTGGTTAGAAGAAGTGAAATTTTTAGGTCATGTGATTAACCAAGATGGGATAGCGGTAGATCCAATATAGATTGAAGCTATGGTGCAATGGGAGAGTCCCAAGTCGGTGAGTGAAATCCGAAGTTTCCTAAGGTTGGCTAGTTATTGCCGGAGGTTTATTGAAGGATTCTCGAAGCTCGCGTTGCCTATGACGCAGCTAACAAGGAAGGGAACATCTTTCGTATGGACAGATGAGTGTGAGAAAAGTTTCCAAGAGATGAAAAGGAGATTGACTACATCACCAGTACTAACATTACCAGATTCTTTAGGATAGTTTGACGTATACTGTGATGCGTTATACCTAAGTTTGGGCTGTGTCCTAATGCAAGAAGGGATAGTCGTAGCATATGCTTCGTGATAGCTGAGAATTTATGAGTGGAACTATCCAACTCATGACTTGGAGCTAGCAGCTATAGTGTTTGCTTTAAAAATATGGCGACACTAAATCTATGGAGCTAAATTTACAGTGTACAGTGACCATAAGAGTTTGAAGTACCTGTTTGATCAGAAAGAGTTAAACATGAGGCAAAGAAAGTGGATGGAATTCATAAAGGATTATGTATTTGATCTACAGTATCATCCAAGAAAAGCGAATGTAGTAGCAGACGCGTTAAGTAGGAAATCCTTGCACGTATCTGCTATGATGGTGAAAGAGCTAGAATTGATTGAATAGTTTAGAGATTTGGATCTAGGTATAGAATTATCTAGAGATAAGATACACCTAGGGATGGTCACGGTGATAAGCAACTTTTTGTAAACGATCAAGGAGAAACAAGAAGTTGACCCGTATCTTCGGAAGATGAAGGAACAAGTAGTGGAGGGTAGGACTTCTGAGTTCAGAATGGATCAAGATGGAGTCTTGAGATACGGTGATAGGATTTGTGTGCCAATGGACATAGAGCTGTGGAAGATGATCTTAGAAGAAGCACATAAGAGTAGATTGAGTTTTCATCCAGGAACTACCAAGATGTATCAAGATCTGAAAAAGATGTTTTGGTAGCCTGGGATGAAGAAGGAAGTGGTAGAGTATGTGTTGGCTTGCTTGGTTTGTCAAAAAGCAAAGATAAAGCATCAGAAGCTGCAAGATTGTTGCAATCCTTGGATATCCTAGAATGGAAGTGGGACGGTATATCGATGGATTTCGTGGTTGGATTGCCAAGGACTACAAAAAGGCATGATGCAATTTGGGTAATCGTTGATAGGTTGACGAAGTGTGATCACTTCTTACCTATTGGTGAGAGTTACGCGTTGGAAAAATTAACCCAAGTCTACATCAAGGAAGTAGTGGTTGCACGGAGTGCCTTCTATTATTGTTTTCGACAGAGATCCTAGATTTACATCTAGATTCTGGAAGCAGTTACATAAGACTTTGAGAACTAAGTTAAGGTTGAGTTCTGCTTATCATCCTCAGACGGATGGTCAGTCGGAACGAACGATTCAATCATTGGAAGATCTCCTAAGAGCTTAGGTTTTAGAACACATAGGAAGTTAGGGTGAGTTCTTACCGCTGATTGAGTTCACCTATAACAACAGTTTTCACTCAAGTATAGGTATGGCACCTTACGAAGCGTTGTACGGAAGGAAGTACAGAACACCATTATGTTGGTATGAGACGGGAGAAATTCAAGTGCTAGGACTGGAGGTGGTATAGCAGATGACGGAACAGATCAAGAGGATAAGGAAAAAGATGAAAGCTGCACAAGATAGACAAAAGAGTCACAGCGATAAAAGGAGAAGACCTTTAGAATTCCAAGAAAGATACCACGTTTTTCTGAGAGTGACTCCAAGGACTGGAATTGGCAGAGCAATCAAATCTAGAAAGCTTACTCCTAGATTCATTGGACCATTTCAAATTTTTCGTCGAATTGGTCCTGTAGCTTATCATGTTGCTTTACCTCCAAATCTATCAAATCTTCATGACGTCTTTCATGTTTCTCAGTTGAGAAAATATTACCCCGATCCATCACACATCCTAGAGCCAGAGTCAATACAGTTGAGAGAGAACCTTGAGTATGAGACTTTACCTATAAAGATCGCGGATAGAAGGGTTAAGGAACTCTGAGGTAAACACATTCCATTGGTCAAGGTCATATGGGATGAGGTTACAGGAGATGCTACAGGAACGTGAAGAAGATATGCAGCGGCAATATCCATATTTATTTTAGGGTACGTCAAATTTCAATGACGAAATTTATTTTAAGGAGGGTGGGGATGTAACATCCTCATTTTCATCACCTTAATTAATAGATGAATATATGTTTGGTTGACAATATGCTTAGGAAGGATGTTGAGAGTTAGGGTTAAATTGGATGAAAAAAAGGATGAAGAACAAGTGATTTAGCGCAGAACGCTCAAGCGTGGACCAAGAGAACGCTCAAGCGTGCTAACGCTCTAGCGTGGAGAGTTTGGATGCTCAATCGTAGACCTTCTAACCTGTTGACTGGCAGTGATGAGACATAAAGTGACATGCATCAGTTACGTGTCGTAGCTGGCACGTGAGGGGCGGTGTCTTGACAGTGAGGAAATGTCAACGCTCAAGCGTTGAGGAAGCCAACGCTCAAGCATTGGAACGCTAAAGCGTGGAAATCTAGAACGCTAAAGCGTTGTCAGTAGAATTTTACCTCTATAAATAGTTGTCATTTTTACACTTGCACGAATTTTACAAACTTCAAAAACAGAGACTTCGAGACTGAGAGATACAGAGGTGAGGTTGAGAGCTTTGATTCAAGGTTGTGCTTCGTTCGTTCATCCGATTCCAATTGCGTTTGTGTTTGCGTGATCAGCTCGACTTCTACTACAATTCTAGCAGTTTGCTTCCGTGATTCATCGAGGGTAAGCCAAGGTTCCGTATCTACTTACATTATAGTTATACAATGTTCTTCTATTGTTTAAGCTTTTATTCACGGTTTTAGCTTCGTATTAGGGTTAATGCTATAGTCTACATGTTGTTTCCGTGATTAGGGCAAGTTTGGAAGTTGCATTCATGATCCCGTTGGTGAGGGAGGCCACAGCTGTGAAGGGCTAGTGGAGAGCTCGTGAAGTTCGTGAGTTCGTGATCGTTGTATGTTTACTATCAGGTGGGAGAAAGAACCACAATACCGTCGGGGAGACAAGAATAAAATAATATATATTGATATGCGTAGAGCGACCTAAACCCTACTAGTGATCGAGTAATTGACAACACCTAGGTCACACTGGCGACTACTAGTTGGTGGTACCAATGTGGTTTAGGCATTGTAGGTTTATCGTCAATAGGATGATTTTATGATATGGGGAAGTTGTATGCTTGTGTTTTGGTATGTTTAACATGATATACGTTGATATGTATGTGTGCCTAGTAACATTCTTAGGGTTACTTGAGTATGTGCCTATGAGTAGATATGATGAAAGTGATTATTTAACATGATTATGGTTGCCTATGATGTGGTATTTGTGATTACTGTTGTACGAGTAGAGATAGGCAGTAATTCCTGATAAGTTGGGAGATCGACATGTGGTGACGAATTTAAGGATATATATGTTGTAGTGCTCAACCTAGAGATCCTGTTGATATGACTATGTTGAGATGTAAAGTTGATACCCGGTTATGTCGGAGAATGTTGGTCGTAGTTGTGTACAAGTTACGGTTAAGACACTAAGTTGCTAATCTAAGATGAGTCGGTGAGGTTCATGCTACATCGTTGTTGTTCATCTGTGTTGGCGTACGGGCGATCGATCTTGCCTGTGGGGAGATGATCGTACTCACAAGTTGCATTGATAACGGGCGAATATCCTGACCTGAACTGCGGGTGGGGGGATATGTCGTGACCATAAATTTAGTTGTTGACAAGCGAATATTCTGACCTAACTTGTGGGTGGGGGAATAGGTTGTCGCTGTGAGTTGAGTTGAGGTGAGCCCAGAGGGCTGTTGGTCAAACCCTGCATTACAGGGAGTGGCACAGTGATGGATGGGACATCTTGATCTGTCGGGGATGTCGCGTCGTGATCGCGTCCATATAGTTGTTAGGTGCATGAGTGTGTGGGACTGTAGCTAAGAGAATAACTTGGGAGATGATTGCTTGACACTATGTGTTGTTTTGTGTTGCTATATGTATATCTTATTTTATAGATGTTTCCCTATTTATGATGTATTGTTGTTTCTTATCTCCCGTATTTCTCTATGTTGTATTTTATTCATTTTCGATCGCACGAGAAGATCCTGTCGAGGAGTTTCCTGAGGAGATAGATGGCACACCTTCTGAGCCTGATGCTGGCGAAAGAGCCCCGGATCCCAGTCTTGGCAGATTTTGAGCTGCTCTACGAGGAGGATGACCGCTTCTGGGAGATTGATTACTCCCAGCAACGAGTGGTATATACGGGCCCGACTACCGTTGAGACGACCCGCCATCCCATTAAAGAACGTAAGATATTTAACTAAGCCTTAAACCGTATTATAAACGTTAACGCACTTTATTAAGATGAAACGCAGCAGAAAGATTAAAACGTGAAAACGAAATTATATTAAGGCTATGCCAAAGCACGCATATATCAGAGTAACTTAGTTTAAACGTAAAGTATACATACATGAATCGGTTGCCCCGTCAGTAGAGCCACAGTAGTAATGTATACATATAGAGTATGTAACACCCCGATTTTCTTAATCTTTTAATTAATCAGTAATTAATTAATTTTATTTTATTTGAGGGTCTAGAAACTTTAATAAATTATTCCGAGGCCATAGTCACGCTCTACGCTATCGTAGGAAGCTATGGTTAAGTTTTGGGTCGAAAACTCAGACGGAGCCCGGTCTGCGTTTTTCCTTGACAGTAGTGCTTTACTACTATCGAGACCTAATTTGGACCCGCGAACGAGACAGTTAGTCTTAGAATCACATTTCCTACACTTTCGAAAAAGTTCGTCTTGACGTTCGAAAATAAAAATAATATTATTATATTCAGGCCGATAATCGTTCTAGGAGACGATTCGAGTTGTCTTAGGGTTTTTCGAGATTACTTAAGTAGGCTAGGGATATTGGAATTCTACCAACTCTTGGATCAATGACCCTTAAGCATACCTAATGCATAATCAATGATCAATTATCAAAGATTTGAACCAAAACCCCTTAAACCATCAAGTAGGGTTTCGGCCCTCACCATGAAAAATAGGTGAGAGTTTGATTTGGCCTCCTAATCACTTGGATTACATGATTAAGGGATGAACTAAGTGAAATCAAAAACAAAGAACAAAAACCCATTCCCCCCCTAAATCAACCCATTCGGCCCCTTTTAGATAAATAGGCTAGAGATTTTATTTCATTACAAGCTCTTGGATTATGATAGTAGGGGATGATACTAGCTCATAGGAATTGGTTTGGTCTCAAAATGATTTTTCTACAATTTTCTAGAGATTTTTGAAGTTTAGATCTAGAAATTGACATTCATGAAAATAAATGGAGAAAATAAAGATTGAGAGCTCAAGGATGAAATCTATACCTTCTAGGTGATAGAGGAGGATGAGAGGAGCAACTTTGCTTCACAAACTTGGTTGAAAATCCTTGAGGAAGCTTGAGGAAAAAGAGGTTGAAAATGGAGGAAGAAAAGAGAAATGGAGGAAGAAGAAGAAGAAAGAAGGAAGAAGAAGAAGTTGGAGGGGATGAGAGAGAGAGGGAGCTCGAAAATAAGAGAGAGAAAGTGAGGGTGATCATGAAAATTTAGATATTTTCTTAAGCTTTCTTAAGAGTTAAGAAAGGTAAAAGGGTAAAAAGGTAATTTAGTAAAAAGATCAAGGGCAATTTGGTCATTTCGCGTCGCGATAATTTGAAAATCCTCACGACATTTGTAGGAGTCCCCAAATGATTTAACGTAGCCCTGGTATGAAAATCATTGGCTCAAGGTTCTCGAAAAACCCTAAGACAACTCGAATCGTCTCCTAGAACGATTATCGGCCTGAATATAATAATATTATTTTTATTTTCGAACGTCAGGACGAACTTTTTCGAAAGTGTAGGAAATGTGATTCTAAGACTAACTGTCTCGTTTAGATAGATTATGGTTTCCTTATTTTAATTTCTGGTTGTGTTTTGTTGTATAGACTCAGACAGGATTCGAACATCCGACAGCGCACCCGACTGACAGCTGGGGAGTCGTAGCCGGAGCTGCTCGAGGGAATCACTAAGGTGGGGAGAAAGAACTCATATCGTCGGGAAGGCAAGCTAGTATAGAATATATATATATCTGTGTAGGGAAACCCTAAAACCCTACTAGAGGTTGAGCCCTGGAAAAGTGCCTGGACCCTGGGTGTAGGTACTTTTGGGCTATCACCACTAAGTTGATGATATGACTATTGTAGTTTATTGAGGTTGATTGTTGAATTGGTTATTTGATTATTTGTTGGTTTTATTTGTTGAACTGCCTACATGATGAATTATTGTTTGACTTTATGATGATAGCTGTACTGGTAGAATTACTGTTGTGATGATAATGTGATTTGATTGATTGAGTGTTGATGAGAGTATGGTGAGCGTTGATGTTGTTCGGGTTGATATCGTTGTGGTCCCGACCGTGGAGCTGTGGCTCGTAGACGCAAGGCGTTGTGATGCTGATGCTGATGTGATGTTGATGTTGATGTGATGATTGATGTTGACGTTGATGCGATGCGATGTGTCGTGGTCGTGGACGAGTGTTTAGGCGTGAGGTTCCGATATCAACCTGCGATGGATGTTTGTTGCATTTTCATAACATTTTATACCACAGCACTTGGTCCCAAAGGGGGATGTCCAATTGGGGACGTTACGTAAAATCCCGAGGCGGGATGTGATGTGATGTGATGTGATGTGATCCCGACGGGGATGTCCAATTGGGGACGTGATGTATCGGCCGACATGCATATAGGGAAGACAGCATATACATAGGGACTAGTATCCCTCCTATAGGCTTATTCGAGAGAACGATGTTTGAGATGATTGTGATTGGTGACTTAAGAGATGGATGAGGTTGTGCTATATATGTTATCTGTGTTGTGTGATGTATATATATATGCTGTACTGATGCCCCTCTCCCATATTGATGATATATGTTTCTTATCTCCCGCTATTTTTCTGTATGTGTTGCTCTTATTTTATGGGAAGACCCCGAGGAGGAACCAGTTGCTGTAGAGCTGGACGGCATTCCTTACTAGCCTGACGCTGGAGGACGTGCTGCGGACCCTAGCCTCGAGAGGTTGGGCAATGATCGTGATTAGTCGGAGAGCTATCTCTCGGCCTACCTTTCATACTTTTATTTTGGTTTGTAAGAGTATACTCGTATGTATTACTGTATTACTGTAGCCCTACTGATGGGGCAATACTGTATGTGATATATTTCTTTACATTTTAAGCTGTGTACTCTGAAGCGTTGCGTGCCGTGTATTTGTCTGCTTCCGCGCTAAATTTTCCGCTTCGCTTCGTTTTAATAAGGCGCGCTAACGTTTATTATGCGATTAAGATTAGTTAATATATTAGGTTCTACCGATGGGACGTCGGGTCGTCTCAGAGTACATCCGTACAGACTATAAGTAAAATACATCAAAAGACAGAGAGAAGACTCTCAGGTTAACAGCGATCGCCACCCAACCTCTAGAAGCTGGGGTCCGTGGCTCATCCACCAGCATCAAGCTTGTAAAGAGTGCCATCCAACTCCTCAGCAACTGGTTCCTCCACAAGGTCTTCCCATAAAATAAAATAAATACATAGGGAAAATACATGGAGATAAGAAATATGCATCATCAAATATGGGAGAGGGGCAATAGTACAACATATAGACATGTAGCACACAACACATAGAAAATATATAACATGCCAACAACCATCTCTTAGGTCACACAACACAACTATCTCAAAAGTCACTCTCTCAGATCAAACCTCTATGAAGGATACTAATCCTCATATGCATGTCATCATTCCTATATGCATGTCGGTCAATATCATCACGTCCCCAGTTGCACATCCCCGTCGGGATTAATAGCATCACGTCCCCAATTGGACATCATCGTAAGGATAAAAACACCACGTCCCCAATTAGACATCCCGCCTCGGGATTAAAAACATCACGTCCCCAATTGGACATCCCCCTTTGAGGCCAAATATGTTATGGTATGAAATGCTATGATATGCAACAAACATCCATCACAGATTGATACCGAAACCTCACACCTAAGCACTCGACCCAAAATTTAACCGTACCTCTCTACGATGATGTAGAGTATGAATGTGGTTTTAGTTTATTTAAATCCACTTTCTAAACCTCAGATAAAAATATAAACTCAATTATATAATTTACCGATATTAGAAAGCATGAAAATCGGGGTGTTACAACTGTATACTTCAGAGCTTAGGGATCGTCGAGGAGCTATCTAGTTGGAGACTTCCGGATTGCACAGAGGCTGTGGAACAGGCCGTGGGACTACCATCACGACTCGGATGCTGGTTGGATATCTCACGCCTCTTCTAGGACTGGTTTTGTGGCTAGAGGCTGACATCGTCGCGCTGAGAGGAGGATGAGGGAGTACCGTTGTCGCCGAATCGTGATGTTAGAGAGCGAGACGGAGTGTGAGGCGCTTCAAACCTACCGCCGGAGGCAGTGAGCTTCAGTTGGGAGTTCTCGCTATCCTCGTTAGATTCATGATTGGGTAGCCTATTTTAGTTTTGTATGGCCAATATATGGGTTTGAGCGAAATGTATTTTTGGGGTCAGGAGAGGAAGTCTTATGTATTTTCTTTTGTTATCATGCATCTGTTTGTATATGTTGGATCGTCGCATACTCTGATGGTTGGTATCAGTTGTAGGCTCTACTGAGGGAGCCAATGCTCTTACTTTTATATGTGTTTATATATATGGTTGTGGTATCAGTATTGCCTAAGTTGTTTTTAATATTTCCGCATTTTTATATGATCATGCTTCGCTATAACGTTAAGAATATAAGTTCGGGTTATTGAATGGGATCTCCGAGGAGGGGTTGTCTCAAGTCATACTTGATGTTTCATTAAACGGAGTGCCTATTCTAAGGACTTTATTATGCACGAAAGGATGACATAATAAACTGAATTCCTTATTCATATATCAAATATATGATCAAAGTCATCATGCAAATGATTATCTATTCAAAATTGATTGGTCACTATTGCTTACACCGACAAATTGATTGGTAGCTAATGTTGGTCGATACTCAAGCCCTTTGGAAATGATACTCTACTCTCTCACTTTATTACTTGTATGACCCATGCATTTGTACCAACAAGAGCCATCATATCATGGGCCATGATTTGGGTTGGCTCACATTGGTCCACTCATCTTAGGTCTGGACCTAGGTTACCAGTCTAGAACAATTGCCTGCAACTCTCTGCTCTAATGTCGAGATACTCCTATAATAGGCCAACAAGAGCAGTTGATGCCCTCAGGCGAAATAATCCATTTTGGGGATTTATTGTGAATATATGCCTTGACAAGAATATTTGAATTTTGATGAATGACAAAAGGAAAACTCCAGAAGGATTAGACTGCAAAAAGCGAAAAAGAATCTCATGAAGATCAAGTCCTTCAAGAAGGGGTTAAGGGAAATTTTATTATTTGTATTGTGTGTTTTAGATTATATTGTAAATGGTGAATAAGGCTCTCAATCTAAAATCAATCACACACACATGAAATGAGTTTCTAAAATAAACTTAATAGACCTTAAGCTTTTTAAATTGGAAAAATCAATTAATAGTTGTTAAGTTTAAAATCAATTGATTTTCAATGAGAATAATCGATTAGAGGTTTTCTAAAAATCGATTATTGATCTAAAAAACTGGTTTCCCAAACAGAGGAGCAATAATCGATTAACATAATCGATTATGTAGCTATGCGTGTGAATGTGCTACCTACAGAGAATCCATAATTAATTAGTGTCAGCGATTATGTTGCGACTGCATATCCCAATGTGTTTTTAAAGATCATATAATTGATTAGCATAATCGATTATGACGCGAAAAAATTTGTTTTCTTAATTAGGCTTAACCTAAATTCCAATGGGCTTGATTCTTTTTCTATAAATAGGAAGCTTTGAATGGTGTTACAAAAACACTTCTCCAATCCTAATTGTGCTAAAACTCTGCTGAATTTCTTACTTATCACTCTCATTGTTTTACGCTTTGATAATTTTATTTTGAGAGCTTTATACTCCCTATAAGAGAGATTGTACTGTGCTTCAATTTGTATTTTCATTTGCACTACTTAAGTCCTACATCTCTTCTAAAATTTGCTATTATTTTTATTGAGTGTGAATCCCATAGTATTGAAAGAGAAGGTTATCTCTTAAATTTGTTGATCTTGCATAAAGGGGTAGATATCCCATTATTTGTGTGGAGGGTGCGCTTGGTTGCAAAGGTTTCTAGCTGAACCTGATTTAAAAGCTAGTTATTGAGTGAAAACCTTGGTGGTTAACCTTGGGGATTGAACGTAGGCTACTGGGGTATTTGATAGCCGAACCAGGATAAAATTGTGTGTCTTATCTTTCCCTATCTTTTATTATCACAGTTTACTTTACGTCTTTTACTTTCAGCAATTTATTTTATTGCAATTTATTTACTTTCAAGGGCTTTATTGTTAAAATGTTTTTCAAAAACTCACATTACACACAATTCACGCCCCTCTTGTGTTTTGAGTCCCTTATCAACAAGTGGCATCAGATCTTAACTCTTGCTTATAGGCTTAATCGCCTCAAGAGGTAACATGACTTCAAATGATTTTAATCATGAGGGACACTCCATCAAACCCCCATCTTTCAACGGTGAAGGGTATGGTTATTGAAAAGAAAGAACGCAAATCTATCTTGAGGCTATAGACCTCAAAGTTTGGGACGCTATGGAAAACAATCCATTTGTCCCCACCCATTCTGTCAATAATGCAGTGGTGGACAAATCAAGAAATCTTTGGACCGACGAAGATAGGAAAAAGGTCCAATACAATTTGAGAGCAAGGAACATCATCACTTCAGCTTTAAGCTGCGATGAGTTCTATAGGATCTCTAGTTGCAAGACCGTTAATGAAATGTGAGACACCCTTCAACTGACCCATGACGGTACTATCGAGGTCAAAAGGGCTCGAATGAACACATTAACCCATGAATACGAGATATTTAGGATGAATCAGGGTGAAAGCATACAAGATATGGAAAAACGTTTTACCCACATTATTAATCATCTTAGGGCTCTTAGGAAATCTTTTAGCAATGAAGACTTAATTAATAAAGTGCTTAGATGTTTAAGTAGATGTTGGCAACCCAAAGTTACTGCTATAGCTGAATCTAGAGATTTATCCTCTATGACTTTGGCAACTCTATTTGGCAAATTACATAAACACGAGCTCGAATTAAATCGACTTATCGAAAGTGAAGAAAGTGGCAGGAAAAAGAAAGGACTTGCACTTAAGGCAAGTTTTATTGAAAGAAAAGAAGAAAGCGACTTTGACGATTGTGAAAGCCTCAATGAAAATGAGGAAAATATGAGCTTGACGGTACACAAGTTCAAAAAGTTCCTAAGGTTCAAAGGCAAAGCACAATAATCCTCTACTCCTCAAAGGAAGAATGAGGGAGAAGGAGTTTCATACAATCCAACGTGTTTCAATTGTGACAAAAAGGGTCACACAAGATCCGATCGTTCTCAAGGACGAAAGAAATATGAGAAGGAAGAAAAGAGGCCACAAAAGGATAGAAAAGGAAGAAGAGCCTACATTGCATGGGAAGACAATGACATGAACTCATCAGACGAATCGGATAATGAGGAGGCAAATCTATGCCTCATGGCCAATCATGAGGGAGATGAGGTAAATGATCTTGAACTTGAAACTGGATTGTCATATGATGATTTGCTTATTACATGTGAAGAATTAAATAATGAAACTATTCGTCTTCAGAAAATAATCTCTTTATCAAAGAAATCTATTTCTCTTCTTGAATCTAAAGTCAATATTTTGAACAAAGAGATGGATATTTTAAGTAAAAGCAAGATTTTTAAATGAAACTTCTACTTGTATCTCTTGTAAAAATAAGAAAAATAATGTTTTCAAATGTGATGAATGCAACATTTTGAAAAATAAAATTAAGGATCTACAAAATACGCTTGCACAACTCACTATGGGAAGAGACAGCCTAAATGTCCTATTGGGAAATCAAAAGGGCACATATGACAAAGCTGGTTTGGGTTATCACCCAAAAATTCATGAAAAACCCTTTAAAAATTTTTTTAGTCCCAACAATATGTCTAGCAATCCTTTTGTAAAATGTTTTCATTGTAATAGAAAAGGTCACACTACTTCAATTTGCAATGTCAGGAAAAACAAAAACATGAATGCTAAAAAGGCATGAGTTCCAAAGGGCACTTTGCCCAAAGCTAACTCTCAAGGACCCAGGATGGTTTGGGTACCAAAGGTTAAATCCTAATTCTGTGTTGTAAGTGTGCTTGAAGGCCAAGAACTTCAATTGGTATCTTGATAGTGGTTGTTCAAAGCACATGACAGGGGATAAACATAAGTTCTCCTCTCTCACACCCAAAAAGGGTGGATATGTTTTCTATGGTGATAACAATAACGGTAGAATTCTTGGGATGGGTTGTCTTGGTAAGAGTCCCAATCCTATCATAGAAAATGTTTTATATGTTAAGGTCTTGAAACATAATCTGCTCAGTATAAGCCAACTATATGATAAAGGTTTTGAAGTTGCTTTTGATTCATCTAAATGCATGGTCATGGACTCTAAAAATAAACAAACTAAGTTAATTGGACAAAGAATTGGAAATATTTATATGACTAACTTGGATGAACTATCTTCAAATGATGCATGTTGTTTTATTAGTAAAAAGGATGAAACTTAGTTACGGCATAAAAGAATGGCGCATATTCACATGAATCATCTACATAAGTTGGTTCGCAAGGACCTAGTAATTGGTCTACCAAAGATTCGCTTTGAAAATGGCAAGTTATTTTATGCTTTTCAAAAAGGAAAACAAGTAAAGGCCTCTTTTAAACCTAAAAACGTTTCTACAAATCGGCCTTTATAGCTTTTACATATGGACTTATTTAGTCCATCTAGAACTATGAGCTTTGGTGGCAATTACTATGCGCCTGTTATTGTGGATGATTATTCTTGCTTTACATGGACCTTGTTTTTTCCTCATAAAAATGATGCTTTTGTTGCCTTTCGAAAACTTGCTAAGGTTATTCAAAATGAGAAGGGTTTAAACATTGTATCGATCCGAAGTGATCATGGCGGTGTGTTCCAAAATGAGGCATTTGAGGCCTTTTGTACTGAAAATGGAATTGAGCACAATTTTTCCTCACCAAGGACTCCCCAACAAAATGGGGTGGTGGAAAGGGAAAATTGGTCTCTTGAAGAGCTAGCGAGGACGATGCTAAATTAGACCAACCTTCCTAAGTATTTCTTGGAAGACGTGGTAAACACCACATGCTATGTAATGAATTAGGTCCTCATAAGATCTATTCTAAAACAAACGCCCTATGAAATTTACAAGGGAAGGAAGCCCAACATCTCCCACTTTTACGTATTCAGATGTAAGTGTTTTCTTTTGAATATTGGTAAAGATAACCTTGGTAAATTCGATGCTAATGCTGATGAAGGTATATTTCTTTGATATTCCTCTTCTAGTAAATCCTTTAGAATTTATAATAAAGGAACTATGACTATTGAAGAATATGTATATGTTTCCTTTGATGAATCTAACCCCAAATCTGTGGTAGAGGAAAGTGTTGACGTTCTTGCAGAAATTTTGGGCAATAGTCACCTTGGAGAATCACAAGGTCAAGAGAATAACAACAATGAAGATCAACCACCTCAACAAACAGCAATAACATCTCGTTCAGATCTTCCAAAAGAATGGAGAACATCAAGAGATAATCCTCTCGATAACATTATAGCTGATATTGAAAAAGGGGAAACAACTCGAAACTCTCACAAATATGTTTGTCACTGTATGGCTTTTGTGTCTCAAATTGAACCTAAAAATGTTGATGAAGCTATAGCTGATGAGCATTGGACTCTTTCCATGCAAGAGGAGTTAAACCAATTTGAAAGGAATAATGTATGGGAACTTGTCCCTAAACCTAAGGACCATTTAGTCATTGGAACTAAATGGGTTTTTCTTAACAAGCTTGATGAAAATGGAATAATTATAAGAAATAAAACTAGACTTGTTGCTAAAGGTTATAATCAACAAGAGGGCATAGACTTTGATGAGACCGATGCTCCCATAGCTAGGTTAGAAGCCATTCACATGCTTCTTGCATTAGCTTGCATCATGGATTTCAAACTTTTTTCAAATGGATGTAAAAAGTGCGATCTTAAATGGTTATATTCAAGAAGTTTATGTGGATCAACCTCCCGGTTTTTCAAACTTTGAATTTCCAAATCATGTTTTTAAATTGAAAAAGGCATTGTATGGTTTGAAGCAGGTATGATCGCCTATGTAAGTTTTTGCTTGAAAATGGCTTTGAAAGAGGAAAAGTAGATACCACTCTTCAAGGAGCCTCTTAGAAACACAAGAACGGGAGTTGAATTGTGTTTCTTAAGTTTATGAAAACTTTTCGCAAGCAATTATCTTTTCACAAAGGATTGGATGCAAAAAGGATAGATAGAAACAGAGAACGTGAGACCCCATTGCTTGGACGCATGCTAAAACGTTTATTTAGAAAAGACGTTAAGAAACACTTTCAGTTCCGAACGTTAGTTATAAATAAATTAAAAACAAGAGTAAGGGAAATAAGATAACACAAGATATTTATCCTGATTTACTCTTAACCCAGGAGCTACGTCCAGTCCCCTCTACGTGAGAGTTTTATCCACTATAACAAACCTTTGTTACAACAAGTATTATATAGCTCTTCAGGCACAAGTATTCAACATCTCTTCAGGCAAAAAACCAAGTATTCTTTTACAGACAAGCCTCTTCAGGCTCAAGGAGATTGTTTTGAAAAGATTCTTAGTCTAAGACTAACTCACTATGTGTGAAAGTATTTAAGATCTTAGAACTCTGAATATAAAAACTCTTGGCAGAGAGTGAATATGAAAGAATTAAAACTCAGATCAAGCTTGAGAGCTTTTGTATACTTGTTTTCTTGAGTGCTTGTAAGCTTGTATGTGTTCAAGTTAGGTAACTTGCTTCTTCAAAGTTGAGGGTTTATAGAGCCTTCAAGTCTTGATCACTCTTTGATCTCTTCAACGGTAAGCAAGAGACTCGTTCTGAAAAAGCATTAAATACAAAATCACGTTGAGTCTGATAGCTTGTAGAGAGCTTCTGAAAAGCAGAGTTGGCTATCAGGTAGATAGTTGAAAGTGGAACTGACAGCTTTTCCTTGTACCCGAGAGTTGCCTTTAGTCTTTCCTTGTTTGAGATAGTCAGCTTCAACTTTTTACAGGGACAGACTAGTTTCAGCGTTCGTGGGTACTAAGAAACAAAGATCTTTTAACTAAAGGATATTCCCTTTTTGCATGATGAATAATAATTCAAACTTTTATTATTCTTTTACATTTTTGCGCTAAGAACATAACTTTTCAGAGAGTGTGCTTTACTTTTGAAGGGTATTTGGACTCAGATAAAATCCTTAGTCCAAGATTGTCTACATCCATTTGTCGTCTATAACAAAACGATTGGACTATGTGATGCAGCTGATAGTCTGATAAGACTTTGGACTATTAATACCCGCACACTTAAGGTAAATTCATTAGACCATTACAGATCTTTGTTAACCTAATTTAGTCTTTTGTTATCATCAAAATTTTAAGGAGTTATGGACCATAACCACTTTGGTTCCAATAAACTCCCCCTTTTTGATGATGACAAAAATATACTAAATTTCATTGAAGAAAGTTTTTTCTAGAGAGCCAAAGGGCTCACCCCTAGAAAAAGCTTCTATCATTTCTAGCATATATCAACATATAAGGTATCAGAGCATATTAACATGTATAAAACCATGCATCAGGTAAGAATAGATAAAACTAGATAGATGTAAATAGTATATAATAAATGAAGTAAGGTGCAAAGCCAATCAAAATCCACAATAAAATTCCCTTTTCTTTCTCCCCCTTTTTGTCATTAGACAAAAGGTGAAGGAAGAACATCATTCTCTTAAAACAAAAGAAAAAAAAATCAAAACTGAAAATAGTTTTAAGAATAGGGAGGAGGTGGAGATGGATCAGAAGGTTTGTTGAAGAAATTAGGCATCATAGCGGCCATTTGAGCCAGCAGAACATCATTGTTGGCGTGGATAGACTTCTGAACAAACTCTTGTACTTCTGGAGGGATGGTTGAGATTGCACTTTCAGCAATGGCTCGTGTTGCTTCAACATTTACATTTCCCGGAACAACACTCAGTGCCATGGACGGAGCAGGATCAACCGGATGGACTATCGAGATAGGTTGAGTCTGAGAGCTCTGACGATCAGAGACATGATGCTCAGACTCTCCTATTTATTCTTGAATAGCCTCAAGTTCAATCCTTTCATCTTCTTGAACAGGTTCTTGAGTGTTTTCTTGATCTACTTCTTGAATGGGCTCTTGCACAACTTCTTGAACTGGAGGTTCAATTCATGGAATGTCTTCAACTTCTTCAACATCCTTAGGGTATAGAGGAATTCCAAAGATGTCATCCAAAATCATGAAGGTGACATCAGTGACTCTGTACGTAAGTTCCATGGACGGAGGGAATCTTGGACTTATCTTCTTTAGATTGTCCGGACGAAGAAGCTTCAGCAGCACACTTCTAGATGTGCGTTTCCCAGAAGCACCTTGCATCATTGGCTCCACACTCCCAGATTTGCTTTGTCATAAGTGATGCATATACAGTAGAGTCCCTTCGACGCCTTTGCCAAAACAAGGGATCAAAAGAGATGGCAAGGGGCATTGCATCTTTGTTCGGTCTTTTTCGTTCATCCTTGACTTTGTTCATATCCAACATCGGGATACGAGGGCAAACACGTGGAGGAACAACACCCAATCTAGTAGCAGCAGATATCTTCCAGAAGCTCTTTGTAAGGTTGTGAGCAATCTTCTCTGCTTTAAACATCTCATGCTCTCTCTTGCAGGCAAGGTATGGCAAAAAATACCTGATGTCAAAGTATTCCGTCCAGGCTGAAGGATAACTGGGGATGAACTTGATATCTCTGTCCAGAATGAACTTAGGTATTCCAATGGTTATTGATCTTTTCTCTTCAATTTTCTTCCAACATCTCTTTTGTTCATGAGGTGGAATGACATGACGACCCATATTGTAGTGGCACCATTGGAAGGCTTTATCCATAATCAGATTTGGATAAATTTTCTTTGGTGGAAATCTCTTTTGTTCCAAATGGACTAGTAAAGGTCTATTGGAAATGAATCGTTCACTGGCAAGAGCTTCTCCGAACGGTTGGTAAGGTTGGGGTGTGTACTAGTTAGTAGGGGTAGGGAGTGTTTGAGGTTCATACTCATATTCTGGGAAGGGGTAGTGGGGTCATGGTCTTGGAGGTAGGGTAGGATGTCTTATGAATTTGACTTGCCATGCCTCTATGATATCAGTAAGAGATTCTTCTTTGTTTTCTATAAAAGGGGTTGTATAAATATAGGGGAAGGTTTGCCTGGGATATCTAGGTGAAGGATAGACTGAACCATAAGGTTTGAAAGGCTTGTCACCCCAAGGTGTGAACCATATTGTTGTGAGGTTAAGTAAAGGTATTGTTCGGGTGAGAAATTGGTGAAGGTGAGTTTTGTGGTGAGGGTTGAGGTGTGTTTTCAGGTGATTTGGGAGGTGAAGTTTGTGGTAAGGTTTGAGTTTGGAGAATGGGTGAAGATTCTAGAGATTCATTAACAGTTTCAACCACAGCGGGTTGATCAGCAATAATAACTGAACCAGAAGTAGTTAAAGGTTCAGTATTACCTTTGGACGTGGGAGCAGAGCCCTTTGATCTTGTGGAACTAGGCCTCTTCAAAGGTAACTTTGGCCTTGGACCATCAGTAGAAGCTTGTTGCTTCTGTCCCTTGATCACCTTAGCTATAGGTAGATCGTCATCGTCCTCCTCTTCTTAGACGGTCTGTAGGACCAACTTCCTTTTTCTTATTGGTTGGATGGTGGGAGCAAAAGGTTGATCAACAGATGAGGCTTCAGTAGAAAGACGAACTTGCTTAGCCTTGCTTCCAGTGAGCAATGGACGGTCATCTGATTGTTCTTCAGAATCATTCTCTTTCGACTTTAGAAAATCTGACACGGTATCTAGCTTCATCTTCATCAAACTTAACTTTCCAAACAGAGGTTGAACCAGATGTTCAATCCCATGAACCCCGAAGTACTTCAACTTCCTTTCTGATGAGAGGGTTGTTAAATCATTATACACCAGGTGCTTCTCGAAGATCTTGGAAAGAAGCACAGCGTAGGGAATGGCTATGTTTTTGCCAGACCCTTGAATATTGGCCTTGAAGCACCCAAACAAAAGGTGAGGAAGATTAACTTGCCTACCCAGCAGCAAGTGCACAAGGCAAAACTGATGAGCCTTCGAGACGGAGTCCTTCGAACCAGCCTTATGAATGATAGACTTGTTGACGATTTATGAAGAACCCTGGCTTTACAAGTCATCTTCGAACTAATAAGTTTGTCAGTGATCTTCTTCAGCCAACACCCCTTTATGGCTTCCATTCCTCCAAAACCTTTCTCCCATTCATCTTCATAAGTGATACCAGACTGAGCGCAACCAATGGCATTGGAGATGGTTGCCTCTGACACAATCACTTTAGTGTCCAGAACCATGTTTCTGACTTCCTTCCCGGTGATTGTAGGGTTTATCCAAAACTCCTTTATCAGTGCTGGGTAGATCACCAGAGTTCCTTCGAAGAAACTCATCCATCTAGCAGCTTGAAAGTGGGAAGAAACATTTATCCCTTAATCAACAAATAACTTCAGGTCAAACTTGTACTCAACCAGTATCTTAGCATTCTCAGCGACCAAGGTCTTTCCTTTACCTTTTGCTTGAATAGAAGCAGCCATTGATACAAAAAGTAATAGAGATGAAGGTTTTCGGAAAGAGTTTTTGAGAAAGAGATAGAGTTTCAGAGAGTAAGTTTTCAAGAAGAGAAAACTTTAGTAAAGGTTCAAACTTTAAAGATTCAATCTTTAAACGCTTCGCATTTTCTTTAAAGAAAATAAAAGAAAAGGAAAAGAAATGAGAGTTGAGGCGACGTGCGCATTAAATGACTGACACACATTCCGTTCTTGAGAACCTTAAAATAGCGGTTGTAATAATGAAAAACGAAACTGACTCAGTTAAGGGAATGTGAAATAAATTTGCCTTCAATAAAGATTTAGTTCATTTAATGTCATGGACTATTAAGCATAAACACAAATAGCACAAATATTGGACTCACAATATGCATTGGACGCAAGCATTGGACTCATGATCAGTCTATAAAATGCATGTTCAAATGCTTTCTTATAAAAATATAATCTATCTTCACTGAAAGATTTTGTGAAGATATCGGCCCATCAGTGGTCAGTATTAACAAATTGAATATCAATTACAGCTTTTTGAGCGTAGTCTCTGATGAAGTGATGTTTGATTTCTATATGCTTAGCTCTAGAATGCAGTATGGGATTCTTAGAGAGATTTATGGCAGCAGTATTATCACACATAATAGGAATGTTGCTTACAAACACGTTGTCTTCCAACTTATGTTTGATCCAAAGAAGTTGAGAGCAACAACTTGCAACAGCAATGTACTCAACTTCAGCAGTTGATAAGGCAATTGTGCTTTGCCTTTTACTTGACCAAGAGACCAAGTTTGCTCCAATGAAGTGACAGCCTCCACTAGTGCTTTGGCGTTCTATACGGTCTCCAGCATAGTCAGCATCACAGAATTCAACTAATCTGTACTCATCATATTTCTTATATAGCAAACCCAGATTGGTAGAACCTTTAAGGTATCTAAAGATTCGTTTAACTGCTGAGAGATGAGACTCTCTTGGATCACATTGAAAGCGAGCACATAGACAAACACTAAACATGATATCAAGTCTGGACGCAGTTAGATATAAGAGGGATCCAATCATACCTCTGTATACCCTTTGGTCTACCTTTTTATCTTTATCAGCTTTGTTCAGTATGGACGTTGGATGCATAGGAGTGTTCATTGGTTTGCAGTCATCCATTTTGAAGCATTTTAGAAGCTCGTTTGTATACTTCGTCTGATGAATGTACACAGCATCCACAGTTTGTTTTACTTGTAATCCAAGGAAGAATTTGAGTTCTTCCATCATACTCATTTCAAATTCTCTCTGCATAAGCTTAGAAAATTCTTGACACGTAGATTCATTAGTTGCACCAAATATAATATCATCAACGTAAATTTAAGCAACAATAAAGTTCTTTTCTGAAAAGGGATTTATCAACTTTTCCTCTGAAGAAACCATTCTTCATTAAGAAAGTACTAAGCCTCTCATACCAAGCTCTAAGAGCTTGTTTGAGTCCATATATATAGAGCTTTCTTAAGCTTGTACACGTGCTCGGGATGGGTTTGATCTTCAAAACTCGGTGGTTGCATAACTTAAACTTCTCCATTTATAAAACCATTTACAAAAACACTTTTTACCTCCATTTGATAAAGCATGATGTTGTGATGAGCAGCATATGATAACAAAATGCATATAGCTTCTAATATAGCACCAAGAGCAAAAGTTTCAGTATAATCAATACCTTCCTCTTGAGAGTAGCCTTGAGCAACTAACCTTGTTGCGTTGTTGATATCTTTGCCATCTTCGTCCAGCTTGTTTCTATATACCCATTTTGTTCCAATGACTGATTTGTCATTTGGCAGTGACACCAGCGTCCAAACGTCACTACGTTGGAACTGTTTTAGCTCTTCTTGCATGGCAAGGATCCATCCTTCGTCCATCAAGGCTTTGTCCACTGACTTTGGTTCCAACTCAGAGATAAAGGCTAAAACAGCTTGTTCTCTGAAGGTTGACCATGTCCGGACTCTATCACTAGGATTTCTAATGATTTGCTCCTCAGGGTGATAAGTCCTGAACTGCGAGGCACATTGGGTATTGTCCACTTGCTAAGACGTTGATGCGTCTGAGGCATTTTACTTTGCGTTTGATGAAGTGTCTTCTTTGATCGTTGGACGATCACTCACATCTTTCAGAGTCATATCTGCAAAAGATTCATCTAGCTCTGATAGATTATTATCAGGCTTCTTGTCATCAAACTTTACAAGAATGGATTCTTTCACGTCTAAAGTTCTAGAGTGCATATAAAAGCTTTTTAAGTTTCACTGTATCCTAACAATATTCCATTGCCTACCTTAGCATCAAACTTACCAAGTTGATCTTTGGTATTTAGTTTGAAACATTGACATCCAAAAGGGTGAAAATAAGATATGTTGGGTTTGCGCCCTTTCCATAATTCGTAACGAGTCTTATTCAAAATTGGTCTTATGTATATTCTATTTTGAATGTAGCAGGCAATGTAGCAGGCAATGTTTGGATACAGAATTATCATTGAGCATTGCCCTAACCATCTCTTGAAGAGATCGTTTCTTTATCTCAACAACACTTTTTTTTTTAGGTGTTCAAGGGGCGGAGAAATTGTGATGAATATCATTTTCATCACAGAACATTTGGAATAGCTCATTTACAAATTCTCCTCCATGATCACTTCGGATTGAGCTAATATATATACTTTTTTCATTCTGTATACGTTTGCAGAATATAGCAAAGATTTTGAATGACTCATCCTTGTTATCAAGGAACATAACCCATGTCCATCTAGTATAGTCATCTACTATGACAAGTCCATATTTCTTACCACTGACAGAAGCAGTTCTTGTTGGACCGAACAAATCAAGATGTAGTAATTCTAGTGGCCTTGAGGTACTAACAATGTTCTTGGACTTAAAAGAGTTCTTGACTTGTTTTTCCTTTTGACATGCGTCACAGAGAGCGTCCGATCTATACACAATATTTGGTAATCCTCTTACGAGTCTATGCTTATTTAGTCTTGAGATTAATCTCAAACTTGCATGACCAAGTCGTTTGTGACAAATCCATCGCTCATCCTCAACGGACACTAAGCATGATACACTTTGATTTGAGAGTTCCCCCAAGTTAATCTTGTAAAGATTGTTTTGCCTTTTGGCATTAAATAGGATGGAACCGTCAGGATTCTTGACCATACACTCACCTTTATTGAAGGAAACATCAGACTCACAATCACATAATTGACTTATGCTAAGTAAGTTGTGTTTTAGTCCTTTAACCAACAGAACATTATCATTAGACGAAAAATGATGCTTACCAATCTTACCTATTCCGACTATCTTCCCTTTTTTATTACCTCCAAAGGTAACCCATCCACTAGACTTACTGCGGAGGTCTTGGAACATAGACTTTTCTCCCGTCATGTGATGTTAGCATCCACTGTCCAAGTACCAAGATTGGGGTTTCCTTTGTGTTTCTAAGTAAATCTGCAATAGGTATTATCATATTCTTAGGTACCCAGATAGACGTGGGACCTTTCTTGTTACTCTGAGGTTTTCATCCATGCACAACATTTTTCTTTCTATGTATGCATTTAGATGTAATATGACTAGTTTTACCACAGATATTACAATATATATTGGATGCATGTGGTTTAGTCTCTTTTGGACGTTGATATCGCATAAAAACTTGGTGAGTTGGTTTTGGCCTTGATACCTTGTGAGGAACTTCTTGTTTCTCTTTGTCACAGCCTAAGCCAGACTTATCATAAGGTGATCTTGTATACCTCGGTATCAGACTAAGCTATTCTGATCCTCCTACTAACTTAGAAATATTCTTCGTTAGATCAGATACTTCCTGCTTTAGTCTTGCGACTTCAGAAGGAGCATTGGACTCAGACTTGAGTTTATCAGTTAGACTGACATTATCAGCTCTTAGCTTATTATTTTCTTCAATAATATTTTGATTTTCTTTGATTATTTGAGAAAATCTTTTCTAAGTTGTTTGTACTCATTATGTAAAACAGAAGAATTACTTAGTAATTCATCAAATGCATCTTGTAAAGAGTTAGAGTTTGATACCTCATCTTCGTCTGACTCATCGTCCGAAGTATCGTTGGTCATCAGGAAGAGATTGGACGCTAAAGGGGTCTTTGGTCTAAAGAGGACATCTAGGTTGCCCAACTTCTCCTTTACAGTCTGAAACTGCAGCACCATCTCCCATCTCGGTCTATCCAGAACCCTCATGAGACACCAAATGGCACGAGCATTTAAGGAATACCTTCTGAACTCAGCGTCTGTCCAGTCATCTTTAGGCTTGGACTTTGTTGATCCGTCCTCAAGGACTATAGTTGGATGATAGTCACCATCAACGAACACATCCCAGAGATCAAGACCTTCTTGAGCTATGAGACATATGTCTCCAATGAGGATAGTCTATTCCATCGAAGATAGGTGGAGTGTTTAGAGACGGTCCACGAGCATTCTTTCTTTCAGGAGCAGCTTCCTAAGGTCTTTCTCCAGGAACAACAATTTGTTCATCATCTGAAGAGTCTTCTCCTTGTTCAGTTGACCAAAAACAAAGATTTGCTTCCTCCTTGGCTTCTTCTTCCTCAGAAGATTCGAGATCTTCCCAAGTTGCCATGAAATTTTTATTTTTCTTGAAGAACTTTTTCTTGTCCTTTAGCAAAGGACATTCAACTTTGAATGACCAGGCTTTTTACATTCGAAACAGACCATTGGATTTTTATCCTTGGACTCACCATAATCTTTAATTTTTTTTTTAAATGTCTTTCTTTCCATTCCATTCTTCTTTCTCCACGTGTTTTGTATCTTTCTAGAGATGACAGACAACTCATCTTCGTCTGATGATTCATTTTCAGTTTGATCAACATCATCACTTGCCTCATCAGCCTTTAAGGCCTTTGAACTACTTGCCTTTTGAGCTTTCAAGGCAATAGATTTGCTTTTCTTTGCAGAGTTGTCAAGATTTAGCTCTTGTTCGTGCACCTATAAGGTACCCACCAAATCGTCCAGGGTCAAAGTTGAGAGGTCTTTGGCCTGGGTGATTACAGTAACAAGTGGCCTCCATTCTTTAGGAAGACTCCTAAGAATTTTAGTCTCATTCTCCTTGGTGGTGTAAACTTTCCCAAGGGATTTCAGATTATTTATGATGGTCTGAAAACAACCCCTCACGTCCAAAATGGATTCTCCCTCAATCACAGTAAATAATTCATATTGGCCTACCAACATGATTATTTTAGAATCTTTGACTTTAGTATCCCTGCATGAAGGTTGGACAGAGTGTCCCAGATTTGTTTGGCTGATTCACATGCATGAATCTTTTGAAACTCATCGGGACTTAGTGCACATCAAAGAAAGAAAACCGCAACAAAATGATGTTGTTGAGAGAAAGAACCGATTTCTTCAAAAGATGGCAAGGGCTATGCTCGGTGATAATTTTATTTCCAAACACTTCTGGGCTGAAGCTGTAAATATTGCCTGCTACATTCAGAACAGAATATACATAAGACCTATTTTGAATAAGACTCCTTATGAATTGTGGAAAGGACGCAAACCCAACATTTCTTATTTCCACCCTTTTGGATGTCAATGTTTTATTTTAAATACTAAAGATCAACTTGGAAAGTTTGATGCCAAAGTAGATAAAGGAATACTGTTAGGATACTCAGAAACTTCCAAAGCTTTTAGAGTATAGAACTCTCGGACCTTAGTTGTTGAAGAGTCCATTCATGTTAAGTTGGATGACAAACATCATGATAGGAGATTATCAGAGCTAGATGAATCTTTTGCAGATATGAATCTGAACGATGTGGAAGAATGTGCAACAATTAAAGAGGATGGTGCATCAAACGCAACTCAAAACTCATCGGACGCATCAACGAGGATGAAATCATTGGTAAACCATATGATAGAGTCCGGACAAGGTCAACCTTCAGAGAACAAGCTGATTCAGCCTTTATCTCTGAATTGGAACCAAAGACAGTGGACGAAGCCTTAATGGACGAAAGTTGGATCCTTGCTATGCAAGAGGAGCTTAACCAGTTTCAACGAAGTGACGTTTGGACGCTGGTTCCTCTGCCAAAAGATAAGTCTGTCATTGGAAACAAGTGAGTTTAACGAAAGAAACTGGACGAAGATGGCAAAGTCAAAAGAAATAAAGCAAGGTTAGTTGCTCAAGGCTACTCACAAGAGGAAGGTATTTACTATACTGAAACCTTTGCTTCTGTAGCTAGATTAGAAGCCATACGCATTTTAATTTCATATGTTGCACATCATAACATCATGCTTTATCAAATGGAGGTAAAAAGTGCCTTTCTAAATGGTTTCATTAATGAAGAAGTCTATGCTGTACAACCACCAGGTTTTAAAGACCAAAACCATCCTGAGCATGTATACAAGCTTAAGAAAGCTTTACATGGACTCAAACAAGCTCCTAGAGCTTGGTATAAGAGACTCAGTACTTTCCTAATGGAGAAAGGTTTCTTAAGAGGAAAAGTGGATACAACTCTTTACAGAAAAACTAATAAAAAGGATTTTATTGTTGCTCAGATCTATGTTGATGATATAATATTTGGTGCAACTGATGAATCTCTTTGCCAAGAGTTTTCTAAGCTTATGCAGAGAGAATTTGAGATGAGCATGATGGGAGAACATAAATTCTTCCTCGGACTGCAAGTCAAACAAACATTGAACGGAGTGTACATTCATCAGACAAAGTACACAAAGGAGCTTCTGAAACGCTTCAAAAAGGATGATTGCAAACCAATGAACCAACGCACCCAACGTCCATACTAAACAAAGATGATAAAGATAAAAAAGGTAGACCAAAAGGTATACAGAGGTATGATTGGATCCCTCTTATATCTAACTGCATCCAAACCTGATATCATGTTTAGTGTTTGTCTATGTGCTCGCTTTCAATGTGATCTAAGAGAGTCTCATCTCTCAGCAGTTAAACGAATCTTTAGATACCTTAAAGGTTCTACCAATCTGGGTTTGCTATATAAGAAATATGATGAGTACAAGTTAGTTGGATTCTGTGATGCTGATTATGATGGAGACAGAATAGAAATAAAAAGCACCAGTGGAGGTTGCCACTTCATTGGAGCTAACTTAGTCTCATGATCAAGCAAAAGGCAACGTACTATTGCCTTATCAACTGCTGAAGCTAAGTACATTTCTGCTGCAAGCTGCTGCTCACAACTTCTATGGATCAAGCATCAGTTGGAAGACTACAATATATTTGTGAGTAACATTCCAATAATGTGTGATAATACTGCTGCTATTAATCTGTTAAAGAATCCTATTCTACATTCAAGAGCAAAACATATAGAAATTAAGCATCACTTTATTAGGGATTATGTGCAAAAAGGTGTCAAAGATATAATGTTTGTTGATACTGATCATCAGTGGGCAGATATCTTCACCAAACCTTTAACAGAAGATATGTTTGCATTTATAAGAAAGCATCTAAACATGCATTTTATAGACTAATCTTGATTCAAATGCATGCGTCCAAATTCTTGTTAGGGTCCAATGTATGTGAGTCCAATATCTACGTTCTATATGTTCATCCAATATATTAATTGAACTAAATCTTTGTTGAGAGGGAAATTAATTTCACATTCCCTAACTGAGTCAGTTTTGTTTTTTTTATTGCGAAACCGCTTTTTATGATTTTCAAAACCTGAAACATGTGTCAGACATTAAATGCGCGTGTCGCCTCAAATTCTTTTCTGTTTCTTTTATAAAAAAAATTAAAACGAAAATGTGAAACATTTTCAACCTTATAAGCCTTTTACCTAAAGGTCAAACCTTTTTACAACTCATTCATCTTCAACCTTTTTCCCTGAAACTCTCTCTTTTTCAAAAACCTTATTCTCCGAGAAAATGGCCTCATCTGCTTCTGCCTCAACATCTGCCTCTGCTAAGGGTAAACGAAAAGCCCTCGATGTTTAGAATGCTGAGATTCTAATTGAGTTCAAGTTCAGCCTGAAGTTCTTCGCTGACCATCGGGTTGATGTCGCACCCCACATTCGCGCTGCTAGTTGATTCAGCATTTTTGAAGGATCTCCGGTGATTTACCCAGCCCTAATAAGGGAGCTCTGGACTAACCCTACTATCACAGTAAGGGAAATCCGAAACAAGGTTTTGAACACTGAAGTGATAGTCTCTGAGGCAACCATCTCAAATGCCATTGGTTGCGCTCAGTCTGGAATCACTTTTGAAGACGAATGGGAGAACGACTTGGGAGGTATGGAGACCATCAGAGAATGTCTTCTAAAGAATGTCTTTGGCAAGTTGATTGGCTCAAGGATGATAGACAAGGTTAGGGTTCTTCATCAAATCCTGAACAAGTCTATATCATTCACAAGGTTGGTTCCAAGGACTCAGTCTCCAAGACTCATCAATTATGTCTTGCTCATCTCATTCTGGAGAAACAAGTCAATCTGCCTCATTTTCTCTTTAGTTGCTTCAAGCTTTCAATCCAAGGATCTGGGAAGAACACCGTTATTCCTTATGCTGCTCTCCTCTCGAAGATCCTTGAGAAACATCTTGTCTACAACGATCTCAAATCCCTGACTCCAGAGCAGAAAATCAAATATTTTGGAGTTCATGGAATTGATCACTTGCTTCAACCAGAGTTCAGCAAGCAAAGTCTGATGAAGATGAAGCTAGACTGCATTGAGGAGTCTAAGAAAGAACAAGATAAGCAGAAAGGTTCTCAAAAAGGTCAAACGCAAGGTGCTGAGGAAACGTCTGAACAAGCAGCCTCTTCTGGACGCTCAATAGAGCATGTACGTCCAACAGTTAAGCCACCAACTGCCCGTCCAACAACTGCTTCTGTCCAACCTTCAAAGAAAAGAAGATTGGTTCTAGCATCTGTGGACGAAGATGAATAGGATCATCAGCCTATCTCTAGGGTGATCAAAGGGCAAAGAAATAAGTTTACTTCTGAAGCACTTCGGTTGAAGTTAGCTGCAAAAAGACCAAGGACTACAAGGTCCAAAACTCAAGGTAATACTGAACCTCTCTCTCATTCAGTTATTACATATTTTGTAGAGCAACCCGTTGTGGTTGACAATGTTATAATGGACTTACAACAGTCCATGGGCATCTCACCCCCTTCTTCTCCTCAAACACTCATTCTTTCACTAACCCAAACACAAACCTTCCCCTCACCACAAATCCCTCCACATACACTTGAACCTTTCAAACCATGTGGAGCACCCTACCCAAAATTTTGCTACCCTAAGAGAAAGTTCAAATGCATCCCTAGAATAACCTTTGAAAACCAAAGCTCAAACTGAGCTGACATTAAAAGAAGGTACCCTACCCTATTCCTAACACTCACCCCCTTCCACTTCCCAACACCCTAAAGGTCGAATCCTTCCACCCGAATACCAATATGAAACACCTTCACCACCTCAACATAATCCCTTTGGTCCACCCCCTAAACTTGGTTACTACCCCATTCCTTATACTCCCAATGGACGACTACCCAGTCAACTCTACAACAATCATGAACCCCTCTTAGTCCATCTTGAGCACAAAAGTTCCCTCCGAAGTAGCTTTATCCTAATCTCATCAAGGAAAGAGCATTCTAGTGGTGCCACTACAATGTGGCCAGGCATGTTATTCCCCTAAATGAAGAGAAGAAAGGTATTAAGAGAACTCAAGAGAGAAAATCAAGATCCTTTGCCTTTAAAAAGTTCATCTTTGATCTTGATGTAACCTTTATTCCAAGCCATCCCTCCGACTGGAAAGAGTACTGAGATGTAAGGGATTTTCTCCCTTACTATGCTGGTCGGGAAGAGTGTGACATGCCAAGAGAAGCAAAGATTCATCACAACTTGCAAAAGAGCTTCTAGAGAAGGAAAGAAGCAACAATAGTGGGAGTTGTTCCTCCAAGAGTGTGTCCAAGGATCCCGATGCTAGATCTTAACAAGAATAAGGAGAAAAAGGCTTGAAACATGGTCGCTGCTCTACAGGATCAGCTTTGACCCTCTGTTCTGGAAGAAACCCGGAGAGAATTCTCACGATCTAGCAACCATTATGGAGAAGGATCCATGGCAAAGAAATGAGAAGGACGCTAAAATCTATTGGGAGAATTTCATCTGGAGATGTACAAGAGAAGCTTCAACGTCTGGTTTATCAGACAAGGAAAAGGATGAGATTCCAATCGTCCGTAAGCAATATAGGATCTCTGAGGTTGACTTCATGATCTTGGACGATATCTTCGGGATTCCTATGTATCCCACGGATGTGCTTGAAGTCTTCAAACTCAGATCGAGGAAGAACAATAGATTGAAGGACACTAAGGTTATTCTTGAAGTGCTGCCACCACCGCCCAAACCTATTGTTCAAGAAGACCCAAATTCTAAGGAACCACAAGCTACACCAGTCCAAGAACCCTCTAAGGAGTTTGGGGACACAGAGATAGTTTATGAGGATCCCTACCCGGAAGAACAAGCTGCACAACATGTTGAGCAAGTTGCAGACTCTGAGAAAAAGCTTTCTAAGTCTCAACCTATGCCTCTCTCCATGTTACATCCTGCTGATCCCTCACCGTCCAGTGCTCTGAGTGTGATCCATGGACAAAAGAACCCTGAGGCAATCAAGGCCACAGCTGAGAGTTCAGTATTAGTTGTCCCTCCTAAGTTTTAAGAGTTCATGCAACAGTCTAACTCCAATGCCATCCAAGCCAACAATGCAGAGTTGCTCAAGCAGATTGCCGCTATGTTTCAAAACTTTCTCCCCAAACCTCCTCCTCCTCCTTCTTAAATTCTTTTTAAGTCTTTCAAGTTTTTTATTTTTTTTCTGACTATGATTGTCTGACTTCACCTTTTGTCTGATGACAACAAGGGGGAGAAGAAGATAAGGGAAATTTGAACTTATATACAATTAAAAGTTGAACTTATATACTTGTTAATTCTATTTGCATCTGTTTAAGTCTGATAATATGTGCTTGCATATATATTTGCTTAAGTCTTATGTTTGTTATGCCTACTTTTACTGGACTGAAGTTCATTCTCTTTTATATGCTATCCTTGATAGAAGCCTATTTCTTAGGGGGGCCTCCTTTGGCTCTTAAGAAAAACTTTATTTAATCAAATTTAGTATGTTTTGTCATCATCAAAAAGGAGGACATTGTTGGAACCAAAGTGCAACCAAATTTAATGAACAAAGACTATATCGTGTTTATCTAAGTGTGCAGATCTCTTTAAGTCCAAAGACTTATCACTCGTCCAATCCCTCTAATCGCTAAGTTCTCGTTAGACTACGTATGCTTTTCATTTACTTATTTGAGTCCAAAAACTCTTTCTTGTAAAAGCTCTCTGTTTCTTTGTCCAATGTAAAAGTCCACCAGAATTTAATAAACTAGACTATAAGTTAGCACAAACTTCTAGAAGCAATAGTTTAAATCTTTACTCATCATGTAAAAGGGAAACATCCCTCAGGCAAACATTCTTTGTAAACTTCGTACCATCAATCGTGCTGAAGCCAGCCTGTTCCTAACACAAAGATTTGACTATCTCCATAAGGAAAGATAAAAAGCAACTTTCGGGTACAAGGAAAAGATGTCAGTGCCATTATAACCTATCAACCTGATAGTCTACTCTGCTTTTCAGAAACCCTCATACAAGTTATCTAACTCAACGAGATAATGCATTTAATGTTCATCAGAACGGCTCTTCTGCCATTCGTTGAAGACTGAAGAGTGCTCAAGACTTGAAGGCTATAAATACCTTCATCTTTGAAGAAGCAAAGTTACATAAGAACGCACGATCTTTCATACAAGCAATCAAGCTATCAAAAAGCAATCTAAAGCTTACAAGCTTACTCTGATCTTAAATTTTCATATCACTCTCTACGTAGAGTTATAGTTTCAGAGTTCTGTTCTTAAGTTTCATACCCTCACATATAGCGAGTTAGTTGAACTTAAAACTCTTTTCAAACCATTCTTGGTTGAGCCTGACGAGGTTTGTCTGAAAAAGAATACTTGAGCCTGAAGAGGCTTGACTGTAAAAAAATACTTAGTTCCCGAAAAGGTGTAGAATACTTGCCTGAATAGGTGTTGAATACTTGTAACAAGAAGTTGTTATAGTAGAAAAATCTCTCACGTTGAGGGGACTGGACGTAGCTCTTGGGTTAAGAGTGGACCAGGATAAATTCTCTATGTTGTTCTCATTTCCCTTATCTTTGTCTTTAGTTTATTTATAACTAACTCTTGGGATTGAATTGTTTTCTTAATCGTCTTTCTTTAAAAGTAAACAATCTTAGCTAGCGTCCAATAGTGTTTTATTCACGGTCTCTACATCTGCTTCTTGTTTGCATCCAAACTTTTACGAAAATATATCTGCTTGCAAAAAAAATTTGAAAATCTTAAAAAACACAATTCAACCCCCCTTCTTGTGTTTCAAACAGGTTCCATCGGATTTTGGATTTGATGTAGTGGTTTCCGTGGTTGGTTTGTGGGGATTTTGAAAGATTGTTAGATGGGGTTTGCAAAATCATGGTGGTTGGTCTGATTTGGTAAAGTGTCTTAATCTTTTTCTTTAGGCATAGGGTAGGAATCAGATTACTTGCATAGTTGAATATGTTACTTACTAAGCTTGTAGATGCTAAACTGCCTAATTCATCATGGTAACTCGCAGTGTATGCTCTTACCGATTCGTTAATTTTACGAGTTACAAGCTCATTTTGCTGATTCATGATGAACTTATATTTCTATAGATATGAGCTTCAGAAATTGCTCATTGATGTTTGCTAACTCAATTTAGTAAATTGTATCTTAGAAATTTTTAAATTCGAATCTTAGGCCCCAAAAAATAAAAAACAGAAGTTTACTAATATATGTAGGGAATGTGTCATATGAGTATTCGAGTCAAATTCATATAAAAGACTAAAACCATATTGAAAATCTGTTTGGTGTCTTTAGATTTCAAAGAATCTGTTTAGACTTTGACCGTTCAAATTAAGTAAACCATATTGAGAAGACTAGGAGTTTGCTTATGTTGAGGAAAATTATGGTAAAAGTGGGCTGGTGCTTCCTCCATAAAGAAAGCATGTCTCCCTTCCAAGGTAAGATTAACAAGCACCAACCATGGCAAGCTTTCCATTTGCTGTATTAATTTTCTGGTCATTGAATTGTGGTAGACATGTTGAGTTTGTCAGCATTTAAGTAAATATTTTTCCAATGAATATGTTAATACAGTCACTCCTTTTTTTTGAAGGTCCAGTCTTCACTCTATCCTCCTAGTACACAGTCAACTCTTGCATTGTATGATATCAAACAAATTGTAAAAGAGGCATCTAAGAATTTGAGAGCAACATGATCAAATTCTGAGAACCATTAAGGGGTTAACGGCTTCCACCAAAGGTGACAGCAGGTACATAAGCATAAACTATATACATGGATATATGGTGTTTGACTATTTTTTGAGGGAAACCAAAAATTTAATAGAAGCAAGTGTGTTTCTACAATTACTGTTTGTGTTATCTACTTAGTTCTCACGGACTAACGATTCAAGTTGGTCCAGCCAAGGCCTCAGGGAATGCTAATGCCATTATGAATTGAAGAGCAGCAACTGTGCTACCTGGCACTACCTGAAATCGAGCAAAACAACTGCTAGCAGTGGAAACTTTAAGTGCAACAGTAGTGCAAGTGGATCTGTATTGTATACTTGTAAAAGAACTAAGATTATCAAGTTATGATTAATTTACACTAGGAAATGTAATATGATTGGGTAAGATGCTTTTAATATAGCTTTTGATATCATTTTAGAAATACTTGTTACCTGTTCATATTGCTCAAAGCAAGACATAAAATAAAATAACTCTTCATGCAATTTCATAATTATCTAATTTTAAAATATTAATGAAAATATATTAAATATATAAACTGAAGTTTTAAAAAGAAATATATTTCTGTAAGATTTTTAAATTTTAAGTTTATAAATTTTATTCATTTGGTTCAATTGAAAAATAAAAAATCTTACTTAAAATTTAATCAAATTTAATTGTAAAATTAAATAAATACTTAAAGGGATAAGCAGATGTCCATTCTGAAGGTGGGGAATTCTGTTCTGGATAAGCAGGTAGATATTGAAAATCATGTTTTAGCCTTTTATACAAAGTTATATGCCTCGGATAATGCTTGTGTTGATAATGGTCTTATTGATTCACTAATCCTTTCTTTGGTTTCCTCTTCTGACAACATCATGCTGACTAATATTCCTACTTTAGAAGAGGTTAAAATGGCAGTCTTTTCTCTTGATAGAAATAGTGCTCCTGGTCCTGATGGTTTTGGGGGAAGCTTTTATCATACATATTGGGATATTGTTGGAATAGATGTCCATAATTCAGTTTTATAGTTCTTCAAGGAGGGTTGGATTTATCCAAATATTAACTCTAACAGATTGGTGCTTATTCCAAAATTTGTTGGTGTTGACAGAATTGAAAATTATAGGCCAATTGCTCTTGCTAATTTTCAGTTTAAAGTCATAACTAAGGTTCTAGCAGATACGCTTGCTGAAATTGTGCCTAAAATTGTTTCTCCTGAGCAAAAAGGATTTATAAAAGGAAGACACATTTCAGATTGTGTTTGCATAGGATCTGCGGCAGTTAACATGTTGAGTAATAAGAGTTTTGGTGGGCATAGCTTTGAAATTTGATATCAAAAAAGCTTTTGACACCTTGGATTGGAGTTTTCTTTTGAAAGTTCTCTATTCTTTGGTTTTGCTAGCCAGTTTTGCTCTTGGATTAGTGCCATTTTGCATTCTACTCATCTTTCTATCTTAGTTAATGGCAATTCAGTTGGTTTCTTCACTTGCAACAGATGAGTAAGGCAAGGAGATCCGCTTTCTCCTCCTCTCTTTTGTCTAGCTGAAGAAGTGCTTAGCAGAGGAATTACTAGACTTGTGGATTCTGGCAGATTGCAGCATATGTCTAGTCCTAAAAACTATGCAACTCCTAGTTATATTCTTTATGCAGATGACATCATGGTTTTCTGTAATGGATCAAAATCAAACATAAGGAATTTAATGCATCTCTTTGAGGATTATGGTCAAGCTTCTGGACTGATTCTGAGCCTTGAGAAATGCAAATTTTATGCAGGATCTATGTCAGCTAGAAGAATTTCTGAGATGAGCTCTTTTCTTGGCTTTTTAGCAGGCTCTTTTCCTATTTCTTATCTTGGAGTCCTTTATTTAAAGGCAAATCAAAGTCAGTTCATCTGCAGCCTATCATTGATAAAATAAAATGCAAACTTTCTTCATGGAAAGGGTCCTTACTTTCTATAATGGGTAAGGTGCAGTTGGTCAATTCTGTGATTCAAGGCATGCTTGTTTATAGCTTTCATATTTATATGTGGCCTATTTCTCTTCTAAAGCAGTTAGATGGATGGATTAGAAATTTTGTTTGATCCGGTGATATTCATAAAAGGAAGCATGTCACAGTGGCTTGGAAAACTATTTGTTCTTCTTTACAAAATGGTGGTCTTGGCGTTCGATCAATTAGAGCTGTGAATGAGGCTACTATGCTGAAATTGAGCTAGAATTTGTTATCCTCCTCTGAGCAGTGGGCCAGATTTCTTCGAGCCAGATTTCTTAAGTATTCTAAATCTGTAACTCATCATTTAAATTCCTCTATTTGGCTTGCTTTAAGGACTTGGTATTCTGTTGTCTTGATTAACTCTTCTTGGCTAATTGGTAATGGTCAGTCTGTGAATTTTTGGATTGATAATTGGTTAGATGAGCCACTGGTTTCTTTGATGAATATTCCTGATTCTTGGCATCAATCCTTGTTTGCTATGGTGAAGGATTTTATTGTGCACAACTGCTGGAATATTCCTGAGTGTCTGCATTCTCATTTTCTTGATATTGTTGCCAGGATTCATCAAATTCATATTCCTATGCAGGATTGTGCAGATACCATTGTGTGGAATAAATCAGCTACTGGCAAGCTTTCTTTCAAAGAAGTTTTTCTGTTTCTTAATCCTGTCAGCAACACATCTTCCAAGTTCAAGCAGATTTGGTCTAAAGTTATTCCTCCAGCAAGGTCTTTCTTGATTTGGAGAATTTTTCATCACAAGATGCCAACTGATGATAACTTGAAATTAAGAGGTATTCCTTTGGTTTCAATGTGCAGTTTATGTGGTTTAGAGGAAGAATCAGCATCTCATCTTTTTCTAAATTGTAGCTATGCTCAATCACTTTGGAATTGGTTGGCTTCTAAGTTGGGATTTTCTATAGATTACTCAACTTTTGAGACCTTAATTCAGTTCAATAACAAAGGATTTAGCTCTCAATTGTTTGATGTGATCCTTGCAGTTGTTGTCAATGTGATATGGGTGATTTGGTTTGCTAGGAATCAATGCAGATTTCAGAACAAAAAATTTGATCTGCTGTCTGTCCAGAATATGGTTTGTTCTGCTGTGTCTGCTTCGGGTAAGTTGTCCCTTGGCACAATGCATAACTCTATTGAAGAACTTGTAATTCTAAAGAATTTCAGGATAAATGGTCATCTATGCAAGGCTCCAAAGATCAAAGAAGTGGTCTGGCTTTCTCCTCCTTGCAATTGGACAAAATGTAATGTTGATGGGGCAGCACATGGTTGTCCTAGAATCTCTGCTTGTGGAGGCTTGTTCAGAGGTTTTAATGCAGCTGCTCTTGGAAGTTTCTCATGCAATTTGGGCTACTCAACATCCCTTGCTGCTGAATTATCTGCGGCTATGTATGCTATAGAAATTGCCAATGATAGAGGCTGGTTTCATCTTTTGATTGAAACATATTCAAGTCTAGTTGTTAGTGCTTTTAAAAACTCAGCAGTTGTCCCTTGGAGGCAACAAACTAGATGGAACAATTGTATGGTTTTAGTTAGAAGATTTTCTCTCCATGTCACTCATATCTATAGAGAAGGAAATTCTTGTGCTGACAAATTGGCTAATTATGGAATTCATCATCATGGTTTTATCTGGTGGGACTCAATTCCTTCATTCATTAGAAATGACTTTAGTCATAATAGGCTAGGCATGCCTAGTTATAGGTTTTCTTAACATTTATTTTCTCTCATGGGTTTGGTTTTATGTCCCCCATGTCATTTTTTTTATTTATAATTCTTTAATAAAATAAGCATTAGAAGTACTTTTTTTCCTTTTTGGTGTTTTTATCCCTAAGGAGGGTTTTGCACCAATAGATTTTAACAAGGCTTCTTTTGTTTCATTAAAATAAAAATGTTAACGTATTCCCACTTATTTATGGTATACTGTTTATTTTAAGCTTAAATGAATTGAGACGGGTTAGTAATTTAAAATTTCAAATCAAATCAATTTCCTGTAATTAAAATTATATTTTTACTTATTTTTAAAAAATTAAATCAATTTCTTGCAATCAAAAATCTTTATGCTTTTCTTCAAAATTAAAATTAATTAATCTATAATCACATTTTAAAAAAATAATGTGACTGAGTTTTCCATTAGAAGGCGTGGAAGTGGGAGTCTTTTCTCAAACCATAGTTTTTCAACAATTTAGTTTTGTTTGAAAATAATCTACTTTTTTATTTTTAAGGGGTAAAATTAATACTATTAATATCTTTAGTTCATCCTGGACACTCCGTGTTTATTTTTCTTCTTGCATGGTATTTTACATTTTTATTCTATTTATTATATTTTATTTTTGCTTGAGAGTATTTATATTATTTCACAACTATGTTTTTTTCTTTCCTCTCACTTTTTACACAATCAAACAAGAGGAGAGAAAATTTTTAGTTCTCTTTCTTTTCATTGTCTCTTCTATCAAACAACTACACAATCATTTCATTTCCCACTCTTTTTCTTTCATTTTCCTTTCTTTCCTTCCATTTTTTTTCCTATCATTTTTTTTCTTAAACCAAACATAGTAATATAGTATAAAGAAACACATTAACTAAATCCAAAATTTTAAAAAGAACGTGTACATGAAGAACCTTGTTTTTTAACAAAAGAACGACACCACTAAATATGTATTACTTGGGAATCGAGAGTGTATATGGTGCAAACCATCAACTCCTAACACCTGATTTCACTTTGAAGGTTCAAGTATGACTTCGTCATTAAAAATACTTCAAAATAACTTGATTTTCTCTTAAGGCTGACTTAATCACACCTAACACATACTTCAAAAATTACATATACTCCATTGATGTTTATGTCGTTATTACACTTCCTTCCTGACATTAACTAGTCGTTAATGTAACACATTTAATGTGGTTTCTAGAACAAGAAGATTCAAGTACAATTAAACCAAATCTTAAAGGGAGGTAGGTGTAATTTCCCTACAAATATCTTGTCTTGTAGGAAAGGGCCTATTTGCTGACCATGACAAGGGATTTCAAAGCCATTGTTACAATACAGCCCTCAAATTTCTCTAAAATCGGTCGCATAAATAAACAAATCCATATACTAACATATCTTATCAATATATACTACTCTACATTACCCTCCTACCTCCAAATTAGAGGTGACAAATGGATGGATTGGATAAATTTTTATTCAGATTATAATTGATGGATTAAAAACAATCCATTAATCCATTATAATTTCATTAAAAAAATCCAATTTATCCGTCATCCATTAAAAAAAATTCATCAAATCCATCCATTTACAACTTTTTTACAGATGGATATCCAATCCATCCATGAAAAATATTTTCAATAATTAAATAATTTTGACTATCCACAAATAATATCTCTCATCTCCACACAAAAAATTTCAAAATAATTTTTTTGCCTATTTTTTTGTAATTAACAATTCATCACAAATCCACCTGCACAATGAATGCAAATCATGCAAAAACACCGAAAAATATAGTTCTACTTATAATAGTAACAAATTGTTTTAATTTTTTATATTATGATTTTTTATCATTTATTTATTTTTTTCATTTTTATCCAATAGATTTTAGAATAATGGTGGATGGATCACAATCATCCATAAAATAAAATAATCCAGTCCATTCAATCCAGTGTTACTTTTTTTTTTTTTTGCAATGGATGGATTGAACGGATTTTCATTTGGATGAACTGGAAAGATGGTAGACAATTGAATTTTTTTGCCACCCCTACTCCAAAGATAGTAAGTATCCTTGGAGAATGGCAAGCAATGAAAAGTCAACTATAGGAATTCATCAAGAGGAGACTGAAACCAGCACTGCAAATGTCCATGCCAATATGCAGCTTCATGAAGAAAGACTGACTGAGGAGGTCCACATACATGATACACCATGACAAGGGCATTCCGTGTCTCAGAGCAATTAGTGAGGGCCCCATCAGGTTCTTTCTTCTGGTCAAATAGATCTCAGGTATTGGCTGATGATGTCAAAAGCTACAACTCAGAACTAAGTATGGTAAAAGGGGGAAAAGGAGGGGGATGTATGATGTTACAGAATTCGTGCCACTTCTAATTTTCTACTAATTTACATTATTATACAGCGTCCAAGAAAATCCTCAGCCTACAGCAACTTCCCAAAGGAACTTGCTACAAAGGTTGCAGCAATGTTAGCTGATGGTCTTTGAATAATGCTCACTGCCTAGGTACTGGTGCTGGTGGTGTCGATGGATGGCTTTGCCCATAAAACCCTATGCCTGGTGGCCTGTAAAATCCTCCACTGGACGACTGCTGTTGCTGCTGTACTTGCTGAGCCTGTGACTGTGATGGCTGAGTGCTGGGCCTCGATAACCCTATTGCCACATGTGCAGGCAAAGGAGGTGGAGGTGGTAGGTTATTCGAGCCATATCCATAAGGAATTCCCCCAACCATCAAACCAGTAGATTGGACATACTGATTTGCTGGTGGATTCACCAGTGAATGAAGAGGAGGTGGGGGTCCTGAAGCAAATGCAGCATGTAAGTGATTGGGTGGTGACATAGGTTGCAAACTGGTTGTAAGTGGCACATTTGCCACAGATGGTTGTTGTGAAGTGGCAAAAGAGGAGCTCCCTGTATCAGAACTGTTGAAATCGGAAGTAGGCATTGGTTTTTCAAGTTTGGGTCTTTTCTCTGGAATGAAAACAGGTAATCCTGAAGTAAATCCAGTAGAATTTAAGCTACTATTCATGGAGGCAGCTTCTTCAGCAACGAGAGAAGAGAGAACAGATGTAAGCATGAGAGCAGAGGATGTAGAGGCAGCAAGCTTAGCAGCAACAGCAGCAGCTGCTGCCTTCTTATCTTCTTCAGTCGTTTGGAGAGGAGCAAACGACATTGAAGGTTGGATAAAAGAAGGCTGAGGAGGGGTGCTGTTTGGTTGGACTGATGGAAGAGTTTGTTCCCATACCCTCGTGGCTTCTGGTGCTTGGCTAAGCCTCTTCCTGATACTGGTTGCTTGCTCAATCTGGCCTCGTGCTGCCTGCAGAAGAGTAAAGGTGCGGACAACATTAAAGGGGAATCCATTGACACTAATGTAAGACTTCACATAGTTAACTATCCAAGAATATTAGTCGGCAAATATTCGGGATCTGGAGAGTTCCCAAATCTATTATGTTTAATGGCCATGGAGAGAATTTAAACTGCTTATCAGGTGCTAAAGAACTAGCGAAACCATTATTTTTCACATTGTCTGTTCATAAACCTTGAAAACAAAGTTCCTAGAAAATTATTTTAAACTAAAATGCACCTCTTTATTGACTGCTCCGTTGGAAATAAGCAAATATGAGGTGTCATTTTGGGCATATGCTGGGTCCTTTCAATACAATGGTTTTAAAAAATAATGAAATAGAAACATTTAATAATCTGACATACCCGATAAAATTTAAAAGGCAAGGACAAAGTTTCAGTCTCAATGAATGTATATGTAGGCGAAAAAATTATCAGAAGCAAAGACTAAAATTAGCAGAACAAGGACTTCAAACATGCTCTAGGTTAGATAAGTTGATTCTCTGACTCTCCAGGAGAAATAAAGAGAAAGCGGGCCTAATTGTTGGCCTACTTCAAACATGCTCAAGGTTAGACAAGTATTGTAAGGTGAAAATTAACAAAAAGTTGGCCTAATTCTTCATCAATGTAAATATGTAGGGGCGGATCTAGGATCTAGAAAAAGCTTAATGAAGGGATCAAAAAAATATGGATTACATTATCAATATCCATCTATGTACCAATAAAAAACTTGGGGCAGTAACATTTATATTTGACACGCTAAGCCTAGTTATTTGGTTCTTTTATGTAGCAACCGTTTTTTTCCTCGTTTAACAATAGATTCTTAACAAGTGTATTACAATTGAAATTTTATTTATAATTAATCAAATAATATAAATTTAATTTACTTAACAATGTTATATATGCATCTTTTATTAATTAGAAAAGTTACATCTTAATTCATACTGACATAAAACATGAACTTTCTGATTTCATTATATAGTTTTATTATATATGAAGCTTTATGAAAATAGTGAAAAAGAACAATGAAAAAATATTGGACATTAAATGCATCACAGTAATGGGTGTCCTCTACATTATGACTCGTGAAAAATGAAAGCTTTAAGTAGATAGATTGATTTTAAAAAGAAGAGTGAAACTCAACGGAAGAGAGGCTGGTGAGTGTATTATATATAAGTTAAAAATGGGTAAAAATAAGGAGCTAAAATTGTAAGGTCAATGGCCCATGCGCCCCCTAGAATTATGATATATTTAGAAAGAAGACAATTTACACCCCTGGAGAAAGGACAGAGACAGATAGAAGACAGATTCTTACTAGCAACTGGTTGTGAACAAGCTCTTGCCTTGATTCCTGAAAAACTAGAGATTAGCAAGCAGCCATCAATTGCATCTTTTTAATAGAAACATACTCATAAAAATAACTCTACCTGTTCCTGCAGTGCGTCTTTAAGCTGGAAAAGCAAAGTAGCCCTTGCAGCCTCACCATTTTCAAGTCGCATCATATATAGGGTAAGCTCCTTTTCCTGCTCTTGCAAGTCATTTAACAATGTGGATCCCAGCTGATTTCCTGACGCGATATCCAATCAATATTCAACATCAGTACAAGCAAATTCATTAATAAGTTATGCTCTTGCACTATAAATTTGGCCACAATCAATTACAGCAAATAGGCTGAATTGTGTGTATTCAACTAATCACATGAGGATTCATTATATATTAATGTTGACATTAATTACAGTAATATGCAATCCTAATCTAATAAAACAAATCCTAATTTATCCTAACTGATTCTGACTTATCTACAAAACAAGGCAACCATATCAACACAGATATTTAACACTCCCCCTCAAGCTGGAGCATATATAGCATAGGCACCAAGCTTGTTACATATATAGTTGACCTGGGGACCTCTAAGAGCTTTAGTGAAAATGTCGGCAAGCTGGTCATTCGAATTCACAAATGCTGTACCAATCTCTCTAGATTGAACATTCTTCCGAACAAAATGAATCAATCTCAATGTGCTTAGTTCTCTCATGAAAGACTAGATTCAAAGATATAAGTAGCGCAACCTAATTATCACATAAAGCTTCATTGGTTGTGGCTCACAAACCTTCAACTTCAAAGTCATTGCTTTAACCATATGAGTTCACAAGTTCTAGGGGCCATAACTCGATACTCAGCTTCTGCACTACACCTGGCAACACCAGTTTACTTTTTGATTTTCCAAGATATCAGATTTCCTCCTAGAAGGACATAGTAACCCGAAGTAGAACGTCTATCTGAGGGAGAAACTACCCAATCAGCATCTGTATAACCACAAATCTCTACGTGCCCCTTATCTTCATACAATAAGCCTCTTCCAGGTGCTCCTTTAATGTACTGAAGTATCCGAATAACAACATCCCAATGAGAGTTACATAAAGAATCTAGAAACTGACTGATCACGCTCACAACAAAAGAGATACCAGGTCTTGTTACTATGAGGTAATTCAATTTTCCTACCAACCTCCGATAGTGTCCAAGGTCTATTATTAGCTCCCCCTATCTTGGAAGAAGCTTGACATGTGTAATAATAGGTTTGCATCCTAGCATTCCAGTTTCCTCCAAGATGTGTTAGGCATATTTTCTCCGGGGAGATAGAGATACCATGTCTAGATTGCGCCAACTCAATCCCTAGGAATAGGGAGAAGGGTAGACCTGAGAGATGTCGACCGGTGACGATGAGAAGGATTGCTTATCAAAGAAGATGACATTAGCAGACAAAGCATAACGCCCTAACTCAAGAGAGTAGCAACAATATCCTTTTTGAAGACGGGAATACCCAGGGAAGAGACACTTAAAGGCTTTGCAGTGAGCTTGTCTTTCCCTAGAGTGAGAGTACAAACAAAACAGGCACATCCAAACACATGAGGTGACACATAATAAACAGGTGTGTCAGAAAACAATATAGTGTAAGGAATTTGATCATCTAACACAGGAGAACAGATGCAATTTATGAGATAGTAAGACTAGAGAACAACATCCCTCCAAAAATGAAGCAAAACATTGATGTGTAGCAGTTTCAATTAAATGTCGATTCTTAAGTTAAGCCACCTCATTTTGTTGTGGAGTATTAGAACACAAAGTTTGATGAAGAATACCATGTTTTGTTATAAATTCTTGAAATTCAAAAGAAAGATATTCACGGGCATTATCACTGTGCATAGTACAAATGCTTTTGCCACGATTTTGAATTTCAATGCAAAAATTTTGAAACTTTGAAAATAACTCAAAATGAGTGTTCGTTAATCATCAATAAAAGTGACAAAGTAATAAAACCCTAAACTAGAGCTAACCCGGCTCGGTCCCCATATATCTGAATGGACAACAGAAAAAGGTGCATCAGCTTTTCTATTGACATGACTGGGAAAGGAGGCATGTGTGCTTTCCCTTATGACACGACTCACAATCTAAAGAGGCAACGAAGCCAAGCAATCGCTCCATGTACACGTCCTCTTGTAAGTTGTAAGTCACCATAAAGAAAGATATTCTCAAAATGAAGTTGATGTAAAGGCCAATGATTAGAAGTAGCCTAAGAGATAAGTAATTGATCAAAGGCCAACTTAGCAACAAGGGAGAAGGTCTTAGAGTAATCAACACCATATGTTTGAGCATAACCCCTGGCAACCAAACAAGCCTAGAGTCGAGCAAAAATCCCATCAAGATTCACTTTAATAGTAAACACCCATTTACAATTGTTGATATGCTTTAATTTAGATGTTGATATGCTTTGATTTAGTTTCCTTGATTTGGTTGTAAATAGATGATATGGTCAATACCTAAAATCAAGGGATTTTATATTGTATACATGTAATATGTAGTTATATAAATTCATTAGGTTGAGAGGGTTTCTCTCAAGCTATTCCAGCATCTGAAGTTGGTATCAAGAGCTAGGGTTCTATCTGGTCAAGAACCGTCTTTTCGGCGACCGTCTCCGATCACCAAAGTTAGGTGACCGAACACCTCAGAAAAGTCTGACGAGTTGTTCGTGAGAGGACCCATCTCATTCCTACTCCGCATGAGCCCTAACGCGCCGCCACAGTCCACCCAGGTCCTCGGCACTTATACCTCACTTGTCGCCTAGTTGAAGACTAATTGTCTTCCTGTCAATTTCGTCCTACTCGTTGGCATCCTTTGGCTCCGTTTTGAGAGTCAAAAGCCGCATATCCAATCTCACATCATATCCCTCTCACTAAGACAACTGATTCGTCCACGACTACTTCTCACAGTTCTGGGTCTACAACGAAGGACCTCATTTCATTTGCTTTATCTGGCAGCCCTAATATTACATCAGAGAAACTCAATGATAAGAATTTTATGGATTGGTATAATGCTGTTGAAGGGCGGTTTTTAGGTCAAGGGCTCCGTGACAATCTCACCAAAAAGGAAGCAAACATTGATACTGTGGTGCCTGATGAATGACAAAGGGTTGGTTATCAGTTGGTATCTTTACTATCGCAGTCAATTGATATAAAGTTATTGGTGCATTTTCGCCCTTACAAACAAGACGTCTATATCTCTCAGGGTGCTTTAGTGGCTCACCCTAACTTGGTAGCAGTTTGGCATTGGGATCCATAGGTGTAAGAGCGGGGCGGCTGTCCAACATTCTTGTTTCTTCAACTATGTTCAAAGCATACTTTAACTTAACAATGGCAACACCAATGTTAGTGTTAAATTGAAAGATTTTAGGTAGGGAAGGAGGAAAAGCGAGAAATAAACTAACAAATAATAAGATTCATATTGATTTGATGGGGTGATAATTTGATTACAAATGACAACCTAATAGTTCTATTTATATTAAATGTAGAATCCTAATCCTAATCAAATAGGAAAACAAATCATAACATATAAATAAGAAATAAATCCTAAGAGATCATCTAGGATACTCTAAAATATTCTAAGATGTAAAAAAAGACATTATCAAATATTTCTTAGATTTTCTAACACTCCCCCTCAAGCTAAAGCTTACTAAGCTTTAAGCTTGTTACACGAAAACAATGCATACCCCCTTAAATAAAAATAAAAATAAAAATAATGAGCTCCATGAAAACGATGGTTGGAAAGCAACTCAGGGATGTTGAAGAGGTCAAAGAGAGTTGTTAGAAATATAACTTCGCAAGATAGCTAAAATGATCATCAGCCGACAAGCAATCTAGCAAAGCAAGGTCCAAACTTCTCAAAACCGCATTTGGAAGCTTCATACAACAACATCAAAGACCCAAATTATTTAAAATTAAAACTAAGGCTGACAATTGCTTCCGGGACAAAGACGAGACCAGTGAATCTGGGAATAAGGGCCAAGGCTAGTGCACCTGGGACAAAGAGGAGCCAGTGCATTTGGGACAAAGGGCCAAGGCTAGTGCATCTGGGACAAAGACGAGCCAATGCATTTAGAAAAAAGAGTCGAGGCTAGAGCATCTAGGAAAAAGAATTGGGCCAGTTTGAGTCATAACCAAAATAAGTCAATCGTCAACGAAAATAGAAGTCACCACTAATATGAGTCATGCGTGGAAAAGGAGTCACCATCGGAGATCATCGGTGGGAAGAGAAGCCACTGATATGATCCATCAGTGGAGAATAATTGCATGACAAACACTAGAGAAGCAGACAATAGAACGGAGCCAAAGATTTGAGCTTCGAACACAGCAAAACATAACCCAAGAGAGCCAAACATCCACATTGAGATGGTTGCTGAAAAGTGGTCTATTGAGGGAGGCGAGGACAGATCCAGAAAGAGGGCTGGACGACGGTCACTATATAGGAAACAGAGGCCAAAGAAGTGGCCGGACGTGGCGCGTGTGCGGCTACTGGAAGTGGCGCGTGTGCGGCTGCTAGGCAGAGACGCCGACGACGCATGAGAGCGCATTGGTGATTGGTTTGGGGCGACTCCGGGACGGCCGGGCAGATCGGCAGTCGGCGACTCGGATGGTGTGGTCGTCGGACAGAAACGGTGACGGACGACGGCGGACAGTGGATAAAGAGGTCGAAAAGGCGACATAGCAGATAGAGGTGACCAAATGGAGTTTTGAATTTTTGGGAACTCAATAGCGGAATAGCGACGGGACAGGTCATAGATGATGGTACCGCTCAGATACCATGATTGGAAGGTTTTAGGTAGGGAAGGAGGAAAAGAGAGAAATAAACTAACAAATAATAAGACTCATATTGATTTGATGTGGTGATAATCTGACAACCTAATAGTTCTATTTATGCTAATCCTAAATTCCTAATCAAATAAGGAAACAAATCATAACATATAAAAAAGAAATAAATCCTAAAAGATCATATAGGATACTCTAAAATATTCTAAGATATAAAAAAAGATATTATCAGATATTTCTCGGATTTTCTAACATTAGATTGAGCAACTTCAATCCTAGGTAAGTACTTAAGGGCCTAATTCTTTTGCCTGAAAGTGAGCAGACAAGTGTTGCTTAATAAGGTGCTGGATACAAGTCAAATCATTGCCTATGATGACTATATCATCAACATTAACATCTTGGTACCATGAACATTTATTTAACACCATTTGTCAACATTTTGATATCAATTTCTCTCTGTTTGATCCTTTCATGAGCAGCTTGGTTGTCACAAATTAATTCCATTTCCTTGACATGTCCCAATTTTAGCAGCTGGAGTAATTGCTTTAACCATGAGTTCACAAGTTACTGTTGCCATTGCGCAATTCTCGGCTTCTACGCTGGATCGATCAACTATGTTTGGATTCTTATTCCTCCATTAGATTAAGTTGCCTCCAACAAAGACACGATACTTTGAAGTTGATCTTCTGTGTATCGGCGAACCTACCCAACTAGCATCCAAATAGCCAACAACTTGAGTATTACAAGTCCTCATACAGTAACCCTTTTCCTGGTGCACTGTTGATATATCTAAGAATACATACCACAGCATCCCGGTGACTATGGCAAGGAGCATTTAAAAAATGGCTAACTACACTTACAACAAAGGTAATGCTTAGTCTAGTTACCGTAAGATAGTTAAGCTTCCCAACAAGACATCCATATCTGATAGGGTGTTTTAGTGGCTCCTCTCGACCTAGTAGCAGTTTAACGTTGGGATCCATAGGTGTATGATTGGGGGCCCAATCCAACATTCCTGTTTCTTCAAGTATGTCCAAAGCATACCATCTCTAAGCGATGGCAACACCAATGTTAGATTGAGCAAATTCAAATCCCATGAAGTATTTGAGAGGGCCAAAAGCTTTTTCCGGAAAGTGAGCAAACAAGTGTTGCTTAAGATGTTGAAACTAGCCTGATCATTGCCTGTAATAACTATTTCGTCGATATAAACATCCTGGTACCACGAACATTTATTCAACACCGTTTCTCAACATTTTGATCTCAAAATCTTAGCTTACATTGATGTGGTGTTAATTTCTAAGAAAATTTCATAATTTTCAAATATAGTTTTTAAAATGTGAGAACAAAAATGATGAGATAAGTAATGCTTCAAGAAAATAAATAAAGATATTCTTTGAACTGATTGCATTACAATGAGGAAAAGATTTATTTTGAATATTATTTATTTAATTATTTATGTTGGCCCCCATAAAACTCGTTTCCTGGATCCATCCATGACCACAACTCATGTGAAAATGAAACTTAAATACTTTCTTGATTTAATCAATTCACCCCCATATTTTTGTCGTCAAGAATATGTCATATACAAGGTAGGATGGAAATTAGAAAGTATACCATTTATCTTTTGTCAGCGTCATCACAATCAATCAAAGTTATCGAAGGGTACACTCTTCCCGCCTTCGCTACCAACAACAACCAATGGGCAAACTGTAGGACCTATAATTCCTGTTTTGCACCATTCCCTTTTGTTAGGATCCTAGAGATAGAGACTAACGAGTTCTATAGGAAAGAGCAGTGGAGGGGGGAAATAGACAAAGAATAAGAGAAACGTTACTGCAGAACTCAGAATACAAGGAGTTAATCTCCTTCCAAGGATTCCCCCCTTCCCAATTTGCAATAGCTCAATTCAACTCCCAAAATGAATGAATGGATCCCCTCTTTACAGTTTCCCACTGACCATTTGGAAGAGCTTATAGATAACTTAATTGGGTTTATGAAAATAACTTATGAAGATAAGCTTATAATAATAGTTTATGAAGATACTTTGTGACCTTTCTATAAGCTCTTTTTAGCTTATGAACATAAGCTCTTTTTAGCTTATTTCAAAAAAAAACTTATTGAATAAGCACTTAATTAAATTGCTTATCCAAACGCGCCTGATTAACCACTTATCTACTAACGAGTCAGAACTAGGTTTCACCAACCACCCTCCCCTCTAAGCTCTAACTAATTCTGTTACAACAAGGCATCGATATTCCTACGGGGATAAACCTTCCAGGTTCTGTTCACGTTCTACTAGGGCCTGACACCTTTACACTTCATAAATCTCACTTCTAAATGGTCGCCAACAAGCATGACCTAACCTAACATTTTTATGTCTTTCACCATAGTCTAATATTTTAAATTTTAAAATCATTATTTAAGTTATGATAGCCATCCCTCTGATGTCTAAGACCATCACCAAATGGCCCTGCAGAAGTTAGACTTACAATAAATTAAAAGAACAAAATTTCTTCATCAAATAATCTATGCCAAGGCAGAAAACATCAAGTCCAACTTGCAGTCCTCTTACCATGCACCAATGTATTTTCAACATCTTCTACAAGTTTACATACTTGACGTACAGCAGCATTACACTTGTTTAAGGCAGCTTCCTCATTCGGATGTTCATCAAGAACAGAATGCAATGCCGTTAGTATTTTTTCTGGCAAACACCCAATAGCCAGTTTCTGCAATGAAGATGACCATGAAATGACATATCTCAAGATCAAACAAATCAAAGCAAAACTTAATAGGCTACTAATCAATGATCAGATAGTGCTGCAGCAACTTGCTTACTAATCTCACTGAATGGGCATCCCTCTTCACTATCTTGATAGAATTTGAACTCTTTCCGTTGCTTGTAGAGGATGGAAGGGGATTCTTACTCATAATTTCATCCTTAAGACCCTGACCCCGCGAACCAAAAACCTTCCTCTCCTCCCATATGTCAACCTAAACATAAGAGAAAGAAGGAAAATGGTCAGGTGTGTGTGTAACTTCTTTTTTATAAAAGAAGAATTTATTAAGATGAAGAAAAAGAATCACAAAGAATAAGAAGGATAAGGAATCCTCCTAAACAAAAGAAAAACACGGACAAAGAGAAAATCAGTGTAAAAAAAAAGCTTCCCAATCCCTCAACATATCTGCTAGTCAAACCCCAAAAAGCACATAAAGCAGAAGGGAAAGTGATATATGGTTGATAAAGATGGATTCTCGAATGCATCATTTTTTCAACTATAGAAATGCCATGCAATGCAATCAAATTGCACTTACTCAAAGTAAGAATACACACACACACATACGAAGTTAGAAGCGAAATCCAGAAACACTTTATGGTCAAGCCATAATCACAATATAAATTATATGAAAGGCATGTCACCCATAGTGATGTTTGTTGGCAAAGAAATTTCCAAAGATATAATGCCCTTGCGAATGGAGGTAAGGATCAGAACCTATGAAGCACAGACACAGACATCAGACACGACACGGACACGTAGACACCGGCAATGTCCGAAATACAGGACACTGCGACATGACAATTGTTGGAGTCCCACATTGGATAGTGATATGGCCTGAATAGTGTTTATAAGCGGGGAGACAACCCTCACCCCATGAACTAACTTTTGGGGTTGAGTTAGGCCCAAACCCAAATTCTAATATGGTATCAGAGCTTATTCGAGATCCGTTGGGCCAACCGAACATATCTAGTCCTGCAAACTTCAAGCTCCAGATGTCCAGTCTTGGACGTGAGGGAGTGTTGGAGTCCCACATTGGATAGTGATATGACCTGAATAGTGTTTATAAGTGAGGGGCAACCCTCACCCCATGAGCTAGCTTTTGGGATTGAATTAGGCCCAAATCCAAATTCTAATAGCAATATATATATATATATATAGGTGAAGGCTACGATGCACCAGCAAAAAAGTGGTGCACCGGTGCACCATAAAGCAATTTCCTGTGGACCAATGAGATTGTTACATGACAGCATCAATTTGGTTTGAATCTTTGACCCAGTCAAAGATGGTCAAAGAGATACATAGAATGTTGTATTTGCATAATCGGCCAATATGGTATACATCTATTTAGAAGTATATTATTAAAATTTTAATATTTTGAACTGTGTCACTTGAGATATGCTCATCCCTAATCATCTCCATCTTCATCTCTCTCACCCATTTTAACCACGGGCAACCTGTGGCACACTCCCACCCAAATCACCATCAATCACATATCTTCTTAGCACCACGCTGAATAGCAAACAAATAACCAACAGTTTTCCTAACATATGAATCATAAGGAAGGTAATCAACGCGAGGTCCAAGTCTTGAAGAACCTCGCAAGTCTTGATGCTTCTTCAAGTTTTCGAGAGTGTCAGGGATCAGCCCAAAGAGGTTGCATTGGGTTAACAAAGGGACTTCGAGGTTGGTTAGGTTTCCGAATTCGTCTGCGATCCGACCTGGGAAGAACGGGTTGTAAGAGAAGTTGAGCATTTTAAGAGTGGTGATGTTGCCGAGTGAAGGTGGGATGGCAAAGCTCCAATTTTTCCTTATATCCACAGCAAACACCCCACATGCATTCTCGACACCACCAATCATCATGAACAGAGCTGATTAAAACCATTTGTGCCTTTACTTTCAATCTATTTTAAGGCGATGCGTGGTGTTCACGCGCTGAGAGGTGAAGGCACATTTGGAGGCGCATGTGGAGGATCTAGGTGGTGGGGTTCTCTGGTTTTGGTCGGTCGAAGGTTTCTCAGGTGGCTGGTGGATGGGTTTTTTATGAAAAATTAGGTTTGAAGGTGGCTGGGTGTTTTGGGCAGGTTCAGATACGTTAAGAGGAATTTCAGATACGGGAATGAGAATGCAATCAGGGAACACAATAAAGGTGTGCAATGGAAGAGATCCTGCAATGAAGGCTAGACCTCAAAAAACTCAGCTATGAAGGATGAGACAGCGGAAACAGAGACTCCCATATCGGGAGCTCTGATACTATGTAAAGAAATGAGAGGTCAAAAATATGAGTAGACTCAATGTTTCTGAATATGCTTCATTAGCTTTACACTCGGTTGAGTGACTTAATTTATACACTAAGAGGATTACACGATAATAAATGCAAATACAATTTACAAGAAAGAATTAGAGCAGTCACTGTTTACTAAAATGAATTGAGCCTACTCTACTTAGAATACAAAGAATCTGGCCTATTTGGGAAAGTGGAGCATTAATAAGTTCCTCAGAAACAAGATTAGGCGCTCCATCAGAATGAGTGGGAGGATGATGGAAGAGAACAGGAAGAATGGTATCAACCTAAGAAACGTCAACCAGTGACAATGAGAAGGGTTGTTGATCAAAGACGGTGACATCAGTTGACACAAGATATCGACCTAACTCAAGACAGTAGCATCAATACCCTTTTTGAAGACGAGAATATCCAACGAAGAGGCGCTTGAAGAATTTGCCAGTGAGCTTCCTTGGAGTACGATTATGAACAAAACAGATACAACCAAACGCATGAGGGGACACACGATAAACAAGTGTATCAAGAAACAACAAAGTGTGAGGAAAGTTTTGGGTTCGCCGAAAAATGGTTGGCGGTTAGCCAGAAAGAAGCACAGTGGCAAGGACTAGCTGGAATTAAAACACAGTGAGGGAGAAGCGGGCCGGAATTGGAGCACGCCCTGAGAAATTTTGTCGTTGTACATTAGTGTTTTGCAGAGACGGGTCAAAACCCGCTCTGATACCAACTTTAAAATAAGCCAAATAGGCTTTATTGTGTGTCTTCAACTGATCACACAAGGATTCGTTATATAATAGACTTGACATTAATTACAATGATATGCAATCGTAAACTAATAAAAGAATAAATCCGAAGATTGCTCCTAATTGATTCTGACTTCTATACAAAATATATAGCCAAATCAACACAGATATTCTTACAACCACAAAGAAGAAACATAGAGAAGAAATGGAAACACAAAAACAAAAAAATGGAAATGAGATGCAGAAATGAGAAGTCACTCACACCTTCGAGGCACAGCGAAGATGAGGATGAAAAAATGAGAAGTCACTCGAGTTGTTGGAAGGGGCAAAGGTTTGGGTTTTTGGTAATTTTATGCTTTAGTGGTGTGGACAAAGTTTTGTCCCCTGGTTTAGTGGGGGGCAAAAAAACTGAGTTTGTCCAGTCTCTTGATTCGGTTTTTGTCCAGTACTCAAGCTCATTTAAAAATCAAACTGAGGTACAAATGTTTTAGTGCTATGCTGTCCCTCCTTTTTTTAGCAAATCTGGCGCACCCTACAACGTAGTTACATGGGAGATTACATGTGTCATTAAGTTCATAGAATAAGATAGTGAGCAATAATATTATCACACCTCTAACTGACAAAAGGGTGACTCATGACACATTCAAGTCGGTATTTCTCTCCTTGTATATGAAAAATTGAAATTAATAAATAATAAATAATAATGGCCATAGTTAAGACAATGTATACTTCAAATTTTCCAGGAATGATCTCCCCATCTACACAGCTAATCTACACAGTTAACAAAATCACAAAAAATTCTAGAAAAGAAATAGAGCACAATACAGAGAAATAGGTTCTCTAATTTGGAAGTTCATCATTCTTTCATCCATAGCAAGTCAGTCTAGCTAATAAAGCGGGATACCAAAAATAGAAAAGAAGACAACAAAAAAAACCACCCAAGCCAGGCACCCACAAATCAATAGCAATACAATATATGCATAGTATGAACAATGAACACATTTTTTATACCGTGCATTGTAATACAATTAATAGACAGAACTTATAACAAGTGAGAATAGGACTTACAAGTCTGGTTACTGCTTTCTTTCCATGTTCATCAGTTTCATAAACATGCCTCAGAGCAGCTGGAAGAACTTTCCAGAATTCATTAACAAACTCACTGCCCTTCCGCCTACTATTTTGCAAGATGTCATTAGCCAAGTATAGAAAAGAGACGCGCTGCTCTTTCTGGGAAGAATTGAACAATTTATCCCATGTTTCAACTATTTCTTTTGCTCTCTTCCGGTGAGTAATACACAAACGGGATAATGCTGATTGGATGTTTAAGAAATACATATTGCAATATACCAATCACCCTAATAAACAAAAAAAGGAAGGGGGAAATCATGTGGAAAAAAAAATAAGATCGACAGTGCTCAATCATATCAATATTAAAATATTTTTACTTTTGGAAAACTACTCAGCTAGTGGGGGAAATTGGGCAAAATGTCTATTACCATTTGCTAACTACAACAATCAACATGCATATATATAAATACAGAAGGGTGTCATTATACATCTCAAAAAAGTTCTTAAACAGGTTGGTTTGGCCTCTATAGGTGGCTTCTCTATGTTTTTAAACAGGAGTTCATTTTTAGTACACTAATAAGCAACTATTTGTACACAGGGATGATTACACAATTGCATAATATTGGATGCAACAAGACTTATTACATTTTAAACAGGGAAAAACTAAAGAGAGAGCAAAGAGTTAATACCTAAAGACTAGCTTCATAGTAAAATCTCTCAAGTTACTTCCATAAGCATCAAGCAATTCAAGGGACCTTAGGCCTTTTTTTACATACTAACTCCATAGCATAGTAAGCGATGATTACACATATTAGATACTGCAAGTGGCATAGAAACTGTACATTTTTCTAAAAAATAGACATAAAATTTACTTCTTCACAAAGAAATGAAAACTTGCTAAGTGCTGTGATGGCAACCAATGCACAAAATCAAGAAAATATAAGGTACGGAATGAAGATATAGGTTGCATTTCTATAGATATTTCTCTGTCCAAAGAAACCGCAGTGCAGTGTTGCTGTAACTGAATACAGTGTAATGAACCAATAGCTCCATGGAAGGTTTTATTGCCATAATATAAGTAGTGGCAGCTTGATAATGCAGAAATAACCAAAAGGAATAATTGCCACAAAAAAAAAAAAAAAAAGAGGGAGCAATGCTGGATACATTCAATGCTTTGTTGCGAATTGTTAAGTTTCAACAACTTCTCTGCTAGTATCTGTCCGTCGAATATGTCGTTGCCCATATTGCTTTTTACCAAGTTTAATATATCCCAGAGATTTTCCTATAATTTACAGGAAATGGATATCAATTAACTGAGAGGCTTGATGCACAGAATGAAATAAAGAGGAATAATCAAAATCATGTAAATTCATCATGAAGAAAAGCCTATCAGCTTCTAATATTTTACTATCCATTTAATGAGGAGTTTGATAGATAAGGAAACTTTACCAGTAAAAAAGGATGAAAAGAACAGCTATAAGGAGGATATTATGTCCTCCACCACAGAAAAATAAAAAACTTACATCAAAGAACATGAAAAAATAAAGAATGCATATCTGAAATGGAAAGTCGCTTGAAAACAGTCATTAGAACATCAAAAAGACCATAAAAACAACCTCATCTCACTATTTCATATAGCAAGTTGAGGGTTGAAAAAATCAACCTTAAAGATGCAAGCATTCCGCTCTGCTTCAACCAAATACATAAAAATAATGCATAAACTGCAGATTATCAAAATAATATTAGTCCCCTTGATTTTACTGAAGCCTTAATAAAACTGTTCTGAAGTAGAAGGGCAAACCGGTTAGCCATCTTATAATACAAGAACAAGTATCCAACTGTTTCTGAACCAGAAGAAAGATAAAAGTACTAATTATGCAACTTTGACGATCCTAGTGAAGGTCATAGTGGAGCTGCCACTAGTGGATGATGTACAGCATCATGCATTTATTCAATGGCAACAATACCAAATCAAACACTGTACAGAATGACATCATCACAACAACTGATATGGAGTGAAAGTAGACATTCAGTGCCAAAAATCCACTAGGAGCAGAAATTATTCATTTAGAGCAGAAATAACTCACGGATAATGTTTAAGCCTATGTTTGGTTCAAAGGAGGGGAGGGGAGAGATTTTAATTAGATATTGTGTTTGGTTAAGAGGAGGAGAGGGAGGGATTTTAATGGAGGGGAAGGGAACTAACACTATTCATGTTTGGTTCACAAAGGGAGGGAAGAAATTTAAAACTAATTTACTTTTATACCCTTATAATTTTGGATTTCAAAATACATAAAGTAAGGATATTTTAGTCAATGAATTCAAAATGTTTTAAACCCCTTCACCTCCCCTCCAAATCCCCCAATATTGGAGGGGAGCCAAAATTAAGTGAGGAGGGATTTTGCTCCCCTTTCATTCCCTCCCTTCTTCTCCCCTCCAAAAAAATGAACCAAACAAGAAAAGTTTATAAAAATCCCTCCCCTCCATTTCCCCCCAGCCAAACACAATGTAAGAGGCAAAGGTGAAGGGGGATGCATCTAAACATCACCCATGAGATAAAACATGTAGAAAACGAGACACCCCCGAAGCAAAAAAACTTAAATTCAACATAAGATGATGAAACAAAATTGCTCTAACTCCCCTCTCATATCCATTTCCCTTTTAAACTTTTCAACTTGACTCATCATATCAAAGACTATCCTCTAAAACTAGTCTTTTGATTCAGCCTCCAATTTATCTCCTCAACATCAGAAAACTATTTTAGCAGTGACTAACGCCGTCCATTATTATGAAAAGCAAAAGATGCAATTAAAGTACATCTCAGCAATGCCACAATGAAGATCATGGTTAATAATTTCTCTGCATACTAACCACATAGCAATAAAATCATAAATGTTGTACAATTGCACAATCTACATACTCAGAATTCAGAAGTTTCTTAAGCATTGAGATTCCTGAAAATTGGAACTTCCAAGAGATATTGGGATGCTAAATATTGTAAAAAATAAATATTCTAAAACAATTTGGGGTTGGGAATTCTGAAATTTATTATGTAATTTAAATTACAAAAGAGCCAACAAATCCCTAAGGGAAAGAAATATCCCCTACCCAATGTTTGTCCCCAAATCTAGTATGAGAACAATTGCCTTCTTTAAGAGAAACCAACAGCATAAGACTGAAATATCCCTGACAGATGTTTTGCCAAGGACCAGAGTGAGTTGCCATGATCATTTGGTTGGAATCTCACCCACTCTGATGTAAACAATACTAACTCTAATAGCCTGGTAGCATGCTGGATAGAAAAGTTGTCTCTAAAGAATAACCCAATAGCCATTTACCAGAAAAAGCAATTTCTGGCAACACCAAATTGCCAAGGCCCGATATCTTCTCCTTCTTGGCTCTACAACAGGTTTCTCAGCTAACAAAATGGCTTCTTTTCTTCAGCCCCCCTTCAAACTAAAGAAAATCCCTCATAATCTCCTCTAGCCTCTCAGCAGCCTCAACAAGGATCCAGGAAAAAGAGAGATTCTGGACAAGCACACCTGAACAAGGTTAATACATCAACCGCCGTATAGAAGGCACCATTCCAATTGTCCAAGACTCCAAGAACCTTAAAGTCATTTAGACCACTAGATCTAAAAAGGAAAAGGCTCAAGGATTAGCCCTTATAGGAGGTAGGAACTCCAAAATATGTAAGGGGCCACTACAAAACGTGGACCAGAAACCAGCCAAAGTTGCAAACAGTTCCCAGATTAATATTACCCAAGCCACCATTTGCTCCATTCATCAAATTAATTATCAAACTGTAAAATATCTCACAGATAAGAAGAGAAATTTTTTTCACAAAGTTAACCTGCTAATCCTCCAAAAATAAGATTATGCCAATATATCATCAACAAACTGCAAGTAGGATCCACAACCTCCTTACAGGCCCTTAAATCTTAATAAAGCCCCATCAAACACCCTAGAAATCACCCAACAATGCACGTCTATAGCTAAAGTAAATAAAAATGTATTCATGTAATAAAGGATCACCTTGTCAAACTCTCCTATGACCTCGAAATCCAAGATTTTAGTTTCACCATTCACAATCATAAAGTAGTGTTTGTGAAAGAAAACCAGAGATCCAACTCCTCCACCTAGGGCCAACCCCTTACAATCAAGAACCCTTTTGATTGTACTGTTGTAGCGATCAAATTTATGGACATATGACATTTACATGAGCTACCGAACAGATTTGTCTACATACCACAAGCAAAGAAAGCCAAAACAATGCTATTGCAACTGAAGAAACACCTACACCAAAAAAACCACAAGGAAGCCTCACCACAACTCGTCCTCACTCCTTATACCTTTCCTTTGCAAGGGCATACTCAAAAAGACAGACAGCACAAAATCCGAAAGAGACATTAGCTATTTAGCTCCAACAACCAAATCCACTGCATGTGATTTCATTTCCAAAATCAATTTACAATAGTCAATTCACCCTCTCTCTTCAATGGAATTACAACATTCATATCCATCCAAGGACTGCGAATTATATTAATAAAGGGAAAAAAAAAAGAGGAAGAAGCACTTTCCAAATAGTGATTTCCTACAAGTAACTTGCAAATGATAAAATCCCATCTGCTTTCCTTATTGTAGCTAGAATTTCTAGAATTAGAAGACAATGCAATATCACTTTTTATCAGAATGCATCATAGATAACACTAACTAACTTGGAAATATAAATCCACCTTTCCCCAAGTAAAAGCAGTGTAAACCTCAAAAGTATTTATTTTATTATCAACCTTATATGATTTTAAAAAGGACATGCTATGACACCCCCCATGAGTATTGTACCCAAAGTGAGTTATCAAACATTTATTGGTTGTTGCTTTTACAATACATTTTAGAAGTCTATTAAATATAATCAATAACTATGATTAACAACTCACCCTGGTTATCAATTCCAGGTAAAAAAGATGGGTACCAGAATAATCTCCTTTTAACAACTCATTTACTTGACCAACAACCTGGTTGGGTCTCAGCTATTGCTCCATGTTAGGACTCAGTTAGGATTCTGTTATTCTGTTAGAAGCAGTTGTTAGGATGTTATTTCTGTTAGGATTCCGTTATTTCTGTTAGAAGCAGATGGTTAGGGAGTTAGGATTAGTAGGCAGTTAGCAGTTGGTAGGGAGTTGCCTATTAATAGTTCCTCTAAAGTGTAATAGGGCAGTTTTTGGGTAATTGTGAGTTTAGACTGGGATTTTCCTAGTGTGAAAGGAGAGTGCTCCTTTGGGGTACATTGCTGTACCACTCTTTTCTATTCTTTCCCTATTCTTTTCTTTTATTTTCAGTCCCCTGTTTCCACAGTTCCTAACAATTTGGTCCGACCTATCGGATCCTCAAGAGAGAGAGCCAGTGCTGCCGGGTTCGAACGAGATGGAGCAACGAGTGGGAAATCTGGAAAAGACAACCAGCGAGTATGGAGCGACATTGGCTGAGTTGCAGAAGGATGTAACTTACATTAAAGAAAATATGCCAGACATGAAGCAACTCAAAGCAATGATCATGGAATGTTTAATGAAGAAACCTTCGGAGGGCGAGGAAGAGAGCTCAGACAATTCGAATACGAGCTCGAGTGAGGAGGAGGAGGAAGACGTACCCTCACGATCTTGGTTAAAGAAAGTGGAATTACCCACTTTTGAGGGAAACGACCCTTTGGGGTGGCTGGCGCGCGTAGAGAAATTCTTCGTGGTTCAACAAGTAAAACCTTCGGAGAAGTTGAGGTTAGATTTTGTTAGCATGGAAGGCAACGCATGTTACAGGTTTCAATTTTGGCACGATAAAGCCAAGAAGCCTTCTTGGGAAGAATTTTCTGGTGCGTTGATGAAGAGGTATTGGGGAAATGGACGCGGCACAGTGTACGAGAGACTAGCTGCTCTTAGACAAACGGGTAGCGTGGAGGGTTATGTCCAAGAGTTCGAATTGTTGGTGGCTCAAGCAAAACCCAGTTCTGAAGATCAAATCTTGGGATATTTCTTGGCTGGATTGACAGGATATTAGAGGGCAGGTTCGCCCTCATGACCCAAAAGAATTTATTCAAGCTATGGAAATCGCGCGAGACATAGAAGAAGCGATGAAAGAAGTTCAAAATTATGAGTGGTCCCATGTTCAGAATACAAGCTCGGGATTCCGGTATCAAGGTGGAGGAGGAATTGTGTCACGCGTGGAATTGTATGGAGATGCGAACAGTAACCGATTGTCCAATGGACCAGTGCAGGATTCGCAAATGAGGAGTAAGGTCACTTCGATGGCGTCTGTGACGAAACCAGAGATGAGTGGCATATCGGGACAAAGGAGCAAAGGCACGAGAAACCTTCCTTATCAGGAATATGTGAAGAGAAGGACAGAGGGTCACTGTTTTCAGGGTGGATTGGCATTTGGTTCGGGTCATAGGTGCCCAGAAAAGAGCTTAAGGGTAGTCATCCTATTAGAAGATGAACGCTTGAACGATGAAGGGGAGATTACGCCAAGGGAACCAGAAGAAGATAGCAATCACGATGTGGGGTGACAGATCTTTGAGGACATTTTCAACCTTGAGGACAAGGTTGTTTCTGAAGAGGGTGGTATTGTTAGGACTTAGTTAGGATCAGTGTTATCGATGGCGGATGACGGTCCATGGCAGAAAGCCAAAAATCCGCCATACAAATGACGGATGGCGTTGCGGCCATATGGCGGATGCCATGGTGGACAACATAAAAAATATTATAAATATATATATATACACATACATAACAAAAAAATGCAAAAAAAATATAAAATCCAAAACAAGCCACAACATATGTCAAGAACCATAACTAATTTGATAGAAAATATCATATAAGTCTCATATTCACCTATCATAGGCTACTAACAAGGCTACTTACCATCAAGTTCAAGATCTTAAAATGCAAATAACAATAAAATGATAAAAGCAACAATACAAACACAAAGTAAATGTCTAATCCTCCTCCTCAACCCCAACATAATCATTTTCTTTGTCATCTATTGGGGCATATCCTTCTTCTTCTTTTCTGTCAGATTTCTCAAAACTAAATAACTCTTCTACTTCTTCGGATGCCTCAGAATCATCCTCAAATTCCAATTCTTCACCCAGATCAACTACTTTCTCTTTCCCTCTAGAGGTTGGAGTTGGACCTTAACCTTTCTTAGAAGCTTTTGCAGCTACTGCAACACCACTTGATGATGCTTCCTTTCTTTTCCTTGTTTGCTGCCTAGTAAGTGTTATAGGCTCTCCAACCCCCGAAGCCTCATAAACAGTTGCCCACTTTAGTGTCTGATCATCATCAAAAACCAACTCATTCCTAACATCTTCATTGGTATCATCCATCTCTCCAACTAGCCACTCATTACACTCATCAATGTCATTGAGTGTAATTCGGTCAATTTCATCTCTAAGACTACGTCTGTGATGGAGTTGTTGGTTATATTTGACATACACCAAGTCATGCAACTTTTTATGGTCAAGCCTATTTCTCTTTTTTCTGTGAATCTGAAACATAAATGTAACTGACGAAGTGTTAATACTTAATTAGGCTTGACCATCAAATAAAATAAACTCAAAAGACTTAGTACTGACTTGCTCAAAAAGACTCCAACTGCGCTCACATCCAGATGCACTACATGTCAAGCTCAATCTTGATAGCTAGTTGCTGCAAATTTGGAGCAGAGTGGCCATACATTCGCCACCATTGAGCTACAAAACAAGAGAGTATGACTTAGAATTTAAACATTAAACTTACAAGAATTTAAAAGAAGTTGACATCTTAGTTTCTCACCAGGAGCAATGGTCTTTCTTTGTGATATTGCAAAGTCACCACCAAAGAGACCACTAGCATTCTTATAGATCGTCAACTCAGCTAGTATCTTATGTTGCACATCTCTACTTGTCACCAACCTTGAGATGCAATCATACAAGCCATTTGTAACCTCCAAATCAAACTCCAAATCAGTGTTGGCATAGAAGAACTCAGGGTTTAAAAAGTGACCAGCAGCATGCAATGGACGATGAAGCTGGAAATTCCATCTCTCATCAATGATTGCAAATATATTCTTGTATTTGCTTTCAATGTTGTTGAAGGACTTCATCATTATTTCTTTTGCCTTGTCCATTGCTTCATAGATATATCCCATAGCTGGTTTTCTTTCCCCATCAACAAGTCGAAGCACTCGAATAAGAGGAGCCATGACTTTTAGAGTAAAAACCACATGATTCCAAAACGAATGCATAAGAACAACCTTCGATGCTTCCTTCCCCTTATACTCCTTAGACAACTTGTTGTTGTTCCACTCATCAGAAGTAAACATCTTTCTCAAATTTGCTTTCTCTCCATAAAGCCTTTCTAATGAATAGAAAGGATGTAGCAAATCTTGTAACCGCATGCCTTACCAATTCCCTGTTGTTTGGGAATTGTGTCAACAAACTCAAGGTACTTGAATGACTATAAATAAAACCATCAAGACTGACTGCCCTTTGAATTGTCTTCTTGATGGAAGTTATCTTTCCAATGTCTTCAAGCATCAAGTCTAGGCAATGGGCTGCACAAGGAGTGCAGTAAAGATGCTTCCTTTTCTCTTCCAACATCTTACCGGCTAAAACACAGTTGCTTCCATTATCCGTTATGATTTGAACAACTTTTTCCTCTCCAATCTCCTTTATAAGAGAATCAAGCAACTCAAATAGTTTTTCACCGGTCTTCACAAAGTTAGAACCATCAATGGACTTCACAAATTCTGTCCCAACTGAAGAGTTCACCAAGAAGTTAATTATGCATCTTTGCTTCTGATCGGTCCATGCATCTGACATAATAGAGCAACCACGTTTGCTCCATTGCTCCTCATGATTTTTTAACAACTCCTCAGTGTATTCCAGCTCCATGTTTAGGAGTGGAACTCTAATAGCATGATAAGTAGGAGCTACAATATTTGGCCCATAGCACCAACTTCTATGAGCATTTCTTGAAAGCATTCCAACTTGTACAATTGAATGACAAACCAGCTTGGTACCACCAACGAGCAATTTTTTTATGGACCCTAAGAATTGCTTTTTTGTCACACCACTCTTGTATGTCCTTTTGCCTCATTTTATCCTTCTTTCTTTTTGCATTGGCAGCATTACAAAAAAGATCCATAGGCCCCTTTTTAGCAACATTTTTCTTCCTTGTAGCACTAGGTGTCACTTCAACCACATCTTCACTTTCAACATACAATATATCATCCATTTCAGCTTTGACATTTGGAGCACCACTGCTGTCTCCCTTCTTTTTCTCTTTTAGAAGAGCCCAAAGCTCTTCTCTAACCTCCTTTGGACACTTTGGGCAAGGAGCCACATTGCCCTTCTTACCCATTAAGTGTTGTTTGGCTCTAGTAATACCTCCCTTCGTCTCTTTTGAACAAAAAGAGCACACAACTGAATCGGTATCTCCTTCTTGCACTGGAAAGCAGTATTTCCAACCGGGATCAGTTCTGGAAGCCACCCGTGAAGCAGCACCCAATGAAGTTTGGTCTGAAGCCATGGTGGTTGGAGAAGAAATAAAAAGAGAGATGGTCGCCGGACAGAGATGGTCGCCGGACAGAGAAGAGTTTGAGAGATGAGAGAAGAAAGGGATCGAAGGATAAGAGAAGAAAGGGATCGAGGGAAGAGGATATCCAAAAGCTTAGGGTTTCTAACACAAATGGGCCTCAAATCGGGTCGGGTCGGCGACCCAGACCAGCGAAAACCCCAACTCCACCGCCTTTCCGCCATTACCGTTTTTCCGCCATGGCGGCGCCATAATCGATATTCGATAACATTGGTTAGGATTCTGTTATTCTGTTAGAAGCAGTTGTTAGGATGTTATTTCTGTTAGGATTCCGTTATTTCTGTTAGAAGCAGATGGTTAGGGAGTTAGGATTAGTAGGCAGTTAGCAGTTGGTAGGGAGTTGCCTATTAATAGTTCCTCTAAAGTGTAATAGGGCAATTTTTGGGTAATTGTGAGTTTAGACTGGGATTTTCCTAGGGTGAAAGGAGAGTGCTCCTTTGGGGTACATTGCTGTACCATTCTTTTCTATTCTTTCCCTTTTCTTTTCTTTTATTTTCAGTCCCCTGTTTCCAAGGTTCCTAACACTCAGTAGTTTTTTGGTTGAGTTTTGATATACCCTTCTAATAATCCTCCACACTGAATAAAGAAAGTATTAAATGAAAATATAAATGCAGTCACCATTTCAATGCTTTCTTATTTAGGAGTTAGGAGGAATATTAGAAGGATTGGTTAGTGTGTCTTTAGTTCCACTTCTGGAGACACCAGAAGTGCTTTTGCATTTGTCAAACATGATTCTAGTAAAAAAGGAGGTGTTTGGTTACATGTTTGGGGAAGCAATTTTGCATCCAAAATCAATTCTATCAGAAGCAGCTTGAAGTAGCTTCTGCTTATGGATTGAAAAATTACACTAAGTTTTTCATCAAACTTGCTTTTAAAATAAAAATATTCAAACATGAATCATTTTACTTCAAACTTAATTGTATTGAAATCAATTATACAACATCAATTCCGTCCATAATCACGTTTGTCAAACGCTCATCCAAACACACGCTAAGACTTAAAAAGATTTAGAACTATTTTTTTTGGTTTTTTTTTCCTACTTTTCATAATTCTAAGCTTGATGACAGATAATTGAACTTGTTGTATCAATACTTCTGTATTGACTTGTACTAGTCTACAACATCAACTATAGGTGAAAACACATACATCCTCTATCCTCAAATTTAACTACTACATCTTCATCTAACCATAGGTGTTCATCCCTATCCTCAAATTTCAGAATTTGCACTAGAAAAACATACATCCTCACACAGTGAAAATATGTTGTTATACTTTATCCCCTTTATATAACACGCGACCCACAACATCGGAAAAATTTTAGTTTCGAAGTAAAATTCCAAATTCCGAAAGGGAAATAAGTCGTGTTTCAGATCGAAAAGCTATATAACATTCAGCGGCGCAATAAGGAGCACTGAGGCATGGAAGTGAGGTAGGGTTAGATCCAAAAGAGGACTTACGAGGGTTTAAAACACACGAGCTTCTCTCGTCGTTGTCGTTTCGTCCTTGCTGCTTCTTCTTCTTCTTCTTTATCAGTGCTTGACACAAACACTAGGAGAAATTGAGAACATAGAGAAGACAAAAACTAGAAAAAGAAAAGAAAATAATGGAGAATATAGACCTCTTTGGATGAAGAGAAAATATTATTATTTTTTACTTCTGTTGAAAAAATACGACCAGAAAATAATTGTTAAATTAATCAGCACATTTCTTACTTAACTATCGGAAAATTTTTAAATATACTTTAAATTTATAACTTAACCCAAAAACATATGAAGAACTCAATTATAAATTTTGTATGCATTTAAGGATCAAATTATAAACTTTTAAAGTATAAGAACATATTTGAAAATTCTCAAATAATTCAAGGACCTTCAAAATTAATTGAACCAAAAATAATCTTGAGAGTAGGGATGGCAGTGGGGCGGGACGGGTGCGGATAGTGCTTCCCCCACATCCATATCCGTCAATATCCATGGATATTTATGTGGGCAGCGGATATTCATGGATATCCATGGATATTTAAGAGTCTAAAATAAAAAGAAAATAAAATAAAATTAGAAAACATAATATAACAATATATTATATTAATATTATATGATATACTATATGTATTTTAAAAAAATATATTATTATGGGTTTAACCACTAAAAAGTATGAAATAATAAAGAAAATAAAGTTTATTTCATCTCAAAGTAATAGATGTTGTCACAATATATTATATATATTCAATAAAAAATATTTATTATAAATATGCAGGTATCCGTAAGGCGGATACTATGATCCCCATCCCCATTTAATAGGTATCCATTTACTATCCACTACGGATAATCCATGAGGATATCCGTGAGTGCGGATAATTTTGTCATCCCTACTTGAGAGCATTTGTTTCAAGGTTTGGAATTACATTCCTGGGAATCATATAACCGAGAATGTTATTACAAGGAATGTCATTGTTGCGTATTTTATTAAAGATGTTAGGTTAACAATTAAAATTCCTGAGAATCTTCTCCAAATTCTTGGAAATAATTTGAAAGTTTATTTGGCCCGTGACGTACATTCTTGGGAATAAATACGGTAATTATCAAAATACTCTTGCTATATAAACTGTTATTTAAATAGTACTTTTTTAATGTAATTGATACAAATTAAAAAAAAATATAAAATTTAAGGTGATGATCCAAAAAATAAAATAAATATTTTTATATTTTTTAGTAAATTTTGAACATTTTATTGATTTTTAATAAATAATATCTTATAATTGTGGCTATATATTGTATGATATTAACCCAATATTAATTTTGAGATTAAAAAATTTAATAAATTTTGGCTGGTTCATGTAACTTCACATTTCTTATTCTCATCATCCCAATTATATATATTATATATATAGTGGGATTCCTTTACACCACTCTAAGTTATTTTTCGCTTGCACTCAATCTCAGACTTTGATTTTATTATCACCCAATTGTTACTAAAGTTAAAATCACAATCATCGTTGGATGATAATAAAATCAATGACTGAGATTGAGTGTACGCGAAAAATGAATTACACTTGTGTAATCGTGTCCCTCTTTATATATCTATATATTCCTATCTATATCTATATCTATATCTATCTATAACTATATCTATCTATATATATTATATACAATTGGGAGTCACTCTTGGGGAAAGTTTCTCCACATGTGGACCTCACAAGCATTAACTTTTTCAATACACCTTTTCACCATTTCTATTTTGGGTAATGAGACATGGGGCAATAAATAATAAATAATGGATGACAGTCGTAAACGACTCACTTTTGTTTTCAAATTTCAAATTTTAAATGTTTTTTATTTATCTCAGTCACTCTTTCTCAGTTTCCGTTTTCTTTCCCTTCACCCCTTTCTCCTTCTCACTTTTTTTTTCTTTCCAGTTCATTTCGCCATTCTCCTTACTCACTACTCCCTTTCATTCATTTCTGTTTATCATTAGCAGAAGTGCTCCTTCTCCAACGCTTTTCCCTCTTGGATAACCTTCTCTAGGGTTTTCAAACCCCCAATCGCTCTTACACTCACACACACAAAGAAGAGAACTTGAAGAGAGAGAGAGGATGAAGACGATTCGGTCTTTAGAGACGATGAGCATCACTGATGGGTTGAGATTCAAGGTGCATGCAAAGGTAATCGAGGTGGCCACTATCTCAGTCTCAGTTTTCTTTTCTCTTTCACCCTCTCAGTCGAAACCACAGCCGCCGCTAGGAGAAAACCATCGCTACTAGGAGACCGTTGTCGGTCAGCCACCATCTTCTCTTCCAAGCTCCTCTCTACCGCTCTCTCTCTCTCTCAAGTACCTCTCTATTTCTTCTCTCTCTCTTTCTTTTTCGTTGATGAATTTTGAATATGAAAAGAAACATTGCATTTTTTTGTGAGGTTATTATTCTTTTTTTCCGTTTTTCGCTATGATTACACTGCTATTCTACTTTGTGCCAGATGGGTTGTGAGACGACCCGTTGTCCCATTGAAGAACCGATGATATTAACTATTATTAATCGTATTATAAACGTTAGCGCACCTTATTAATCCGAAACGAAGCGGAAGATTAAACGTGAAAACGAAATTAAATTTAAGACACACAGTATATCAGAGTATACAGCTATAAAATATAAGATATATATAGGCAGCGGTTGCCCCGTTAGCAGGGCTACAGTAGTAATACATACAAACTGAATACGTCGATACTGACTAAAATCAAAAGTACATTAAAAGACAAGAAAACTCTGATGCTAGCCACACTTCTGGTACAAAACTCAAAATCCCTCGAGATTAGGGTTCGTGGCTCGTCCACCGACATTTGGCTCGTAAGGAGTGTCACCCAACTCCTCAACAATTGGTTCCTCCATAGGGTTTTCGCATAAAATAAAATAAACACATAGAGAAAAGACAGGGAGATAAGAAACATGCATCATCAAACATGGGAGAGGGGCAATAGTATAACATGTAAACATGTAGCACACAACACATAGAAAATATACAACACACCAACAACCATATCTTGGGTCATACAGCACAACCATCTCAAAAGTCATTCTCTCAGATCAAACCTCTACGAAGGATATTTATCCCTATATGCATGTCATCATCACTATATGCATGTCGGCCAATTTCATCACGTCCCCAGTTGGACATCCCTGTCGAGATTAATAACATCACGTCCCCAATTGGACATCCCGCCTCGGGATTAAAAACATCACGTCCTCAATTGGACATCCCCCTTTGGGATCAAATATGCTATGGTATGAAATGCTATTATATGCAATAAACATCCATCATAGATTGATACCGGAACCTTATACCTAAGCACTCGACCACGGCCATGATGCACTGCATCCACATCAACATCAACATCACAACGCCTTGCGTCCACGAACCACAGCTCCATGGTCAGGATCACGACGGTATCAATCCAAACAACATCACAATCTCACCATACTCTCATCAACAATCATCCAGCCAATCACAATAATAAAATATCACACTAATAAATATGCCAATATAGATACCATCACGTTGACAGATAATCACATAGGTAGTTCCACATAACAGGTAAACAGGTAAACAGATAATCACATAGGCAGTTCAACATAACAGATCAACAGATAATCACATAAGTAGTTCAACATATCAACCTCAACAATCACATCATCTAGAGTATCATCTTAGGGGTGATAGCCCAAAGGTACCTATCCCTACGGTCCAGGTACTTCGTCCAGGGCTCAACCTCTAGTAGGGTTTAAGATTCCCCTACACATGTATACATTTTATACTACGCTTGCCTTCCCGACGATAACATTTCTTTCTCCCCACCTGAAACTGCTACTCACGCTCGCCTTCCCATACAAGCTCCCGAACACAACTCCGCAACCTGCACTTTACCACGCTTTAGGGCGATCGAACACAATCTGATCCTTCACAACAAATCACAACCAGAAATTAATAAAATCCAACCAAACTCATCTAGTAGAGGTGGACTAGGGTTCGGCCAAGGGAACTTAAATTGGCTAGAGATGTCTAACAATTTCAAACTCTTGGATTAATGATACTTAAGTATGACAAAGACATAATCCTCAATCATTCACCAAAGATTTGAACCAAACCCATTCAACCAACAAGGTTAGGGTTCGGCCCTCTTGAGGAAAATAGTTTAGAGATGTCTAAAAATTTCTAACTTTTGGATGAATGATCCTTAAGCATACACAACACTATAGTAAGTTTCATTATACAAAAACTTGAAGCAAAACTCAAAGCTTCCCCATAAGTTAGGTTCGGCCACCTCCTTGAAAATAGGCTAGGCATGTTATTTGATTACATGCTCTTGGATAATGACAGAGAAGGATGAAACTAGATCATAGAAATTGGTTTCACATTAAAAGGATTTTTCTATGATTTTCTAGAGATTTATGAAGTTTGAAGTTTGAAGTTGAAACATAGAGATTCATGAGTTGAAGAACAAGAAATGAATGAAGAACATGAACTCCAAGGGTCAAAGGAAGCAACCATACCTCTTGGATGATGAAAAATTGCAAGAATCCAACACTTTCTTCACAAAAATTTGTTAAGTTTTACTTGAGAAAATGAGAGAAAGTGAAGAGAAAAGATGAAGATAATGAAGTTGTGAGAAAATGGAGTGAAGGAATGGCTTCCATGAAGCCTTAGGCGTGGGAAATGAAGGAGGGACCAAAGGGTCCAAAAAAAATTCACTTAAAGGCAAAATAGTCATTTCATCTAGGGACAAAAATGTCATTTTATGAAAAGTTTAGGGTATTTTGATCTTTTCACCTCCAAATTCACAAAATATCTAGATATTTTGTTGGATTGTCATGGTGAGGATGATGAGTCATTGAGGGCAAGTTGTAATTCCAACCGTTCCTAGGGGCAAAACGGTTTTTTCGCAGTGTGAACGCGTTCAGATATTTTCCTTTTTCATCATGATTGTGGTGAGTCACTGGCACGCCTTTCTAGGTGATTTGACTTGATGTGACTTCAAGTTTATCCATTATCGTGTCCCGATAATCCCGTATCCAGCTCCGTTCTTCACCCGATTTAGGTTTTACGGCCGAATAAAGCGTAGGAACTTATTTTTTTTGAAAATTTTCAAAATTGACGACATTGTTGAAAACGAGATATAAAACCTAAGTATCTCGTTCATGAGTCAAAATTAGGTCTTCTGATCAGTAAAATCTTACTGTCGGTGAAAACGCAGATCGAGCTTCGTCTGAATTTTCGGCCCAAAATTTAATCGTAGCTCCCTACGATAGCGTAGAGTATGAATATAGTCTTAGTTTATTTAAATTCATTTTCTAACTCTCGGATAAAATATAAACGTATTTATATAAATTACCGATATAAAAAGCAGTAAAAATCGGGGTGTCACAGGTTGAAAAGGTTGAGAAAGGGGATTCATTTTGAATACTACTACTTGGGCTAATCAATGTTTTTTCTTACCGGGGTTTTGAATTAGAAGATTTGATGTGATTTTTTATATTCTTTTTTTTTTTTGCAGACTTAAAGTGTTAAAGTTGTTGTTGAATCTCTAGGTATCACTTTTTAATATTTGAGTAAACACCCATTTTAGTCCCTAACAATCTTTGAGGTACCACTTTTCATTCCTGAGAAAAAAATTCACCGAATAGTCCCTGAAAATAACAAAAGAGGGACACATCGGTCCCTCCGTTTGTCTTCATCCTAAACATAACGTTAGAGCGCTGATATATACCGTCAATGTGCCCAAGTGTCCATTAAACTCGTCCATATTACCTATGTTGGTGCATCTGGTGTGGTGCATCTGGTATGTTGCTTGTAACATGTAAGGATTAATATGTCCCACGATATAATTGTCAGGGACTAAATTGGATTACTTAAATAATAGTAAAGGACTTAATTGGTTTAATGCATAGTTATTCTCTTGGTCTATTATGCATGTAGGACTATTGCCTGGACACTTGACATATTAATGATACACATCAACACTCTAATGACTTGTTCAGGATGAAAACAAATGGAGGGACTAAATTGTCCCTCTTTTATCATTCTCGGGAACTGTTCAGTGAGTTTTTTTTGTCAGGGATGAAAAGTGGCACCTCAAAAATTGTTGGGGACTTAAATGGGCCTCTACTCTTAATATTTAGTTGAGGGTAAAATGATATTGATCTTTTATATATGTGAATGCTTTCAAAATAATCACGTAGCTTAAAAGCATAATGCTGACACGTTTAGATTAAACAAAATTGTTGGCATTTCAACCCCGTTATTACACATAATTGACTAGACCAAGTAACCACATCACGCTGCCTTCATTAAGCATTTGTGACAAGTGGCGTGTTTGGGTAAACAATTTAATCAAGCACCTATTCAATAGGCTTTTTTTCAAGTAAGCTAAGAACGGCTTATTTTCATAAGCTTCTTTGACAAACTTATTGAAATAAGCTAAAAAGACATTATAGAAATATCATAAACTAATTTTATAAGTTATTTATATAAGAGCATGTTTGGGAAAGATAGACTTTTCCCATTTCAGCTGTTTTTTGGTTAAAAAGCTGTTTCATGCATAATCTATCATATTTGACAATTGGCTTAAATTTATAAAAAAGCTTTTTTTGGGGAAAAAAAAGCTATTTTATGTCATCTAATTTGTTTTAGCTTAAGATTGTTATGATTTGATTATTTCTCATTCTCAAAACTCTCTTCCCTATTTATCCGTATAAAACTAACTTCCAAATAAATATTATTAAATTATACAAATAACTTCATACCCTTTTTCGTAATTTACTATGTAAAAAGCGATTTTTTTAGACCATCCAAACGAAAAAGATTATCTTGAAATCGCTTTTCAGCAAACAGACCCAAACAAAAATAGATTCTGATTATAATCGATTATCATAATAATCGATTATTCATAAATCGATTATCAGCATAATCTTTTTTTTTCAGCTTTCCCAAACACACCCTAAGTGTATTTTCATAAGCTTAAATGGGCTCTTTATAAGTTTTTCCAAACGTCCTTGTGGTGCTACCTGCATCATCCCACTTACACATCCACCACCTTACTTTTTCTTTTTAGCCCTCACTTTTTATTTTTACGGTTGAAGTGACAAAAATTCCCCTACACCTTAGTTGCCGGTATTTCAAAAAACACATTTCGGCAATTAGTTGCCGGAACTAATTGCCAGTATTAAAAAAATTAAAAACCAATTCTGGCAATTAAGTGTCGTGCCGGAATATTGATGGAGATACAACACAGAACAAGAATCAAAGGGGACGGGGCGGTGGAGGTGGAGGTGTCAATCCGGAGGAAGAAGAAGAAAACGAAAAAGAGGTGAAGGGAAGTGCAAGAAGAAGAAAATGAGGTGAAGGGGTGTTTTTTTAAGTATTAATAAGGGCACTTATGTCTTTTCATCAATAAAAGTACAAAATGAGGTGGTGGATGTGTAATTGGGGTGGCGCAGGTAGCACCACCCCTAAATCAAATGCTGCACCACCCCACTTTTTCTTTTTTACAGGTAAAAAGACAAAAAACATACAAAAAAAATTGTATTCCGACAATTAGTTGTTGAAATACATACATGTTTTTTTGTATTCCGGAAATTAATTGTCGGAACATAATTTTTTTCTATTTCGGCAACTAATTATCCGTAGATCAAAAAACTTGAAAAATTTCGGAACACAATTTTTTTGTGTTCCGGCAACTAATTGCCAGAACATAATTTTTTTAGTATTATAATGCTGGCAGATCAAAATACTTGAAAAATTTCAGAACACTAATTTTTATATATTCTGACAAATAATTGTCGGAACAACCGGAACATAATTTTTTTTAGTATTACAATGCCGGTAGATCAAAAAACTTGAAAAATTCCAAAACACTAATTTTTATGTATTCCGGCAAATAATTGTCGGAACAACCGGAACATAATTTTTTTAGTATTACAATGCCGGTAGATCAAAAAACTTGAAAAATTCCAAAACACTAATTTTTATGTATTCCGGCAAATAATTGTCGGAACACAATTTTTTTGTATTCCCAAAACTAATTGTCGGTAGGTTAAAAAACTTGAAAAATTTCAAAACTCAATTTTTTTGTATTCCGACAACTAATTATCGGTATGTCAAAAAACTTGAAAAGTTTCGAAGCACAAATTTTTTGTATCGGCAATTAATTGCCGGAACAAAAACTCTTCAGCGTAGAATGGGCTGGTGCAAATAGGGGTATCTTGTGAATAAAAAAAATTAAAATAGAGATGTGGTGGTGGATGAGTAAATGGGGTGTGTAGGTAGCAATTCCCTTGATTTAGATATTCTGGTCCAAACTCAATACGATATGAATCTTTATGGATTGGGTTGGACAAATGGGTCGATCCCTTTTTTTTATCTCAAAATTACTTATTTGCATACTGCAAATACAAAGTCACAAACAATACTCGATTGCGAGAAGAAGAAGAAAAAAAGGTGAATGGTAATATAGAGAAAGAAGTGATAAACAATGGGTTCTCAAAACACTCAAAGCGTGAGAGGTAGATTAGGCAACATGAAGCTACACATGATGAAAGAGTTGTAAAGGTGGCAACCGATGTTGTGTAGCTACACATAGTGGAGGAGTCATCGGTTCTTGGAGCCATCTAGTCGATATTAATGATTTCGAACAATTTCTGCTTTGCCACATCGTCGAACAACTAAATTGTTGTTAGCGAACTACCATTACCGCCAGCAACCCTGTCTCCACAATCTCTTTTAAGAACTAATAGGTCGACTTCAATCTAGATTGTTTTTGTCTTATCCTACTTCACCCTACAAGGCATCATTCTTTCTTTATAGAGAATTCAAAGTCTTTGGTATAGTGTGCTCTTCTTAGGGACAAAAGTGAAATGAGTTAGGACTCTAATTGTGAAGTTATAACATGAGGCACAATGAGGCATGGAAGTGAGGTATGGTTAGATCCAAAATAGGACTTACAAGGGTTGAGAGGCACAAGCTACTCTTGTTGTTTTTGCTGTTCTTCATCCTTGGTTCTTCTTCTTAATTCTTTAATCTTTATTCTTTCTTTTTTTTCTTCCAAAGCGAACAACAAACCAATCCACAAGCGTAGAACTTCAACGAAAGCAATATTTGGATTAACAGTAATTTTCCAAGTCTAAACTATAATAATACATGCATTACGTACACTTTCTAAAAAATAGTCACAGTTCCCCAGTTGTTCTCCTCGACTTTAGCTCCATCTGGATTGAGTTTTATAGTCCTAATAATTGTTGGCAAGGATCAACAGCTCAAAGTTCATAAGGCAATATTATGTTCAGATAGAGCTTATTTGGCAAGATAACCATTCACTTCTTCAAAGTTGGGAAGAAGGGACGTAACTCTAGCTACCAGCCTACCACTATACTATCTTCAATGAATTTTCCTTTGAAGCATGTGGAGTTATGGAACAACCATTTGCCAAGAGCTACCGTCAAGAAGGTTTGATGGCATTTCAGGCGGGTTTTAGTAGATGAATTTTTTCAATCAAGTTGCATATTAGACTATAATATTTGTCTCAAAAGACAAGCCTAAGGGGAACTTGAACCCAAGTCACGCACCCATATGCAGCCACATAGAGCATAGAGGTGGTAAAATGAGCCAGCCCGACCCGAATGTATATACCCGATAAAATCTAGGGCCATTTTTTAGCCCGAATTAAATTCAGGCTTTTTTGGCCCGAATTGATGAAGCCCGTGTATATTCGGGTTTGGGCCGCGCTAGCCCGACCAGGCTTGGGCAGCTCAGTTCATATTTTATATTTTTATTTTTATTTCTATTTTCACTTTTTTCTTTTCCTAAAAAATAAAAACCCAAACCTAGAGTTCACAATCTAATCTAAGGCAATTCTAGGGTGAAAGACCTATCATGTCTCTCATCGTGATGGAGCTCTATTTTGCAAGATTAAAATTACTTTTGAGTCCCCCTCTCAATCTCTTTTCTCTCACTCACCCCTCCCCCCTCTCCTCTTCCTCCCCCACCCTCCCCCTCTTAGATCCTGAAATAGTCTATGTCCTCCTTTCTCTTCTTTGCACCAACCACCTCCCCTCCACCACCAGACGCTTCTCCAAGCAAGAACTCCTCGATGAGGCCCTCTGTGCAATTCCGGCCTCACCTTCCGCGACTTCCATCTTCTCTGTCGCATCGGCGCCAGCGACAATGGCACCATCTACCTATGCCGCCTCTAGAACTCTGTTACCGTTGCTGACTTCAAGAACGCCATCAACGACGACCCTGGCTGTCTACGCCATGAAGTTGGTGGACAAAGAGGTTGTAGCACCGAAGAAGAAGGCATAGAGAGCTGAAATAGAAGAAAGCAATTCAAAAAACATAATTGCCATCACAATTTTGAATCAATTAAAAAAACATAATCAATTCAAGTGATGGCACGGTGATGGCAAAACAAGGCAGCGACCGAGGGTCACCCTATTCCGGCCACCTTCATAGTCGCTCGCAATGCCCAAGCTGCGTCGTCCTCTGCAGCACAAACACCACCAGAACTCGCAGTTAACGCCCAGCCTCCGCCGGATCTGGCTTCTTCCACATGTTTGACTCTTATCATAACTAACTTAAAAGTCATATATATGATGATTTGCGATTAGTTGTTAGTATAAAAAATTTACATCAACAATATATCAAAATCAATTATTATATAATTTAATTATGAGTTGTGTTATTTGTACAATAGCATTGTTGTTGACACCGTACTTTTATACTCTTTTAGACTTGTTTATTATTTTGTTCACTTTCTTCATGTATTTCAATAGGTTCAAATATCAATTTGTGTACGGTGTCTATATATGTTGTCAACTTGAGATGTTAAAAAATCATTATTGTTTAATTATACATAACATTCAAATTTATGCATTACAGTAAATATTGGATTAGTCCAATTTTAATTCAATACCGAATTATAACAGAGTTAAATTTAAATCCAAAAAACTAAACAAGGGTTGATCCAGTGGTAAGCATCTCAACCTCATAAGGAGGAGAACACAAGTTCGAATCTTGATGACAGATGCTTTAGTTAGGAGGTTATGAAAATCAATGATTAATTTTCCGCTCGAAGCAGCCGACAGATGGTTCATCTCATAGATGATCCAAAGAGTCGAAACTTCATTGGGGATCCAAAAGTCTTAATTTCAGTGGGTTATAAAAAAATTTAAATCCAAAAACTTGGTAGGTGGGTTAAAAAAAAAAGGCTAAATTAATACTTTAGTCCTTGTACGTGACACTGGTTTTCAATTTAGTCTCTATACGTAAAAAGTTTTCAAATCAGTCCCTATATGTACAATTATTTTTAATTTGGTCCTCACCGTGTATTGATATTATAACGTCGTCATATAACAGGGACCAAATTAAAAGTGATTATCACATGTAGGAACCAAATTGAAAATGATTGTCACGTGTATGGATCGAATTAAATTTTTTGTTGTTGAATTTAGTCCCTACATGACAAATATTTTCAATTTGATCTCTATACTTAAACTCTAATAAATGATATTAAAATATTAATACTGATTTGAATTTACGTATAAAAAATAAATTGAAAATCAGTTTCATTTACTAGAAATGAAGTATTAGTTTAACCCCCCCAAAAAAAAACACAAGAAGACAAAACTAGCTGAACAGGTAAAGTATATGAAATATCATGGTGCCTTTCACCTACCCACCAGTCCCCCACTCTCCTACTCCATTCTCCCCTCGGCACGCGTTTTGTTGCCAGACGGAGAGAACGCTTGTGCGGCTGTACCGTGAAGATTACTTTCAGAGATGTGGTTATACTCAATCGTAAAGGATGAAATAACCTTGTACACGGGGCTATCACCTACGGCATTCTTCACCATCATGGCCATGATGGTTGTCGTTTACAGAACGGTTAGCAGCTTGTTTGTCTCCCCCGAAGACTACAACAAGCCCCCCGTCGTTTCGGCTCGAACCAATAGCCGGTTCGATGACCTTAAACCCGCACCCCTACCGGTTCAGCTGGGTGAAATAACTGAAGAGGAATTGCGAGAGTATAATGGATCCGACCCCAGTAAACCCCTCTTGATGGCAATTAAAGGCCAGATCTATGACGTTTCCACTGCCAGGTTCTCCAATTTCCTTTTTTTTTAATTTACTTTTTATATTTCGCCCCAATTTCCGGTGTGTGTTTGGTGGAAGAAAAATGTTTGAAACACATCCTCTTTTCAACGCAGTCTTTTATTAATTAAAATTCACGTGGATCCTACAAAATTCAAATGGATCCACATGAATTAGTAGTATTCACAAAATGTAGGGAGATGGTGCGTTAGAAGGTGAGTGTTAAAGAATGTGTTATTAAGTGACTTAGTACATATAATTATTTTTTACCTGCAGTTTAATCCTGAATTTATTTATTTGTATTAGTTTTTCTCTTTTGAACGAAATATTTGTATGAGTTAGTATCTAGGAAGGACTAACTTCATTCGGGTTTTGTAAATTTGAGGACTAACTAGTACACATAAATAAATTTAGCAGCTAAATGGCATGTGAAAGATAATTTAACTAAATTGTTTATTTACTCTTTCTTGTTCAGTGTGAAATTCAAGAGTATATAGTGAATTGAAGGTAACTTTGTTTTCCTAATTTATATGGGCTACTGTGATTAAGGACATAAGGGAGGGATTTGGTCATTGCTATTGCTAAACATTTAATTGAAGGCAAGAAAGATAAGGGGAAAAAGAGATTATGCAAACCAATTCAGTTTGGTGTAGGCATGGCATGTTATTATCAGGGTCGGCCCAAGCATAAAGCGGCCCAAGCCCTTGCTTTAGGCCTCTCAAAAAATCAACTTTTTCTTTAGAAAAAAAAACCCACTTTGTATTTTCAATTTAGTCTCTATACTTAAACTCTAACAAACGACGTTAAAATATTAATAAACAATAAGGACCAAATTAAAAATTAAAAATAATTATACATATAAGAACTGATTTAAAAACTTTTTACGTATAAGAACTAAATTGAAAATCAGTGTCACTTATTGGGAGTGAAGTATTAGTTTAACCAAAAAAAAAAAAAAACAAGAAGACAAAGCTAGCTGAACAGGTAAAGTATATGAAATATCATGGTGCCTTTCACCTACCCACCAGTCCCCCACTCTCCTACTCCATTCTCCCCTCGGCACACCTTTTGTAGCCAGACAGAGAGAACGCTTGTGCGGCTGTACCGTGAAGATTACTTTCAGAGGTGTGGTTATACTCAATCGTAAAGGATGAAATAACCTTGTACACGGGGCTATCGCCTACGGCATTCTTCACCATCATGGCCATGATGGTTGTCGTTTACAGAACGGTTAGCAGCTTGTTTGTCTCCCCCGAAGACTGCAACAAGCCCCCCGTCGTTTCGGCTCGAACCAATAGCCGGTTCGATGACCTTAAACCCGCACCCCTACCGGTTCAGCTGGGTGAAATAACTGAAGAGGAATTGCGAGAGTATAATGGATCCGACCCCAGTAAACCCCTCTTGATGGCAATTAAAGGCCAGATCTATGACGTTTCCACTGCCAGGTTCTCCAATTTCCTTTTTTTTTTTAGTTTACTTTTTATATTTCGCCCCAATTTCCGGTGTGTGTTTGGTGGAAGAAAAATGTTAGAAACACATCCTCTTTTCAACGCAGTCTCTTATTAATTAAAATTCACGTGGATCCTACAAAATTCAAATGGATCCACAATGAATTAGTAGTATTCACAAAATGTAGGGAGAGGGTGCGTTAGAAAGTGAGTGTTAAAGAATGTGTTATTAAGTGACTTAGTACATATAATTATTTTTTACCTGCAGTTTAATCCTGAATTTATTTATTTGTATGAGTTTTTCTTTTTTGAACGAAATATTTGTATGAGTTAGTATCTAGGAAGGACTAACTTCATTCGGGTTTTGTAAATTTGAGGACTAACTAGTACACGTAAATAAATTTAGCAGCTAAATGGCATGTGAAAGATAATTTAACTAAATTGTTTATTTACTCTTTCTTGTTCAGTGTGAAATTCAAGAGTATATAGTGAATTGAAGGTAACTTAGGTTTCCCAATTTATATGGGCTACTGTGATTAAGGACATAAGGGAGGGATTTGGTCATTGCCATTGCTAAACATTTAATTGAAGGCAAGAAAGATAAGGGGAAAAAGAGATTATGCAAACCAATTCAGTTTGGTGTAGGCATGGCATGTTATTATCAGGGCCGGCCCAGGCATAAAGCGGCCCAAGCCCTTGCTTTAGGCCTCTCAAAAAATCAACTTTTTCTTTAGAAAAAAAAACCCACTTTGTATTTTTTTATATTATCTTTTTGATATGTTTCATACATCAACAAATATAAGTTAGCCCATTTGGTATAAAAACTTATCATTAATTGCAAGGTCCAGGGATCAACTCCGCGTTTTGTACTAAATAATTAATACTTTAATTTTTTAAAAAGGCCTCATCACATGGTTTGCTTTAGGTCTTAATAGGTGTTGGGCCGGCCCTGATTATTATTGCTGGAAATATTGCGTTAAATCTTACAAATCTGTAATTTTCAAGGGCCTTCATAAATGATCTGAACTTGCACTAAAATGATGATGATAATATAGCGTTCAAAATCTTAATCCACTTTCTACTTTTGTCGTGCATTTTGCATTTTCAAAATTTGATCATTTTTAGTACTTCTTATGGATGATTTCTTCATTGAAGCACCTGTGGTTGTGACTAGATTTGAGTCCAATTCACTCCGTTTGTAACAAAGTTTATGGTTTGATTCATTAGGAAACAGATAGTTACGTCTGTGATGCATTTCACTCACCTGTTGAAGCCTATATATATTTAAGGTGTGCTTGGTAGGAGTTATGAGATTTTCCATCTGTTCCCTTTATTCCTTCCATTTTAACTCTTGTCTAGCATGCTCATATAGTGTCAGTAGTTTGTGTTTTGTAATGCTCTTGGTTACTCGTATCTAAAATGCTTCCTAATCAAGTAGTCATATGTATGACCTGCTATTTTTCACCTAATGAGCAAACATACTTTGCTTGACCATGTATGCAGGAATTTTTATGGTCCCGGCAGCTCATATGCAATGTTTGTTGGAAAGGAATGTAGCAGAGCCCTTGCTCTCCTGTCTTTTAAACCCGACGATATTAATGGTAACCTTGAAGGTTTGGAGGAGCCAGAGCTTGCAATTTTAGAGGATTGGGAATATAAATTCATAGAAAAGTATCCGAAGGTTGGCGAGCTTGTTCCAGAACAAAGAACTCAGCAAAATGAGCTCAAAGAACAAATTCAAGATAATTTGAACCTTAAGGAGGAAGCAAAATAGAAACCAGTACATTGCTGCAGTGTTTGTTGTACAGGTTGTGTCACTTGGCTGTAACCGAGGGATTACTGTACCTTAAAAGGGCGACTGATAATTGTGAGTACTGCTTGCTACAAGCAGTATGAAATAACGTACCAATGTATAATTGTCTAGTAGACAGTGGTCATTATTTCAACATAAACAAACCTCTTAAATTAATAAATATAGACTACCGGTGTGTTTGGGAAAGCTAAAAAAAAAAGATTATGCTGATAATCGATTTATAAATAATCGATTATTGTGATAATCGATTATAATCAGAATCTATTTTTGTTTGGGTCTGTTTGCTAAAAAGTGATTTCAAGATAATCTTTTTCGTTTGGATGGTCTAAAAAAATCGTTTTTTACATAGTAAATTACGAAAAAGGGTATGAAGTTATTTGTATAATTTAATAATATTTATTTGGAAGTTAGTTTTGTAGAGGTAAATAAAGAAGAGAGTTTTGAGAATAAGAAATAATCAAATCATAACAATCTTAAGCTAAAACAAATTAGATGACATAAAACAGCTTTTTCCCCCTCAAAAAAAGCTTTTTTATAAATTTAAACTAATTGTCAAACATGATAGATTATGTATGAAACGGCTTTTTAGTCAAAAAACAGCTGAAATGGGAAAAATCCAGCATTCCCAAACAAGCACTAAAGGGTGCGAGACCCGACAAAATAAATTAATCACTTAGTCCCTCAATTACAAACTCGGGACACGTTAGTCCCTCCATTACTTCCTGTCTAGGAACCTTTGTCTATGTGTACCATTAGCATTTTCCACCGTGAAAAATGGCTGGAAAAAACGTGCAAAGCATGTGCCACTTAAAATGACAGTGGAAGGATTAAAACATAATTTGCTTAGCATAAGTCAATTGTATGATAATGCATTTGTTGTTTCCTTCACTAGACACATGCATAGTTCAAAACGAGAATGACAAAAGCATATTCTCTGCTAAAAGACAACAAAAGCTTTGTAAGATTGAACTTATTAAACTATCAAATCAGAATATAGCATGCTTTGTGCCTAAAGGGGATGGATCTTTCATAGGAAACTAGGCCATGAAAGTATGAAACTTATTTCACAATTAAAAGGAAACAACCTAGTTAGACGTTTGCTTGAGATACCATTTTAAAAAGGATGTTCTGTGTGATGCATGCTAGAGTGGAAAACAAGAAAAATCAAGTTTTAAACCTAAAAATAAAGTATCATCTTCTAGATCACTACAGTAGTTACATATTGATCTTTTTGGACCAGTTAGTGTTTCTAGTATGGGAGGGAAGAAATATGGACTTGTCATAGTCGATGAGTATTCAAGATTTACGTGGGTTCTCTACCTAACTCTCAAGGATGAGTCTTTTAAGGTCTTCTCTGTATTTTGTAGGAAATTACAAAATGAGGAGGGTTTCTCTATCTCTGCTATCAGAAGTGACCATGAAGGCGAGTTTGAAAATAAGCATGTATTTCTCACAATTTCTCTGCACATCGTACTCCACAACAAAATGCAGTAGTTGAGAGAAAGAACATGTCTTTGTAATAGATGGCTAGAACCATGCTCAATGAAAGCAAACTCCTTAAGTACTTCTGGGCAGAGACAGTAAACACTGGTTGTTAAGTGCAGAACAAAATACTTATCAGACCTTTCCTTAAAAAGGCTCCTTATGAATTGTGGAAAGGAAGGACATCTAACATATCTTACTTTCATGCTTTTATATGTGAGTGTTTCATCTTGAACACAATGGATCAACTTGGAAAGTTTTATTCAAAAGTGGACAAGGCTGTCATTATTGGATATTTAGAAGCTTCTAAGGCTTATAGAGTTTTTAACTCTAGACCATCTGTTGTGGAAGAATCCATTCACGTTAAATTTATTGATGGTTTAAAGATTGTTAGGAAACTATCAGATCTTGAAGATAATCTTGCAGGTATTGACCTGAACAAGAAAGGAGAAAAGCTAACAGACACATCAAAATCTGATCCAGTAGAAGCATCTGGTGAAGCGTCCGGAGAAGCGTCTAACTAAGCAATACTTCAAGCGTCTGAACAGAGCAAATTCACAAGAGATTGGAGATATAAGGCACATCATCCAGAAGAACTGATTAATGGAATTCCCTCTCAAGGTGTAAGAACTAGATATGCCTTGAGAGAATCAAGCAATATGACATTTATGCCAGAAGTTGAGCCAAACACATTGAAGAAGCTCTTGAAGATGAAAGCTGGATCTTACCCATGCAATAGGAGCTAAATCAGTGTAAATGAAATGATTTATGGACACTTGTCCCAAAACCTGCTGATAAATCAGTAATTGAAACAAGGTGCGTGTTCAGAAACAAGCTTGTTGAGGATGGAAAAGTTGTTTGAAACAAGGCAAGGTTGGTAGCCCAGAGGTATAACCAACAAGAAGGTATTGACTTTACTGAAACTTTTGCTCTTGTAGCTAGGTTAGAAGCAATACACATTCTCGTGTCATTTGCAACACAACATAGCATTACGTTATATCAAATAGATGTCAAAAATGCATTTTTAAATGGATTAATGGAAGAGGAAGTTTATGTCAAACAACCTCCAGGTTTTGAAGATATAGATAATCCTAATCATGTATTTAGGCTTGAAAAGGCTTTATATGGATTGAAACAAGCACTTAGAGCATGGTGTGATAGGTTAAGTTCTTTCCTTATAAATAATAAGTTTGTTAGAGGAAAAGTAGACACAACCTTATTGAAAAAGAGCTCAAAAGATGATTTCATTATAGTATAGATTTATGTTGATGATATTTCAGAGCTACTAATGAAAATCTCTGTAAAGAGTTCTCTAAGTTGATGTAGAATGAATTTGAGAAAAGCATGATGGGAGAGCTGAAGTTCTTGCTTGGTTTGCAAATCAAGAAGACGAGTGATGAAATTTACATCCATCAACAAAAATATAACAAGGAACTTCTGAAGAAGTATAAGATGGATATCTCAAAACCAATGAGCACTCCAATGCACCCAATTGTGATTCTAAGCAAAGATATGGAAGGTAAAAAGGTAGACCAAAATGTCTACAGAGGTATGAATTGTTCTCTTTTGTACTTAACTTCTAGTAGACCTGATATTCAATTTAGTGCCTGCTTATGTGAAAGATTCCAATTAGATCCTAGAGAATCCCATCGTAAGGCTGCAAAAACAATATTCAGATATCCTCTTGGAATCACTAACCCTGGACTGTTATATATGAGATTTAAAGATTCTAAGTTAGTTGGATATTGTGATGCTGACTTTACTGGGGACATAATTGAAAGGGAAAACACCAGTGGAGGATATCACTTCATTGGAGCAAACATGATATCTTGGTCCAGTAAAAGGCAAAGCACAATTGCTCTCTCAAATGTACAAGTAGAATACATCTCTGCTGCAAGTTGTTGCTCATAGCTTTCATGGGTAAAACATCAACTTGAGGACTATTCTACGTTTAAGCATAATATACCTGTTTTGTGTGATAACACAAGTGCCATAAACTTATCTAAAATCCTATTCAACATTCTAAGGCCATAGAAATAAAATATCATTTCATAATACATTATGTTCAATAAGGTGTTTTTGACATTAAGTTTGTTAAAACTGAAAATCAATATGTTGATATTTTCACTAAGGATTAGGATCTTTTAAAGTGAGCAAAAGTGTAAAGTGAAAAAGTAAGGGTTTATCCACCCTGGATTAGTTTAAGTGCATTGAGATCTCAACCTACTTTAACTAATCAATGTTGAATACATCCTTATTTTCTCAATTTATAATTTTCTCACTGTAAAGAAGCTTGTTCCATTCACTAAAGCTTTAGCAGAAGATAGATTTAAATATATTAGAGATAATCTGAACATGCATTGCATTGTTGAGTGAAGCGCCTGTTGCACACGTCTATTATCTGCTATATGTGTTATCTGTCTTATGGTTTGTGCAATGCGTCTGATTACATGGAAAAGTATCCTCTGATACTTTTACTTAACTGAGACATTGTGTACATTGCAGTTTTTAAATTTGTTTTTTTTCAAAAACTATCTTGTCTTAAGTGGGCATAGTTATGTTGAGAAACCTTTCGCATTCCTAGAAAAGCGTGCCTTATGTCATCAATGAGTTTTTCTCTCTTTTTAAAAAGAAACTTCTGTTTTTGAAAACCTCTTCACATTTCTGAAAAGCTCGCCATCTCTCTCTAAGTTCTTACACTCTCTGCTTTCTTTCTTCCTGAACCCTAAAAATCCTTCTCTCTTCCAAACTCTTAAAAATGACACCCAAAGCTCCACCAAAAGCTGTTGTTGATGCTGCAAGGAGACTAGTCATGGATGTTGCTGACATCCAAAAGGTAATTTTGGGAAGAACTATTAATATGGAAAATATTAACAAGGTTGGTATAGATGTCTTCGAAGAGCTGAACCACTCTCAGTGGACAAAGCCTTTCTCACTAAATGAGATGGTGTATCCCTTACAACTAAAGCAATTCTAGAACCCAACCTATGTAAAAACCAATGTACCCTTTCCAACTCAAGAAATTCTGGAACTTAGCCTATGTAAAAACCAATGATCTTTTCGTTGAATTTTTTGGGAATGCAGAGAACTACAGATTCTTCTTTGGTTTGAAGTCTTTGGAGTTGGCCACTGAATGTCCAAGAGATGGTGTTGCGTATACAGAAGAATGGGTAGAAGCAATTAGTGAAAGTGATAACTGCATAGTATGTGAGCCAACATGTGAAGTATATAAGCCTTAAAGGCATACGATGTTGAAAGTAATCGGGGGTTGCCAGAGTATCATGATAAATGTGATGATGAAATTCGCTCGAGAAAGTAATAAGTATTTGCTTATTGTTGGCCATGCATACATGCATACATGATTATATATGTGTTCCACTTTGGTGATGGAGATTTCACCAATGGCGATGTCGTCTTAGTGATGGAGATTCCACTAAGGGAGAAGAGGTATGCCACCAAGTAACGGTGAGAGCCTGTGGAGGAACGTAGTGATGACACGAGAATCTGACTACTGGCCGAACCCATTAGTCCTTGGGGAGAGACTAGATGAGTTATGCGCATTCCTCTCTCCCGACTATAACTCAACTGATTCAGGACGGTGTAGAGTGTTTCCTAGAAGCGCGAGTAAAGGATTCTAGCAACTGGATATTGATCACTTCACCCGAAAACATGTACTCCTGATCCACATATACTTCCGATATGAAAGTCTCCATGGAGAATTGATGATGAGACTTGGGCCCTACTGCATTGGCATGTAGATGCATGATCATAGGATGGATCCTTAACATACATCATGTTATAGTATTAAATATCTTGATATGTTTGATTGACTACATATGACCTTTATGTACATGATATGCTTGTTGCCTGCTATATGTGTATGTTTAATCGTCTTTATGTGAGATGATGTGCGAGTGAGAACAAAACACGCTTGTCTATGGGCTCTTCCTGCGAAGGATTGCCGAATTCTCACCCCTGTGTATTTGTATCTCTTTTCCCTTCTCTCTCTTAAAACTCTTGGACAACGCTCAATATGGTCGAGTCGGGAGTGGAGCTCCACCTGATGCAAGGCACTTGGGAAATTAACTGGGAGACTAACATCTTCACCTTTTGAGGCACTGAGGAGATAAAAGTTACAAATTTGGAAAGACGATGCTATTCACCTGTCATTATAGCTGGTCCAATGAAGGTTGACGTTCACACTTGTAATGGAGTAGGAGATGAGGATGAAGACCCTATGGATGATGAGTAGGGTTTGTGTTGCTTTGCTGCCTTTCTTTTGTTTGTGTTTTAGGAGATGTTGTTGCTCTCGTAGTCGTTTTTATTTTGCGACCGACATGGAACCCCTTTATGTTTTTATTTTTAGTGTTTTTATCTGTTGGCTCAACTTTGTGTACCTTGGTATGGAAACATGTGGGACCAAGTTCAAGAACAATGGTTATGTATTAGTTTACTCTTCTTAATAGTTGGTGTTTATATTATTCTGCTTCATAATTAGATATGAATATAAATAATGCTAATTAAGTAAGCAATAATAATAATTAAATAAAATGTATGGTTCTGAGATTTGGGGCGCCACATAAGAAAAAACTTCAATTCTTCCATCATGCTCATTTCAAACACATTATGCATTTAGCTTAGAAAGTTCTTTGCAAAGACTTTCAATAGTGGCATAAAAAATTAGGGGTATTCGCGGATCGATTTTGAGGCAAAATGTCATTCAATCCAAAGATTAAAACAACATGCGGTTCGGTTTGGATTGCTTCCTTAAAACATATGATTTGATCTGATCCGATTAAATGCAGTTTGGATTGGATCTGTCGATTCGGTTTTTACCAAAACATCATTACATATTTATATTATATCACAGAATCAAGATTACAAGCTAAATTGAACAAATTCTTAAACCTATATATACTTGTTGATACATTCATGTAATAACATTTCATAAAATATGTTTAAAATAAATAAATATCATCATCATCATCTAGTTCCAAAACATTTTTTTTTATGTTTGGAACATTAAAAATAGTAGAAAATTATCTCAAATTAAACTAATAAGTATTATTAGGAAAAAACCAACAAATAAAAAAGGAATGATGCACAAAATAGATTTAACATATATTAAATTTTATATATGCAGTTTGGTTTGGTTTGATTCAGTTTAAAAAAAGGAATACAAAATCCGATCCGGTTCAATCGATTGTCACAAAACAAGATCCAAAAAATTTCAATAGTCATCGGTTTTGTTTGGTTTTCGATTTTTTTTGGATCGGTTTGCGGTTTTCTTTTGGATCAGTTTGGATTCGAACACCCCTACCAATAATGATATCATCAATGCGAACACTCCATTTTGATCGATCCCCTTTTAACTTTTATTTTATTTTAAACTTTATTCGGAAAATATCCCAAAACGTTGAAAAAAATCAAAATTATAAAAGCATTTTAAATTTGAAAAAATTCAGAAAAAAGCAGAAGTTTGAATATAATTCATTTTTATCTTTACTTTTATGTTTCTCACGTTATTTTACTTTATCAATAAATGTTTTTGTAAATTATTATTATTGATGCTTTTATCTCTCTATAAGCTTAGACCAAGTCCACTTGAGCATGCCTAACTAGAATCCATATTTCGCCCCAAACCAGATTTCCTTTAAGAACCCTAGTAGCCGCAACTCTCCTTGTTCCCCAATTCAAAACCCTAGTAGCCACAAGCCTCCACTAACCATGGAAATCTCTTTCTTTTCCTTTGTTAGCCGCACCACCAACCCTATATTGGCAAAATCACCTCCAAACATATCCAGCGGCACTCAATCATGCAAGGTGAGTGACATTCCCTTCCATTTTTCGTTCAAATCAAGGGATTTGATTGTTGTTTTCGCTAATTTGCACATGGAATTGAATCAAAGCTGTGTAGGGGAAATGGCCCCATAAAGGACACATGAACGGTCACAAGAAAAAAGGGGGAGGACAAAAAACGCACACCAATATATACTGACAGAACGTAGGGAAACAAAATATAGAGAGGGAGATAGAGTGAGCAACTCAAAAAACAAAAATACACACTGAAAGGACACTCAAGAAAGGATAAAAAACGAGGCAAGGAGGAGGAGAAAGACGCGACAAAGGGAAGAAGGAAAATGCAGGAATGATAATGAGAGACACACAACAAAGACAAGAAAAAAACACAGCAAGGAGGAGGATAAAGTCACAACAAAGAGAAGAAGAAAAAAATGTTGCAAGGAGGAATTGAGTCACACTCTTGCTGAGAGAGGAAAAACCATGTCTGGAATTCCTCCCCCTTGTTAGTGAGTTTTCTCTTCTTTTTTGTCTTTGATTGTACATTGTTGTTCTGATGTTGTTGGTTATCTGTTGAACATAAGGTTGTAGAGATTTTAATGAAATAATCAACTTCATCTTGATGCACACCAACTGTCCAATGGTTGGAATCTACATGTATGTACATGGATTTCCCTACTTCTTCTGATTGTTTCTACTTTTCTTGGGTTGTCTATCATGTATTTGCTTAAATGCTTGAGTCATGGCCAAATGGGGATATGTTGATAAAATATGAAAGGATGGTGTTTTTGTTTATTTAAATTTGTACATTTAAATAAATGATAGCAAATGTATGGTTAATGCAAATGAAAGTGGGATTTCTTTCGGTTTTACTCTTTTTTTTTTGGTATATATTTTCCTTATTGAAAAGGTTGAAGTTATTTTGGGTTTGAGGAATTCAAGGATAAGAGAAGATGTATTTGATGCAATAAGTTATGCTCTTTCTTTGACTTTTTACGGATAAATAAAACAATAAGTCCCTGCCACAATTTTCTTGTTTTATTTACCCATAAATTGTCAAGAAAGAACATGGCTTATTGTATCAAATATATTTTTCCTATCCCTAAATTTCTTAAACCCAAATTAACTCCAACTTTTCAATAGGTAAAAGATATTAAAAATAAAAATAAAAACCTAAAGAAATCCTACGTTCAATTACATTAACCGTACATTTGCTACTATTTATTTAAATGTAAAAATTTTAATAAATAAAACCATAAACAAAAACACCATCCTTTTATATTTTAGCAATATAACCCCATTTGGTCATGACTCAAGCATTTAAGTAAATACATGATAGACAACCCAAGAAAAGGAAAAAAATATATATTAGATGAAGTATGAAAATCTATGTACATACATGTAGATTCCTACCATGGAACAATTGTTGTGCAACAAGGTAAATTGATGATTTCATTAAAATATATAACCTTATATTCAACAGATAACCAATAATACCAGAACAACACTTTCATGTACAATCAGAGGAAAAAAAAGACTCACAAAAAAAAATAAGAAGATGGAATTGCTGAGATGGTTTTGCCTCTCACAGTAAAGGCGTGACTCAATTCCTACTAGTTGTGTTTTTTCTTCTTCTTTTTGTTGTGTCCTCATCCTTAAAATGTTTTTCTTCTTCTCTTTGTTGTGTCTCTCTCCTTCTTCTTGCTGTGTTTTCCTTCTTCTCTTTGTTGCGTCTTTCTCCTCCTCCTTGCAACGTTCTTTTTCTCCTTTATCGTGTGTTCTTTCAGCATTTGCTTAAATGCTTGACTCATGGCCAAATTGGGATATATTGAGACAATATCAAAGATGGTGTTTTTGTTTGCAATTTTGTTTATTTAAATTTGTACATTCAAATAAATAGTAGCAAATACGTGGTTAATGCAATTGAAAGTGGGATTTCTTTCCATTGTGCTCACTATTTTTTTCTTTTTTTTGGTATCTTTTACTTAATGTTGGAGTTACTTTGGACTTGAGGAATTCAAGGATAAGAAAATATGTATTTGGTACAATAAGTCTCGTTCTTTCTTTGACTTTTTACGGATAAATAAAACAAGAAAATGAACAAGAATGAGATAAAATGGTAGCTTTCTTGAAATCACCTTATTTGCAGTGTCTGTTTCACGTGATTCATGATTAATTTTTAGGAACTCAAGTAAATTTTTTTTTTTTGAATATGTTTAATTTTCTGGTAAAAATATATTTTAAAATTTATTAGTTTTTGGCACAACTAATTTGAGACAATTGTTTTATTAATGGGCATATTAGGGGTGCAATGGGATTAAGTATCTATCCTTCCCTATACACATGTGGCTTCTGAACCAACTTAATTCGAAAAATCAATCTTTTTAAAAATAAAGGTTTTCCAATTTTTTCCCTAAACTATAAAATTGGTGACGACTCTCTTAATTTTTTCAGCATCCCCATTGCAACCTCTATTGCGAAGATGGTGGTAGAGTTAGCAACTCGGGTCGGACCAGAGTAGAGAAACAGGTCGGCCAGGCCTGACCTATATTTATACAGGCTGCATATTTATTGGCCCATCCTGATCTTGGGTCGAGCTAGTGGACCAAATAAGCCCTATTTATAAATTTATAAATAATAAAAAATTAATTAAACTTATTTAAATTATTACTTTTTTTTTTTTACTGATTTTAACCTCCAAGTTTTGCTGCATAATCTGTTTATATTATTATTTTTTGCTGATTTTAACATTCAGGTTTTGATTTTTCACGTTCCTGTTCCTTTTAGGGGAAAAAACTGAGAATAACAAACATTCCTGTTCATGTATAAACACTGCCTACCTAAAATATGCATTTGACAGGTTTTGATTATATATGGGTTTTTAGAAATACAAAAGTTCCTGTTCTTTCCTAAATGCCTATTAGGCTTTTATTGCCTGTACCTTTGCATAGGTCCCATGTCTCAAACGTTCCTGTTCAGTCTCAAATACAAATACAAGAGTAAATGTCCAAATAACTCCTTGACAAAAAAACACGGTGATCCTCAAAAATATAAAATGTGGGTCAAATTTATCCTTTTTAGGATCAAATTTATCCTTTTTAGGGACATTTTAGTTTTTGACAATGACTATTTTGACCCGCATTCTAAATTGTTGAGGACCAAACTGGTATTTTTCATTTTTTAGGGACCAAAATACCATTATGTTTTTTTGTCGACCAGTTTGGACCTTTACTCCAAATACAATAAATGATTGGAATTTTGTACTAAAATCAACTAAAGATTCTGGGAAGATAAAAACTAAGAATAACAAGGGTCACATAATGTTCAAACATGTAAAATAAATTCCTAACAACCAAATGTAAAATAGTTGTTCAAAACGAGCCCTAAAACAAATAAAACCCCTGCAGCAAAACAAAACAACTGCAAATGAACTGAGATGAATCTGACTTTGCTTCCAAACAGCTACAAATAAAACCCCTGCAACAAAACAAAACAACCAACAAAGGTATATGTCAATTCAACTCCAACAAAACAATTGCAATCCACCAATTGCAACACTAAGATGAATCTGACTTTGCTTCAAAAAAACTGCAAATAAATATCCTGTACTTACTCCATATTGATTTGATGCTACTATTAACCATCAATTTGACACAACTGCTAACAATCAACATGGTTCAATAACTAGCTTGATAGTGATAATGTGGTAATGTGCTAGTGTGCTGGCAGTCACACTCACAGAGAACTGAACATAGACTCCCTCACATGCAGTCACACTCACAGAGACAAGAGGAAGAGCAAATATCCTCAAGATATGCAGACACACTCACAGAGATAAGCAACAACAAAGGAAGAGCAAATATCCTCAAGATTTGCATTCACAGTCACAGAGATATGCATAGAAAAAGAGATCCTATGATTACACAGTACACACCTTGCATATAATGGGTGAACTGAACATAAATAATTAGTACAAAATCTGCATAGAAGTGCAGTAAGATTTGTTAATCAAGCTTTGACTTTCGAGAAAAAATGCAGCAAGTAATTTGTTGGAAGGAAAATTCATACCCTAAGCCTATGATCTCCCCCAAGGCTCAATACTGCCTTAATAAAATCGTGTGACAGAGAAATACCTTACAATATGGTAACAGTGTAAAACAGGACTCCGAACCCTCTGTTCATCTTTGTAGGAAGCAAGAACTAGGCTCTCTATGAGCAGCGAAGAAGAGACTTTCTTCTACAGAGCAAGAAGAAAACATACCTTACAATATAGTGTGTTTGTGAGCAGAGGCGCGATGACGGAGCGGTGAGCAGCGACAGCGGCGTTTTGCTGAGTGAGGCGTGCGTCCGTGCGATGGAGACCAGAGACAGCGTCACAACGATTTGCAGTTTGAGACCAGAGTGAGCGGCGATAGAGGGTTAGGCGACATTAGTGTGTCTGAGAGTAAGAGAGTGAATGGGTGCGTTCACCGTTCAGGCGGCGATGGAACTTGGAGGAGAGCAAAGTTGCTAACGTCAATTTTGAATTTGGTTCTTACGTACAAAAAATTTTGAAATCAGTTCATATATGTATATATATTTTTAATTTGGTCCTCGATATTTATTGGTGTCATAACGCCGTTTGTTGAAGTTATAGTATAGATACCAAATTGAAAATGATTATCATATATAAGGACCAAATTCAAATTTTCATTTTGAATTCGATCCTTACATGTAGCAATCATTTTCAATTTGATCCTTACATGTGACAATCATTTTGAATTTGGTTCCTATCACGTGACGGTATTACAATACCAATAAACGGCGAGGACCAGATTAAAAATAATTGTACATGTAGGGATCAATTTCAAAATTTTTCACGTATAGGGACCAAATTCAAAATCAGTGTCACATATATGGACTAAATTATTAATTTAACCTTATTAGATTTAGGTCTAGAGAATTAATGATAAAGAATGGATGAGTAAATACTCAATCTTGGTCCCTAAAATTATAGGATCTTATCAACTTAGATCCCACATTATCAATGTTTCAAAATGATTATTGGAATTGCAAAATGTTAATTAGGTTCATCCCTCCATTTAGATCCGTTAGCAAATGCATCCCTGACATTATTCATTTAGTTTCAAATGCATCCCAAACATTATCAACTTAATATCATTATAGTCCAGCAAATACCAACGGAGGGACGAATTTGATTAACATTCTACAATTCTAGGGATCATTTTGAAATATTGATAATGTGGGGACTAAATTGATACGACCTTATATTCTTAGGGATTATATTGAGTATTTACTCGATACTTGCGATTCCTGTTTGGAATTTGGACTTTGGCCAAAAAATTGGCTTATTGGACTTGGACCTGTTAACTTTTTAGCAGCAGGATTTTTTGGGGTTTGCTTTTAATACTTTATTTATAATTATAACTATTTTTACCTCCCTTCTATATTTTGTCCTAAATAAATCTCACAAATATCCTTATCTTTTTTATTATTATATAAAAACTCTTCCCCTTCTTCAAATATTTCTTTTCCTGTCCCCAAATCACATTCACCTCATTTTCTTCCTTCTTTTTCCGTACATCCCCACCACATTTCCCCGTAAAACCCTTCCCATTCCCTCCTCCTTCCTTTACATTCCGTCCCTCTTCCCCCATTCCCTCTTTCTTCCTTTACTGGTTTCCCCTTCCCTCCCCACCCCACCCTCCTTTCTTCCTTTACTGGTTTCCCCTTCCCTCACCACCCCACTTCACGGAGAAGACAGGCAGAGCTGCGGACGCAGCAGGGACGGAGCAGCTGAGAGCGCGGACGCAGCGGCTGAGCTCGACGGACGCAACGGCGGAGGAAAAGCAGGTAATCATGCTTATGGAAACTACCGTAAGCTTTCATTTTTTTGAAATAACTCCTGTAATAAATGTAAATTATAACTTTAATTTAATTAATTTTTAATTAAATTTAAATTATAACTTTAAATTTTAGTGTAATTATTTAGTTTATTTAATTGAAATTTATGAATTTAATTAATTTGTTTAATTAATTTTGGTTTAATTAAATTTTTTTAAATTTAATTTATAATTATTATTTAATTTTATAGTAGATGCTTTTTTTTTAATTTATATCAATCTATCAAATTAAAATTATCTTTAAATTTAAATGTAATTATTCAGTTTATTTAGTTTCGATTTATGATGTTAATTATTTTTTTGAATTTTAATTTATAATTGTTATTTAATTTTATAATAAATTTTTTTTAATTTATATCATTCTAACTAATTAAAAAATAAATTTCAATTTTATTTATTTATTTAGTTTAAAAAATTATTATATATTGAAGTTTTTTTAAGTAAATTTATAATTTTTACAAAAAAGTTATATAATTATAATTTTTAAATTTATTATGAGTATGATTTAATTAATAAATTTAATTATTAAATTTAAAATTTCGTATTTAAGTAATATGTTTAATTTATATGTATGTATGTAGATATGCCACGGACTAAAGGGAGTGGTGTTGTACGGGTACCATCCACAGATTCAAAACGTAGACGTCGTGTTGATACAACTGGAGAGCATCAGGAGGAGATCCCTTAACCGGCAGGGTCTTTCCCGGGTGGGCCCCAAGACACGTTGATCCTTAGGTCATTTGGGGATCACGTTGCTTCACGCATATGGATCGGACAGGTAATGAACCAATTGATTAAACTTTGATTAAATGTTTAAAAATTTGATTTAACAAACTAAAGAAAGCTTTCATGGATGTAGGATCGAGGTGAGTTGAAGATGGTTACCGATGGCCGGAAGCTGAAGCAGTGCACGATTGAGCATCGTGAGATACAAGATAGGGTAGACATCTCTCGGTTGGCACCACTGTTGTCGTCCTGCTACGTTGAGGTGGACAAGGGCATCTTGTCTGCATTTGTTGAGAGGTGGCATAAAGAGACCAACAGCTTCCACTTGCCATTCGGAGAGATGACCACCACGCTAGATGTGTCATCATTACTTCATCTACCTGTCACGGGAGCCTTCTGGACCCATCCTGGCAGTGATAGAGCCATTGCATATGCACTTTTGAGGGAGTTGTTAGGGGTGTCATACCAAGAGGAAGTGACAGAGACTGACTTATGCAAGGGTTCAAAAGTTTCGCTGCAGTGGATGCGAACTATATACGTAGGGCGTTGTCAGGCGCAGCAATGGGAAGAGGCTGCTAGGGCATTTTTACTACACTTGGTAGGTTGCACCATCTTTGCCGACAAGAGTGCATTTTCAATCGATGTTGCATACCTAGATCTATTCCGCGACTTCCCGAATTGCCGTAATTACGCATGGGGTGCAGCCGCTCTAGCATATTTGTATGACCATCTAGGTCATGCCAACTATTGGGAGACAAAGCAGTTGGGAGGGTATATGACCCTTCTACAGGTACAAAAGTTTAGTGTTTTTTTTTTTTTGTTTTCGCATTTAATTGCACGAAGTTAAAACAAAGTTAATCATTTTTTTACAGGCTTGGATCTTTGAGCACTTTCTTGGTATGGGAAGTCGGGACCTAACAGAGGGCTACGTTGAGGATTTATCTCGAGCATCGCGTTGGACCCCACGTAGGAGTGACAGACAGGTGATGCTCTATCGGATTCAGCTAGATGAGATCACCACAGCCGATGTCATATGGAAGCCTTATGGTGAGCATAGGGGACATCACCCATTTGAATGGGTCTCGTTCTTTTGGGGGTACATCAGGTGGGGTATGTGGATTCAAGCCTACTTGCCGGATAGGTTCCTATGGCAGTTTGGTTATGTGCAGCGCATTCCTCGATCGATTTACGAGCTCACTAGTGTTCCATTATCTCCTGAAGAGATGGAACTATATTGGATGAATTTTGTAGAACATCAGACTCATACAGGTTTCCAGGCATCATATCCAACACAGTGCATGACGGCATACAAGCAGTGGTTTAAGTCGATATCCCACCATTATATTATACCGCCATCGTCCAGTGCTAGTGACACGCATCCTGCGGTGGTAAGTTTATATGAATTCATATTATCTTTATATGTTATCCATTTTATGTCGAGCCTGAACGATTTGTAATTGATATTTTTAGGCGATTTGCGATAGCATTGCTGACCTTCTGTCATCCATGATTGATAGAAGGTTAGTAATTGAAGGGACCAAGGAGGTATGGGATGTCACGCAGGAGGCATTGAGATTAGAGCGCAGTGCGAGAGAGGATGCAACTACATCCAGTAGGAGGAGAAGGAGGACTGGTTGACATTCCTCCATGTTTTTTTTTGCTTAAATTTAGAATTTCAACATCCCTAGCCTATTTAATTAAATAAGGGTAGCACCTTGGTCATTTGGACTAGGGGGTTTGTGATTTAACTGTATTAATATCTCGTTGTGTTTTGTTGTATAGAATCGGACATGACTCGAACATTCGACCGCGCACCCGATCGTCTATATAGAATCGGACAGGACTCGAACATTCGATCGCACACCCAATCGACAGTTGCGGAGTTGTAGCCGGAGCTGCACGTGAGAATCACTAAGGTGGGGAGAAAGAGCTTTATCGTTAGGAAGGCAAGCTTAGTATAGGATATATATATATATATATATATATATATATATATATATATATATATATATAGTGTGTGTGTGTGTGTGTGTGTGGGGGGGGGGGGAACCCTTAAACCCTACTAGAGGTTGAGCCCTGGATAAAGTTCCTGGACCCTAGGTGTAGGTACTTTTAGGCTATCACCACTAAGTTGATAATATGGATGATGTGATTGATTGAGGTTGATATGTTGATCTGTTTATTTGATTATCTGTTTAATTGTTGTGTTGAACTGTATGTGTGATTTACTGTTGGCTGGCTTTATGACGATATCTGTACTGGTGAAATTATTGTTGTAATACTCTGTTGTGATTTGGCTGGTTTAGTGTTGATTAGAGTATGGTGAGTGATGATGTTGTTCGGGTTGAAACTGTTGTGGTCCCGACCATGGAGCTATGGCTCATAGACGCAAGGCATCGTGATGCTGATGTTGATGTGGATGCGATGTGTCTGGGTCATTGTCGAGTGCGTAGGCGTGAGGTACCGATATCAACCTGCGATGGATGTTTGTTGCATAGTGTATCATTTCATACCACAAAATTTTTGTCCCAAAGGGGGATGTCCAATTGGGGACGTGATACTTTAAATCCCGAGGCGGGATGTCCAATGGGGGACGTGATGTGATGTGATATGATGTAATCTCGATGGGGATGTCCAACTGGGGACGTGATGTATCGGCCGACATGCATATAGGGAAGTCAGCATATACATAGGGACTAGTATCCCTCTTTTAGGCTTATCTGAGAGAATGGCTTTTGAGATGGTTGTGATGTATGACTTAAGCGATGGGTGATGTTGTGTTGTATATTTTATCTGTGTTGTGTGATGCGTGTATATATATGATGTACTGATGCCCCTCTCCCATATTGATGATATACGTTTCTTATCTCCTGCATTTTTCTTTATGTGTTACTTTATTTTATGTGAAGACCCTGAGGAGGAACCAGTTGCTGAGGAGTTGGACGACATTCCTTACGAGCCTGACGCCTGAGGACGTGCCACGGACTCTAGCCTCGGGAGGTTGGGCAGTGATCGTGGTTAGCCGGAGAGTTGTCTCTCGGCCTATTTTCATACTTTTAGTTTGGTTTGTACTAATATACTCTGTATGTATTACTTTAACACTGTAGCCCTACTGATGGGGCAAGTGATGTCTGTGATATATTTCTTTATATTTTAAATCTGTGTACTCTGAGGCGTTGCTTACCATAAATTGTTTTGCTTCCACTCTCAATTTTCCGCTTCTCTTAGTATTAATAAGGCGCGCTAACGATTATAATGCGATTAAGGTTAGTTAATATCTTAGGTTCTCCAATGGGACGGCGGGTCGTCTCATTTATTGGTATCAGAGCAGTTCGATTCTAATATCGGATTGTGAGGTTTAGGAAATGTACTGGCTTGATAGGTTGGATCCACATTGGATACCAACTGTGTTAGAAAAATGGTAGAGCATCCGATAAGCAAGTTATCGATGTGATAACTGTTTTCGCAAGGCATACGATATATATCGGTTGATTAATATTGTATGTTACTTCAGTCTTCTTAGACATGCCTTCTGGGTCACGAGGCGAGCGCCTTCTTTTTGCCTTTCCCTTATTTTCTTCATTTTCCTAGCCTTTTCTAGCTGAAAAACTAGATAAGCCGCAGGCCTATCATATGTTTTTGGTTAGAAATGTCGCGGAGAAAATCCAACCAAGGGCGAAGCCTTACAATCATGCAGGACAACAAACGACAGCTTCTGGAAGGGGGAATAGCAGTCAAGGACAACCAGGAATTTTCACGTGTTTTCGATGTGGCAGACCACATCTAGTGAAGGATTGCCCTCAAGCACCGAACATCACCTGTTTCTGTTGTGGCAAGTGGGGTCACTATGCCAACGAGTGCCGATCAGGAGATACTTGTAGAAGAATTCAAGATGCGGGGACAAAGCAACCCGTGGTGGGTCAGCAAGACAGGTCACAGATGACGGGAAGAGTATTCATCGTGAGAGGATCTGAAGCTTCTCAATGTCCCGATCTGATACAAGGTAAGTGCCTATTTGCGGGGGGACTCTTATTTGTTTTATTTGATTCGGGGTTCCTTTAATTCTTTAGCGTGTGTGGATCATTTGAATTTGCCCATTTCATCCTTACCTTATGCTTTGACTGTTTCTACTCCTACGAGTGATTCCGTGATAACCCTATTTATCTGTTTAAAATGCTCAGTTGTTTTAGAGAACCGATCTTTTCTTGTAGATCTAGTCTGTCTGCCTATACAGTAGATTGATGTTATCCTAAGCATGGACTGGCTTTCGGCCAACCATGTAGTACTAGGCTGTTCAAATAAAATGCTCTGATTTTTCGAGCAATTTGGATCATTGCCTGCCAGTGATGGTGTGTCGGGAAGTGTACAATCAAGAGAGTGCATGGTGCTGTTTTTTTTGGAAGTCGAGGAGACTCCGAGTCTTAATACTTTGCCGGTGCTGCGTGAGTTTCCAGATATTTTCCTGGATGATGTGCCAGGCTTACCACCCAAGATGGAGATAGAGTTCGCGATCGATCTTGCACCTGGAGCAGGACCGATCTCGATAGCACCCTATCGAATGTCCCTAACAGAGTTGGCAGAGCTGACGAAGCAACTGGAGGACATGCTGCAGAAGCAGTTTATTAGACCGAGTGTTTCACCACGGGGAGCACCTGTACTGCTCGTCAAGAAGAAGGATGGCAGTTCAAGATTGTGTGTGGACTACCGACAGCTCAACAAAGCAACCATCAAGAATAAATACCCGTTGCCAAGGATTGACGATCTTATGGACCAATTAAGGGGAGCAACAGTATTTTCCAAGATTAATCTGAGATCCTGTTATCATCAAATAAAGGTGAAGGAAGATCATATACCGATGACGGCTTTTAGGAGTCGGTACGGACACTACGAGTATCTAATTATGCCTTTTGGTGTGAATAATGCTCCTACAGTGTTCATGGATTATATGAACAGAATCTTCAGACTGTACCTTGATAAGTTTGTCGTTATTTTTATCGATGACATCCTTATCTACTCCTTAGACAATGAAGAGCATCAAGAGCATTCGAGGGTTGTACTCCAAGTTCTTAAGGACAGACAACTTTATGCCAGGTTGTCTAAATGCGAATTGCTGGAGGAGGTACAATTCCTTGGGCATGTGATCAATAAGGACGGTATAGCAGTGGATCCTGCAAAGGTAGAAGCTATGGTTAAGTGGGAAAGCCCTAAAACGGTAACCGAGATCAGAAGCTTTCTCGGGCTAGCCGGATACTACAGGAGGTTCATCGAGGGATTCTAGAAGATTGCATTACCTCTGACGCAATTAACGAGAAAGGGAAAATCATTTGAATGGACAGAAGAGTGCGAGGCTAGAATCCAAGAGCTGAAAGGGAGACTAACAACATCTCCGGTGCTAGTCTTGCCGGATCCATCAATGTCGTTCGATGTGTACTGTGACGCATCGTATCAAGGTTTGGGTTGTGTGCTCATGCAAAAGAGGAAAATAGTGGCCTATGCTTCTAGACAGCTAAAGGTGCATGAACAGAATTACCCAACCCATGACCTAGAGTTGGTCGCAATAGTGTTTTCATTGAAGATATGGAGACATTATTTCTATGGCGCTAAATTCCGCATATTTAGCGACCATAAAAGTTTAAAGTATCTGTTCGACCAAAAGGAGTTGAACATGTGGCAGAGTAGATGGATGGAATTTATAAGGGATTATGAATTTGATCTATAGTACCACCCAGGAAAGGCCAACGTAGTGGCAGATGCATTGAGTCAGAAATCTCTGCATATGTCTGCTATGATGGTGAAAGAACTGGAACTGCTGGAACAGTTCAGGAATCTAAATCTAGACGTGGAGTTATCCAGAGATAAGATAAGTTTAGGAATGATCACTATCACTAGCAACTTTCTGAACTTGATCTGGAAAAGGCAAGGAGAAGATCAGTACCTACAGGAAAAAAACCAGATGGTAGAAGAAGGAAAGACTCCAGATTTCAAGAAAGGTACTGATGGAATCCTAAAGTTTGGAGACAGGATGTGTGTGCCTAAAGATAGCGAAGTTAGGAACATGATCTTGGAAGAGGCACACAAGAGTAAGCTAAGTTTTCATCCCGAATCTACAAAGCTGTACCAGGACCTAAAGGGAATGTTTTGGTGGCCTGGGATGAAGAAGGAAGTAGCAGAATATGTCCAATCCTGTCTGTTGTGTCAAAAGGCAAAGATTGAACACCAGAAACCAGCAGGGTTGTTGCAATCACTAGACGTCCCAGAATGGAAATGGGATAGCATTGCAATGGATTTTGTTTCCCGACTACCTAGAACGCAAAGGAAGTCCAATGCAATTTGGGTTATCATTGACAGGCTTACGAAATGTGCTCATTTCTTGCTGATCAACCAAAGGTATTCTTTGGAAAGATTAATCCAGATTTACATTAAAGTAGTGGTGAGATTACATGGAGTACCTTCGAGTATCATTTCGGACAGGGATCCGAGATTTACTTCCAGGTTTTGGCAGAGCTTAAACGGTGCTTTGGGAACGAAGCTCAGAATAAGTTCAGTTTATCATCCGCAGACGGTTGGTCAGTCAGAAAGGATGATTCAATCTTTGGAGGATCTTTTAAGAGCATGTTTTTTGGCAAAACACAGGAACTTGGGACGAATTCCTTCCACTGATTGACTTCATATACAACAATAGTTTCCACTCGAGTATTGGCGTGGCGCCATACGAGGCGCTATATGGACGAAAGTTCAGAACACCGCTCTGTTGGTATGAAACCGCTGAGAATCAGTTGATAAGCCCAGAGATAGTGCAGCAAACGACCGAGCTGGTTAAGAAAATTCGGGAAATGATGAATGTCACACGGGATCGGCAGAAGAGCTACAGTGACAAAAGGAGGAGACCCTTGGAGTTCCAAGAAGGCGATCATGTTATTATGAGAGTCACTCCAAGAACTGGAATCGACAAGGCAATCAAATCCATAAAGCTTACACCTAGATTCATAGGACCATTTCAAATTCTTCGCCGAATTGGTCAAGTTGCCTACCAAATTGCTTTACCTCCCAACCTATCCAATATTCATAATGTATTCCATGTATCCCAACTCAGAAAATACCATTCGGATCCATCACACGTGTTAGAGCCTAAATCAATCCAGATAAAGCAAAACTTAGAATACGAAGCATTGCCTATACGGATTGAAGACACGAGGATGAAAGAACTCCGCGGGAAGCGGATTCCCTTAGTAAAAGTTATATGGGATGCTACAACAGGAGATGCCACCTGGGAACGTGAAGAGGATATGCAGCAGCGATATCCACATTTATTCTAAGGTAAGTCGAATTTCAAGGACGAAATTCTTTTTAAGGGGAGGTAGTAATGTAACACCTTGTTTTTTTTAAAAGCTTTCTAAAAGCTTTATGATTTTAATTAATCAGTATTTGTGTAATTGTATTTTATTGAAGGGTCTAGAGAGTGAAATAAATTAATCCGAGACCATAGTCAATCTCTACGCTATCGTAGGAAGCTATGGTTAAATTTTGGTCCAAAACTCAGACGGAGCCTGGTATACGTTTTTACACTGACAATATGATATTACTGCTCAGATGACCTAATTTTAACTCGTAAACGAAACAATTAGGTTTTAAATAAAATTGCAAACAATATCGGCGATTTTGAAAATTTGCAAAATAAATAAGTTCTCACGACTTTCTTGGGCGAAATAATAAATCACGTATTTAACGGAGCTAAAAACGGATAAATATGAAGTCACATCACCTAGGAAGGCGTGCCTGTGACTCACTACTGTCATAATTGCTTTTCTGAAAATATCTACTGAAAATATCTACATATTTATGACAAACGAAAATATCTGAATGCGAAAAGATCAAAATGCCCCTGGTCTTTTTCCTAAAGGACGTTTACGTCTCTAAAATATCTAAAAAGTGACCTCACCCCCTCTTTCTCTCTCTTCATTTCGAGCTCCCTCTTCTCTCTCTCTCCTCCACTTTCTTCTTCTTCTTCTTCTTCCTTTCTTTCTTCTCCATCTCCATTTTTCTTCCATAACTTCACCTCCATTTTTCTCAAGCTTCCACAAGGTTTTTCAAGAAAGTTTGTGATGCAAAGTTGATCATCTCATCTCCTCTATCACCTAAGAGGTATAGATTTCATCCTTGAGCTCTCAATCTTCATTTTTCTTCATTGAAAGTTTATAGTTCAAGTTTATGCTTCAAGTTCAAAAATCAATAGAAAATTGTACAAAAATCCGTTTAATACCAAACCAATTTCTATGAGCTAGATTATTTACCCTATTTCATAATCCAAAATCTTGTAAGCAAAAGATCTCTCTAGCACATATGGGTATAAAAGGGCCGAATCCTATGTGTGGGGAAAGTTTGAGTTTTTGATTCCATTTTTGAGTAAAAAGACTTACTCTAGTGTTTTGTATACTTAAGGATCATTGATCCAAGAGTTAAGAATTTTTAGACATCTCTAGCTTATTTTAAAAATAGGGGCCGAACCTGGCTTGTGTGTGAGCTATGAGTTTTGCTTCAAGTTTTTGTGCAATAAGACTTACCCTAGTGTTGTGCATACTTGAGGATCATTCATCCAAGAGTTGGTAGAATTTCAACATCCCTATCCTATTTAATTAAATAGGGGTAGCACCTTGGTCATTTGGACTAGGATGCTTGTAATTTAACTGTATTAATTTCTGGTTGTGTTTTGTTGTATAGAATCGGACAGGACTCGAACATTCGACCGCGCACTCGATCGGCTGTATAGAATCAGACATCACTCGAACATTCGATCGCGCACCCGATCGACAGTTGCGGAGTTATAGCCGGTGCTACACGTGAGAATCACTAAGGTGGGGAGAAAGAACTTTATCGTCGGGAAGACAATCTTAGTATAGGATATATATATATATATATATATATATATATATATATATATATATATATATATATATATATATATATATATATATATATCTGTGTGTGTGTGTAGGGGAACCCTTAAACCCTACTAGAGGTTGAGCCCTGGATAAAGTGCCTGGACCCTAGGTGTAGGTACTTTTGGGCTATCACCACTAAGTTGATAATATGGATGATGTTATTGATTGAGGATGATGTGTTGATCTGTTTATTTGATTATCTATTTACTTTTTGTGTTGAACTATATGTGTGATTTACTGTTGTCTGGCTTTATGACGATATCTGTACTGGTGAAATTATTGTTGTAATACTCTGTTGCGATTTGACTGGTTGAGTGTTGATGAGAGTATGGTGAATGATGATGTTGTTCGGGTTGATACCGTTGTGGCCGACCATGGAGCTGTGGCTCGTAGACGCAAGGCATCGTGATGCTGATGTTGATGTTGATGTGGATAGGATGTGTCATGGTCGTGGTTGAGTGCATAGGCGTGAGGTACCGGTATCAACCTGCGATAGATGTTTGTTGCATAGCATATCATTTCATACCACAACATTTTTGTCCCAAAGGGGGATGTCCAATTGGGGACATGATACTTTAAGTCCGGAGGCGGGATGTCCAATGGGGGACGTGATGTGATGTGATGTAATCCTGACGGGGATGTCCAACTGGGGACGTGATGTATTGGCCGACATGCATATAGGGAAGTCAGCATATACATAGGGACTAGTATCCCTCTTTTAGGCTTATCTGAGAGAATGGCTTTTGAGACGGTTGTGATGTATGACTTAAGCGATGAGTGATGTTGTGTTGTATATTTTATCTGTGTTGTGTGATGCGTGTATATATATGTTGTACTGATGCCCCTCTCCCATATTGATGATATACGTTTCTTATCTCTCTTATTTTTCTTTATGTGTTACTTTTATTTTATGGGAAGACCCCGAGAAGGAACCAGTTGCTGAGGAGCTGGATGACATTCCTTACGAGCCTGAGGCTGGGGGACGTGCCACAGACCCTAGCCTTAAGAGGTTGGGCAGTGATCGTGGTTAGCCGGAGAGTTATCTCTCGACCTATTTTCGTACTTTTATTTTGGTTTGTACTAATATACTCTGTATGTATTACTTTAACACTGTAGCCCTACTGATGGGGCAAGTGATGTATATGATATATTTCTTTATATTTTAAAGCTGTGTACTCTGAGGCGTTGCGTGCCGTAAATTGTTTTGCTTCCGCGCTCAATTTTCCGCTTCGCTTCGTATTAATAAGGCGCGCTAACGATTATAATGCGATTAAGGTTAATTAATATCTTAGGTTCTCCAATGGGACGGTGGGTCGTCTCAAGAAACAGCCTTATAGAGTGTATTGCAGTAGCTATCATGGTGGTGCAAGCGCATCCTCTCCAATGCTTGCTTTGAGAATTCTTCACCAAATTGCTTTAGCCAATCTTCATTAATCACGAAAGTCTTGGTGGTTGCCTTTGTTATGGCCACAAGCATAAGTGGTGGGTGAAAGCTGTCAGTGGTCAGTGATGGTAGTAGGTTAGGAATGCTTTATGTATGTGATACTTCATTTGCATCATCAACCATGACATGGTGACTATCTTTTTTGCTTTCTGAATCCAAATCATTTGTTAAAACATTGCCTTTTTTCTCATCATTTCACGCATGCTTCTCGTGCTTCACATCTTCCTCATTTCAGTTATTCACCTTAATTCGCGCACTCCCTAAGAAGGCTGAAATTTTAGCACACGTTGCACACAAAGTAAAACCATTACAATCAACATATGAAGTACAATAAATAGAATCAGGAAAAACATGAATATATGGAAATTGAGCACAATTCATCCTCAAAAGTATTAGTAACAACATCTTTAACATTCAGAATTATGCTAAGAAGTATTTTCAAGATTGTCTATGTTTGAATCTAAATGTTCCTCAAAGGAATGTTGTGACTGCAATGTAGACAAGGTGGAAGCAAGGTGCCCAATTTGAGTTTCCCAATGCTGAAGACTTGCTTCTGTCATCTGTTGGAATTGAAGAGTGTGTTCTGCCATCTGTTGCTCCAATTCCTCCAGAGTGGGTTTGGCTGTGGTGGGGTCTGATTGGTATTGTTGCTGGCTTATTCTATTTTGATGCACAAGGAAGCTAACTCATCTAATTCACGCTTCTTGCTATATTGGCAAGAATAGGAAAGTGGCACCTCATTCATTCTAATCATGCCAAAATCAACCTTAAACTCATAATCAGTAGTAAAGTCGAGATAATATATACATGATAGTTGATAATTAATATGAGGCGTATAATCTTGCATTCACAATCACAATATGCAATTACAATGTGCAATCAAAGAATCACTTACAATTTCAGTTTCAATTTCAGGAAGTGTATGCAAGGTTCTTCAGCAAACTATCATCAACATTAGACTAGTCATGCACAAAATGACCAACAAGAGAATGAAAAAGTACTACCCTGTGTAAAGCCATCAATATAATAAAAACATTTAAGCTCGTGATAGTAACATGTAAGCTCAAAGCATCATCATATAGGCTCAAGACACAATATTTAAGTCCAAAACAACAAATAACACAAAAAATACAAGCAAAATAACAACAAAAGCAGCAAAAAAATAACAACAAAAACAACAGCAGAACATAAAAATAGTAAAAAATATTACTACAATAAAACTCATAAAACAACAAAACGAAGCAGAAGCGGTGACAAGAAACAGAAAAAGTAAAACAGTAGCAGAAACATGAGAACTTAAAAAATATATAGCAGAAAAATAGAAACAGTTGATTGTTTTTTGTATATAGAAACAATTTGTTTAAACGACAATGGAAAATTAAAATCTGCAAGAACAACAAAAATAGAAACAGTAAAATAGAAAAAATGACCGAAATAGTAAAATAATAAACAGAAGTAAAAACAACAGAAATTTATTGAATGGAAAAGAAGAAAAAACATGATTGGTACTTAGTAATTAGTACACTTGGCATCTAATATGATTGAATAACTAAAAGTGATCCCCGGAAACAGCGCCTAAATTTTGACGGGTGTTGAATCTATCAAAATTACAAAACTAAATTAATATCCTAACTTGTAGTATATGATACCAACCCGAGTCATTTCCCAACGATCAATTCAGTAATCCAATTAGTTAGGGAATGAAATTAAAATGGTGGGGGGTTATTTTTAGAATTAACATAATGCAAATAATCAAAATAGTAGACAATTAAATTTGCAAAACTATGATGTGGAGACGACCTATCCAAGGAAAATTGACAATCCTTGGATTGATTAAAGGTTCTACTCCTCCTTGGGTAGTAGGGGAGAATACATACATAAAATAAAAGAAAAGAAATAAAATAAAACGAAAATAAAGATAAGAGGAAGATGAAGAGAGAAAGCTCTCTATTGGAACAACAAAACGTAGAATGAATATGGTTTTCCGTTTATGTTTGTTTCTCATCTTAAATTCAAAATAGATGATCAAGTTGATAGTTCCAACCATGTTCCCTCTAGCCCAACTGCAAATATAGTCCAAGTTGGTTCCTTTGAGTCTAAAATGAGAGAGTTAAGCTCAATTTACTCCAAGATCCATGAGTTGTTTTCCAAGGAAGAAAATATCATCCAAACGACGTCATTGTGATGAGTGGTATCTATGAAAGTTGAAGTCCAATGGCTTATCTTTCCAATGGTTTTGGCCAAAGTGAATCTGACTTCTACAGCCCAAATTATGGCTCAATTACTGCTCATTATCAAGTTTTGCGCAGCAACACGTCTGGTCTGACTTGTAGCTTCAATTTGACCTCCTAATCATCCAAAATAGCTCTTGATCTCTTCATGAAAGTTTTAGATATTTTGCCTGGCTTTCCTAAGATATAAATTTCAGAATTTGTCAGTATCTACAGCCAAAGTTATTGTCAAAATACAGAAGCAGTGTCAAAATGCTAATAATGCTGAAATTAGAAATCAAGCCCAATTTGAACCCAAAGACATAAAATGCATACATATAAGCCCCCAACAACTAAGTACAAATGGTCTCTAATATACTAATTATAGGGGTTAATTAATATGTCAAATTTATGTTTATCAAAAGAGACTCATTTCATGCATCTCATAAAAAAAACATTTTTAACACATCTCAACATAAGTTTTGCATGTAAGACAATGTAGGGAGCAATGGTTTTATTTCAAAACACTCGTCCGTTTTCTGATCCCAAGAATATTATTTTTTGCAGAAGAAAAGTTGAACCAATACTAGATCTAAGACCAATCAAACTCAAGTTCACAGTATTAGATCTCAGACCAGAATGGCTGGTAGCAATCAGGAGCAGGAAAGAATTTGAGTTTGTAAAGAAGATAAAATGGAGGAAGAGTGGATGGAGAAAATGGAAAAGGAAATCAAGGCAATCAAAAGTTCTTATGACCTTTTCAAATAGAAGTAATGTTTCTTGCCACAGAGGTCGTGATCCCCAAGGATTTTAAGGTTTGTGATTTTTTCAAGTATGACGGAAGTGGAAATCCACGATTTCACTTAATCAGTTGTGCCACCAAAATGGCCATTTGGTCCAAGGATGACAAATTCGTCATCAATTTTTCCATGAAAGTGAGACAGGTCTCGCATTAGAGTGGTACCTTCAGTTAGACCATTCTATAATATCCCAGTGGACGAAATTGGTTGATCTATTCATGGACCAATTCCCACCCGCGAACAACTGGCTGTGATGCAGAAATGAAATGAGGAATCCTTCAAGTAGTATGCACAAAGGTGGAGAAGTATGGCTATACAAGTTCAAACCTTGTTGACGTTATCTGAAATATGCTCATACATTTTAGGAACCCCGAGATCCCCTTTTTATATGGGCAATGGAAGGAACATCTTAATAAGATTTCTCCGACTTGATCGCTGAAAGATAAAGAATTGAAAATTTAGCTAAAATTGGGAAGTTGTCGGTTGGCGATGCAGATAATGCACCAAGCAAAGTATTCCAACCGAGGAAGAAGGAAGTTAAGGCGAATTACATACAACACCAACAGACCATCATGTCTTAGTATTCACCATTGTACCCAATATACTAAGCAACAACATATGACCCCAGTCCTCACTTACCATACTAGACACATGCATTCCCTTATCCGCCTCACCTAACCATCCCAGCCATAAATATTATCCGACTTCCACCATCACTTTATCCATATACACAACCACACTCGTCTTATTCCATTGTTTAATTACCCTAGTTAGTTCCTACCCAAATCGAACTCGCAAAACTGGAAGAAGTTTCCACCCTCCATTAACCCCGCCACCATTTCCAAGGATGAGTTGTTCCAATGACTATTCGATGTCAATACGATTTCAGAAGTGTCTGGGAGCCCGAGAAAGCCTCCATTTCTAGCATGGTATGACTCAATGTTATTTTTAAGTTTCACATAAGGGTAGTTGGTAACTTTATATTGAAAACCGTGAAGACTTCTAGACCATGGTGAGAAGGTTGTTAGAATTCAACTAGTCAGTGTTCAAAGGAAGAACTTATCATTATAGATGATTCATTTTCCAACAAATCAGAATAGACAAGACTTTGCAATCCCCTAGAACTTGGAAATTATTGATAAATAAGTATTCACTTTTGTTCATCAATGGATTATCATGAAATGGTGGTTTAACTCCTTGTTGTGTTCAATGATTAAAATCTTTTAGGTTTTCAAATTTTGTAAACTTTCTTGAACCCTTTATGTAATAAATTTGCATGGATTGTAGTTTCTTCATTCCTTGATTTCTTTGTGCTTTTGTGTGTGTCCATATCTATATCATTTTCTTTCTTGTGTGTTTTTTTTCATTCATTGGGACTCTACGAAACTCTAACTCTTGAAAATTTTTGGTTCGATGAAGCCCAGCTGTGCATGTCGAGTTTAGAAGCCGACTACACATAGGAAATGATGAAGATTTAATCCCAAAACACCCCAAATACACCTGCTAGAAAAAGTGGTTACCCAAATTAATTGTGCAAGTAGTTAAAAAATTTTAAAGTAAGTAGTTTACCCTATTTAACAAGACAAGAGAATTACTTCTAGAAAATTATTTCTTGTTAACACAAATAGAAAAACATTGGGTGTTACGACTAAAGGCCTGTAAAGCGTTGCATCACTTCAGGATTATTTCTTGTTTAAAAGACACAACAAGAATCAAAGACCAAAGTATTAAGTATTGGTGCTACCCTGGGAAGCTTGGTAAGACATTATATACAAATAAAGTCAAGGCAAGAACTAGCCAACGAAAAGCACCAAATTTTAAAATAAGAAAAATAAATGAAATAGAAAGGAATGGTATGATACCATACAGCAACACTCGCATTAATTTTATCTCGAAAATGAACATGCAAGCTTACATTAAAATATGTCACGAATCTAAAAGTTGTAACCCATATCACCATCAAGACTACTTTTACTCACATGCAAGACAAGAAAGACCAACACAATACTTTAATGAAATCTTTCAGCTAAATTTTCAGGACACAACCCAACCAATACCAAACCCAGCTTAGCAACATTCATGAATTCATCAGGTATAGAATCCAAAAGATTGAACAAATTGGGCAAGAGTATGTTCACCTTAATTAATTCAGCTACACGTTAATCATATGGTATTGCAAACATATTAATCAACATAAAGCATTGAAAGCAGCACACTAGAATTTCTACACATGAGAATCCATGAATTGCAAAGGAAAACAACATCAAAATAACCAATTGCGCAAAGACTGGACAGACTAGCAAGTAGTTTGAGCATCTTCACTTGTTCCAAATCAACATCAACCAAAATTTTAAATTTATTCATTCAAGTCACTAAAGCATAGTCATTAGAATCAACAAGTCATTCAGCAATGAATAATCCCATACATGCTCAGGACTTTAAAAAAAAAAAATTCATTATTTAGCAGAGGTTAGTGAGGTTTCACATGGACATGCCTGAAGATTTTTTCAATATGAACACAAGAAAGCACCTAGAAAACCACAACAAAATGAATCACGAGATTAATGGATAGGCTGTTATAACAAACATTCAAATATTCAAATATATTTAAAAGTATTCAAATAGGTTTCATAGTTGTAGGTTGTTATGCGACAACCTCCTTAGTCTTAGCACTACAGTTACACTCATTTAGCTTTACAGTTGCAATCATTTCTATAAATGTACTCTTTACTTCATCATTCAATGCAACAGATTCATTATTCAAATCATTACCTTTATATGGTATCAGCAACTTTTGCTTAACAGCATACCTGATCCACCTTCCGCCATGACTTCCCCAACCTCCTCAGATGCCACCAATCCCATTCCTATCACAGACCCACCCTCTGTCCTTGCCCTCAATAATCACTCTTCTATCAAACTTAATGGCGCAAACTATCCAACATGGAGTCCAACTCAATGCTTTCCTTGTAGGATATGATCTCACTGGCTTTGTTGATGGTACCAACATGTGTCCCGCTTCAAACCATAGAGATTTTAATTACTGGAAGCACCAAGATCAATTGATTCTTTATGCAATCATCTCCTCAGTTGATCCGAATGTGATCACTATGCTTGGAAATGTCAAAAATTCCAACCAGGCATGGGACATCCTTAACAAGATGTTTGCAAGCAAAACCAGATCTCGCATTCTCAATCTCAAAGAGCGTCTATCCCGCTCTATGAAAGCTCCAAATCTGTTTTTGAATTCCTTCATGGAATCACATCTTTAGCTATTGAACTTTGCTATTATTGACTCACCACTAGGTGAGGTTGATCTTGTCATTTATACATTGACTGGCCTTGGAGCTGAATACAAAGAAGTTTCTGCAGCCCTCCGCACTATAGAGCATCCCATTACTTTTAAAGAACTCCATGATGTCCTCACTGATTTTGAAAGCTACTTCAATCGAGATGTCTCTACCAATGATTCATCTCCTATTGTTACTGTCCATGCTTCTCAAAAAGGTAAACCTTATTACTTCAAACGAGTTTCTTTCTCCAACCCCTAGTATCCATCTGGTTCTACTCGATCCAATCAAAAGAGGATGATTTGCCAATAATGTGACAAAACAGGCCACACAGCTAAGACCTGTTACAAACTGCATGGCTATCCACCAAGGCGCACCAATGCACCGGCTGCGCATCATGCTCGTGCAAAGCCTCAACCTGCCAATAATGATTGGATTGTGGACTCATACGCAACCCATCATATTACAAATGATCTTGATCATTTGCATCTCACTAATCCTTATTATGGCACTGATCAATTGATTGTTGGAGATGGTTCATCCTTGCCTATTACTCATACTGGTAAAACTGTTCTACACACAAAATCTCATTCTATTCATCTTTCTTAAGTGTTACATGTTCCATCAATATCCCAGAATATTTTATCAGTATCATCTCTTTGTCAAACTAACCCTATATCTGTTGAATTTTTCTGTGATCATTTCTTGGTGAAGGATCTGCAGAAAAATGTGCCTCTAATCAAAGGTGAATACCGAAATGGACTCTACCACTTGCCTCATCCACTATTCCATCCAAAAGCTTTAATCACCAAGACATCAACTTCACCTCCATGGCATCACATTCTTGGACATCCCTTTGTTCGCATCTTGAGACATCTTCAATCTTTTCATAAAATAAAGTCGAGCATCACCAACCCTTGCCTCTCGTGTAGTAGTGTCAAGAGTCACAAGTTGCCTTTCTCAACATCAAGTCTTACTAGCAACCAGCCACTTGAACTTATTTATACAGATGTATGGGGTCCAGCTCCTATTAGGTCTTTAGATGGTTTTTCATATTATTTAGATTTTGTTGACCATTTTTCTAAGTATCTTTGGTTGTACCCTTTGAAGAATAAATCCGATGTCTCAATAATATTTCCTCAATTCAAAAACATTGTTGAAAAGTTTTTTTCATTTACCTATTATTTCTCTATATTCTGATAATGGGGGTGAGTTTCTCAAACTAAAAACGTATCTCTCTAATAATGGTATCTCACATTTCACCACTCCACATACCCCAGAACTTAATGCCATAGATGAACGACGACATCGTCACACTGTTGAAATTGGTCATGCCTTTTTACACCATACAAATTTTCCACAAACCTTTTGGTCCTTTGCCTTTGAAACAACAACATATCCGATAAATCGACTTCCCACTCCCATCCTCAGTATGAAATCACCATATAATGTCCTCCATAAAACAGAACCTAATCATCTTCACTTGCACTCATTTGGTTGCCTTTGCTTTCTATGGCTTCATCCCTATACCACTAACAAACTTCAACCTCGATCCCGACCACACATTTTTGTAGGCTACTCTCCTTCTCAATATGCTTACCGCTGCCTTGATCCAATAACTCATAAAATATTCACCTCACGCCATGTCACATTCTATGATGTCCAATTTCCATTCACTACTCTTACAACCAAAATGCCAACCGACCTTACTATCCTCACTATACCCAGTCAACCTCCTCACATCACACTTCCCACAAAGCAACTTGTATTATCAACAACCACACAAGCAGGTAGTTCCATGACATCTTTGCCGCAAACAGAGGCTCCTTTGTGTCCAAAAAATTCATCAGGTAATCCAACTATTCCTACCCCTTATTCTCTTGAAATTTCCAATACCACTAACCAAGTTTCAAATTCCACAAATCCAACAAGGTGTCATCCGATGATGACACGCTCAAAGAATAACATTTTCTAACCAAAAAGAGCCTTTGCAGTATCCAAACACCCATTGCATGAAAATCTTGAACCATCTAATGTGAGGCAAGCCATGCGGCATGCTCATTGGCGGCAAGCTATAGCCAATGAATTTGATGCACTAATTTGAAATGGAATATGGTTTCTTGTTCCTCATCCCAAAAATCGGAATATTGTTGGATGCAAGTGATTGTTTTGCATCAAGAGAAACCCATATGGAACCATAGCTCGCTACAAAGCTCGTCTAGTAGCAAAGGGATTTACACAATGTCCCAAAGTTGATTTTAAGGAGAGTTTTGCACCTGTTGTAACACCCCGTTTTCTGTAACCGGTGGTAATCACTTTGACAATGTGATTTCTAACTTTTATGTTGTGTATGACTTTATGATATATATATATATATATATATATATATATATATATATATATATATATATATATATATGAATGATTTCAATGATGGTTTTATATCGATGTTGCTATTTGTGAATAGTTTTCCTTTGTCGTTTTGAGATGAAACCAGTAAAAGTTCTATTTTAGCCGGTATCAGATAATTTCTCGTTTGACGTGCCGGAGGTCGGGAAAAGGGGAATAGAGTGAGATGCAATGTTGAATTAAATTTTCTATTACTTTCTTGGTTATTCCTACTGAAGAGAATTAGTATTCATGAAATCCAAAAATTTATCAAAAGTAATATAAACCAACTTTCCATTTTTGGTAAAAATCCTAGACTCTTAATTCCTAACCAAATGAGAAATGTTACTATCATAGTTACATAGGGGGGTTCGGCCATTTCATAGGGAATGGGCCAAAATCTTGCTTTTCCATAATTTGTGGGGTAGTGGTTGAAAATCTTACCATAAGTAGAAAAAGTGTTTTTACCATTTTTGGCAAATCTTATCCTTACTTCCTAAAAAATTGACAACACATGTACTTGCTTGCATCTTGGCCTTCCATTTCTATGACACTTCCCATCACCTTTTGAATGATTTTTGGCTCCCAAAAGGCCTCAGGGCTCGACCATGTTAATGTAAAATACACTAAACCACTTCATTCTCTCATTTCTCCACTCAAAGGCTTCAAGTTTCATTTCTTCTTCTCCTCCTTCTCTGAAGGCATTCAGTTGCGACCTTAAGGTGAGCACACCTTCACCTTTTCTTTCATTTCAACTTCATATTATGACTTTGATGCCTTCTAAACAACTTTCATCTTTTGAATTTCTTCATTTGGAGTTGTTTACACTAAGTTACTTATGGATCTTCAAGAACCTTTTCAAACTCTTGAACTCGTTTGTAAGTCTTCACTCAAGGGTAAGTTTCTAACTTGTTTCTTTTGCATTCTTACTCTTTGATCTAGATTTGTTCTACCTTGAACATGTTGATGAGAAATCAAAGTTTTTGGTCTTGTTTTCTTCTCCTTAAGGCCACGGTTTTGTTGTTAAAGTTGGTGACCAAGATCTCTCTTCCTTTCTCTTCATAGAAGCTTCAAGAGATAATGGGGGAGTGAACCATACCACACCTTAATGGTGGTGGTAAAGACCTCCTAGTTTTGTTGAAGGAAAACCCTAGATCTAGGGTTTCCTTACAAAATCATTTACTTTGTTGTTATGTTGTATATGTGGTTCTTTTGGTATGGTGGTTGTGTTGATGTGTTGGTGTGGAATATCATTTTGGCTTGGTGAAAAACTATTCTTGGGTCCCAAGGCCTAAGGATAGGATTTTTGTATGATGAACATATTATGTTCTAAGATGCTTGATTAAGTGCTTATGTGTTAGAATGATTTTTCTAGCTATTTGGTTGTTATTGGATGGCATATATCTTATTGAATCTATGCATGTATGGTTCGGCCTTGTCACTTTAAAAGGGGAAGCCAAAGCTTCTATGTTCAAGTAATGGTTCAATGAACTTAAAATGGTTCCAAGAAGACAAAACAAAACAATGAAACTTATCCTACTTCCATAGGGCATTCGGCCTTAGCATGGTTGGAAGGGTTAGGAATTTAAAATGTTGAAGTTAAGAGGTTTAATGAGTTTATACTAAAGTATGAGGGTTATATAAATTTAAAAGGTTTGAAGAAATCAAGTTTTGGTTCCAAAGAACTAAGTGTTGTAAAATGAGTGTTTTGGTTTCATACGAAAAGTATTTTAAGAATAGGAAAGTTTGATGTTGATCAACCCTTTATTGTAAAATGTTGTTTTAAGGAAAAGGTTTTCAAGAAAACAAAGAGTTTTCTAGATAGTCCAAATTATTTTTCAAAGGATTTTTTACACTAAATTAGATATCTTATGAGCATACGTGTAAGATTTCAAACTATGTTTGATAAAAGCGATTTCATGAACTAGTTTACTACAATGAAAGTACTTTGAAGATTTTCCTATAATAGCTTAAAAACGTATTATCTTCAAAAGGAAATTCAATGAGTTCCATAATAGACTCACAAAAACTAAATAAAGGACATGCACATATACCTTGTGTTCATGGAAAAACCATGTCCCATACCCTTGATGATTTAGGTCGTCAAAGGATCCATAATGCTTAACCACAAAGAATTACTTATACAAAAAGTAATGTTTCCTTTGATTGGTAAATGAGAAGATATGATGAAGGAATCCTTGTGGATTCTGTTTTCCATAAGACGTTTGGATATGGAATAATATATCATAAGACATGAACATCCTTTTACAAACGACGAAACTGTATGTGAACGCAAGGAACGAAACCAAGAATGGGCGATTGATGGCAAGTCATGTGGAAGTGGGTCCTATAGGGGTGCCCTGTGATTTATCAAGAGATAAACGTTGTGCTACAGTAATGGTGTATTACTTGTTTGGTGTTGTGACCTTGTCTTGACATGCATACACATCTGTGCATGAGTTCGACGTTATGCCTGTGAGTTGAGCTTACACCTTGGTGCAGGTGCGATTGTCTGAGGTTGCGATCTTGAGGATCTTGGGGACGTTGGGGTTGGGGAGAACACATGTGGCCAGAGAGTAGCTCCTCTGTGTCGTGGTTACCCATAGAAAAACACTGACATCCTAACTTTATACTGGGCAAATCATGATTTGGGTAAAGAACGTCTGGCGTGAGCCGTTATAATTGCAATCTTCTAATGTGGCACTGTGGGGCTGAGATAATGTAGATAATTTTCTCCCAATCACTCACTCTTGTTATGTTTAGCTCCATGGAGTAAGGGTCTGAGTCATGTTACATATCGTGTCATTGCATACTTGAGTTGATGATTGACCCATAGTGTTGTTAATTGATATATTAACTGTGATGCCATGTGATTAGTTAATATGCTGTGTATGCCATGCGCTATATGTTGTTTGGGTGTGTGTGTGTGTCTTTTACCACTGCTATTCTGGTTATGCGATGTGCGGAATCTCACCTCATTACTTTTGTTTGCGACGTCCTCGCATGCTCTGTTCCTTTCACCCGTGTAGTCATGGCTAGCGATTCGCCATCACCCCTAGTTATGGACTTGAATCTGTATGATGGAGACGAGTCATGGACAGTTCACCCGGACGGGCGACGCACCTAAACCGGAGCTGCTAGTTTTACGGGGAGGCGGGAGTCACCTTTTTCAGCAGTGTCCTTATCAGACACGACTTGCACTTTGAGGATTAGTGGAGGAGGTGCTCGTGGTATGTCACGACCACCACCACCGCCCCTGCTGTTCAGCCTGTGAAGCCCAGGAGCGTCTTTATGGACCCCTTTCCACAGCCGTCACCACCTGTTGTACTCTCTACATCTGCTCATTCACCTTCTTCCGTCGGGCCATCGATCCCGCCTATTCTCGTATCCGGGTCTGCTTTCGTGCTCTCTGAGCTGCACCCTCATGTTTCCCGTCAACGGGCAAACATGCGGGTTACTGCTCGGATGAGCACACCGGATCATGCTCGGGTATTCATACTCTACTCCCCTTATCATTCTTTCGTCTGCCGATGAGGAGATGAAGGAGGAGGAGGAAGAAGCCCCAGAGTACGTGCCGCAGGTTGTACCCAAGGCAGTTTTCGCGGGTGCTAGTGTTGGGACGCCACGGACGAGGTATAACGATGAGATGTTGCGGTTTGCTGAACAGTATATGAGTGGCTATGATGCGGAGCCCCTGGAGGCGATGGCGGTACTTTAGGAAGACTCTGAGATGGAGGAAGACCCGAAGGCGTACTACTCCAACGAGTATTACTATGCTTGTTTTTGGCCAGTCTGTATGTTTATGATGTACCCTCTTCCCCCTTTTCTTTTGTGGAGCTACGTCTCCAGTAGTGTAGGGTTAGTTCTCCTTTATGTTGTTTACCTTCCTTCTGTAGTCGGATGTTTTGAGAACTACAATTATATTTTGATAAGCTTTATTTATTCTAATACTCTTTGTGTGTGTGTGTGTGTGTCTATATATATATATATATATATTCTTATGATTATGGACGTGAATGTTTTTTAGACCTTGTATATAAAAAACAAAAGAAAACTCATATTTTCGGTATGCTCTTTATATTTTCGCATTTTATTTTTCGTCTTGTGTTAGATAATCATGACCCCTAAAGTGGGGTGTTACACCTATTATTTGACCTCAAACCATCAAAATTATCCTTTCCCTTGCTTTTGGAAATCAGTGGCAAATGCATCAACTTGATGTCAATAATGCCTTTTGTTGGGGTTTCAAGAGGGATAATTTTTAAAAACAATTTATAAAAACCTTTTGAGCGGAAAAATCCCTATAATAAAGGACCACTTATCGCACATGAATCACAAGGATATCGTGTTTACCTCTTGAAGCGTAGCTTTATCACGAACACTGTGAACACGTCAGCAGCACTGGTAAATCACGAACTCTGCTACGGTGTGAATGACAACTTGATCTACATGGCTACAGAGCAGCAGATCCGAGGAACACTGCTGCTATCACCACAAAGGAAGAGATTCTTCTTTATCACTAGTATTGCAAAGTAGCAATACCTCTACTCAATCCAAGCGAGCAAACCAATATCAGAGATAGCGTAGTGCTAGCTATCAGAATTGGAAGAGGCGCGGCATACAGAGAGGGAAAGGAGGCGCCGCTGTCAGTAGAGTACAGTGGCCGTTATGAGTGCTCTCTGTGGTGTGTAGCTTAAGTGACGTGCACATCTTACTAATAACTATCACTCACTTAACCTAACCCACTTGGGCTATTGTACGCTACAGGCCCAATATGTAATTATTAATTAAATCATATTTAATTAATTAATTAAATCAATCCCATTTAATTATTATTTAAATCATATTTAATTAATCAATTAAACTAACTCTCTGAACATTTGCTCTATGCATGTGACCCTATAGGTTCTCAATTAATTAGTAATAATATTAATTATTATTAATCATATTAATAATCAATTAATATTATAAACAATGAGCGGCATCTAGCAATACATCATTGGTACCCAATTAATTAGAATATTGGTGATACAATACACCATTGAGTTTGATCCTTTTTGTATTTATGTTATATATGGGCACATCGAGATCAAGAATATAATGTCCATTACTCAATGGTCCATTTACAAACAAAACATTATCCAAATAAAGAGAACAACATTTGTCCTTAACAATTAAATGAAAACCCTTCTTGTCCAACAAGAAACAGAAATAATGTTTTTGCTAATAACAGGAACATAATAACAATTATCAAGTTCCAAAACAAACCTAGTAGGTAAAGTTAATTTCCGACGCGTAGGTCCACTTCTAATGCAGCAACTTTTGACCCTACATCTAATGCAGCAACTTTTGCTCCATTTCCGACGCGTAGGTCCACTTCACCTTTAGTAAATTTCCTCCTACTTCTTAGTCCTTGCACATTATTAGAAATGTGAGCACCACATCTAGCTGCTGAAGTAGATAAGTTAACATCAGTAACTTAAGTACCTGAAGCGGAAGTCTCACTTCACTTCTTTTTCTCTTCCAGGTATTTCTTGCAGTTCCTCTTCCAGTGGCCAGGTTGGCCACAATGGTGGCAATTGCCTTCCTTAGCTACCCCGCCCATGGGCTTCAAGCCAGAAGTGCTAGGCTTAAACTTTTTCTTGCCTTTGCCCTTCTGCTTGCTCCGGGGCTTCTTAGTTTGCTTTCTAGAATCAATCATCATTATGGCTTTACCTTTTACTTTATTAATGTTCTGTTCAGCCGTTCTCAACATGCCTAGTTGTTCTGGCAGAGTTTTGTTAATGTCATTCATGTTGTAATTCATGACAAATTAATTGTAGCTTTCTGGCAATGATTGCAGAACTGCATCTGTAGCCAACTCTTGGCTCAGTGGAAAACCCAATCTTTCAAGGCTCTCAATGTACCCAATCAAAAGGAGTACATGAGGTCCAATTGGGCTTCCTTCTGCCAGCTTACAATTAAACAGGGCTCTGGAAACTTTAAAGCGTTCATGCCTCGCCTGCTCTTGGTAGAGCATTTTGAGACGTTCGATCATATTGAACGCCTCCATGTTCTCATGTTGCTTCTGAAGCTTAGAGCTCATGGTGGCAAGCATGAGGCTTCTAACATCCAGGGCATCATCCTGATACTTCTTGTAAGTATTTCTGTCAGTGTAACTTCCCGATTTTCTTAATCTCTTTAACTAATCAGTATTTAAGTAATTATATTTTATTGAAGGGTCTAGAAAATTTAATAAATTATTCCGAGGTCATAGTCACGTTCTACGCCATCGTAGGAGGCTGTGGTTAGGTTTTGAGCCGAAAACTCAAACGGAGCCCGATCTATGCTTTTTTGGATGATAGTATTTTTCTACTATCAAGACCTCATTTTGACTAACGGTCAGAACCATTAGTCTTAAAATTCAATCCTCTACCTTTTTGCTAAAATGTGTCCTGACGTCCAAAAATATAAATAATATTATATATTCGGGCCGAAAATCGATCGGGTAGACGATTCGAGCTATCTTAGGATTTTTCGAGAACCTTGAGCCATTGATTTTCATACCAGGGCTATGTTAAATCATTTGGGGACTCCTACCAGTGTCGTTAGGATTTTCGAAATGTCGGGGAGTGAATTGACCAAATTGCCCTTGGTTAATTTTTGTTACTAATTACCTTTTACCATTCTTTTTTTTTACTATGACTTGAGCCTCAAATCTACCAATTAAATACCCTATTCTTCACCCTCACTCTCTCATTTTTCGGCAGAATAGCCCCACCTTCAACCCATCTTCTTCCTTTTCTCTTCTTTCTCTCTTTTTCTCCTCCCAAAAAACTCCATTTTTAGGAGACTTTGAGCTTGAATTTGTTGAAGCAACCTTCACCAAATTTGAAGGAGATCATCATAGGAGGTAGCTAGTTTCCTCTATCTCTCTCAATCTCTCTTTGTTCTCCTCTAATTTCCACGATCATAAAAGTTAGGGTTTTTACCCCCAAATCTTCAAAAATCCATGAAAAATTGTAGAAAAATCATTTCAATACCAAACCAATTCTATGGCCTAGGTTCATGACATACTTGCATGATCCAAGATATTAGAGCCAAGAAATATCTCTAGCTATTTTTTTTATGGAGAGGCCGAAACCCCCTTTAGTGCGGGGTAGGGTTTGTGGTTGGTTTTTAATGTTTTGAGTTGATATCTAGGGTTATCACACTTAGGGTGTTATCCAAGAAATGAGAATTTTTGGAGCTCCCTAGCTATTTTTCATATTTTTCATTCAATAGGGCCGAACCCTAGGAATAGTGCAGTAGGAGAAATCTTTACTTTTTTGAGCTAATGCCTTTATTGATTATGTTTAGGGATACCTAAGGATCATGGGTCCAAGAGTTAGGAATTTTTAGACATCCGTAGCCTATTTAATTAAATAGAGGCAGTAGCTAATCCTAAGGAATTACGGAGTTTTTGATTTAACTGTATTAATTTGTGGTTGTGTTCTGTTGTATAGAATCGGACATGACTCGAACATCCGACAGCGCACACGACTGACAGCTGCAGGGTCGTAGCCGGAGCTGCATTAGGAAATCACTGAGGTGGGAGAAAGAATTAATATCGTCGGGAAGGCAAGCTTATGTATATATATATATATATATATATATATATATATATATATATATATATATATCTGTGTAGGGGAACCCTTAAACCCTACTAGAGGTTGAGCCCTGGATAAAGTGCCCGGACCCTGTGTGTAGGTACTTTTAGGCTATCACCACTAAGTTGATATCATGGATGATAAAATTGATTGAGGTAGATGAATTGATTTGTTTAATTGATTATCTGTTTATCTATTGTGTTAAACTGTTGGAGTGATTTACTATTATCTGGCTTTATAATGATATCTGCACTGGATGAATTAGTGTTGTAATGTTATTGTGATTTGACTGGTGGTTGAGTGTTGATGAGAGTATGGTAAGTGATGATGTTGTTCGGGTTAATATCGTTGTGGCCCCGACGGTGGAGCTGTGGCTCGTAGACGCAAGGCGTCGTGATGCTGATGCTGATGTGATGTTGATGATTGATGTTGATATTGATGTTATGCGATGTGTTGTGGTCGTGGACGAGTGTTTAGGCGTGAGGTTCCGATATCAACCTGCGATGTGTGTTGCATTTTCATATCATTTCATACCACAGCATTTGGTCCCAAATGGGGATGTCCAATTGGGGACGTTACTTAAAATCCCGAGGCGGGATGTGATGTGATGTGATGTGATGTGATGTAATCCCGACGGGGATGTCCAATTGGGGACGTAATGTATCAGCCGACATGCATATAGGGAAGACAACATATACATAGGGACTAGTATCCCTCTTATAGGCTTATTTGAGAGAATGATGTTTGAGATGATTGTGATGGGTGACTTAAGAGATGGGTTATGTTATGTGTATATGTTATCTGTGTTGTGTGATGTATATATATATGTTGTACTGATGCCCCTCTCCCATATTGATGTATTATGTTTCTTATCTCCCTTTATTTTCTATATGTGTTACTTTATTTAATGGGAAGATCCTGAAGAGGAACCAGCTACTGAGGAACTGGACGGCATTCCGTACGAGCCTGATGCCGGAGGACGGGCCACGGACCCTAGCCACGAGAGGTTGGGCAGTGATCGTGGATAGCCGGAGAACTACCTCTCGGCCTACTCTTCGTACTTTTATTTTGGTTTGTAATAATATACTCTGTATGTACTACTTTAATACCGTAGCCCTACTGATGGGGCAATGATGTATGTGATATATTTCTTTGTATTTTAAGCTGTGTACTTTGAAGTGTTGCGTGCCGAGTATTTGACTGCTTCCGCGCTCAATTTTCCGCTTCGCTTCGTATTTATAAGGCGCACTAACGTTTATCATGCGATTAAGGTTAGCTAATATCTTAGGTTATACTGATAGGACGACGGGTCGTCTCAGTCAGCCCTAGAAGCATCCTCAGGTAGTTCAGGAGCAGCCTCCTCAAGAATATACAACATTTTCTCTTGCCTAAGGACAATCCTCATGTTTCGGTAACAATCCAGAAAATTACTTCCAGATAACTTATCCTTCTCAAGGACAGATCGCAATGATATATTATTACTTATTAGTTGTGTTTGGTGCCATGGATATCTACATCAAATAAATATACAAAGTAAAAGTATCATGATTTTAAAAACGTATTTAATAGGTCTTTATTAAATATGCTCCCACTATTTTACTCAAATCAATGACCCTCATCATTAACTCGGAAAATCTCGTTGAAAGATTTTCTAGTGGGACCAAGATCTATATTTCACCTCGTTCTGAGTCAGTTGTGGCTGATCGCCCAGAACTTAGCTATTTAGGTAGGAAACTCCTTTTCAATTACATCCAATGTAATTCTTAGACCAGTTGGGTGAATAACCCCTTATTCTAATCCATCATATGGATTAATGCCTAACCCCATGCCTCTAAGCCATTTCAATCTTATTAAATACACTTAGTAAAGTTCAACCTAATAGTTGGCCGTAGGTTATTTCACCTTTCGCGTCTCATCGAAATATACTAAGGTGTTTAGCTGTAGCATGACCCACACTTAAATGATTCTGGCCTCGACGAGTGCCACGCATCAGGAGGCATTTAATAACTTAATTTATTAAGGGAATTTAATAATTAAGTGATCTCACCAGCTTGTTTATCATATAAGCGTCTCTCATAACATACTAGCTTACATACATTCAAAACATATTAAGCATACAATGACATACATGCTATCAAACAATTTAAATTCCAAATTTAAATCATATATATAATACATTTCATGCATCACATACATAAACATACAAGACATATAAAAGGTATTATGATTATGGCCTCCTAATGTGCAGTAATTAAAACTAATTATTACAATCTTTGAACCTCGAGCAAACTTTCAAAGTTCCTCCCACTGGCGTCATGATCTGGTGTTGCCTCCAAGTCAACCCGAACAATTTACAAAATTTAAAATAAAATAAATAAAGTAAATGTCATGACACGCAGACTGTATTTATAAAATAAATACAATAAATCATGACACGCTGACTGTATTTACTAAATAAGATTAAACACCAAAACTAGGGCTATAACCAAATACCGCATATTTAACAAACAAGTTATAAATATGCAAAAAGGGATAAAATCACATTCTGTCCATCAGCACGGGTGTGCCAAAAGCTCGCTGAGGCTGTACAACATGTGCACGGCCGTGCCAAACGGGGCACGACCGTGTTGAAAACTCGCTGACGCTATTCAAAAGTGGCACGGTTGTGCCAAACAGCGCACGGCCGTGCTATGCGTTCACTAACGCTAACTTAACCGTGCACGACCGTGCTACAGGGAGCACTGCCGTGCCAAACGGCGCAACAGGATTCCAGAAGTGAATCCTTGTTTATGTCAGGAGCACAACCAAGCACACAAAACATGTTCAAAGAGATTTATATCACATACAAATCATACAAACATGCTTTTAAACACACAAATCATATTTAAAAACAATAAACATGTTATCATACAATGGCAAACAATCCTAGGATACATGGAAAACTACCAACAGACGCTCTAATACCACTGTTGGGGTTTCAAGAGGGATAATTTTTAAAAACAATTTAAAAAAACCTCTTGAGCGTAAAAACCCCAATACTAAAGGACCACGTATCCCACATGAATCACAAGAATATTGTGTTTATACCACGAACACTGTGAACACGTCAGCAGCACTGATAAATCACGAACTCTGCTATGGTGTGAATGACAACTTGATCTACACAGCTACAGAGCAGCAGATCCGAGAAACACTGCTGCTATCACCACAAAGGGAGAGGTTCTTCTCTATCACCAGTATTGCAAAGTAGCAATACCTCTACTTAATCCACGCCAGCAAACCAACGTCAAAGATAGCGTAGTGCTAGATATCAGGATTGGAAGAGGTGCGGCACATAGAGAGAGAAAGAGGCGCTGTTGTCAATAGAGTACACCGGCCGTTATGAGTGCTTTTTATTGTGTCTAGCTTAAGTGACGTGAACAGCTTACTAATAGGTGTCACTCACTTAATCTAACCCACTTGGGCTACTGTACGCTACAGGCCCAATGTCTAATTATTAATTAAATCATATATAATTAATCAATTAAATTTATCCTCATTGAATTATTAATTAAATCATATTTAATTAAACAATTAAATCAATCCCATTTAATTATTAATTGAATCATATTTAATTAATTAATTAAACTAATTCTTTGAACATTTGCTCTATGCGTGTGACTCTATAGGTTCTCAATTAATTGGCAATAATATTAATTATTATTAATCATATTAATAATCAATTAATATTATAAACAATGAGCGGCTTCTAGCAATACATCGTTGCTACCCAATTAATTAGAATATTGGTGATACAATTAAAACAATATCGCAACCATATATAATGTGAAGTCAGCGTCCTTTCGTCACAATGTCTTAATTGAACACCAGGCATAAATGTGTCATCGTTGTTTAAGTCCAATTATTTATTTCTTGATCTAGTAATTGACGTACGATCATGTGTGCCCAATATCTCATATTGTCCCACCTAACATGGCTATGCATTTCTACGTCGCATACCATCAAGAGGCCTATAGACATTACTCCTGTTATGTAGGATGGACGAATCCTATCTACATTACTCACATTCATCAACATGTTTCATTGCAGGCCCAATAACTATCTTTATAGTTGTCATGTTACAAACAACGTTTAATAGTATTGAAGCCGACAACTACATATGTCAGGAATCGTAGTGACTTCAAGTCGAAGGATTACTTCACTATGGTCACCATGAGAATCGCTTATGACACTTACATAACTATTATGCAGCGTTCTCATAGCGGGACACTCCAGTATAAATATTCCATTAATATTTATACCTATGTGAAGACTTGATATCTCATATCGATGACCCGTGAGATGTGGTCATCAATACACTAACATAATAGTCTCAATGTATTATTATTGTCCTTATTAATATTAATACTTGACTATGGATATTTACGAATAGTGTTCTATAATTTAATGGCATCTCATGGTCGAGTCATACTTGACGTTCCATTAAATGAACTATCTATTCTAAGGACTTTATTATGCTATAAATATGATCATCAAATACAACATAATAAATAAATGCCTCGTATATAAAATATAGAATAAAGTCATGATACAATATATATAAATCATAAATATATATTGGCCACTAGGGCTTATACCAATACCTTGCTTCAAGGCACTCTACTTGAGCAGGTTTTAATGGCTCAACCACCAGGTCTCAAGGATTCTCATCATCCTGATTATGTATGTAAACTCCACAAGGCAATCTATGGTCTTTGACAGGCACCACGAGCTTGGCATGATGCATTAAAGTCCTTTATTCTATCCTACGGCTTCAGCACAAGTCGAAGTGACCCTTCTCTTTTCATATATGGATCGGGCAGTATCAAGGCTTATTTTCTAGTCTATGTTGATGACCTTCTTTTAACTGGTAATGATAACAAGTTCCTGAGCCTATTTATTGAAGCATTATCAAAGAGGTTTTCACTGAAAAACATGAGGTCTCAACACTATTTCTTGGGCATTGAACTCATCCCCACAAGGAGAGATATGTTTCTCTCGCAACACAAATATATCACATAAGTTCTTGAGAGGTTTGACATGGAGGGGGCGAAACCATCTCCTACTCCTCTTCCTTCAACATCTTTGCTACTCTTGCATGATGGATCCCCTGCCACTGACGCCACTGATTATAGGAAAATCATTGGGGCACTTCAATACTTAAATCTCACAAGGCCAGATCTTTCTTTTTCCATCAATAAGTTATCACAATTCATGCAAAAGCCAACCACTCTTCATCTTAAACATGTCAAATGCCTCCTTCGCTACTTAAAAGCTACCATCAATTTTGGTATTATGCTTCAGAAGCCAACCTCATTTAACTTACTAGCCTACACTGATGCAGACTGGGGGGAAATTTTGATGACCGTACCTCAACATCAGCTTATATAATTTTCTTTGGCGGTAATCCGATATCTTGGTTATCAAAGAAGCAAAGGACAATTGCTAGATCATCAACAAAAGCTAAATATCGAGTTGTAGCAACTGCAACCTCTGAGATTATGTTGTTAAAAAATCTAGTCACCGAATTGCATGTTCCTATTTCTAATCCTCCCAAACTACTTTGTGATAATATAGGTGCTACATATTTATGCACCCTTTCAGTTCTACATTCTCGTATGAAGCACATATCACTTGACTATCATTTTGTGAGCGAACAAGTTCAAGCTAGTCAACTTCATATGTCTCACGTTTCCACCAAGGATAAGCTATAACAAAGCCACTTGCAGCTGCTCAGTTTCATGATCTTACATTGAAGATAAAAGTTATAGATGACAACTTAATCTTGAGCGGGCATAATGGATAGGCTGTTATAACAAACATTCAAATATTCAAATATATTTATATTCAAATAGGTTTCATAGTTGTAGGTAGTTATGCAGCAACCTCCTTAGTCTTAGCATTACAGTTACACTCATTTAGCTTTACAATGCAATTATTCCTATAAATGTACTTTTTACTTCATCATTTAATACAACAGTTTCATTATTCAAATCATTACCTTTATAGAGATCATGAACTACAGTATAGGCACCATATATGATGACAAGCATTTAACCAACTTAATCAACAAACAACATGGAAATTCTACTTGATTAATTGTAATACTATTGAAATCCACCAAGATTTTATAGCAACAACAGTAAAAAAAGATGCACAAACAACAATTTAGGTGCTTTAAGGTCAAGGTGAAATTATAGAGTGGAATTAGCAACCTAGAGTAATTGAATTAAAACTTCATAAAAACCAAATTGTATCCCCAATTCAAACATTCACCCTCCCATGCTTAATAACCAGAAATTATTTTTTGCCTTTGAATGGGCGAATTCAGTTATTAAAAAAATTATGCTTCACAAATGTAACATGACACAAGTGCTAGATGAAATATTCAAGCAACATGCCACAGAAACAAACTTACTTTCATTCACCTAATCTCGTGCATAGTGAGGAGATTATGAACAAGGATTCCAAGTGCTAGTTATGCTACAAATTAATAAATAAAATGCAACTACATAGAGGACCTGCCTAACATAGCACATACACACACAAAAACAATTTCACGCCAAAGAAAACAAGGAAAGAAATTAAAAACTTTGTTCTTACATCAAAACAAAGTGAACATAACCAACCAGTCGTTTATGACCATAGATATCAACACAAACTGCTATTCAATTCTTTTCTCAAACATATGGTAGGCAATGTATGAAGAATATGAGTGCACATAAGAATCATAGCATTGAATCAAAGGATGCACATACCCATATCCATACAGGATTTTAGATGTCCACCAACTCAAAAATACAAATTTATTCAGGTTCGTACAAAGAAGAAAAGAAAAAAGTGGAGGAAAAAAATTAGCAAAGGAACATACACAAGCTAAATAGATCTAGGATATTCCCCTGTGTGCTGCTCAATATTTCTAGCATTAATTCTGCCTTCAAGCCTAAACCTCAACCACATTACAAGCCTAAAAAGTCCATTCCGATCAATGAATGATTGAAATTATTTTCATAATTTTTTTTGTTTTGAGACAAAAGTAAGCACTCTTTAGTTTGTTGCTCCCAAAAATAAAAAGATAAAAAGGAGAAGAAAAACAAAAAAATGATAAGGCTCGTTTTACTGAAATCTCACAAGGGCAGTCTAAGCAAAAATTAGGGCAAGCTTTGGCCTGAACGAGGGCAACTTTGTTTCAGAACCTTAAATTGGGGTGAATTCTTATCAGCTGTGAGAGACTTGGTGAAGTCCGTTTGGTAGTGCGATGGGATTTTCGGTACGAGGAATCGTAGACACTGGAGGTGTCAGACCTCCGTAGCTATGTCAATCGCCTTTCATGTTCCTCGAGGGCTTGCTCCTGCCTCAGGACTCGTTGGAGGAGCTCGTAGTGGGCTTCCAACGATGGCCGAGGGTTGTACCTTTCCCCTCTGTATGCTCGAGTTGGGGAGCGATGAGAAGGTCACGATGTTGCCTCCTTCTTTTGCCCCGCAATGGAGGGTATGAGGGGGTGACAGAGGTTTCATTCACGTCGACCTGCTTTCGGTGGACCTCGGAAGCGAGTTGTCTCCCAGTGGTAACCATGGTGGATGGGAATAGGAGTTTCTCGTTTCACACAAACGGTGCCAATGTTCTGATCTGCTCCAACAAGTGGCCCAATATTAGACCAAGTTACAAATATGGAATAAGGGGGTGGTTCAGATGTCTTCTTGCTACTTGTTGGAGTGATACTTTGCTTAGGTTGGGCAGAATGGCCCTTAGGGGAAGGTTAAGCTTATTGGTGCAGATCACAACTGGAAAAACAAGCAATACAATTAGTGCGATTAAATATTCATCTAAGTAATTTGAAGTACAAGTAAATAAGGCTATTGCACATCAAACTTAAATATCTCATTTTATAATTGAGTAATGATAATGATTGTGATATGTATCATGTATTCATGAAAATAGAACTGGACAAAACTGTCATGCAAATGTTGCACACATGCAAAATGGGCTATGGTATTCTCTTATCATTTATGTTATTTGCACATCAAAATGGGACAACAATTCAACAACGATTAATGACGTTCAAAATTGTGGTTGGTGGTGTGTTGAACTTGGTTAATGGGTACACATGTAGTAGATGGGTAACTCGTTAACCGATAACTTGGTTAATGATGTACAAAAGCTCGATTAATGCAGTTCAGTGGATGGTTAATGAATTACCCATCTTGGTATACCCATTAACCAAGTTTAACAAACCATTAACCAGAATTTTGAACGTCATTAATTGTTATCGAATAAGGTAAAAGGTTAGATCATTGTACATTACAGGCTCAATCTATAATTAATATTATTAAATCATATTTAATAAATTAATTCATTCTCCGACTATTTGCTCTATGCATGTGACCCTATAGGTTCTCAATAAATTGGCAATAATATTAAATCACATTTAATATTATAAACAATGAGCGGCATCTAACAATACATCATTGTTACTCAATTAGTGAGAATATCGGTGATACGATATATACCTTACGGTAACCAAAATAACAATGTAGTAAATGTCCCTTCGTCCATATGTCTTAGTTGAACACAAGGCATAAGTGTGTCATCTTTATTAAGTTCAATTATTTGTTTCTCAATTCCCGAGTAGACGTGTAATCACAAATGGGCCCAATATCTCATATTGGTCCATTACAGCATGGCCATGCACTTTCACGTCTCACTCTATTAAGAGGCCCATGATATTACTCTTGTTATGTAAGAGGGACGAATCTTGTCTACATCACTCACATCCCTCAACATGATTCATTCTAGGCCCAATAACTATCTTTATGACCATCCTATTACGGATAACGTTTGGTAACATTAAAGTCTACAACTCGTCATGTAGGAATCGTAGTGACTTCAAGTCGAAAGACTACTTCACTTTGGTTACCATGAGAAGCACTCATGACACTTACATAACTATTATGCAGCGTTCTCATAGTGGGTCAATCTAGCATAAATATTACTCTAATATTTATACCTATGTGAAGACTTGATATCTCATATCCATGACCTGTGAGATGTGGTCATCAATCTACCCACATAATAGTCTCGATGTATTATTGTCGTCCTAATTAACAATAATACTTGACTATGGATGTTTCAAGAATAGTATTTAAATTGTTCAATAGGGTCTTACGATCAGGTCATGGACTTGATGTTCTATTGAACTGAAATAACTATTCTAAGGACTTTACTTCGTTTAAACAATTAATAGTATATACTGAAATGCCTCATATATATAAATATATGTAAATCAAAGTCATGATATAAATGTAAATCTCAAAGAAGACTAACGGCTTCTAGGGCTTACACCAACAGATTTGACTATGTATTTTGGTTTTTCATCAAGTAGTAAAATATCGTTCCACAAGGACCGTGTGGTTGAGTACCAATGACGTACAATTATGATTATCTAGACAGAATTGATTTGGGTAAAGTGATTGTCATAGAAAATAACAAGTTTAGAAATCAATTTATAAAAACTTCTAGGATTCAGGTTCACCAAAATGATGATAAACAGTCCGTAATGATTTGCCCCCTTCTTGACTAAATTACTTTTGAAGGCGATTTATCCTAGGTAATTACCGTTTCCTTTCAGAATAGGCTAACGTGCCTGATAATCCGTTGGTTTATCTAGTTTTAACTACGGTTTACTAATTGATTGGATGATTATTGTTGAGTTAATTCTCGGTTTTTGCCCAGATTTGCCTTTGTTCGTCTTTAAGTTGTGTTTTGAGTCTTTTAGGTTGTTTTAGCGTTTTTCTATATTTTAGAGTCAATTATTTGTAATTGGGTATTTATGCTTTCAGGTACTCAATGATAGTGAAAAAAGTGAAGCTTTGGAAGAAAAGAAGAAGTGAAGCAGAAGTTGCTGGAAGAAGGCATTCGCGTAGCGAATGTAAATTCGCTTAGCGAATGACTGATCATGGGCTGGGCATGATTTCTTAAATTCGAGTAGCGAATTGGGATTCGCTTAGCGAATCGTGCGTCCAGAATTGCATTTAGGCTTTACACCTAAGGAAAACAGGATTATTCATTGATTTCATTCTTCTTAAGCTGCGTTTCCCAATTTTTGAGAGAAAAAATTAGAGATTATGAACATGATGGTGTATGTTGAATTTCAATCAAATCAAGTTGGAATATCTTCAAGCCTCATGAACTAAATTCCCTCGAGGGTGACGATGTAACCGCTTACAATGGTTTGGTAATAGTATGACTAATTTCTGATTTCTTTTTATCTCTTTTAGGTTTTTCTCCCAATCTTATTGCTTTTGATTATAGTTGCAAATATAATTGAATGATTAGCCAATCATATTGATACCGACAGGAGATATACGTGTCTAGAGCATCGAGGAAAAACCATAGGGTTGATATAGATAGACATATCATGTTAATCTTATGCAACTGCTATAAAGAACCTAGAACTTAAGGAGTTTCTTAATTCCTAATTTACATAGACATATGGAATTAGGTTTTAAGGAATAAATTTCATAAAAGCTTGACCAAGAGACATTGAAATTACATTAGGGTTCTTGGTTGATATTAGAATATGATTAGAAATTAGGATTGATGCCATACTTGCGCCAAACCGGAGTTCGTATATGAAGATGGATTCTTGTCTATGAGAATTCAGATTCATAGATCGGTGAAATCGGAGCCCTAAAGCTTTCTCAACTTGAGTAAACGCATCTTTCATTCTTGCATTTTATCATTGAAGTTCTAATTTTTAACTATTCAATTTATTTAATCATTGAATTCCAACTCAAATATTGAACGGTCAAATAGTTATTGAGATTGAGAATTGGTAATTGGTCACCCCAATCCCTGAGATCGATACTCAGAACTCTTCAGTTCCTATTACTTGCGACAAATTAGTACACTTGCTAATTCTGTCCATCAAGTTTTTGGCGCCGTTGCCGGGGATTGGCATAACCATTATCAGTAGTATCAAAAGATATAACTACTTTGAATTTTGTTTCTAATTTCATTTTTATACTTTTCTTGAACTTCTAACCTTGGTTGGAGCTTCTTTGTGGTGGTTTGTTTGTGCATGCGAGGTAAAGTTGATCCCGAAGACTTGGTCTATATCCCTGAAATCGAAAGACATTGTCGATCTACTCAGAAAGCAACCAAGGCAAGAAACAAGATAGCAACAATTGACCCTCCTGTGATTGAGGAAATTAAATTTGAAGAAATTGAAGTAATGGCAAACCCACCACGATACAGGCCACTTACGGATTACCCTCGTCCAAGAGTGGAGGATTGTAGTTCAACTATTGTGAGGCCAGCTATTGAGGCAAACTCTTTTGAAATCAAGCCCAATGTGATCAATTTGATTCTCTAAAATCAGTTTGATGGGCGAGACAACGAAGACCCTTACAGGCATATCACAAGATTCTTGGAGATTCTGGCTATTTCCAAGCAGCAAGGTGTTTCTGATGATGCCTACCGATTGAGAGCTTTTCCCTTCTCACTTAGGGATAGAGCTCGAGATTGGTTTGATTACATGAATCCCGGAAGTATCACCACCTGGGATGAGATGGCGCACAATTCTTGACCCGATTTTTCTCTCCTCAGAAGGCTGCAACTTTGCAGAATGCTATTCATGCTTTCAGACAACAAGAAGGAGAGTCATTAAATGAGGCTTGGGAGCGATATAACATACTCTTGCGTAGATGCCCAAGTTCATTCTTTGACTTATGGAGGAAAGCAAGCTTCTTTTATAATGGGCTTCTTCCAAGTATTAAACAGCATTGCGACGCAGCAGCTGGTGGATCTGTTATGGCTAAATCAGCGGAGGATGCTTGGCAATTGCTGGAGAGGATGGCCAACAATGATTATCAGAATAGGGGGAATGATCGCATTGTTCTTCCCAAGAAATCTGGTGTGTATGAAGTGGATGTTAATACATACGAAGCAGTTGTAGCTCAAAACAAGCTTCTACTTCAGAATCTCGCTCTCTCCAAGAAATCGGTCAATGCAATCAGTGATCGTCCGATCATTTGTGGGTATTGCAATGGGGAGCATGAAAGTTCAGTTTGTCTAAGTGGCCATTTTTCAGAGGAACATGTTGATGGCTGCCATAGTTTCTATGACAATAAGCCCAGGAACGACTATCCAAGGCAGAAGAACAACCCTAACTCCAATTCTTATAATCCGGGGTGGAGGAATTACCCAAATTTCTCATGGAGTAACAGTGATACTCAGGGGCAGCAGAAGCAACAATATGGTACCTCATCCAACAATCAAGTTCTTCCTAGGTTTACTCCTCCAAATCAATAAGTGCTAACTCAAAGGGGGAAGCCAGATTGCGAGATAGCGCTTGAGAAGTCAAATGCCGCATTATTTGCCTCTATTAGTTCGAGTAATGCTTCGACTAATGTAGCCATTGATAAATTGTCAACTCACACTGAGGCTTCTATTCATGATTTAGAAAGGTAGATATCTAATTTGCCTAAGAAGTTGGACGAGCAGACTCCTGGTACTTTCTCTGGTAATACCGAGAATAATCCTAAGGACCATTGCAATGCCATAACTACAAGAAGTGGCAAAGTAGTGGAACCTAAGATAAGTTCTTTGGTGGAGGAAAAGAAACATGAGGAAGAGTCGAATACTGAATTGCCAAAGGAAGAGAACAGAATTGCTACAGAAATCTTTGAAGAATCAGAAAAGGGGAAGGGGAAGCATGAGAACTTTAAATTTGTGGATCCTGAATTTGTCAAGAAGAAAGTTGTTGAAGCAAAGGATCTCCCCTCATTCATAAAAGTACCTTACCCTCAAAGATTGAAGAAGCCAGCACAAGACAAGCAATTCTCTAAGTTTCTGGATATATTCCGCAAGCTTCAAATTAATATACCTTTTGCGGAAGCACTAGAGCAAATGCTAACTTATGCTAAATTCATGAAAGAGTTGCTTTCAAGAAGCGCAAGTTGAATGATGAAGAAACGGTTGCCTTTACTGAAGAGTGTAGAGCCATCCTGCAAAGGAAGCTACCACCAAAATTGAAGGATCCGGGGTCTTTTAGTATTCCTTGGACTATTGGGGAGCTAACATTTGGCAAGGCTCTTTATGATTTGTGAGCGAGTATTAATTTAATGCTCCTGTCCATGATGCGAAGACTTGGCATTAAAGAGGTGAAGAATACGATGATGTCCCTTCAACTAGCAGATAGGTGAATTAAATACCCTTTTGGGGTGGTTGAGGATTTGCTAGTTAAAGTCGACAAGTTCATTTTTCCTGCTGACTTTGTGATTCTTGATATGGACGAAGATGCTCAGATTCCGATTATATTGGGCAGGCCATTTTTGGCTACCGGAAGAGCATTAATTGATGTCCAGCAGGGTAAACTGACTTTAAGGGTGCACGATGAAACAGTGGTGATCAATGTTTTTAATGCAATGAAGCACCCGATAGAGAAGGAAAACTGTTACAACATTGATGTGGTTGAACCTCTAGTTCAGTCACTTGCTACTACTGGAAACCACGGTTCATCACTTGAAAAAGAGATGGTAAAATCCCAGGGTACTAAAGAATTAGTGGAATTGGACAGTGCAGAAATTTTAGAGATTGAGCGACCAATGGATGCACTGCCAATTGTACCAAAAGAAGAGTCACTGATCGAAGAGCTTCCGAAGGATGGAAAAGTCGAAGAAGTGCAAAAGCTGGAACTTAAACAACTCCCTACTCACCTAAGGTATGCATTTTTGGGTGAGGAGGGACACTATCTGGTAATTATCAGCAAGGACTTAAAGACTGATGAGGAAGAGAAGCTTTTAAGGGTACTCAGGAACCACCAATCTGCCATAGGGTGGAAGATCTCTAATTTAAAAGGCATCAGTCCCACTTTGTGCACTCACAAGATCTTAATGGAAGAAAACTACAAGTCGGTAGTCCAACCTCAAAGAAGACTTAGTCTGGTGATGAAAGAAGCAGTGCGCAAGGAAGTGATGAAGCTCTTAGATGCGGGGATCATTTACGCAATTTCAGACAGTGCATGGGTAAGTCTTGTTCATGTGGTGCCCAAGAAGGGGGGCACTACTGTGGTGGTTAACGAAAAAAATGAGATCATACCAACGAGAACTATCACAGGGTGGCGAGTTTGCATAGACTAAAGAAAATTGAACGATGCCATTCGTAAGGATCATTTCCCCCTCCCTTTCATTGATCAGATGCTGGAAAGGTTAGCCGGGCATTCCTATTATTGTTTTCTGGATGGATATTCCGGCTATAGCCAGATCATCGTGGATCCACAAGATCAAGAGAAGACGGCTTTCACTTGTCCTTTCGGGGTCTTTGCATATAGAAGAATGTCCTTTGGTTTGTGCAACGCTCCAGCAAGATTCCAGAGGTGCATGCTGGCCATCTTCTCAGATATGGCGGAGAAATTCATTGAAATATTCATGGATGATTTCTCCGTCTTTGGGTCATCTTTCGATAATTGCTTCGAGAATTTGGCCTGCGTACTACAGAGATGCCAAGAAACCAACCTTGTCCTTAATTGGGGGAAATGCCATTTCATGGTGAAGGAAGGTGTGGTGTTGGGGCATATAATTTCTTCGAGGGGAATTGAAGTGGATAGAGCAAAAGTGGAGGTGATTGAGAAATTACCGCCTCCGAAGGACGTGAAGGGGATCCGGAGTTTCCCGGGCATGCCGGATTCTATCGGAGATTCATTCGTGATTTCTCCAAGATCGCTAAGCCCATGTGTGACCTATTGGGCAAGGATGTATCCTTTGTTTGTAATGATTCCTGTTTGCATGCATTCAAAACATTAAAGCATAAACTGGTCACAGCCCCTATTATCACTGCCCCTAACTGGGACTATCCTTTTGAAATTATGTGTGATGCAAGTGATTTTGTAATAGGGGCTGTCTTAGGACAAAGAGTTGAAAAGTTAGTCCATGTGATATACTATGCTAGCAAAGTCTTAGATGATGCACAACTGAACTATTCCACCACTGAAAAAGAACTTTTAGCAGTTGTGTATGCTTTGGACAAGTTTAAACAGTATATCATATGATCTACGGTTATTGTTTTTACTGATCATGCTGCAATCAGGCACCTGATGACCAAACAGGATGCCAAGCCTAGACTAATCGGTTGCATTTTGTTGCTATAGGAATTTGATCTGGAGATAAAAGACAGGAAAGGATTAGAAAATGGAGTGGCGGACCATCTTTCCAGGTTGCTTAACCTGGATGAGGAGGAGAAACGATTGGTTATTCGGGAGGAGTTCCCGGATGAACAACTTTATGCTGTAACTGAAGTTTCTTCTCCTTGGTTCGCCGATTTGGCAAACTACAAGTCTAGTAAGATCGTTCCTGAAGACCTCACCTGGCAACAACGGAAGAAGTTTTTCAGCGATGCCAAGTTTTATGTGTGGGAGGATCCATACTTGCTTAGACATTGTGCGGATGAACTCCTAAGGAGATGTGTTCCATAGTTTCAAGTGGAGGACATCTTGTGGCATTGTCATGGTTCTGAATATGGAGGCCATTTTGGAGGCGAAAGGACAGCTCAAAAAGTTCTCCAAAGTGGATTCTATTGGCCCACCATCTTCAAAGATGCAAGGACATATATGGAAAGGTGTCACCGTTGTCAGAGAGTTGGAAACATCTCCAAAAGACATGAGTTACCCTTAAATGGCATCATGGTAGTAGAGATCTTTGATGTGTGGGGCATAGATTTCATGGGACTGTTTCCACCCTCGTTCTCATACAAGTACATCTTAGTGGGGGTGGACTATGTGTCCAAGTGGGTGGAAGCTGTAGCAACCACAACTGACGATTCGAAGGTTGTCACTGAATTTGTGCGGAAGAACATTTTTGCACGGTTTCGTGTTCCAAGAGTCATAATCAGTGATGGAGGGTCACATTTTTGCAACAAGAAGCTGAACTCTGCACTTGCGAAGTATGGGGTCAATCACAGGGTGGCCACTCCATACCATCCACAAACAACGGTCAAGTAGAAGTGTCCAACCGTGAGTTGAAGAGAATCCTGGAAAAAACAGTCAATGCCTCACGGAAGGATTGGTTCAAGAAATTAGATGATGCGCTTTGGGCGTACAGGGCAGCTTTCAAGACTCCTATTGGTTGCTCCCCATACCAACTAGTCTATGGGAAAGCTTGTCATTTGCCAGTTGAGTTGGAACACCGATCGTTTTGGGCCACTAAGGCGTTGAACTTTGACTATAAAGAAGCCGGTGAGAAGAGATTGCTGAAGATAAACGAGTTGGATGAGTTTAGATTGCAAGCGTATGAAAATGTGCTCATTTACAAACAGCGGACAAAGGCATTGCATGATAAGCATATTGTGCCCAGGAGTTTTGAATCAGGCTAGAGTGTACTCTTGTACAACTCTAGGCTCAAGCTATGTCCAGGTAAGCTGAAGTCCCGGTGGTGTGGACCTTCTGTCATATCTCGTGTTTTTCCACATGGAGCAGTGGAATTGCATAATCCTAAGGAAGGAAGAACTTTCAAAGTCAATGGCCAAAGACTCAAACCTTATATGGGGGGTGAGTTTGCCAAAGATGAAGCCGAGTGGAATCTGAAGTAGCCCCTTTGGGGGCATTGGGTCAGGCTCAGGACGTTAAACAAGCGCTTATTGGGAGGCAACCCAATTCTATATCCTTTTATGCATACCATGTAGTTAGTTGCATCTAGAGTAGGAATTGTGTTTCAAGTTTTGCACTGTTTCATGCATTTTCTGATTTCTAAAAAAAAAAAAAAAAGTTTGCTCTATCCGCTAAGCGAATTATGTTCGCTACGCGAATATAGCAGATCCTAAAACTGGCCTCTGTCTTTTTCGCGACTCGAAACACTTTCGCTCAGCGAATAAAAGGCAGGAAAAAATGCTACCTCTCTGGTTCGCGAGGCGAAACACTTTCGCTCAGCGAATCTGGGGCACCCAGAATCCACCTCTCTAGTTCGCTAGGCGAAACACTTTCGCTCAGCGAATTTGGGGTACCCAGAATCTACCTGGGGCACCCAGAATCCACCTCTCTGGTTCGCGAGGCGAACCACTTTCGCTTAGCTAAACTGGGTAATCACAAAAAAAATAGCCTCCCTGGTTCGCGAGGTGATGCCATCTCGCGTGGCAAATCTGCTGATACCAAAATGAAGAGTCTGTGTGTTTCGCTAAGCGAAAACTCTTCGCGTAGCAAACTCAGGGTTCCCGAATTTGGAATTTTGACCGATTCGCATAGCTAAACTTTATTCGCGTAGCAAATAATGCCAGCTATAAAAGGTTGCGAGGGAGTGAAGATTCTTAACACTCCATATCTCTGTTCTCTCGCACGACCCAGCAAACCCACGCGTTCCTTGGTGCCTTGTTGGTCACAACTTCAAGTTCTTCTTACTTTCCCTCTTCTAAGCATCTCAGGTAACTCTCATACCCGCTCTTACATGTTGAAACTGTTATCTGTGGGGAAATGTTGAGTTCTTCAAGAATTGCGATCTTCAACTTTGATGTTTAGATAGAGGATCCCAGTTTTTCAATGTCCTATAATTTGCACACTACATTTGCATAGAAAATCAAGTTTGGGATTACCAAGCTGGAGTTTTGGGTTCATTTATGCATTGGGTATTAGGATTTTCCATTTTGGATTTGAACTTGGGTGTTACCATAATGCTGTTTAGTGTTAGTTCTGAAAACATAATGTTGTCTATTGTTTGCTTTGGGACTTTTCTGCGTTTCAGGTATGGCTCCTCCTAGGGTTGAAAAACAGGCCATTCGTCCTAAGAAGAGGCGTGTTGACAACGCCTCGACCTCTCAGGCCGCAGATGATGATTCTCTCATTTATCGATCTCCGGAGCACAAGCAACATTATGCCTTAATTGCTAGGAAGCAATTTGTACCGGAGAGGCGAGTACAGTTGTTACCGCACCAGTTTCTGGATATACAAAGGGTGATTGCTGATAGGGGTTGGAAGAAGTTTACTGAATTTCCTGAGCGAGTCCACATAAAACTCGTGAAGGAATTTTATGCTAATGCTTATAATCCCAAATCTGAAGACAGAAAGTTTGTTTCTGCGGTCCAAGGACGAGAAATTGTATTTGATGGTAATACTATTAATGCCTTCTTTGGCATTGTGAAGAATTGGCGAGGAAAATGCCAGTACAAGCGCCTTCCGGCGATCGAAGAGATAGTTGAGGATGTGCTTGCTGTTTGTTGTATACCAGGTGCACAATGGGAGACAGGACCCTATGGAAACCGGTTGAGGATAAAGCGGAAGGATTTGACGCCTCTAGGAAAATGTGGAATACCTTCATGCACGCTAATATCCAGCCTTGCTCACATGATTCCACCCTACCTGTTCCTAGGGTGAAGCTGCTCTATGCCATAATGAAGGGCCTGACTATTGATATTGGCGGAATCATCGCCTTGGATATCCAAACTAGTGCGAATTCCATGACTATGAATGCTCTGGGCCATCCATTTTTTATGACGGAGTTGTGTGCCCAGGCTGGTTTTGAGGTGCCTAAGGAGGTGGATGTCAAATATAAGCAGCCCATTGATGCTGATAATATCACTCGCTACTATTTTCAGGAGAGGAAAACAAGGAAGCCGGTTGAGCGGCAACAGGAGACTAGTGAGCGACCACAGAGTTCTAGGCCACGTCAACACCGGACGTTGGATGACTATATGCAGATGCTGACCCTTCAGCATGAGGAGCAAAAACAGATGCACAAGGAAGTGATGAGCTCTCTTGTTGCATCGAGAGACTTAAGTCGGGCACAATCTAGTGCCCAGATGGAGGGCAGGGCTTTTGAGTTCCATTTTGAGGCTGAGCTGAGTGCACTGTATGGCTGGCGTGATTGGTCTCAAGACGAGACACATGCCCCAGCGGGAGGAAGGCCGGCCACTCAGCGAGCACAGAGGGCAGCTCAGTCTGCAGAGCTTCAGAGAGAGTTTGATGGTGATGGTCCAGACAGTGACGTGGACCCAGATATACAGGCAGAGGAGAATCTTGCCGATGTGCTGTAGTCTTGCAGCATCATTTTATCATCTATTTTGTCGTGTTCTTTGCTAAACTCTAGTCTTCATTGATGTATTTCATGAGTTGTCATAGAAACACTTTTATTTTATGAACTGGAGACCCATTTTAGTTTTGATTTTATATTGTCATGCATTTCTTTTCTATTGAGTTGAACAGGTGCCTTGAGCATACTTGCCTCTGGTTATGCTATACCGGAGAGGAAACTGGAGGAGATAACATTGAGAAAATGAAAGCGTGAAAAGGGTTCTTTATTGAACATTTAAGATTTGTCTTCCTAACCTTGTCTTTTTATTTTCTTAGTTACAATTTTGACTGTCTGTGCACTTGAGTCTTTTGCTGTTTTGCGATCGAGTCTTTGAGTCTTTTGAGTAGAGTCTTGGCAGATTTAATGTGATCTGATTTTCTGAACCATACACTTTGTCATGCTTTTTTGAGAATGTTACTCCCTTGGGTGAGTGGGTGAAGCTTGTGACTTGAGAGATATGCCATGTGCGAATCCAAACGAGTGGAACACTAGATTCCTGACAAGTTTGGGGTTGGAGCACTTGGCATAATTAATTAGGACATGGATCTCTAGTGCGTCCTTGTGAGGAAAGTTAGGCCTTAAAGAAACATTCACTGTTTGATAGAGTAGCTGTTAAGACACATGCTCTTAGGTTTGCTCTAGTCTTAACTTGATTGCATGAATATATGTTGCATAACATGATTGAGGCATTTTTGTTTTAAAAAAAAAAAAAAAAAAACTAGTGGCCAAATAAGCTTATCTGAATATAATGAATATGTCTTGTTAACCCACTTGAGCCTTAGCCTTGCTCTTCTTAATAGCCTTAACTATGAACTAAAAATCTCTGAAAAACAAAGTGACCTAACCTTAACGGATTAGAAGAGCATTGGTATATGTTAGTAAGGATTTTGAAGACCAAGTTTGGGGTAGCAGGAAAGATGAAAGGAAAGAGAAAGCTGGAAAAAGTTAACCATTCAAGCAAAAAAAAAAAAAAAGGAAAAAAAATCTGCTCCATTTGCTAAAATTATACATATATATATTGTTTGAATGGTTCAAAAGGGAAAGGAAAGAAGATTTAGTCACTAGTAAAGAAATACAAGCAAAAAGTCCCCAGTTGGTACTTTATTTGAACATGGAGAAAAAGTGAAAACTTGTTACATCTTTGCTCCTTTGATCTGTAAGGTTCTAGCTAGTACCCTTCATTGAATCCATCCTTTTACCTTGGCCTCATTACAACCCTAAAAAGTCCTCATGATTGTGCATTCATGTGTTTTGTGGGATCTATGTTGAGATGAAAGGCAAACCCATGGAGTGTGTGCTTAATTAGTGAAAAAGTAAACACAAACCCAAACACTTGAGAGATTGAGAGAAATAAATCGACCTTGTGAGAAAGAGATCATATTGGATACCTGATTATTGTGTTTGTTGTCTTCAAACCCCTTATTTGATAGATGATGGTGTATATATGTGAGTATTAAAAAAAAAAAAAAAGAAGAAGTAGGATTTGATTGATGGGCTATCTCTCAAGTTACTTGACTTGCTGAACCTTGATCTTATAGGAAGTTTGATTGACTGAAAATCTGTACAAATGATTCAGAGTTGCATGATTATCAGGTTCATTAAATTTGCCATTATTGAGTCTTCAATTGAATCTTTTTATTCTTTAGTTTGCTTGAGGACAAGCAAAGTGCAAGTTTGGGGTATTTTGATAATCCGTTGGTTTATCTAGTTTTAACTACGGTTTACTAATTGATTGGATGATTATTGTTGAGTTAATTCTCGATTTTTGCCCAGATTTGCCTTTGTTCGTCTTTAAGTTGTGTTTTGAGTATTTTTCGGTTGTTTTAGCGTTTTTCTATATTTTAGAGTCAATTATTTGTAATTGGGTATTTATGTTTTCAGGTACTCAATGATAGTGAAAAAAGTGAACCTTTGGAAGCAAAGAAGAAGTGAAGCAGAAGTTGCTGGAAGAAGGAATTCGCGTAGCGAATGTAAATTCGCTTAGCGAATGACTGATCATGGGCTGGGCCTGATTTCTTAAATTCGCGTAACGAATTGGGATTCGCTTAGCGAATCGTGCATCCAGAATTGCATTTAGGCTTTACGCCTAAGGAAAACAGGATTATTCATTCATTCATTGATTTCATTCTTCTTAAGCTGCGTTTCCCAATTTTTGAGAGAAAAATTTAGAGATTATGAACATGATGGTGTATGTTGAATTTCAATCAAATCAAGTTTGATGCGCATAACAATTCTTCCTTTTGTAACAGTCCTTTCCTTAGTAAAGGAGAGTAAAAGAGCAAATAAATTTCTAACGCGCAACCGTCCATGGCCATGGATGGCTCTGACGCTGACTCTTTGATTTTCTGATGCATTCCACGGCCGTGGATCATTCCAGGGGCAGGCCGTGGACTGTTCTGTTTGTGGTTCCAAAATTCTTGATGAGTTCCATGGCCATGGATCATCCTAGGGGATGGTCGTGGACTCTTCTGACTCTCCAACTCATTTTTAGCTAATTTCAACCATGACCATGGACTGTTCCACAGCCAGGCAGTTGTTCATCGCTCTGTTTCGCACTCTTTTTAGCTGATTTTCACTCTCGCAAGTGGCCCCGGCATCTTCCTTGTTGCTTAATTTCTATTCCAAATGTTCCAAGGTCACAATCCACCTTCCTACAAAGCAAACACACAAACAACAGTCATCCGAACAAAGAGAATAAAAATATATGCTAAATGCTAAGAAAAGGGGAAAAAGGAGAAAATATACTCAAGTATGCAACAATTAAATGCTAATTATGATATAAAAAGGTATGCATGTTTCACACACATCAGTGGCTATATTGTTGCCTATGTGTGGTTGTGATTGAATATTGAATAGAGTATTTGGGGAAAAGGATTGATATGGTGTTGACTATGAATCTTTGGGTATCCGACCGGAGGGAGCGATATCTATGATATATAAGCTAAAACCGTCGAGGTTGGGGACCTAAGTGAGCAACCCTAGAGTTGAGGAGGGATGATGATGGCCGAAGGGACAGTATCTCCGGGATACGAAATCAAAACTGTCGAGGCAGGGACCTTAGTTAGCAACCCCAATTGGAACCCCAAAGACTCAATATAAATATGTTTATGCTACGTTTCTCTTTATGAATGGGAACGTGAGTCATGAAAATAAGATTTACGTGCAAGCCATTCCACAAGTAGCTTTGAAATGATTATTTATTTGTTTGAGTTAGAGTTTTGCATGGCTTTATTTTCGCACTTGATTATGTATGACTGCATGTGTTTGAGGGGAAACTTTCTCACTGAGTCAATGGACTCACCCCACGTTAACATTTCAGTTACAGGTATCTGTGATGTAGTTGGAAGCTTTGGATGTCATGTGGACCATTTGATGAGTTTGAACCCATAGATTTTAAGTTGTATCTAGTGCAAGCGAGAATTTGTAATTTATATTATGTTTTAGTTTGACTCTGATCATATTATTCAATCTTATGATGTATTATTGAATGATATGTCTTTATACTTTGGGTGAGATGAATTAGTATGTTTGAGAGGCTGCGAAGGGGAAAGGAAAGACTTTCCCTTTCGGCCGATGATCATGGAAAATTGCTCTTCTACGCTGTCCGGACCCGCAAGGTCTCCCCGCTCTCGGCACAAACTACAATGCTCCCGGCCTTGAATAAAAATATTATTATTTTCACCGGTACTGCCTCAAAGCATTAATTAACAACACACAGGAAACCAACGTTTGTTGGACCAAGTGGCAAGGAGCTTGGTTTCCCTTAACCAAGGTCTCAGGTTCGAGTCTTGTGAATGAAAAAAATAGGCGTTGGGAAAGCTTTGCCCCCTTAAATGGGTCTTCCCAGCTCGACTCAGATTAGTAGGATTCCAAAGTAATTTCCAGATACCGAGTGTCTCAGAGAAAAAAAAAAAACACGCAGGGCCACACACAATTAATTATGATTTATTTTACTTAGATTCCTCCCGGGTCACTATGGACCACACAATTCCAGTGTGAATCCACACTGTCTATTAAAACGCAATCCAGGTCTTATATAAGTTTTCAACTCTAATTCGGATAAATTTTTAATTTTAATTAACTAATCTAAGTTTATAATTAATCCATTATATTTTTATTTAATTAATTTACAAAAGTTAATTATTAACAAGTATGGAAACATTAGGGTGTTACAGTCAAGTTAAACATTTTCTCAAGAAGTTAGGTGATTGGGTAGTTACTTGTATTAAGTGTTTTTAAGCCATGATCTTACATAATGGATTATTGGGTTAAAGGACTTGGGTGATAGTGCTAGTGTAAGTTAACCAGGGTAGCTTAGTCTATAAATACCAGTTGTACAATCATTTTAGACACACTCAATCAATCAAGCAACTTATCCTTCACATTTGGCTTTGCCTTTGTTTTACTTTACTTTTCATGCAAATTTAGTAATTTCCATTCAAGCCTTCAATCTAGGTGCTTTCTGGAGTAGCCTAGGAACCCATGATTGAGAAACACAATCTTTTTCTTAGCGTGTTGCCTGAATAAGGGGAATCAACTTTGCGACTACATGAGAAATCGGCTAATCATTTGATCACATTAAACACACGTTTAGCTTGGTATGTTTAACAAACTTAATTAAAATTTTAAAAAATGAGTTTATGAAGAAAAAAATGGTATTTAGAGAAGTTGACATTTTCAAGCTTAATTGAAAAAATTGTTTAATTATTTTAAAATCAATTATATTTGTTTATTTCACTATTATCGAACTAACTATCAAACAAATATTATTTGTTTAAACACATAAGTTCCTATCTTTTTTGTAATTTATTATATAAAAGTGATTTTTTTACATAACTTAAATAAAATCGATTATCTTAAAATCACTTTCAGCAAACATATCCAAATATAAAACTATTTCTATTATATAAGACTATATATAATATGGTTACACAAAAAAAATATAAAACTCTATCTGTTATAATCGATATAATTCATTATTAAAATAATTTATTTTTCAGCTAATCCAAATACACTCTTGATATAAATTATAGAATTTATTAAAAAAAACATTAAAGTGAAATTTTTTTTGGTAATAAATAGGGACTAGGCCCAAAAAAGAGATTACACAGAAATCAAACGGGGAGTAGCAACTCCTATAACATTATAGCGTAACATGCACTTGAGGATGCTCAAAAATCACTAAAGAAGACCTCATGTCACAAACTAAATTGGCTAGACTATCACCACATATATTAGCCTCACGATAAACAAGACTCACACAAATATTCCAGTTCAAAGACATGAGCTCTTTGATTAAGCGAATAAGCCTAAAACCATAAGCATAGCCAACATGACTGATACGAGTCATGGGCTGGTGGAAATATTTGAACCCAAGCTGAACAAGTTTTAAGATCTAATGAGATATCAATTTCAATTAACGCATTTTTATGAATTCTAGAATATTCTTAGGATTTGCCAGCTGTTAGGATATTCCTTTCTGTTAGGAATCATGTAAGCCGAGTGGCGTTAGATCCACTTTCTTAGGAAACTACCTCATCTATATATGGGTGCAATATTAATGAATGAAAGGGGGGAAGAATTAAATGCAAATTTGTTATCAGTTTATTTCCTTCCCTCTTAACCTTCTGGAGCCATCCCTACTTGAAAGGGACCCTTGAATCTTCATTGCTATCATTTGGTGCTTTCATTGCACATTCATGCCTCCCAAATCTGCTTCTGCCATGAATGACTCCATGGCTGCCATCCAAGAATGCCTAGACCAGCTCCAACTCAGAATGGATGCATCCCACACATCCTTGCAAACCAAAATGGATGCGCGCCATGAAATCCTAACTTTGGTCCTCAACGCCTTGGCTGATAAAGTGACTTCACTTCACCTTCAGGTTCAGGCTCCCCTTCGACCACCTTGCGTCCACCAAAACTCAGCTTACTACCCTTCGACGACACCAACGTCCTTAATTGGATTTTCCAAGTTGAACAGTACTTCCTCTACTACAGCATCGCCCCGCCCCAACGCATGGACCTTGTCGGATTCTATATGACCGGCGATGCTCTTAGTAGGTATAAGTGGCTGCATAGCAACCACCAACTTTCCACGTGGGATGCCTTCGTTCGTGCCTTGGAGCTCCATTTTGGTCCTTCCTCCTACGAAAACCACCAAGCAACACTGTTCAAGCTTCAACAAGAGGGTTCGGTTGTCGATTATCAAGCCACGTTTGAGAAAATTTTGAATCGGATCGTCGGGCTCTCCCCTGATGCCCTCCTTAATTGCTTCATTTCTGGACTCCGGCAGGATGTCCAACGGGAACTAGCTATTCGCCCCCTCACTCTTTGACTCAGGCTGTGGGTCTGGCTAAGCTAATAGATGCAAAATTGGAGGACGAGACAACCCCCAACTCATCGCCCCCCTTGGATTCGCTGCTGCCGGTGCCCTTCATTCCGATTCGCTGCTTGTCGCCATTAGAAATGCAAGAGTGCCGCTCCAAAGGCCTCTACTTCAACTGTGATGACAAGTTTGGGCTAGCATCGTTGCCAATCCAAACAATTCCTTCTTCTGCTTACGAACGAGTCCAGTTCTCCTTTCCCAGACTTCCAGTTCCCCGATGACAATCCACAGGACTAATACACTGCCTACAACCTTGAGGGCAAGGTTGTTTTGGATGGATGGGGTAATGATACGAGTCATGGGTTGGTAGAAATATTTAAGCCCAAGCAGAACAAGTTTCAAGGCCTAATTAGATATAAAATTCAATTAATGCATTTTTATGAATTCCAGAATATTCTTAGGATTTGCCAGCTGTTAGGATATTTCTTTTTGTTAGGAATCATGTAAACCAGGTGGCGTTAGATTCACTTTCTTAGGAAACTACCTCATCTATATATGGGTGCAATATTAAAAAATGAAAGGGGAGAATAATTAAATGCAAATTTGTTATCAGTTTATTCCCTTCCCTCTTAACCTTTTGGAGCCATCCCTGCTTGTAAGGGACCCTTGAATCTTCATTGCTATCAATGACCTTCAAGAGCTTGCACCACACTCGCAGAATCAACATTAATCTTGACATTCATATAACCACGATCTCTAGCCAGCTTTAAGCCTTCATAAACACCCCAAAATACTGCAACTAAAGCATTGCATGAGCCCAAAAATTTAGCAAAACCACACAACCACCTCCAGTTCTCATCGCGGAGAATACCATCACATCCAGCTAAGCCACCAACCCCTTGGAAGCACCATCATAATTAAGCTTCACCCAACGAGACGCTGGAGGAATCCAATATAGACCCACTTGCCAGGAACAACAATAGATCTATGATCATTATTCTGGGCATGCCTATAGTTATCCATAACTCGAAGAATGACAGACCAAGGCTTGAGAGGCCTCACAAACTGCTCATGAATAAGTAAAATATATTTATTATTAAATTTCAAATTAAATTTTAATAGACTAAAATAGCACTATACTTTAGATGATACATACATATTTACTTTTTTATTTTAGAAATACGTTAACAAAAAGCATTTAATTGATATGTATCATCGTTGTAAAGATTTTTTATATTATTAACCAACCAAAAATTATCACATAACTTAAAATGTTTGACTTTTATCCTAACTACCTTAAAAGTCATCTATATTATAATTTTTGATTGGTTCACCGTATAAAAATTATTTTTATACATAACAATTAAACTTTAACAAAAATTACGAAATTAATTAGTGTGAAAAAAAGAGTAAAACCCAAACTCGTTTTCGACAAAAAAATACGATGATATTTTGATCCCTAAGAAATGAAAATATTAATTTTGTCCTCAAGAATGTAAAATACGAGTCAAAGTAATCTTTGATAGGGACTAAAATGTCCCTAAATTTTAGAGCTGTCAAAGTGGGCTAGAACCCGTGAGCCAACCCGGCTCAACCCGGCTCACCGGTGGGTTGGGTTGTGAAAAAGTTGGCTCATTTGGACCCCGGGTCATTTTGACCCGGCCCATCCAACCCGCGAGTTGAGCAGGTTCAACCCGTGGTGAGCCGGGTTGACCCGCGGGTTGACACATTTAAAAAACCCCAACTGACCCGGCCCAAGCAAAAATAGAAAATGAATCAGTGCTCACTGCTCAGTGGCTCATACGAGTGTGTGTGAACACTGAAAAACTGAAAACTGAAAGTGGTCAGTTGAGTCTAGTGGTCTGTGTCACTATGTGTGTGTGAACACTGAAAATGATTGTATTTTACTGGTTCTTCGGCAGCTCAGCTATTTGTTAAATAATTCTGGATGTGTTTAATAATTCACCACTTGTTCAATGCCTCAACTATGTGTTAAATAATTGTGTATGTGTTAAATAGTTCTTTATGTGTTAAATTTACAGAATGGAATCTGACACTCTACATCATGCTGATCAAAGTGTAAATATAAATTGCATTGACGATGAATTAAACATCATGATGGAACCCATGCCGCAAGTTCCAAATCCAATTGAGATTGACAATGGTGATATTGAAAGAGCTAGTAAGAAGCCTAAATTAACCACGTCTGAAGTATGGAATCATTTTACTAGAATTGGTATAAAAGATGGCAAAGAAAAGGCTAAATGCAATGGGTGTGGACAAGAGTACGTTGTTGGTGGTACCAAAATAGGGACTTCAACATTATTGCGTCATGTGAAGAAGTGTAAACTGATTCCTAAATATCAAGATGTGGCTGGAATGATAATTGATCATGCGGGGAGGTTGAGGGCTAGGGAAATTGATCACAAACGTGTTCGGGAGATAATTTCTATGGCTATTATTGAGCATGGTTTGCCATATAATTTTGTTGAATATAAGTGGATTAGGGAATTGCATTCATTGTTAAATCCAGATGTAAAACATTTGAGTAGGAATACAGCTGTGGCTGACATTTGGAAGTTTCATCTTGAACAAAAAGAGAAATTGAAAAATGCAATGCATAAGTGTCATAATCGAATTTGTTTGACATCTGATTGTTGGACTGCTATTACTCAAGAAGGTTATATTTGTTTGACTGCACATTTTGTTGACAATAGTTGGAAGTTGAATAGTAAGATTCTTGCCTTTTGTAAAATGGAACCTCCACATACTGGTTATGATTTGGCACAAAAAGTATTTGAATGTTTGAATGATTGGGGAATAGATCGAAAGATCTTTTCTATCACTTTAGACAATGCGAGTGCCAATGATAACATGCAAGATATTTTGATTGACCAATTAAGATCGCAAAATAGTTTGTTGTGCGATGGTCAATATTTCCATGTGAGGTGTAGTGCCCATATACTGAATCTTATTGTTCAAGAGGGCTTAAAGGTGGCAAGGGATGCTTTGCACAAGATTAGAGAGAGTATCAAATATGTGAGAGCATCAGAGGCAAGAAGGATGGCATTTAAAGAATGTGTTGTTCGAGTGAGGGGTATTGATACTAAGGTAGGTTTGAGAATGGATGTGTCCACTAGATGGAATTCTACCTTTGATATGCTTGAAAGTGCACTAAGATATCGCCGTGCTTTTGGAAGTCTTACTATCCATGATAGAAACTACAAACATTGTCCATCAAATGAGGAGTGGAAAAGGGGTGAGAAGATGTGTGAGTTCTTGAGACCATTTTATCTTATAACTAACTTGATTTCAAGCACATCTTATCCAACTTCTAATCGATACTTTATGCAAGTATGGAAAATTGAATGTTTGTTGCGAGAAAATGCCTCAAGTGATGATCAGGTAATTGGGGATATGGCAGAGAGGATGATGGTCAAATTTAGGAAGTATTGGAATGACTATAGTGTCATACTTGCAATTGCTGCTATTCTTGATCCAAGGATGAAGTTTGATGTGATTCGGTTTTGCTATTCAAAGATTGATCCTTCTACTTGTGAAGAGAAGATTAGTAATTTAAAGGATAAGATATACAAGTTGTTTGAAGAATATGTGAGTGTAAGGTCAAATGAATCAACTGCATCAAATTCTCAAAGTGTTGCCTCAATGCAACGAGTTTCCTATTCGCCGAATAATGACCAAGTGATGGATGCGTTTGATGTAAGTTAAATACTCTTTAAACTTAATACATCTTATTTTTTTGCATTTGTTTTCATTATTATTTAATACATCCCCTTTGTTATTTTATTTTATTTTTCTTGTTATGTTTTAGGAATATGTCGATTATGTGAGCCAAAATGTCAATGATACTGGAAGGTCTGAATTGGATCTTTATTTGGAAGAGGCAACACTTGACCCAAAGTATCATACTAACTTAGATGTGTTGTTGTATTTGAGGGATCGCCGAGACCGTTGTCCAAACCTCTCTAGGATGGCATGTGATGTGTTAAGCATTCCAATAACTACCGTTGCTAGTGAGTCTGCTTTTAGCATTGGTTCTCGGGTGCTAAACAAATATCGCTCTTCCATTCTTCCAGACAATGTTCAAGCACTCATTTTAACCCGAAATTGGTTAAAAGGCTTTGTTAAATGTGGTAAATTTTATAACTTAACACTACTTTATAGCTGATTCTTACTAATTTCATTGTTAACATGTTCTTCCTTTGGATTGTAGATGAAGATAATGAAGATGTTGAAAAGGAGGAAATTGCTATAGATTTAACAATTCATGGCTATAATGTCCTTGATGGGCAAGGACAACAAAATCAAGTTTAAAAATGATGTTTGGATTTTGTACTACTTCTATGATGTTTGGATTTTGTGTTAGTTCCTAATAGGGTTGGATTTTGTTTATATTACTCAATTTGTTTTGGATGTTTGGAAGTATGTATGTTTAAGTTAAGGTGTTAATTTTGTTTGTAAGTTTTTTCTATGTTTTTCTGTTTTTTTACGTTTTTTTTTTTTTAAAAATTTTGGTGAGCCAACCCGCATAACCCACCAATCCGTGGTGGGCCGGTCTGGGTTGGCTATTTTCTGGCTCATCAAAATGTGAGTCGAGTTGGATTGACCCGTTTTTACACCCAATTCGTGGTGGGCCCATTTTGACAGCTCTAGTAAATTTTTTCATAAAAATGATTAATTTAATTTACATTTTATATTCTTATCGTTTTCTCAAGCCACCAGTTTGAGGCTTTACTCGTGAAAAGAAAGCAGCGGTCACAGCCCTGCCACGATTTCTGTTGCTGTGCGCCATGAAGAACCTCTTCCCACTTCCAACCCGCTCGCTGAACAGAAACCCATTCTCTCCTTCTCCCCCACTTCCCACTTTCCCCAGAAAATCCACTGAGAAAGAAAATAAAACCCTAGCACGATAAATTAAAAGCAACACAATAATAATAATAATAATAATAATAAAACTAATCCTATCCAACAAAACCACAAAAATGGATCATTACAAGGTTCTAGGTTTGCACAGAACTGCAACGAAGGAAGAAATCAAAACATCGTTCAAGAAATTGGCGTTTCAATTCCACCCTGACAAGCATTCGCAATCGCCCAAAGCCGTTAGGGACAACGCCACTCTTCGATTCAAGCAGGTTTCCGAGGCCTACGAGGTTCTCATGGACGATCGCAAGCGCGCAGACTACAACATACGGTGGCGCTCCGGCGCCGGTGGAAGAAGTGGTTCCTCCTCCGCTGGGTACGGTGGTGGTAACAGCTCTTATTATTCTCAGTATAGTTATGGATACGGAAGGAATGGGAGCAGTTACGAATCTAGGTATAAATCTTCTACGTCTGGGTTCAATGGTGGTGGCTTCGCGTCCAAGTTTGAGCTTGCTATTCGGATTTTGACGGCACGGTCTTCTCTTCTCAATCTTGGCTTCGCAGCGTAATGCACTCTCTTTTCTCTTTGCATTTGATGTTATGATTCTGTTTTTAGAAACTTCAAATTAGGGTTTTTTTGGAGGATTTTTTATTTTAATTTGATACCTTTTATGAAGTTCAATGTTCTCGAGTTGGAATTTGATGTTTGTGAATAAATTGGGTGCGTTTGAAAGAATGTTAGTTAAGTTTTCATCTCTGTGGGTGAAGTGTGCTATCTTTTGAGCTCTTTAATGTTTCTGCTATATATCTATGTTGTGCTTAACCTAAGAAAAAATTGTATTTGTGTTATGCTACGTAGTTTCAATGAATTTGTAGTCATGACTCCTGATTGATTCTCTGATGGATGTATAATTTCATGTTTATTGTTATATGATTACAGATAAATCTAGTTATGGTACCTAACTCTGCTGTGCAATTCTTTTAACTTGGGTTGTTGGACCTGAATTGAAATACATAATGTTGCTTCCTGAGAGGAAGTCTTGTTGAAAGTACATCTGAAATCTTTTTACCCTTGGTTAAGGGGATAAAGGGAGGTGGGTGGGTTTAGGACCTTTAGGTCTAATTTCCCATCGGGCACTTGGTTGAAGAAGACAGAAAAATGGGAAAAAAGATGGGAATTTTGGGCCTTCTAGTTTTCCCTAATAGATTTATGTTGTTTTTCTCACTTGATGTTTTTTCAATTCAGAGCTGAGTACATAAATACTCACACTAAAGTTTATTGTTTTAAGCAACTTGGAAGATCTCTGGGATGCTAGAATATGTGGTTTCAATCTTCAAAAGGAGTTGGGATTCTTAGTTGAGTTGAAATTAATTTCACTTTATAGTGACTTCTTACAGGCACAGACATTTTATATTTGATTTTATTTTGATTGGAAGATGGTTATTGGCCGAATTGATCATTAAAATTGATGACTGCTCTCAATATGAGTTCTTTGATCTGGCTAGATTTCTTTGTCTATTACAATTTTGTATTTATGCGCACCTTGTAGTATTTAGTAATTTCTTCCTTGTCTACTATCCCATTCAGTTTATTGCCTTTTGTTACAAAAATATTTAATCCTTAAACTTGAAATTAATATTAAGTCAATACATTGGTGAAAAGAAAAATATTTCTCTATCACTTTCTTTCAGTCTTGCTTATTTTACATATATTTTGAACTTTGACTTCAATTCTGTGTGCTATTAAAATATTCATGTTCTTTTTAGACTTGTACTCCCTTTGTTCTGTGTCCAAGACGTGGATGCTGTAATTAGCTGGTTGTACTGGCTTCTTGTTGCTAACAACCCTACACTGAATGCTATGCCATATATGCACCATATAGAATTTGCTTCTATCTTATCTCTCCTTTATCTGTATCTGTGAGTAACTATCAAGTGTTTAGCTGCTTTTAGTTTAAAAATATCTTGCTGATAACCTGATGAAAGATTTTCATCCAGAGCTATTTTAGGTGGGATAATTGTCATCGATACAAGTGGAGAATCCTTGTGGAATATGCAAAATTCTGGGGTAAGCTTCTGTTTTTCTCTTTTCTTGCTTTTCTTCTTCTTAATATTCCAATTTTGATGTACCACATCACAGCTTAATTATTGCCTTTGTTTCCTTTTCCAAGCCAGGTTAAATTTGAAATTTGATTATGTTCCTTTAACATAAGTCCTGAAGGATTTTTTTTTTGTTCTCACTTCTCAGTGATTTAAATACAAACATGATTGAAGTTTTAATTGTATATGATTTATCCAGATGCTTGCAAGTTGCAACAAAGTTAATATGATGGTAATAGTAACACACTGTAGTATGTTGCTGTTATTTAATTGAAAAGATAGGAAATAAAAAACTTGAAATATATATGAGAGTAAGCCATCAAATTTGTCTTTGAGGAATCAGACGTCATTCACCGTCGTCCCAGGAGAATATAAAACTCATATGCAGTCTCTCAAAATCACTTCTGTCATGCAACTAAATACTCACATGAACTTGCCTTTATTTAAGTTAACAGACGTGCATATGTGACACTAACTCCACGTGGTTGCATCTAACTTTCACAGCTAGATGTTTTCCTTCCTGCTTAGCAATATTCCCCTCTACCTAATAATAAAATGACATCATTGAGTAAGCTTTTCTCTTCACCATCTTCATCCTAGTCCTAATCCCTTTCTTCTTTCTCCTTCAAAGAACCTAGTCCACTGCCCTCTCCAAAGCTCAATCCTCCATTTCTATCTCTGCACTCCTCCTCTTTATCACCCTCCCCCTTGGAACCCACCATCCCAACACCATCTCTCTCCCTCGTCCTTTTCTCTTGCATAAACCACACCCCACTGCCAAATCCAAAACCCACAATGGCCATGAATGGCACTTCGATTGAAGGGTACTCTATACCATCGACGAGGCAGAGGTTGCCCTTCTCAGGTTTGCACGTCCCAAAACACTAGTGGCAACATGCATTGCTGATCAAGGTGGTTTTTCTTTTTTCGAATCTGTTAGGATCCGGAATTTCAGACTAGGGAAATGGGAATTATTTGTCCCTGAATTTTATTGATTTGAACAGAAAAGGTTACACAAAGGAGGGCTACCTCCCTTCACACTGGCCACAATCCAGTTGACTCTAAGATATTAACATCATACCCTCCCCTTCTAACAAGAGGATTATTTATAGGCATCTAACAAATAAACCTAACTGCCTCTACTAACAACTAACTACTAACAGAAAACTAACTAATCACAACTAACTCTTAAACTCTCATGTTTTATACCTCTTTCTATAATAAACCTGTAAAGTCCTATTAGGCGCCTCATTTACAGTTGTATCAATACCTCCCTCCCCCAAAACAACCTTGTCCCAAAGGTTAAAGTCTGGAAACTGATACTTGAAGGTTTCCAAGTCTTCCCATGAAGCTTCTTCTTGTGATTTATTCTGCCACTGAATTAACACTTGCTGAATTTGTGTACCCTACTGATGAACCAGTCGGCTAGCCAAAATATCCTGTGGTTGGTGGATGTCCTCATGTCCCTGGAGGCCGATTGGTAAACTAGACTCAACCGGATGGCTTCCCACTGCTTTTTTTAGTTGTGAAACAAGAAAAACCGGATGGATGCGGGATTCCGCTGGCAGTTGTAACTGAAAAGCTATAGCGCCCACCTGTTTAATAACCAAATAAGGGCCATAATATCGAGCGGAAAGTTTAGGATGAATTTTGGTAGGCATGGACAGTTGCCAATGTGCTCGAATCTTCAAATACACCCAATCACCTAGCTTAATTGGTGAAGTTTCCTATGAGCATTAGCATAATGCTGCATTTGGTCTTGAGCTCTTTGTAAATGAAATTTGAGTTGCTTTAATGCCTCATCCCTATCCATCAAATCTTGTGCCACTGCTTCCACCAAAGTCTCACGTGGAATAAATCGAGCAAGGGAAGGTGGGGGTCTTCCATACACCACCTCAAAAGGAGTGCAGTGGGCAGCCCCATGATAACTTGTATTGTACCAATATTCCGCCCAAGGAACAAAATCTGCCCAAACCTTTGGTTGCTCTGAACTGAGACAATGCAAATAAGTTTCTAATGTTCGATTGAGGACCTCCGTTTGTCCATCTGACTGGAGATGATAAGCTATACTCATCTTCAACTTAGTGCCTTGTAATCTGAACAACAACTGCCAGAAATGACTAATAAAGGTAGGATCCCGATCACTAACAGTGGAGATTGGGATCCCATGCAGCCGAACAACTTCCCTGACAAAAACCTCAGCAATAGATCTGGCCGAATAAGGATGTTTTATCAATATGAAGTGGCCATACTTACGTAGCCTGTCCACAACAACTAACACAGCATCAAACCCTTTTGATTTAGGCAACCCGACAATAAAATCCATGCTGATTTCTTCCCATATGGCATTAGGATTAGGTACAGGCTGCAACAACCCGGCTGGAGAGGAAGCTTGATACTTACTCCTTTGACAAATGTGGCAGGCGGCAACAAACTGAGTGATTTTGCCCTTCATCCCAATCCAGAAAAGTGATTGTGCAATCCTTTTATAAGTTCTGTAAATTCCAGAATGTCCGCCCATTGGAGAGGCATGAAATTCTTGCAACAATTTGGGAATCCACGGTGAAGAAGCTGATAAAACAAGTCTCCCTTTGTAATATAACCTATTCTGCTCCAAAGTATATTGAGGATGAGAGTCGGGATTTGCTGCTAAATCATCTTTTATCTTAGCCAAAATAGCATCCTAGGCCATCTCCTCATCTACCACTGCTATATCTTGCCAAAAAGGCCGAGAAATGCCCTGCAACTCCTTGTCTTCATGCTGTCTAGAAAGAGCATCAGCCACGCAATTAGAAGCCTCTACCTTATACACAATATCAAACTCATATCCCAACAACTTGGCCAACCAATTTTGCTGATTTTGTGTGGTTATCCTCTGTTCCAACAAGAATTTCAAGCTCTTTTGATCCGTGTGAACAGTAAATTGTTGTCCCAATAGGTAAGGTCTCCAATGTTGAATTGCTAACACAAGTGCCATAAGTTCTTTTTCATAAACAGACTTTGTCAAGGAAGAATCTGAGAGTGCCTTGCTGAAATATGCAATAGGTTTCTTGTCTTGGGCTAAAACTGCCCCAATACCTCTACCGGAAGCATCACATTCAATAGAAAATGGTTTGGAAAAGTCTGGCAGAGCCAAAACAGGGGCTGTAGTAACAGCCACTTGTAGTTCTTTGAAAACTTGAGTACTCTTCTCACTCCATTCAAACTTCCCTTTTTTAAGCAAATCAGTTAAAGGGCGAGCTATCTTGCCATAATTATAGATAAATCTTCTATAATATCCCGTTAAACCCAAAAAACCTCTTAATGCTTTAACAATTTTAGGTAATGGCCATTGTAAAATAGAATCAACCTTTGCAGGATCCATGGAAACTCCCTTATATGAGATGATATGCCCCAAGTAACTTACTTCTATTTTGCCAAAACTGCATTTTTTGAAGTTGGCAAAGAAACTTTGTTTGTGCAATGTGTGTAAGACTTGTCTCAAATGGATCAAATGATCATTCCAAGATTTGCTATAGACCAATATATCATCAAAAAAGACTAACACATACCTTCTAAGGAAAGGCTGTAAAGCGGAATTCATGGTACATTGGAAGGTTGCTGGAGCATTTGTTAAACCAAATGGCATAACAATGGATTCATAATGACCCTCATGTGTTCTGAAGGCTGTTTTTGGGATGTCAGGCTCATACATTCTGATTTGATGATAACCAGCCTTCAAATCAATCTTGGAAAAGTAGGATGCCCCATTTAATTCATCCAGGAGCGCTCTTCTATGACAGATATAGGGAGTTTATCTGGGACAGTTGCTTTGTCAAGGGCCCTATAAACCTAACTGCCTCTACTAACAACCAACTACTAACAGAAACTAACTAATCACAACTAACTCTTAAACTCTCCTGTTTTATACCTCTTTCTATAATAAACCTGTAAAGTCCTATTAGGCGCCTCATTTACAGTTGTATCAGAATCCTTATACAGTGATGGGGAATTTAATTGGTCTTGTATTCATCGAGACTGGCGGGTATTACAGAATCGTTGTTGTAGTTGACGTTTCATTTCATAATCTCACAGGCTGTTCCCAACAAAAGGGGATGAAAAGTAAAATCAAGGGTTTGAAAGTGCAATTACTGGCATGTCATGGAAGGTGCAAAATAGTGTCTTCCTCCAAAGGAACACAATGCCTGTGCTTGTGCTTGTGCTTGAAGCTTCAAGGATGAGAAGCTTCAAGGATGAACCTTTTTGGTTGCAGAGAGAGAAAGGCTTGGAGGAAACCCATGTCCCCTGTTACGGGTGATGTTGCTGGTGGTTCTTGTGTTAGGCTTTCCCTTTAATTTGCCAATAAAACCATTTCTCAATGTACTGGTGGTCCTCGTGTTAGGGTATTTGGTCATTTGCCCTTTTGCAGGGAAAGTGAGGTTGGAATAATGCAGAAACAGGGGAGGAAGAATGCAAGAATTGAAGAATTTGGGGATTTCTGATCCTTGACACTGAACTACGGTGTTTTCTTGTAGGGGGCGGGGGGCATAAATTTGGCCAAGCTGGAAAGAAAACTTGCATGACAGAAGTGATTTTGAGGGACTGCCTTTGAGTTTTTTATTCTTCAGGGACCAATGTGATTGATTGTTAGAGATATAATATAAATCATTAACGTGTCTTCACCTAATAGCTTAAGCTTTTAGGAAAGATGGTTCGTAACATGTTATCAGAGTCTATCCTGATGTTGGGTGACCTGCAGATGTCCAGTCTTGCAAACTTCATGCTCCAAACGTCCAGTCCTGGACGTAAGAGGTGTGTAATTGTTAAAGTCCCACAGCGGTTAACTATATGAGTAATAAACCATTTATAATGACTTGGACAACCCTCCCTTGATGAGTTAGCTTTTGGAGTGGAGTTAGGTCCAGTTATTGTAACATAGAATCAGAGCCTTTATGACCAAGTGGTTTTGGGATCGATCCTAAATACCCCATTTTTCTAAAATAAAAAGTTGAATTTCAGCCAAGGTAGGTGAGGCATGTACATTGTCCATGCATCAAAGCCAAAAGGCTCTTGCATGAGGGGGCGTATTAGAGATATAATAAAAACCATTCATATCTTCATCTAATAGCTTAAGCTTTTGCTAATGATGGTTCATAACATGGCATCAAAGTCTATCCCAATGTTGGGCCATCTGCAGATGTTCAGTCCTGCAAACTTCACGCTTTAAATATGTAGTCCTAAGCGTGTGGGGGTATGTTAAGTGTTAAGTTCCACATCGATTGAGTATATGAGTAATAAACCATTTATAGTAACTTGGGCAACCCTCTATGAGCTAGCTTTTGACATAGAGTTAGGTTCAATTATTCAAACATTGATGTTTGATTTCATGAGGACAAATTTGGTGGTTTGCTGTACGTATGACATACATTTCATAATTTTATTTGATTGATGGCATGGCAGCAAAAGACTTTGTATTATTTTTAGTAATTTTCTTTTTCCAGTTACTGCATTGACAGTTTTGCTTACGTGTATGAAACAAGTATCTGGGAATTGATTCTTGGAAATTTCTGTATCATACAGATTTTTAAGCTTCCCGTGGTAACTGAATCTGCAGCAATACTAAATTCTTCCTTTGTTCTTCTATAATTTTATTTTGCACTCAGAAATCTTTTGAAGAAGCCATGAAGTCCGTTGAGAAAGCCAAAGCATATAGAGAAGAAAACATGAAGGAACGTCCTTGATTGAATTTGTCTGTTATCGTTTCACTTGCCACTTGAAAGCTTCTTCATGCTCAATGCATTAATGAGTGGTAGAAGCTTTCATTTTTGGGGTTGGTTGCAAGAGAGGAGTGAAGTGCGATTGTTCTTCTGTCTGTTCATTTTGTAGTCTCGTGTATATTTCCTTATTTAATGTTCTCTCCCTTACAATATAAGTACGTGATCAATGTACGGAAGATACTTATACCTGTAAAGAAGAAGAAAAAAATTAGAACACAGATTCATGTAAATAGATCACAATACTACTTGTATGTTCCGTTGTCTGAAAGCTTTTTATATAATTTTTTTAGTGAGCCCATAATGTGTCCCAACCTTCTTCTTCGGTGCTATTATTTGAACATATATACACAGGACATACATTATATACTTATACATTGGTCGGTATTATTTTTCTTTTCTTTCTCCCTTGCATACCGCTGCCGCATCACCACCACGGCAGCTCAACTGCCGCTACTGCCCCATCATCGTTGTGCTGCCCGTGTCCCACCGCTCTACTGCTGCCATCATGTTTTTTTTGGGTTACCAACTGCTTACAAAAATTACGAACTTTTCTACTTGAGTTACCAGCAATAGACCCATTATTACCAATTGCCACAACCACGACCTTCGCCCCACACACCACCACCATCGCCAGCCACTCACTACCGCCTACTGACCTACCACTACTCACCACCACATCATTTCCATATAATAACAGATCACCCAAATTACCAACTTTACTTGCAATTATCAAAGATATACTCATTGTTACCAACAATCATAACAACCACCACCACTGACCAATCAGATCTACCAATCCACTCACCCCCACCCCACCACCTATTAGAACACACGGTGTGTTTGTGTTCGGATCAGTTGTGAAAATTCGATTATTTTAATAATCGATTATATAAATAATCGATTATTGTTATAATCGATTATAATAGAATCAGTTTTATGTTTGAATATATTTGCTGAAAAACGATTATAAGATAATCTATTTCGTTTAGGTTGTGTAAAAAAATCACTTATATATAATAAATTATTAAAAAGGGTACGAAGTTATTTGTATAATTTAATAATATTTGTTTGATAGTTAATTTTGTAGGGGTGAAATAGGAATAATGTTATTGGTTTAAAAATTATCTAACAGTTTTTTAAACTAAGCTTCAAATTTTTAGCTTTTCTAAAAACATCTTTTTTTCTCATAAAATCAATATTCAAACATATTAGCTTCTACTGAAAAATAACATTAAAAACAGTAGTAAATCTTACCCAAATAGACTCAAATTTGCAACCCGTTGACCACCCACCAGGAGCCACCCCCTCCCACCGGCAGCCCTAAACCCACCATGAAAAGAGAGTGGAAGGAGAGAGAGAGAGAGAGAGGAGGGAAGAAAAAAAATCTGAAGGAGAGAGGGGCGAATAAAAACATAAAGAGAAAAAGAAACAAAATAAAAAAATAGGAATATTATCGACAGAGATGTTGACCTCAGATGTACAGATTATGTTTCTCTTCTTTGAGTTTGAGATTAATATTCCTCAGGCGTTAGCTTGGACCTAGTCACAATGGGTTCTAAACTCTAGCAGGTAAACTTCGTTCACAAACAGCTTAATTTGTCAACTAAGACACAAATCGTAATATGTGAAGGTAAACCCATTTTCGTATTAAAGCTTCTACCTGCATCAGATTAGCTTAAAAAATGATTTTATCATAAAAAATACTTAAACAAACGCACTCATAATCTTCCTTTTCATATTACATTGCTGAAGGAGTTTAAAAAAGTTGATAATGATTTAACGTGTAGCTAATTGAGAATGAAAATGTTACTAAAAAATGAGTGTAATTTTCATCCAATTTAGGTCAAAGTATTTACATTATTTAGGGATGGTAAAGACATTTCCTGTATTATCCCCTTGAGGTATTATTGCCTTTAAAATTAATTGTTTTGTACAAATATTTAACCTTCATTAATTTAGTTTTTATAATGTTAAATATTAACACAATTTAGATATAATGGTTCGTCAAAGTAGAAGTGAATTATGTTTTTGGATGAATTTTGCTTGCAAGAGTAAAATAGCTAATTTGGTTCCTGAAATTGTAAGACCGTATCAACTTAGTCCCCGAAATTTTCGAAATAGCAAAAACGTCCCTAAAATTGCAAAACGTTAATCAACTTGGTCCTTTCGTGAATCCCAGTTAGCTGACGTTGTTAACGGCGTTGATGTGGCACGTTAAGTGTCTTGTTGGCGCCGTTAGCCTGGTTAGGTAGTGTCCACGTAGTCAGGGACCAATTTGAAACTCTAAACCAATGACCAATTTGATACTTTGTATAGAATTTTTTTTTCAAATTCAATTTTTTACATTAGTTTTCAATATCCACTCCACCCTTTCAGTTTCACCCCCCATTTTTCACGGTTACCCTTCTTCCCGCTCTTCTCCTCTTCCCTCTATCATTGTCCATACTTCATCGTCCTCTTCAACCGGAAATGGTTGCTCAGCAACGAATCGACCTGCCCGAAGCTTGTCATCAGAGGTATGTATTTCGTTTTTCCATTGTTTCATTATTTGCTCAGTTATTTATTTCGTCTTCTTCCCTTCCATTTGCATGCTTTAGGGTTTTTTTTTTTCATATCCATTTTTGCTCGTCTTCTTCCCTTTGTTAATAACCCTCATTCCCTGACTTTTATTTCACCCTTTATTTCGCATTTACTCAGCTACATAGAATGGGTAGGGTTTATGGCACAATGCTCCATTTTTTTTTTTCATAACGAAGGTGTTGATTTTTCATTGTTTGTGCAGATTGAGTTCTTATATAACTGTAATAGTGCACCATGGAGGCATCTTAGCGAGGAATGATAGAGGAGTTCTAGAGTATGTGGGCGGTGAGATGGACGTGTGGGAACATTTAGACTCAGACACACTGAACCTATTTGATCTGCATTCAATTGTGAAAGTGTGTAAAGGTTATGATAAGGTTGACAAATTGCTGTGGAGGGCACCGAATTTGGACTTGGATTTTGGCTTGAGGGAACTGAGCACCGACAATAGTTTCATGGAAATGGTGAGAGCTCCATTGGGCAATGACAATGAGGTTGAGATTTATCATGATTATATCCCAGAGCCCATTAGGTCGTTGCCACCTATTACAGAAAATTTGGATGCTGAAATTGTGGATGTTGATGACGACCAGATGGGTGCATATTACGATATCATTTTAAGGGACTAGTTTGATATTAAGTTGCTAGTCTCAAGGACTATTTTGATAATAATATTACAATTTCCAACTTGTGCGGAGAAGGAGATATGGCATAAGAGGTCCTCTAATACCACTACCAAAGGCAACGCTAATTAGACCCCCAGCACCTGAACCAGTTCCAAGCCCACCACCTCCACAGCCTATCATCAACCCAATTCAACCAGCTTCATGGCCTATCTTGGTTCAAATTCCAGCCCCACTAGGTTCTACAGGATCCAGGGGAGGTGCATCATAGTTCATGTCATTCATTCCAACTCTAGGGCTGCCACAGAATCGTCCAAGGCAACTTTGTGGATCTGACCAATTTTAGGAGGTTGTAAATGATCATTTTAGGTGCTTGTTTTGTGGGTGTAAATGATGATCATCACATGTGCTCTTTTGTGGATGTAATTGCACATTAAGTTACATATACATCTTTTGTGTAAGACATGCGTTGACACCTTTTTGGTGCTTAATTTAAGTTCAATTTTGTCTTAAGTTACATATGTTTCTTCTTCTCTTAAGTTCATCACAACATCTTAACTAACCATCAATATTGATAACCAAAACAATGGGCAAAAAACTGAAACTTCTCATTTAATTACTTCAATGATAGCACATTACTTTAACTTGAACCATAATTTCACAACGACAACAGAACAAACAGAGACCAACTAGGACCTATGCACTCTGCCTACCAATCCACAATACAAAACAAAAACTTAGCAATACACACATTACTGCAACCCAAAATTTTAGCATTCTAACATCTGTCACCAAAGTATCAACCTTGCCCATAAGCTCCATCAGCTCTGCCTTCAATATTTCTTCACTAACATTGACATTAGTTGCACATATTTCAAGAAGCTCATCAATCCAGAATAAATAGCCACAATTTCCCTCATCTCGCAACAACAATTTGACAAAAGTAGTAAGAGGCAGAATGTTGAATGTCCCTACAAATGAAATAAAAAACGCAAGGAGAAGAGCATTTGGGATTTAGTGGTACATTTGGCAAGGGACATCCATAGAAGGCCCTCCCTGGGTTCCTAAGAGTCCTAGAAACTCGTAACACAGCTCTCCTCTCACAATTGCAAACCAAAGCAAATAGGTTGTTGATTTCTGCCCCATTAACCCTAGAGCTACCAGACCAAGAGGAACTTTTAGCTTTCTTAGCTTGTCTTGAGTGCGGAAATGGCGAACCACCACCCATCATCATCATTTTTTTGGAAGATTGAAGGTTAGGGTTGCAGAGAGAGAGAGTGCGAGACAGAGGAAGCAGAGAGAGAGAGAGAGAAAGCAGAGAGAGTGGGGAAATTTAAAGAAGAAGATCATTGGGTAATTTAATTAGAACGAGTATCAATTTAGTCCCTGAAATTAGCGTATCAAGTGACTCAGCTGATGTAACACCCCGATTTTTCACGCTTTCTAAGATCAGTAAACTGTATAAATGAGCTTGTATTTTATCGGAGGTTCTAGAGAGTGAATTTAAATAAACTGAGACCATATTCATATTCTACGCTATCGTAGGGAGTTACGATTAAATTTTGGGTTGAAAATTCAGAAGGAGCCCGGTGTGTGTTTTCACTGACAATAAGATTTTACTGATCAGAAGACCTAATTTTGACTCGTGAATGAAACAGTTAGGTTTAGAATCGAATTTCCAACAATTTTGATAAATTTGGGTTTTCGCATTAAAAAGTGAAATACTATAAGTTATTCGGGCGAAATCTTAAATCGGGTGAAGAACAGAGCTGAATAGGGATTTACCGGAACCCGCTAACGGATAAACTTGAAGTTATGTTAGGTCAAGTCACCTAGGAACGCGTGCCATGACTCACCAGTGTCATGATGGATTTTAAAAATATCTTGACGCGAAAAGACCAAAATGCCCCTAACCTTTTTCTTAATTACCATTTACCTTTGGATGAAAAGACCATTTTACCCCTTAAGTGAAATTTTTTGGACACCTTGCCCTTCCTCTTCTCTCCCACGCCCCACCTTCATCAAATGCTCCATTCTCTTCATTTCTTCTTTAACACATTTTCTTCCTCACTTTCTCTCTTTTTCTTAAGAAATCCTCAAGTGATTTTGTGAAGAAAAGTTGATAACCTTGCTCACTTTCATCCTCCAAGAGGTATGAACTCTTCATTTGATCTCTTAATCTTCATGTTCTTCATTGAAAATCTTGTTTTTCCAACTTTGTTCAAGATTACACTTCAAACTTCATAGATCTCTAGAAAATTGTAGAAAAATCATTTTAATGTAAAACCAATTTCTATGAGCTAGTTTCATCATCCTCTTTCATTTTCCAAGAGCATGTAATCAAAATATTTTCCTAGCCCATTTATTTATAGGGAGGCCGAAACCTATAGGGTGAGAAAGCTTGAGTTTTTTATTCAAGTTTTGAGTAATGAGACTTGTTTTAGTGTTAGGTATATCTAAGGATCATTCATCCAAGAGATAAGAAATTTTAGACATCGCTAGCTAATTTTAGAACCCTACGGCCGAACCCCAAGTCTAAGGAAATAGGAAAATGTGTTATTAAATGTTGATGTTTGAATTGATTGTGTGAATGTAGTTAGTGTTGTGTATTGGCGTGTAATCGGAAGATTCGCGGATCAATTGGACGACTTTGCATTTAGTGGAATACTTCAAGAGATAAAGGGAGATAACCTGAGGAATTCAATTTCCGATGGCTATGTACTGTCTGTATTGGGTGAAAATATGTAGCTGTGTTGTATTGAAATTATTTTGTGGAGTGCTTTATTTATTGCTTAATTATGCTTGCTTATGCTTAATTGTGCTTAAGTATGTTATTTGTGTTTAATTTGTCTCAAGTATGTTGATTATGATATGCATGCTTAGCATGATGTGTTGATTTAAAATAATGATTGGTATTGTGCTAAAGAACCTAACATCGGTTAGGGTTCAAAATCGAGTAAAGTTAAAAGTTTCAAAGAGCTTGGGATGTAAAGTCAGTAAATAAAAGGCTAAGAGTTTTTAAAGGATTTAGAAAAACAAAATGGATTGACATCTTTCTGGGAATAAGAAAAATAAAATATACTTCATTAGGAAAATCAGAAGACATAAAAAAGAAAAACACATTTGTTCAAGAAAAGTAAGTTTTTGACATAAAAAGTGCTTTAGAAATCATCAGCTGTTGTTAAAGCGATAAAACGTATCATTTCAAGAAAAAGTATTTTCGAGTAATCCAGTTTTGAAGCAAATTGTTTTATCCAAGAAAAAGGGTTTTTCACCGTTTTGAATAGTTTACCAAAGGACTTCAAAAAGAAAAGTGGTTTCGATCAAGAGTTTGTTTTATGGAAAATTGATCCCGAAGGCTTTGTGTGTAAGCTTCGGAGATATGAGTTTTGTTTTTGAGATTTCAAAGAGAAAAAGTTATTTTGGATGTGAACCTAGAAACCGTGACATTGGGGTTCTAGTGTTCTGCAGAACACGTGGATCAAGGATCCGTGTTAGTAAAGTGGTCCTGTAAGCTTGTGGACAATCTTTGTGGTCCTGTAGGTTTGTGGATGTTTTGTATGCTCTAGAATCCAAAATCTGAGACCGGTGCATCGGTTGGGGATTTTTGGGTTTGGGCTGTTGGACTGTGTGTCCTTTCTGAGTTTTGGACTGTGTGTCCCTTTGATAAAAAGTTGAAAAGACTTGAGAGTCAAAAAGTTGTGGTGGTTGATAGCTTTGAACTTCAACAAGGAAATAATGATATGACATAGATAAATTGGCGAAAACAAAGATTTTCTCATGCATATGTTTTTGGCATACGTGCCGTATAAAATGAGGGGACCTTGATGGTAAGGAAACCTGGGATGACTTCGGTCATTGTGTATCATTGTGCCTTGATGGACAATGTTGTCATACGTGTTTTGAAAACGTATTGTGCCTTGAGTTGGACAATATAGTATGACCTGATTACAATTTGTTAAGTACCTCTGATTGCGACCCATGTGAGAATCGCGTAGTGTCATGGGTTTCATGTACTTGTTTATGACATAGTGGTGCTAGGCATTGTTGCCTGAGGGCCAATGTATTGCGAGCCTGATCCGCTCTTTGAAAGTTGATGGGATTTCCGGAAATTAAGAATCAGATATTAGATAATATATGTGGAAGTGCCATGCATACGTTTTGAAAATAACAATGTCTGTTGGGCATGAGACCCTTATGATTTATCTTTATTTATTATGATATTTTGTGATATGTTTATCATGTTTAAGAATGTTGTTTGATGCATATATATGAACTTCTGTTTGTACTTGATGTACATAGTTGTCGTATTTTGAGTTCATATATTGGTTTCTCACACTTGCTACATCCTTGGATATGCTGTTTTTATTTTGGCATATATTATTATCTGCATACAGATGGGACCGGAGTGCAAGGGACAAGCACACTTGGGGGTTCGCTCCCTTACTTTTGATCAGCGCGAGGACCCTGTCGCAATGGGTCATACACCCGGGAGCTAGCAGCGCGACATATACTGGACCCGTCTGCACTCTTCGCGGGAATATTGAGGTGGGACCTCAGAAGAGAGTCCATACTGTAGAGACCATTCAGATTCCACTGCCACCTATTTGGATGATCCTGCAGTACTTGGTGGATCAGGGGTCGTTACAGCACGAGATCCCAGCCATTCAGCCCCTGCAGCAGCAGCCGCCCTTGACTCCTCACCCTCCGTTCGTCTTAGTTCCAGAGGGGTAGGAGGAGGATCCTGAGAAGGACCCTCAGGAGGCTCCTGAGTATCAGCCTCAGGAGAATGGGGATGCTCCGGCTACGGGAGCCGGGCAAGCGGGGATGATCAATGGAAATGTAGATTCCCCTGATCTCTCTTCGGAAGTAGACGTTGGACCCTCTTTGGGGGACTATCCAACGGGTTTCACTAGATGTAGACCAGCTGAGGGTGTTAGTTTTGAGGTAGCGATTCTTGGGTAGTCTGTTATCGGCTACTGATGGCCATGAGTTTTAGAGATATGGTTTCCAGACAGTCGCTGCCTAGTTTTAGGGTTTGATAGTGTTTTTACTTTTCTGTTAGTTATCTTTTGAAACAGACATGTTGCCCAAAGTTTCTGTATGTACATGACTCTCTAATGATACACACACACACACACACACACACACACACACACACACACACATATATATATATATATATATGAGTTATGTTGATATTTCTCTTGGGTATTTGTTAATTACTGCTGTAAGAAGAAAAAAATTTATCACGATTTTCGAAGTAAGTAAGATCTAAGTAAGGAAATTCTGTTTTCCGAAAGTAACTAGCAAACTTTTATTTCGTATTTTATGTTGTTTTTGGGTCACCATGTGATGCCAGATTAGGTTATCATGGCTGACGTGGAACACACGTGTACCACATGGAAGCCAACAGGGTAGTTAACGTGCCACATCAGCGCCGTTATCGACGTTAGCTAATTAGGATTGACGGAGGGACTAAGTTGATTAACGTTTTGCAATTTCAGGGACGTTTTTGCTATTTCGATAATTTCAGGGGCTAAGTTAATAGGTCTTACAATTTTAGGGATCAAATTGTCTATTTGCTCTACTTGCAATGACAGATATTTGGGAGTTTGAATCCTTAAGTCATTATTTTGATCTTTACTTCCAGTTTGTGATTTATTAATTTAGGAATGATACAATGAGAAAAGAAAATCCCTAATTTCCAGAACCTCAAATGTCAACTAAATTAGTTCATGCAGAGAATTAATGTAACCGATAAATTAATGCATGAAAAGGATTTATTTAACCAATATTTAAGTTTCTTATAGAATAAATAGGAAGATTTCATTTCCAAGGAACTAATATGTCATGCGCAAATTTCTCAAAACAAATTTGGGAATTTACTTAAAAAAACCAAAGAGATTCATACTAACCTCCTTTAAGATTTGTTGAATTTATGTTTAGCAGTCCTTTGTTTGCAGGCCTAACAACCCCTTATTTGTGTAAGGGTTATATGCTATTTGTTTAATGATAGAAATGAAGTATTTACCCTTGAAATAACAGTTCAAGGAACCGTCGCCCACCACCACAAAGCACCATCATTTTTGTCATTAAGCCACCATGACTAGCCAGCTGCTGTCCAATATTGACCTGCTACACTAAACGATCGTTGAACTCCTGCGTCGAACACGAACCACGAACTTGGAACCACAAACAGCAGTGTACAAAACCCGAGGCTTATGGAATCACACTGTCCTTAAGGGGTTTATTCGCTAATTTCGTAACCCACCGAGAATTTAACAGGTCCCTCCTAATCATAGTTGAGGTATTAGAGCAACAAAGAATTTTAAGAAGAAGTGTAACCTAGTAATAAGTGAGGAGACATGAGAGTATTTTATGAAAGCAATTTTCAAAACATGCAGATATGTAGTTTTCGAAAAGCTGATGCATTTTATTTTAAAGTTTGAAAAAATGACGTTAGCTTAGTTACAACACGTTAAACCATTTTCCGGATAAAACAAAAACAAGATAAGATCAGTTATTGCATGAATAGAATAAGAATGAATTTTATTCTGAACCAACTAATGAAGAACGATAGAACCAACTGCTGAGAACGTTTGCAAAAATTAAATTCAGGAGTTAGCAATTCAGTTTAAAACTGTTTTGATTGGATAAGTCCAAATATGTGAAAACAGCAATAGTTCAGAAAATCATTGCAAGAAGTCAACAATTGTTGTTACAAAAATAGGTGTTTTATGATAAGCTTTCTCAAATTAAATTAATTTTTGCGGAAATTAATTTAATTAAAGTTGGTCCAAAAAACTGTGAGACCTCATTATCATGCACGTAGGGGATTATAGTTTGTTTGGTTGATCTCGAAGTAATTGCACCACCACCAAGTGTAAATACATAACCACTAGTGGATTTTGTCGCATCTGAATTTGAGATCCAGTTAGCATCACTGTATCCTTCTAATATAGCGGAAATTCCACTATAAACAATACCATAATTCATGGTACCTCTTAAATATTTCATGAGTCTTACAAGTGCATCCAAATGATGATCATGATTAGGACTATGTGTATATCTACTTAATCTGCCCACAACATATGCTATGTCAGGTCAAGAGAAATTCATTAAGTATAATAAACTCCCAATAATTTGGGCATACTCAGATTGGGTGATAAGATCACCTTTATTTTTCTTTACATTAGCATTAGAATCAAAAGGGGTATTCATTGGCTTGGAGTCAAATTACCAAACTTCCTACGAAGTTTCTCGACATAATGTTCCCGGGAAAATATTATATTCTTACGCTTCCTAATGATTTTAACGCCCAAAATCACAGTTGCTTCACCCATGTCTTTCATATCAAATTGGGATGCAAGAAAATATTTTGTCTTGGCCACTATTTCATTACAAGTACCAAAAATGAAAATGTCATCTACATATAAGCATATAATATCACATTCTCCATTTAATAACTTGGTATACACACATTTATTAACTTCAATAGGAGAGAAACCATCATCAATCAATGTTTGATTCAATTTCTCATGTCACTGTTTGGTGCTTGTTTTAAATCATACAAGGATTTGAGAAGTTTGCACACTTTGTTTTCTTGACCATGAGATAGACATCCTTCGAGTTGTGTCATATAAATTTATTTTTCAAAATCACAATTTACGAAATCAGTTTTTACATCCATTTGATGAATAACAAATTTGTAAATTGAAGCCAATGCTATTAAAATCCGAATTGAAGAAATTTTTGTCACTGGAGTAAGAGTATCAAAATAATCAACATTTTGTTTTTGAGTAAAACCTTTTGCTACCAATTTAACCTTATATTTTTCAATTGAACCATGAGGAAAAAGTTTTCTTTTAAAAATTCATTTGCAACCGATAGGCTTTTGCTCCCGGGGTTAAATCAACTAAAGTCCAAGTGTTGCATTTCAAAATTTAATCAATTTCATTTTTAACAGCTTCTTTCCAAAAGGGAGCATCATAAAAGGAAATAGCTTCAATAAAAGTCAAAGGATCATTTTCAATGAGATAAGTATACAAATCATTTCCAAAGGATGTGCCTTTTCTCTGTATTTTACTCCTTCCCAAATCCCCATATGAGTTTTTCTCATTGTTCCCTATGGAATTATTTTCTATAGAAATATTTTCAGATAATTTACACTCCTCGACCCAATCTTATACGCGCGAAACCATTCCTCTCACAAGCTCATTTTGAAAGTCGAAGGCATAAGTTAGCTCATAAACTCTTAAAGAGACCAATTCCAAGCAATGTGGAGTCATCACTCTGGAAAAGACTTTACCTAACCATCACCTGGATTTGAGAATTAGTTTCACAGCTTGCCCGTAGGACCCGATTAAAGACAACAAGGCCGACCCAAGGGGAAGCTACTAAAGCCCTAACTTTAGACCCACTAGCAAAAAAATATTTATTCTCAGTTTTTATAAAACAAAAATATCACACATCCTAACAAAAGTCCCAACCTAAAGCATAATCTGACCCAGATATTGCTTCTCGCACATTATCAATATTTAGTCCCCCACATTATCAGTATTTCAAAATGATTCTTGGAATTGCAAAATGTAGCAAATACATCCCTGATATTATTCACTTAGTTTCAAATGCATCGCTGACATTACCAATTTAATATCATTATAGTCCATGCAAATACCAACGGAGAGACAAATTTGCTTAATTTTTTGTAATTTCAGTGATTATTTTAAAATATTGATAATGTGGAGGACTAAGTTGATCCAAAACTACAAAATTGAGTATTTACTCAAAAATAAAAACTAACCCGCGTTGTAAATATTCCGATCGATCCCTCTCTCCTTCAATCCTTTTCCTCACCTACTTCTCCAAAAATCTTGCTTCTTCAAATTCTTCCGTCGCCGAATCCAGACACGCCGAATCCTTCAGATTGTGCTAGTTATGAACACGTAACCATCACTGGCGTCTTCTAACCTCAAACATGGTACTCACATTCCTCTTCCCTACATCATTCATTGCTGTCAACGTTGTTCTTGTTCTTTTTCCTGTGTTGATGTGCATACAATTTTGACCCTTTTTTCAGGACAAACCCAGTGGCGATGACAAGGCAATGGCTGACAAGTACAACGTTGAAACCGCAGAGATTTTGGCAAACGAGGCTCAGGTTTCACCCCATTTCCCAAGTTCAATTCTTTTTTGATTTTGCAATTATTTGACCCTTTTTCCCTTTCATTGTTTTTTTTGTTGCTGTGTTTAGCATTTGCCTATTGCAGAGGCCACACCCATATACGAGCAGCTCCTACAATTGTTTCCAACCGCTGTGAGTGTTGTTGTTGAGTTCTTTGCTTGTGTTCTATGAACTACTCCTGTCAGTGTTCTTGGAAGATTCTACTTTTATGGGATTGATTTTGATGCTTGTTATTTTGGTCTTGTGTTCAGGCCAAGTTTTGGAAGCAATATGTTGAGGCAAATATGGCTGTAAATAATGATGATACTACCAAGCAGATTTTTAGTCGTTGCTTGTTGAACTGTCTTCAGATTCCTCTCTGGTATATATTGTTTGTTTAACTTGATAATGCAATGTTTATTTGTTGGTGAATTAAAATTTGTTTCCTCTCTTTTGGATTGGATATATTGTTTCAAAGGTTATGGTTTTATGTGATTACTTATTCTGTTGGCTCCTTCAATCAATAATGTGTAGTATGGTATGGAACTTTCTATTTCTTTTGTGTAATTCAAGCCTATGCTACTAAGAAATAGTGTATACTTTCCAGTTGGTTGGTCACCAAGTAGTATGGTGTTAGGCTCGATAATGTAAAAAAAAGGGGCTATTGGGGAAATTCAAGGACAGCTGGTTAATGGGCCAGATCAAAGGCCTGGGATTTTGAAGTTGTATACCAGAAGAGATAAAAAGGGACAAAATGGGGAGAGGCTAGGAGAACTTGCTGACTTGGCAAGTTAGTTATTCTGAAATTGTTATTCACGTTTCCCAAGACGGTTATTAGGCTAGTGGGGAGCAGTATAATCATCATTGTGTATTGTTGTCAGTTTTCGGCTGTAAGCTTGGGCAGAGAATTTCATCTCTGTGGAGTATCAGGCTCTGGATAGTGTGGGAGAGTGGGAGGGTCACATCCTTCTGCGATCTTTATTTTTATTTCTTACTCAGTAATATTACTTTTCTTCTTCTGTGTGGCCTTTGATCTCTACTATATGGTTTAACGGTTTTAACATGGCAACTGCAGCTGGGGGTAGGGATGGGAAGGTTTATGGAAAGAGGATGGGCTATTAGCCTACTGCTTCTTGTGTAGCAAAATCTGTCGGACCAAAATGAGTAAACTTAGTTTTAGTTAGTTATATTTAAGGTGGATTTACTATGCTTACTTGTAGGAATCATGGGTTGATGTTTCTTTTATGTCTTTTGGCAAATTTTACTTCTTGTGGGGTTAGGGGGCGTATTGCGAAACATTATACATAGATGACCTTTCAAGGTCAACTTCTTTAAGGATATGTTTGGATTTTGGGGTTTTGGAGGGAAAAGGGAAGGGATGACTTATTCTTTCTGATCTATATGTTGATCTATATTTGAGATTTTTAAAAAATGAAGGAATGAAATGAAAGATGATCATATAACCTTTCAATAACCCTTTATTCATTTTTATATTTTATAGTTTCCTCAATTTAGAAATGAAAAATAAGTCTTCCATTTCCTTTCCCTCCATAACACTCCATCCAAACATACCCTAAGGGATTAAACTATTTACTGATAGTGGCAGAATTAATTATTGGCAGGATATCTGAAATTCTTTGTACTTTAGTGTTTCTTTCTTTTTTCTTGATAGAAACTTCTTTTGTATCTTATATTCTGTCCTGTGTTCTCTATCCCACGTTACTTTTAATTTTGAATCTTTATTCGATTGTTTTTCTTGTGAAGATGGACAAAATAACCTGCTTATTAGGTCTTTCTTGTGGAACATGCAAACAGTGTTTTTTATAAACATTTCATCTTGTTTATTATCTTTGCTTTATAGGCGGTGTTATATTCGTTTCATTAGAAAGGTCAATGAGAAGAAGGGGATAGAGGGTCAAGAAGAGACAAAAAAAGCTTTTGATTTTATGCTCAGCTATGTTGGTAAGTTGTTTCACTGTGTCCTGTTTGTTTTTTATTTAGTTTGTTAATGGATTAGAGTAGCGTACTTGTTGAGGAGAAGATGATGAAAACTCATTGAAGGTGGTTTGGACATGTGAGAAGAAGACCAATAGTGGCTCTGGTGAGAAGCAGATCAATAGAGGCCTTAGTGAGAAAAGTGGATCAAAAGATAGGCCAATTAAATAGGGTGAGGACCTAAGAAAGTATTAGGAGAAGCTAGTAAAAGATGCCTTGCTTAAAGTGATTTTACTCAAAATTTGCTTTTGGATGGACCCCAATGGCATTGATTGATCCATGTAGCCTACCCCAGCTTGTGGGATCAGACTTGATTGCTGTTGCTGTTGGATGGATTGAAAAAAATCTTGGTTCTTTTGTCTTTCTACTGAGTGGGGAGTCTGTTTGGAATCCTATTTAAGAAGTCAATGTGAATGAAAATAGCAATTTTAAAGCGATAGAATGAAGTAGAAAACTGGTCTGATTTTGGCATGGGGCTACGGTGAATTGTTTAAGGTTGGAATTTTTCCAGCTGTTGATAGAATCTCTCGGCAATTTGTGCGTGTAACATTGAGAGAGACACTGATTACGTATTAGGTTAGGGTAGTTTTTATAATTTTTTCTTACTGAACATATTTAAGAATTGTAGGATCCTTATATGCTGGTTGATTAAGTTTAGCCATCATCTGGTGGATCTAGTCACCAGTAATTATCAATTTTTTAGACTAGTTCAAGGAAAATTTTATTTTATTTCTTTTATGTCTCTTAGTTAATGCTTGGGCATTGGAGTTAGATTTGAGCTGTGTTTATACATCTCCTGAGGCTGCCGCTAGCATACTTTTTCTATAATGTGTGTTGCAAGAATTCACTTAAAATTGAAGTCCTTGGTATTGATATTTTTATTTGAAGATTTTCAGAAATTAATTAGTGGGAAAGGGAGCGGAAATAGATGCTTCTGGTCTATGACTTCAGTTCTTTCTTCTTTTCCACCGATATGCATACACACACAAACAGACACTTACTTCCAATGATTTGCTAACAGGAGCTGACATGGCATCTGGCCCTGTGTGGATGGAGTACATATCCTTTCTAAAGTCATTGCCGGTTTGTTTTGTTAATCTGATGTGTTTTGTGCAATCCTTGGTACATTATTTGGTATCACTTTTTTTTTGGGTTAAATTCAATTGCAGGCTGTAAATGCTCAAGAAGAATCACACCGGATGACTGCTGTGAGGAAAATCTATCAGAAGGCTATTGTTACTCCTACCCATCACATTGAACAAATTTGGAAGGACTATGAAAATTTTGAAAATTCTGTTAGTCGTCAGTTGGTAATATATTGGTCTTGATTTCTGCTTAATCTGAGAATTTGTATTCATGAGTATGTAGTTGTTCGTCTGTGGTATTAGATAAGAATTTTCTAAAATTTGATGATAATGTGTGATTTGCAGGCTAAAGGACTGATATCTGAATATCAACCAAAATATACTAGTGCCAGGGCAGTTTATAGAGAGCGGAAGAAGTATGTTGATGAAATCGATTGGAATATCCTTGCTGTACCACCAACTGGAGCCTACAAGGCAACTATCTTTGCCTATCAGTGATAGTTTTTCATGATAATTTCTGACATTTAAATGTGTGATCACGAATCTTCAAAAATGTAATTAGGGTGATATAAGCATTGGAAAGAGGCCTCGCTTTGCTTGGTGAAATGCTGATCTGATTGCAAATTGATGTTCTTTATATCTTGTGCTTGCTATTAGAGTGTATTGTATAATGATGTGACCGTGTACATTAGAGAATAGTTAGATTGCTGACTAAGCTAGTTAGTTAGACTTGTCTCAGTTTGTTAGAGTGGCAGCTGTCACTAACCACTTCACGCCTCTTGTATAAATTCTGTAGATCTGGCAAACAGATCCAACAATTAAGAAATAACAGATTCAGTATCTCTCCCTCTCTCTCCCCCTCTCCCCTCTATCTTCTCAACTTTCTCTCACTTCTCTAAAGCTAATACTTGCTGTTGAAATGTCTTTATTAAAATTATAATATCTTGTAATTATTATAGATTGTAAAGTTATTAGGGTTTGAATTTTTCTTACTTTATTTTTGCTATATTTAGGTCATTAATTATTTTCTCCTTAGTCTATATGATGTAAATCATTGTAAAAGGTTAATTGTTCAGTCATTATATTAGTCAGCCTTTTTTTCAAGTTTGCTGATATTGATTTTAATGTCTGATGTAGTTGGCTATGTATGAAAGTAAAGCATGAAGTAAATTTTGATATTTAGTTGGATGTTCATTTACTACTTTGTCTTGAAGAGTTGCTGATTAGGCTGATTGAGCTGTCTAGTTTGTTAGACCCTGGAATATATGTTTGATGTAACTTGGAAAGAGCACTTTTATATTTTTCCTCGGCTGCTTTAAAGATAGAAGCACATATTTATATGGAGCATTCTACTTTCATTTCTCGTCATGGTAAGTTGTATTTGTTCATTACTTCTGACAGGAAGAAATGCAGTGGATGGCGTGGAAGAGACTTTTATCTTTTGAAAAGTGAGAAGCATGCATCCTTTTTTCTGTTTTCTTAAGTTTAACTTCTAAGATTAACTATTATGCATTTAGGGATAAAACATGTAAGCTGCTGGTTGTGTTTATGCTAATTGCTTGTTTATTATATGTGCATTTCTCTGATAATTTTACTATGGATCTGTGCTGCTTTATATTTGATCAAACTGATGAAGCAATCTCATCACTTTCATATCTAGAAAAGGAATTTAGTTTTAATCTTTTAATCAAATTTTCATTTCTAAATGATTTATCGTGGCTTGTGTGAGTGTCTATATATGCATGCTCGTGCTTGTCTCCCCACACCTATATGTGCAGGAGCAGCATGTGATGTGCAGTTGTCTGTGAAGACCATATTTTATATTTCAGATGAAATCAGTTCAAGTGTTGATGAATTTTGTGGGAGCCTGTTTTTGTTTTTAAATGTAATGCATAATTCAGCTTGGAATCCTTTATTCTGAAATGGTCCTGGAATGGGAGATCCAATGCACGAGGCTCCCACCTGGTGGGGTTGGGGGAGGGTAGATGTACGCAGCCTTACCCCAATAAGTGGATGTTGGGTACCAAACAGGGATAACAGAGATTTATAGAAGAAACAGTGATATAAGTAGAAGAAATACTGTATTATTGAAGGTACTCAGCCTATAACAGGTGGTTACAGTGCTGAGAAAGAGAGAAAAGGAACAGATAGTGTAGACAAATTCAAGAGTGCCTACTCTCTCCCAATTCCAAGTCCAAAACTAGCCGACCTCACAATTTAATCCCCACAGCCATATAACCACATTTCCACTAGCTGCACAATCATTCCCTGCGCATGTTCTCCCCCCTCCAGCTCGGCAAGTTAGTTAGGCAAGTTGGGATCAGGTGCAGCCTCGGGTACAGCCTGCACCAATATGTCATCAGGTGCTCTCTTTTTTCTTAAACCTTTTCCTCACATAAAACTTAGTAGCTGCTGCTAAGTTGGGCCTAATGGGCTCTGAGTCCGCAACAACACCCCTCCCTTCGAATCTCACCTTGTCCTCAAGGGGAAAATTAGGGAATCGCTGCTGGAATTCAGCAAACCCTTCCCATGAATTCTCGCATGTTGCTAGATTCTGCCACTTAACTAACAGGTCCACATTGCCCTGCTCATCTTGCCTGCCTGTGAGCACATCCTCGGGTTGAACCTGGAGCTCCCACCCCTCGGATAGAAATGGAGGCAATGGTTGAGCTGTGTTGTTGGCTGCCACTGACTTTTTGAGCAAAGAAGCGTGAAAAACTGGATGGACTCGGCTGTCATCAGGAAGTTTGAGCTTATAGGCCACCGGACCCACCTTCTCGATGATTTCATAAGGCCCATAATACTTAGGACTCAGCTTTTGGTTCACCCGCTTGGCTAAACTTTTCAACTTGTAAGGCTGAATTTTGAGGAAAATAGAATCCCCAACCTTGTAGTCAACTTCTCTTCTATTTTTGTCAGCCTGTTGCTTCATCCTGTTTCTAGCTTATTCTAAATGTTTCTTCAAGTCATCCAGCAGTAGGTTCCTCTCTTCAGTCATTCTACTCACTTCGTTAATCGTAGTCTTGAGTACATCACCTCTAATCACTGTAGGCGGCTGCCTACCATAGAGAGCCTGGAATGGAGTCATTTTAGTGGCGGCATGATAGTTTGTGTTGTACCAAAACTCGACCCAGCTCAGCCACTTAGGCCACTGTTTTGGCCTTTTACCAGTCACACACCTCAAGTAGGTTTCTAAGCAACGATTTACCACCTCGGTTTGCCCATCGGTTTGAGGGTGGTATGCCGAACTAAACCTCAATTTTGTGCCTGCCAATTTGAAGAGTTCAGTCCAAAAAGAGCTAAGGAACACACGGTCTCGGTTAGAGACTATTGATGCTGGAAACCCGTGGAGTCTCACTATTTCTTTGAGGAAAAGTTCAGCTACATCATTGGCTGTGTAAGGATGTGCCAAAGGAATGAAGTGCGCATATTTAATGAGCCTATCCACCACTACAAGTATAGGTATCCACCCCCATTGCACGAGGGAGGCCACCAATAAAGTCCATGGAGATGTCTGACCAAGTTTGAGAGGGAACCGGAAGGGGTTGCAGTAGTCCCCCAGGATGTAATGCTTGATATTTGCTTTGTTGACACACTTCACATTGCTGTACATACTGCTGAATTCTCTGCTTCATTCCTTCCCAGAAAAACAAGTTGGCGATCCTTTTATAAGTGCGAAAGTAACCCGAGTGGCCTCATATGGCAGACCCGTGAAACTCCTTGAGTATCAAGGGAATTTTCGGTGAATCTTTGGGGACTACCATCCTATCTTTATAGTAAAGTCTGCCCTTACACAATTTATAGCCCGGATGCGAATCTGGATCCACTAACAGCTCTCGGAGTTTCTGTTGTAGGCCTTCATGTTGACTAATTTCATCCTCCAAATCTTCCCATTCATAGAACTGAACCGTGGACAAAGCTGCTAGCTGTAATTTTCTAGAAAGGGCGTCAGCGGCCTTGTTTTCAATTCCCGGTTTATATTTTATCTCAAAGTCATAACCAAGAAGCTTGGAAGTCCACCTTTGCTGTTCTTCGCTCATAATTCGCTGCTCTGCTAAGAACCGCAAGCTCTTTTGATCCGTGTGTACCACAAAATGCCTTCCCAACAAATAATGGCGCAACTTTTGAATTGCTAACACCACAGCCATGAGTTCCCGTTCGTATACGGATTTTTTCTGGGCACGATCTGAAAGTGTTTTGCTCATATAAGCCACAGGCCGCCCCTTCTGCATCAAAATAGCCCCAAGTCCTTTGCCAGAAGCATCAGATTCTATCACGAATTGTTGAGCAAAGTCTGGGACAGCTAGGATCGGAATGGTGGTCATGGCTTCTTTGAGGTTCTCAAAAGCTAGTTGAGCTTCTTCATTCCAGTCAAAATTATCTTTCTTGAGCTGTTGTGTCAAAGGCCAAGCTATTTTCCCATAGTCTCTCACAAATTTCCTGTAATACCCAGTCAACCCAAGGAAACCTCTAAAGCCTTTCACATCCCTAGGTGCAGGCCAGTCTAACATGTCTTTTATCTTACTAGGATCGGCAGAAACACCATGGCCGGACACAATATGACCCAAGTACTCTATTTGTTCTTGCCCAAAAGAGCACTTCTTCTTATTAGCATACAGCTTATGTCCCTTAAGAGTTTGTAGTACAACTCTAAGGTGTTCTATGTGGCTGTCAGTATCCTTGCTATAAATGAGAATATCATCGAAAAATACTAAGGCAAACCTTCTCAAATATGGTCTTAGTACCTGATTCATAAGAGCTTGGAAGGTGGATGGGGCATTGGACAACCTGAAAGGCATGACAAGGTACTCATAATGACCCTCGTGAGTACGAAAAGCTGTTTTTGGTATATTCTCCTCGTTCATTCTGATTTGGTGGTATCCGGACTTCAAGTCTAGTTTGGAGAAAACCTTGGCCCCTCCCAGTTCATCCAACAGCTCTTCAATCACCAGGATTGGGAACTTATCCGGAATGGTGAGCTTGTTCAAGGCACGGTAATCGACACAAAACCTCCAACCCCTGTCTTTTTTCTTAACCAATATAACCGGGCTATTGTACGGGCTAGTGCTTGGTCTGATAATTCCCGCTTGCAACATCTCCCTAACCAATTTCTCAATCTCATTTTTCTGGTAGTAGGGATGTTTGTAGGGCCGTATATTAGGAATTGAAGCTCCCCCCTTGAGAGTTATTGCATGATCTTGGTCTCTTACTGGGGGTAGCCCTGATGGTTCTCGAAAAACAATTTCAAATTCATTCAACAAACTCTCAATCACCTCTGGTAGTCGTTCTTGATGCATTTCTGGGTGCCGGTTGGCTTGGTTGCCCTGGTAGGAGATGTAAAATCCTGCCCCATCATCCTGCAAAGCCTTCATCATGGCTTTCCAGGAAGCGCGAGTCCTTGTCAAAGCTGGGTCACCCCTCAGAACATTTCTCTTCCCCTTGTCACCCCACCTGATCACCAAGCTCTTGAAATTTGCCTCAATGTCACCTAAACTTGCCAACCAGTCCATTCCCAAAACTACTTCAGTTTCTCCCAGTTCCAGAAGAAAGAAGTGTTGCAGGATATCAACCCCTTGAATCTGCAATCTTAAGCTCTTGCAAACCCCACAATTTCTGACTACGGCTCCAGTTCCTACCTCGACCGAGTACTCCGGGGTGTCCTCCACCCTCAATTTCAGCTCATCAACTAATTGTTTAGAGATGAAATTGCTAGTGGCTCCACAATCTATCAACACCAGTGCCCTCCTTCCTCCAATTGTTCCCCAAGTTTTGAAGGATCGATTGGAAGTAAGTCCCTCCTTGCTGCACATAGACAATTGCAGAGTCTTGTGCTCGAGCTCCAGGACCTGCCCCTCCTCCGCATCCTCTAGAATCACCTCCTCCTCACCGCCCTTTGGGTCCTCGACTAACAAGAATTGGTAATGCTTGAGCCTACACACGTGCTCGGGTCCCCATCTATCCCCACATTTGAAGCACTACCTCTTCTTGCTTCTCTCGCGCAGCTCAGCTTGGGATAATTTCCGAGCTTCGCCGTACATCTTCTTCGCCGCCGATGAACTCGCGGTTTTGAGCTCGGGTGAAGTGTTGGTTGTGTTGGGGGTGGGTCGGGTCACTGAGGTGCTGCCCACCACCGTTTCTCCCATGGGTCGAGCTCTCCAATGATTGGGCCTATCTCGCCAATCCCCTTTTTCCTTGGCAGAGAGCTTGCATTTCTGGAACGCCAAGTTCTTCTCCTCCATCAATAGAGCTCGGTCCATGAGTTCAGCGAGGGACCTGGATTCATGGAGCTTTAATTCAGCCCTCATTTCTTCCCTTAGCCCATTTAGAAAGATACTTTCTAACATCACCCTTTCTTCAGTCCTCAGTGGGGCGATCAACATTTCAAAATGTTCCCTGTACTCCATCACCGACCCAGTTTGCTTAATGCTCAGTAATGGGCCTAGTGGGTTTTGGACTAGCCCAGGTTGGAACCGCCTAGTGATGGCCCGCTTGAATTCCTCCCAACTGCGATCCCAAGCTTGCTCCTCCCACCACTAATACCAGTTCAAGGCTTTGCCCTCCAGTACTATGACCGCCACATCAAGCTTTTCCTCCTCCTTGATGGGCTTCAACAGGAAAAACCTCTTCACCTTGACAATCCAGCCATTAGCGTCTTCCCCATTGAAGATGGGAGTCTCCATTTTCCTTCCACTGTAATCCCTCGTGGGAAAAGTGCTCCACCCTTGAGTACGAGAATGAGATTGTGACTCGTCGGAGCGATGGCCATTGTGTACACTACTCCACTCCGGCGGGTCTCTTCTACGTGAGCGTCCCCTCTGTCCGCGTTGGATTTCTTGCAGGAGTTGCCTAAACTCAGCCATTTGAGCTTGAGTTTCGGCCCTCTGGTTTTGGGTCTCCCGCCTCCACTCACCTAAGCAGTGCTCCACTTGCTCCATTCTTGCTTCCATAGCTGTTCTAGTCATGACCATTCACCCCCCGAAATCGAGAGCTTTGATACCAGTTGTTGGGTACCAAACAGGGATAACAGAGATTTATAGAAGAAACAGTGATAGAAGTAGAAGAAATATTGTATTATTGAAGGTACTCAGCCTATAACAGGTGGTTACAGTGTTGAGAAAGAGAGAAAAGGAACAGATAGTGTAGACAAATTCAAGACTGCCTACTCTCTCCCAATTCCAAGTCCAAAACTAGCCTACCTCACAATTTAATCCCCACAGCCATATAACCACATTTCCCCTAGCTGCACAATCATTCCCTGCGCATGTTCTCCCGCCTCCAGCTTAGCAAGTTAGTTAGGCAAGTTGGGATCAGGTGCAGCCTCGGGTACAGGCTGCACCAATATGTCATCAGGTGCTCTCTTTTTCTTAAACCTTTTCCTCACATAAGACTTAGTAGCTCCTGCTAAGTTGGGCCTAATGGGCTCTGAGTCCGCAACAGTGGAGAGGCTTTTTCCATGATTTGAACCCGGGACATCTAGGTCACAAGGCAACAACCTTATCATTGCGCCAAGGCTCACCCTCTTTGTAATGGTCCTGGGATATTTGATGAAAACCTTTATCACTAGATGCATGCTTGAAACTGTCTTAGTCCATGTCTTCATTCTCTTGCAAGTTAAATTACTTTTTCTTTGTTATAAAAAAATTATTTGAAGAGGAAAGGGAACGAAAAGGGAGGGTGTGCTAGCCTTCAACTGCAGCTTAAAGGAGGAAAGAGGAAAATAAAAGGGAAATACCAACTCAAAAGAACTATTTAATATTCCATCTCCTTTGCATTACCAGACTTAAAAGGAATTTTTTTTGCAATTGTATAAAATCAACTGTCTGAAATGTTGTGTTAGAGACCCACTCTACCAAAAACATAAGTTATTAAGTAGAGGTCCATGAATGATTTTTATTGTAAAAAAAGGAGAAGTCAAGTAGACAAAGGGACACAATATTTCTGAATGTATTTGCTTGAGTAATGCACTTAGCAGAAGATTTATTTATACATGTGATTTACATAGGAACTAACATTCTAAATACAATTTACAATGTAAAACTATTAATGTGGACGGTGCACCTATTCCACTTACAGGTTTACAAGCTGTCTTTCCTGTCTCTTTGAGCAAATCTATGATATATTTTTGTTGAGATATGAAAATACCTTTCTTGGAGTGAGCCACCTCAATTCCCAGAAAGTATTTTAGTCTCCCAAGAGTTTTTATCTAACTCTTAGGGAAGAGAAGTCATTAACTAATAATGCTATTTCCAACACTCCCCCTCAAGCTGGAGAATAAGTGTTTTCTATTCCCAGCTTGCAAACAATTCTCTCAAAATCTGCATTGCACAATCCTTTGGTAAGAATGTCTGCAAGTTGGCCTTGTGAAGGTACAAATGGGGTACAAATTAGACCAGAATCAAGCTTATCTTTGATAAAATGCCTATCCACCGCAATGTGTTTCGTTCGATCATGCTGAACAGGATTATGAGCGATGCTGATTGCTGACTTGTTATCACAGTAGAGTTTCAGAGAACCTCCCCATTTGATCTTTAAGTCTTCTAAAATTATTTTGAGCCAAAGTAGCTCACAAATACCTTGAGCCATAGCTCGGAACTCAGCTTCAGCACTAGAACAGGCCACAACATTCTGTTTTTTGCTCCTCCACGTCACTAAATTTCCTCCAAGAAAAGTACAATACCCAGTAGTGGACCTCCTATCGGTTACTGATCCTGCATAGTCGGCATCGGTGTAGGCTTCAAGAATTGCATTCCCATTCCTTCTATATAAAATTCCTCTTCCCGGAGTTCCTTTAAGGTACTGCAGGATTCTATGAGCTGCTTGCAAATGAACTTCTCTTGGGCAATGCATAAATTGACTAACCAAAGTTACTGCAAATGCAATATCTGGCCTTGTGTGAGACAAATAAATTAATTTACCAACCAAACGCTGGTACATCTCTTTATCCGCCACTGCACTATCTTCTTCATTACCCAATTTAAGGTTCTGTTCTATGGGAGTACTTACAGGTTTACAAGCTGTCTTTCCTGTCTCTTTGAGCAAATCTATGATATATTTTTGTTGAGATATGAAAATACCTTTCTTGGAGTGAGCCACCTCAATTCCTAGAAAGTATTTTAGTCTCCCAAGAGTTTTTATCTCAAATTCCTTTGCTAGATGTTGACTCAAGACTTGTTGTTCTTTCCAATCATCTCCAGTGACAATGATATCATCCACATAGACTAACAACACAGTTACTCCCCCTGAAGTTGAGTGTTTGATGAACAATGTATGATCTCCTTGACTTTGTTTGTATCCTAAGGTTGTCATAACCTTAGTGAATCTTCCAAACCATGCTCGGGGTGATTGTTTCAACCCGTATAACGCCTTTTTTAGGCTGCAAACAGTATTGCCACTAATATTTTTCCCATATCCTGGTGGTATCTCCATATAAATCTCCTCCTCAAGCTCCCATGCAAGAAAGCATTTTTCACATCAAACTGCTGCAATTCCCAGCCATAATTGGCTGCAAGAGATAATATTACTCGAACTGTATTCATCTTTGCAACAGAAGCAAATGTTTCTGAATAATCAATTCCATAGGTTTGTGTGAAACCTTTGGCTACCAACCTTGCTTTGTATCTCTCAATTGAACCATCGGTGTTATACTTTACAGTATACACCCACTTGCAACCAACTGGTTTCTTTCCTTCCGGTAAAGTAACCAATTCCCATGTTTTATTTTTCTCCAGTGCCTCCAATTCTGTATCCATGGCCTGTTTCCACCTTTTATTAGATAATGCCTCAAAAACACGGGTGGAAATGAAGGTATTGTTTAGGTTTACAAGAAAAGTCTTGTGGGTTGGTGAGAATTTTTGAAATGAAAGGTAGTTTGCAAGAGGGTATAATGGTTTTTCGGTACATTTTCTGGTTCCTTTTCTGTGAGCAATTGGAAGGTTAAGATCATTTTCAACTATTTCATTATCTTGTAAAGTGATGGAATCAGAATTTGTTACCTGAGGAGTTGGGTCGGACTCTTGAACATGTGTCGATTCAGGAATGACCTTTTGTTTCCTTAGGAACACCCGATTTTTTCCCCATCGTACATCAACTTCAGGTTCAGATGCAGATTCAGCTTCAGCTGTAGGTTTAGTTTCAGCTGCAGGTTCCATTTCAGTTGATGAGGATGGGATATTTAACTCAAGGCTAGGCAGAACAAGAGTTTCAAGATGAATTTCCTTATCTTCTCTTAGATCCTACCCTTGAAGATAAGGTTGAGTGAAATAAGCTTGTTTTTCCTGAAAGGTTACATCTCGAGACACAAAGAGTTTTTTGGAGGGTGGATGGTAACACTTATATCCTTTTTGAGTAGGGGAATACCCAACAAAAACACATTTTAGAGCTCTAGGATCAAGTTTTTCCCTGTCTTGACAATGAACATGGACAAATGAAACACACCCAAAGACTCTTGGTGTAAGATTATTAGAATTGGACACATTGGGAAAAAAGGAGGAAAGAACGTCCATAGGACTTTTAAACCCCAAGACTTTAGAGGGTAACCGATTGATGAGATATGTTGCTGTAAGAACTGCTTCCCCCCAAAAAAATTTTGGAACATTTTTGTGAAACAACAGTGCCCGGGTTTGATCTAAAAGATGCCTACTTTTCCTTTCTGCAATCCCATTTGGTTGTGGTGTTTTGACACAAGAAGACTCATGGATTATTCCCTGTTTTTGGCAGAATAGAGTAATGTCATGATTAAAATACTCCTTGCCATTATCAGACCTAAGTCTTTTTAAGGTCACCCCAAACTGATTTTTAAAAAAGGAGAAGTCAAGTAGACAAAGGGACACAATATTTCTGAATGTATTTGCTTGAGTAATGCACTCAACAGAAGATTTATTTATACATGTGATTTACATAGGAACTAACATTCTAAATACAATTTACAATGTAAAACTATTAATGTAGACGGTGCACCTATTCCACTTCTATACAATGAATCTAACTCTTAGGGAAGAGAAGTCATTAACTAATAATGCTATTTCCAACATTTATATATCTTACATGCCCCTTCATGTAAGGGCCTTTGCACTTGAAGAAAGGACAATGCATAGGCTTACTTTACCTTGCTCTAAAATTTAATTATGAAGAATGGGGGAGGCAGAGATTGAACTCCTAACTTGAGCCTTTGTGCTAGAAACAAGGACAATGCATAGTTCCACTTAACCTTGTGCTAAAATTTTATTTAATTTTGAAGAATGGGTGAGCAGAGATCAAACTCTGGACCACATGATAATAGAGGCTTTGATACCATGTCAAAGACCAACTCTTTGAAAAGCATGAGCTGTTGTTAGGCATGCTAAAGAATGGTTTTGTACGTCTAACATTATGATATTTAGTATTTCGTTGTATGTTATTTAATACAAGATTTTAAATAGAACTTGTTAGAGATATAAAACCATTCTTAACCATCCCTTTACCAGCCTAAGCTTTTGGGAGAGTTGGGTCTTGACAGAACTTATCATTTTGAAATGCATGTTAGATAGACACAGTGCGTTTGATTTTACTGTCTTTGTACCCTCTTACTGATTTCTGCGGTGATGTTTAGTTAGTATTTTCTATTTAATTTAATCATCCTGTGTTTCAGGGGAAATCCACAGAGAATAGATGCTGCTTCCTCCAACAAGCGAATTATATTTACATATGAGCAGGTACTAGGGAATATATTATATTGCTTTTTTATCCTTTTCCCCTTGCTATTATTAATTTCTCTAACTCTGCCTATGTTCCCTAAGCCTGAATAAAAGAGGAGGGTTGTGATAGGTAGTCGACGTTCAACGTAAACATTACCGGATCTATGACATGGACAAACAATGTGAAACTATTATTAATTACTCTATCATTTGGAGAAAAAAATATGTTCTTATTGAATATTTCTAGGGGAATTCTATCCTACCACCTGCTTGTATTCCTACTCCGAAGTGATTTTTCAGTAAAATTATTTTATTTATATTATTTTATTTATATTTTATTAATAGAAGAAGATACAGTGTGCGTGCTGGTAGGGAAGTGTGATCCTATTTCTTGCTTGATTCATCTATGTGTGTGTTGTGTGTTTGTTCATCCTAGGCCAGGCTATGATCCCAACTTAGTCTTCATTGTTTTCATATGCTTGCTTATGCAGCTGATAATCATCATTGTTCTTGCCATATCTGATCATGCTATTTGTACATTACAGTAGCCCTTTAGCTAGTTTTGCTAACTTGTTTTGTTTTCTAATTGTGTATATATAACATTTATTAAGTTGCCAGAGGGAACATTGTCTGCTAGAACAAACATTTTTTGTGCCTGCAAATATGTTTTTCCTCATTGTACATGTCTACTTGACAGTCAATTCTAATCATCTTAATTTGGGTAGTTGTTGTGAGGACTACGTGTAGCAATATACATCTTTAGTGCTAATTCCACTTTGTTACTTTGTTGCTTATTCTTGGAATTATTGGATTGTGTTATGGATTGTTGGGGTTTATTTACACGTGTCTTGTACTTGTACATGATCTGTCAGTCTTCCATATAGACTTGCAATTTCTCTTATCAAAGCTTTTTGTGTAATTTCATTGATAGCCATTTTCAGGACAAATTTTAGGGACGCATTAGTCCCTGTCACGGACTATTTTGACTAGCATTTGAGATTCTTAGGAACTAAGATGGGAATTGTCATTTTTTAGGGACTAAGTTGAGGGTGAATTTTTTCTTAGGGACGAATTTGGGTATAATTTTATTAGGATGAGAATGTAGGGTAGTACATAAGTTAAGGAAAATAAAAATACATGTAAAAGTAGTAGTACACCCAAAAAATCAAAGTAGAAAGGAAACATAAATTGACTAAGGATTGGTTAGCAATCTCTTTCATGCTTGTTAAAATGGTCCCTCCAAACAAATCATTATTTGAACATCATAAGAAATCCATAATGATCACTTTCTTCAATAGAAAATGTGGAGTCAGAGTGTTGGGCAGAGATAATTTGGCATTTCTCTCCATCCATGGACACTAAATAGTTGCATACAAGGTAGTCAGGATAGAGATTATACTCGTAGGATCGCACGATACTACGATTTTCTATGGCATCTACGATCTCACAGAGGTGAGTTAGTGGTGAGATCGTCGGGCAAAAGCATAGGATCAATGAAATTTTGCGTTTTTTAGCAATTCACCAAAAAATTCAGATTGACCCGTTTTCAAGAAAATGGGTAAAGCTCCTAACCCAATTTTCAGCCCCACTGTTACACGACTGTAGGTGGTTTGCTGCTTGCTTGTTTGTTGCGACTCTGTGAAGGTAAGGGACTCTGTTATGCGACTTTGCTATTGTGATAGTTGGTGGGTTTCCAAATCGTTGTTGGGGGCTTGGCGGTGACAGACATGGGTCATGAGATGAAGAGGTTGATGTGTTAGGAAGATTTTTGTCTTTTACAACTTGGTTGGATTTAAAGAAATTGCTTTAGTTTTTTGACTTGCTGTGTTACATTATTAAAACTTCAAAAGAAGACAAACAACGGCTAAAAAAAAAAAAAAAAAAATTTAAATGAAAAGGGATCTTTTGCAACTTGGTAGACTAGAGGTTTTTTTTTTTGTCTTCTCTCATATATTGATTTTCAGTTTTAAAAAGTGGGAGAGTCACAAGACTTCACTAGTTTTAAAGGTGTTACTGTACGTTTTTGCCTTTGTTATTGTGTAGCCTTAATTCTTTATTCTTTAATTTAATGGTTTATTTGACTCTGAGTTGACTTTTTCTTAATTGTTTCATTATATTATATTATATATGTATATAATATAATAACTTGTTTTTATATATATATATATATATATATATATATAATATATATATAGGTAGGATCTTACGATCTGTGTTACGATTTCATGTTTTACGTGTCTCTTCTCCCTTCCCGATCTCACGTAGGATCTCGATTTTAACAACCTTGGTTGCATACATCACATCCCTGTTTGATCCTCCCAAAACCTTTGAAATGGCATAAAAGTTGTTCCAAACTTCCACTTAGCTTTCACTCAGTGGTTGCCTGAGACTCCACCAAAGTTGAGGGACACATGCTCAATCCGTGTCCCTCAAGCTAGCAATGTTTATGTGGGAAAATCTGTATATTTTAGGAATGTGTATATTATTTGGAGACATAATTGAGATATAATTTCCTAATTAGCGCTACTAGGATTCCTACATATGTATTACTTGTTTTCATGAATAAACAAGTCAAATTCTACCCTAATACTATTGAGATGGCACCAAAGCTCCCGATCTACGGGGGATCTTCTTCTGCAAACAAACCCTAGGTTGCCTTCATTGCAACCCCTTTCTTAGAACCTCTGTTTTTTGGCACCTTCATTGTGTCGTTGACCTCCACCGTTCAGATTGGAATTCCACCAGGAGGATTGCCGCTCAGAGACCGGCTAGAACCCATAAGACCGCCATCGAAAACTTCCCCACGTGCCTTCCCTTTTCGGTGCGTGTAGTTCACGCACCACCTTCCAGCCATCGTACACCGCCGTCAATTACACATTCTTGGTCGGCGGTCCCTCCACAAGCTTGTTTTGCGGGTTAGGAACTCAACCTGATCCAGTGTTGTCGAAAAACCGCCATGGCGCCGCCATGGCGGGAGGCGGTGGCGGAAAACGAGCAAACCGCCACCGAGAACGCGTGGCGTGGCGGATTCTGGATGGCGGTCTATGGCGGCCGAATAGCGGTGGCGGTCCATGGCGGCAAGGCGGTGATGGCGGAAGGTGGAGCGGGCGTGGGCTTTCAGAGGTCGGGTCATCGAGCTACCTTCGTTCTCTTCTACCTCGACCCGCACCCCTCTCTTCTCTCATCCACTCAACCGGCGACCATCAGCTGCTTCGGTGACCATCAGCTGCTCCGGCGACCAGCAACCGGCGAACACCAACTTCTTCTTTCTTTCTTCTCCGGCCAGAAACTCCTTGCTTTCTTCTCCGGCGACCATCTCTCGTTTTCCTTCTTCTCCGGCCAGAAACTCTTCTCCCACGGTCCCACCATGGCTTCTGACCAAGCTTCTTCGGGTGCAGCTTCACGGGTGGCTTCCAGAACTGATCCCGGTTGGAAGTATTGCTTTCCGGTGCAAGAAGGAGATACCAATACAGTTGTATGCTCTTTTTGTTCAAAAGAGATGAGGGGAGGTATTACTAGAGCCAAGCAACACTTAATGGCTAAGAAGGGCAATGTGGCTCCTTGCACAAAGTGTCCAAAGGAGGTTAGAGAAGAGCTTTGGGCTCTTCTAAAAGAGAAAGAGAAAGGAGACAGCAGTGGTCCTCCAAGTGACAGAGTTGATGTGGATGATATACTATATGTTGAAAGTGAAGATGAGGTTGCAGTGACTCCTAGTAGTGCTGCAAGGAAGAAAAATGATGCTAAAAAGGGGCCTTTGGATCTTTATTGTAATGCTGCCAATGCAAAAAGGAGGAGGGAAAAAATGAGGCAGAAAGACATACAAGAGTGCTGTGACAAAAAAGCAATTCTCAGGGTCCATCAAAAAATTGCTCATTGGTGGTACCAAGCTGGTTTGTCATTCAATTGCATCAAGTTAGAAAGCTTTCAAGAAATGCTCACAGAAGTTGGTGCCTATGGTCCAAATATTGTAGCTCCTACTTATCATGCTATTAGAGTGCCTCTCCTAAACATGGAGATGGAATACACTAATGAGTTGTTAAAAAATCACGAGGAGCAATGGAGCAAACACGGCTGCTCTATTATGTCAGATGCTTGGACCGATAGGAAGCAAAGATGCATAATTAACTTCTTGGTGAGCTCTTCAGCTGGGACAAAATTTGTGAAGTCCATTGATGGTTCTAACTTTGTGAAGACCGGTGAAAAACTATTTGAGTTGCTTGATTCTCTTGTAGAGGAGATTGGAGAGGAAAAAGTTGTTCAAATCATAACGGATAACGGAAGCAACTATGTTTTAGCCGGTAAGATGTTGGAAGAGAAAAGGAAGCATCTTTATTGGACTCCTTGTGCAGCCCATTGCCTAGACTTGATGCTTGAAGACATTGGAAAGATTCCTTCCATAAAGAAGACAATTCAAAGGGCAATTAGTCTTGTTGGTTTTATTTATAGTCATTCAAGTACCTTGAGTTTGTTGAGACAATTCACAAACAAGAGGGAATTGGTAAGGCATGCGGTTACAAGATTTGCTACATCCTTTCTATCATTAGAAAGGCTTTATGGAGAGAAATCAAATTTGAGAAAGATGTTTACTTCTGATGAATGGAACAACAACAAGTTGTCTAAGGAGTCTAAGGGGAAAGAAGCATCGAAGGTTGTTCTTATGCCTTCGTTTTGGAACCATGTGGTTTTTACTCTAAAAGTCATGGCTCCTCTTGTTCGAGTGCTTCGGCTTGTTGATGGGGAAAAAAAACCAGCTATGGGATATATCTATGAAGCAATGGACAAGGCAAAAGAAACAATAATGAAGTCCTTCAACAACATTGAAAGCAAATACAAGGATATATTTGCTATCATTGATGAGAGATGGAATTGTCAGCTTCATCGTCCATTGCATGCAGCTGGTCACTTTTTAAACCCTGAGTTCTTCTATGCCAACACTGATTTGGAGTTTGATTTGGAGGTTACAAATGGCTTGTATGATTGCATCTCAAGGTTGGTGACAAGTAGAGATGTGCAACATAAGATACTAGCCGAGTTGCCGATCTATAAGAGTGCTAGTGGTCTCTTTGGTGGTGACTTTGCAATATCACAAAGAAAAACCATTGCTCCTGGTAAGAAACTAAGATCTTAACTTCTTTTAAATTCTTTTAAGTTTATGTTTAAATTCTAAGTCATGCTCTCTTCTTTTGTAGCTCAATGGTGGCGAATGTATGGCCATTCTGCTCCAAATTTGCAGAAACTAGCTATCAAGATTTTGAGCTTGACATGTAGTGCATCTGGATGTGAGCGCAATTGGAGTGTTTTTGAGCAAGTAAGTACCAAGTCTTTCGAGTTTATTTTATTTGATGATCAAGCCTTATTAAGTATTAACACTTCTTCAATTACATTTATGTGTCAGATTCACACAAAAAAGAGAAACAGGCTTGACCATAAAAAGTTGCATGACTTGGTGTATGTCAAATATAACCAACAACTCCATCACAGACGTAGTCTTAGAGATGAAATTGACCCAATTACACTCAATGACATTGATGAGTGTAATGAGTGGTTAGTTGGAGAGATGGATGATACCAATGAAGATGCTGGGAATGAGTTGGTTTTTGATGATGATCAGACACTAAATTGGGCAACTGTTTATGAGGCTTCGGGGGTTGGAGAGCCTATAACACATACTAGGCAGCAAACAAGGAAAAGAAAGGAAACATCATCAAGTGGTGTTGCAGCAGCTGCAAAAGTTTCTAAGAAAGGTCCCGGTCCAACTTCAACCTCTAGAGGGAAAAAGATAGTAGTTGATCAGAATGAAGAATTGGAATTTGAGGATGATTCTGAGGCATCCGAAGAAGCAGAAGAGTTAGTTAGTTTTGAGAAATCTGATGGAGAAGAGGAAGAAGGATATGCCCCAATAGATGACAAAGAAAATGATTATGTTGGGGTAGAGGAGGAGGATTAGACATTTACTTTGTGTTTGTATTGTTGTTTTTACCATTTAATTGTTATTTGCATTTTAAGATCTTGAACTTGATGGTAAGTAGTGTTGTTAGTAGCCTATGATAGGTGAATATGAGACTTATATGATATTTTCTATCAAATTAGATATGTTTCTTGACATATATTGTGGCTTGTTTTGGATTTTATATTTTTTCTGCATTTTTTTGTTATGTATATATATATTTATAATATTTTTTATGTTGTCCGCCATGGCATCCGCCATATGGCCGCATCGCCATCCGCCATTTTGTATGGCGGATTTTTGGCTATCCGCCATGGACCGCCATCCGCCATCGATAACACTGACCTGATCTTCCCTTTTTTGGTCCTTATACAGCTCTAGTGGGATTTTGTTTATGGTTTTGCCATGTCCAACGGTGAGGAGGTAATGGACCTAGTCAACCAAGGAGGAAACTCTCAAATTCGGAATAGTCAACCCCAGAGAATTGCAAAGTATTCTGCCTGCCTATCGGTTGAACGGAAAAAAATTATTTGAAGTGGTCTTAACATGTTCGTACAATGTTAAAAGGAAAAGGGAAACTCAACCACTTGACAGGTACCAGGCCCAAGAAGGGAGATCTAAAATTTGAAGCATAGGATGAGGAAGACTCCATGATTATGGCCTGGCTATGGAACACTGATTCCAGAGATTAGTGATACATGTATGTTCCTCAACACTGCAAAGGAGATTTGGGATGTGATAGAGCAGACTTATTCTAAGGCTAAAGATGTTGCCCAGGTATATGATGTGAATGTGAAAACAGTTGCAGCAAAGCAAGGGAACAAGACAATTACCGAATATGCCAATCAATTAAAGACTCTTTGGATGGAGCTGGATCATTACAGGGTAATCAAGACTAAGTGTCCTGAGGATGCAACAATGCTCAAGGAATACATTGAGCAAGACGGGGTTTATGATTTTCTTGTGGGGCTGACGCTTGAGTTTGATCAACTAAGAATTTAGATTCTTGGAAAACTGCAAGTTCCACACTTTAATGAGGTGGTAACTATTGTGCGAAGTGAGGAGAGTAGGAGGAGCTTGATGTTGGATACGCCATCTGTCGAGGGTTCAACCATGGTGGTTGAAAATACTAAAAATGGACAGGCAAGGGTGGAGAAGAAGAGTAACTCTTGGTGCACCTACTGTAACAAGCCACGACATACTCGGGAGAAGTGTTGGAAGTTGCATGGTAAACCTCTTAGTTGTGAACGGGGACAAAAAGGAGGACCTTCAGAAGGATCATCACGAAAATATGGTTAAGTTCATGTTGTTGCGGACCAAAATGCAGTAGGCAAATCAAAGTTCATTAGTCTAAACCAGGTGGAGATAGAAAGGATGAGAGCTTTCCTCAACAACTTGTAGAAACTGTCGGGTACTTGTACTTTGGCATATTCAGGTAAGCTTCCACTTTCATTCAGATTTAATGTCTCAAAAACGCCTTCTGTCTTCTTTTGGATATTAGACTCAAGAGCCATATATCATATGACACCCTCTTTTAAACACTTCTCCACATATTTACCTTGTCCTAGTAATAAGAAAATTGCCACATCAGATAATACTCTTGTAATTGTATCTGACATAAAAATAAACCCTTCTATAACTTTAAAAAATGTCCTCCATGTTCCAAAACTATCCACAAACCTTGTCACTATAAGAAACTTACAAAAGAGTTATCTTGTAGTGTGATTTTTTCATAGTGCTTGTTGTGTATATCAGGACAAGGATTTGAAGATGACGTTTGGACATGCTAGAGAAGGGAATGACCTTTACTATCTTGAAGAACCAAGTCTGTCTCACTCATTTATGTCAGAGTTTGTACTCTCTAATAAAGAGAAGATTTTTCTTTTTCATTGTCTGTTAGGTCATCCGGCTTTCAGGGTCATTGAAGTTTTGTTTACATCTTTGTTTAATGGGTTGAGTAGTGAGAGTCTTCATTGTAAGGCATGTTAGGTTGCTAAACACAAACATGTACCGTTTCCATTAAGTAATAAAAGAAGCACATTTCCTTTTTATCTTGTTCATACAAATGTTTGGAGTCCAACTACTATTCCAAATGTGTCTGGGGCTTGATGGTTTGTGACTTTTATATATGACTACACACGGGTTACTTGAATTTTCCTCCTTAAACACAAGTCTGAAGTGAGTGCAGTTTTTCCACATTTATTCTCAATGATTAAAAATCTGTTTAGTGTGAACATCAAAAGACTTAGGTCGGATAATGGTAGAGAGTACTTCAATCACGTTCTTACCCCTTTCCTTCAAAAGAAGGTAATAATCGATGAGTCTTCTTGTGTCAAAAAGTGAAAACACCACAACAAAATGAGGTTGCAGAGAGGAAAAGTGGACATCTTTTAGACCGAATCCAGGCACTGTTGTACCAGAAAAATGTCCCAAAAAAATTCTAGGGAGAAGCCGTTCTCACAGCAACATATCTTTTTAATAGATTACCCTCTAGAGTCATAGGGTTTAAGAGTCTTATGGATGCTCGTTCCTCCTTCTATCTCAACTTATCCTCTACTAATAATCTCACACCACAGGTCTTTAGGTGTGTCTCATTTGTCTATGTTCATAGTCAAGACAGGGGAAAACTTGATCCTAGAGCCATAAACTGTGTTTTTGTTGGGTACTCCTCCACTCAGAAAGGATATAAGTGTTACCATCCTCCATCTAAAAAATTCCGTGTCGCGGGATGTCACCTTCTTGAAGGGGAAGCCTATTTCAAACCTTATCTTCAGGGGGAGAATCTTAGGGAATATATGGTGATTCATCTTGAAACACTTGATCTTCCTAGCCTTGAGTCAAACACAAATGTGTCTAAAGTCTCAACCTCCCTTTGCAAATAAGCCCGAGTCAGAGCACTCATCTTCATCATCCTTAACACTTGAAGTTGAGGCTGATGTAAGTTTTGGGAAAAATTTGGTGTACACAAAAAGGTTAAAGATCATTCTTGAATCGACACACGTTCAAGAGCCCAACTGGACTCTTCCTAATTAGGTAACAAGCTCTAATTTTCCAGCTTTACTGGATGAACCAAAAACACAAACAACTGCAGATGACCTAGACCTCCTGATTGCCATTAGAAAAGAAACTAGAAAATGTACCTAACAGCCCCTATATTCTCTCTCAAATTTCCTGTCATTTAAAAATCCTCACCAACCCACAAAACTTTCCTTGCAAACCTAAATACTACCTCCATACCCACTAGTGTTTTTGAGGCATTGTCTGATGAAAAATGGAAGTAAGCCATGGATTTAGAGATGGAGGCATTAGAGAAGAATAAAACTTGGGAGTTAGTTGCTTTAGTGGAAGGAAAGAAGCCAAGGGTTCACACAAACCTATGGGATTTATTACTTAGACACCTTTGCCCCGGTTGCAAAGATGAATACAGTCATGGTAATATTCTCACTTGCTGCCAATTATGGTTGGGAATTACAATTTACGTGAAAAATGCTTTCTTACATGGGAAACTTGAAGAGGAAATTTATATGGAGGTACCACATGGATATGGTTGAAATGTGACTTCCAATACAATTTGCAGGTTGAAAAAAGCATTATATGGGCTGAAACAATCACCCCGAGCATGGTTTGGAAAGTTCACCAAAGTTATGATAGCCTTGGGATATAAGCAAAGCTAAGGAGATCACACATTGTTCATCAAACACTCGAGTTCAGGGGGAGTCACAGTGTTGTTAGTGTATGCAGACGATATCATAGTAACCGAAGATGTTTGGAAGGAACATCAGGTCTTACATCAGTGTTTAGCAAAGGAGTTTGAGATAAAAACTCTTGGGAAGCTGAAGTATTTTTTGGGAATTGAAGTGGCTCACTCCAGGATAGGTATTTTCATATCTCAGCAGAAATACATCAGATATTTGCTCTAGGAGATAGGTAAAACAACCTGCAAACTTGCGAGTACACCTATGAATCCGAGCCTAAAATTGGGAAATGTAGAAGATGTTGTAGTGGATAAGGAGATGTATTAGCGGTTGGTAGGGATACTAATTTATTGTCTCACACCAGACCAGATATTGCATATGCTGTAAGTTTTGTTAGCCAATTTATGCATAGTCCGAAAGAAGTTCATTTACAGGCAGCTCATAGAATTCTGCAATATCTCAAGGGAACTCTTGGAGAAGGAATTTTGTTAAAGAGGAATGGAAATGCTACACTTGAGGCCTACAATGATACTGACTATGCAAGGTCATTTGTTAATAGGAGATCCACTACACAGTATTGTAGTTTTCTTGGGGGAAATCTTGTGACTTGGAGGAGTAAAAAGCAAATTGTGATGGCATATTCTATTGCTGAAGTGGAGTTTCAGGCTATGGCGCAGGGTATTTTAGAAGATTTGAAGATTAAATGGGAAGGTCCTATGAAGCTCTACTACAATAATAAGTCAGCAATCAACATAACACATAATCCAGTTCAGCATGATCGAACTAAGCATATCGAGGTGGAGAAGCATTTCATCAAGTATAAACTCGATAGTGGCTTGATTTTACTCCATGTCCCCACACAAGAACAACTTGGAGATATTCTCACCAAATGATTGGGCAGCCCAGTTTTTGAACAAATTGTATCCAAGCTGGGAATGGAGAATACCTATTCACCAGCTTCAGGGGGAGTGTGGGAAAATCTGTATATTTTAGGAATGTATATATATTTTAGGAATGTATATATTAGGAGATATAATTGAGATATAATTTCCTAATTAGCGCAACTAGGATTCCTACATATGTACTACTTATTTTGATGAATAAGCAAGTCAAATTCTACCCTAAAGTTCTTGAGAGTTTATCTCCTTAAGACGGCGAAAACCTCATATCCCACCTTCTTCCCTACTTAGGCAGGACTATTATAATGCTTCCATTGATTCTTCCAACTTATACAAAACCAATTTGTCATAATGAAGTTCATCTAGGAAATTCTCAAGAATAATTTCTTAATAAAGATTCCAAACTGGGATGGTTAGTGTTGTTGAATTGAATATACCTTGACAATAGTCATCATTGTTAGCCTGGTTTGTTGAAAACTACAGTTGGTTGCTGTACTTCTTAGATGTACTAGGTTAGCGAAGAAAACCATTGAGGAGTATTATGTCAAGGGGCAGCATTTTTATCAAATTAAATTGATAGGTAGTCTATTCATCTAAAGAAAAATATTTGTCTCCCTTACTTATATGTGGAATTAATAACATTATTGACCATATTTTTTACTATGATTGTAATTTTTTTTCCTTTTATTTGTGGAATTTCTTACTGCATGGTACTGGTATTCAGTGTCTGATGTATATGTACCATTATCCTGATATATGGTATGACTATGCTACATGGCATGCAAAAGGTGGTTCAATAGATGCTGCAATCAAAGTATTTCAGAGGTCTCTCAAGGCTCTTCCTGGTTTGTAGTACTATTCCTTCTTTAATTTTGCTAAATTTTCAGATATTGTTGTTAGTGCCCGCATGTCTTCGTATTCACAATATTTGCTCAAGTCTTGCTTCTTACACAGTTATACTCTACCTTATGTTTGTAACATGTACTCTTGTCTAAAGAAAAAAATTGTGATACACATACCCGTGGTCCAGATACGAATACGATAGAGAAAAATTTCACTGGAAAGTATGAAGTTATTAGTTACAAAGTTAGGGTTTGACATTCAGAGATCTATTTTCTGATAGATCTCCTTTGACTGTGGAAACTTTTTCTTGTGTTAGCATGTCTTAATCTGTGGTTTAGAATTTATCTCGGTTAAGGCTCCATTGTTATCCTTTGGTAGAGTATAGTGTAGCTCTTGATTATATGTGTCTTACTTGGCTCTATGTTGCTTGTTTTTGCTTTTCACTTCTTTGCTCTGACATTTCATTTGCGAACAGATTCAGAAATTCTACGATATGCTTATGCAGAGCTGGAGGAATCTCGTGGTGCTATTCAGGTATATCACAGGTTGAACATATGCTTCAACGTTTCTTGTCTTGCTTGGTTGTTAAACCCTAACCTATTCTATTTCCTTCTTTATTGTTTTATTTCAGGCTGCAAAGAAAATATATGAAAGCCTTTTGGGAGACGGTGTAAGTGCAACGGCACTTGCACATATTCAAGTATGTAAATTACTTTGCTAATATTTTTAGTGCTCAATAGTGGTGTGGGATAATCGGGATATGGATAAATATGTTCATCATTTGTCTTCTGATATTAAAAGTTTTGAAAATCATTGAACAAGTCCTAAAGTAAGGCTGCATGACATGATTGCAAATTGAAATGTTTAACTAGTCTAAATTCTATTTCTCTGAATGAAGTTTATAGTTGTCCATATGTTTTATAATTCGCCTTTGCTAGTGATTCCCCCACACTTCCTCATAGAAGTTCACTCATGGAAGTTGTATGTGTGTGTAAACATAACTTTCATTTTCTTCTCTGCCATAATATTCCTTTATTTAGAATTTTAAGTTATTTGTGCAGCTCATTTTAATGCTTATTGATAGATTTCCTTGCAAAAGATGTGACATCTGTTTCATGCTACAGTTCATTCGTTTTCTAAGGAGAACAGAAGGAGTCGAAGCAGCTCGGAAGTACTTTCTGGATGCTCGCAAATCCCCAAGTTGCACTTATCATGTTTATGTTGCTTATGCTACAATGGCCTTTTGTCTTGACAAGGATCCAAAGGTCCTACTATTTCGTCTTTTCCTTTCTTTTTTTCTTTACAAAATGACCTTTACTTTAGTGCAGTTTGTATGCGTGTGTGTATTTTAGTCAGGTAGTGGGATTATATATTCTATAAAATCATGTGCTTGATAACAATTATTCTGTTGGAGTTAGACCTGGAACGGTAGTATATAGTGTCTGTTTTTGGCGGTGTTATCAAAAAACCGCCATGGCGGATTGCGGTGGCGAATTTTTGGCCAACCGCTATGGCCAATTTATGAAGGATGGCGGTGCCATGGCCACAATGGTGTTTTGAGGCGGCTTAAAATGGCGGATTTTTGGCCTTCCGCTATGGTCTGCCATCCGCAATTGATAACTTTGGTTTTTGGAAATATTGAATATGTTGATCTACATGTGTGCATGTGCATGTTTATAGGTCTTGAGATCCCACATTGACTAGAGATATGGCCAAAGTAGTCCTTATAAGGCTTGAGCAATCCTCACCTCTTGAGCTAGCTTTTGGGGTTGAGTTAGGCCTAAAGCCAAAATTCTAAGATGGTATCAGAGTCTATCCTAGATGTGTTATTGGGCTAGTTATTCCACCCTCATTTGTCCACGCTCTAGATGTCCGGTCCTGGGCGTGAGGGGGTGTGTTGAGATCCCACATTGACTAGAGATATGGCCAAAGTAGTCCTTATAAGGCTTGGGCAATCCTCACCTCTTGAGTTAACTTTTGGGATTTAGTTAGGCCCAAACCCAAAATTCTAAGAATAGTTATGTATAAACTTTGTGTTAGAAGGACCCAGAGCCGATTGTTGTTGGTGGAGTTAATGTTGGCATGTTGAATGAAATATGTTGCTGTAGTTTTTCCCTATCGCAGGTTCTTAGAATGAAAATAGGAAAAAGTTGCCATCAATTGCCTTTCTTGCCTGTTCTATCATTCATGGGATTTAACAAAATAACGTTGATATCATTGGCATTCTACATTTGAGGTTTAACTTCCAACAAATAAACTATTATGAATAATTGTTATATATTTTCTTTTAATTTACAGATTTGTCTATTTGCTTTTAATTTATTAGGACACCTGTAATATAGGCCCATTCTACGAAGGTAGTTATTAGCCCATGTCTATATAATGTAAATCCTTGTATTGACCAATTACGAAATAATATTCAGATTATTCCATATTTTCAAGTTGGTATCAGAGCTCCTGATCTGGGAGACTCTGCTTCCGCATACAACCTTAGGCCGCTTTCCTTGCGGCTGCTTTCCTTTTTTTCCTTGCGCCTTCATTGCGCGAACCCTAGTTTCTACCGTTAGCCGCCACCTTTGATCACACCTTTGACCCTATTGGACAGATTGCAACACCTTTTCCGGCCAGCCACCCAAAACTCAGCCCAAACCCTCTTGTCACGCGCTCTCAGTCACATGCCACCACCTCCTCTGCGCGTGAGACTCACGCGCCGCCTCTTCAATCGCGTGTGAAGGCTCGTTCGACCACCGTTTGCCACGCCGCTTCCTGCGTTTTTCTAGTCGGCCTCTTCTGCTTATGGTTTAGGGTGTGGGTCCTCCAAAATGTCAGATACAGAGACTGTTCGGACCTCCTCCACCACCACGGCTTCTTTTGTTGTCACTCCTGCCCTAAATCCAAATGATCTTCATATTTTGCATACTTCCTATTGATTGAATGATAAGAATTACTTACAGTGGGCTTAGGTTATTCGTACTACTCTTAAAGGTCGTTGAAAATTGAACCATCTTGAGGGGACTGCTTCTAAGAAAGACGACCCTCAGTTTGAGACATGGGATGATGAGGATTCGCTGATTATGAATGGCTCCGAAACTCAATGACTCCGGAGATTAGTCGGAATTGTATGTTCTTTGCTTCTTCCCGTGAAATTTGGGACAATCTTCTACAAATCTTCTCTATGAAACATGATATTGCCGCTTGCTTTGAATTGAAGACGAAGATATTTAACACCAAATAAGGAACACTGTCAGACATTGATTATTTTGATTATTATGGGACTCTTAATGGTCTGTGGATTGAGTTGGACCAATATCAGAATTTTAAAATGGAGTGCAGCAAGGATTCCTCGACATTGGCTAAGTTTGTTGAAACGGATCGAATATTCGAGTTTATCTCTGGCCTGAATGCAGATTATGATCCTATTCGGGTTCAAATTTGGGGTACGGAGAAGCTGCCTTCTCTTTCCGAAGTTTTCTGCACGGTCCGTGGTGAAGAGAGTCGTTGATCAATCATGCTTGAGGTCAAGCCCACTGATAGTTTTGCTTTAGCAACATGTAAAGCAATAAAACCGGGTTCCTCCTCTACTTCTTGCAAGTCTGGTAGATGGTGTACATATAAGAAGTCTGGCCACACCAAGGACACTTGGTTCAAACTCCATAGGAAGGACCAAGTTCTTAGTCGCATAAGAGGCTTTCAGAGTTCGAGTCGGGCCAATTCGACAAATGTGGTAACTTAGACCCACAGGTAGAAGATGCTGTCCCAAGCCTTAGTAAGGAAGAATTGGAGCGTCTCTGAACTCTCATGGCCTTTCTCAGTAAGCCCTTCTCTTCCGGTTCTCTAGCTATGTCTGGTAAGAATTTTTGTTCATTGTATTTTCATGCTTCTAGTACTATTTTCGAAGATTCATAGATTATTGACTTTGGTGCTACTGATCATATGACCTTTAATTCTTCCCATTTTTTCATATATAACTCTTCATCTCTTGGTAATCATCATATCACTGTGGCTGATGGTTCCCATACCCTAGTTTTGGGATGCGGTAACATTCAACTTACCCTTACCCTCTCTTAAAAATTCTGCTTCATGTTCCAAAACTTTCCACTAATCTTCTTTCTATTCATAAGCTCACTAAAGGCTTAAACTGTGCAGTAACCTTTTTCCATTCCCACTATCTTTTTGGGGATCTTGCCACAGGGAGGACGATTGGAGTCCCTAAGGAACAGTGAAGGTTGTACTATCTTCTCAATGTTCTAGCTGGCAGTGGTTCAAGTCGGAAGTTGCTTCATTCCTGTCTTCAGTCCATTTTCGAGACTCCTACCTCTCAAATTTGCTCCAACACAGGCGTCTTCGGTATCCTCCATTTACTTTGCTTAAGTCTATGTTTCCATCTTTATTTTTGAAAGTGTCAGTTTAGTCTTTTTATTGCGATATTTTTTAGTTTGCTAAACATCATCGTGTTAGTCTTCCTCTAAGTTTTAATAAAAGTGATGAACCTTTCACTCTTATACATATTGATGTTTACGGTCCTGCTTTTATGTCTAATATTTCTGGCGCAAATTGGTTTGTTTCCTTTATCGATATCGATGATTGTAGTAGGGTAACTTGGTTGTACCTCATGAAACACAAATCCGACATGTCTCAACTGTTTATTCAGTTTGATCGCATGGTCCAAACCCAATTTGTGAAATCTGTTAAGCGTTTGCGGTCAGAAAATGGAAGGGAGTATGTTAATCAAACTTTAATCACTTTTCTTAATGATCATGGTATTATTCATGAACTTACTTGTGTTAACACTCCCCAACAAAATGGTGTGGCTGAAAGGAAAAATCGTTACCTTCTTGAAATTACCAGAACTGTACTATTTGAAATGTCTGTACCTAACTCATATTGGGGGGAGACTCTCTTAAGTGCTACTTACTTGATAAATCGGTTACCTTCTCGAGTTCTTGGTGGTGTTAGCTCTATTAATCATTTAACTACTTTCTTTCCGTCTCTTCCTATCATGCAGAGTCTGCAGTCTCATGTTTTTGGGTGTGTTGTTTTTGTTCATGTCCATAAACATGGTCATTCTAAACTTGATCCTCGTGCTGGTAAATGTGTGTTTGTGGGTTATGCTCCCAATAATAAGGGGTTTAAATGTTATCATCCTTCCAGTCGCTGTTACTTTGTCTGCATGGATGTTACTTATCAGGAAAATGAGTCCTTCTTCTCTCGTTCTCAGCTTCAAAGGGAGAACGATATTCCGAAAGCTAAGATCTTCTCTCCTCATAGTAATATTCCCTTGTTACCTCCTGATATGTTATTGGAGCCACAAGAATTGGCAACTGAGTCACAGAGATTGATACCTTCTACTTGCACCACTGACCCACCAAAGACAAGGGCCAACTCACCTAACTGGTGTATCAGAAGAGAAAACAACTCGAACTGGTCCCACTGCAACGTCAACCATTTGAATCAATAGTAAGTATTGCATACATAGACTCTATTGTTTCTGAACCTATTATGCCTGCTCTTGATCCTGATGACTTACCTATTGCATTAAGAAAAGGGAAAAGGTCTTGTAAACCAAGCACTAAGTACCCTATTTCTCAATTTGTCTATTCTAAATATCTTTCCTTACATCACGAGAGCTTTATTTCAGCCATTGATTCTATCAGAATTCCTACATTAGTACAAGAAACATTAAAGGATAAGAACTTGGTTTAAGCTAGGAATAATGAGATAGGTGCTCTAGAAAGAAATGCAACATTGGAGATTGTTGAGAGGCCAGGGACAAAAATCCAGTAGGGTGTAGGTGGATATATACAGTAAAATATCGGTCTGATGACACTCTTGACAGATATAAGGCAAGATTGGTTGCAAAGGCTGAGGCTTACTGATATGTGGTAGGACAATGAGAGGGTTAGGAGTTATGACAGTAGGGTGAGGTGATGAGGCAGGTGCTGGACTGACAGTGGACAGATAGGGAAATCGAAATTCATTGAAAAGGACATCTATAGATCCTGCCAGAGGGAGACAGGCACTTATACCCGTTGTGAGAAGGAGAGTATCCTATAAAGGTGCACTCCTCATACCTAAAATCAAGTTTGTGTTTGAGGTACGACCGTAGACACGGGTAGCATGCACATCCAAATATTTTAAGAAAGGAGTAATTAGGTTCAGTTTTATAGAGAAGAGTGTAGGGAATTCCACCACTAAGAGAAGTGCTAGGCAAGCGATTAATCAAGTATACCGCATTTACAAAGGCATGATCCCAAAAGTTTGTGGGTAAGTTTGCTTGTGCAAGAAGTGTAAGTCCCATCTCAACAATGTGACGATGTTTTCTTTCAACTTTCCTATTTTGGTGATGAGTGTGTGGGCAAATTACTTGATGAGTAATGCCCTGAGTTGCGAAGTAGGTGTTAAAGGATCTGAATTCCCCTCCCTAGTCAGTTTGGATAGATTTTATTGTGGCTTGAAATTGAACATTTGCTAGTGTATGAAACTGTTTGAAAATAGATAAGGCTTCAGACTTTGCTTTTAGTAGGTAGATCCATGTGTAATTAGTGTAGGCATCTACAATAGACATATAGTATTTAAACCCATTGGGTGTAGGCAGGGGTGCAGGCCCCCAAAGATCAATAAAGATTAGATCAAAGGGATTAGCATACACTGTAGTAGAGGAGTGAGAGGGTAGTCTATGTGACTTACTAAGAGCACAATCATTATAGAAATCAAATGTCATTTTATTTATGGGTATATTACATTGTTTAAGCACTTGCCTAACAATGGCTTCACTAGGGTGATCAAGTCTACAATGCCAAAGAGAAAAGGAAGTAGGGACACTACTCATGGCATTTACAGCAGTAGAAACATTACAAGTAGGTGTGCATACCAAAGTACAGGGTAAATTTGAATTATACACAGGATTATGAGTGCAGCTAGGAAAACTTATACTTAGCTAACTTGGTTGGAGGAGCAGATAGCTGAATGCTGTTGAAGGCATACAAACCATCAGATCCAACCGAGCCTTCCAAAAGGATGGAGTGATCAACCTGAGATTTCACATAGCAATTAGTGTGGTGAAATTCAAAGGAAACCAAGTTATCTTTAGCAAATTGACTGACACTGACAAGATTTTTAGTTATAGAGGGTACAAGCAGTAAGTTTTTAAGGGATAAAGTGGTGTGTGGGTGGTTAGGGGATTGAAAAGTACTGCTGCCAACACTAGTAATAGGGATACCTTGCCTATTTCCCATGAAGAGCTGATCAGCTCCACGTAACTCTGACCTCTGCATCAAATTGTTCGGGTCTGCAGTGATATGGTGGGAAGCACCAGAATCAGGGAATCACAGCTGAGGGTTGTAATTTTGAGATGAATTGAGGAAAGTCGTAGGTGCAGGTTGCTGAAATTGGTGTGGCATGAAGGAGGTAGGAACAACTTGATTGTGCTGCTGAAAGTGTTGTGGGGCAGGTGACATTGTTGGTGCAGGCAAGGCTAGAAGAGGAGCTTGTTGAAGAATTGGCTGAGTGTATTTAGGTGCATTCTGACCATAAGTGCCAAACTGAACCGAAGGTCTTGGACCTGTGGTGGTGTTTGAGTAAGGATCTTGATCAAAATTTGGGTCAAACCGGTGATAGCATGTGAAAATATCATGGTTATACTTGTCACATAGCTGACACTGCAGCCCATTTCTGCTTCCTGAACGACCACCCCCACGGCCGCGATAGCTCCTGAACCTGCCACCTCTGCCGCGATAACCATTATTGCCTTGATAGCTAGAGTCAAAACCACTTCCATTTCCATTGCCTTGGAAGTTCTGCCCCTGAAAACCACTTCCATTTCCATTGCCTTGGCAGTTCTGCCCCTGAAAATCACCTTGGAAGCCACTGTTGTTTGCCTGAAATCCATTATTTCCACCATAACTATTGATTCCACTTCCATTTCCATTGCCTTGGCAGTTCTGCCCCCGAAAGGCACTTCCATTTCCATTGCCTTGGAAGTTTTGCGGAGGATTGAATTGACCTTGTAAAGAAGGGTTAAAGGTTTGTTGTGAGGAAGGTGGATTCTGGTGTGTCTGTGCTACATTTACAGAGAACGTATCAGTTGGTTCAGGAGGTCGTAGACGCTCAAGAAATGCCTTATGAGCTAAAAGCAGAGACTCAAGTTCAGTGACGGAACACGGTTCAGTGCGATTGTTCAAGGAGGTGATGAAAGATTCATATTCAAGATGTAAACCTTCAAGAATGACTCGAGTGTGTTCTCGTGAGGGGATGAGTTCACCGATTGAGACTGGAGAGTCAACAATTGCTTTAATTCTTAGAGTGTATTCAGAGATTGTGCGGTTACCTTTCTTCGTGTTGCGGAATTCAGACAAAAGATGTTGTAACCTAGCTTTGGTCATTGAATCGAAGAATTTGGGCAATTCATCCTAGATTTGCCACGCATGGCGACATCCTACAACTCATGGATGCATCGATTTCGAAAGCGGGAGCAGTAGCCAAGAAACAAGGTGTTGATCTTGTTCTTCCCATAGCAAGTACGTAGGATTCACACGATCGGCAACACAGTCCTCTTCAGTCAAGAAACGATTAGGAATCTAAGGTCGAACCACAAAGCGCTCAAGACGATGCGCGATGAGAATCACCTCAATGTGTTGTTTCCAGAAATCCAGTTCTTATCGGTGAGTTTCGCCGAGATCGCAGGCGAGAAGGTAAACGGTGAAGAAGAGGCCAACGCTGCTGTCGAAGGAGGTGTGGGAGGCAGCACCGCCCCTTTAGGATTCGTTCCGGTGGGTGAGGCCATGGACGGATTGAAGAAGCTCTATGATACCATATTAGACTTGCATCATTGATGAAGAAGAGAGAGAGAGATAGGGGGGGAGAGAGAGAGAGGTAGTTGTAACTGAATTTCTTAACTCATTCAGTGAGTCTCAAAGCATATTTATAGCTTTGGCTCCCTATTACAAAAGGTGTGGCTACTGTACATAGTCAGCTACAACACAATAAGGCTAACTACTCTAATACAAAGGGGTACACTCAAATATATGAAATTGACTATGAGGAAATACTTGCTCCGGTGGCAAAGATGAACACAGTAAGGATCCTTCTTTCTCTTGTTGCGCACTTAGGTAAGGAATTTCATCAGTTTGATGTGAAGAATGCCTTCCTCCATTGTGACTTGGAAGAGAAAGTCTATATGGAGATTCCTCTAGGATATGATGCATATGATGGAAAAAATAACGTGTGTAGATTAAAGAAGGCCTTACAGGGGTTGAAACAATCTCCCCGTGCTTGGTTTGGGAGATTCACTAAGACGACTTTGTGCTTGAGATATCGACAAAGTCAAGGTGACCACACCCTCTTCTTTAAACATTCTCCCAAAGGTAAATGCACTATTCTACTCGTGTATGTGGATGATATCATTATATCAGGTGATGACATGAGTGAGAAACAACCTTGTAGGAGAAACTAGCTGTTGAGTTTGAAATGAAAGATCTTGGAAGGGTAAAATATTTTCTTGGTATTGAAGTTGCTTACTCCAAACAAGGCATTTTCATTTCCCAAGGAAAATATGTCCTAGATCTTCTTAAGGAGACTGGGAAACTCGGGTGTAAGGCCACTGGTGGCCCCATTGAACAAAACCACAGAATGGGGAATGATGAAGAAAGCCCCAAAGTTGATATATCTCAGTACCAGAGGTTGGTAAGGAAGTTGATATACTTAGCACATACCAGACTAGACTTATCATATGCTATCAGTGTGGTTAGTCAGTTTATGACCTAAGAGTGAGACATTTGCAAGCTGTGGATCGTATCCTGACACCTGGAAGAGGATTACTTTTCAAGAGGAATGGAAATCTAGCTATGTAAGTGTATATTGATACAGATTATGCAGGTTCAGTTATTGACAGAAAATCAACATCAGGATACTATATGTTTCTTGGTGGAAATTTGTAAAATGGAGAAGTAAGAAACAGAATGTGGTTGCTCGGTCTAATGCAAAGGCTGAAATTCGAGCTATGGCACAAGGGGTCTGCGAGTTTTTATGGATGAAGATTGTACTTGATGATCCTAGAATACAATATGGCACTCCTATAAGATTGTATTGTGATAACAAGTCATCCATTAGTATTGCTCATAATCCGGTTCAATATGACAGAACCAAACACATAGAGATAGATCGACACTTTATTAAGGAGAAGCTAATAGTGGTCTAATAAACACAGCATATGTCCCTTCGGGACATCAATTGGCAAACTTGTTAACTAACACACTTCCCAAGGAATGCTTTCAGGATCTTATAGCAAGCTGGTAATGATTGATATCCATTCACCAGCTTGAGGGAGAGTGTTGAGAATAATTGTTATTAATTTTATTTTAATGTACAGATTTGTCTATTTGTTTTTTATTTATTAGGACGCTTGTGATATAGGCCCATTCTGGGAAGGTAGTTATTAGCTTGTGTCTATATAATGTAAATCCTTGTATTGACCAACTCCAAAATAATATTCAGATTATTCCATATTTTCAAGTTAAACTGTGATTCAACACTTAATGATGCTTTATCGGTTTATCCATGCAGATGGCACATAATGTTTTTGAAGCAGGACTAAAACGCTTTATGTTAGAGCCTGGTTACATTCTTGAGTGAGTTCTACTTCCTCCTAACTCCGATAACTCTTGTTCAACTTCGCTCTTTTGATGCACATCTCATATTTACTTAATAGTTCATCCTTTTTAGGTTACAAAAAATGCTGTTATCTAGGCCTTCTTTCTTTATTTCTTTCTTTGTGCATGCATACAAAACAGGTTTCTTTGTACTGTATGCAGTCCTTCATAAGTTGTAGGTATGAGGTGTACTCTTTCTGTTATTCCTTTCTCCATTTTTTTGTTGGTAGTGGCACTAGGAAGCATGGATATGACACAAGACATGAATATGGGGATACGACAAATTTTAAAAATTATAGGACACAACACAACTATTATACAAGATATAAATTTAATATAAGGTTAACATAAAAGCACAAATATTAAATTAAAAGAGAAGAATAATGTTTTTAAAGTTAGTATGAATAACTGTAAACATAATAAAATACTAACATTTGTCTGATTATTGTGATATTGCCATCCGTGATAGTATCAACATTCAAAAAGTAAATTTAAAAAGTTGTTAAATACAGTTAGGAGCATCTGAAAGTGTCCATGAAGTGTCTGATACATATACGTGTGCGATGTAGACACGACACAAACAGGACGACTATTTTGAAGTGTGTGCGCTTCATAGTAGTGGCATGATGATGGTAGAGGAGCTAGAGAGCTCATTTTAGTTGACTTTTTTTTCTTTTTAAATTTCTTTCCTTGTTGCGATGTATGTTCTGTATTCCTCTTTCTCAATGAAGTCTTAATATGGTCACCTTTGTGATCCTTTTTTTTTTTGGGGGGGGGGGGCATCAAACAATGCAAGTACATCTTCAGTTAAAATAGTGAGATTTTTTTTGGGAATATGATAGGGCCCAAAATGAATTAGAAGGCCCAAATGTGATGCTAGGTCCAAATATGCATCATAGGCCTAAAATATTGAAGGTTTATACTAGGAGGAAAAAAGGGTAGTTCTGGCATATGCTTATGTGGCAGGGGGGAGAGAGAGAGAGAGCTAGGAAAGTTGGTTACGTGAGTATGGGAATTGGTTATTAGGAGGTGGTGCTGAATGAGGAGAGTATCTTTTTGTAATCAAGTATGAATATGGATGGAGAGCTCTAGCTCTCTATAGGAGCCTTGCTCTGTGGCAGCTAGGGTGAATTCTCTACTATAAACCCCCCCCTCAATTCTGAAATAATACAAAATCTCTTTCTCTTTTATTCATAACTCTGTTCTTCTTTAATTTTGAGTTTTGGTTCCCATCAAATTGGTCCGACCTGCCGGATTCTCGTTGGGGAAACAGTGACCTAAGGTGTGGAAGGAGTGGATGCCAAAGAAGAAAACTGCTAAGGTGATGGAGGAGAAGGTAGCAGCGATGGAAGCTGAGTTATCGGAAGTTAGGTTGGCTCTGACGGCGATACAGAGCAAGGTTGACCAGAATCAAGAGACCTTGATGGCGATGTTAGAAAAGTGCTTAAGGGAGAAGGTCCAAACTGAAGGCGAAGGTGATGGAGAAAAGGGAGAAAATGAAAACAATGACGAATCTGAGAAGAGTATCGGAGGAAAGGAGACGACGTCGAAGAAGGCGCCACCGGCATCAGGGATGAAGCCATTGCAAGTTGACTCTCTTGAGGAATTTCGCCAATCAGTGAAGAAGATAGAGTTGCCGATGTTCGGTGGCGATGACCCTGCAGCTTGGGTTTCACGAGCAGAGATTTATTTCCGGGTACAAGAGACAAGTCCAGAGGTACGGGTGAGCTTGGCGCAACTTTGTATGGAAGGCCATACCATCCATTTTTTTAACTCGTTGCTTGAAAATGAGGACGAGTTAACCTGGGAACAGCTCAAGAGGGAATTGATTGAGCGATACGGCGGAGTCGGAGAAGGAGATGTGTATGAGCAACTTACGGTGCTGCGTCAAAGAGGAAGTGTGGAAGAGTATATTCTGGAGTTTGAGAGATTGACTGCCCAGTGCGAAAGCTACCCGGTGAGCAATATTTTGGATATTTTCTCCATGGGTTGAAGGAGGAGATACGGGGGAGAGTGCGAAGTCTGAAGATGTTGGGGCCCCTACCTCGATCGCGACTGATGAACTTGACCAAAGCGGTGGAAAGGGAACTACAGGCGAAGGGAGGTCTTGGTTCTTCTTTGGCTGTGAGCGGGTCGCGAACTATGGGAACACGGAGCGGGTACGGGTCGGGTTTTGCTAACCGATCCAACCTAGGGAATGTTAACCGTGGAACTGGCTCTGATTGGGTATATGTACAAAGGGGGAAAGAGGCTGTGGCAGGAGATGGTAACAGGGGTAATAGAGGAGGCCAATTTGGGCCCAATACGAAAATGGACCCAAATATTGAGAAGAAAAAAATGGGCCCAAGGGATAGAGGCTTTAAACACTTATCTTATCAAGAGTTAACAGAGAGGAGGTAGAAAGGCCTCTGTTACAAGTGTGGGGGACCTTACCATCCACTCCACCAATGTCCAGATAAGCAATTAAGAGTGATGGTGCTTGATGAGGATGATGAGGGAGGTACAGAGGAGGAATTTCCAGAAATCATAGAGGAGGAAAATGAAGCTGATGGGGCATGCAGTATAATGGGACTCCACAACATCGTGACTTTACAGGGAGTGAAGCCACAAACCATGAAGCTGCGAGGGGCAATCCAGGGAGTTCCAATCCTCATTTTAATAGATAGTGGAGCTACTCATAACTTCATTTCTCAAGAATTAGTGAAGGCTATGGGGTGGCAAGTAGAAGATACCAAACCTTTAATGATCAAACTGGGCGATGGGCATAAAGCAGTGGCTCGGGGAAAATGCCAAGGAATTACTTTGCAACTAGGAGGGGCCATAATAACAATTGATGCGTTTCTGTTTGAGTTGGAAGGGATAGACATGGTCCTTGGGATTTCCTGGCTAGCAAATCTAGGAGAGATGACAGCAGATTGGGGAGTGCAAACAATGAAGTGCCAATTAAATGGGAGTTGGGTGGAGCTTAAAGGAGATGGCAGAGGGTTGAGCAATTAGGTAGCTCTGCAAAGTTTCGTTGGGAGGCCAAAGAAGTTAGTGGAGGGGCTGTTTCTATCAACCGAGGTGACACTTGCCAATGAAGGTAATTGTGAAACAGAGAATGAGGGGTTTAGCTTGTTGCAGCAGCAAGAACTAGAAAAATTGTTGGGGAAGTTCTCTGAAGTTTTCAGTGAACCCAAGGGGCTGCCACCAACAAGAGGAAGAGCACATGCTAAAAATCTCCTGGAGGGTCAAGGTCCTATAAATGTAAGACCTTATCGCTATCCTCATCATCAAAAGAATGAAATTGAAGAATAGGTCAAGGAGATGTTGAATTCTGGAATTATTCAGCATAGCCAAAGTGCTTTCTCTAGCCCAGTCATCTTAGTCAAAAAGAAGGATGGGACTTGGAGGATGTGCGTAGACTAGAGCCCTCAATAAGGTAACAATGCCTGATAAATTCCCAGTACCTGTAATTGATGAATTGTTAGATGAATTACATGGGGCACAATTTTTCTCTAAACTGGACCTCAAGTCCGGATACCACCAAGTGAGGGTTAGAGGTGAGGATGTGCACAAAACGGCTTTTAGAACTCATGAAGGGCATTATGAATACTTGGTAATGCCATTTGGTTTGATGAATGCACCCTCTACTTTTCAAGCTCTTATGAACGAAGTTTTTAGAAAGATGTTGCGAAAATTTGTGTTGGTGTTCTTCGACGACATTTTAGTATACAACCCTGATTGGATGACTCACATGCTCAATTTGGAAGAAGTTTTGAAGGCACTGCAGAGTCAGAATTTGTTTGCAAATAAGAAGAAATGCAACTTTGCTCAACCAAATGTGGAGTATTTGGGACACGTAATTTCTAAAGAAGGGGTAGCTATGGACCCAAGTAAAATAAGGAGTGTGATTCAATGGCCAACTCCAAAGAATGTGAAAGGAGTTAGGGGGTTCTTGGGCCTTACAGTATACTATAGAAAATTTATTAAGGATTATGGGAAGCTAGCTTGACCTCTTACAAACCTCATGAAGAAAGAAGGATTCAAATGGGGATCAACTGAGCAGCAAGCCTTTGAGGTGTTGAAAAGCAAATTAACCTCCGCTCCTGTACTTACACTGCCAGAGTTTTCCCAAAGGTTTGACATTGAATGTGATGCCCTTGGACAAGGGCTAGGAGCCATTCTTATGCAAAATGGTAAGCCTATTGCTTTTTTTAGTAAGGCTTTAAGTGAAAGGAACCTTGCTAAATCTGCGTATGAAAAAGAGTTGATTGCGGTGGTCTTAGCCATTCAACATTGGAGACCATACTTATTGGGAAGACAGTTTACTGTTCGCACGGATCAAAAGAGCTTGAAACAACTGTTACAACAAAGAATAACATCCACAGATCAACAAAATTGGGCTGCCAAGTTGTTGGGTTACCAATTTGACATTGTTTACAAACCGGGAGCAGAGAATAAGGGAGCAGACGCATTGTCTAGAGTGCTGGAAACAGGAGAGTTTGTAGCTCTCATTTCTTATCCTACATGGCTGGAGGGTAGTGGAGTCATGGAAGAAGTCCACAAGGATGATAAGTTGAAGAAAATTATTGAGGAAATTCAGCAAGGAAGGGAAGAACACCCTGCTTTTTCTTATAGAAATGGAGCTTTGTTTTACTATGATAGATTGGTTATTTCAGCCAAATCTGTTTGGATCCCTCAACTCTTACATGAGTTCCATGCCACTCCTCAAGGTGGACACTCGGGTTTTTATAGGACTTACAGGCGCTTGGCTGCAAACCTGTATTGGGTGGGAATGAAGAAGAGAGTGCAAGAGTTTGTCAAAGAATGTGACATATGCCAAAGACAAAAGTATTTGGCAGCAGCTCCAAGGGGCTTGTTACAACCCTTAAGCATTCCAAAAATGGTTTGGGAAGAGCTGTCTATGGATTTTATCACGGGGCTGCCCAAGTCTAAGGGGTACGAAGCCATATTGGTCATAGTGGATTGACTCTCCAAGTATAGTCACTTCATCCCTTTGAAACATCCCTATACTGCCTGCACTGTAGCTGAGGTTTTTGCTAAGGAGATTGTGAGGTTACATGGTATCCCCGCAGCAATAGTAAGTGACAGGGACCCTATCTTTGTTAGCAACTTCTGGAAAGAACTCTTTAGGCTATAAGGGACTCAACTCAAAATGAGTTCAACTTATCATCCGGAAACGGATGGCCAAACGGAGGTGATTAACCGATGCTTGGAGACTTTTCTGCGTTGTTTCATCACTGATCAGCCGCGGAATTGGGTTCAGTGGTTGCATTGGGCCGAGTATTGGTACAACACCACTTTCCATAACACTACAGGTGTGACCCCTTTTGAGGTGGTGTATGGGAGAAAGCCTCCTACCATTACACGATTCTTAATGGGTGAGACTAGGTTAGAAGCTGTACAAAGAGAATTGATTGATCGTGATGAGGCACTTAGACAGTTAAAGCATCATTTGCAGAGGGCACAAGGGCGAATGAAGAGCCAAGCAGACAGCAGAAGAACCGAGAGGAATTTTGCAGTGGGAGAATGGGTATTTTTGAAGCTGAGGCCTCACAAGCAGCAATCTGTTGTAGGCAGAATTAATGCCAAGTTGTCTGCAAGATTTTATGGTCCTTATCAAGTGTTAGAGCGCTTGGGAGAGGTCTCTTTTTAGCTCCAGTTGCCTCCTAGTTCAAGGATCCACCCTGTCTTTCATGTGTCCCTATTAAAGAAGGCAGTGGGCAACTATCAGGTGGAACAAGAATTGCCTCTGGGGCTGGAAGGGGAGTGCTCTGATATGCTAGAACCTGCTGAAATTCTAGCATACAGAACTGTCAAGAAGGGGAATGACACTATGGGACAAGTGCTGGTCCAGTGGAGGGGAAGACGATTGAAGAAGCAACTTGGGAAGAGGAGTTCACCATTAGAAGCCAATTTCCTCAATGTAACCTTGAGGGCAAGGTTGCAGCTGAAGCAGCCGGCATTGATAGGGCCCAAAATGAATTAGAAGGCCCAAATGTGATGCTAGGTCCAAATATGCATCATAGGCCTAAAATATGGAAGGTTTATACTAGGAGGAAAAAAGGGTAGTTCTGGCATATGCTTATGTGGCAGGGAGAGAGAGAGAGAGAGAGAGAGAGAGAGAGCTAGGAAAGTTGGTTACGTGAGTATGGGAATTGGTTATTAGGAGGTGGTGCTGAATGAGGAGGGTATCTTTTTGTAATCATTAAGTATGAATATGGATGGAGAGCTCTAGCTCTCTATAGGAGCCTTGCTCTGTGGCAGCTAGGGTGAATTCTCTACTGTAAACCCCCCCTCAATTCTGAAATAATACAAAATCTCTTTCTCTTTTATTCATAACTCTGTTCTTCTTTAATTTTGAGTTTTGGTTCCCATCAGAATAATAGAAGAAATTCTATTAGAAGGGAATAAGAGAGACAAGTTCACGGAGGATAGGATATTAAAGGGAAACTTGGTGCTATAAAGCTCTCGCTATGCCCAGGGTCCATGGAACGATTGGACCAATTATGTGGGCCTATAGTAGGCAACCTTACCTTGCATTTGTAAGAACTCATTCCATGACTCGAACTTGTGACCTTATCACATGGCATGAACTTTAACCGTTATACCAAGGCTCTCCCCTTCACGGAGGATAGGGTATTATCTTTAAAAAAATCTAAGCATAGTAAAATGTGTTTTGAGTTTGCCCATATCTTGGGTCTGAAAGTGAGGCAAGTTCTACTGTGGACCACTTTGATAGGTGGTACCACGGTGCACAAGTAATTTTAACCATTAGATTTATGTGAAGCATAGTAATATGGTGCACCCTCCGATGTTGAATTTTTTTCTCCTCTTCCTCCCTTCCCTCTGCCTGATCTGCCCCGTCCGTTTTCTGCCATCCGGATATGAACGTGCCTCTACCGGACGGACTCCGGCCAGCCTCCGTGCTAACGATCCTCCGTGCACATTGTTCCCTTTTCCTTTTCCCTCCTTTCAAACTCGTTCCCGATGCTCAAGGTTCTTGTTTCCGATGGGTTCGCAGCAAGCACGTGGCGGAAGTGCAGATGTGCGACGACGGAGACGATGAGAGCTTTGTTTTCTGGCGCAACACTTGACAAAAACGGCTGGACATAGCGATTCTACAACTGCGGAGACGGCTCGCCACTGGACGGTGCTAACCGGAGAAGAAAGTGGAGCTCTGCGAAGGTGCAGATCTGGCGTGAACAGGGACATCGAGGTTGGAAGGGCATCTGGAATGGCACGATTGTTTGGTTTGGAATTGTGACGGAGCTCAAGGCTAGGAGAGGAGGGATGAGGGTGGCGCGAGCAGAAGGGAAGGCGGATACAACGGCGTCGCACGGGACTGGGAGCCAACGCTGGGAGGAGGTGTTGATTGGAGAGGACATGTCGACGCTGCGGCCGGCGATGCTATCAAGAAGACGTGTCAAGGTGGCTGCCGGGGAGAGGGGGCGGAGGAAGGGGAGAGGGAAGAGGGGAGAAAAAGGGGGGGATCAGGTGTAACAAGTCTATTATAAGATCCTATAAACCTTTAGGATCAAACGGCCAAGATCAAAAACAAAACTTGTGCACGGTGGTACCACCTATCGTAGTGGTCCACCGTAGAACTTGCCCTAAAAGTGATGCTACATATATAGCTTAGAATTTTGGATATCTGCCTAACATCTTCTGTGATGTCAATATCATCTACTACTAGATAGATGTATAGGTAGGCTGAGACTGAGTGATGCAAGAAGACTTTGTGGTTAGCCACACACTAATACATGCCAAACTGTTGACATAAAAATTAAAGGGTTAAATATGTTTTTAGTCCCTAGAAAATGAGTGAATTTTGGTTTTGGTCCCTATAAAAACATTTCTTTGGTTTTCATCCCTCTAAAATATGAAATTACTAATTTTGGTCCCTATAAAATGAGCAAATTTTGGTTTTGATCCCTGTAAATTGTTTTTCTTTGGTTTTCACCCCTCTAAAATTAAATATCACCGTTTTTAGTCCCTAACATTCATTTTAGGATAGATAAATATGATTCATTTTAAGGTTCAAGGACAATTTTATGGGAATCATATGCTAACGTGACACCATAGAAGTCATTGGGTGTCATTTGGAATGATCATATGACCTTCTGTTAGACACATGAGTAGTTAATGGATGTCACATGATAGTAGGGACCAAAAATAGTAATTTTAGATTTTAGAGGGACAAAAACCAAAGAATTTTTTTTACAGGGACTAAAACCAAAATTCGCTCATTTTATGGGAACCAAAAACATATTTAACCCAAAATTAAATCTCCCAAACCAGGCAGCGGGACATTGCTTTATGCCATAAAGAGATACGTAGTTGACATATTAAACCTCCTCTTATAATTTACCGTGCAAGAAAGCATTTTTGATTTGTTGTGCTATATCGTGATTGGTCTTGCTGACATACATCCGCTGACATTGGTTGCTTTATTTACTAAAATTTAAAAAGACTGAGATAGTTGTGCCTCTTAGTGCTTTATGTGGTCATCAAAGTACTTCAGATAGCTGTATTAGTTTCGTAATCTTATACTGCTTGTTGTTTTTTACTTTCTGTTTTGGAGGATATCATATCCTATTCCTAGTTGTGCTTTTCCTCATTTCTCTAATAATAATTCTTTTCCTACTAAAATAATATCGACCAACTATTAAAAATATTTTCACGACGTTTCAGATATGCTGATTTCTTGACACGTTTGAATGATGATCAAAATATACGAGCTTTATTTGAGAGGGCATTAAGTTCGCTTCCACCTGAGCAGTCTGTCGAGGTAGGCCTCTCTTTCTGTTTCCTTGTTCTTTTTAAAAAAAATCTGGTCCCTTGATAGTAGAGCTAACAATATCAAGGTTATGCTCCATTTTGAGAACAGGTGCATAAAGCAACATTTTATTTCTTTATCTAACTGATAGGTACTGGTAAAAGTAGAAAACAGCAAGAAAAAGGAGTCAAGCTCCAATTACAGTGTCAGGAAACAAAATGTAGAGACTGAGTACCAATAGAAGAGGAAAGAAGAAGATTTGAAGAAGCAAGATGCTATCTTTTCCCAAGGGCCTAAGCCCCCCACCCCAACTATCCCAAAATTTGACCGCATTGCCCCCCACTTCCCTGTTTATTCTCTCCACTAACTGTCTATTCGTTTGCCATAACCCCCTTGGTAAATGCTAATTGTTCTCTCTATTCTCTCCGCTCCCACTACCTGTAAATGCTCCTTGGCGCCCCTCTTTATTCTCTTCCCTCTCCCCTGTTTATATAGTCCCCCTTGTTGCCCCTCTCATGCCATCTGGTACCATTGATTAATTGTGGGTCTATCAATACCCCCCACCCCCCGAACAAGCTTCACCTTGTCCCCAAGGTGAACGAAACTTTTATCTGGGCCCCATTGCTTGAAGCATGAGAGAACTAGGTTATGCTTGAAACAAATGAACTCCCCCCAGGGTCCCATTGACCTTTACCAATTACCACAACACAGGGCAGCAGGGAACTAAAGTCCCATGTATTAATGCTGGCTGGTGCACTCAACTCTTTCCATCCCATGAGACCAATCAACGCACAAAACTGTCGACTTCTGCAAGGGGTCTATATGGCTTTATGTGAGGTATTTGGGCCCCTTCCTTTAGGATAATAGCATGGTTACATGGGGGAAAAATGGTGAACTCTTGGATATTTCTCCATACTCCAGCAACTCTTTTATTTCTTCAGGGTAGATAATTCGTCATGATGCACCCATGCTCATCATTCTTAATTCAACATAATATGTTGCTGCTTCATTTCACATTTCCTTCACCAAAGCCTTCAAAGAAGCCATTGCTCTTGACAGTGAAAGGTCTCCTTTGACTGCTACTATCTTACCATTTTCTGCTACCTCAATCAACTGTTGTAGAAGGTCAGCATTGAACCTCCCAAGGCTATTCAACCACCCATACCCCAAAATCACATCAAAACCTACCAATACCAAGTCAAAAAAAAAAGTCCCGAATAACCTTCAGGTTTGGCAATTGCAACTCCACCCCCCTACACACACCCTCACTTCCCAAATGATGGCCATTCCCCTCCTCAACATAATACCCCTTGGTATATTGTGGCTGTAATTTAAGTTCTTCCACCACGTTATTGGACAAGAAATTATGAGAGGCACTTGAATCTACCAACACAATCACCCTTTTCCCTTCAATTTTTCTTTACAGTTTCAAGGATTTTTTTGAAATCATACCTGCGATTCTACTGACATTCAGTTGCAGGTTCACCTCTTCTTCAGCTTTCTCCACCACCCTCGGCCCTTCATCCTCCGCCTCGTCATCCTCCCCAAGCAGGATCACATGCAGCTTCTTGTTGTGGCATAGATGGCCCAGGAAACCGCTCATCACAATGACAATAAAGTCCCCTCCTTCTCTTGTCGTTCTCTTCTTGATCAGTTTAATTTTTAAACCTCATCCCCTCCCGGAGCTACTAGAAGCGCTCCTGTGTGACAAGTTGGTTTCTCTTTGGGTTGGTTGACTCGACATAGTGCTCGCCAACCTAAGAAAGATGCTGCGGTGCAGATGCCCTTCCTTCTATATCGTCCTGGGTCCTAGTTCCTGTATAGGTCAAAGCACTTCTGTGGACATTGGACTTGTACTAATGGGTCGGGTCCCCTTCCAACCAACCTAAGACCTTGTTCCTTTCTTCTACCTTCTGGCCCATAAGTGTGTGAAGATCCCCAGAGCTCACCAATCTCTCCTTCGCCTTGATCTCATCCTTCAAGCCATTCATGAAAGCCCTCACATGAAGTCCTCATCAGCAAAACACAACGGTCCTGAAAGCAATTCAAAGCTTAGCCAAAGGGTTGGAAAGTTAAACCTGTGGTTGACTTGCTTCTCTTAGTTTGTCGTAGCATGTATGGAAGAGAAGCTGTACATTGTTCAGCTATTCCTCGGGTAGAGTTTTGAGGAATAAAAAGGGCAGCCTGGTGCTATAAAGTTCCTACTATTCGCAAGTTCCAGGGAAGGGTCGGACCCATTTAGTGGGTCCATAGTAGGCAGACTTACCTTGAATATTGTACTACATTCTTAGTTAGAAATGCGTTTAGGTTTCTCCATAGTATTTAGTATGTTTGATGCCGTATTAAATTTTACTTGTAATTTATCTAGTTATTTAGTTGGAGCATGTTTAATAGGTGTTTTTGATGATATTCAATTTAGTTGTACACTTGTACTTGTAACATACTCTCATCTGTAGGTTTGGAAAAAGTTCATCCAGTTTGAGCAAACTTATGGGGATCTTGCTAGCATGTTGAAGGTAGTAGCATCAATTTTGTTTCTATGCAGTAGTGTACCTTGCTATCTCTGGTTGTTTGCTACATGTCATGCACTCAACTAGGCTTATCATTTGAAAGAAAACCTTGAGGGAAAATATTTGGATGCTGTTGGTTTTGCATGGATTAGTGATTAGTAGGGGTGGTCATAGCCCAGCATGTTCCCAATATAATTTGACCGGGTTGGGTTCTTGAAATTAGGCCCGATGTATTTTCGGGTCGGGTTTGGGCAAACACTTCGGGTCGACCCAACCCACCTCGGTATTACATAAAATATTGAAACTTTAGTTTTATGAAAATTAGTAAAAGATTATAAGATACTTGACTTGATAGTGTTTGGGAAAGCTTAAATTTTTCCCATAACAACTTTTTTTTGGGATAAAACTTGCCTTGATTTATAAGTTGTTTGGATAAAGGTTGTCAAATCGCGATTCAAATCGTGAATCGCTAGGATAATTTTTGAATCGTGATACGTAAATCGTATTGAATCGTAAGATTCCTAAACATAATGAAAAATAGCTTGAAATGTATCATTTAAATCGGATGTATTATGTATATATGCTCACTATATGAATAAAACAAACAAATCCATAAATCAATAAATCACTAAGTTTATAACTAAGTGTCGTCATCAACAGATTTAACACGCATATAAGCTAATAAATAAGAAAAAGGACACATAAGAGAAATAGAAGGATAATTTTCTGTCAACTTTTATCGTTTTAGTTAATAGTTTTAAAAAAATAACTTAAGATAGGATCTTAACCTACCCACTGCAGAAAACCAAGCCTAAAATAAGCCCGCCCAAAATGAAACAAAACTGATGTATCATAAAATAAATAAATAAGAATAATGAAAGAAGAAAAAATGATCATCACTTTGCAGAAGAGAGAGAAGGGATGCCCGCGGTAGTGCAGCGGAGCTAGCCACCGGAGGAACCATCGGCCGTGCTATCCAAGTGGCCCACCCGGTTTGTCAACCTGTGTAATCCGACTGCACAATCGCACAACCTCAGATTTCATTCTGGGTTGTGACGGACCCGACTTCAGAACCGTGAACTCGATCTGTACAACCCACGAAACTGCAGCAGCATGAATCGCTCTTCGTCGGCGATTCGTGAGTTGGCATCGTATCGCACGATTCATGTGATTCATGGTGCGACCTGGTGACTCTCCGATTCAGCCACCGATACGTATCGTTTCTCCTGCGACTCATATCGAACCGTACAAGTCGAATTGTAAATCGTACGATTTTGACAACTATAGGAGTGATTAAAATGGATTGTAATCATAAATCATAATTCTTACATGGTGAAAAACTTTATCTTGAAAAACTTAATTTTCAACATTACTTTTGGTTTGATTATTTTGAAGCAATTAGATTTTGCCCATTTGAGCATCTTGAGTGCAAACATCAAATATTGTTTAATTTAAACAAATAACTTCGTACCTTTTTTTTAGGACAATCCAAACAAAATAGATTATTATAAAATCTCTTCTTAGCTATTATATCCAAACATAAAAGTAATTTTATCATTATCGATTATACATATAATTCATTATTGAAATAGTGTTTTTCGGAGCTAATTCAGGCACACCCTTAAATTAGCACTTTTTGCATTGCTTTAAGGCACACCCTTAAATTAGTACTTTTTGCATTGCTTTAATTTGTTTCAAAATTTATATTGTAAAGCATCCCAATTTTTTTGTTTCATGCTGTTAAATTTTTTTAACTTAACTATGCATAATATTCAAATTTGTACATTTTATCTAAATATTGGGTTGACCCGATCTCAGTCCGGTCACTAATCGGGCCATGATCGGGTCGGGTTAAGGCTTAGAATATTGACCCAATGAAAATACCAGGTTGGGTTCGGACCATGTTTAGCCCGGTCCATGTGCACCCATAGCAATCAGTTGACATTGATGGAAATAGGATGCTGGTCAAACATTGCACGTTATGATTGCTTTAGTAAAGGGCTGGAGATTATATGAAAGACTGAACTTACTATTTTCTTTCTTTTTTTTGCCGTGTCAATGATCTTTAACTGGAATTAACAAAATTTATATGTCATTATGCTTTATTGTAATCTTAACAATGCATTAAAAGGTGTCGACTTCAAAGAAGAAACCCTGGGAAATGAGATAGACTTCGATTTTTTTGGCAACACTATCTAGAAACAAGATCTTGAGGGATGGAAAGAATATGTTATTAATATAATATCAGTCATAAATAATATGTTTGTTATTTAAAATAATTTGCATGTTAATAATTTAATCCTGCAGTTGCTTAAGAAAGTAACATAGACTGGGCAGTAACCCGCTTTGATAATTTATCCTTGTAACATATGTAGGTTGAGCAAAGAAGGAAAGAAGCACTTTCTGGAGCGGGCGAAGATGGAACAGCAGCATTGGAGAGTTCTCTACAAGATGTTGTATCACGGTACAGTTTCAGGGATCTGTGGCCGTGCTCCTGTAATGATCTTGATCATTTAACTTGCAAGGAGGTACTAGTAATTTGTGTATTTTTTGAAGAGATGAATAACCCATTGCTTGGCACTACTTGTGCCTTTTTTCCATTGATTTTTTTCTCCTTCAGCATTATGAGATAGGAATTTCTTAATATGCTTGAGTGATTAGCACTCAACAGACTTCCTAAGCAACTTCCTAAACATTATATACACTTTATAAATATAATAAATTACATGTTATGTTTACAAGGGAAATAAATACAAGTGCAACTTCCTAAGTACATGAATCTAAAAATACATGAACCTAAGGCTTTAAGTGGTTGTATTTCCAATAGTCATCTTCCTGTTTTCAACACTCCCCCTCAAGCTAGTGAATAGGTATTCCCCATTCCCAGCTTGGATACAATTCGTTCAAAATTTGGATTGCCCAATCCTGTGGTCAGAATATCTGCAAGTTGCCCTTGTGAGGGCACATATGGAGTGCAAATCAACCCACTATCGAGGTTCACCTTAATGAAATGCCTATCAACCTCAATATGCTTAGTTCAATCATGCTGAACTGGATTATGTGCCATACTGATTGCTTACTTATTATCACAGTAGAGCTTCAAAGGGCCTTCCCATTTGATCTTCAAGTCATCTAAAATAATTGAGCCAAAGTAATTCACAAATGCCTTGTGTCATAGCTCGAAATTCAGCTTCAACAAACTTGGTATTTATACACATTTCATAATTAATTACATGTTATGTTTACAAGGGAAATAAATACAAATGCAACTTCCTAAGTACAGGAATCTAACAATACATGATCCTAAGGCTTTAAATGCTGCCATTTCCAATAGTCATTTTGCTGTTTCCAACAAGCATCTCTGAAACTCATTTTGTATTTGAAATGACTTCTCCCATGTGAAGGAGAACTGTTGATATCTGTAGTTTGAGACAGAGCAAAAAAGACCCACAACTTGCCTAACTCAACTGACTTGGAATGCTATGCTATTAATAGTAGTACCTGCTGACCTTCATAGCTATTTACTTATATTCCCTTTGGCATAATATGTACACGCACACACACCATTCAAATTCCAGGGCCCGCCACAAGCCTTAACAGGGCTTACATATGTACTTGTAGATCACCTACCGAGTGGGATCTCTGGTAGTGGGCATCAAACCTAGGCATTTCAAGCGCAATGCTTCAATCCTTACCTATTAAACCAACCCCTGTTGCCCCCATTTCCCTATGTTAGAATTCACATGATCACATTGGTGTACCATTAAACCACCAACCCTTACTAACCCCCTTTAATAGTTTAGTAACTGACTCAGTTTTTAAAACACCCGTTGTAATGCAAATTTTTACTACTATGTCTGAGTAAAGCAATCTATTTTTGATTGGCTATAATTTATTGAAAGTTGCCTACATGCAATGACTATGTTTAGATTGTTCAGAATTAGCCTCTCTCTCTCCTGGATTTCTTCTGTGTTTATATTTGTGTCCTATATAATAATTCAAAGTTCATTTCTACCTCTTCAGTGGCTTGCAAAAAATATCAATAAGAAAGTGGAGAAGTCTGCTCTGCCTAATGGAATGAACCTTTTAGGTACAGCTGTTATGCTCATTCTAACACTTGGTTTCTCAGTAGTTCGTATTATATGGTAACTGCTACACTATTAGTGCAGATAAGGCATCTACGGGAAATATTTCAACTATGTCAACGAAGGTTGTATATCCCGACACTTCAAAGATGCTGATATATGATCCAAAGCAGAATCCCAGTATGTAACTCATCCTTTTTGAAATTTGAATACTTTTTGGTGATAAACTTTTATTTTGCGTCCACAACTACAGTCTGATTACTATAGCAGATGTTGGAAATAGAATATAATTAATATTCCACTCATTAGAGTTCATTGTATCATAAAATTCATTGTATCTTGGGAATTAAAGCATTTAATTCCCTTTCTTGTTGTGGGAAACTGTGTGATATTTTAGGAAAGATATTGTTCAGAATTATCTGTAATCTGTACAAATTTGTATGATCAGGAAAGATCCCTTGAATCAAGGGATTTGAGATTAGAATAGAGTTATTTTATTTCCTAAAATAGCTTAGTGTATATATTCTGTATGACTATTAAGAATCATGATGAATGAAATAATACATTCAGCCCTAATTTTCTAGATGTTATCAAAGCTCTCGATCTGGGAGTCTCTGACTGCGCAACCTAAACCCTAAACCGCGGCCTTCATTGCTGCTAAAACCTAAACGGCGTCCTGCATTGCTGCACACCCTAAACAGAAGCCTTCATTGCTGCTACTACAAGTTTGTGTGCCTTCATTGCGCCAGTCCTGTGCTTTCATTGCATAGTTTTCTTACCCTATAGTGTGAACTTGCTGCCTTACAATGTCTAAGGAAGAGGAGGTCGTGAATCCAGAAACAGGGAATGGTCGTGAATCCACTGCCCAATCACCCGGAGAGTTGCAGAGTATCCATTCGACATATAGGCTGAATGGAAAAAATTATCTAAAATGGGCCCAACTTATTCGTACGATTCTGAAAGGCAAGGGAAAAGGGAGTCACCTGACAGAGAATGGACCTAAGAAGGAGGATCCCAAGTGTACTACATGTGATGAGGAAGACTCAATGATCATCGCATGGCTGTGGAATTCAATGATTCCAGAAATCTGTGACACCTGCTCGTTCCTCAACTCAGCAAAAGAGATTTGGGATGCTGTAGAGAAAACCTACTCCAAGCCCAAAGATGCTGCTTAAGTATATGGTGTAAAGGTGAAAACTTTAGCAGCAAAACAAGGGAACAAGACTGTTACTGAATATGCTAATTAGCTCAAGTCATTGTGGATAGAACCGTATCATTATAGGGTTATAAAGGCCTAATGTTCTGAGGATGCGGCAACTCTCGAAGAGTATATTGAACAAGACATGGTCTATGATTTCCTTCTAGGTTTGAATTCTGAATTTGATCAGATTAGTATTCAAATCTTGGGGAAACAAAAGGTTCCAAGCTTTAATGAAGTGCTGGCCATGGTATGAGGTGAAGAAAGCAAGAGTTTAATGTTAGATACTTCAGCAGTTGAGAATTCTGCCATGGTAGTTGATCATAATAAAGGAGATGGGACTTCTGCCATGATAGCCGAACAGAGAAAAGGAGGGTTGACAAATGTGGAAAGGAAAAATGATGGTCTATGGTGTACCTATTGCAATAAGCCTCGCCACACTGGAGAGGTGTTGGAAATTACATGGTGTTGAGATGAGAGAAAAACAAGAGACTATTGGTATAACCTGTGTTTCAACTACACCACGGAGAATGTATTATATAGTGCTCTGAACAAATCAATACACAATCAAGGTAATAATTACAATTATTACAAAATAGCATAATATCTGGCTATCCTAATTACCTAATATTCCTATAATCAGAATATATTATTTACATAAATATCAACACTCCCCCTCAAGCTGGAGCATACAAATCATATGCACCATGCTTGTTACATATATAATTTATTCGAGGACCTCTCAAAGACTTAGTGAAAACATCTGCCAGTTGGCCATTTGAATTCACAAAGTTAGTGGTGATGTCTCCAGATAAGATTTTTTATCTGATGAAGTGGCAGTCTATCTCGATGTGCTTGGTCCTCTTGAAAAAACTGGATTCGAGGCAATGTGTAGTGCAGCTTGGTTATCACAAACGAGTGTCATCTGCGTAACATCCCCAAATCGCAGTTCCTAAAGTAACTGTTTGAGCCAGATGAGTTCACAAGTAGCTGATGCCATGGCACGATACTCGGCTTTAGCACTTGACCTTGCAACAAGATATTAGATTATTCCCATTGAGTACACAGAATCCAGAAGTGGATCTCTTGTCCGTTGGAAAGCCAACCCAATCAGCATCTGAATGTCCAACGATATGAGTGTGACCATTATCCTCATAGATGAGCCCTTTTCTTGGGGTCCCTTTGATGTACTTGAGGATACGGATCAATGCATCCCAATGACCTTTGCAGGGTGAATTTAGGAACTGACTTACCACATTGATTGCAAAAGAAATGTCTGGACGAGTGACTGTGAGGTAGTTCAGTTTCCCAACTAATCTTCTATACTTCCTTGTATCTGAAAGTGGCTCCCCCTGATTTGGTAGAAGTTTAGTATTTGGATCCATAGGAGTATCGACTGATTTTGCATTCAGCAGACCTGTTTCCTTAAGAATGTCCATCGCATACTTTCTCTGAGAAATGACTATGCCATCCTTTGATTGTGCCACCTCTATGCCCAAGAAGTATCGGAGTTTTCCAAGATCTTTTGGCTGGAAGTGATGATAAAGATATTGTTTTACTTGTGATATGCCATGATGGTCACTCCCTGTGATGACAATGTCCTCAACGTATACAATCAAGTAGACACACCCTCGAGCAGAATGAAGATAAAAAATGAGTGATCTGTCTCACTCCGTGTCATGCCAAACTGTTGAACAACAGTGCTAAACCTGCCAAACCAAGCTCGAGGGGATTGCTTGAGGCCATACAGAGACTTGCGGAGGCGACAAACAAGACCAGAAGACTCCCCCTGAGCAACAAATCTAGGAGGTTGCTCCATATATACCTCTTCAGTGAGATCACCATGGAGAAAAGCATTCTTGATATCTAGTTGATACAGTGGCCAATGACGAATAGCAGCCATGGATAGGAACAGACGAATAGATGCCATTTTAGCAACTCGTTAGAATGTGTCTCCATAATCTAAGCCAAAAACTTGAGTATAACCTTTCGCCACCAAGTGGGCTTTAAGGCGATCTATCTGGCCATCTGGACCCACTTTAACAGTAAATATCCACCGACAACCTACAACAGATTTTCCAGATGGAATAGGAACAAGGTTCCAAGTACCATTGCTCTGAAGGGCACTCATTTCATCAACCATAGCTTGTCTCCACCCAGGATGAGATAGGGCATCACCTACAGTCTTAGGGATAGACACAAGAAAAAGAAGAAAGGCAAGCAAAATGTGGCGGAGAAAGGCGGTGAAAACTTAAATTAACATACTGTGGAGAAGGATTACGAGTGGAGTGTATACCTTTCCGGAGGGCAATGGGAAGATCAGGGTCTGGAGGCAAGGCTAGAGCAGGCAGAGGAGCTGGCGTCGGAGGAGAGTCATCAATGGCGGCACCAATATCATTAGGAGGAACATGTTCAACCTGTTGAGGCAGTGTTTTGCGACGTTGATATACCTGTAAAGGACGAGTAGGGGCAACCGGAGTAGGGGATATCACTGGTGGAGTATAGAAGACAGGGTCCGGAGGAGAAGGAAGAGTAAAGACATCTGTGACCGACTCAGGAGATGATGGGGGCCCAAAGTAAGGAATAGACTCAGAATGTGACATCAGCCGATACAAGACAGCGGCGTAGAGTAGGAGAATAACACCCGTAACCCTTTTGTGACCGAGTATAACCAAGGAAGACACATTTTAGGGAACGGGTAGAGAGCTTGTCAATGCCCGGTTGGAGATTATGAAAAAAACATGTAGACCCGAAATGCGAGGAGTTAATGAATGGAGGGACTGATGAGGGAACAAAATGAAGTGAGGTACTTGGTTATCAAGAACGAAGGAAGGCATCCTATTAATGAGATAGCACGCAGTGAGAATAGGATCACCCCAAAAACGGAATGGAACATTGCCATGAAGTAATAGGGTGCGAGTAGTTTCAATAAGATGTCTGTTTTTGCGTTCGGCAACCCCATTTTGTTGAGGGGTGTGAGCACACGAGGTTTGATTGAGAATGCCCTGAGAAGCCATTAAGGATTGAAACGGTTGAGAAAGGTACTCTCGGGCATTATCACTACGTAAAGTACGAATAGGAATACTAAATTGATTTTTAATTTCAGAGTAAAATTGTTGAAATATAGAAAATAACTCAGAACGGTTTTCCATTAAAAATATCCAAGTACAACGGGAGAAATCATCAATAAGAGTAACAAAATATTTTGACCTTAAAGTGGACATAGTTCGACTAGGATCCTAAACATTAGAATGCACTAAACAAAATGAAGACTTAGCTCGGTTAAAGACACGACTGGGAAAAGAATTGCAGGTATGCTTCCCTAGTTGACACGACTCACAAGACAAAGTAGTAAGTTTAGCTAGACTTGGCACCAATTTCTGGAGCTTGGCAAGGCTGGGATGTCCCAACTGAGCATGAGTGAGAAGAAGGGAATCCTTGACAGCACAAACCCGAGAAGGAGGTGAGAGCTGGTACAAGCCATTGAGCTCATATTCGGCGCCAATCATCCATCCTGAACTCCGGTCCTATAGGAAAACAAAATCTTTAGTGAATGAAATGGTGCAATCAAGGGAACGGGTCAAGCGACTAATTGAAAGAAAATTAAATGGGGAACCCGGGACGTAAAGCACATTATCAACGAAGAGGGAAGGGATGGACAGTGCCAATCCCTGGGAATGTGTTTTAGAACCATTAGCCAATGTAACCGTGGGTAAAAAAAACAAACGTAGAAAGGGTGGAAAAAAGAGATTTATTACCAGAGATATGATCGTTAGCACCAGAATCCAGAACCCAAGGACCTAGGGATGACTTAGAGAGACAAGCGAAGGAATTACCAGTGTGAGCAACAGAGGCACTGGACCCGGTACCCTGATGTTCTTCAAACCACTTAAGAGTAGGCAATAGGCGATGCAGTAGGATGAGTGGGTGGCTCAGATGGGGCTGGTGGATCAACCTGGGCAACATTAGCAGTGTGAGGAGGGCGGCCATGTAAAGTCCAACATTTATCAATAGTGTGGCCCAAGCGGTGACAGTGATCGCACTTTGGGCGAGTTCTACCAGAATGACCACCCCGAGTGCGACCACGGCCATTGCCCTAAGAGACAAGAGCAGAAGCATCAACGGGAGCAGGAGGTAGCTCAAAGCTAGAAGCAGAGGGGAGCCCAGAACTAGCTGATGATTTGGCTGGGACCCGAAGCGAAGTGGACCAAGCCATGTTCAGAGATGGGACATTAGGAGAACCCAAAATTTGATCACGGATGGTTGAGTACTCTGTAGGCAAACCATACAAGGCCAACAACATAAAGAAGCTATTGCGTTGCTCAAGTTCCTTGGCTGGAGTGTCAGCCGGTGGCAAAAGTTCATTAAAATCATGTAAGGCACCATGAACCTTTCCCAAATAAGCAGAAATAGGACCATCAACTTGGCAAGGAGCAATGACATTCATGAGATTCTGGCAGACTCCATAGAGACGTTGTGTGTAATTGGTGTAAAGAAGCTTGGCTTCTCCCAAACGGACTCACAAGTGAGATGAGCACAAAAGATCTGCTTTAGAGAAGGGTGAATAGTGGATTTGATAATGCTACACAACTGAGCATCAACCTTTCTCCACTGAGGGCGGTCAGCAGCGGCTACATCGTCAACTTTCTTGGTCAAATGGTCAACATAGTCTTGTCAATTCAGCCATAGCTTAATATCAGATGCCCATGTGTCGTAGTTGCTTCCATCCAATTTGTCAGTGCAAAGAGGGACACTAACATAACTGGTGAAAACAGGAGTGTCCTCCTTTGAGGAGTCCTTTGGAGGACATGAGGAGCCAGAACTAGCCATGGGTCAGAACAAAAAGGAAATAAACCGAAATTACGAGTACTTGAACAGTGCAACACACATGGACGTTGCAAAATAGAGGTCCAGTGAGGGAGGTGACGGTAGATCTAGTAAGACGAGGGGCCGGCGATGCTGGTGCAGGAGACGGCGGACTAAAGTCCCGCCCGTGCAGTTGCGCGCAGAGAGAGAGAGAGAGACGCGCGTGCGGGCGCTTCAGGAGGGCAGCGGCGGTTTCTAGATGGTCGGGCAGATCGGCGGCCGACGATGCTGTTGGTGGGGTCGGCGGCCGGAAACGGTGTCCGACGGCGGCGGCTGAGATGGCTGGCGGCGGACAGTCACTGACAGCAGCAGACTGATTTGGGTGGGATGCCGGAAGGAGAACACGACCATCAAAGAGGGTGCAAAACCGGAAAAAGGACACGATTTTGCAAAAAAAGAAAAAAAAAAAAAAATTCACTGATGGGCAGTAGGTCCACTGGGTAGGAACGGATTAGGGTTGCCTCTTGTTAGGCTCTAGATACCATGTTGAGATGAGAGAAAAACAAGTGACTATTGGTATAACCCGTGTGTTTCAACTACACCACGAAGAATGTATTATATAGTGCTCTGAACAAATCAATACACAATCAAAGTAATAATTACAATTATTACAAAATATATTATTTAGATAGCCGAACAGAGAAAAGGAGGGTTGACAAATGTGGAAAGGAAAAATGATGGTCTATGGTGTACCTACTGCAATAAGCCTTGCCACACTCGAGAGAAGTGTTGGAAATTACATGGAAAGCCCCCAAATCGAGATCGAGAGTAGGGACACAAAGGAGGATTCCCAAGGAAAGGGAGGACATGCCCATGTTGCTTTCGGAACAAGTGAAGAAAATAAATTGGACATTGTTCATCTCAACCAGGGGAAGATAGAAAGGGTGAGGACCTTCCGTAGTAAGTTGGAAAATCCAATCGGTACATGTTCTTTGGCATACTTTGGTAAATTCTCTTCTCTGTCTCCATTTTCATTTCCATTTTCTTTTGGATTAAATGTATTAGATTCATCCTTTAACCATTTTTGGATACTGGATTTCGGAGCCACTGACCACATGGCACCTTTACCCAAACACTTTTCCACATATTCCCCATGTCCCAGCAACAAGAAAATTGCCACAGCCGATGGAACCCTTATAACTGCAGCTGGACAAGGAGATGTCCACATCAGCCCATCATTGACCTTAAAAACGTCCTCGATGTCCCAAAACTGTCCACCAACCTGGTTTCTATACAAAAGCTTACAAAAGATTTGTCATGCAATGTTGTTTTCCACAGTAATCATTGTGTGTTATAGGACAAGGATTCCAGGAGGATGATTGGACATGTTAGAGAATGGAATGACCTTTATTATCTAGAAGACCCAAATCTGTCCAGCAAGAGCAGATTATCCCACTCCTTCATATCTGAATCTGTGATGACCAACAAAGAAATAAAATTTCTTTATCATTGTCGTTTGGGGCATCCTTTCTTTAGTGTTATCAAAATGTTGTTTCCTTCCTTTTTTTTACCGAATTAGATGTTGAGAGTCTTCATTGTGAGGTGTGTGAGCTTGCTAAACACAATCGTGTACCTTTTCCAATAAGCAATAAAATGAGCATATTTCCTTTTTACCTTGTGCATATGATGTGTGGGGTCCCACTAATATTCCAAATGTGTCGGGTGCTAGATGGTTTGTAACTTTTATAGATGATTGCACCCGAGTTACATGGGTTTTCTTACTCAAACAGAAATCTGAGGTCAGTTCTATCTTTCTAAATTTCTGCTCCATGGTAAAAAAATCAATTTGGTGTTTACAACAAGAGACTTAGGTCCGACAATGCCAAAGACTACTTTAATAATGTGCTTACTTCCTTTTGTCAAAAAAAGGGTATAATTCATGAGTCTTCTTGTGTCAAAACAACACAACAGAATGGGATTGCCGACAGGAAAAATACGCACCTTCTAAATCAAACTCGGGCTCTACTGTTCCAAAATAATGTTCCAAAGTATTTATGGGGGGAAGCGGTTCATACTGCAACACATCTCATTAATAGACTATCCTCTAGAGTCTTAGGATCAAAAAGTCCAATGGATGTACTAGCTCCTTCTACCCAAATTTGTCCCCAACAAATAACCATAAACCGATAATATTTGGGGGTGTTTCCGTTGTCCATATTCATAGTACAGATAGGGGAAAACTTGATCCTAGAGCCTTAAGGTGTCTTTGTTGGTTACTCATCTACTCAAAAAGGGTATAAGTGCTACCACCCTCCTTCCAAAAAATTATGTAAGTGCTACCACCCTCCTTCCAAAAAAATATGTGTCAAGGGATGTTACCTTCAATGACCAAGAAGGGTATTTCAGGCAACCTTATCTTCGGGAGAGTGATTTAGGGAAGATAAGGAAACCCATTCTGGTTTACCCATTTTTCCAGATTTGAGTCTTGAACCTAAACCAGATCAATCTGAATCTGACCTTGAAACTGGGCAAGAAACTAGTGGGACCGCACCTTCTGAACCTACAACAAGTGAAGCTGATCCTCCCAACCAACCTGAACCTCAATGTGATGAACGTGATGTGAGATGGGGAAAGAATATGATATATTCCAAGAGATCAAAGGCCATTCCAGGATCTACTCATGTTCAAGAATCCAACTCGGCTCCACTAAATGAGGTAACAATTTTTTATTCTCCAGTTGCACAGGTTGAAACTGAAAACTAAGATGACCTAGACTTCTCAATTGCCATTAGTAAAGGGACCAAAAAATGCGCTAAACAACTACTTTACCCTCTCTGAAATTACCTATCCTTTAAAAACTTCTCTCCTACCCATAAAGCCTTCCTTATTAACCTAAACACTACATCCATACCTACTACTCTATCTGAGGCATTGTCTGGCAGAAATTTGAAGCAAGCTATGGACTTAGAGATGGAGGTACTAGAGAAGAATAACACATGGGAGCTAGTTACTTTACCAACAAAAAAAAAAAAAAAGATCAGTTGGATGCAAGTGGTATATGCAATAAAATGCAGGGCTAATGGATCAATTGAGAGGTATAAGGCAAGGTTAGTTGCCAAAGGGTTCACCCAAACTTATGGAATTGATTATTTGGAAACCTTTGCCACGGTTGCCAAAATAAACACAGTTAGGGTGATATTATCTCTTGCTGCAAATTGTGATTGGGACTTGCAACAATTTGATGTAAAAAATGCATTTCTACATGGAAAACTTGAAGAAGAAATTTATATGGATATACCTCCAGGATATGGTAGAAAGGTAGCTGCGAACACTGTTTGCAAGTTGAAAAAGGCCTTGGATGGGCTAAAACAGGGCCCTCAGGCATGGTTTGGCAGGTTTACTAAAGTTATGATTGGTCTGGGCTATAAACAAAGCCAAGGGGATCATACATTGTTCATCAAACTCTCCAAGTCAGGGGTAGTAACAGTGTTATTGGTGTATGTGGACGACATTATATTAATCGAAGATGATAGGGAGGAGTAGCAAAGGTTGAGTGAATGCTTAGCCAAGGAATTTGAGATCAAGACCTTGGGAAAATTGAAATACATTTTGGGAATTGAAGTGGCTCACTCCAAGAAAGGAATTTTCGTGTCCCAGCAGAAATATATTATTGATTTGCTCAAAGAAACTAGTAAGACAGCCTGCAAACCTGCCAGGACTCCATTGGATCCAAGCCTAAAACATGGAAATGCAGAAGAAGATACTGCAGTAAACAAGGAGACGTATCAACGACTAGTGGGCAGACTTATATACTTGTCTCATACCTGGTTCGACATTGCCTATGCAGTGAGCTTAATTAGCCAGTTTATGCATAGCCCAAAAGAGGTTCATTTGCAAGCTGCACACAGAGTTCTACAGTACCTTAAAAGGAACTCCGGGGAGAGGAATTCTGTTCAAACGGAGTGGGAATGGGAGTCTTGAAGCCTATACGGATGTTGACTATGCAGGATCAATTGTGGATAGAAGGTCTACTATAGGGTACTGCACTTTATTTGGTGGAAATCTCGTGTCTTGGAAAAGTAAAAAGCAAAGTGTAGTAGCTTTGTCTAGTGCTGAAGCAGAGTTCCGAGCCATAGCACAAGGTGTATGTGAGCTGATATGGCTTAAAATCATTTTGGAGGATTTGAGAATAAAATGGGAAGAACCAATGAGGCGTTGAGGACTACTACTTCTTCCACCACGGCTTCCACGATTTGTTGTCTTCTGGTTTGGCTGAGAGGTGTTTTGCTGATCAAAAGCCATTTTAATAATTGAAGAAAGGAGAAAGACAGGTAGAAGATGGTAGCGGCAACAACCTGAAAGATACAGGAGAAAAGGAGGAAGATACCCACTTATCTAAACAACCGAGAACAATGATTCTAACCACTTGGATGAATAGAGGGAGGACTGTGACCAATTCTGTGCAGTTGTGGTGACTTTCCGACGTCGGGATTGTGGCGCGTGGGTTACACATGCCGATGAGGGAGCTGTGCATGCAGGCACGTGGAGTCTGTTCTGATGATGGCGTTTCACGAGATGGCTGGTCGGTGGCTTCTGACTAGTTTTCCGACAACGATGGATTGTGGGCGTTAGACGATAGTGACGATTGGACTTGGGTAGTGACTGTTTGGACAAAGCAATTGACAAGACTTTGGGTTTAGGAGTTTTTGCTGGACCAGAGGGCATAAAAGTTCAGAAAAAGACAAACCAAGACGGAGCTGAGCCCGCTCTCATACCAACTTGAATGACTGGGATACAATTTAGACTCAGAGATTTGTGAAATGCTAGAGTGAATTGCACTCAGCATCCTTTGATATTTGTATACACTTAGGAATAAATACAATTTACATTTACAAGGAGATTAATGATGGGCTATTTCCTAAGTACGTGTATAGATACAAACTAGGTACATGAATTGTTAAGTTCATGTATTTGAATTCAATGCTACTAATTCCAACACACATAATCCAGTTCAGCATGATCAAACTACGCACATCGAGGTTGATAGGCATTTCATTAAGGTGAAGCTCAATAGGGGGCTGATTTGCACTCCGTATGTGTCCTCACAAGGGCAACTTGCGGATATTCTCACCAAAGGATTGAGCAGCCCAATTTTTGAACAAATTGTATCCAAGCTGGGAATGGAGAATACCTATTCACCAACTTCAGGGGGAGTGTTGGAAACAACAATATAACTATTGAAAATAGGAGCATTTAAAGCCTTAGGTTCATGTATTTTTAGATTCATGAACTTAGAAAGTTGTATTTATTTCCCCTTGTAAACGTAACATGTAATTAATTATGAAGTTTATATAAATACCAACACTGCTGAGTGCATTACTCGCTCAAGCATATTTAGAAATTCCTATCTCATATTCTCACGGAATGTAAGTTCAGCAAGAAGCGCACTAGCGTAGTTGTGAAAATTGGAGGTCATACCATATCACAAGTCACATGATTTAGGTATCCTAGATCTATCATTTAAAATAGCGAAGATTTAGGGAGAGATGTAAACCATAGGATTCAAGCTAGGTTGATGAAATGGTTGAGTGCTTTGATTGTTTAAGCTAACGGATACAGTAATTGGTATCTAAAATAACAAGTGGTTAATTCGTTGTAGCTAAAGTGGAATCAAATAACTGTTAACTGATGTTAATTATGATTGGTTAATCTGAGAAGTTGCATCAATAGCACTTGAAGTATAGTGGTGTTATAAACTAAATAAATCCTCTTTGTAAATAGTCCACTAAGGTTTGAACTTTTGTGTTGAAAACAATGTCAATTTGGCAACAAAGTATGACCTTAAATAATGAGTCATGATTTTCAAGCTCCTATCATTTTACTATTTATTTCTATGTTGCTTGTGTAATTATTGGTATTTAGCACAAAAAGAATGCTTGACAAAAATGCATTAAGAGAAAATTCATTTAAGTGTCTAAATATTGCAAGAATAGTTTTGAATAGGAAGGTTTAGGGAAGGAATTATTACTATTGTTATTTATTTTTTTGAGTTATTATTTCATTTTCCTTACTGAACAATGTCAAAAGTGGTCGCTTGTTAATTTTCCCATGTGCAACTGCACCCGGACTGTCTATTTCATCTGGGAAGTGTCTAATCAAATTGCCAGTGGCAGGTGCTGGAACAAATGCATTCGATGAAATTCTGAAAGCCACACCACCTGCTTTGGTAGCATTTTTAGCAAACCTACCTGCAGTTGAGGGTAATTTTCGAAATTTTCATTAATTATGGTTTCTCTTAATCCAATAGACACTATATTTGCTTCTGCTATTTTATATGCAACCTGTGAACTACCATTGAAATGCCAACGGGAATGAGTTTTACTTATTAACATGCCAATATGAAAGGCAGTTTATGTTAATTCTCCTTCTTCTCCCCCTCTTTGTTCCTTTCCTTCTTAGGTTCCTTCATTTCTTTTCCTTTCTTTTTGTCAATGCCTGCTTCTCTAAAGATGTTGTTATTTCCCAGTTTGAACAGTGCAAAGCATTTGTGGAATTTCTTCAACCCATGGAGCTTTATCGCTGTCTTAATTTTTGTATGCTTATTGCTATCTACTGCTAGTTATCACCAAATTTTTCTTGCCTTACGTATCATTTTAAATATAGGATATTTCTTGGATGAATAAGTTTAGATGAGTCTTTTATACATTCTCCAGGTTTGGCAAACTTTTGGATTTTCAAGGAAAGTGATATGATATGTTACGGTTTTAATGGATTACAGATTGTTGAAAGCAAAGTGCCCGGTTCTCTAAGGAATTATATGATTTACCTATTTTTCCTGAGTTACCAGCACTAATACTGTTCCTTGCTGATTATTTATATCTAAACGCCTTCGAAAACTGTGCTTTTGAAATTTCCAGGCCCAACGCCAAATGTGGATATCGTGCTATCAATTTGTTTGCAGAGTGACCTATTAACCGGACAAAGTGGGAAAACAGGGATTCCAACACAATTGCATAGTGGGAAAACAGGGATTTCAACACAATTGCCAGCAGGTCCTGCTCCTGCTACAAGTGAACTTTCTGGTTCAAGCAAGTCTCACCCTGTTGCAAGTGGCTTATCTTTTAAACCAACCAATAATAGACAGTATGGGAAAAGAAAAGAATTAGACAGTATGTGCATCATCCATTTTGACTAGACTTTATGCTTATATTTTCTTCTGCCTTTTCTTTTTAATTTATTTGTGCCCAATTCTACTTGAGTCTGTGTGTATATGAGCTGAGCCATGGGTTTCTGGAGCATTTTCTGCATATATAAAAAAGGGATTTTGGATGGTCAAATATTTAAGTTGATGTCCAAAATCTTTCTTGATTCAGTTATTACTGTTGCTATAGCAGCTTCAAAATTCTTTTTATGCAGCAATTTTTTTTGCAGTTGTGTTATTTGAACATCAGAAAATTTGACAACATCGACACTTTGTTAATGACGTACAAAATCTTCGTTAATGAAGTTCAGTGAATGGTTAACGACGATTGTGAACCTTTGTACAGTATTAACCAAGTCAAACACATCATTAACCACGATTTTGAACCCGGTTAACCACCCATCTACTATATTGATGCATGTTATTTTTTTGCGTACCTTCAAACTTGGTTAACAAAGTTCACAATCGTGATTAATGGTCTGGTGAACTTGGTTAATAGGTATAAGGGTTCATAATTATCGTTAACCATTCACTGAGCTTCATTAATCAAAATGTTGTGCGTCATTAATCGGGTATCGATGTTGTCGAATTTTCTGATGTTCAAATAACATTTTCGATTTTTTTATACTAGTAAGGAAGAATTATTGTTACTACTGATTCTGTCACAGCTGAGCTGGTTTTTATGTTAGAGCTAAACGGCTATGCTTACAACTAAATTTTAGTAATTTATATTTATGAGTTGTCTAATTAACGTACCTGTAGGATGGCTGCATGAAGCGGTGCTCATATTTTCATAATTAAGGTTTTATTTTGTGCCTGATTTTATCCCTGTTTATAGTTCAACACAAGTACACTTGTACTAACAGCAAATGGACTTGCCTCAATAATGGCTGTTATAAATTGCATCGGTCAGATTTCACTCTAGTCACCAAATGTGCATGCATGTATTGCTAGCTTTCTTCTTCATGCTTTGACATCAGAAGTCAATTTTCCCTAATTGATGTTTGTTATTATGATGTTTAGGGCAAGGGGATGATGATACTAAAACTGTTCAAAGCCAACCACTTCCCCGAGATGCTTTCCGGATACGACAGTACCAGAAAGCCCGAGCCAGCAGCACTTCACAAACAGGATCAGTTTCATATGGAAGTGCATTTTCTGGCGATTTATCTGGTAGCACTGGTTGATCAATTATTTTATACCACTTCCCTGTGGCCTAAGTAAATGAAAAGATGTTGAGCTCATATAGCATTAGTCTTATTATCCCATTTGGTTATAGGTAATCAAATACTACATTTACTAGTATGCAGGGCAACAAATGTTTTGCCACAGCTTCCACATAATAGTTGTTGGCCTCGTTGAGTGGTCTGAAGTAAGTGAAATTTTATCCAGGTTCCCTCCCGCCTCCCCCCATTTTCATTTTTCTTGAAAATATTTTGATCAGCCAAAAGGACAGTCCACAATCTTTGAGGAGTGTAATCTCAGCTTTTCCAAATGGAACTGTGTTGAGTTCGCTGGAACTTTACTAACTACAAGAGATGATTAAAGAATAACAAGCTGGGCTGCTTCCATAGTATCGGGATGTAAAATTGGTATACCAAAGAGAAGAATTATTGTGGAGAAGATTACTTAGCATTGTATGTAACATTAATGTTGATCTTGTCCCTTTCTGCAAGAATTATCATTTATCACTCTGAAAGGAGCTTGGATTTGCATGGAAGTACCATGGTTGTTTCTAGTGCCAGAGACTGCTATCAGTAAACTATTTTTCATGCAATCTTGAGAAGGAGCTGTTAGTGCTCTAGTTACTAGGTTTTGGATGGCATGCTTAGCCTCAGGAATGTAACATATTTTTCACGAGATCTTTCACTAAGTTTTTCTTTTATGTTTTTTTTTTTATTTTATTTTGTTATATTGGAAGTGCAAGTACCTGTGTAAGAAAGGAGGGGAGGGGGGGTAGACGGCCTAATGGTGGATTGAATTTTCGACATTACCATCTCACTGTAATATTAAAGATTGGAGTCGGTGCCAGTTACCTGCATGCACATTTGCAATTTCTTTTTGTACTAATAATATCACCTTTGCATTTTCAAAAGTGAAATAGGATAATCGCTTCCCTATTTACTTTTGCGATATTATTTTTAAAATTTGTGATGTCATTCATACTTTTCATATTGTAGGATTTCGTATCAAACAGCAATACTTGTTTCACACTGAAGCGAGCCGCTGACCTCCATCACACCTGCGGTAGAGCCACCAAGCCACTCATTGTTGAAGCATCTTTGTTGTGACCCTCAAGCTCCAACCACTATGTACCACGCCAACCACCCAGTCATCCCTGCAACCTCAACCACAAACCACCAAACCTAGAAATCAAAACACCCCCCATTCGTGAATTACATCCCTAACTTCGACAAACCACCGTCAGCGTCTCCAACTGAAAGTCCCCTGCTCCACCATGATTTGCTTCTCACCTTCGACCAACCCCATATTTATATCACTAGCTTTGACTCTCAGACACAACACTTACATTTGTATATAGTGAATCTAATGCAACTTTACAAACAATGGATAATGTTACCCACCTTTACTCTCTTTTCTTATTAAACATAAAACAGAAAAACAACAAAGAACAAAACGACTAAGGTCTCATTCTAGCGACTCCCATGGCATCAGCTAGCAAAGAAGAGTATATTTGACTAGGACAGGAGCTCCAAACCGAAAATTCAAGATTAGATACTGAACCATGTTTTGCAAGCCAATCTGCACAAGCATTTCCCTCCTTCAAAACATGATGAAAATGCAAGTTCCAAGCCAAAGTCATGTATTTCCTTATATGATTGACCAAAGGAGCAAAAGGATGAACGAGGGGGACTCCATTCATAATGAGCTCCAAAGCTGACTTAGAATCAGATTCACAAATAATATGATGATAGCCTTCATTCCAAGCTTGATTAAGACCATGAGCAATTGCTAAAAGCTCAGCATTCATGTTATTTGCAATGCCACAAGACCCTAAAAATCCAATGATCCATCTCCATTCATGTTCCTAATCAAGCCGTCAAATCTTGACCTACCAGGATTGCCTATACTGCTGCCATCAACATTAAGCTTGTACACATTTTCCATAGGACACCATTTCACCTCTTTAATACCTTTGACTTATGAGAAGAACCAAAAGCCTGCTTGATGGAGGTTACCAAAGAATGAATTTTGCTGAGAATCTTCCAATCCTCACACCTGCAACCTTCAAAAATATCAGTATTCCTAGCTCTCCAAATGAACCAGCAAGTAACCACAAAAGTAATGCCATTCTCAATAGAAGCATTGTTTCTAAGCCAGTTAAATGAATTATTAGTCTGAAAGAACATGTTCTGATCAATTCTCAGCAAACACCAAATACGAGTAGCCCTGGAACAGTTCCTGAGAGTGTGAAGTAAAGATTCCTGATTGGAGCCATAAATTTGACAAGATGGATCCCTGGAAATGTGATGATCAACACGAAGTTTATTGGTTGGGAGACTATTATGTAAAGCCATCCAGAGGAAATGTTTGAGATTCTCCGGGATAGAGAGTTTCCAAAGCCAAGTTCAACTAGTCTCAGTGTCAGAAGGGATGTTTGCAGTATTCACGATCCAATTATATGCAGTCTTAGCCGAATAAGCACCATCAGTGGAAGCTCCCCAAATTAAAACATCCTCAAAGTCTGAGTTAATGAAAAGGCTTCTAATCTTCAACTGAATATCCATAGGAACCTGAGTTGCAATATTACAAAACCTCCATTGATTGTGAATCTAAATATCCTTCAAAACCAAAGTAGTATCCTGAATATCAATAAAAGGAATAAGATAACAAATTTTCCCTTCATCAAGAAACTTCTCATACCACAAAGAGACATTCCCTCTTCCCACTCTGACCTTGAAACCAGTTTGCAATTGATCTGCAGCCATCACAATCGATTTCCATACATAAGAGCAACCAGTATTTGCTTGAGTTTGTAAACCTTGTGCACTGCTCAGATACTTAGCAGACAACATTTGCACCCAGAGCTTGTTTTGATTGTGCATCATGTCCCAAACATGCTTTCCCAATAATGCAGTATTAGTGTCTCTAGCATTATGAATGCCAAAGCCATCTCTATGTCTAGCTTGAGTCACTTGCTTCCAGTTCACCCGGTGATTAACATTTCCACCCCAAATGAATTTCCTGATTGAAGTATCAATGCTAGAGCAGGTACCTTTTGGAAGCCATAAGTTTTGCATGGTATATATAGGCATTGATGAAAGGACTGATTTGGCAAGAGTGACACGCCCAGCCCTGCTGAGGAGATTACTCATCCAACCAGCCAGCCTACCATTGATTGTGTCATGAATATAAGAGAAATCCATTTTCCTAACTCTGCCAGCCAACAAAGGGAAACCTAAGTATCTGCCAATATTGAAAGTATGCTGGAAATCAATTATAGATTGAAACTTCTCAATTTTTGTCCCAACAATGTTTCTGGAAGGAAGAAACCGAGACTTGTGAACACTAATTGTCATATCAGAGGCAGCACAGAAAGCTTGAGGCACATCTGACCAATTTAACTTGAGAAGTCTTAGCTTGAGTAAATGGGAGGCAATCATCTGCAAAGAACAAATGAGATATGGTTGGACCATTTCTAGAAACCTTGACTGGATGCTGTTGATTATTATACATTTTCTCCTGAATAAGCAAGGCTAGTTTCTCCATACACAGCACAAACAAGTAGGGGGACATTGGATCTCCTTGTCTAAGCCCTCTTTCAGGAGAGAAGCTCTCTAATTGCTCACTATTCCACTTCAGAGACCGAGTAGAAGAAGTAATACAGCTCATGATCAAATTAATGGTATGAGTGGGAAAACCAAATTCATTAAGGGTTATGCGAAGGAAGTTCCAGTCCACTTTATCATATGTTTTTTCAAAATCTATTTTGAACATAAGATGTCCAACCTTACCTTTCTTATTATGCATATAATGAACTATTTCTTGAGGAATAAGAGCATTATCAGATGTACCTCTATTAGGAATGAAGCTGCTTTGAAGAGGTCCAATGAATTCATCCAGATAAGGTCTGATCTGTTTGATAAGAATCTTGGATATCAGCTTTAACAAAACATTGCATAAGTTGATAGGTCTAAAATCCTTAAGACTAGTAGGTTCATCAACTTTCGGGATAGGCAATATAAGAGTTTCAGCTAAGTGTTGATCAATGCTGCCCGAAGCAAAAGCCTTGGAAATCAGCTCAAAGACATCCGTAGAAATGATGTTCCCATAGGATTTGAAGAACACTGCTTGGAAACCATCAGGCCCTAGGGCTTTATAGGAGTGCATGGAGAATAAGACTTCCTTTATCTCTTGCATAATTACAGGTTGGAGAAGGATATCATGAAGAGCATTATTGATCTTAGTAATGTTTTGATGCTGTAAACTGTGAGGATTGCACTGACCATTAGATTGAAAAAGACTCTTGAAAAAAAAAAAAAAAAAAAAAGATAAAGCTTCCCTTTTCAGAATAGATTCATCCGAACACCAAGTGCCATCAATATTCAATCCAGTAATCCCGTTTCTCCTCCTGCGAATGATACTTTGAGTATGAAAAAATTTAGTTTTCCTGTTACCAAGTTTCACCCATTTTTCTCGAGGTTTTTGATACCAAAAGAGCTCTTCTTGAACCAGCACATCATTATATTGTTTTTGAAGATCCTTTTCCAAACCAATGAGATCAGAATATGGAAACACATCTAGCTGTTTATGGACCCCTCTAATTCGAGCTTCAAGATGCCTTTTCTTACGAAATATGTTGCCGAAAACTTCTTTATTAAAAAGTAAAGACTGATCTTTAATCTTTCCCAATTTAGATAGAGCAGTACCAATAGAATTTCTCCAAGTATTTTCAACCAAATTACCATACTCAGGATGAGACATCCAGGCTGCTTGAAAATGGAAGAACTTAGCCTTTGTACTTTGCTTCTTTTTTTTTTTTACAACTCAGAAGAATTGGATTGTGATCAGAGTCATGAGGAGATAAAACTTCAACAAGAGCATGAGGAAATAATAAACGCCAATTAACATCTGCCATACCACGATCCAACTTTTTCCTAACATGTCTTCCATGTTGAACATTTTTTCGCCAAGTAAAGAGGCCACCAGCAGTATGGAGATCCATGAGGTAACAATCGGCCATAATAGAAGCAAATAACTGAGCACGAGAGACACTGAAATTCCCCCAGAGACTTCTGTTGAATGAATGATTTCATTAAGATCACCTAGAACAACCCAAGGACCAGATATTCCCTCGCATATTCCTTATACTGTCCCACAACTCACATCGGCTAGTAAACACAGAAGAAGCATACACACCAGAGCAAAACATACTAACATTCTGTTTTCTAATGGAGAAGGTTATAGCTTGATACATACTGTTAATAAGATAAAAAATGATATCATCTCTGCATGACTGAATCCAAATCCTATTGGAGTGACCACGAGCCTCTTGAATAAAAATAGGCTTGTACCCTTGAGCCAACCATATCTGCTCAGCTTTAGCAAAAGGACCATGAGTGTCATACACCAAGAATAGAGACGGGTGATGAAGGCTAATGATGTCACGAGCATGACGCCTCTTGTTACGACAAAAGGCGCCCCTAATATTCCACGAAATAATAGATAGATCATCAAACACTTCCATTAAAACACAGCTGGAAGAAGAGGCAAGTAACTCACTGTTACATTGCCATATGAACCTGGTGAGGTTGAGTTTCTGGAATGACATCCTGATTACCACCCTGCAGATGATCTTGAGTAGTTTCATTAACCACTTCTATAGTGCTATTTTGTGCCCATCATCGTAACCAACGGAAACCTATTGTTCGATAAGGTTTGCATTCTAGTAGTGGATTTAGCTCCAAATCCCACATCATAAACCAACGGTTTATTCTTTGCCTCAGCATTAACCTCTTTAATTTTCGAGCATCTATTAACTATTGTTGTTGTTTCAGTTAGGCCCACATCTTTTATCTTATTTTTCAGAAAGTGTCTCAAAGTAGAATCAGACTCTTGCCTCTGCTTTTTATTTTTGACACCCGAAGAAGTGGCCTTGGAATCTTTTTTACCTTGCGATGGCCCCCCTGCATTTTAATAGCTTGCTTTGACTTTGCATGAAAATCAGGAGAATCCCGATGTGCATGAATATTTCCATTATTGCTCATGATTGTCTTGACTTTTGTATCTTTATTATTTTTGGACGTTTTAGATGTCCTAGGATTCCGTTGCTTCCGTTTCACCACGAGCCAATCACCATGCAGATCATCATGCACGTCGGTTGAAACTAAAGCATGATTTTTAGCCCCCAAATCCGCCCTATGTCCGTCCAAATTATTTCAGCATTAATGTGGCCATTAACTGGCTCTTCGGCAACTGGAACCACCGGAGGCTGGGAGGCGGTAGGAGATTGCAGGTTAGCTGCCATCGTCTCTTTTTTACTCTGACGAGCAAAATGCCCATAGCAACCACAATTGGAACAAATCCTATGAAGTCCCTCATATTCGACATTGTACCAAAAGTCCTTCATCTATACCTTACCAATCACAGGTTTATTCAACTCAATTTCAACACATATTCTCGCATAACGACCTCGTTTAGCATCAATAGTATTCCTATCAACCCTTATAGGTTTTCCCACTGCAGAAGTAAGAGCCAACAAGATACTTTCATCATAGTAGAAAAGATTCAAACCAGGAAACCTAATCCACACCAAAGTTTTTTCTATCTGAGCCATGGAGGAAACCAACAAGATATTTATGAAGGAAACCTTTTGTTTCAAAATAGTTTTATTAGAACCATCACCATCATCTGCTGGTTTGTTTTCAAGATTCATATCGCACACAAGAGTTGCGGAGAAAACAAAGTCAGTCATTTTGGATTTCTTATCTTGGATTTTATAAATATGTGTTGTTATTGATTGCCGCCATGTTGGATTCATATAAATATGATGTCCTACCGAGTCTTAAATCTCGTAGTACAAAAAATATTATTGAATGCATGGTTTTAAATTGTGGTTGTGACTGTATTTATAATTATGTTTACCGCAATTAAGGTCATGATACGGTTGTGGACTGCAATTTAAAACCCTAATTGCATGTGTAAATGGAGAAGGCCAAAGCTTATGTGTAAGAGTGTGTAATTCAATCATTTTGCATACGCAGAGAGTGAAAAAGTAACATTTAACATTTGTGCCATTATATATATATATATATATATATATATATATATATATAGACACACACACACATACAGAGAGAGAGAGAGACCCTTAAACTTCCTAACAATTCATATAAAGTTTCTGGTGCTTTTAGCGTTCATTTACCTTATAGTTCATATGTTATCCAAACAGTATAGAGTAATCGAAATTTATCATTTTCCTAATCACAGATAGCAATTATAGTCGAATATGAACAAATTAAGCATGAGATATAGTTGAGGGAAATAAAAAGTGATAAAACCTCACTTATGTTAGAGATAAATTCCTCTTCAGATAAAAACTAAGAGAGTTGGTCACCGATGATTGATGAGATTATTATTGTATCCCTATTATTTATCATAGTGGAAGATATTATTTTTTTATCATCTCATTATGATTACACAAAATGTGGGTAAAGTTAGATCGTGGGAATTATCCTTTGGTCTTGTATTAGGCAGTTTTATATGTCATATTTCCCAACAAGTGGTATTAGAGATTTGGCTCATTACATGATTTAACTTGTGTCATCCATAATAGAAGAATCAATATTGACGACATTAGTGTAGAAAGGAGGAATATGAAATATGTGAATGTAATTCCTTAATTATTGTGTACAACATAGGTTACAATATATATAGGCTAATGACATTAAATGCTAACCTAAAAATAAGGAAGAGGAAAATCTGTCCTAATAATGTCTAGAATAAAAAACGCATCTCTACAAATAAAAGAGAATATTAGAATCTTTCGATATATTATAACACTCCCCCTCAAGCTGGTGAATGAATATCTATCATTCCCAGCTTGCAAGTAAAACCTTGAAACCGCTCTGTGGGAAGTCCCTTGGTGAAGACATCTACTAATTGGAACTCTAAGGGAACATACTTTGCAGCTATAAGACCATTATCTAACTTTTCTTTGATAAAATGTTTGGCTATCTCTATGTGCTTCGTCTCATCATGCTAGACTGGGTTGTGAGCAATACTAATGGCAGACTTGTTGTCACAAAGTAACCTCATAGGACCTTTATACTTTATTTTGAGATCATCCAGTATAATTCTCATCCATAATGATTCACAAATCCCTTGGGCCATGGCTCGAAATTCTGCTTCGGCACTAGATCTTAAAACTACATTTTGCTTCTTACTTCTCCAAGTCACCAAATTTCCTCCCAAAAACATGCAGTACCCTGAGGTGGATCGCCTGTCTACAATGGACCCTTCATAATCTTCATATGTATAGGTTTCGATGGACAAATCTTCCCTCTTTTTGAATAATAATCCCCTTCTTGGGCTTGCCTTCAAATACTGGAGGATTCTATTCACTGCTTGCATATGTCTCTCACGTGGATCATGCATAAATTGGCTAACCACACTGACAGATGTGGGATAAATATGAGTTTTCCCCCAAGTCTCTAATACTGGGCCTTTTCAATCCTTGGGCTCTCTTCATTGCTTCCAATCCTGTGATTCTGTTTGGTAGGTGCCCCTTTGGTTTTACAACCTAGCTTGCTTGTCTCTTTAAGCATATCTAGGACATATTTCCTTTGAGAAATAAAGATACCTTGTTTGGAGTAGGCAACCTGTATACCAAGGAAATACTTCAGTTTTCTTAGATCCTTCATTTTAAACCGTGCAGCTAACTTTTCTCTTAGAACCTGTTTTTCAACCTCATCATTCCCTGCAATGATCATGTCATCTACAAAGACCAAAAGGAGTGTGAGCTTGCCTTCCTGAGAATGTTCAATAAAGAGGGTATGATCTCCTTGGCTCTATTTATAACCCAGGGAAATCATAGCATTAGTGAATCTCCCGAGCCAAGCACGAGGAGATTGCTTGAGTCCATATAAAGCTTTCCTCAATTTGCACACCTTATTCCCTCCACCAGTAGGGTCATATCCTGGTGGAATGTCCATATATACTTCCTCTTCCAAATTTCCATGGAGAAAGACATTTTTAACATCAAATTGGTGCAAGTCCCAACCAAAGTGTGCTGCCAAGGAGAGAATAATCCTGACTGTGTTCATCTTTACTATGGGGGCAAATGTTTCCTCATAATCAATCCCATATGTCTGAGTGTACCTTTTCGCAACAAACCTTGCTTTATACCACTCTAGAGTACCATCATATCGATATTTCACCGGGTAAATCCATCTGCATCCAACTATCCTTTTGTCCTTCGGTTTCTCAACAATATCTCAGGTCTCTTTCTTGTTCAAAGCACTCATCTCTTCACACATGGCTTGAACGTAGTTCCTATCCATTAAAGCTTCTTGTACTGAAGTAGGGACTCTGATAGAATCAATTGCTGAAATAAAGCTCTGATGTTGTACTGATAGGTTTTTAGTGGACACAAACTGAGATATAGGGTACTTGGAACAGGTTCTTTTTTATTTTCTCAAGGCTATTGGCAAGTCATTAAGGTTAGGTTCACAAGTAACATTTAACAGCCCAAGGATCCAACTTACCATGATGTTGACTATGACTATGAACAAAGGCAACACAGCCAAAGATACGACATAAGAGGTTTTTCATAGTAGGATCGGAAGGAAAGAAAGATGTCATGAGTTGAACAAGACTAAGACCATACAAGATACGAGAGGGCAACCAGTTCATTAAATATGTGGTAGTCAAAATAGCTTCCCCCCAATAAGACTTAGTAACAGACATTTGGAAGAGCAGGGCTCTGGCAATCTCAAGGATCAACACAAGTTAGCTCATGCAAAACACCATTTTCTTTGAAAAATTTGGAAAAGTTTTGATTCACATACTCCTTGCCATTATCAGAACGTAACCTTTTAAAATTTCTCCCAAACTGAGTTTGAATCATGCGATAAAAATGTTAGGGTAAGCCTAAGAGGCCAATCTAGTTTGAATAGATAATCATTTGTATCATGACATTGATCATATATTTGATATGTGTATAAGGCATTTATTTATTATGTTATATTTGATGATCATATTTATAGCATAATAAAGTTCTTAGAATAGGTAGTTCATTTAATGTAACGTCAAGTATGACTTGACCGTGAGATGCCATTAAATTATAGAACACTATTCTTAAATATCCACAGTCAAGTGTTATTATTAATAAGGACAATAATAATACATTGAGGCTATTATGTGAGTGTACATCAACCACATCTTACGGGTCATAGATATAAGATATCAAGTCTTTACATAAGTATAAATATTAGTGGAATATTTATACTGGAGTGACCCGCTATGAAAACGTTGCATAATAGTTATGTAAGTGTCATGAGCGATTCTCATGATGACCATAGTGAAGTAGTCCTTCGACTTGATGTCACTACGATTCCTAACATATGTAGCTGTTGGCTTTGATACTATTAAACGTTATCTGTAACGAGACAACTATAAAGGCAGTTATTGGGCCTGCAATGAAACATGTTGAGGAATGTGAGTGATGTAGATAGGATTAATCCCTCCTACACAACAGGAGTAATGTCTATAGGCCTTTTGATGGTATGCGACGTAGAAATGCATGACCATGCTAAGGTGGGACAATATGAGATATTGGGCCACATGATCGTACGTCAATTACTAGATCAAAAAATAAATAATTGGAGTTAACAAGGATGACATATTTATGCCTTGTGTTCAATTAAGACATTGTGACGAAATGACGTTGACTTCACATTATATATGGTTGTAATATGGTTTTAACTATATCACCAATATTCTAATTAATTGGGTAGCAATGATGTATAGTTAGATGCTGCTTATTGTTTATAATATTAATTGATTATTAATATGATTAATGATAATTAATATTATTTCCAATTAATTGAGAACTTATAGGGTCACACTCATAGAGCAAATGTTTAGAGAATTAGTTTAATTGATTAATTAAATATGATTTAATTAATAATTAGACATTGGGCCTCTAGCATACAGTAGCCCAAGTGGGTTAGGTTAAGTGAGTGACAATTATTAGTAAGCTGTGCACGTCACTTAAGTGACACACAACACAAAGCACTCATAACGGCCGCTGTACACCCTTGACAGGCGCCCTCTTTTCTCTCTTTGTGTGCCGTGCCTCTCCCAATCCTGATAGCTAGCACTACGCTATCTCTGACGTTAATTTACTCGCGTGAACTGAGTAGAGGTATTGCTACTTTGCAATACTGGTGATAGAGAAACCTTTCCTTATGGTGGTTATGACTGGACAGTTATCGTAATCTCGCGATCTGAGATTCGTTAACCGTTGGATCGGGCTGAAATTTGGCTAACAGGTTCGTAACATGTAGTTATACATCTTCACCGTTCATTTTTTCGATATGAGATCTGGACCAAACGTTATGAGCATCGCAAGTAGCAGCGTTTTGGCTAACCGGTGTGGTTGGTACGCTCACAGTGTTCGCGATAAAGCTACGCTTCAAGAGGTAAATACAATATCCTTGTGATTCATGGGCACTGCGTGGTCTTTTCGTAAAGGGGTTTTTCCGCTCAAGCGGTTTTTGAAAATTGTTTTTGAAAATTATCCCTCTTGAAACCCCAACAGTGGTATCAGTGCGTCTGATTGTAGTTTGTCATGTATCCTAGGATTGTTTGCCATTAAATGATAACATGTTTATTGCTTTTAAATATGATTTGTATGTTTAAAAGCATGTTTGTATGATTTGTATGTGATATAAATCTCTTTGAACATGTTTTGAGTGCTTTGTTGTGCTCCTGACATAAACAAGGATTCGCTTCTGGAATCCTGTTGCACCGTTTGGCACGGTCGTACTCCCTGTAGCACGGCCGTGCACGTTTGAGTTAGCGTTAGTGAACGCGTAGCACAGCCGTGCACCGTTTCGCACGATTGTGCCACTTTTGAACAGCGTCAGCGAGTTTGAAGCACGGCCATGCACCGTTTGGCACGGCCGTGCACATGTTGTACAGCGTCAGCGAGCTTTCAGCCCGACTGTGCGCCGTTTGGCACGGCCATGCTGATGGACAGAATGTGATTTTATCCCCTTTTGCATATTTATAAATTATTTATTAAATGTGCGGTATATGGTTATGGCCCTAGTTTTGGTATTTATTTTATTTGGTAAATACGGCCGGCGTGTCATGATTTATTGTATTTATTTTATAAATACGGCCTGCGTGTCGTGACATTTACTTTAAATATTTTATTTTAAAATTTTGTAAACTGCTCGGTTGACATGGAGGCAACACCAAATCATGACGCCAGTGGAAGGAACTTTGGAAATTTGCTTGAAGGTCAAAGTTTGTAACAGTGAGTTTTAATTATTGCACATTAGGAGGCCATAATCATAATACCTTTTATATGTCTTGTATGTTTATGTATGTGGTGCATGAAATGTATGAGATGTATGATTTAAATATGGAATTTAAATTGCATGATAGCATGTATGTCATTGCATGCTTAATATGTTTTGAATGTATGTAAGTTTGTATGCCATGTATGCTATGAGAGACATTTATATGATAAACATGCCGGTGAGATCACTTAATTATTAAATTCCCTCAATAAATTAAGTTATTAAATGCCTCTCCCGATATGTGGCACTCGTCAAGGCCAGAATCATTTAAGTGTTGGTCATGCTCAACTGAGCACCTTAATATATTTTGGTGAGGCGCGAAAGGTGAAATAACCTACTGCCAACCATTGGGTTGAACTTAACTAAGCGTATTCAATAGGATTGAAATGGCTTAGACGCATGGGGTTGGGCATTAATCCATATGATGGATTAGAATAAGGACTTATTTACCCAACTGGTCCAAGAATTACATTGGATGTAATTGGAAAGGAGTTTCCTGCCTAAATAGCTGAGTTATGGGCGATCAGCTCAGTTGACTCAGAACGAGGTAAAATATGGTAACCTACTGTCAACCATTGGGTTGAATTTAACTAAGCGTATTCAATAGGATTGAAATGGTTTATGAGGCATGGGGTTGAGCATTAATCCATATGATGGATTAGAATAAGGAGTTATTCACCCAACTGGTCCAAGAATTACATTGGATGTAATTGGAAAAGAAATTTCCTACATAAATAGCCGAGTTCTGGGCGATCAGCTCAACTGACTCAGAACGAGGTGAAATATGGATCTTGGTCTCACTAGAAAATCTTTCAACGGGATTTTCTGAGTCAATGATGAGGGTCATTGATTTGAGTAAAATAGTGGGAGCATATTTAAGAAAAGACCTATTAAATATGTTTTAATCTTGATACTTATATTCTGTATTTTTCTGTATTAAATAACCATGGCTACAAACACAACTTTTATTTTATTGTTACGATACATCCTTAAGAAGGATGAGTTATCTAGAATTAATTTTCTGGATTGGTACAAATTTTGAGGATTGTCCTCATATACGAGAAAAGAACTGTATGTTCTCAAGCAATTTGTTGCTACTGCCATAAGGGTCGAAAGGGATGCTTAATAGAAGCATCAAGTCGGTGTCATTGGTGTACGACATCTCATGCTTGCAATCATAGAGACGTGTAATATGATCATACACCTTATGATGCTCTAACAAGAGCAAGCAAGGCATAAGAGGTACTAGAAAGAGTATATAGACAAGAAAAGAAGTAAGACTTCCTTTTTAGGCATATTTGTTATAAAAGTCAACATATCTACTCCAACATTATGGGTATTGGATATCGCATACGGATTTCACATTAATGAGAAGGATCAAAGGGATTAGGACATTGACTAAAAGGTAAAGGTCCACCCTATGAGTGGCGATGAAGCAAAAGTTGCTACATTGACTATAGGAGTTTGAATTTACCATTAGGTAAAGTTCTACTCTATGAGTGGAAACGAAGCAAAAGTTGCTACATTAATTATAAGAGTTTGAATTTGCCTTATGGGCGCTAATGGAAGTAAATAACTATTATTTTATTCCAGTTGATAATAAAAACATCATTTCTATATCTCTTATAGACAACAAAGAATTTTAAGTTGTAATAAATGGACAATTGTTGTTCCATTTATTCAACCTATGTCTTCTATGCTTGTATTCATATGAGATATGGACTTTGTGTCCTTGATCTCGATCTATAATATAAATGCGAATAGGGTCAAACCAAGCGATTTGGACCCTCTATGTCTTTAGCAATATCTTTAGACCATATAAGTAAGAAACATATTTCCAAGCTTCACTAATATGGACTCTTGGACTCATCCAATTATGAATTGTTTGAGGTCTGCGAATCTTACTTGTTGCAAAAGATCACTAAGCTCCATTCACTAGTAAGGTGGGAGGGTTGGTAATATTTTAGCATGATACATTGTGATGTATGAGGACCTCTTAACAAGTTTGCTAGAAGACAAGTTTCCGTACTTCGTCTTGTTTATTGATAGCTTCAGTAAAGATGGATTTGTGTATGACTCAAGTCAGAAATCTTTGAAATGTTCAAAGAATTCAAGAACGAAGTGGAGAACTAATTTTGGAAAAGTATTAAGATCGTGCGATCAGATCGTGGTGGTAAGTACTTAAGCTAACTGTTTAATGACTATCTGAAGGAGTGTGAGATTATATCTCAACTCACTCCTCCTGGAACACCATAATGGAATGATGTGTCCGAGAGAAGAAATCGCACCTTGTTGGACATGGTACAATCTATGATGAGTCAATTAGACTTCTCTGACTCTTTCAGGGGATATACATTACATACAACAACTTTCACACCTAACTGTGTTCCATCTAAGACAGCTAAAAGACACCATATGAGATATGGACTGGTATGCGACCAAGTATGTCTTTCATTAAGATTTGAGGTGGCAAGTTTATTGAAGCGTTTAGTCTCAGATAAAATTTGACCCAAGTCTGACAAATGTATCTTTGTGGGGTGTCCTAAGGAAAAAAACGGACGCTACTTCTACAACACCTCCGAGGACAAAATGTTTGCCGCTAGGACTGGAGTGTTCCTTGAGAAAGAACACATCTCCAAGGGAGACAGTGGGAGGAATGTAGAACTTGGATAAATCCAAGCATCACAGAGTACTGACCCGCCTGCAATGGAACAAGAACCGGTTCCACAAGATGTTGTGGTCCAACCATCAGTTCAAGTAAGACAAGACTCGCGTAGGTCAAACAAGACATGTCATCAACCTAAGAGACATGGAATACTCCTAACTCAAGAAGGTGATGAACCGCTCATGGATCATGATGAGCCTGTGACTTACCAGGAGGCCGTCATTAGCATAGATTCTGAGAACTGGCTAAGAGCCATGGTATTCGAAGTAGAATCTGTGTACACCAACTGTAACACCCCGGGTTTTCAAGCTTTCTAATATTAATTAAACAATATATATGTGTTTGTATTTTATTAAAGGGTTTAGACAGTGAAATAAAATAATATGAGATCGTAGTCACGCTCTACGCTATCGTAGAGAGTTACAGTTAAATTTTCAGTCGAAAACTCAGATAGAGCCCCGTCTACGGTTTTCACTGATAGTAGTATTTTACTACTATAAAGACCTATTTTTGACTCGTGAACGAGACAGTTAGTCTTAGAATTTAATTTCCTACAATTTTGCTAAAATTGATTCTTGACGTTAAAAAGCGAAAATAATATAAACTATTCGGACGAAAACTCAAACTGAGAGACGATTGGACCTGTAGAAGGATTTAACTGGACCCCCTAACGGATAATCTTGAAGTCATATCAGGTCAAGTCACCTAGGAATGCGTGCTAGTGTCATGAAGGTTTTCAGAAAATATCTGGACATGAAAAGACCAAAACGCCCTTGAGTTTCCATGACATTACCATTTAACTATGGTGAAATGACCTTAATGCCCTTAATGCGATTTTAAGTGGACCATTTGCCCCCACCTAGGCCATTCGGCTACCTTATTTTCTTCTCCCTTTCTCCCACTTGTTCTTCATAGTTCTTCATTCCTCCACCATTTCACTTCATTTTCATTCTAAATCTTCTAGTAATTTGTGGAAAGCCAGTTGATTTCTCACCTACCTTTGTCATCAAGGAGGTATAACTTCAATCCTTGATCTCTTAATCTCTCTATTTCTCCATTCCATTTCATGATTCAAGGTAGTTTAGGTTTTGGAGCTTAAACCTCAAAAATCCATGAAAAATTATAGAAAAATCCTTTTAATGTCAAACCGCTTTCTTTAAATTAGATTCATGGTCTTCTATCACAATCCAAGAGTTTGAAACCAAAGGAGCTCTCTAGCTCCAATGGGTATTTATGGCCAAACCTACCCCCTTTGGGTGTGTAGAGTTTTGGTTTAAATTTTGGTATTCTAAGCTTGAATCCAGTCTTGTCACACCTAGTTAGTATGGAATCCAAGAGATGAGAATTTTTGGAACTCCCTAGCCATATTTTCTAACATATGGCCAAACCTAGGGGGAAGAGAACAGGAGAAAATTTTGTGATTCAATGTTGATGTATTGATGGATTGTATGTGTGTAGTGATCGTCGGGTAATCGGGCGAGAGATCAGACGACTTTCGGATCAATCGGGAGATTTATCGCTTTTTGGGAACTCCGAGAGGTAAAGGGAGAACCTGAGGAATTCCAATTCCGACAGCTATATGTTGTATTTGTGCATATGGGTTGTAATTGTTTATCCGTGTTTGCTTGTTGTGGAGTGATTTAAATTTACCTGCTCATAATTGCTTATGCCTGCAATTACCTGATTATGCTTGATTTTGTTGTATGGCATTTGATCATGATGTATGGATGTATATTATGCCTATTGTGATGATTATTGTCGTAAAGGACCTGACATCGTTTAGGATCCAAACCATGTAATGTTAAAAGCTTCAAAAAGCTTGGAATGTTGGATAAGAAAATAAAAGGAATTAAAGTTGCTAGGGTTTTGTTTTGAAACAAATTGGGAACTAATCCCTTTTTAGAATTGAGAAGAATAAAATCTACTTTAATAAAGGTGAGTTGAGATAAAAGGTGAAATGGAGAAAAAAAAATGACTTTAATTGAGAAAAGTAAGGTTTTGCAGTAAAAGTGCATTTTGGAGACATCGATCGTTTTCGAAGTAATAAAGTGAACTAGTTCAAGCAAAAGAGCTTTTAGAAATGTTGTTTCAAAAATAAATTGTTTTATCCAAGAAAAAGGTTTTTTACGAATCGTATTTCAAAGTTTTGTGTTTTACCGAAATACTACAAAAGGGGAAAAGGTGGTTTTTAACCATAAGTTGTTTTTATGGAAAACCGGTCCCAAAGGTTTGTGTAAGCTTCGGAGATTTGGGTTTTGGTTTTTGATTTTCGTAAGAGAAAATGGTTTTTGATATGAACCTAGAAACCGAGGCGTCGGGGTTCTAGGGTTCTGCAGAACACGTGGATCAAGGATCTGTGTTAATGTGTTGATCCTGTAAGCCTGTAGACATTCTTTGTGGTCCTGTAGGCTTGTGGACTTTTTGTAAGCTTTAGAATCCAAAATCCGAAACTGATGGATCGGTTAGGGATTTTTAGGTTTGGGCTATTGGACTACGTGTCCTTTATGAGTTTTAGACTGAGTGTCATGTTTTTGAGAAAATGTTGTAAAGACCTAAAAGAGCCTAAAACATTATGGTGGTTGATAGCGTTGATGCTTCAACAAGGAAATAATGATACGACAAAGATAAACAGACGAAAACAAATGTTTTCTCATGCATATGTGTTTCTTGCAGACGTGCCATATAAATGAGGGGACATTGATGGCAAGGAAACCTGGGGATGACTTATGTCATTGTGTAACATTGTGCCTTGATCGACAATGGGGTCATACGCGTTATGAGAACGTATTGTGCCTTGAGTTGGACAATATAGTATGGCGTGATTATATTGTAAGTACCTTTGATTTGCGCGCTCATGTGAGATCTCCTGGGATTCATGTACTTATGTTTTAGCAAGTTGGTGCTAGTCATTGTTGCTTGAGGGCCAATGAATTTTGAGCCTGATCAACTCGTTGAAGGATGATGGGATTTTCGAAAATTAAGAATTTAACGTTAGATGATATATGTGAAGGTGTCATGCATAGGTTTTTGAAAATAACGGTGATTGTTGGGCACGAGGCCTTGTGTGTTATTTATAGGATCGTGATATACTGTGATGTATCTGTTATATTGATGATTATGTGAGACATGCCTATATGAATCTGTTGTTTGTGTTTGAGTATATAGTTGTCGTTTTTTGATTCATATATTGGTTTCTCACACATGCTGTATTTCTAGACTGTGCTGTCTTTCTTTTGGCATATATGGTTATCTGTGTACAAATGGGACTGGAGACCGAGGGACTAGCATACTTCGCTCTCTCAGTTTTGACCGAAGCGAGGACCTTGCCGCATGGGTCATACGCCCAGGAGCCACCAGTGCGGCATACACGGGGCTGGTCTGAACACTCCCCGGGAACATTGAGGTGGGACTAGGGATGTAAATGGGGCGGGGTGGGTACGGGTAGTAGCCCCCCGCTACTCGTCTCGTTGGATGAATTTTCAATCCGTCCCCGCCCCATATCCGTGCGGTTACCCGTCTTGCGGGTTTTAAACCAATTTATCAATATTTGTGGGTATCCACGGATATTCTAACACCTCACAAAATTATTGAATATTACGCTAATTTTTTTATTCAAACACCTCTATCTTGGCATCATTCACACATAGTTTAATAAACCAAACAAACAATAATCCATAGCAAAACAATTGACCATTCATTAACAGGAATTGTTTGACATCATTCACGCTAATATTCACTAATAGGAACTGTGTAAAAACAAAAGCATTCATTCTCAACAAATAAAAACCAAACAAACAATAATCAAGCATTTTGTTTATATATGTACAAGGTATTACAGTAATTTTACTTTAACAGGACCCCGTGGGTATGGATACTACACTATCCGGCCCCGCCCCATTAATAAACGGGTAGAGAAAATACCCGTTTATTTTACCCGCGGGTATCCATTAAGGTACCCATTTTCTACCCGTTGCGGATATTATTTGCGGGTATCCGTGGGTACGGGTAAAATTTACATCCCTTGGTGGGACCTCAGGAGAGAGTACATACGGTGGAGACCATCCAGTTCCCTTTGCCATCAGTCTGGATGTTACTATAGTATCTAGTTGATTAGGGGTCGTTGCAGCACAAGATCTCGGCGGTTCAACCCCTACAGTAGCAATCGCCTTTGACTCCTCCCCCTCCGTTCGTCTTGGTGCCAGTGGGGTCGGAGGAAGAGCATGAGGAGGATCTCGAGGAGGAGGATCCTCAGGAGACACCTGAGTATCATCCTCTAGAGAATGGGGATGTTCCAGTTGGAGGAGCCGGAGGTGCGGGGATGATCGATGGGGATGTAGATTCCCCTGATCTCTCTTCTAATGGGAACGTTGGGCCCTCCTTTGGGGGACTGTCCAACGGTTTCCACTAGACAGTGACCAGCGCAGGGTGTTAGACTTTCTTTTGGGATAGCGATTTTTGGGTAGTTTGTTGTCGAGTACTGATGGCCATGAGTTTTAGTGATATGGTTTCCAGACTATCGCTACCCAGTTTTTAGAGTTGTTAGTAGGTTATTTTACTGTTAGTTCTTTTGAAAGGGACTTTTTGTCCACAGTTCATCTATGTATATAACTTTTGATGATGCATATATATATATATATATATACGAGTTATATAATTATATTCGGGAGTTGTTGCTGTTGTTTATTACTCTTGCAATAAGAAAAAAATTTATCACGTTTTTCGTTGTAAGACCTAATTAAAGAAATTCTATTTTCCGAAAGTAAACCAGCAAGATTTTATTTTGCGTTTTGTGTGTATTTGGGTCACCATGTGACGCCGGTTTTAGGGTGTCACACCAACCTGGTGGACCTTGGTTGAGTCACCTGAAAGGGGTAAAACCCATAAGGTGCAAGTGGGTCTTCAACAAGAAGTGAATACCTTCAAGGCGCGACTGATTGCGAAAGGTTTCAAGCAAATTCATTGTATGACTATGATGAGACCTTTTGTCCAGTTGCATTGATTCAGATCCCACTTGCTATTGCTTCATAGTATGACTCAAAACAGTACTCCTTGACAGGATTTTTCTCGAGGATGTGTACATGACACAACCTAAGAGTTTTGTCTATTTAGAGAATGCTGGAAAGGTTTTGCAAGTTGCAAACATCCATTTATGGATTAAAGCAAACTTCCAGAAGTTGGAATCTTCGTTTTGATGTAAACTGTAAGACATTTTGGATTCATCAAGAACGAGGATGGACCTTATGTGTACAAGAAGGTTAGCGGGAGCATAATTTTTTCCCCATCATATTGTATATGTATGACATACTACTTATAGAAACAATATTCCTACACCACAAAATGTGAAAACATGGTATGGTTAAGGAATTATTTTTCAATGAAGAACTTAGGTGAAATGTCCTATGTATTAGGAATTAGGATCTATGGAGATAGATTGTTGAAATTGTTAGGCCTTAGTCAGAGGTACATAAATTGACAAAGTGCTTGGGCGCTTTAAATGTGCATGATTCCAAAAAGGGTATCTTGTCTATGACATGTGGCGTATACCTGTCCAAGGGACAATCCTTGTTACATCAGATGTAGTGGGAACACATGAATAAGATGCTATATTCTTCGACAATTGAATCTGTTATGCATGCTATGATATGAACTCGAACAAATGTCTCGTATGCTTCGAGCATGATGAGAAGGTACCAATCCAATCCCAGTGAAGGTCACTGGACCGAAGTCAAGAATATCCTTAAGTACTTGAGAAGAACTAAGGATTCATTCTTGATCTGAAATGGTGAGGAAGAGCTCATTATAATGGGTTACACTGATGCTAGCTTCCAAACCGATAAGGATAACTTTAGGTCGCAGTCTGGTTTTGTGTTTTACCTTAATGGTGGCACTGTGAGCTTTTATAACAGAGGCCGAGTATATAGTTGCCTAAATTACAGATTTAAAGTCCGTTTGGATCAGAAATTTAATTTATGAACTAATCGAAGTTCCTAACTTTGCGAACTCCATTGATCTCGTTGCAGTGATGATGGAGTAATCGAGTAAGCTAAAGAAACTTGATCTCACCAGTGATCCGAACATATACTTAGGTGCTTTCATCTCATTCGATAGATGATCGATAGAGGAGATGTGAAGATGTGCAGAAGGACAACACTGAACAATCCATTATTGGAGTCTCTTGCTCAGTGGTAGCACACTCACACCAGACCGATGGGTGTTATATTGATGCTCGATTAGCTCTAGTGCAAGTGGGAGATTGTTGGGGTAAGCCCTAGTGACCAATCTATTTTGAAAAGATAATCATTTGTATTGTGACTTTGATCACATATTTGATATATGTATAAGACATTTATTTATTATGTTATATTTGATGATCATATTTATAGCATTATAAAGTCCATAGAATAGGTAGTTCATTTAATGGAATGTCAAGTATGACTTGATGGGAGATGCCATTAAATTATAGAACACTATTCTTAAATATCCATAGTCAAGTGTTATTATTAATAAGGACAATAATAATACATTAAGGCTATTATATGAGTGTATTGATGACCACATCTCACGGGTCATAGATATAAGATATCAAGTCATTGCATAGGTATAAATATTAGTGGAATATTTATACTGGAATGACCCGCTATGAGAATGTTGCATAATAGTTATGTAAGTGTCATGAGCGATTCTCGTGGTGACCATAGTGAAGTAGTCCTTCGACTTGATGTCACTACGATTCCTAACATATGTAGCTGTTGGCTTTGATACTATTAAACGTTGTCTGTAACGGGACAACTATAAAGGTAGTTATTGGGCCTGCAATGAAACATGTTGAGGAATGTAAGTGATGTAGATAGGATTCGTCTCGCCTACACAACAGGGGTAATGTCTATAGGCCTCTTGATGGTATGCGACGTAGAAATGCATGGTCATGCTAAGGTGGGACAATATGAGATATTGGGCCCACATGATCGTACATCAATTACTAGATCGAGAAATAAATAATTGAACTTAACAAGGATAACACATTTATGCCTTGTGTTCAATTAAGATATTGTGACGAAAGGACGTTGACTTAACATTATATATGGTTGCAATATGGTTTTAACTGTATCACCAATATTCGAATTAATTGGGTAGGAATGATATATTGCTAGATGCCGCTCATTGTTTATAATATTAATTGATTATTATTATGATTAATAACAATTAATATTATTGCCAATTAATTGAGAACCTATAGGGTCACACGCATAAAACAAATGTTGAGAGAATTAGTTTAATTGATTAATTAAATATAATTTAATTAATAATTAAATGAGATTAATTTAATTGATTAATTAAATATGATTTAATTAATAATTAAATGAGGATAAATTTATTTGATTAATTAAATATGATTTAATTAATAATTAGACATTGGGCCTGTAGCCTACAGTAGCCCAAGTGGGTTAGGTCAAGTGAGTGACAGCTACTAGTAAGCTGTGCAAGTCACTTAAGTGACACACAACACAGAGCACTCATAACGGCCGTTGTACACCTTTGACAGGCGCGCTCTCTTTTCTCTCCCTGTGTGTTGTGCCTCTCCCAATCCTGATAGCTAGCACTACGCTATCTCTGACGTTGGTTTGCCGCTTGGACTGAGTAGAGGTATTGCTACTTTGCAATACTGGTGATAGAGAAACCTTTCCTTATGGTTGTTATGACTGGACAGTTATCGTAATCTCGCGATCCGAGATTGGTTAACCGTTGAATCGGGCTGAAATTTGGATAGCAGGTTCGTTACATGTAGTTGTACATCTTCATCATTCAATTTTTCGATACTAGGTTCCGAGCAAAAGTTATGAGCATCGCAAGTAGCAGCGTTTTTGGCTAACCGGTGTGGTTGGCACGCTCACAGTGTTCGCGGTGAAGCTACACTTCAAGAAGTCACCACAATTTCCTTGTGATTCATGTGCAATGTGTGGTCCTTTTATAAAAGGTTTTTTCCGCTCAAGAGGTTTTTGAAAATGGTTTTTGAAAATTATCCCTCTTGAAACCCCAACAAAAAATTCAAGAATAATTGAAAAACTTTAGATTTATCTTTCATGAGAAATATCCATATGACTCGAGTGCAATCGTCAATAAAGGAAACAAATCATTTTGTACCAGATAAATTAGAAGTAGAAGAAGGTCCCCACACATCCGAATGAACAAGATCAAACGGTTCAATACTTATATTATTATGAGTACGAAAAGTTGTGCGATGGTGTTTCGCAAAGTGACAAACATCACCATGAAAAGACTTAACCGATTCCTTTTTAAAAAAATGGGGAAACAAAGACTTAAGAATATCGAAAGGAGGATGACCAAGGCGTTCATGGTGAAGCCATATCTGAGATGCAATTGAATCTGAACTTGTCTGATGACAGGAAGTGGACAACTTCTGTCTGGTACTACCATGAGTCCGATGGAGAACATAAAACCCTCCTTGTTCCTTAGCAACCCTAATCGTCTTCCCCGTGGTAAGATCTTGAAACACACAATGAGAGGGAAAGAATGTTACTGTACAATTTAAATCTTGGGTAAGCTTATGAATAGAAATAAGGTTATTTGGCAATTGAGGGACATGAAGCACATTATGTAAAGGAAGGGAAGGTTGAAGTGAAATAGTACCACATCCTGAAACAGGGACATGGGATCCACTAGCAACCGTGATGTGATGCTTACCAGACAATTTAGAGTACGTGACAAAATATGAGGGATGAGGGGTCATATGATCAGTAGCACTAAAGTCAATAATCTAGAGATCCTCAGATATAGTACTAGAAACATTAAAGGACAACGCACTTAAATTCTTACCAGTCATGATTAGAGAACAAGTGCCAGAAGGCTTACTAATAGGATCCATAACTGAATGGTCATTTGGATTGAGAGCCGGAATGGCAACCGGAGAAGCTTCAGAGGTGGTGGAGGACTGAGCAGTCTTGGAATATGCCATTCTGAAGGGACCCACTTGCCTAAACAGATCCGGGAGGAGAAGGCGATCAGAATGGTGGAAGTGGCGGCGGAATCGGTTGCCGGACGCCCCATCACGAGCGGCTGAAGCGGCGGCACATGGAACTCACTCGCAGAGAGAGGGGAGGCGCGTGAGGCCATGTGGCGGTGGTTCTGGGGCCGATTCTTCGGTGGTTGGCCGGCGAGCAGGTGGCGAGCAGACCCTGGTGGCGGTGTGCTGAACAGCGGCGGCGGCGGGTGGTGGTGGTTGTGTTTTCAGGTAGAAATATAGGAAGAAAAAAGCTACAATAAGGCAGCTGTGACACCCTAAACCCGGCGTCACGTTGTTTCCCAAAACATACAGAAACACGAAATAAAGTCTTGTTGGTTTACTTTCGGAAAGCAGGTTTTCTCTAGTTATATCTTACTATGTTCCGAAAATCGTGATAAATTTTTTCTTCTTATAACATTAAATAACAACTCCAGAATATATCAGTGTAACTCGTATATATTTATATATGCGTCATCAGTTAGTTATATACATATGAACTGTGGACAACATGTCCCTTTCAAAAGAACTAGCAACTCTAAAAACTGAGTAGCGATAGTCTGGAAACCATATCACTAAAACTCATGGTCATCAGTAGCCGACAACAGACTACCCAAAAATCGCTACCCCAAAAGAAAGTCTAACACCCTACGCTGGTCACTGTCTAGCGGAAACCATAGTATAGTCCCCCAAAGGAGGGCCCAACGTTCCCATCAAAAGAGAGATCAGGGGAATCTACATCCTCATCGATCATCCCCGCACCTCCGGCTCCTCCAACCGGAACATCCACTGGCACCAAGACGAACGGAGGGGGAGGAGTCAAAGGCTGCTGTTGCAGGGGCTGAACCGCTAGAATCTCATGCTGCAATGACCGCTGATCAACTAGATACTGCAGTAACATCCAGACTGGTGGCAAAGGAATCTGGATGGTTTCCACAGTATGTACTCTCTCCTGAGGTCCCACCTCAGTGTTCCTGCGGAGTGTGTAGACTGGCCCTGTGTATGCCGCTCTGGTGGCTCCTGGGTGTATGACCCATGCGGCATGGTCCTCGCGTCGGTAAAAAGTGAGGGAGCGAACCCCCGAGTATGCTAGTCCCTCGGTCTCCGGTCCCATCTGTACACAGATAAACATATAAAGATAGCACAGTCCAGAAATACAGCAAGGGTGAGAAACCAATATATGAATCCAAAAACGACAACTATATACCCCAAACACAAACAACAGGTTCATATAGGCATGTATCACATATCATCAACATAACAGATACATCACAATATATCATAATACTATAAATAACACATAAGGCCTCGTGCCCAACAGTCATCGTTATTTTCAAAACGTATGCATGACACTTCCACATATATCATCTTACGTTAAATTCTTAATTTTCGGAAATCCCATCACCGTTCAACGAGCTGATCAGGCTCAAAATTCATTGGCCCTCAGACAACAATGACTAGCACCAACTTGCTAAAATATAAGTACATGAATCCCATGAGATCTCACATGAGTGCGCAAATCAGAGGTGCTTACAATGTAATCTTACCATACTATATTGTCCAACTCAAGGCACAATACGTTCTCATAACACGTATGACATCATTGTCCATCAAGGCACAATGGTACACAATGAAATAAGTCATCCCCAGGTTTCCTTGCCATCAAGGTCCCCTCATTTCAATGGCACGTCTGCCAAAAACACATATGCATGAGAAAACATCTGTTTTCGTCTGTTTATCTTTGTCGTATCATTATTTCCTTATTGAAGCATCAACGCTATCAACCACCAAAATGTTTTTGACTCTTTTAGGTCTTTTCAACTTTTTTTCTCAAAAACAGGACACACAATACGAAACTCAAAAAGGACACGTTGTCCAAAACAGCTCAAACCTAGAAATCACTAATCGATGCACCAGTCTCGAATTTTGGATTCTAAAGCTTATAAAACGTCCACAAGCCTACAGGACCACAAAGAATGTCCACAAACTTACAGGGCCAACACATTAACACGGATCCTTGATCCATGTGTTCGGCAGAACCCTAGAACCCCGACATCTCGATTTCTAGGTTCATGCCAAAAAACCACATTTTTTTTTTTTGAAATCCAAAAACCAAAACCCAAATCTCCGAAGCTTACACAAAGCCTTTGGGATCGGTTTTCCATAAAAACAACTTGATCTATAGACCACATTTTTCTCTTTCGTAGCATTTCGGTAAAACACAATACTTTGAAATACGGTTCGTAAAACCCTTTTTCTTGGATAAAACAATTTATTTTTGAAACAACGTTTCTAAAAGCACTTTTGCTTGAACTAGTTCACTTTATTACTTTGAAAACGATCGATATCTCCAAAACGTATTTTTTACTGCAAAACCTTACTTTTCTCAATTAAAGTCATGTTTTTCTCCATTTCACCTTTTATGTCGACTCACTTTTATTAAAATAGATTTTATTCTTCTCAATTCTAAAAAGGCAGTAGTTCCCAATTTGTTTCAAAACAAAACCTTTGCAACTTTAACTCCTTTAATTTTCTTATCCAACATTCCAAGCTTTTTGAAGTTTTTAACATTACATGGTTTGGATCCTAACCGATGTTAGGTCCTTTAACACAATAATCGTCATGGCAGGCATAATATACATCCATACACCATAATCCAATGCCATCCAACAAAACAGGCATAAACAGGTAATTCCCGGCATAAGCAATTATAGGCAGGTAAATTTAAATCACTCCACAACAAGCAAACACAGAAAAATAATTACAATCCATATACACAGATAAAAACATATAGCTGTCGGAATTGGAATTCCTCAGGTTCTCCCCTTACCTCTCGGAGCATCCGATCTCTCGCCCGATTACCCGACGATCACTACACACATACAATCCATCAATACATCAACAATGAATCGCAAAATTTTCTCATATGTTCTTCCCCCTAGGTTCGGCCATATGCTAGAAAAAATGGCTAGGGAGTTCCAGAAATTCTCATCTTTTGGATTCCATACTAACTAGGTGTGACAAGGCTAGATTCAAGCTTAGAATACCAAAATTTCAACCAAAACTCTACACACCCAAAGGGGGTAGGTTTGGCCATAAATAGCCATTGGAGCTAGAGAGCTCCTTTGGTTTAAACCTCTTGATTTGTAATAGAAGACCATGAATCTAGTTCAAAGAAAGTGGTTTGACATTAAAAGGATTTTTCTACAATTTTTCATGGATTTTTGAAGTTTAAGCTCCAAAACCTAAACTACCATGAATCATGAAATGGAATGGAGAAATAGAGAAATTAAGAGATCAAGGATGGAAGTTATACCTCCTTGATGACAAAGGTAGGTGAGAAATCAACTTGCTTTACACAAATGACTTGAAGATTTAGAATGAAAATGAAGTGAAATGGTTGAGGAATGAAGAACTATGAAGAGCAAGTGGGAGAAAGGGAGAAGAAAAGAAGGTGGCTGAATGGCCTAGGTGGGGGCAAGTGGTCCAATTAAAATCTCATTAAGGGCATTAAGGTCAATTCACCATGGTTAAATGGTAATTCCATGGAAACTCAAGGGCGTTTCGGTCTTTTCATGTCCAGATATTTTCTAAAAACCATCATGACACTGGCACGCATTTCTGGGTGACTTGACCTGATGTGACTTCAAGATTATCCGTTAGCGGGTCCCGTTAGATCCCTCTACAGCTCCAATCGTCTCCCAGTTCGAGTTTTCGCCCGAATAGTTTATATTATTTTTGCTTTTTAACGTCAAGAACCAATTTTAGTAAAATTGTAGGAAATTAAATTCTAAGACTAAATGTCTCGTTCACGAGTCAAAATTAGGTCTTTATAGTAGTAAAACACTACTATCAGTGAAAACTGTAGAGCGAGCTCCGTCTGAGTTTTCGACCTAAAATTTAATTGTAACCCCCTACGATAGCGTAGAGCATGACTATGATCTCAGGTCATTTTATTTCACTCTCTAAACCCTTGAATAAAATACAAACACATAAATACTGTTAATTAATATTAGAAAGCTTGAAAAAATCAGGGTGTTATAGCAGCAGGCAGCAATAAGGCTGCAAGGAGACAACAATAAGGCGGCTCGAAAAAAAAAAAAAAACAAAAATAAGAGGAAAATGTGTCCTAATAATGTCTAGAATAAAAATGTATCTGTACAAAATAAAAGAGAATACCGCAAGATATTCTTCGGATATATTACAACAATAAGCAACATTGGTTAAGTTAACCTCTTCAAACTACTCCATTTGCAAGCCCGAAATAGGGGACATCCTCTACTGCAAAGATTTGTACCAACCTTTGCAAAATGAAGGGAAGAAACCAGAAGGCAAGTCTAATGTTGACTGGAATTTGATGAACAAGGAAACTGTCGGACAAATCTGATAATGGATAGAGTAGAGTGTGTTTCATCACGTGACGTAGAGAAACAAATGCATACATGTTATGGATGAAACTAGAGCCCATGTATGTAAATGGGAAAGACAACCCAAAATAAGGCCTCTACGATTCGACGACTAGTGGACCTCAAATATAAGGAGACTCGAAGTGTTTTCGAACTCTACAATTTTCAAGGATTGGTGAATCAACTTACTAATATGCAGATGGCACTTGACGATGAATTGCAAGCATTGTTACTTCTCAGCTCCTTGCCAGACAATTAAGACACACTTGTGGTTTCATTGAGTAATTCAGCACCACAAAGTGTTTTAACATTGAACATAGTAAAAGATAACATGTTCAATCAAGAATCAAGAAGGAGGGAACACGAGATGCCGACAGAATTTGAGGCACTTGTCACAAAAAATCGTGGAAGAAGCAGTAATGGGAAACTCCACACTAGAGACAAGTTGAAGGGCAGATCAAAAGATAAGATCAGAGGAAGGTCGAGGACAAGAGAGAATGTTAATACCTTGGCGAGAAAGGCCACATAAAGAGAGAATGCAGGAAGCTAAAAAGAGAGCAACAAGAGAACGGTGATACGAGTAACGTAACCGCTAACATTTTTCATGGAGATAAAGTAATCTTTGTTTGTGATGCTGATCGTTTTAATTTGACATCACAAGATATATGTTGGGTCCTAGATTCCAGTGCATAATTTCATGTAACCTCACGAAGAGATTTCTTCCTCCTATACAAGCGATGATATTGGTCATGTGAGGATGGGGAACGATAATATATCCAAGATTGTGGGACGAAAACATATTTCTCTAGAAACAAACATCGATTGTCGCCTAACATTGAAAGATGTGAGAAATCTTCTTGACATGTGTCTCAACCTAATATCCACAGGACTACAGGGCGAAGAAAATGGAAGTTAATGCAAAGTTCCCTGGTGAAAGCCCGAGGCTAGAAATTAAGAAGTGTTTATGTGATAGAAGCCAAAGTTAATAATGAGTGTGTTAATGCTCTCGGAGAAGACTCCTCAATCGAGCTATGACATAAACGGCTTGGACATATGAGTGAGAAGGGGCTTTAAATTCTAAGTAAAAGAGATACATTAGTAGGTTTGAAAGAAACATATATGTCTCTTAAACCATGTACACACTGTTAGGCAGGAAAGCAACTTAGAGGTTTTTTTTTAACTACAAGGCCCCACATAGAAGACCTGATGTTTTATATTTGGGCATGTTGATGTTTATATTGGAATGACTACTAGTAATCATGGAGGTGCAAGGTAATTTTTTACCTTTGTTGATAACCACTCTAGGAAGGTTTGGGGGTATGCCCTCAAAACAAAAGATCAATTGTTTTGTAGTATTCAAACAATTTCATGCTAGTGTTGAACGAGAAACTGGTAAAAAGTTAAAGTGTGTTCGCACTGACAACGAAGGAGAATGTATTAGAGCTTTTCAAACTTTACTTCATGATTAATGGAATCCGATATGAACGATATGTTCCAAAGACTCCTCAACACAACGGAGTGGCTGAGAGGATGGATGAAACTATTGTTGAAAGAGTGAGAACAATGTTATGGCGTGCCAAGTCACCCAACTTTTTGGGGTGAAGCTCTAATGGCTGCAATCGATTTGGTCAACTTATCACCTTCAAATCCATTGAATGGTGATGTACCCTACAACCGTTTGAAGGTGTTCAGTTGTAGAGTGTTTGTTCATATTCCAAAAGATGAGAGATCAAACCTCGACTCCAAGTTGAAGGAATGCATCTTCGTGGGATATGAAAATGAAGAAATAAAGAACCCAGAAAAAGAGATGAAGAAGTAAAGAACCGAACACTAGTGCTCAAGTTTCAAAGGGCTTCCGACTCTGGCTTTGCAATCCCCAACATGCTTGATTTTTTTTTAATCTCACAAATCCATCTAACAACTTGTTCAACTCCACACCTTATACACCTCATCAGTACCACCAAAGTCCTTCCTTTACAATTTGTTCAAGCTCCTCTTGTTAGATCCGTTTCCTTTCTTGATCTCGTACAAATCTTGATCTTCATCGTCATCGCGGTCAATGATGGCTATCGAAGTCGTTCTCAGGTTTGATAGGGGAGGGGTCTTTCTCCATAGAATCCATGAGCTTGAAATGGAGCCGGTAGAAGTTGAAATGGGAGATGAGAAAGGAGCAAGCACGTTGGATCTTGGTGCGGCTTGAGGAGGGGGATTAGATAGTCATGGCTAGGGGGAAGAGGAGGGTTGAAGATGACCATCATGCTGCATTCAAAGGTAGATGACTTATTGAGGTCATGTGCTTTGCATGTGACCATTATAATTAAAATGTATGTTTTAAACGAATTAAAATGTATTACAAAGTTTAAAACATTATTTATTATTATTATTATTATTTTACTCTTTAATTAAAATTACTATTTTAATAATATTTTATTATACATAGTCCTAGCCGGATGTGCCACCTGGCGTAACGTTTGCCACCATAGGCACGTTCCATTAGTTTTCAAATGGTAGAATAATGGAGGGACGAATGTTCAAGTGTTAGAAAACTCTCAGGACTATAATCGCTCAAAAAAACTAGAGGGACGAAATTCGCCATAATGAAAAACTAGAGGGACGAAAAGTGTATTTTAGGCTTTATTATTCACATTTGTATGATTTCATTTAATTGTGATTGGACTTGAATTTGATTTGATTTTATTTTATTTTATTTTTTATATATGATTTACATTTATATGATTTATTTATATTTTATATGATTTCATTTTAATTATGATTGTAAAACAAAAAAGAAAAGAAATTTAGCGACCGTAATTTTCGGTTTCTAAATTGGTCACATACCAAATTAGTGACCGATATTATTGGTTGCTCATTTTAACATATTTGTGACCGGATAAAGACCGTCAAATTCACGAAACAGTCAACTGAAGCTGGACACAAAGATAAAGACTACCTTTTGTGAACTAACGAATGAATTTGTCCATCGCTAATCCACTTTACAATCAATCGTAAACTCAGTTTGCGATCACTATTTTGGCAGTCGTGCCACTATTCAGTCTCGCATTTGATCGCTAATGTATTTAGCGACCGATAATATACCATTAGCAACCGAATTTTTCAATCTTTAAATAGTTATTTTCTTGTAGGTAACAGACCAAACAGAAATGTCATCAACACCGTTTGTTTGTTTGTGTCCAACTAAGCCATCTCGTCACCACCTTTAGGCTAGATATATTAATTGCTCTTAACGCTACATCATGATTTTCGTTAGTTGGGTTAACAAAACCTTGAGAGAGGATCATTGAATTTTGGGTTTCTCAAGATATCCCCTACGCGTAGTTGCATAGACTAATCCCCTGAGGTATTGGACGACATTGAAGGACTGACCTCTCCCAACCAGGTTTTCTCTATACACAAGAATCAGGGATCGAACCCTTGACTGAGAGAGGATCATTGAATGATAATTTGTAAGGTACGAGACCAATTATAAATTGACAAATATAAAAATAAGAGATCAAATTGAAAAGAGAAGAAAGACAAGGAATAAAGGACCTATTTGACCTATATGATACTATATGTAGATAAATTGAATACTTTTCTTATCCATTTGCATAAGTTAAGTTTAGGCAAAATAGGTTGATTAGTACTATATGTTTTTTTTTTTATTTTTCACATCGGTCCCATAAGTTTTTTTTTTTTTTTTTCAAATTGGTGCTACATGTTATTTCGTTTTCATGTTAGTGCTTTCCGTCAATTTCGATCTAATGCCGTCAGTTTTGACCTGACGTGACTATCATGTTGGTCCTACACGTGACTTTTGATCTGAAGCCTTAAGGTTGAAATTGACGGAAAGGACTAACATGAAAACGGAACATAACGTGTAAGACCAATTTGAAAAAAGAAACTTGCAAGACCGATGTGAAAAAACAACATATAGGATTAATCAACATATTTTGCCTTAATTTTATGCATGCTGAATAACGTAATAACATTTTTTTAATCATTGGATGTTAATTTTTTGTAGTGAAAATTAGATTTTGTGTTGACTAAATTAAAATGATCACAATGTGAAATATAATAGTGTGTGTGTGTATATATATATATATATATATATATATATATAAATTCTAGATTTATAATAGGGATGGCAATGGGTAATAGACCCAACGAGTACCCGTTTAATGGGTACGGGTGCGGGTAATTACCCGCAAAATTGAAAGGTATGGGGCGGGGTGGGTACTAGACCCGCCCCATACCCGCACTCATATAACTAACTTTACATAATTTCACTAGTATTTTTCTGATGATATAAATAACTTAAGTAAAGCACCCATTGTCCCTGAATTTTGAGGCAACCTTCACTGTAGTAATTATTTTTTCTTTGATTCCTGTTTAGATCCTCATATGTTTCATTTGACGCCAATTGTATTTGATATAACCAAATCTCCTAACTTGGGGCCTCCATGTTATGTAGAGACTTTAAGTAAATGTGACAATTCATATTAAAATGATACTCTGTTGCTACAAATAGAGCACTCTAGAGTGCTTAAAAAATTACCAATTGAATGCTTAATGTTGAAAAACTATTACATTACTTTGTGTTTTTAAGGAATGCTTGTGTTGCATACATGTGCTTCATATTAGAAAAATTTATGTTAGTATTGAAGATCATCTAGTTGAAGCCAATGGTGATGCTAAGTTAATATGAAGCACTAACACAAGAAAGGAAGCCATGGTAGTGTTTGACATTTGTTAGATAACAATAGTATGTGTGTTACTCTAACATGTCTAAACTTTAATCTGAATAAAAGTTATTATTAATATATATAGGAGAAGTATCAACGAGATGAGGTTATTCTTAGTCTTTGGATCACACAGGAATGATCAAGATTAGAATATAAAGTCATGTAACCTTTTCAAGTGACCACATGACCACTAACTATCTTTTAATCTTGATCTTCTATATATGATTTTAATGGTCAAGATTTGTTTCTCTCACTAGATATGCACTATATATAATATTAAATTTTAAAAAATAAAAGCCTAAACCTAGTTAACTAATTTCTTTATTCCTTTCCGTTGTAACTCTGGATCTGGACTCTCCTTTTAGTTCCATAGTGTTTGAATTTTATGTCATTCCTCCTGGACTATCCTTGTTGCCACAGTGCCACTCTCGGTCTCTCTCCAATCTTCCTTTGATTGTTCGAGTGTTCAACCCTTCTAGGCTTAAATATATCTTGATGTATATTTGTAATGTGAGAACATACGAGAAAATAACCTAATTTGTATTACATATTTATGTTCTTCTCTTTTGTCTGTTGATAGTACAAAATTTCATATCCTATTTTCAAATATCCACAAAATTATTATTTTAAAATGTGGGTAATGGGTGCGAGTATGGGTACTTAAGTACCCAACGGGTAAAGGTACGGGCATTAGAATTGTTATCCACACGGATATGGGTCCGGATACGAGTATTTTTTTAAAACGCGGGTATGGAAACAGATACTATAGTACTCTACCCATACCCTATCTATTGGTATCCCTAATTTATAATGAGAAGAAACTAATTCCTTTATTCAAATTTAATACTAATGGATATAGTTTGTTTAGAATTATAATTTTTTTTACGTTTTTTTCTTTCACCAAAAATTGATTATATTTAAATTATCAGTACATGGAACGTTTTTTTTTCCTTTAATTGAAATGAATAGATCTCTCTCTCTCTCTCTCTCTCTCTCTCTATATATATATATATATATATATATATATATATATATATATATATATATAAAACTAAAGGCGAGAAGATGAAAATATGTTTTTTGTATTACAATGAACTATGAGGTGCTCCTATTTATACATTACATTAGATTTTGTGTTGACCAAATTAAAATGATCACAATGTGAAATATATATATATATATATATATATATATATATACACTAAAGCCGAGAAGATGAAAACATGTTTTTTTGTATATTTAATTGTATTGTAATGAACTATCAGGAGCTCCTATTTATAGGGCAGGATAGGAGACAAAAGAATAAAAATAAAATCCTATACAATAACTACACATAAAAGTCTAATCAATTTCAATATCAATAACAAATCAATCATAATCAATTACAACTAGATCTTGTACCCGTGCAATGCATGGGATATTATGGTCGAGTAGAAATCTTTTATACTCTTTGGAAAGAATATTCGTATTTAAATGTAAAAAACAAAAAATTAAAAAAGCAACGATTAAATATTTGTATAGTTTTTGAAATGAAAAATCATGTCATGGTTGTTTTGTATTTGAGACCTTTAAATTTGAGAACCCTGGCATAATGAAAATAGTAAAAATTTAATATTGTGACTTTCATTCAAGCATGCTAATATAGAAAATTAACAATAAAAAATAAAGGTGAAAATTTTGAGATACAACACCAGATTGTGGTTGAACGGAAATGATACTGAAAATATTATTTATTTGAAGCATTATATCTGAATGCTATCATACTAATATTTATCATATATATTGATACTGTCGATTGCTACATCAGACCAACTTTAGCATCAAAGTGCAGCATCATTTTGCTAGGGTTATTGTATTTTTCAGTTCATCTTAAATAACATGTAAAACACAAAACCATGAATGATTCATTGTGTTAAAAAACGATACATACAAATCCCATCAACACTGAACTCAATAGTTATTTATTAGTTAAACACAAAATCAGTCACATCTTGGTAATAACTCTAAAATGTACAGTAGTCCCTGGCCAATTTGACAAATTCTAAATGACGATACTACTTTCTCAGTTCCTTCCTCAAAGCATGAATTAAATTCAAAGGGTAAAGTATACACAATCATACTATTATGTGACCATGCCTATTAACTTCAACACAATGTACTTTTGATGAACACAATAGACACATTTAATAGGCATATTCACTCTAAATGATTGCTTCGATACAAGTCTGTCAAATGACCTGTCAAAGAAGTATTCCGGCAAAACAATATATATTATACTACATATAGACCATATGATAGCACATTAGCAAATAAGACCACATTAGATGAAATTAGTATACTAACAGTTAACAATCACAATGCCTGTCAAGATGGGTAGAAGTGCATAACGTGATGAAAACTTTGTTCAACAGTGAGATTCCCCTCTCCCTCCCTCTATTTTTTCCCATTTTATCCTCACCTAAAACTATAGTGCAATGGTGTAACCTTGTTAAGGAGTACCAGAAGCCATGCCATGATTTAGAAAAAGAACCTTGTAAGATAGTTATTGGCTAGTGCAGATAATTGTCAAGAAAAGTTGAGATATAAAAGAGCTATAAAAAAATTTGTTAAGGTACATAAGAAAACTGTCACTATGAGCATACCATGATGTTCAGATTGCATAAGATAGTATATAGAGTCCACAATCAGATACGACTAACCTCAAATGCATATGTTTAAACAACATAAACGTGAGAGTGAGACCAAATAATCAAGAAATTAAAATAAGTAATCTATATTCTATAGTCCTATACTAACATATATAGGTTTTTCAAAATATGTAAGGAATGATAAACTTGCATGTGTTCATCCTCTGTCCAAGAAATACCCTTTCGTCATTCTTGATCTGATGAATTCTCAAAATCTGAGGTATGTGACATTTCAATGGTGATTTGCTTCAGAATTCAGAACTTGTGAATTTCTGACTTAATGGTGAATGAAAAGGCAAAAAAGTTCAGTTACACTATGAGAAATATCTGATAACCCTAAAATCATGTATGCAATAGTGAGGTTTTAAGGGATGTAAAAATGTAGAAATTAATGTGAAGGTCAGTCAATGAAATGGTAATTAGGGAGCTAGAATTTCTAATATAAGAAAGTGGCCTTTTAGTAAAAACAAAGAAAAACACATAAGACTATCATGGATAGCAACAGCATTGAACACCATTGCCCTACTGATAATAAAAGTTTTAACAGCACAGGACCACATTAGCTCCTTATTCTGCAACAAAAATCTGAGTTAGCAAACATAATGGTATAGTTGATAAGCAACAAAAAGAGAGGTAAACTTTCATGCAAACATAACCTTCTGAGTCTTCCTCTCAACATCTTTTGTAATTATCAGTTCTCATCGAATTGCAAACCAAGTTCCTGTATGGATACAAAAAGGAAGCAAAAGAGAGGAAATAAGGAGAAACTGAGAAAGAATGATTCGGAATATAAGAAAATCATAAGACACACATAAACTTGAAAGGTCTTATACTGCCACGCCCCTGAATCTGATTGAAAGCTTCCAAGTCTCCTTCGTGTCATTAATGTTTTGTACTAAAATCACTTGGTGAGCCATAGCTATACGTGCAAAATATAACACTAAAGAACCAAAAGCTAATAGGACCAAAGTGGAAATGTTTAAGTTGATAGAAAAGAAGGAAGAACAAACATCATTTCATCCTCCAAACAGAACATCTTTGCTTCAGATATGCAACAAAATGCAGAACTAAAATTGCAAGAAAGAACAAATTCGTTTATCATGCAAGGCACATCGATATCATTTATCATCCCATCTTATTTTGAACTTGTTCCATTCTACCTTTCATCTTCATCCTTCAATGGACATACTACAAAAATGGCAATCTTGTAGTATCTACACAATTGCGTTTTCCAAAAGGAAAACTTTCAGATGAGCTTTATGGCAGAGAAATACAAACAGAAAAGATGTGCAACCTTTATAAATATTTCTTATACTCAAATAAATTCACTATATATCATTACACTCTTATAATTTTGGTGATACGTTCTGGATGGGCAGACCTTCATAACATGTGACTATTTACAATAATTAAGTTTGAGAAAATGAAAAATAGGTAAAATTGATGAGTTAGAGTAAATAGACCAAAAAAAGAATATGGAGAAGGTTAGCAATATCATACTCGGTAACTGTTTTCATCAAGTTAATTGAACCCAAAAACCCTTGAGCAATTGCATTCTCTAAGTAGCCTTCAATCAATCAATATATATGGTTTGGTATTCAAATGTTTTGTGCCAACTTACATAATATAATGCTGGCTGCAAAAAAAAATTTCATTTCGAAACGAAATCATGCTTGCTTGCTACAGGTATTCTTTGTCAATAGTAGATAGTTGGTTGTGTATTGATGATTTATAAGGGACTTCTAATAGGTAAATGAGACAAATCAAACTAAAGGTTGTTGGTAGCATCTAAAATACAATGGATGATACTACCAACCATCCAAGCTATATCTGCTATTGTACCACATTAATATAGGGTCATGTAAAGAGGCCAAACTGGCTAATAATTAGAATTAGTCAAAGTCTGAAATGGGTATCATACATGAATAAGAAAAGAAATTTAGAAGGTAATGGAATGGAAAGTATATACAAAATGGAGAATAATTACCTCAAGTGTCGAGGTAACAAACTTCTAAGGCTCTTTGAAATTATCTTGATTGTGGTATATGTTTTTGAAGAGTGGTAGCACTTTCAAACCCTTCGGTATATGAACCCCTAGGAAAACACCAGAACGTGGTAGGAAATTTTTTTGTTAAATATGTGCAACAAAAATCGTTTTACAAATTAACAAAGGAAATAGACAGACAATTGATAATCTTCTTCTATCATCTAAGCATTGCAGAGCTAGTAAGCATGAACTTCTAATAGAAGAGACAAAAATTTGACCTTTTGACTTCTTCAAGCATTATTGTTTTGGTAAAATTAACTTTTCACCTCCCCAAGTTATAGAAACATATATGATTGGATATGTACATACTCTATATGGTATAAATAGAGTGAAGATGTGAAAAAAAAAAAAAAGATAGAACCAAAGATATAATCAAAGAGTAAAACATACATGAGTATAAACGTGTGTGATTCGAATTAATCTTCAAAATTTAGTCCTCCTTCGTTTTCAAAATAATGGAGAGAACAAATCATAAAATCTGATTATCCACGACCTTAGTGACAATACAAATGAAAGAAAGCCAAGGTGCTAATATTGGAGGGAAGACATGTTTATAGAATGACCAACACACTTCTCTTCAACTGCTACAATTGAAGCCTAAGGAAGGAACAAAGCGGATTAGCTAAATAACCAACAGATAGAAAACATTAAATACCAACTAGAACAGTCATCTAGACAACAATTAACTTAAAAGCAATTTCACATCATTAGGAGAAAAATTTCCCATACTATGGAAAGTCGAAACTTTGTTCCTCGCCCCGCCGCCATTTGCGGCATTCCTCCACGGCATGGCGCCGCTGTTGGCCAAAAGGCCACCCCTCTTCTCTCTCTCGCCCCCTCTTTCTCTTTCTCTCTATTCGTCTCCTAAGTACAGAAACCAAAAAACGACGAAGACAGAGGCCGTGAAAGGGAGGAAGAAAGAGGCTTCTCCAATCGCCATACGGTGTGATTTTAAATGCCTTGTTCATTTGGCCTATGTTCTTAACCGAAGAAAACGAAGAGACAGAAGGATGAATGACTCAAAACCCTCTTTCCTACATAACATAATAATCTGATATATTAAATGCAAAGACTATACGGCGCAAACGGTGTAACTGCGAAGACAATTGATAAATTTCAACAAAAAAATAATTATTTTTGGTTTTACATTTTTACCTTTATAGGTACTAAAGCCAAGTGATTTTACAAAAAATGCCCCAACCACTACTCTTCTTTTATATATAAAGATATCATAACATCCCCTCAAACTCAAGTGAGTTCAACGGTAACCAACTTGAGTTTGGACAATAAAGTGCGGAAGCGACTGAAAGAATGAGGTTTGGTGAACAAATCAGCCGGCTGATCAAGAGTGCCAATGGAGACAAGATGAAGATCATCACGTAGAAGATGTTGACAAATGAAGTGACAATCAATCTCAATGTGCTCTATGCACTCATGGAAAACATCATTGTGGGCAATTTGGATGGCACAACGATTGTCACAATAAAGATTAGTAGAGGAAGACTGAGGTATCTCTAAATCGGCAAAAAGCCAACGGAGCCACAATATTTCAGAAGTAATATCAGCAAGTGCACGATATTCGGCTATAATGCTAGAGCGAGCTGTCAGAGTTTGCTTCTTGCTTCGCCAAGAAATAAGAGAATCCCCAAGAAAAATGCAATAACCAGTGGTGGAGTGACGATTAGTGGGATCACCGGCCCAATCGGCATCAGAGTAGGCTCGAAGAGTCAAAGGAGATGCAACAGAGTAATGAAGGTCATAAAACAAAGCACCGTTGATATACCGAATAATCCGAAGGACAACAGAATAATGGGTGGTATGTGGGGCAGCCATGAACTGACTAACCAGATGAACAACATAGGAGATATCTGGTCGGGTAACTATAAGATAAATCAGACTGCCTACTAGCTGACGATAGATGGTGGCATCATCTAGCAAGGTGCCATCCTGAGGAGTAAATCGAACATTAGGTTCAAGAGGAGTGTGTTCGATTTTACTGTCAGTGAGGCCTGCTCGAGAGACAAGATCGGAAGCATACTTAGCCTATGAGAGAAATAAGCCATCATTAGAAGATAAAACTTCAAGCCCCAAAAAATAACTTAGAGGTCCAAGATCCTTCATCTCAAAATGTTGACTCAAGAACTGCTTAAGTTCAACAATGCCAGCAAAATCATTTTCAGTAATAATCATATCGTCAACATCAAGAAGCAAGACAACAGTACCATTATCTGTCTTACGAGTAAAAAGAGCAGAGTCATGACCACTAGAAGAGAAACCCAACTTACTGATAATGCTGTGAAATTTAGCATACCAGGCCCAAGGTGCTTGCTTGAGACCATAAAGAGCCTTACGAAGAAGACAAACTTTGTTGATCGGACAAGGAGGACGCATATAAATCTCTTCTTCGAGCTCACTATTAAGGAAGGCATTTTTGACATCCATTTGTGTAAGTGGCCATTGGCGAGCGACTACAATGGCAAGAAGAGTTCGAATAGAGGTGATGTGAGCAACAAGGGCAAAAGTTTCTTCACAATCAATTCCATACTCCTGAGTGAACCCTTTTGCTACCAGGCGAGCTTTGTACCGCTAAATAGAACCATCAGAAAGAGTTTTAATTTATATACCCACTTGCATCCTACAAGAGGCTTACCAGAAAGAGGATCAACAAGGTCCCAAGTATGAGTTTTCTCCAATGCCTATAATTTGTCTTGCATAGCTTGCTGCCAAGGAGGGTCGCTAGAGGCTTCCTTATAGGACTGTGGTTCATGAAGGTGAAGCATAGTTGAAAAACAATGGTAATCACGAAGATATATAGGTGGAGTTCTTACCCTATAAGGACGCTCAACGGTGGGAGGTGCAGGATCAACGGCTGGAACAACATCATCAGAAACAGAGGAAACATCGGAAGAGACTGGGAGCTCACAAGAGGAACCTGCATCTATGTCATTATGAAAGTAATCAACATCGGGGTTAGTAAAAATAGGAGTGGAAGTGCCTGGAATTGACATAAACTTGGACAAGGAAGAGAACATTATATGTTCCCAGAAGACAACATGACGGGAGATACGGATACGCTAAGATTGTTGGTCGTGGCAACCAATACCCAAGAGGGGGGTGAATTGGGTTTTGAAATAAAGACGAAAACTTTTTGTACAATCAAAAACCCTTTTATAAATTTAAACAAAATTTGTAGCGGAAAATAGTTTGATAAACAAATATAGAGAGATAAGGTAAGAATAGAAGGACACAAGTATTTTATCCTAGTTCAGCCACGCACCGCAAGTGGCCTAGTCCAGTCCCCACTCCACATGTGGGATTTTGTCCCACTATAAAGACAAGCTTAACTGGTGCTTGCAACCGTTTTACAAAACCAAGCTTAATAGATGCTTGTAACCTTCACAATAACAAAGCACTTCTCACAGACCAGGGATATCACCTCCCCCAGTGAAAAAGTCTTAAATAACCACAAGCTTAACAGGTGCTTGTAACCTTCCGAGCACTCCTCACAGACCAGGGATACAACCTCCCCCAGTAACAGAGCCTCAACCAAGCTTAACAGGTGCTGGAAACCTTACGAGTACTCCTCACAGACCAGGGATATAACCTCCCCCAGTGACAGAGCCTCAACCAAGCTTAACAGGTTCTGGCAACCTTAGAGCCTCAAGAATGGTTTGAGTCGTTCGACTCTTACCGATATAATGCACTCACAATAGTGCGGATAAACAACTTGAAGAACAACAAAATACACTCAAGAACTTATGAGATAATCAAAGTGTAACAATGGCTCAAGTGATTTTCAAAATGAAGAGAAAAGAGTAGAAAATAATTTAATCAAAATAATAGCGTGTTCTCTCTTAACCTCTCTTCTCTCTCTCTCAAAGGCCCTCAAGATATATTTATAAGCTTTTGAAATATGGCCGTTAGGAATTTAAAAGATATTTCATTAATTTAAAACAAATTCCTTTTCTGATAAATCAATTTGAAAAACTAGCCGTTGGAGCCATATAAGTAACAGATAAAGAAATGAAATATTCTCATTTAAGCCCATCATAATCGATTATCATATGTCCATAATCGATTATGGTTTTTCTGCCATAACTGAGATTTTCAATAAAACTTGCATAATCGATTATCCTAATCGATTAAGGCTTCTCCGTAAAAACCACACAGTTTCGTAAATGGTCATAATCGATTATCCTAATCGATTATACCTTTGCTGTCAGCCAAAAACATATTTCACGTTGAAACACAGACTGACCATAATCGATTATAGTAATCGATTACTGTTTCCCAAAAACATTTTTCAAAGATAAAACCTTTTTCAACCAAAAGGGAAACCAAAAATATTTTTCAAAAACATTTTTGATAAAACAATTTTGAAAAAGATCTTTTAGAAAACTTGAACCACTATCACCTTCTCATACCTTATATTAAATTCTGAGACCCTTCTATATGACTATCTTGAAGCCCATAACTCTTGGTCTTGAATTATTGATCTTCTTGAGATTTGTCTTGGATGTCCTTCAGATATTTGCTTTTCAATTCTGGATATTCCATTTATGTCTTTAATAAATTTGGTTCTTCAATCTCTTGATATATCTTTTATCAATCTTCGTGATCCTGATTGATCTTGAACTTGATTTTCTTGGCTTTGCTTTATAGCTATGCTTAACCTGAACTTTTCTATAATATTTCTCATAAAGCATATTAGTTCAAGATACAATATATTTCAAAATTAATTTTATGCACAAAGCCATATATCATATAAAGACATATTGTAAGATAATATTACAATTAAGTATTTTTATGTCTTTATTTAAATGTGATCAAATAGTATCAATAATATATTTCACATTTATGTTTAATTGATCATCACATTATCACTCAATATTTTATTTTCCTTAGGCATATATTTTTCCTTAGGCATATATGATAATATCAAATATAATTTCTATGCCATTTAGTCTCAAACATATATCAAGTATTTGTCACATGTGTATCTACGAATAAATCATATTAATCATGTAACACATGTATATAAAACATTTAAGCTTAATACAATGATATAACATCAAAACATGTTCTCCCCTTAATTCTCTATTTGTCAACATCAAAACCTATATGACAATATGGTTCACAGAGATATCGGATCCCAACAATGATAACCTTTGTGTTCTGTGCCATAACCACGAAAACAACAAAGACGGGCGCGAGGTTCAATTTTAGTGTATTCATGAGGTTGGAGAAGGATAAAACAAGCACAACCAAAGACCTTAAGTGAATTATAATCTGGTGTAGTGTGATAAAGACGCGCAAAAGGAGAAACATTACCAAGGACAAAGGAAGGGAGACGGTTGATAACATGGACAGCGGTAAGAGCAGCTTAACCCCAGGCATGTTTGGTACAAGAGGCTGAGATAAGCATGGCACGAAAAGAGTCAAGAATGTGACGATGCTTTCTCTCAGCGCGACCATTCTGTTGAGAGGTATATGGACATGAAAACTCGAACAAGGTACCATGCTCATCAAGAAAAGATAACAATTTAGAATCACGATATTCCATGGTATTATCGCGGCGAAAAACCTTAATGACTTTAGAAAACTATGTTCGAATCATATTGGCAAGTTAATGTAAATTTGTGTAAGTTCTGACGATTTTTCATCATGTATATCCAAGTAAAACGAGAGTAATCATCAATAAATAATACAAAATACCGAGACCCTCCCATAGTAGGTGTGGGAGTCGGGCCCCAAATATCATAATGCATAAGATCAAATGGTGCCAATGAAATAGAAGAACTATTATTAAATGCTAAAGCCAGTTGTTTAGCAGTTTGACAAGCAGTGCAATTAAAAGACTCGGTTGAAACAGATCCTAAAAGACCCTGAGACACAAAAAGACACAATTTGCCAAGAGAACTATGAGCAAGACGTTGATGCCAAAGCTCAAAGAAAGAGGTGGTGGAAGCGACACAAATGTTCGACACAGGAGGAACATGTAGGTTAGTGAGCTCAAATAGCCTTCCGATCTTACGTTTAGTCCTTATGAATTGTCCTGTTTGCGGGTCCTGCACACGACAACCAGAAGAAGAAAAGGTGACTTCATAACCAAGATCACATAATTGAACAATAGATATAAGGTTAAAATTTAGCTTAGGAATGAGATATGTGTCAGGTAAACTGAGATTAGACAAGGAAATAGAACCCTTATGACTTATAGACATAAGAGATCCATCAGCAGTGTGTATGGAATGAGCAATATCATTTTCAGATAAGAACGAAAAAGATGAGATGTGGAAGTCATGTGATTACAACATGCAGAATCTAAATACCAGTTAGTGTTACCTGATGTGGTGGAAAAGGCTGCAGGAGTATTACCATTACCATTACCATTACCATTACCATTACCAAAGGAAGGAAAAAGTCTCTTAAGAAGAGATGCAAGATCATTGATGGAGAACGCAGGCGGAGTTTGGGAAGGAGAACACGTAGATTCATTGGCAGCAGTAGGAGAACTGGGATGAGGTTGATTCCTGTTTTGGTAAGATCGTGGAGGACAAGTGGGACAATATATTCTGAATCAAGTGTCCTGATTTCTTGCAGTATCGACAGCAATTTGGAGCAATATGACCCTTTTTCATGCAATTGTAACATTCCATAGTAGGACAATCGGAAAAGGAATGCCCAAACTTATAGCAATGGCGACAAAATCTTTCCATTATAGCACAATAAATTCAAATAATAGCACTATTGGAGCAGAATTGATGAAAACTGAGTGCAAAAATGGAAAGATCTCATCGAAATACTTCAGGATTGTCAACGAAGTCAAACACACGATCAACAGTTCTGGATGACAGTCAACGGTCAACAAAGGATCGGCGCCCGGGTCCAGCAGGTGAGTCGGGTCGTTGCGGGCAGGCGTGCGTGGTCAGCAGCACCAAAGGCACGTGGATCACACGTGTTGAAGAAGGGACAGCATGTCCAGCGGCGGGTGGCGGCGAAATTTCACAGGTAAGCAGATCGATATGCTTACGACGATCGCAACGGTATGGGCGGTGAGACTTGGCGATGTCCGGAAGTGTCCCAACTGAAGAGGAACAACGATGGACCAAAAAACACCAAGAAAAAATGACAGAAGAGAGACAAAGACTTAAGCTCTTGATACCATGTAGAAACTAAAGGCGAGAAGATGAAAATATGTTTTCTGTATATTAAATAGTAAGTTAATTAATCGTGAGGTATAGTATGTAAATAACTAAATACAATGAAATCACCACATGCAGTAGCAGTATGTGATATATATATATATATATAATAATCATGGTATAAACATTTTTTAGAGGACTAATCTAATATATATCCATGTTAACTTGTTAAGTACTATATAAATTCAAAACAAGCTATATAATTATTATGAATTTGTAATTATTCAATACATATTTTTATTTTGTTTTGCTGCACAAACCTTATAACTTATGTATCTATGGCAGCACACACAATTAATTAATCATTCACATGATGCTGCAAGGTGCATGAACGTTGTCATCACTGAAGAGAAAGACTGTTTCATCCTGGACAGTTGAGTATGCCTGTTCAGGAAAATAGCCATGAACACTCTCGTTGTAACCATGCCTATAGTAGTTGTAGGAAGACGCATAGGTAGACTCATCCAAGTACTGGGAGGCATATGGGTGATATTCACTGTCATAAGGGAATGGCCAATACTCAGCCTTTCTTCCTGTTCTTCTTACAATCCTTAATACCTTCCTCTTGCCCACATACCCAGTAACTGTTACTTTCTGCTTATCCATGTCTATCTCCAAGGTATCAACACCTGCATGCAAGTTTTCACATCTCATGAACCTAGTAATTGACTTTATTAATGTTAATCCTCTTTTATGCCTTGCAAAGTTATATGTGGTGATGCATTAATCAATTTTCTATGAAAAAAGTAAAATAATACAAAAAAAAAAAAAAAAAAAAAAGATTGGAGGTGTTGTAGTTAGTTTGTAATAAAAATTGTTACAAGGATTGTGCAGTGAACATGCAAATTAATGAGGTGTTGGGGGTCCCCCAAATACACTTTGCCCCATCTCTGTTTTGGAGAAAACGCTTTTGTAAAGTAACTTTGTCTCAAGTAGGAGTATATTTCTAAGCATAGATGAATCCTAAATTCCTATTTTGTGTTAGGACCTGGTGAGTCCACTCTTGAAAAAAAGAAGGTTGTTTATGTTGCATGGACTATTTGTCATTCTATTAAATCCTTAATTCCCTTAACTAACCTTTTGGCTTTAAGGGAAAAGGTTGTTTATGTTGCATGGGCTAATCCTATTTGTCCCACATCCTTAATTCCTATTTGTTGTCTCAAATATTGCATTTACATATTGTCATTGTATATTCCATACAAAAGAAAAGCAAAATAAGAGCGCAATGTGGAGAATGGTTGAGATCTTGCCATCTAATTTGGAGACTGCCCTTCTAATTCTTTCTTCGCACCCTTGGCAATCCATATGCACCTTAAGTTCCACAATCTACAGCCATGAAACAATAATTGATGAACTCGATTGCTAATTAGTATTTATGTATTGTACTGAGAAATTAAGAGAGCCGGAACTTACAGTCAAAGCATTAGGAAGTCTTGTTTTCCCAGGTCTCCACCCAAACATGTTATACATGTCTTTGTGTTGTTGTGGAGACTAAGAATGCTTCTCTCTATATATATAATGTCACAAGGAACAAAAAACTTTCATATGTTAACGTCAACCTTTCTCATTACAGTTACGTTGTTCAGTATATATATATATATATATATATATATATATATATATATATATAAGCAGATGCTGCAGCTAGTGTTAGATAGCTACTGTGCAAGTTCATCATATGCATGGGTGTATGTATTATTAATCAGGTAGAAAGGAATTTCTTCTCTCAAAAAACTATATAATCAATTTTATTCTCTCTTTTCTGTGGTAGAATATGCTCTCTCATCCACACAATTTAATTTAAATGCCAATAAACAACCCTGGACATTGTACAAAGTTCTTCAGATTTAATTTGTATTTCGGAACTTATTCCATCCACGCAGCTGCAAACTCACAAATTGCAATGCATGATTTTTTCCCCCTTTTATGGGTTTGAAACTTGCATATAGAAACCTCAAAAATAAGAATCCGATATCGTAGAGTAACCATTTTAAGCCTTGTTGATTGAAAACAGTCATGTCATGAAATGGAAACAAATACTATGCCAGATTATGCTTTTGGAAGCGCACATTCAATAGTATATTTCAGTGAAACGCTGTGTTTAATGAGGCAGAGAATGTGCAATAACGCTTCCTGAAGGAAGCGCTGTCATAAGTATGAGAATAGATAGCGCTTCCTCAAGAAAGCGCTGTTAAAAGGTTGAAAAGGAAATAGACAGCGCTTCCTTAGCGCTGTCTTAGTGTGACCTTGAGGAAACGCTGTCTATTCTCCTTTTCCCTAATTAATATTTACATAACGTATACTTCCCCTTGCGCGCTCACACAAAACACACTCACCACTGTTCATTCCCTCCATGCACGACCTAAGTTCAGAACCTCTCATCCTCCCCCCAAACACCACTCTCACTCACCATTGCCACCGCAAGGACCACCGCAACCCTCTCAAACCCTAACCTCACTCACCACCGCACCTTCTCTCTTCACCTAACACGAGAACCACCGCGAGGACCAGTTTGCTTTCGGCCCTTGCAAGCCCCCCTCTTCATTGCAAGCTCCCAGGTAACACCCCTCTCTTCCCTGCAACCCCCCTCATTCCCTGTATACTGTGTTGTTCTCTGCTTCCCTGTATTCATTTAAGAAAAATGTCATACTGTGTTGTTCTCTCTTTTTCTCTATCTTTCTCTCTTAATAATGTGCCATATTGTTTGATATTGGGAATAAAATTTTGGGAACAAGAAGCTTGAGTTTGCTACTCTTAATAGAAATTCAAATGAGTTTGATAAAATGCAATGATGCAATGAGTTTGTTATTTTAGAAATTAAGGGTCTGCAACTATGAACTCGTATCAAAATTTTTTATCCTGTAAACCATTCTTGAACAGGTATTAGCTTTGTACATTTGATAATTAGTTTCTTTTCTAGTTATGCTTGTTGGATAAAGCATGGCGAGAGGAGAGGTGAGTCTAGTGATATGGGTAATAGTGGGAGATATGTGTTAGATGATACCGGTACAAATACAATTGAGGGCGACCGTTTTGAGGAGATGGCACACGCGGTTGAAGAAGATATCCGTGATTGTCCTCATATGTTTGAGAAGTTGATAAGTGATGCTGAGAAACCGTTGTATGAGGGTTGTACTAAAGTCACAAGATTATCAGCGATGCTAAAGTTGTATAACTTGAAATCGGGCAATGGATGGACTGACAAGAGCTTTACGGACTTACTCACACTATTGAAAGATATGTTGCCGGAGGATAATGTGCTTCCTAATCGGGCATATGAGGCTAAACAAATGTTACGATCTATTGGCATGAGCTATGAGAGGATACATGCTTGTCCTAACGATTGCATTTTATTTCGGAAGGACTATGCAAAGTTAAAGACGTGTCCTAAGTGTAATGCCTCACGGTATAAGAAGAAAGAATCGGCTCCAGAGAAGGTCTTGTGGTATTTTCCCATAATTCCCAGATTTAGGCGCATGTACCGTAGTTCAGAATATGCAAAAACTTGACATGGCATGAGGATGAAAGGATTAAAGATGGCAAGCTGCGTCACCCGGCAGATTCTCTTCAATGGAAAAGAATTGATCATGATTACCCTGATTTCAGGCAAGAACCAAGAAACCTACGACTTGCATTGTCTACCAACAGATTTAACCCGCATGGTGTTCAAAGTAGCTCTCACAGTACATGGCCTGTGATTTTGGTGATTTATAACCTACCTCCATGGCTATGCATGAAGCGCAAATATATGATGTTGTCTTTGTTAATTTCTGGGCCCAAACAGCCAGGAAATGATATCGACATATATTTGGATCACTTAATTGAAGACTTGAAGCAAATGTGGGAGACAGGTGTAGATGTATATGATGGGTATAGAGAAGAAAGTTTCACCTTGAAGGCTATGATCTTCGGCACAATTAATGATTTTTCGGTATACGGTAATCTGTCAGGATATAGTATCAAAGGTCAGTGTGCATGCCCTATATGTGAAGATAGTACAAATTGGATGCGGTTGGAACATGGTAAGAAGAATGTATTCCTTGGGCATCATAGATTTTTGCATTCAAGTCATCATTATAGATTTTGGAGAAAAGCATTCAATGGGAATACAGAAGAACGTAGAGCTCCTTTGCCGTTGACGGGTGCGCAACTGTATGAAAAGGTAGAAGATTTGACTACTGAATTCGGGAAACCTTTTGCGGGAGAGCTTGTTACACGAGGGTGGAAGAAAAGGTCTATTTTCTTTGAGCTCCCGTATTGGAAGTCATTATACGTAAGATATTTCATTGATGTGATGCATGTTGAAAAAAATATATTTGATAGTGTCATTGGTACCTTACTCAATGTGCCAAGGAAGACTAAAGATTGCATCAATGCAAGGCAGGACTTGGTTAGTATGGGATTGAGACGAGAATTGGGACGGGTAAAGAAGGGGAAACGTACATATTTACCTCCGGCCGCTCATACTCTATCTAAAAAAGAGAAAATTATTTTGTGTAAGTTTCTTCATGGAGTTAAGGTTCCAGATGGGTACTCTTCAAACATTAGGAACCTCGTATCAATGAAAAATCTCAAGTTAAAGGGTCTAAAGTCCTATTATTGCCATGTTATCATGGAGAATTTACTACCCATCAGTATACGATCCATTTTGCCCAAAAAAGTGCGGGAGACCTTAACTAAACTTTGTTTCTTCTTCAAGGCAATTTGCAGCAAAGTGATTAACCCTGGAAAGTTGCCAGCATTGCAAAAAGAAATTGTTGTGACTCTATGTGAGCTTGAGATGTATTTCCCACCTTCACCCTTTGACATAATGGTTCATCTAACCTTTCATCTGGTTAGAGAGACACAATTGTGTGGGCCAGCTTATATGAGATGGATGTACCCGTTTGAGCGTTACATGAAGATATTAAAAGGGTATGTGAAAAATCGATCACGACCAGAGGGTTGTATTGTTGAACAGTACATAGTCGAAGAAGCGGTTGAATTCTGTACCGAATACTTATCCAATATTGAATATTCCGTAGGGCTGCCAATGTCTTGTCACAGAGGAAGAACCACAAGGCAAGGGATTACTGGAACTGAAATATTGACTATACCAAGGATAGAATGGGAGCAAGCACATTTATATGTTCTTCACAATGCCGATAAGGTTGAGCCGTTTGTTGTAAAACACATGGACCTACTTAAGAGTTCTTATCCGAATAAGACTCAAACTTGGTGTCTTAACATTTGAAAGAATGAACGCAAAGAAAACAGAAAACTTTCTGTGTACATACATGAACTGGCAGACGTGCCATTTGGAACCGAGCTACAACTTTCGTAGTTGAGAATTCAGCCAGTTAAGACCATTGGGTCTATAGGGGCATTCTGTGTTCGAGATCCCACAAGTGGCCAGTGGGGTAGCAACCCCGTGCCGTGGTAAATCGGCTGCCAAACACGAATGAACTCGATCAGAGATCGGAGTATTCAGGATATGGTTATGACGTGGTACCCTGGAACAATTGAAGTTCGGACCTAAATAGAGAGGCCGACTCATGAGGACAATTGTGTTACGGTGTTACTACGGCCTATCGCTCGATGTTGGGAAGTTAGAATCTCCAGAGTACATGAATTAGAAAGATGATATTGAAGTCTCATGCATTATTATAACTCATGATAGTGTCTGAGATGTTATATTGTGTTATATAGATAATTGCTCATATAACTGCTTTTATCTATGGATGTTTATACTGCTGTTTGTCGCTTGTGCGGCTATCGTGATAAACTTTATATGAGTATCTCACCTTTGCCTGTATATATTGAACACCTTGTTGTGTTTTTGAAACACATGTACAGATGTTGATCATAGGTCCCCACAGAGACATGAGGGCTCGGATAACGGAGCGTTCTAATGAAGTTGACGTTGGGTTGTACCCCAATGACTACTTTTAGCCGACTAGCTTAGGAGTCTTTTATTTTGAGCATTCTTATATTATATTACTGCGAATACGTTGAACTTATTTCTTAAGTCTGTAATATGTTATATATTAGACCAGGTTCTATGTTATGCTTATGTTTTTATGAACAATGAATAGCAACGTATGATATGAAATTTATTTCTTCGTCTTGAGTTGTTTTGTCTATGCATGCAGAAAATTTTTAGAAACCGCGTTTTCGAACGTAGCTACTTAATTAAAGTATTTTCCGAAAGCAACCAGCGTTTTATTTTCTTGATTTATTCCGCATTAGAGTCCGAGTATGTAGCACCCATGAGGGAGGTGTTACATTTTTAACAAGCACCCTGGCTCTAAGAAGATTAGACCATTGCTTATTCGAAGTAACCAAATCCCAACTCAGCTTTAGAATAGCTGCCCTGTTGATACCCCTGATGGATCTCAATCCCAATCCACCAACAACCCTAGGTGAACAAACTAAAGACCAAGCTGCAGAAGCTACCTTTCTAACCATCACATCACCAAACCAAATAAAATTACTGAGCCATCTATCAATAATTTTAACAAGTGAAATAGGCCAAACATAAACATGAAAGGAATGGAGAAGCATACTATGAATGACATATTGCACTAATTGGACCCTTCCCATGATTGAAAGCAAAGCACCTTTCCAAGTAGATAACTTTGTTTTAATTCTGTCTGCTAAGAGCTGCAAGTGAATTCTTCTTGGTTTACCCTTGAAAAGTGGAACACCAAGATACATGAAAGGAAGATGACCAATACCAAAGCCTAGAATGTTTACTATGCTGTGAAATCTGTTCGAAGCAATTGAACCATTATATATTTTAGACTTTTTTGTTGATGTATTGTCTAGAAGCTTCACTGTATTTATTGAAGATTTCCATTAGATTCTCCATATTTCTTTTGTTTCCCTTACAGAAAATTAACAAATCATCTGCATAAAGAACGTGGGAAGGAACAGAATAGCCCCTTGGACTAGACATAGGAAGAAGTTTACCCTGCTGCACCATAAGAGAGATGGATCTGCTTAGAACCTCTTCTGCCAAACAAAAAAGAAGTGGAGATAGAGGATCTCCCTGCCTCACACCTCTTTTACAAAGGAAGAATCCCACAGCATGGCCATTGACAAGAATGAAGATCTTAGCTGAATGAAGAATCACCTTTATCCAGTTACAAAAGATTGGATCAAAACCAAAAGCTTCCAGAGTCTTTAATAAAAAATTCTAATCCATTGTGTCAAAGGCTTTTTTAATATCAATCTTCATGTCTATATTCCCACCAAAACACTTTTTATCAAGCAGGTTCATAGCTTCAGATGCAACACAAATACAATCAGAAATACTCCTACCTCTTATGAAGCCCCTTTGATGTTCAGTAATGAGAGAAGGAGCAATAATGGCCAATCTATCAGCTAGAATTTTGGTAATAATCTTGAATTGATAGTTGGGCAAAGCAATTGGCCTAAACTGAGTGAATGAGTCTGCATTTGAAGTCTTTGGTATGAGAACTACATTATTGGAATTCATATTGGGAAGCAACCAACCTTGTCTGAAAAACTGAGAGACTGCATTAAAGACATCCCTGCCAACAATATCCCAATATTCTTGATAAAAGAATCCACCAAATCCATCCGGACCCAGAGTACCATTAGGATTCATTCCAAAAACAGAATTCTTCACCTCCTCCCAAGAAGGCATACTGATGAGATTTTGGTTATCCTGATTAGAAACTTCATGACTAATGGTTTCATTGATTAAACCATTAGCAATACATGTATTAGAACTAGCAAAAAGATCCTTGTAATATCCAAGAATATGCTCCTCGATGTCCTGCTGATTGTCCAAAATCAGATCTCCATTTTTCAGCATAGTGATTTTCCTAGAAGCATGCCTTACTTTAGCTAACTTATGGAAATAAGTTGTGTTTCTATCTCCACAAGTATGCCAATCAACTCTTGATTTCTCCATCCAAAACAACTCCTGAGCATGAAGAGCCTAATTAAGCATTAATTGAGCAGAATCCTTCTGAATCAACAAATCATCTGAATGCCCATGTGTGGAAGGTTCCCCCTGCACAGATTTTAAATGTTGCATAGCTAAATCAACATTTTAGTGAACATCACCAAAGCATTCTTTGTTCCAAACCCTGAGAACCATTTTTAAATTCTTCAATTTCTGGGAGAGAACAAACATAGGACAACCAACCACTTCCTTTTTCTAGCTGTCAACAATCACAGAAACACAATCCTTATGAGATGACCACATTCTCATAAATTTAAAAGAAGTGTTGAAAGTTGGAATACTGTTCTGAAGCTTGAGCATAATAGGATAATGATCAGAATTACATCTTGGTAGAGTACAACAAGTAGAACTGTTCCAGAATGAAAGCCATGAGTCATTACAAATCACTCTATCCAATCTTCTTTCAGTATGAGCAACACCCCTTCTTCTATTTGTCCAAGTGAATTCTGCCCCAATAGTTGGAAGGTGAATCAAATTGATAGCATCAAACCAAGATTTGAACTCATCACAAGCAATTCTTGATGGTAAACTACTGCCTTAATGTTCATGAGCTCCAACAATCGCATTAAAATCTCCTAAGTAACACCAAGGACCATCAAAGCTATGACTAATCTAAATTAAATCATTCCAAAGAGATCTTCTAGTAATATAGGTAGTGGAAGCATAAACAACACTAAAATAAAGAAGTTGATTTTCCCATAGAACAGAAAAAGTAACATGCTGAACAGAAGCAATTATGACAGTAGGATTTAAAGAAGATGTGCAAATACACCATAGATTAGGTACAAGAGAATTCCTATCATTCGTAGCAAAAACCTTTAAATTTAGCTTAGACCAAAACAGGGATGGAAAATTGCATAATTCCATCCAGGGCTCAGCAACAAGTACGATATCAGGTTTATTATTCAAAATCATGTTTTTAAGAACTAACCTTGTATCATGGTTAGCTATACCTCGAGCATTCCAAAAGAGGACCTTCATTTAGACCAAGTGCAAAAGCCTGCTCAGGACCTAGTATTCCTGACCACAGCTTGATTCTGCTTTTTCTTCAATTTCTTGAGCTGAGATTTAGAAAGAACTTTTAAATAACTATCTTTTGCCAAATAAGAAGCTGCCTTATTGCCAACTGCATCATCCAGAAGCAATTCTAGCCTCTGCATCAACATGATCTTCTCCCTCATCAACATTTGAGTTCCAAAACTTGCCAACAACAACTGAGAGATCTTTTTGAACCTGAGGGTTCATATTAGTAGGTGTTTGCATCCTTTCACTCAAATTACCAAGAATTCCCCCTGACATTTCAGCAAAGTGAAAATCGGGATTGGACACAAGCCTATCTCCGACAGGTAATGAAGATTCTGGAACTACATCCAACAAGACAGTTTGGTCATTGTCCTTGTTAATCAAATCAGCAATGGTCTCATCATAAACATTTTCTATTGAATCCGAGTCATCATCAACAGAAGCATCATTAGGAATTGTATCACTTTCCAGCCTTATACCACAATTCAAAGCCAAAAGATCTGGCCTTCTGCTAACACTAGAATTTGGATTGGCCTCAACCACAGGATCCTCCCGAGCAACGGTTGTATTGTGATTTAGTTCATGAAACAATTGATCATTCACCTTAGAACAACCTGCAGCGGTAGTAAAATTCTGATTAAGATCTGAGTTATCCACAAGGACAGCTTTCCCTTTCAAAAGAGCATCAATCTGTTGCAGCACAGGCATGACAAGATCATTCTGAGTTGCCTCATTAATCATAGGAACCTCAGAACCACCTACCTCATCAAGATTGTTGAATTGAACATCATTAAAAACTTTATCATTGGTTTTAGGCATGAAGACTTTCCTAAGTTTATTCGCTGTTTCTTTAACAGGCTTAGCATCTATCTTTCCACTAGACTTGAGACAATTAGCTAAAGAATGGCCGATTGCTTGACATGATGAACAAAAGTCAGGTAATTTTTCATATTCAACTCCAGTGAAGAATGCAAAACTCTCCCTTTCAACAAGGATTTGTGATCGCAGCTTACAGTTTAGATCAAGATCGATCAAGACCCTTGCAAAATGTCCAAAAGATTTTTTACTTGTTGCTTCATCCGAACAAATTGGGACTCCTATTCCACCAGCTATTGCAAAGAGGATCTTAGGACGCCAATACTCTTGTGGAAGACCTTAGAATCTAACCCAAACTTGTACATTCGTATGCTTTAAGGTTTAAGGATTGAAATCCTTTGTCCATGAAAATAGTCTCAAACTTCCAGGGTCAAGATTCTACAATCCTACTGCCAAAACACTCCGCAGATCTTCCAAGGAGGAAAAGGAGAATTCAAAGAATCCTTTTCCTAGAGAAATTATGTGCCATGGTCCAATTTGATGCCATAGCCCCTGTAATTTGCAGCGCAAGTCAGCAACCTTCATAGGCAAATTACCTTTAGACAACATTAAATGTCCATGAAGAAGGTTCTTAAAACTTTCAAGGCCAGCCAAGTACTCATTCTCTGGAATCTTGATAGAGATTTCATCACCCTTGATGCATGGCTTGGGTAAGTGGCTTAAAGGAACCGAACAAGAATTGCTCAAGGCTTGAGCAAAAGACTTCTTTTGGATTTTTGTTTTTGGATCGGAAATAGATTTAAGAGGGGAAGAAGAAGAGTTAGTGATCAATAATTCAAGGAACAGAAAGCCAGAGGGACAATCAGAGATGATGTCCATGGCAAAGGAGAAAACTTGTGATGCAAGGTAACCAAACCCTAGCAGAGCCACCTCAAAACATGAAAAAGTTCTCAGCAAAACTTGAGCCCATTCTAACCTCTAGGTTGCAAACTTAATTGCATATACAAAAAGAAGTATGCTCTTAAAATTTCTACTACACTACTAACAGTACTAACAGGTTCACTAACAACACTTATATACACTATGTACTATATAGCTTCACTAACAACACTTTACACTACATACTATAGCTTCACTACGTACTATACACTATACTAGCTAGCTGCAGGTGCAGTTTACATATCCAAGCTTGCTGCTGCCCCTGCGCACAAGATACACACAACTTAAATTTACAGCACATGAACAAATTACATATACACACACACAATCACTTGCACAATGCACACAAACCTAATATATAGGAGAGGCACTCTACTCTAACGTATAACATCAGAGTATGTGTACTACCTTTATGTTTGGATAAAATTCATAACAACATAGCGACACCACCCTTCCCTGAGTTCAATAAGTTGGTCATCATAATATCTGTCACATTTACACTCAGGAAAGTACTGAGAAATGAAAATTAAATCAAGTTAATTAGAATTAAAGTACATTCGAATAGTGATAAAATGTAAGTGTAATTTAATTATAAAACTAGAACTAAAATTACATACCGTCGTTGGGATTTGCGCTTGGTTTTGAACGACGATATCCTTGATAAACTTCAGGACATAGTAGCCACAATCGTCGCTATTCGGTTGGCGGGGGCACTATAAAATCAAAAATAATAAATTAAAAGTTTCAATTTAATTTTTAACCTAAATAATTGCATAAGAGTTTTTGTAAATACCTCTATAGATATCCATTTAGTCTTGGATGGCTTAGAATATCTCGACTTGGCTCCTCCACTGCAGGCACGATGAATTAGCAAAGCCCTGATTTCAAAATCAAACAACTTCATTAAGTTACATAATCATGATCACTATTTATATATATGAAGATAAAATTAAATGCATATACACTTACTGTCCTTCCTTTTTTGGCGAATGTTATAATCAGTATGCAAGGTGTCTAAATAATACACTATGTCTTCTTTGAGATTGATCGCTAACAATACCCAATGTTGCCTACGAAAAGGTTTATTAGTTAGCAATCATCACATTTCACAAAAGAAAACAATATCGCTAACTAAGTCATATACTATGATTTAATGACTCACCCTACGTTGCATGGTTATAAAAACAAGGTCTCATAATCTGGATTTGCTAATGACAAGCGATCAACTATATATTGTTTATGCCTAGATCCTACTTGCATAGCTGTTCGTAAAGGGCATAGAAATCTGAACCTTTGAGTCTTTTGTTCTGGTACCAGGAACATATGATACAAGTATCTAAACTTAAAACATGTATACAAATTAATAGATTAATAATAACATCAAAATTTCAGATGAGATATAACCTTTAAAATTTGATGTAGTACATGAGATATACACTAATAATAGAGAACCCCAGCCATTCATGATTAAGGATTTCTTTGATTTTTGTATCACCACCGAGCATTAATATGTGCTCATAACCCAAAATGTCTTCCTCCATATGAATTATAACTTGATCATTCCCCAATATTGTTAGCACATGGACTTTAAGGTAGACTATGAAATCTGTACCATGTGCTACGAGAGCCCGAGAGGGTTGAGATTTGTTCCCGTTCTTTACTGAGGATGTAACTGACCCCTTTGTGTGCTCCTTGCCAGCTACAGTAGGGTAAGGCCGGGATTTTGTCACTTTCATGCCAGCTGTGTTCTCCGACCCTTTGCCCTTGCCCTTGGATTTCGATTTTTGGGGTGCCTATATAAAAAACATTGCAATACATTAATGATTTAGTGGCCACCTAAGTTAACAAACATATATATGATAATGAATCATATTTATTGACATATACCTTGTCACATACACCTATAAGGCTGATTGGCCATGCCACATAGGTACCTATTGCCATTTCCACTGTCATAACATCTACCTTTTCAAGTGGTACAGGCAATGGTGCATCACCCTCAACACCAATCTCAACCGTAACTTTCACAAGACTAGGAAATAATGGTCGGTTATGCAGTGTCACACCCGGTTCGTTATAGACCATCCCCCTAGCTACAATGCGATGAGTTGGGCTTGACAAATATAGGTTGCACGGGTTGTTGCCCTAAACCAGTGATAACCAAAATATTAATATGTGAACTGTCAATGCAATACGTACAAGTAAAGAAAACAATGTAAGAATTATTACCTCGGGAGGCACACGGGTGCAACTATCTCTAACACTACGTGGGGTAGGTAAATCAGGCTCATGCTCATGCTCATGCCCCTCCACCGATGTCTTGTTCTGTATGCAGCTTTTCAACTCTCAAACTTGTTACACTAGATCAGCTACTTCCCTCCTCAACTTCGCCACTTCAGTAACATCTGCTTGTTTCACTACAGGGAAATCTGGAATTTGCGTCAGGCACTCTGCGGCGGTTCTAGTGCAACCGCCTCCGATATTAATTTGTGGCGGTTATCACGGCGGTTATATGAAACCGTCGCAAAGCATAAATTATAGCGGCGGTTCAATACAAGTTACCGACGGTTTTGTTAAAAATGGAATACCCACGCTTCTTTTGTCACAGTCCCTCTATTTTTTTTCACTTTCCTCTTCAGTAACTAATCTTCACTTCACTTCAATTCACATTCCCGCTAGACTTTCTCCTCATCTTCGTGCGCAAAGGTATGGCCTCTTCTTCTTCTTCTTCTTCTTCTTCTTCTTCTTCTTCTTCTTCCTCTCTAATTCCTGGATGTTCTTTTGCTTCGCTTAGGGTTATTCTGCCGTTCTTCTTCTTCTTCGTTTGTGGTCGCCGTCCACCGGTGGTCGTCTTCCTTCGTCCGGCGAGCTTCCGTTCAGGTAAGGTTCACATTTCTTTTCTTCTTGTTCCTCCCTAATTCTCATCAATTTTGATGGTTTTGAAAAGAGGGAAATTGAGGAAACCCTCATTGCCTCCTTTCCATTTGGCTTAAGCTTCATGAAATTAGAAATGAAATTATTCACATTTGGGCAAATTGAGTTAACCCTCGTTACCTCCTTTCCATCTCAGTAAGGATATCTACATCTGTGATTTATTTGTCATTTATTCACGTTTTACTCTCTCAATGAAATTGGGTTTCCAATTTTTACTTCTTTGGTTGATTATTCATACGTTAAAGTTTCAATTTTTGGTGTACTACTGCATGAATACATAAGCTTGTTGTGTTCTTCATAGTAGAAATAAATTGACACCTCATTGATATGGATATATTATACCAAAGTCAGTAAGTTTAGTTTTTGGGTATCTAAGTCAGTAATTTAATTGGTTGTGATTCATTTACAATTTACTCTTTCAATGGCTAATTTGTTGATATTAGTGTGCTTGAGCTTATGTTTGTATTTGGAGTTTTTCTTGTGCTTTGATATCCTGCTTGTTCAATTGGGTTAGTGATTCATCTAAATGGATACACATTTTCTATTGATTGTTAAGCTTCATGTGATATTGATAGTAGAAATGAATTGACACTTCATGTGATATTGATACACACACCCTTTTAATTTATTGAGTTGAAAAAAAGGATAAGTTAAATGATGTAACTGTTTGAAGCACTAATAAGATATGAATAGGATCACATAAGCGGGAGGATGCTTTTTAAAACGGTGGCTGGTCTGAGCTTTGTTGGTCAAAAATTGAATTTAGTGTCATCATGTCAAGGAAAGAATATGGTCTTTTTGAAAGCAATCAAAGGTGGTTAGAGGGTGGTAAGCAAGGCTGTTAAAGGACGGTTCGAAATAAAAAAACTCAACAGTAGGAGTTTGAGCTTCACGTTGGTCTTCGGCTTTATCTAGTTGGCTTGATCTTTAATAAGTTGTATTGTTTGCACAATTAAAACTTGTTCTGTTGACATGCTACAAGCCTTGGTTTGATGTCATGCTGCTGTTAGAGATGTTCCTATGATTTTAATGTGATATTGACTTAAACTTGTTTCTATAATTTGGCGCGCTGTTGTGCTCCTACAATAGTTTTCTGTGAGGGACCAAATCCCATGCCCCTATAGCGACCAGGATACTCTTTAGTGGGTATGGCTCTGGCAAGTATGTCATGGCGACCAACGCAATCTGTTATCTCCCCCTGTGATACAGACTGTGATATGGTATCCTGAGACACATATTATTCACAAAGATGTTACACATTATTCACAAATATCAAAAGAGGATTACAAATGTAAATGTTAATGTGAGAACATATACTTACAATTCTTTCAGCCACTTGCTTAGAGTTGGGATTTACAATCACATCCTGCTCATTCATACGAGCTTCTGGCCACAAAATATGTCGCTCAATGCTTTCAGTTTCCGGGTCTCGTCCTGCCTCCCACAACTGTACATTTGAACAAACAAATTGAAATCCATCAATGCTAAGAAATAAACCAAAAATGCGTTAAATAAAATGACTTATTGTACATACCTTTTTTTCCTCAATGCCGGCATACCCTACATTCCCTTTATGGTAAGGGTAGGGAGGAGATGACGCTCTCTCCCGATTTTCACAGCTTATTTTCTACATAGACACGGAAGTAAGTATTAATGCATACTGACCTAAATAAGTAGCAATGCATAGTTTACACAAAAGTAAGTACATATCAAAAAATCATCATCTTCCGTTCGTTTTATTACAAAGGCTCTTCAATCCTCCGGTCGTATAATCTCAGCATATTTGGGTGAAGGCTCTTGTCTGACATTCCCACCGTTATCTCTCAGCCACTTCGTCGTCAACTTACTTCTGAAGTTGCGATGTAATTTTTCGGCTTCCTTAAGTATCATGTCTCGCCGGGTTTCATCAACATTAAAACATGCCTACAAAGACAATAAAAAAATGTCACAATATAAATATGTTTACATAATTAACTAATGTTAATTAATTTACCTGTATATCACGCCAGATGTCATCTTTCAGACCGTCCAAATCTCTTGACTTCCAATTTTCGCTGCTAATTGGGACCATCTGTCGCACTATGGCTCCAATGTAATTAACCAACTGTTTATTGTTTTTACCAATAGGCTGACCCTTTGCATTCCAAAAAAACCTAAATTTTTTGATGAAATGTATAAATTGAGATAACAAACTATAGAATCAAACAATTAATTAGTAATATATTACCTCAAGTCTCACTCCTCTACTCCTATGACGGACGATATTCTTTTTAAAAGTCGCTCCATGACGCCTCATATTTTTCTTGGGCTCGGCCCCACTATCATGATTGGGAGATGCCATTTACCTGTAACAAAATTAGACACACAAGTAAAAACGTCAATTCACAATCATACAAGTTTATTTACAGAAATTGATGAATGTAAATTTAATTGATCAAGAAATTAAAAAAAACACATTGACTACATACATGTTTAAGTCGGCTCGTTCTACTATGCACCTTAAATGACAAGGTGTACGATGCTCTTACAAATTTAAGCCGTTAGATCTATACAAAAGGAAATTGATGATAAGGATTAAAGAAGGGCTGCTTGCTTAATAGGTTATTTGTTGACTTGAATATTGCAGAATTACCCTTTGAAAATGTCTTCTTCGCGCCTTATGAACGGCACAACCAGAACAATGGGACGCGCAGGTGGGATCCATCAGGATGAACTCTTGTTCATAATGGTGGGAGCTGGCAAGACCTGGTGGCGTAGGATCGATGTTAGTGTGGTAGAATATAACCTCTTCGACTATGACGGGATTCGGTTGAGGAAGTCAGTCGTCACCCCACTCAACCCCCCGCCACCCTGCCGCCGGCCAAATGTGTCTACCCTGAGTCCTGACAACGTTTGTTTTGCTTCTCTCCGTTTCTCTCTGTTTCCTTTGGTTCAACATTCTTAAAATTAAAGCCACGTTGTTTTTATGTTGAACCTCAAAGTCCTAACCCCTACATTTTGTTTGCTTCTCTCTGTTACTGTTTCTCTATTGCTTTCATGGTTTATTTTGGATCTTTCAAAGGAACCATATGTTTGGATTGGAAGCTTAGCGTCAGTTGATTTACGTTTTTTCATGGAATATTCTTTCACCCTATGCCCTAGTCTTCGTTCCCTAGTATAAGATCAGATTCAGAGTTTTGGCAACATATTTGTGATGATCATATTGATTGGATTATGGCGGCGAAGTTTTCCTTCCTTCAAGATGTTACTTGGGTTAGGAATCTGGAGTTCGACGGTTGATGAAATTCAATAAAATAATATTTTAATAAAGGATTTAAATGTAAAATTTAAACATATATGGGTCTAAACTTAAATAAACAGGAGCATTACTTTAATTTCAGATTACTTGCTACAGCCGGTGGTTTCATGAGGTGCATCCGTGCACCTTATTATGTAAGGTGCATGATAGAACGAGCCGTTTAAGTCATTCTTTTTCTTTTCCTTTTTAGATTGAGATTTGCGTCTCTCTTTTTGGTACAAAATAATGGATTGACCCAAAGCCCCTCATCATGATCATTTCTAATACACATATCATCCTCTCTAGTTGGATTAGCCTCGAGGATTGTGATTTCCCGGAGAAAGGATCATCCTCAATATCAGCATCTTCATGTGCTTGATCATTAATCTCATTAAGAATCATTTTGTTAGACAATAGAACAATGGACCAATTTGTATCAGCTGGATCGGTGACATAGAACACTTGTTGAGCTTGCGATGCTAAAATAAAAGGTTCATCTTTATACCCCACTTTATTGAAATCCACCCGCATGAACCCTAACTCACCCATTTGTACACCGTTATTATTGTCAACCCACTTACATTGGAACACAGGCACCCGAAACATCGTGTAATCCAACTCCTATATGCGTTCAATGACCCCGAAGTATAACATGTTTGCGTATATGGGGTTTCTGTCTTTGACACTTGAGAAATGCATAGATTGAGCTACAATAGTCACCCCCACTATTTTGCATTGTAATCCGATCATCTTGTTTTTTTGTATAGAATGTGTATCCGTTCATCAGATGACCGGTTTAAGAGAAAACATGCACAGTTGGACTCTTCGCTAACCATCTTAATCTTTCTGAAATTGAAGTAGCATTTACAGTCAACTCTACAAAAATATGATCTTTAAGCCACGTTATAAAACAACGATTGTGTTCCCTTGTTAACCAAGTTTGAGTCTTATTTGGATAAGAACTCTTAAGTAGGTCCTTGTACTTTACAACAAATGGCTCAACCTCATCGGCATTGTGAAGAACATATAAATGTGCTTGCTCCCATTCTATCCTTGGTATAGTCAATATTTCAGTTCCAGTAATCCCTTGCCCTATGGTTCTTCCTCTGTGACGAGACATTGGCAGCCCTACGGAATATTCAATATTGGATAGGTAATCGGTATAGAATTCAACCGCTTCTTCGACTATGTACCGTTCAACAACACAACCCTCTGGTCGTGATCGATTTTTCACATACCCTTTTAATATCTTCATGTAACTCTCAAACGGGTACATCCATCTCATATAAGCTAGCCCACACAATTGTGTCTCTCTAACCAGATGAACAGTTAGATGAACCATTATGTCAAAGAATGAAGGTGGGAAATACATCTCAAGCTCACACAGAGTCACAACAATTTGTTTTTGCAATGCTGACAACTTTCCAGGGTCAATCACTCTGCTGCAAATTGCCTTGAAGAAGAAACAAAGTTTAGTTAAGGTCTCCCGCACTTTCTTGGGCAAAATGGATCGTATACTGATGGGTAGTAAATTCTCCATGATAACATGGCAATAATAGGACTTTAGACCCTTTAACTTGAGATCTTTCATTGATACGAGGTTCCTAATGTTTGAAGAATACCCCTCTGGAACCTTAACTCCATGAAGAAACTTACACAAACTAATTTTCTCTTTTCTAGATAGAGTATGAGCGGACGGAGGTAAATATGTATGTTTCCCCTTCTTTACCGGTCCCAATTCTCGTCTCAATCCCATACTAACCAAGTCCAGCCTTGCATTGATGCCATCTTTAGTCTTCCCTGGCACATTGAGTAAGGTACCAATAACACTATCAAATATATTTTTTTCAACATGCATCACATCAATGAAATGTCTTACGTATAATGACTTCCAATACGGGAGCTCAAAGAAAATAGACCTACTCTTCCACCCTCGTGTAACAAGCTCTCCCGCAAAAGGTTTCCCGAATTCGATAGTCAAATCTTCTACCCTTTCAAACAGTTGCGCACCCGTCAACGGCAAAGGAGCTCTACGTTCTTCTGTATTCCCATTGAATGCTTTTCTCCAAAATCTATAATGATGACTTGAATGCAAAAATCCATGATGCCCAAGGAATACATTCTTCTTACCATGTTCCAACCGCATCCAATTTGTATTATCTTCACATATAGGGCATGCACATTGACCTTTGGTACTATATCCTAACAGATTACCGTATGCCCGAAAATCATTAATTGTGCCGAAGATCATAGTCTTCAAGGTGAAACTTTCTTCTCTATACCCATCATACACATCTACACCTGTCTCCCACATTTGCTTCAAGTCTTCAATTAAAGGATCCAAGTATATGTCGATATCATTTCCTAGCTGTTTGGGCCCAGAAAACAAAGACAACATCATACATTAGCGCTTCATGCATAGCCATGGAGGTAGGTTATAAATCACCAAAATCACAGGCCATGTACTGTGAGAGCTACTCTGAACACCATGCGGGTTAAATCCGTCAGTAGACAATGCAAGTCGTAGGTTTCTTGGTTCTTGCCCGAAATCAGGATAATCATGATCAATTCTTTTCTATTAAGGAGAATCTGCAGGGTGACGCAGCTTGCCATCTTTAATCCTTTCATCCTCATGCCATGTCAAGTTTTTGTATCTTCTGAACTACGGTGCATGCGCCTAAATCTGGGAATTATGGGAAAATACCACAAGACCTTCTTTGGAGCCGATTCTTTCTTCTTATACCGTGAGGCATTACACTTAGGACACGTCTTTAACTTTGCATAGTCCTTCCGAAATAAAATGCAATCGTATGGACAAGCGTATATCCTCTCATAGCTTATGCTAATAGATCGTAACATTTGTTTAGCCTCATATGTCCGAATAGGAAGCACATTATCCTCCGGTAACATATCTTTCAATAGTGTGAGTAATTTCGTAAAGCTCTTGTCAGTCCATCCATTGCCCGATTTCAAGTTATACAACTTTAGCATCGCTGACAATCTTGTGAATTTAGTAAAACCCTCATACAACTGTTTCTCAGCATCACTTATCAACTTCTCAAACATCTGAGGACAATCACGGATATCTTCTTCAACCGCGTGTGCCATCTCCTCAAAACGGTCGCCCTCAAATGTATTTGTACCGGTATCATCTGACACATATCTCCCACTATTACCCATATCACTAGACTAACCTCTCCTCTCACCATGCTTTGTCCAACAGGTATAACTTTGATCAATTCCATAGCACACTAAATGTCCTTCCAACTCAGCTACACTAACCCGTCTTGTATAACAACAACTTAAACAAGGACATACAATTCTACTAGGGTTTTCTGCATGCCCAACTGCAAACCTAATAAAATCTTGCACTCCGTCATTATATTCCTTCAACAAACGATTGGCAGACATCCACTTTCGATCCATATTTTCACGCTCTACCACAAGTTTAGAGAGGTTGATGTCTACATTCAATGAGTACTACATGCATGCATGGTGCATATGTCTACTTGATACTATAGGGTGGGGTTCCTATCCTATCAAAGATTGTAAATTTCGCATTATATTATTGTATGTCTTAATTACTTCTTGTTCTAAGAAAAAATTGGCAGCATTTCCCCTTAGTTCTCCAAGCACACAACATAATTTAGGTGGTATTATGACCCAAATTAGGTATATACCCAGAGAACAATGAGAAAATACAAACCAATGACATTCTTAGATGAAGAAGGAAATAAGACATACAATAATATGGATTGAATGTGAAGTTACAATCTCAGACTGTCCACTTTGGACAATTCAAGAACAACTTGTATATTGTGCCAAAAACAATATACAAATCGTTTTTGAACAAGAAACTAAGGTTAATGCATGTGTATACCAATGCTAAAATAAACATGTTTATTCAAATCAAACAGAAACAACAAGGAATAAGAGATTGAGACCGTTAGACTTACCTCACAGAAGCTCCAAACAACGAAGACAACTCAGAACTCGGAATAGTATCCAAGAAAACACACTTGTAACACCAAAATCCATTTTTAAAATACATACCCAATATTAAAAGTATAATTTATACATTCCAAATATTAACAATATAATTTAATGTGAATTGCAGGAGGCTTCCTTATGGCTGTGTGGTGCAAGATATGACTAAATGGTTACTCACAGGGCTTTTGCTTTTTCCAAGTTACTATTTAAAAATCTCCTAGTTTGAAGTCTACTGACTACTCATTATATACCAATATATCACTCTGTCAGAGACTACAAACTATATATCAGGTAAACTAGGTATGCTCTTAAGCCATAACACTCTTCTTAATAGTTCCATACAACTCTACTAAGCTTAAAATTATGCACACACAAAATTGTCCACAAATTATGTATAAGTTCCAACTAAAGTACTGCAAAAGAAACTAATTACCAAATGTACAAAGCTAATACCTATTCAAGAATGGTTTACAGGATAAAATTTTTTTGATACGAGTTCATAGTTGCAGACCCTTAATTTCTAAAATAACAAACTCATCGCATCATTGCATTTTATCAAACTCATTTGAATTTCTATTAATAGTAGCAAACCTAAGCTTCTTGTTCCTAGAATTTCATTCCCAATACCAAACAATATGGCACATTATTAAGAGATAAAGATAGAGAAAAAGAGATAACAACACAGTATGACATTTTTCTTAAATGAATATAGGGAAGCAGAGAACAACACAGTATACAGGGAATGCGGGGGGTTGCAGGGAAGAGAGGTGTGTTACCTGGGAGCTTGCAATGAAGAGGGAGGCTTGCAGGGGTAGAGAGCAAACTGGTCCTCACGGTGGTTCTCGCGTTGGGTGAAGATAGAAGGTGCAGTGGTGAGTAAGGTTAGGGTTTGAGAGGGTTGCGGTGGTCCTTGCGGTGGCAGTGGTGAGTGAGAGTGGTGTTTGGGGGGAGGATGAGAGGTTCTGAACTTAGGTCGTGCATGGAGGGAATGAACAGTGGTGAGTGTGTTTTGTGTGAGCGCGCGAGGGGAAGTATACATTATGAAAATATTAATTAGGGAAAAGGAGAATAGACAGCGCTTCCTCAAAGCGCTGTCTAAGGTCACACTAAGACAGCGCTTTCTTGAGGAAGCGTTGTCTACTTATGACAGCGCTTCCTCTCCGCCTCATTAAACACAGCGTTTCACTAGAAAACGCTATTGAATGTGCGCTTCCAAAGGCATAATCTGGCGTAGTGGGATTTGACAGTATCAAGGACTAAGAGACTTAGGGTGTGTTTGGTTCAAATGAGGGGAGGGGAAGAATTTTAATGGAGGGGAGGGGAGGGATTTTAAGTAGTTATTGTGTTTAGTTGAGAGGAAGGGAGGGAAAGTAACACTATTTGTGTTTGATTCACAAGGAGGGAGGAATTTTAAAACTAACTTACTTTTATATCCTTATAATTTTAGATTTTAAAATATATAAGTAAGCATATTTTAGTTATTCGATTCATAATGTTATAAATCTCATCCTCTCCAAATCCCCACACTTTTTGAGGGGAACCAAAATTGGGTGAGGAAGGATTTTGCTCACCTCCATTCCCCTTCTCTCCCCTCCTAAAAAATGAACCAAACAATAAATGTTTAAACAAATCCCTCCCCTCCATTCCCCTCCAACCAAACATTATGTTAGGGTGCGTTTAGGTAAACAAATTAAGCACTTATTCAATAAGCTTGCTTTCAAATAAACTAATACAATTTATTTTCATAAGCATCTCTGTCAAGCTTATGGAAATAAGCAAAAAAGAGCTTATTGGAAGATCATAAACTATTTTCATAAACTATTCACATAAGTTTATTTTCATAAGTTATTATCATAAGGTCTTCCAAACGCACCATTAGAGACATGAGAGATTGAAAGTGCATTGTAACCTTATTGTTCTGCCTAGTTAGAACAAGATCGTTAATAGAAGATCTTCATTCCTATCTTTAATGACACTATACATGTTTAAATCAAATTAATTTATTTTATTTTTAAAATAGTTTCTAATCAAAATCTTACTAAAAACCCCATTTTCCTTAAAAATGAATCAAAACATGCAATTAAATTTAGGAATATTCTATGATATTCCTTGGGTACCATACCCTTGCTTATGTGGACTTATCAGATGGTGAGAACTTAACCTCATGTGATATTGACATAACTCAATTAATTGGGATGAGGCATTCTAGTTGGACATAAGATACCTAAACCCTCTATTTTGCAAGGGTACCATAACAACGCCGTTAAATTTAATAGCAATGTCTCTTGAACTTGGAAATGGAAATTGAAATGGTGCATTAACCTCCGTTCTCCTTATTTTTTTCCTCTTAAAAAAATAGATGTTTCTATTGTACCGTGGTTTTTGTTTCTTGTTTCTCCTTTTGAGTCATGGTGCTCCTTTGTTTCTTATTTATTCTTCTTAGTCGAGGGGACGTTAAAGTTGAGTTCAAGTTGTGATATGTGCCATCCGGGTCAGGCACACAGCAACCAACCGAATGTGTAGCTTTCACAAATCCCAACCTACAACCATTGGCATGGCATATTCTTCGAGATTAACCTATGGCTCTCCCATTTCACTTTCATCCCTCTCCCACCACCACCCTCAAATGATAGCTGATTTAGACCAACTAGCTTTCAAAGACTGAGTTGAGCTCCCACGATGCCTCACGAATATTCGTCTTATGTAGTACCCTGTCCATTGCCCAATATCCATAAACCAACTAGGACTTTTATTAGATTCGGTTAATTCGCTATCCAGTATCAAGACTTGAATCAAAAAAATGTAGCGGTTGGGAAGTGTCGCACAAGTGCCGATGGACTCTTTAGTAGTCTCTACTCTAGGAGCATGTAAGAAGAAAATATATGTTATAAATAGTGTAAATAAAGTGGAAGTATAAGCACAAACTAAATTCAGTTTATAGCTTAGGTCCATATGGAAAGACAATGTCATATATATTCAATAAGGAAATATGATGGAGAATATAAAAGACTTGTCACACTTCACTCAAGCTCAAATCTCAATTACACCCAACTACCTTACAGTATTTTCTCAACAGTGTTACTCAACTCTCAACAAATAAAGAAAGAGAAGATAACAAAATGAAATTTCTCTCAGAGATACTTCTATTGGGATGTTGCAAATGATGTTGTATTTTGGAAAAGGAAAAGCTCTTAATTTATAGGCTAGAGCTTTCACTCTTAGCCATCCAGAAAATAGAGAGAGAAATGATTTTCTCTCCACCATGATTTTGTTAGCAACCTAAAATAAAGGAGCTTTGACCTTTCCAAAATAACTAAGGAAGGGAAAGCCACATGTAACATAATACACCATGACAAAAGGAAAAGCACTACAAGAAAAATGCTAGTTACCGACGACCTAAAGCCTTCGGAAACGACCTAAAGCCGTCGAAAATGGCAGATTTCCGACGGTTAACTAACGACCCCATATCCATCGGAAATATGAGCATCAGTAATGGTTACCGACGACATTATGCAAAAGTCGTCGGTAATTTTCGACGGTCCTAATCATTGGTAAGCCTTCAGTAGTTACCGACGGCCCAAACCGTCGGTAAGCCTTCGGTAGTTACCGACAACCAATGCTCCTGGGTATGATCATCAGCGTTACCGATGGCCTAAGCCCCTCGGTATATATGATCACCAGGGTTACCGACGAATTAGGCCCAGGAAAAAGTTGTCGGTAATGTTGAAATTATATTAACTGTTGGGGTTACCAACGGTCAAGGTCGTCAAAAATGGTTGACATACAGATCGCTCAGAGGCCGTTAGTAAATATCTGTTGGAAATCAAGCCTTTTCTGGTAGTTGTAACATCCTCATTTTCATAATCTTAATTAATGCATGGATGTAAATGTGTTTAAGTTTGACAAGTGTTATTATGCTTGGAAGTATGCTTAGAGGATATATTGAGAGTAGGATTGAATCGGGACAGAGATGGATGAAGGACACGTGATCTTGAGCAGAACGCTCAAGCGTGGATCAGGAGGACGCTCAAGCATGCTAACGCTCTAGCGTGGAAAGGGTGGATGCTCAAGCGTGGCCACTCTGACCTGTTGACTGACAGTTATGGGACATAAAGTGACACGTGTCAGTTACACGTTGCAATTGGCACGTGAGGGGCGATGCCTTGGCGGTGAGGAAATGTTAAGGCTCATTGAGGAAGCCAACGCTCAAGCGTTGGAACACTAAAGCGTGGGGATCCAGAACGGTAATGCGTTATCAGCAGAGTTTTACCTCTATAAATAGTTGTCATTTTCACCATGGGAAAGATTTTCCCAGACCTTCAAACAGAGAGCTCGAGATTAAGACAGACCGGAGGAGGTTGTGAGTTGTGATCCAAGTTCATGATCCGTTCATTCGGTCGATTTCTGTTCCAATCGTGTATTCGTGATCAGCTCGACTTCTACTTCGATTCTATCGGTTTACTTCTGTGATTCTTCAAGGGTAAGCCGAGGTTCCGTATCTACCTACATTGTAGTTATACAATGTTCCTCCTTTATTTCTAGCTTCTATTCCCGGTTATAGCTTCGTATTAGGGTTAATACTATAGTCTAGATGTTGTTTCCGTGATTAGGGCAAGTTTCGGAGTTGCATTCGGGACCCTTTGGAGAAAGGAGACTGTGGCTGCGAAGGGAGCCTGGAGAGTTCATTGTGTTCATGATCGTTACTACTTTTGCTATCAGGTGAGGGAAAGAACCATAATATATGCGTAGGGCGACCTAAACCCTACTAATGGTTGAGTAACCGACAACACCTAACTCACATTGGCGACTACTATGACATGGATTGGCTTTCGGCTAACCATGTAGTGTTAAATTATTCTAAAAAAACCCTGTTATTTCCTGAGCAATCTAGATTGATGCCTGTCAATGATAGGGAACTTGTGTTGAACAGTGAACCTTAGAGACACGTGTTGTTATTCTCTACGGAAGCTAAGGAATCTCCTAAGTTGGATTCTTTGCCTATAGTGCAAGAGTTTCTAGAAGTTTTCCCTGATGATGTTCTAGGTTTACCACCGGAGAGAAAGAGATAAAGTTTTCTATAGATCTCGTACCAGGAACTGGACTGATTTCGATAGCACCTTATCGGATGTCTCCAACAGAGTTAGCAGAGCTGAAGAAGCAGTTGGATGACATGTTGGGTAAAGATTTTATAAGACCAAGTACTTCGCCTTGGGGAGCGCTGGTGCTGTTCATCAAAAAGAAGGACGAAAGTTCAAGGCTTTGCATGGACTATCGACGGTTAAACAAGGTGACTATCAAGAATAAGTATCTGTTACCTAGGATTGATGACTTAATGGATCAATTGAAAGGACCAACAATGTTTCGAAGATTGATTTACGATCTGGCTATCATCAGATTCGAGTCAAGAAGGAAGATGTACCGAAGATGGCGTTTATGAGTCGGTATGGACACTACGAGTATTTGGTTATGCCCTTTAGTGTGACTAACGCTCCAGCAATGTTTATGAATTACATGAACCGTATTTTTCGACCGTTCTTGGAGAAGTTTGTAGTTGTGTTTATCGACGACATTCTTATCTATTACCGTAATCGGAAAGAACATCAGGAACATCTTAAGATTATGCTTCAAGTGTTAAAGGACCGACAACTTTATGCGAAGTTGTCCAAGTGTGATTTTTGGTTAGAAGAAGTGTAATTGTCAGGTCATGTGATTAACCAGGATGGGATAGCGGCAGATCCAGCAAAGGTTGAAGCTGTAGTGCAATGGGAAAGTCTTAAGTTGGTAAGTAAAGTATGAAGTTTTCTAGGCTTAGCTGGATATTACCGAAGGTTTATTGAAGGATTATCGAAGATCGCGTTGCCTATGACACAGCTAACAAGGAAGGGAACATCTTTCATATGGACGGATGAATGTGAGAAAAGTTTCCAAGAGCTGAAAAGGAGGTTAACAACATCGTCAGTACTGACGTTACCAGATCCTTTAGGATAGTTTGACGTATAATGTGATGCGTCATACCAAGGTTTAGGCTGTGTCCTAATGCAAGAAAGGAGAGTAGTGACGTATGCTGCGCGTCAAGTAAGAGTTCATGAGAAGAACTATCCAACTCATAACTTGGAATTAGCAGCTATAGCATTTGATTTAAAGATATGGTGACATTATCTCTATGGAGCTCAGTTTACGGTGTACAATGACCACAAGAGCTTAAGGTACTTGTTTGATGAAAAAGACCTAAACATGAGGCAGAGGAGATGGATGAAATTCATAAAGGATTATGAATTTGATCTACAATATCATCCAGGAAAGGCGAATGTAGTAGCGGATGCGTTGAGTAGGAAATCCGTACACATATATGCTATGATGGTGAAAGTTGAAACTGATTGAACAGTTTATGGATTTGAATCTAGGTATAGGATTATCCAGAGATAAGATACACCTAGGGATGGTCACAGTGACGAGCGACTTTTTGAAGACGATCAAAGAGAAGCAAGAGGTTGATTCGTACCTTCAGAAGGTAAAGGAAAAAGTAGCTGAGGGTAAGACATCTGGGTTTAGGATGGATCAAGATGGAATCTTGAGGTATGGCAATAGCATCTGTGTGCCGATGGACGTAGAGCTTAGAAGGCTAATCTTGGAGGAAGAGCACAAGAGTAGGCTCTATTTTCATCCTGGAGCAACCAAGATGTACCAAGACTTAAAGAAGATGTTTTGGTGGCCTGGAATGAAGAAAGAGATAGCAGAGTATGTGTTGTCTTGCTTGGTTTGTTAGAAAGCGAAGATAGAACATCAGAAGCCAGCAGGATTGTTGCAATCCTTGGATATCCCAGAGTGGAAATGGGATGGTATATCTATGGATTTTGTAGTTGGGTTGCCAAGAACTACAAAGAGGCATGATGCAATTTGGGTAATCGTTGATAAGTTGACGAAGTGTGCTCACTCTTACCTATTGGAGAAAGTTATACGTTGGAAAGGTTAACCCAAATCTACATCAAGGAGATGGTAAGGTTACATGGAGTGCCTTCTAGTATTGTTTCCGACAGAGACCCTAGATTTATGTCTAGATTCTGGAAGCACTTACATAAGGCTTTGGGAACAAAGTTGAGGTTGAGTTCTGCTTATCATCCTTAGACAGATGGTCAATCGGAGTGAACGATTCAATCATTGGAAGATTTCTTAAGAGCTTGTGTTTTAGAACACACAGGAAGTTGGGATGAGTTCTTACCGTTGATTGAGTTCACCTATAACAACATTTTTCATTCGAGTATAGTTATGGCACCTTACGAAGCGTTGTACGGCAGAAAGTGTTATGGGACAGGAGAAAGTCAAGTGCTAGGATTGGAGGTAGTATTGCAGGTGATGGAACAAATCAAGAGGATAAAGGAAAAGATGAAAGCCGAAAAAGATAGACAAAAGAGCTACAACATTAAGAGGAGGAGACCTTTAGAATTTCAGGAAGGAGACCATATATTTTATGAGAGTGACTCCAAGGACTGGAATTGGCAAAGCAATCAAATCTAGAAAGCTTACTCCTAGATTCATTGGACCATTTCAAATTCTTCGTCGAATTGGTCTTGTAGCCTATCATGTTGCTTTACCTCCAAACCTATCCAATATTCAAGATGTCATTCATGTTTCTCAGTTGAGGAGATATTACCCCGATCCATCACACATCCTAGAACCGGAGTCAGTACAGTTGAGAGAGAACCTTGAATATGAAGTTTTACCTGTAGGATAGCGGATAGAAGGATCAAGGAACTCCGAGGTAAACACATTCTGTTGATCAAGGTCATATGGGATGAAGCTACAGGAGATGCTACCTGGGAATGTGAAGAATATATGTAACAACAATATCCACATTTGTTTTCAGGTACGTCAAATTTCGAGGACCAAAATTTATTTTAAGGGGGGTGGAGATGTAACATCCTCATTTCCATAATCTTAATTAATGCATGGATATAAATGCGTTTAAGTTTGACAAGTGTTATTATGCTTGGAAGTATGCTTAGAGGATATATTGAGAGTAGGATTGAATCGGGAGAGAGATGGATGAAGGACACGTGATCCTGAGCAAAACGCTCAAGCGTGGACCAAGAGGATGCTCAAGCGTGCTAACACTCTAGCGTGGAAAGGGTGGACGCTCAAGCATGGCCGCTCTGACCTATTGACTGGCAGTGATGAGACATAAAGTGACACGTGTCATTTACGCATCGCAGCTAGCACGTGAGGGGCGGTGCCTTGGCGGTAAGGAAACATCAACGCTCAAGCGTTGAGGAAGCCAACGCTCAAGCGTTGGAACGCTAAAGCGTGGGGATCCAGAATGCTAAAGTGTTTTCAGCTTTTCACCATAGGAAAGATTTTCCCAGACCTTCAAATAGAGAGCTCGAGATTAAGAGAGACCGGAGGAGGTTGAGAGTTGTGATCCAAGTATGTGATCCGTTCGTTCGTTCGATTTCTATTATGATCGTGTATTCGTGATCAACTCGACTTCTACTTCGATTCACGGTTATTGCTTCGTATTAGGGCTAATACTACGACTGACAGTTATAGCTTCGATTGACAGTTATAGCTTCAAATACAATGTTCCTCCTTTATTTGTAGCTTCTATTCACAGTTATAGCTTCGTATTAGGGTTAATACTATAGTCTACATGTTGTTTCCGTGATTAGGGCAAATTTCGGAGTTGCGTTCGGGACCCTACAGAGAAAGGAGACTGCGGCTGTGAAGGGAGCTTGGAGAGTTTGTTGTGTTCGTGATCGTTACTACTTTTGCTATCAGGTGGGGGAAAGAACCACAATATCTTCGGGGAGGCAAGAATAAAATAATATATACTGATATACGTAGGGCGACCTAAACCCTACTAATGGTTGAGTAACCGACAACACCTAACTCACATTGGCGACTACTAGTTGGTTTACCGATGTAGTTTTAGGCATTGTAGGTTTATCGCCGATAGGTTAATTTTATGATATGTCGAGGATGTATGCTTGGGTGTTTGTATGTGCCAGAGAACGTTGGTCATAGTTGCCTACAAGTTGCGGTTGAGGCACTAAGCAGTTGATCTGAGATGAGTCGATGAGGTTCATGCTGCATCGTTGTTGTTCATCACTGTGTTGGCGTACGGGAGATTGATCTTTTCCTGCGGGGAGATGATTGTACCCATAAGTTGAGCTGTGAAAGGGCGAGCATCCCGACCTGGCCTACGAGAGGGGGGATATGTCATTATTGTAAGTTGAGTTGTTAACAGGCGAATATTCTCGCCTGGCCTGCGGGCGGGGGAATATGTGGTACCCATGAGTTGAGTTGAGCCAAGCGGGATGTTGGCCGAACCCTGCATTACGGGGGGTGGCACAGTGATGGATGGGACATCTTGATCTGCCGGGGATGTCGCGTCGTAGTCGCGTCCATATAGTTGTTAGATGCATGCGTGTGAGAGATAGCTGTTAAGAAAGCATAACTTGGGGGATGATTGCTTGACACGTTGTGTTGTGGTGTTGCTATCTGTATTTCTTATTTTATAGCTATTTCCCTATTTATGATTTATTGTTGTTTCTTATCTCTCGTATTCTTCTATGTTGTCTTTTCTCTATTCTCGCTCGCACGAGAAGACCCTATTGAGGAGTTTCCCTTGGAGATTGATGGCAAACCTACTGAGCCTGATGCTGGCAGGAGAGCCCCGGATCCTAGTGTTGGGAGATTTTGAGCTGCTCTACAAGGAGGAGAGTCGTTTTTGGGAGATTGACTACTCCCAGCGACGAGTGGTGTTTACGTGTCCAACTACCATATATTTCAGAGCTTGGATATTCTAGGAGCTACTTGGTAGGAGATTTCCAGATCGCACAAAGGCTGCCATTGGAGAGGCTATGGAACAGACCACGGGACTACCATCATGATTCAAACGCTTGTTGGAGATGTCACGCATCCTCTAGGACTGGTTTTGTGGCTTGAGGCCGACAGCGTCGTGCTGAGAGGAGGATGAGGGAGTACCGTCATCGCCGTATCGTGATGTCAGAGAGCGAGACAGAGCACGAGGCGCTGCAAACCTACCGTAAAAGACAACGAGCTTCAATTGGGAGTTCTCGTTATCCTCGTTAGAGTTAGGGTTAGGTAGTAAATCTTAGTTTTGTTATGGCCAGTACATGAGTTTAAGTGAAATGTATTTTTGGGCCAGGTGAGGAAGTCTGGTGTACTCTCATTTTGTATCTTTTGTTACCATGCTTTCAGTTTGTATATATTACTAGTTGCGTACTCTGACGACTATGGTTGGTGTTGGTTGTCGGCTCTACTGATAAAGCCAGTACTTTACACATACGTATGTTTTATATGGTTGTGGTATCAGTATTGGTCGTTTTAACTAATTCTGCATTTTCATATTATCACGCTACGCTATAACGTTAAGAATATGAGTTCAACTACTAAATGGGACCTCTGAGGAGGGGCTATCTCAGTAGTAAAGATAAATTCAGATGGCGTTTGGTTCATGAAATGTTTTATTTTTATATAAACTATATTTCTCCTATAGTAAGACACATGGGAAAGTTAGCAAAATATGTTTTATTGTCACTTCATTTTAATGCAAATAAGGAACATGTGACATTTGTTCCTTCTCTTCAACTGACTTTTTTGACATTATAGTTGGTATCTGAAATAGGCTGCAAATGGAGTACTCGCAAGCTTTGCATTCTGCATTGCAAAGCGCTCCAATACTTTTTCGACGTACTTCTTTTGAGACAAATATAATTTCCCAACATGTCAATCTCTATGAATTTCCATGCCCAAGTTTTTCTTAGTTGCGCCTAAATATTTCATTTCAAATTCATCACTAAGCGGAGTTGTTAGCTTGTTGATTTCAGACAGACTCCTAGCAGCAATGAGCATGTCATCAATATAGAGTAATAAGTAGTCAAGCGAACCATCTAGGATCTTCTTGTGGTATACACAACTATCATAATCACTTGTGTAATCACGACTCTACATGAAAGTGTCAAATCTTTTATACCACTGGCGAGGGGACTGCTTCAAACCATATACGGATTTCATTAAAATACAAATATGGTCTTCCTTGCCTTCAACTACAAAACTTTGTGGTTGCTGCATGTTAATTTGTTCTTCAAGCTCACCATGAAGAAAAACAGTTTTAACATCGAGCTGCTCAAGCTCTATATCAAATAGTTCAACCATGGCAAGCAACACCCGAATAGAACTGTGTTTCACAACAGGAGAGAATACTTCATTGAAGTCTATCCTTCCCTTTGATTGAAACCTTAATTTAGCAACTAAACATCCTTTGTATCAAGCCATTTCAGCTCCAGGAATCCTTCCTTTTTCTTAAAGACCTATTTGCAACTAACGGTCTTTTGACGTTTTGGTCGTTTCACTAACTCCCAAGTTTGGTTCTTGTGAAGAGACTCCATCTCTTCACTCATAGCAACAATCCACTCTGCAAACTCATTACTCGAGATAGCTTCATAGTATGCTATAGGGTCTTGAGTTTCAATGTCCTCTGCAACTGATAATGCAAAAGAGATTATATCTGCATGGGCAAATCTCTTGGGCAATTTTATTTGCCTTCTTTCTCTGTCTTTTCAAAGACTATATTGTTGTCATTCTTGTGGAATCTCCTCCTGCTCTTTGACAACCTCTTGGTCTTCTTGAATAGGTTGATCAAAAGTACCTTCTTGTACTTCCATTGGTTGTTAAACCTCAAGCTCCACCTATTTGACGATGTCGTGCTCTTTTATGCATGATATGATCATGGACACACAAGGAAAACTAGGCCCACACTTGGAAGATATTCAAGGACCAATGACTTGGTCAAGACAACGGAAGGTCCAAGAAGCACTACAAAGAGTTGTGGGCAACCATTTGACTTGGAAGCATCCACTTGAGGAGGATTCTATTTGTAACCTCCTATTAGTTGAAGTCATGACCACTTAGATTGTAGGAACTTCTAATAAAAGTATTTTAGGACTTCTATTAAAAGTGCTTATCGAAAATAAGCATTTTAGGACAGCTTAGATCACTTGGGCTTAGGAAGATTGGGCCAATTAGGCCCATTAGCCAACATAGACCACACGACCAAGGGCACTAGGCGCCTAAGGCATCATGAGCTTAATGCTCACATGTACAAAAGGCTCTCATGTACTTCATTTTGGAATGAATGAATCATTTGTGTAGTTTCTCAATTGAGAACTTGTGAGAGTTGAGAGAATCTCCTCTAATCTGGCTCTTGACTTGAACCTTAGATTCTTATGTAGAGTTCCAACACTCTAGTGACGAATCCTCCTCAAGGCTTATCATCCAATCCTCTCCTCCGTGGATTGAGCATGTGGCGCCTCAACCATCCCTGTAACACCCCCCTCGCGGGTGCTACATACTCGGACTCTAATGCGGAATAAATCAAGAAAATAAAACACCGATTGTTTTCGGAAAATACTTTAATTAAGTAGCTACGTTCGGAAACGCGGTTCTAAAAATTTTCTGCATGCATAGACAAAACAACTCAAGACTAAGAAAGAAACTTCATATCACACGTTGATATTCACTGTTCATAAAAACATAAGCATAACATAAAACTTGGTCTAATATATAACAAGACTTAGAAATAAGTTCAACATAGGTGCAGTAATAATATAAGATTGCTCAAAATAAAATACTCCTAAGCTGGTCAGCTAAAAGTAGCCATTGGGTACAACCCAACGTCAACTTCATCAGAACGCTCCGTCATCCGAGTCCTCACGTCTCCGCGGGGACCTATGATCAACATCTGTACATGTGTTCCAAAAACACAACAAGGTGTCCAACATGTACAGGAAAAAGTGAGATACTCATATAAAGTTTATCACGATAGTCGCACAGGCGACAAACAACAGTATAAACATCCACAGATAAATACAGTTATATGAGCAGTTATCTATATAACATAATATAACATCTCAAACACTATTATGAGTTATAATAATGCATGAGACTTCAATATCATCTTTCTAATTCATGTACTTCGGAGATTCTAACTTCCGAACATCGAGCGATAGGCCGTAGTAACACCTGAAACACAAATGTCCTCATGAGTTGGCCTCTCTATTTAGGTCCGAACTCCGATTGTTTCAGGGTACCACGTCATAACCATATCCTGAATACGCCAGTCTCTGATCGAGTTCATTCGTATTTGGCAGCCGATTTACCACGGCACGAGGTTGCTACGCCACCAGCCACTTGTGGGATCTCGAACACAGAATGCCCCTATAGACCTAGTGGTCTTGACTAATTAAATTCTCAACTACTAGAGTTGTAGCTCGGTTTCAAATGGCACGTCTGTCGGTTCATGCATGTACACATAAAGTTTTCTGTTTTCTTTGCGTTCATTCTTTCAAATGTCGAGACATAAAGTCCACGGCTCGTTTCAAAAAGGCATTAAGCCCACTCAAATAAAAAACACAGGACACGAGGTCCGAGTGCTCAATCCACAAAACACTAGCCCCGACGTCGCGGCCACTAGGTTTGTTCGTCTCAAAGGTTCATCATTTTCTTTTGGTTTCATTTTTCTCAAAACAATTTTGGAAAACAAAACACGTTCATTGTTCTTGAAACAAAACATTTCTTTATCAAAGGAAACATTTTTCGGGAAAAATACCTTTCTTGAAAATAAAACCGTTTTCTAAGGTTTTACGCCTTTTTAAAACACTTTACTGAACAAAACACATTTTGCACGACTTTTCACAAAACCACTTTTTACTTTTCAAAAGAACATACTTTTCAAAAAGGAAACTTAACTTTTCTTGAAAAGCAACACGTTTTCCAAAAACCACTTTTTTATTTCCAAAACACAGTTTTCAAAACTTTGATTTCGGTTTCGAGTCTTTTAATAATTTTCAAGACATAGCCAATCCTATGCTCATCCAGGATATATATATATATAGACATCAACAATCCATAATCATCATCATAATATCAACTAAGGCATCCATGCCACAAATTATCAACAAGTGTGCAAATATGTTTCATTAATTAAAACAACTTCAAATATCATTCAACACATCTCTAAATCATCAATCAAGACATCATAACACATATATCAAACATGCACTATGAAGCTACCAAACTTAAATGAACTACCTCCCTTTACCTCACAAAGAAGCTCAATCCAAACTCGATCGGTTCTCGGCTCCAGCTCCGATATCGTTCGCATTGCCTAAAACAATCAAACACAACTCAATTCAAACAACAAATCAACATCAATAAACAACATCAAAACATAGATTTTCCTCCCCTAAAAGGCATAGGTTTCGGCTATGAAAGGGTAAAAAGGCTAAGGATCTCATTTGGTTCCAAACTTTTGGATGGTTGGTTCATGAACTTAGTTAACACTACTTCAAGTCCTACGACTCAAAAATGTGAAACAAAACTCATGGATTCTTCTCATGAAGCTCTCGGCCTCTTTGGGTAAACTAAGCTAGGAATTGATTTGGTTTTCCATCACTTGGATTCAAGAACACTAGGAAAGCTAAGGATGGAATCAAGAGTTAGAAATCAAAAATTTGATGAAAAACACTATTCATCACCACTACTAGGGTTCGGACACTTTGGGGTTTAAGAGCTAGGATGAGACTTGGATCATGAGCTCTTGGGTTTAGGTAGAGGATGATGAGGTGAGTTCAAAGAAATTGGTTTCACATCAAAAGGATTTTTCTACAATATGGATTTTCAAACTTTTGGATCTAAGAATGAGTTTCATGAAAATGGATTTTTGATCTTGAGATTGAGAGAGATTCAAGAAGCTATGAGACCATAGAAGTGATCTACCTTAGAATGGAGGAAGATTGGTCAAGGAATCAAGTGATTTTCAACAAGTGAATCAAGGTTTTCAAGGAGAAATAGATTTTTCCTCAAGAACAACTATAGAGTTCTTGCTTGGGAGGGGGGCTGTGCGTGAATGGGGGCTAAGAGGGGCTATGTTCAGCCTTTTAAAATGTCACTTAAGGATAAAAAGGTCATTTGGTTCAAGGGTAAAATGGTAAATGGTGAAAAGGCTTAAGTTAGGAATATTTTGGTAATTTCGCGTCCCAAAATTCCCGATCGTCATGACGACTCTGGCATGCTCTCCCAAGTCAATTGACATGATGTGATATCAAGATTATCCGTTGTCGGGTCCTGGTAAGTCCATACGCGGCTCTGTTCTCCACTTAATTGAAGATTTCGCTCGAACGGAGGTCAGGAAGTGATTTTTTTGAAATTTTTGTGAAATTTAACCAAAGCGTAGAGAATCAAATTCTAAGACTTACTGTCTCTTTCATGGGTCCATCTGAGGTCTCCTGAGCAGTAAAATCATACTGTCAGTATAAAAACGCAGACCGGACTCCGTTTGAGTTTTCAACTCAAAACTTAATCGTAGTTTCCTACGATATCGTTGAGCATAATTATGGTCTCGGAATATTTTATTTCCATTCCTAAGACCTCAAATAAAATACAAGTTCATAATTACTGATTAAAAAGGAAAACTCAAAAATCGAGGTGTTACAATCCTTTCGCTCTCCATTCTTTTACTTTCATGCTTAATTTTAGTGTGGTTCTTTTCTTTATCTATTCTTGGTTCATTTGAATTCTCAATTGAGATTCAATTTTATTTGCTAGATCTATATCATTTTTGCATAGCTTCTTTGTTTTCTTCAATCAAATTCAAAGAAAGATCCTAAAAACATGATGATCCATCCTAGATCATATCATTTGTTATCATGAGCTAGCTCTTTGAATTTTTTTTTTTTGGCAAAATGGCATGCAAAAGCATCACAATAGCGACTGATATCCCAACAAGGTTAGCACAGCAGCCACTACCTATCATTTGCAGCACACCATAATTTTATTAAAAATAATGAAAAAAACAAGCAAAATCATGGGGGGCATAAACCTAACCCATGTACAATTATGTAAACCTATAATTTGGAAGAGCATACCTATTACGGTAAAATCCTCCCGAATGAAACTAGGAATTAAGTCCCACCAAAAAAAACCCTGAAGACTAATACCATGAGAAGCTAATTTGTTTGCACAATGATTACCTTCACGGTATATGTGAGAAAATCTAAAATTCATTCTATTAATAAGCTGCAAGCAATTCTCCCATCTATTCCGAAGTTTCCAAGGAACAATCCTAGCAGATTCAAAAGCAGAAATAACCAAGATAGAATCACACTCAATCCAGAGATTATGCCAGCCCTTTTCATAAGCAATTTCAATGGCAAGCATAGCACCCAACAGCTCATCCTGCAGAGCAAAGGAATTGCCAATAGGCATAGAGAAACATCCTAGGAAAGCAGCCCCACTATCCCGGAAGATTCCACCACAAGCAGCATGGCCTGGAGCACCCCTAGCAGCCCCGTCCGTGTTACATTTAATCCAACTACACTTCGGAGGGTACCAAGTAACCGGCTTGATCACTGGCACCTTGGAAGGATGAATAGCGATGTTGAAAGCTTTGAGAATGGAGAATTCCTTAATGTTAGAAGACGCAGCACCCTTGCTCAAAGTCCCAGCTAGTTGAACATTAGCCGAGATCATTGAGGTTGTAGCAGGGAAAGAGATCAAAACATTATCAAACCGGGCCTTATTTCGGCAAAACTAGATAGCATGAATAGAATTGATAATGGCAGCTGTGACAACATCCTTGGCTTGATTACTCCAGATCCCATAACAAATATTAAGAGCATCCAACATTGATGAATGACTAACACTACATTGGAAAATCGAGGCTAGCCAAGACCAAATGCTTCGAGCAAAGGAACAATCAAAGAAAAGATGAGTCAAGGATTCTGCATTATAGCAGCAGAGGCTGCACATAGAGACAATATGACAGCCTCTTCTCCATAAAGCATCATCCGTTGGGAGCCGATTGTGTATAATTCTCCAAACTAGAAAAGATTTGGAGGGTGGGATTACCGGATTCCAAATAATTTTAGCCCATCGAACTGACGGACCATATTGGAGAAGAAGCAAGTAGGATTCCTTTAGGGAGAGAGAGCCCGAAGCAGTAGAGGACCAGACTAGGTGATCTGTTGCCTCAATGATTGGAATGGAAATACCTTTTAATTCATCAACCAGGGAAGGACTGCGCTAGAGGATAAGGTGTGGAATTTCCCATGCACCATTTTTAATGAAATCGTATACTTTGGCAACCAAAGATGAATGTAAGTGTGTGGGAATATCAAGCAAATCAACCAGAGGCTGCGACAATCATCTATCAGTCTAGAAATTTACCTTGCTACCATCACCAATTTGCCAAGTAACATTTGCCAAAACCGTGGAGAAAACAGCTTTAATACCAGCCCAAATTGAAGAGCTGACAAAGGAAGTAGTAGGGACCATATGTTTGAGAACTCGAGCTCTCACAAGACAAGCCCATTGGCTATTTGTAGAAATAACCTCCCAGCCCAATTTTACCATCAAAGCTTTGTTGATAGTACTGAGGGATCTCAATCGAAGACCCCCTTCATTAACTAGACAACACAACTTGCTCCAAGAGATCGTGACCATCTTCCTACTATTAGCATCACCAGACCAAATGAAGTTACGGATCCACTTATCGACCTCATTAATGAGCCCAGCAGGCCATATATAAACATGGAAGCTGTAAACTAGCATACTCTGAATAACAGACTGCACCAACTGAGCTCTTCCCATAATAGAGAGAAGGGAAGCCTTCCAGGCAGAGAGTTTAGCCTTGATTTTGTCCGCAATATACTAAAGATGAATCCGTCTAGGCTTTCCTTTAAATAAGGGGACCCCCAAATACACGAAGGGAAGGACCCCAGCTGAGAAACCAAGAAGGGGAGTAAGACTAGCTTTTCTTTGCTCAGATAAAGACCCTGCATAAAATTTGGACTTATTGGGATTAATAACCTGACCTGAAGCATCACCATAGGCTTTGAACAGATCCATTAGCTTGTTCATATTTTTCTGAGTCCCTCTGCAGAATATCATGATATCATCAGCATATAAAACATGCGAAGGAGTTGGGAACCCTCTAGGGCCTGTCATCAACTGAATCTGTCCAGATTGAACAAGATTTGTAATACCTCTGCTCAGCATCTCCTCAGCCAGACAAAACAAGAGAGGAGACAAAGGATCACCTTGTCTCACACCCCGCTTACAGGAGAAGAATCCCACTGAATTACCATTTACCAAGATTGAGAGTTTAGCTGAATGAAGAATGGCTTCTACCCATTTACAGAATCTAGCATCAAAACCAAAGCAGTGAAGCACCTTCAGCAAAAAAGACCAATCCAAGGTGTCAAACGCCTTCTTAATGTCTATTTTGAGAGCAACATTGCCCCCAAAAACTCGTCTATCAAGCATATTAATAGCCTCTGATGCAACACAAATACAATCAAATATCTGTCGACCTTGAATAAAACCTCTCTGATTAGCAGAGACAATTTTTGGGGCTACCTTGGCTAACCTGTCTGCTATTACCTTGGTAATAATTTTGAATTGAAAGTTAGCCAAGGCTATAGGTCTAAACTGCTCAATCTTATCTGCACCAGGATCTTTGGGAATAAGGACAACAACATTTGAGTTCAAGTTAGGCAAGATCCAACCTGTTTGGAAAAACTGGAGGACAGACCTGAAAACATCAGCTTCAATAATGTCCCAATATTGGTGGAAAAAGAACCCACCAAATCCATCAGGCCCGGGAGCACTATTTCAATTAAGAGAAAAAACAGCACTTTTAACTTCCTCTAAAGTAGGCACATTGGTTAGAAGAATGTTATCCTCCACTGAGACAATCTTTGGAATAACTTGATCAACAAGGTCATTTGGTAAGCAGTAGTTATCTGAAGCAAACAGGTTCTGATAAAAAGAAACTACGTGCTGCTCAATTTGAGTGCCATCAGTTAAAATTTGGTCTCCATCTCTCAAAGCACTAATCTGTTTAGTGACATGTCTGATTCTAGCCATTTTGTGGAAATAAGCTGTGTTTCGATCACCATGAAGATTCCAGTTGATTCTTGATTTTTCTGCCCAGAATTCCTCCTCAATCTGCAAGGCCTGCTGTAACTCAGCTTGAGCCAGTTGTTCCTGTCGCATAAGATCCTCATAATAGCCGCAAGCATCAACTTTGGATTGAATCTGATCCACTTTACTAGCAGCAGCACTCACCTTATGATGAACATCACCAAAGGTTGTTTTGTTCCAATCTCTAAGTTTAATCTTCAAAGCTTTCAATTTCTGACTGAGAATGAACATGGGGCAGCCAACAATAGACTTGCTCCACTCCTCAGCAATAATATTCCTACAATCAGGATGACTTGCCCACATTTTCATAAATTTAAAGGAGGACTTACCAAGAGTAGACTCTTTCTTTGCAGCCAAAAAGATAGGGAAATGATCTGACTTGCTGCGAGTTAAAGTAATACAAGAAACTTGTGACCAAAAATCAAGCCATAGATCATTGCATATAGCCCGATCCAACCTCTTTTCAGTGTATGCATTCCCTTTCCTCCCATTAGACCAAGTGAATTGGGAACCTCTAGTCATAATATGAGTCAAATTGTTCACATCAGTCCAGGCTCTAAACTCCTCTGCAGCCAACTGAGAAGGCCGACCACTTCCCCTATATTCATGAGCACCCATGACAACATTGAAGTCTCCAATAAAGCACCAAGGACCAATGTTGTTTTGGTGTAATGTAGTTAAATCTGTCCAAAGAGATCTCCTTAAAACATATGAATTACAAGCATAAACAACAACAATGAAAAGTTGTTTGTTATTCACAGAAATCGAGCAGCAGATATGCTGCCTAGAAACAGATAGAATTTGAGGATCCAGGTGTTGAGAGCAAGCAAACCAGAGATTAGGAGTAAGACTACCTCTGTCATTAACAGCCACCACTTTTAGATGAAGCCTTTTCCAAAAACTAGTTGGAAATTTAGATATATCTATCCAAGGTTCTGAAAGAAAAACAAAGTCAGGTTTATTCATCTTACAAAGCCTTTTGAGAACCAATTTAGTATCGGGATTAGCAATCCCTCTAGCATTCCAATATAGGATATTCATTAGCAAAAATTCTGAGGGCCACCCCTGCTGCGGGTATGGTATTTACTGGGCCTAGCAGCTTGCCTTGCATGCTTTGTCATCTTCTTCAGTTTGGATTTAGAGAGCACTTCTGTGAGACCTGAGGAATGATGTTGCTCAGCATCAATAAGATACTTAATGCCTTGTCCTGTGATTGATCAAGGCTTTGTGTTTCCAAGACCATTTATTCATCTGCCTCTTTATCGTCACTAGCCATATTACTCCACAATTTACTAACAATTCTCAAATCATTGTCGACATTTGTGTTAGCATGCTGAGACACTGGAGTGACAGGAGTGCCATTTACCAAAAGAGCAAGTGAATCCCCTTCAATAGTTGTAGACCCATCAGCAGTCCCTATCTGTTTATGTGCCTCAGCAGCATCACCTTGAGCTGCCAGCAAATCCTGGTGCACTGTTACATTGGCATTTGCATTTGGAGATACTAAATGACAATCTTGCAGCATTTACAATTGGTACTGGCTATCAACAATCACAGTAGGTCCTGAGGCATCATGCTGCAATGCATCAGGACTTGTCACTGCTGCCAAAGAAACTGCCACATTCTCATTAAATAGTTTTCCAACAGAGGCACCTTTTTTATTCACATCAAGAACCTGATGACCACCACCAATGTGACTAGCCTGCACTGCCAAAGTAGCATCAATCTCATCATTAGCATTGATCTCTTGAGCAAATTGAGTGTCTACTGCAGCATTCACTGCTGCCGAATCACCAATTGGGCTTCTAATACCCAATAAAGGATTTGGATTAGACTGCATTTCTGTAATCAACATAGGAACCTTGTTAATACCAACAATAGTGTCACGGGTCACTGAAACCTTTTCAACTAATATCGCAGTGGAAGTCCCAATGTGCTCAGCCTGAGCAGGTACTATGTTATTAATACTCTTGCTCACATCATTAGCAATTGCCTTGCCTCTATCTTGATTAGCAATCCCATGTGTGGTTGTGACAACCTGATCAGCACCCTTTGTAGAATGTGTCACATTTTTAGGGTCCTGTTTGTTGGTTTCCTGAGGCTTTGCAGCATGCCCACCTGCTGCCTTAGAAACTCGATTGACATTATGCTTGCAATTCTCAAATGAGTGGCCAATAGTCCTGCAAGAATTGCAAAACTGAGGGAGTCTCTCAAATTCAACATCCACGAAAATGGCATGATCAGCTCTCTCCACCAAAATTCGATTATGCAACTCAGAAGACAAGTCCACTTCCACAAGAATTCTTGCAAAGTGTCCAAAAGTCCTCCTCATAGTTGCATCATCCAAAGCAATGGGAATGCCTATTCCACCAGCAATCTCAAACAAGATCTTTGGTCTCCAATACTCTCTTGATAATTCATGTAATCGAACCCAGCACTGAGCAGTAGTGTGCCGAATCAAATTAGGATTGAAATCCGGAGTCCAGTTTGAAATCCGAATTACCCCAGGGTTTAGATTCCAAGAACCATTGGATCTAACTTTCCTTAGGTCCTCAACATTATTGAAACAGAATTCATATGCGATCATACAAAACACTCTTGCAGTCTGCGACACCTGCGAGGTACTCCTCTTCTGATATCCTGATTGTTAACGCATCTCCTTTGATACATGGCTTTGGCAATTGAGTAAGTTGAATGTCAAAGGAATTATTGACCGTCTGAGCAAAGGACTTCGAAGGTGCCGTTTGCGTGAAAACAGGCTTCTGAATAGCAGCAGTAGGTGTAGGAGAAGGGGCAAGGAATCCCCAGGGGCAAACCACGACATTAGCCATGGAAGTCATGCAAACCCTAACATGTTACGTATAAAACCCTAGCAGAGCCATCATCAACAAGCCAATTGATACCTTAAATGTGCACTCCATTGTTGCTGTTTTTGTAGCTCTTTGAACTTGAGTTGTTGAAAAAATTGATCAAAAATTGAATTTCAAATTTTTTGAAATTAGCACCAACTTCTTCCTTCAAATCCATGGCTAATTGATCCTCAATGGTCTTAGTTCATGTGTTGGATTGTGTAATTTGGTATTCTTTTGATCAAGTTTTGATTCTAGGTCTTGAAAATTTAAATTGATGAATGATGATCATGCTTGAATTTTCAAAATTTTTCTTCCCTCCATAATATTTGGCACCACCTTGTATTCATCCATGGCTAATTGATCCTCAATGATTTTAGTTCATGTGTTGGATTGTGTAAGTGGTGTGCATTTTTTGTTATTCAAGCATTGATCCATACATCTTTCACTGTGAATTGATCATAATTTGAGTCAATTTCAAAATTCACAAAGTTTGGTGTTCTTAGTGTTCTTCAATTGTTCTTGATGATCCTTGAAATTCAAATAGTGAAGTTGAAGTGTTTTTCAACCACTTCAATGAAAGATCTTGGTTGCTAATACTTAGAAATTGCTTGTAAAACATTTGTATTGCAGTGCAAATATTGTAAAAGTCAGTGGTTGTTTGTTAAAAAAAAGGAAAAAGTGCCAAATCTGAAAAAATCCATTGGGCCAAAATCGCAAATACCAAAAGAATTGGGCTATAAGTGTAAATTCGAATAAAAAAAGGAATATTCAAAGCTTTGAAAAAAACTTGCCACTTGATTACTGTGATTATATTGTGTTTGAGCCTTCAATATTGGGAAGCAATTTTGCAATTTGAATCAATAATGGATCACACAATTGTTGAATACACTTGATAATTGTTCTTTGTGATTCACGGCTTAGGCTTGGTTGATACACCATCAAAAGTGCTCAATCATTGGTTGGCATAGTGATTACATTTGCGTTGAGGTTTCTCTCCGAAATTTGTTTGAAATTTTGGTTTGAAATCTTAATCAAATCACATTGTCCTACTTGTCTTTTCTTTGAAATCCTTTTGAGTAGTACTTTCTCTTCTAGCCTTTCTTTTTAGTTTGTCTTTAAGATTGTTTGAGTTTTGTAATTTGCTATTTCCAAATTTATTGATCTCTTTGGATGATTGTTTTGAGTGATTGTCACTAGTGTTTGGTATTATCATATCTTGAATCTTTGTTTCAATTTAAAGAACCTTGAATGAGGGATTCTTGAGTGGAAAAAGACTAGAGAGATCATATGCTTAAAAGTCTTGGAGTGACAAAAACGAGTGTACATCTTTGAGTGAAACACTTAACGAGTGGAAAGGGCCTAATTCTTTTCTTTTTGATATCTGTAGTTGTATTTGATTCCTTGTTGGGTTGTAATAATCTTTCGTTCTTTTAGTAGTGCTTTATTTTCATTTTAGTGTGATTTGTATAGTAATTCCATTTGATTTGTAATTTGCACTATCGCTATGCCAAACAACCATAAAGGAGATGCAACTCCACCTCCGTCACCAAGAATAAGAAGTTTGAACCGCAAACTTGATCGGATGACAAGGAACATAGAGCAAGTGTTTGATAGATTGGACGTAAAAGAGAATAGTGAAGGAACAAGGAACCAAGACTCAAGCTCCCATCAGGATTCATCTCATTCGCAAGACAATGGTGATAGGACTAGGAGGTTTCAAAGATGGCGATCAAGGGATCATGAAACATGTAGAGGAACATGATACAGAAGATCAACTACAAGGAATCAAGATTAAGGTTCCTACGTTTCAAGCAAAAGTGATCTGGAGCTACACTTGGATTGGGAAAATAAGTTAGAGCAAATTTTCTCTTGTTACCATTATAGTGAGGGAAAAAAAGTTAAGGAAGCAAGTTTAGAATTTAGTGACTATGCTTTAATTTGTTGAGACCAATTATGTAAAGAGAGAAGAAAGTATGGTGAGGAACCTATCTCTATTTGGAGAGAAATGACTAGGATAATGAGAAAAAGATATGTTCCCTCTCAATACAATAGAGATCTACACCATAAGCTTCAAAGATTGAGCCAGTGGAATAGGAGTATAGGAGTATTTCAAGGAGTTGGAAGTCACCATGATTTGGGCAAACATTGAAGATAGAGAAGCTACTATGTCAAGATTTTTTGGAGGACTTAATCAAGATTCAAGATGTGGTGGAGCTCGATCATTATGTGGAGTCCGAGGACTTAGTTCATCATGCAATAAAAGTGGAAATTCAATTGAAGAGGAAGAAGTCCTATGAGACACCATACTTTAACAATGCTTCAACATGGATGGACAAATGCAAGAAGGGGGAGACACCTCTAAGCTCTTAGAGGCTGCGGGTAAAAGTGGCTCAAAAGCCACAAATTATAACTCAAAACCCTCCACTTCTTTTACTCCTTCTTCTTCCAATAGGTCTAGGGATATTAAATGTTTTAAGTACCAAAGTAGAGGTCATATTGCATCCATGTGTCCAAACAAAAGAAACAATGATCTCTAGGGGTAATAATGAGTGTGAGGTAACTAGTGCATCATCATCAAATGAATCTTCTAGTGAAAGTGACAAAGAAAATGAAATAAGACCACTAGAATGCGATTTATTGATGGTAAGGAGACTCCTTGGAGTCCAAGTTTATAAAGAGAAAGATGAAAGTCAAAGGGAAAACATCTTTCACACTAGGTGCATAGTGCAAGGAAAATTATATTCATTAATCATAGATGGTGGGAGTTGCACTAACGTAGCTAGTCAAACATTGGTGACCAAACTTGGTCTCCCAACCAATTAACATCCAAGGCCATATAGATTGCAATGGCTTAGTGAGGAAGGTGACATTTTGGTAAACCAACAAGTTTTGTTGAGTTTTGCTATTAGTTTATGCAAGGATAAATTCTTGTGTGATGTGGCACCAATGGAGGCCAAACATGTCTTATTGGATAGACCTTGTCAATATGATAAGAGAGTCACACATGATGGTCATACCAATAAGTTTACGTTTGAGTATCACAACAAAAAAGTCACTCTTGTACCTCTTTCTCCAAAAGAGGTTAGTGAGGATCAAAAGAAAATGATAGAAAAAAGAGAGCTTGAGAGAAAAGCCCAGAGTGAAAAAGAGCAAGATGAAACACAAAAGAAATTGTGTCACAAAAACAAGCAAATGACAGAGAGCATGAATGAGAAAAAAAAGTAGTGTGATGCCACATTGTTGTAGTAAAAACCGAGAGGTAAAAGAAGAGATTGGAAAGGAATGCATGTTTTTAAAAAAAAGAAGTAAAGAAAACACTATTGGCAAACAAACCATTATATTTGCTTTACTCCAAAAATGTTTGTGAAAATTATACTCCATCTTTTTCTTTGCCTACTTCCTTTGAGTTTCTTTTGGACAAATTTAAAGATGTGTTTCCAAAAGAGCTTTCTAAAGGCTTACCACCTATGAGGGGGATGGAGCACCACATGGACTTAATTCCAAGTGCTTCCCTTCCTAATGGGCCGGCTTATAGGAGTAATCTTCAAGAAACTAAATAAATTCAAAAGCAAGTTGAAGGTCTTTTGGAAAAACAATGGTTTAGAGAGTCACTTTCTCCTTGTGCAATGCATGTGATTTTAGTTCCTAAAAAAGATGGTACTTGGAGAATGTGTACAGATTGTAGATCCATAAATAACATAACCATCAAATATAGACATCCAATCCCAAGGTTAGATGACTTATTGGATGAGCTACATGGGTCTTGCATATTTTCAAAAATTGACCTAAGAAGTGGCTATCATCAAATAAGGATAAGAGAATGGGATAAATGGAAAACTGCATTTAAGACCAAGTATGGACTTTACGAATGGGTTGTGCTGCCATTTGGCTTAACCAATGCACCAAGCACATTTATGAGGCTCGTGAATAATGTCCTTCGGGAATTCCTTGGTAAATTTGTAGTAGTCTATTTTGATGACATCCTAGTATATAGCAAAACACAAGAAGATCATCTTGAACATTTAAAAAGTGTGTTGTTAGTACTAAGGAAAGAAAAGCTTTTTGAAAACCTTGAAAAATGCACTTTCTGCGCCACCAAAGTGGTATTTTTGGGCTTTGTTGTAAGTGCACAAGGTGTGCATGTTGATGAAGAAAAAATAAAAAGGCCATCCAAAGTTGGCCAATGCCTAAAAATGTAGGAGATGTTAGGAGTTTCCATGGATTGGCTAGCTTCTATAGGCGATTTGTTAAGAACTTTAGTACCTTGGGAAGTCCTTTAAATAAAATCTTGAAGAAAAATGTGTCTTTCAAATGGGGCCAAGACCAAGAAAATTCCTTTAACATTCTAAAACAAAAGCTCACTAATGCACCTATTCTCGCGCTTCCAAATTTTGTTAAGTCATTCGAGATAGAGTGTGATGCTTCAAACATAGGCATTGGGGCAGTCTTGCTACAAGAAGGCCACCCCCTAGCATACTTTAGTGAGAAACTTTTTGGGGCATCCTTGAACTATTCAACATATGATAAAGAACTTTATACCCTAGTAAAAAGTCTCAAAGTTTCGCAATACTATCTCCTACCTAAAGAATTTGTCATACACAACGATCATCAATCTTTGAAACACTTAAAAAGGCAAGGAAAATTAAACAAGCGGCATGCCAAATAGATGGATTTTATTGAACAATTCCCCTATGTGAATAAACAAAAACAAGGCAAACACAATGTTGTGGCCGACGAACTTTATTAGGCGATTTGCATTACTTGCAACCCTTGAAACCAAACTCCTTGGGTTTGATCACATAAAGGAATTGTATCCAATTGATCCGGACTTCTCTGACACATGCAATCATATACATGTCGTGGCACATAAAGGGTTTTTCATACATGATGGATTTCTTTTTAAAAATAGGAAACTTTGTGTGCCAAAGCATTCTATTAGAGAGTTGTTGGTAAGAGAAGATCATCAAGGGGGCTCATGGGAAACTTCAGTATTCAAAAGACTTTAGAGGTTGCATGAACATTTCTTTTGATCTAACATGAAAAAACAAGTCCAAAAGATATGTGAAAAATGCATTGTGTGTTTGAAGACTAAATCTAAGAGTAAACCACATGGACTATATACTCCCTTATCTTGTCCTTCTTCCCCTTGGATAGACATTTCCATGGATTTTGTTATGGGATTGCCAAGGACTAGGTGAGGGAACGATTCCATATTTGTGGTGGTTGATAGGTTTTCCAAGATGGCCTATTTCATACCATGCTATAAAAGTGATGATGCATGCCATGTAGCTAATCTATTCTTTAGAGAAATAGTTAGACTACATAGGATCCCAAGAAGCATTGTCTCAGATAGACACTAAGTTTCTTAGTTGTAACACCCCAGTTTTCGCTTGCTTGTTATAAAGTGTTATATATATAATCATGTGTTGTTATGCTTGCGTGAGATGTTTAATGACGTGTTTTAAGGTAGTTAACCTTAGAAAACGAGCCTATCAGTGATCCTATCAGAACCGCACGCCCGTGCAACACGTTCATGCTCCCGTGCAGCATGCCCATGCTAGTTGATCAGCACACCCGTGCTCATGGTTAGCACGCCCGTGCTCTACGCATGCTCCAGAAACACGTTTTGGGCTTTAAGTCGACCCGTTTCGTCCCAATCATTTTTATACCACTTTTACTCGACCTAAAACTCATAGCCGTCATTCCTAGAGTTAGAAACAGCCGTCATTGACCTTTCTCTTTCCCATTGAATCCTTGAGTGTTCCCAATCCTTGTTTGGATGTTCTTCGTCAAGAACACATCCCTGTGGCGTTTTTCGTTACGTTTGGGGTTAAGCTGCTTGCTTAGTGTTACTTCGAGACTTCGTTGTTCGTGCGCCAGTGCTATGAAGGACAACTAGCAGATTAGTTCCCCAAGGATCTAATCGAGCTCGTTGAACCTGTTGAACCCGTTGGAGGAGTCAAGTGTGGACTTCGCTCTTGTTGGCTCGTAGGCTGGAATCATCACGCCAGGTATGGGGAGAAGTGATTAGTATGAACATATAGGTTCTAGGGTAACATAAGATGAGGGTTAACCCATGACCCTATTTGTGTGCTATATGCCTTAGTTGATGTATGAAGTTGTTATGGTTGTTTATACATGATGTTAATTGTTTAATTAATTTATATGACCTTGGCATGATGTTTATGATGTTGTTGATGATGTTGTCGATATGCCATGATTGTATGAATTGGTGTGATGGAAAATGTTGTTAAAACTATGTTAATAAAAGACACAGGGATGTTAGCGCTAATCCTAAAACTAGGATTAGTCTAATTGATATGCATAAAACATAAAGATGTTGATGAGAGGTGAGATTAATGCCAATGGTTTAGTCAAGAACCTTAGGATTGATTTGGAGAGTTAAAATATAGAAAAATTAGTAAGTTTCCCAGAAGTGAGAACGCTGTAACAGCGTTGATCACGCTCTGCTCAATATCAGCACGCTCGTGCTATACGCCCAGAAAATCCAGCACGACCGTGCTCTCAGCATCATGCTCGTGTCGGAAAAACGAGAAAAGTGACGCTGTTTAGCACGCTCGTGCTCTCGTGCAGCACGCCCGTGCTCTAGTGCAGCACACACCGTGCCAGTTGGCTAGCACGTCCATGCTTAGGCCGTGCTAGTGTCAGAATTAAGAAAACTTCATAGTTTTAAATAAAAAGAGACTTAATAACATTTTGGGATAAAAATATGACATAAGAGATTATAAAACGTAACCTTGAGGATAGTTAATGAACTAAGATGAAGATATGGTAAGATGTAATAATGAAGACTTGATAAAGAGATTATTTAATAAGACAACGATGTTATTGGTAACGATGTACTGTTACCAATGTTGTTGGTTAAATCATTCTGGATGCTTATTGTTCAAGTTTGATGTTGATAAATCACTTTGATGCTTATTGGTCAAATTTGATAGCATGTGTTAATGGTGTTGATGGAGGTGGTTGCCATGTTGTTTGTATGTAAGCATTGCATGCATCATGACATGGTGTTGTTAGTTTGGGGGAAGTTACGATGACTGGGGAGTTCATCCGAGAGTATGGCGAACTGGCCGATCGCGGTGATTCATCAGAGAGTTAGTTGAATGAAGCGCATCCGTGGTGGTCCATCCGAGAGTAAGGTGGATCGGCTATCCAAGGGGTTCACCCGTGAGTTTGGTGAACTACCGGCCTTGGTGCTTATTGGCCAATGTGGATATGTAACTCCGAAATTATCTTCCTGAGTTAGTTCTTGGATCCACATTGCATATGGGGTAGCGGAGTAGTTTTGCATCGCATAGCATGTAATAATGTGATATGATGAAGTATGTTATGCTATATGATGATTTATGATGTTTTACATGTTGTGTGATCATCTTGCTAACTGCTCTATTACCGTTTATGTTTATACGTATAGTTCCTTACTCCCTATTGCTATTGTTGTTGTTTTGCATGTACCTATGGTTATGCAGAGGATAGTGAGCAGCCAGTTGAGGAGTGATCCCGAGGAGATCGCTTGCTCTCAGTTTTAGTTTATGTTTAGTTTGTTTTCCCGATGTATTATCGGTAGTGGTTACCAGCTCTGATATGTCACATCGGGATTTGGGTTTTGTTTTTCTTTATAATTTCGCAGTTGCTATTTATGTTTAAACGTTTTGGATCATGTGGTACCTGTTACCTTTTTGGTTTTAATTTATGGAGTTTATTTTATATGATATATTTTTTAATATTATCGTATGGAGGGTAGCGGGTGTCACATTAGTCACTTTTGGAGAACTTTATAGGGCAAGCTTGGAACCAAATTACTCTTTTCTACTACTTGCCACCCACAAACAGATAGGCAAACAGAGGTGGTGAATATGACTTGTAACACCCCGTCTTTTTTATAAAAAAAATAGAAGCTTTCTAATATTAATTGAACAGTATTTATGTGTTTGTATTTTATTATAGGGTCTAGAGAGTGAAATAAAATAAACTGAGGGCGTAGCCAAGCTCTACGCTATCGTAAGAAGCTACGGTTAAATTTTGGGTCGAAAACTCAGAAAGAGTCCAGTCTGCGTTTTCCACTGACAGTAGTGTTTTACTATTAGTTAGTCATATAATCATATTTCCTATCTTTTTACTAAAATTGGTTTCGCACCTTCAAAATCGGAATAATAATAAACTATTCGAGCGAATTCTCAATCGGGTGATGAATGGAGCTGAATAGCGATTTAACGGGACCCGCTAACGGATAAAATTCATGTCACATCAAGTCACATCGCCTAGGAATGCGTGCCAGTGTCATGATGGTTTTCATAAAATATCTGGACACGAAATGATCAAAATGCCCTTGAACTTCCATGAAATAACCATAAAACCTATGGTGAAATGACACGATTGCCCATAAGTGAATTTTTAACCTCCTTATCTCTCCTTTCCCTCTTCCTCACGCCTCCCTCCTCCATCTTTCTCTCCTTCACTTCTTTCTTCTTCTTCTTCATCATTTCTCTCCATTTTCTCTTCAATTTCTTAAGAGATTTCAATAACTTTTGAGAAGTAAAGTTGATCACTTCATCCATCTTCATCATCTAGGAGGTATGGACTTTACTCTTGATCTCTCAATCTTCATCTTTTCTTCATTGAAACTCTAGGTTTTCAAGCTTTTTCCAAGTTGAAGCTTAAACTTCAAAAATCTCTAGAAAATTGCAGAAAAATCCTTTTAATGTCAAACCAATTTCTATGAGCTAGTTTCATTACCCTCTTTCATAATCCAAGAGCTCTCTAGCTCATATGGGTAAAAAGGGCGGAATCCTCCATTGTTGAGTGGGTAAGGTTTTGGTTGAAGTTTTAGTATAATGAGCTTTGATTTAGTCTTATCACACTTAGTGAGTAATGAATCCAAGAGATAGGAATTTTTGGGTATCCCTAGCTAATTTTTCTAGCCTTTGGCCAAAACCCTATGGTGAGAAAAGCTTGATTTTTGCTTCAAGTTTTTGAGTAAAAAGACTTACTCTAGTGTTGTGCATGATTAAGGATCATTGATCCAAGAGTTGGAAGAATTTCAACATCCCTAGCCTATTTTAAAAATTAGAGGCTGAACCCTAGTGTGTAGGAATTAGATAGATTTGTTGGATTTTGATTAATTTCTGATTCTGATTTGTTGTGGATGATCAGACTGTGTTTGATCGCCGTAAAGCGTGCTAAAGTGCCTGCTGCGGAGCTGTGTACAGTGTGTACAGGAGCTTGGACGGGAACATTGTTCAAGTAGGGAGAAAGAACTGATATCGTCAGGAGGGCAAGCTTAGTAGAGAATATATACATGTGTAGAGGAACCTTAAACCCTACTAGAGGTTGAGCCCTGGACAAAGTGCCTAGACCCTAGGTGTAGGTACTTTTTGGCTATCACAACTAAGATGATAATCTAGATGATGTGATTGATTGAGGTTGATATGTTGAACTGTTTATGTGCTTATCTGTCAATCTGTTATGTTGAACTGCCTGTGTGATTAGTTATTTGTCTGTTATCGTGATGATATATGTATTGGCTTAATTACTGTTTTGATATTTTATTGTGATTGGCTGGATGGTTATTGACGAGAGTATGGTGAGTTGTGATGTTGTTCGGGTTGATACCGTCATGGTCCTGACCATGGAGCTGTGGCTCGTAGACGCAAGGCGTCATGATGTTGATGTTGATGATGATGTTGATGTTGATGTTGATATTGATGCAACGCATCATGGTCGTGGCCGAGTGATTTAGGTGTGAGGTCCCGGTATCAACTTGTGATGGATGTGTGTTGCATATCATGGTATTTCATACCATAGCATATTTGTCCCAAAGGGGGATGTCCAATTGGGGACATCATTTTTTTAATCCCGAGGCGGGATGTCCAATTGGGGACGTGATGTTATCCCGAAGGGGATGTCCAACTGGGGACATGATGTATCGACCGACATACATATAGGGAAGTCAGCATGTACATAGGGACTAGTATCCCTCTTATAGGTTTGATCTGAAAGATTACAAATTGAGATGGTTGTGTTATATAACTCAAGGGGTGAGTGTTGGTGTGTTGTTTGTTTTCTATATGTGTGTGCTGCATGTATATATATGTTGTACTGATGCCCCTCTCCCATATTTGATGATGCATGTTTCTTATCTCCCTGTGTTTTCTCTGTATGTTTATTTTATTTAATGGGAAGACCCTGTGGAGGAACCAGATGCCGAGGAATTGGATGGCACTCCTTATGAGCCTGATGTCAGTGGACGAGCACAGGACCTTAGCCTCGAGAGGTTGGGAAGTGATCGTGATTAGCCAAAGAGTTTTCTCTCGGTCTTTTTTTTTTTTTTTCATATTTTGCTTATTGTCTGCATTATGCACTCCGTATGTATACACTAATACTGTAGCCCTAATGACGGGGCAACCGATGTTGTATGCATACTTTACGTTTAAACTGCGTTACTCTGATATGTGCGTGTATTGGCATAGCCTTAATATATTTTCGTTTTCACATTTTAATATTTCCGCTGCGTTTCGTCGTGATAAAGTGCTTTAACGTTATAATACGGTTTAAGGCTTAGTTAAATATCTTAGGTTCTTCAATGGGACGGCGGGTCGTCTCATGACTCTTTGTACTCTCCTACGCACCATCCTCAAGAAAAAAACCTATACTCTTGGGGGGAATGTTTACCTTTTATAGAGTTTGCATACAATCGTGTGCAACACTCTACTACTCACCATTCTCCTTTTGAGATAGTCTATGGATTCAATCCTCAAACCCCTCTTGATGTGCTTCCATTGCCACTAAATGAATCTTTATTGCACCAAGATGGGCTTGCCAAACCCGAATATGTTAAAAAGCTCTATGAATAAATAAAATTGAACATTGAAAAACAAGGAGAGCACAATGCACGGCAACCAAATAAAGGTAGAAAACAAGTGATATTCAAACCAGGTGATTGGGTTTGGGTAGACTTAAGAAAAGAAAGGTTTCCTTTACAAAGGAAGTCCAAACTCATACCTAGGGGCGATGGACCTTTCCAAGTATTGGAGAAAATAAATGATAATGCCTATAAAATTGACCTTCCAGGAGATTATAATGTTAGTGCTACATTCAATGTGTCTGATCTAAGCCTTTTTGAAACAGATGATGAAAGAAACAATTCGTGGACGAATTCACCTCAAGAAAGAGAGGATGATATGATCATGGCACACAAGGGCAGCTAGTCCCACACTTGGAGGGCATTCAAGGACCAATGACCCAATCATACAAAGGAAGGTCCAAAAAGCACTACAAAAGTTGGTCAACCATATGACTTGGAAGCATCCACTTGAGGAGGAATCTATTTGTAACCTCCTATTAGTTGAAGTCATGACCACCTACATTGTAGGAACAAGTAATAAAAGTAGTTTAGGACTTGTAATAAAAGTGCCTTTCTCAAATAAACACTTTAGGATAACTTAAATCACTTGGGCTTAAGAAGATTGGGCCGATTAGGCCCATTAGCCAACATAGACCACACGACCAAGGGCATTAAGCACTTAAGGCTTCATGAGCTTAATGATAACATGTATAAAAGGATCTCATGTACTTCATTTTGGAATGAATGAATCATTTGTGTAGTTTTCTTGTAACGCCCTTCGTTACATTAGTAACCTAATTAATAATTTAAATAAATACCAGGAAAATAAAGTTTTTCTTAAATAAAAACTGAATAAATACTTAATGTAATATTAATCCAAAATAATTGTTTATATTAATTCGAAAACCAAAATAAGATAATCAGTTTCAAAACCTCAAAACAGGGCATCTATAACATCTCGCATAAGGAAATAACTAACGATAATAGAGGTCCTCCTGGTATACCGTTCAATACTGACCAAGCTCTAAAACTAAAGAAATAGTCTTCAAAAAGTCTGGCTGCTCAACAGGGATGTCCTCAGGCACTGAAAACAATACTACTAATGAGATATAAAATCCCAATGAACAGAAATACATTTATAAAAGGTTTTCACAAAAGCATTGTTATCAGCCGGTGCGGTAACCGGAAAAACTGTCCATGGTACCCGCTATTTTCAAAATAATGCATAGTAAAATAATAATAATAATAGAAATTATTATTGACAATAAACAATCATCATTAAAACATCATAAATCAAATATGACAAGGTCTCATATATCAAACAATCTCAAATATTCTCATATGTCATATGACTTTCAAACTGCACATAACAATGGCGTCCCATTGCCTACCTTACTCATGAAGGTATTTCGATGTCACCTTCTCTTCAGTGACATTACTCATTTCGATACCAACCATTGTACACTAGTGGTATTACTCATTTCGACATCCCAACATGTGGCGATGTTACTTTCGATACCCCATCATGGCGGTATTTCATATTTCGACACCCCAAATCATTGGCAGTGTTACTTTCGATACCCCTATCATAGGCGGTATTGCAGCAAACAACATCCAACATATTAACAGTTATTGAATCATGCCAATATCACAAATATCATCAAATAGTGCATATATATATATATAGCATGTCAATTCAACCAAATCACGTATTGAACACACACACAGATATATATATATATATATATATATATATATATATATATATATATATATATATATATATATCATAACACCAATCTCAATAATAAACATTTAATTGATAGCAGAAACATCTTAGAAGAAAAAAACCCAAATTTATAAAATCAGGATTTGACCAAACCAGGATTATTTTCCAAAAAAACGTGTTTTTAAAGCATAACCCAAACCCCAAGACAAATTGCATCATGGAAAGGTTGAGAAAGAGTATTTCTGCTCACTTTTTGTAGACCTCCAAAAGCTCCAAATACTGTTTAAGACGAATCCTAAAGTTTTACCAATACTTCTCCTTCTCCTCATCGATGTTCTAGATCTGTGTAAGTCCCTGCTCAACACTTAAATCGACGCTCCTATGTGCAAGAACCACTCTATTTTGTTTCGTTTTGCTTGCGGCACTGTTGCGTGGTTACTCAACAATTCGGCACACCTCACTTTATCAAATATAAGTTTCGCAAGTCTTACGTGACTAACCTAGCCTATATATATATATATATATTCTTAAAGTGGGCTGCTGAACCTTTTTCTTAAGAATTCATATTGAATTCTTATTACGTGAAGTATCAAGCCCAGCCCCATAAATTGACATTAAAATTTGGATGAGGGTAATATATAAATTTTGAGAATTAAGTATTCCCTAATAAATCTCCAATTTTTAATTTCTATTTTACATTATTTTAATTACTAAACAATTCCAATAATTTTTATACTGATAATTTTCTACTCTAAACCTCATAATAACTTAATTTTCTTTATTAAAATAATTATATTGAAATTTTAGGATGTTACATTTTCTCCCCTCCTTTAAGAATTTCGTCCCCGAAATTAACCTCGTACATGTTCGCTCAAAATTTTACATATGCACAGAGCAAAACGTTTAAAGTATTTTGACTGATAAAACTAGATATAGCGCATGATATCTTCCTCAAGTTCCTAAGCAGCTTCCTCAGGAGTTAATCCTTTCCAAACCACCTTCTCCAAAGGAATTGTTTTGTCCCATCGAGTCTTAGTGCTCTTATCGATGAAACATCTGATACGTATTTTTGGAGCTTAGAAATATGGAAAACGTCATGAGGCTTTGACAACGATATTGGAAAAGCCAATTGGTAAATAATAGGCCCGACTATACTTTTTAGAATTTGAAAAAAATGACCCAAGAACAAGGAATTGGTTTTCTGACAGACATTAACCTCCCCATCCCAAACTTAGGAGTGACTCTTACGAATGCATGTTCCCTTCCTCAAATTCTAAAGGCTCTCTTTTCTAGTCGACACAACACCATTTACCTAATCCGCGCAGTGCGCATCTTTCCCCTCTAAATCCTAATTGTGGTCTCTTGGATTAAATTCAGTCCTAGCAAGATCTCCTCACCTACTACTAATTAATAACATAAAGAGAACCTACATATCCTAATCACACCATCAATATACATATAATCATTAACTATTTCACCACATATTAAGTGTACAATTCATGGCATGTTTATATAAACATAATTTTAAAGAAGAACAATAATAACATTTACAGACCAAAATCATGCACTTAAGCGTTTGTTTTTGTTCATCATACTAAAATCATAATATCTTCACTTGCATTCCATCATTATAAGCATTCTCAGAAAAATTCATAACAAAGAATTCACAAAAGAAATTAAATTAAAGTTTTATACCTTTTATACGTAGATCTTATAGTCCCTTATATTCCACACCAAAACTATTATATTGTTTACAGCACAGAGAAATTTTTATAAATAGATAAACAAATAAAATGAAACAAAGAAAGAAAGTGTAAAACAATAGAGACATCCATATACTAAGTTTTATTCAGTCCAAGTTGATAATTTCATAAGAAAAGAAATAGTTTCATTTCCTATAAAGAGATGGTCTTACTAAAACAAAATTGGGTAACAAAAACATAATAAGATTTAGTTAACTTGCAATTAAACTGTGCAGTCATTGAGCAAAACTTTCAAAACAATTTTTATCAATAAATACCATAGTAAAACTAAGAAATCAATTTCATTTTGATTTTTGAGTAAACACATACAAGTAATATTTTTTTTTTTTTTTCAGTTTTTGACAAGAAATATATGTTTGTTAAGATTAAACATGTCATTAATCTATATGGATAATAAGTCCAAGGGGTATATTAATTGCAAATAATGTTTGGTCCCTTGAGAAACAATCTAAAATATTCAAGCAAGGTGATTTTCTAAAAAAAAAAATTATATAACACAATTACAACATAAATTAAAATTTGAGCATATATATACACCTTCTTTAATATAACATCCATTATTTTTATTTCCATCTACTATTACATCTTGTTTATTCCTAGATGTATAGTTAATTTCCCTTCATGTGTCTATGTTAGCTTTTTTTTTTTCTAGAGCTCCCCTCCTTAGGAACAACGATCCCATTCTTAAACAACAGTAGACTATTATCTAATAACACATTATTCTCTTGATTTAAAAGAGATTGCAATTCCTGGTCTAAAAACTGCACTTGCATAATCTGTTTTCTAAGGTTACTTCAAATTTCAACGTATTCAATTTCAAGCTTAAAGCATTTAAAGGATACATAGAAACTCAGGTCCATAAACTCTTCTAAGATATTCATCTCTAGCACTAATGTGCAAGGATTTTCTATTTAGAGCCTCTATCACTATATTGACTTTTCCTAAACTGTACTTCAACTCAAATTCACGGTCCTTAAGAAATTTCATCCACCTTCCTTTCCTTATTTTTAATTCTAAATATATTTCTAACAATAATTTAAGGCTCTTACGATTATTAAAAACTTCAATTTTATTCCATAGAAGATATTTTCCTTTCCTAATTAAATCGATCAGAAGTAAGGCTAGCCTAGGGAACCCATTTATAACTTCATATAATACTCTTCCAATTCTAGGAAACTTCTCACGCCGGTCATTGTCTTATGTTTCGCTCATCCTATCACTGTATCTACTTTAATAGAATCAACTGTCCCTCTATGCAACTGATCTAAGGTTATCTATCCTAGGCAAGAGATATTTATCCCTTAACAATAATTAAAGTAGGATTTGATGCAAGTTATAATCAAATAATAATGAATTAGATTTCAAATAATAACAACAGCAACTCTAAATAGATGATGAAACAATGCATCAAGGTAAGAAAGTTTTAATTCATAATCAATTTGGTTTGACTAAAAAAAAAACATTGATGCACAAAGATATTTCCACATATGAATCGAAAACTCATTGAAACAAAAGAAAGTTAAAAACGTGAATTCAAAATAAGCGAGACTCTCTTTGGCAATTTTACTATCAATGGAGAATATCACAAACGATAAATAAAAAGTAAAACTATTTATTTTATTTTATTAAAATACAAAGAATATACATCTATCAAGTAAATTCATCAAACGACATAAAAATATATTTTAAGAATATAATGTTAAGAATTAACAACCTTGAATTTCCAACTCTTTTTTTTTAATTAATAATAAACAAATCCAAGTATAAAAACTCATTTTCTAGCAATTCCTCTAATTGTTTCTTAGGCTCATTTAACTCTAAGGGTGTCAGTCTATAAGGTGCTACTGACTCTGATCCACTTCTAGGCACTAGTCCTATGTTAAACTTAACCTCTATATTTGATGTAAGGTAGAGACCTCTTTATGGAACACATCTAGAAACTAACAGAGAACAGGTAGCGCCGCTACATCACTTTCAGTCTCTATCTTAATAGAAACAACAATATGGACCATTAAACTATCTCAACTAAGAACTTAGGACCTGGAAACGAATACGACAAGGTTTAACATAAAAGATACATAAAAGATTCATCAAACATAGGTTGTGAAGTATATACATATTTCTATTTGGACAACATTCTTAGACGATAGCGAAACCATACTAAGAGTGACATCCAACACAACATTTGAAAACATATCAAATCATAAGATAAATTTTGGTGTATCGAAGAACTTTTCAAATAGGTAAAAGATGTAACCAATTTATCTTTGACAGGGGTAGAAACACACAAGTGGAAAGATAATTTAGAAATAGGCAACTCTGGATTTTTGACACAACTAAGAGTTATGGAAGAATGAATTGCTCCTGAATCAAACAATATGATAACCTCTTGTTATAAGCATAGTTTCTCTTCGGCTCCTCTAACTGCTGTAGCATCTAAGCAGTCCCGGAAAGATGGCAGATCGTCCTCTGAAAAATGGTAACCCCACATACTGAAGTTCTTGGGGTGCTACCACCCCATATCCCCTCATATGACGGAGAGTCTCCGTCTGCTCTTGCACATCTATGGTCACACAGTCCATAGCTGTCACAAGCGCATCATTCGTCCCTCGCCTATTAGTCGTCATAAATCTGCTCACTACCAATGAAACATTGAGTTGGCCAGGCTCAATATCCAAAGCATAGTATGCACCATCTACAACTCTAACAAGCATCCTATGCGCCCAAGTTTTGATTTTTGAAAAACCCAATAACCACAGTCCAATTTAGGATTGAACTGCTCTGATACCAAAAATGTAACGCCCTTCGTTACATTAGTAACCTAATTAATAATTTAAATAAATACCAGGAAAAATAAAGTTTTTCTTAAATAAAAACTGAATAAATACTTAATGTAATATTAATCCAAAATAATTGTTTATATTAATTCGAAAACCAAAATAAGATAATCAGTTTCAAAACCTCAAAACAGGGCATCTATAACATCTCGCATAAGGAAATAACTAACGATAATAGAGGTCCTCCTGGCGTATACCGTTCAATACTGACCAAGCTCTAAAACTAAAGAAATAGTCTTCAAAAAGTCTGGCTGCTCAACAGGGATGTCCTCAGGCACTGAAAACAATACTACTAATGAGATATAAAATCCCAATGAACAGAAATACATTTATAAAAGGTTTTCACAAAAGCATTGTTATCAGCCGGTGCGGTAACCGGAAAAACTGTCCATGGTACCCGCTATTTTCAAAATAATGCATAGTAAAATAATAATAATAATAGAAATTATTATTGACAATAAACAATCATCATTAAAACATCATAAATCAAATATGACAAGGTCTCATATATCAAACAATCTCAAATATTCTCATATGTCATATGACTTTCAAACTGCACATAACAATGGCGTCCCATTGCCTACCTTACTCATGAAGGTATTTCGATGTCACCTTCTCTTCAGTGACATTACTCATTTCGATACCAACCATTGTACACTAGTGGTATTACTCATTTCGACATCCCAACATGTGGCGATGTTACTTTCGATACCCCATCATGGCGGTATTTCATATTTCGACACCCCAAATCATTGGCAGTGTTACTTTCGATACCCCTATCATAGGCGGTATTGCAGCAAACAACATCCAACATATTAACAGTTATTGAATCATGCCAATATCACAAATATCATCAAATAGTGCATATATATATATAGCATGTCAATTCAACCAAATCACGTATTGAACACACACACATATATATATATATATATATATATATATATATATATATATATATATATATATATATATCATAACACCAATCTCAATAATAAACATTTAATTGATAGCAGAAACATCTTAGAAGAAAAAAACCCAAATTTATAAAATCAGGATTTGACCAAACCAGGATTATTTTCCAAAAAAACGTGTTTTTAAAGCATAACCCAAACCCCAAGACAAATTGCATCATGGAAAGGTTGAGAAAGAGTATTTCTGCTCACTTTTTGTAGACCTCCAAAAGCTCCAAATACTGTTTAAGACGAATCCTAAAGTTTTACCAATACTTCTCCTTCTCCTCATCGATGTTCTAGATCTGTGTAAGTCCCTGCTCAACACTTAAATCGACGCTCCTATGTGCAAGAACCACTCTATTTTGTTTCGTTTTGCTTGCGGCACTGTTGCGTGGTTACTCAACAATTCGGCACACCTCACTTTATCAAATATAAGTTTCGCAAGTCTTACCTGACTAACCTAGCCTATATATATATATATATATATATATATATATATATATATATATATATATATATATATATATTCTTAAAGTGGGCTGCTGAACCTTTTTCTTAAGAATTCATATTGAATTCTTATTACGTGAAGTATCAAGCCCAGCCCCATAAATTGACATTAAAATTTGGATGAGGGTAATATATAAATTTTGAGAATTAAGTATCCCCTAATAAATCTCCAATTTTTAATTTCTATTTTACATTATTTTAATTACTAAACAATTCCAATAATTTTTATACTGATAATTTTCTACTCTAAACCTCATAATAACTTAATTTTCTTTATTAAAATAATTATATTGAAATTTTAGGATGTTACATTTTCTCCCCTCCTTTAAGAATTTCGTCCCCGAAATTAACCTCGTACATGTTCGCTCAAAATTTTACATATGCACAGAGCAAAACGTTTAAAGTATTTTGACTGATAAAACTAGATATAGCGCATGATATCTTCCTCAAGTTCCTAAGCAGCTTCCTCAGGAGTTAATCCTTTCCAAACCACCTTCTCCAAAGGAATTGTTTTGTCCCATCGAGTCTTAGTGCTCTTATCGATGAAACATCTGATACGTATTTTTGGAGCTTAGAAATATGGAAAATGTCATGAAGCTTTGACAACGATATTGGAAAAGCCAATTGGTAAATAATAGGCCCGACTATACTTTTTAGAATTTGAAAAAAATGACCCAAGAACAAGGAATTGGTTTTCTGACAGACATTAACCTCCCCATCCCAAACTTAGGAGTGACTCTTACGAATGCATGTTCCCTTCCTCAAATTCTAAAGGCTCTCTTTTCTAGTCGACACAACACCATTTACCTAATCCGCGCAGTGCGCATCTTTCCCCTCTAAATCCTAATTGTGGTCTCTTGGATTAAATTCAGTCCTAGCAAGATCTCCTCACCTACTACTAATTAATAACATAAAGAGAACCTACATATCCTAATCACACCATCAATATACATATAATCATTAACTATTTCACCACATATTAAGTGTACAATTCATGGCACGTTTATATAAACATAATTTTAAAGAAGAACAATAATAACATTTACAGACCAAAATCATGCACTTAAGCGTTTGTTTTTGTCCATCATACTAAAATCATAATATCTTCACTTGCATTCCATCATTATAAGCATTCTCAGAAAAATTCATAACAAAGAATTCACAAAAGAAATTAAATTAAAGTTTTATACCTTTTATACGTAGATCTTATAGTCCCTTATATTCCACACCAAAACTATTATATTGTTTACAGCACAGAGAAATTTTTATAAATAGATAAACAAATAAAATGAAACAAAGAAAGAAAGTGTAAAACAATAGAGACATCCATATACTAAGTTTTATTCAGTCCAAGTTGATAATTTCATAAGAAAAGAAATAGTTTCATTTCCTATAAAGAGATGGTCTTACTAAAACAAAATTGGGTAACAAAAACATAATAAGATTTAGTTAACTTGCAATTAAACTGTGCAGTCATTGAGCAAAACTTTCAAAACAATTTTTATCAATAAATACCATAGTAAAACTAAGAAATCAATTTCATTTTGATTTTTGAGTAAACACATACAAGTAATATTTTTTTTTTTTTCAGTTTTTGACAAGAAATATATATTTGTTAAGATTAAACATGTCATTAATCTATATGGATAATAAGTCCAAGGGGTATATTAATTGCAAATAATGTTTGGTCCCTTGAGAAACAATCTAAAATATTCAAGCAAGGTGATTTTCTAAAAAAAAAAAATTATATAACACAATTACAACATAAATTAAAATTTGAGCATATATATACACCTTCTTTAATATAACATCCATTATTTTTATTTCCATCTACTATTACATCTTGTTTATTCCTAGATGTATAGTTAATTTCCCTTCATGTGTCTATGTTAGCTTTTTTTTTTCTAGAGCTCCCCTCCTTAGGAACAACGATCCCATTCTTAAACAACAGTAGACTATTATCTAATAACACATTATTCTCTTGATTTAAAAGAGATTGCAATTCCTGGTCTAAAAACTGCACTTGCATAATCTGTTTTCTAAGGTTACTTCAAATTTCAACGTATTCAATTTCAAGCTTAAAGCATTTAAAGGATACATAGAAACTCAGGTCCATAAACTCTTCTAAGATATTCATCTCTAGCACTAATGTGCAAGGATTTTCTATTTAGAGCCTCTATCACTATATTGACTTTTCCTAAACTGTACTTCAACTCAAATTCACGGTCCTCAAGAAATTTCATCCACCTTCCTTTCCTTATTTTTAATTCTAAATATATTTCTAACAATAATTTAAGGCTCTTACGATTATTAAAAACTTCAATTTTATTCCATAGAAGATATTTTCCTTTCCTAATTAAATCGGTCAGAAGTAAGGCTAGCCTAGGGAACCCATTTATAACTTCATATAATACTCTTCCAATTCTAGGAAACTTCTCATGCCGGTCATTGTCTTATGTTTCGCTCATCCTATCACTGTATCTACTTTAATAGAATCAACTGTCCCTCTATGCAACTGATCTAAGGTTATCTATCCTAGGCAAGAGATATTTATCCTTAGTGGCTACTTTGTTCAATTGTCTATTATCGATACATAACCTCATATTCTCATCATTCCTTTTCCCAAAATCAAATTATTTCTTAACAATAATTAAAGTAGGATTTGATGCAAGTTATAATCAAATAATAATGAATTAGATTTCAAATAATAACAACAGCAACTCTAAATAGATGATGAAACAATGCATCAAGGTAAGAAAGTTTTAATTCATAATCAATTTGGTTTGACTAAAAAAAAAAACATTGATGCACAAAGATATTTCCACATATGAATCGAAAACTCATTGAAACAAAAGAAAGTTAAAAACGTGAATTCAAAATAAGCGAGACTCTCTTTGGCAATTTTACTATCAAGGGAGAATATCACAAACGATAAATAAAAAGTAAAACTATTTATTTTATTTTATTAAAATACAAAGAATATACATCTATCAAGTAAATTCATCAAACGACATAAAAATATATTTTAAGAATATAATGTTAAGAATTAACAACCTTGAATTTCCAACTCTTTTTTTTTAATTAATAATAAACAAATCCAAGTATAAAAACTCATTTTCTAGCAATTCCTCTAATTGTTTCTTAGGCTCATTTAACTCTAAGGGTGTCAGTCTATAAGGTGCTACTGACTCTGATCCACTTCTAGGCACTAGTCCTATGTTAAACTTAACCTCTATATTTGATATAAGGTAGAGACCTCTTTATGGAACACATCTAGAAACTAACAGAGAACAGGTAGCGCCGCTACATCACTTTCAGTCTCTATCTTAATAGAAACAACAATATGGACCATTAAACTATCTCAACTAAGAACTTAGGACCTGGAAACGAATACGACAAGGTTTAACATAAAAGATACATAAAAGATTCATCAAACATAGGTTGCGAAGTATATACATATTTCTATTTGGACAACATTCTTAGACGATAGCGAAACCATACTAAGAGTGACATCCACACAACATTTGAAAACATATCAAATCATAAGATAAATTTTGGTGTATCGAAGAACTTTTCAAATAGGTAAAAGATGTAACCAATTTATCTTTGACAGGGGTAGAAACACACAAGTGGAAAGATAATTTAGAAATAGGCAACTCTGGATTTTTGACACAACTAAGAGTTATGGAAGAATGAATTGCTCCTGAATCAAACAATATGATAACCTCTTGTTATAAGCATAGTTTCTCTTCGGCTCCTCTAACTGCTGTAGCATCTAAGCAGTCCCGGAAAGATGGCAGATCGTCCTCTGAAAAATGGTAACCCCACATACTGAAGTTCTTGGGGTGCTACCACCCCATATCCCCTCATATGACGGAGAGTCTCCGTCTGCTCTTGCACATCTATGGTCACACAGTCCATAGCTGTCACAAGCGCATCATTCGTCCCTCGCCTATTAGTCGTCATAAATCTGCTCACTACCAATGAAACATTGAGTTGGCCAGGCTCAATATCCAAAGCATAGTATGCACCATCTACAACTCTAACAAGCATCCTATGCGCCCAAGTTTTGATTTTTGAAAAACCCAATAACCACAGTCCAATTTAGGATTGAACTGCTCTGATACCAAAAATGTAACGCCCTTCGTTACATTAGTAACCTAATTAATAATTTAAATAAATACCAGGAAAATAAAGTTTTTCTTAAATAAAAACTGAATAAATACTTAATGTAATATTAATCCAAAATAATTGTTTATATTAATTCGAAAACCAAAATAAGATAATCAGTTTCAAAACCTCAAAACAGGGCATCTATAACATCTCGCATAAGGAAATAACTAACGATAATAGAGGTCCTCCTGGCGTATACCGTTCAATACTGACCAAGCTCTAAAACTAAAGAAATAGTCTTCAAAAAGTCTGGCTGCTCAACAGGGATGTCCTCAGGCACTGAAAACAATACTACTAATGAGATATAAAATCCCAATGAACAGAAATACATTTATAAAAGGTTTTCACAAAAGCATTGTTATCAGCCGGTGCGGTAACCGGAAAAACTGTCCATGGTACCCGCTATTTTCAAAATAATGCATAGTAAAATAATAATAATAATAGAAATTATTATTGACAATAAACAATCATCATTAAAACATCATAAATCAAATATGACAAGGTCTCATATATCAAACAATCTCAAATATTCTCATATGTCATATGACTTTCAAACTGCACATAACAATGGCGTCCCATTGCCTACCTTACTCATGAAGGTATTTCGATGTCACCTTCTCTTCAGTGACATTACTCATTTCGATACCAACCATTGTACACTAGTGGTATTACTCATTTCGACATCCCAACGTGTGGCGATGTTACTTTCGATACCCCATCATGGCGGTATTTCATATTTCGACACCCCAAATCATTGGCAGTGTTACTTTCGATACCGCTATCATAGGCGGTATTGCAGCAAACAACATCCAACATATTAACAGTTATTGAATCATGCCAATATCACAAATATCATCAAATAGTGCATATATATATATATAGCATGTCAATTCAACCAAATCACGTATTGAACACACACACAGATATATATATATATATATATATATATATATATATATATATATATATATATATATATATATATATATATATACCATAATACCAATCTTAATAATAAACATTTAATTGATAGCAGAAACATCTTAGAAGAAAAAAAACCCAAATTTATAAAATCAGGATTTGACCAAACCAGGATTATTTTCCAAAAAAACGTGTTTTTAAAGCATAACCCAAACCCCAAGACAAATTGCACCATGGAAAGGTTGAGAAAGAGTATTTCTGCTCACTTTTTGTAGACCTCCAAAAGCTCCAAATACTGTTTAAGACGAATCCTAAAGTTTTACCAATACTTCTCCTTCTCCTCATCGATGTTCTAGATCTGTGTAAGTCCCTGCTCAACACTTAAATCGACGCTCCTATGTGCAAGAACCACTCTATTTTGTTTCGTTTTGCTTGCGGCACTGTTGCGTGGTTACTCAACAATTCGGCACACCTCACTTTATCAAATATAAGTTTCGCAAGTCTCACGTGACTAACCTAGCCTATATATATATATATATATATATATATATATATATATATATATATATATATATATATTCTTAAAGTGGGCTGCTGAACCTTTTTCTTAAGAATTCATATTGAATTCTTATTACGTGAAGTATCAAGCCCAGCCCCATAAATTGACATTAAAATTTGGATGAGGGTAATATATAAATTTTGAGAATTAAGTATCCCCTAATAAATCTCCAATTTTTAATTTCTATTTTACATTATTTTAATTACTAAACAATTCCAATAATTTTTATACTGATAATTTTCTACTCTAAACCTCATAATAACTTAATTTTCTTTATTAAAATAATTATATTGAAATTTTAGGATGTTACATTTCTCATATTGAGAACTTGTAAAAGTTGAGAGAATCTCCTTTAGTTTGTTTCTTGACTTGAACTTCGGATTCTTATCTAGAGTTCCAACACTCTAGTGGTGAATCCTCCTCAAGGCTAATCATCCAATCCTCCTCCATGGATTGAGCATGTGGCACCTCAACCATCCCTTCCCTCTACATTCTTTTACTTTCATGCTTAATTATAGTGTAGTTTTTCTTTTCATCTCTTTTTGGTTCATTTGAATTCTCACTTGAGATTCAAATTTGTATGCTAGATCTATATCATTTTCGCATAGCTTGTTTGTTTTCTTCAATCAAATTCAAAGAAAGATCCTAAAAACATGATGATCTATCCTTGATCATATTAATGCATTACCAGACTTCTTTGTCGGATGAAGCATGGATGATTCATTGAACTTAACATCTGCGATGATTATGAATTTGGGTGGCTTAGTTTCAGTACATCATAATCTGTAACCATTCAGACCAGATGCATAACCAATAAATATACATTTTTGTGCCATTTGGTCAAGTTTTCCATCATTTAAATGAGCATATGCAAGACACCCAAAAATTCTTAGATCGAAATAATCAGCAAGAGTACCAGACCACACCTCAATAGGAGTTTGTAACTCAATTGTAGTTGATGAAGACCGATTTATTAAATAACAAGTCAAATTAACAGCTTCAGACCAAAATTCTTTTCACAATGCAACATTAGAGAGCATGCAACAAGTTCTCTCTTGAAGAGTTCTATTCATACATTCAGCCACTCCATTTTGTTGTGGTGTCTTCCGCACAGTACGACGTCTTACTATGCCTTCATTCTCACAGAACTCATTGAATTGTCCCTCACAGAACTCCAAACTGTTGTCTGTTCAAAGATGCTCGATTTACTTATCAATCTGGTTTTCAACAAGCACTTTCCACTTCTTGAAAGTGGAGAAAACTTCATTCTTGTGTTTCAGAAAATATACCCAAACTTTTCTTGAAAAATCATCAATGAAAGTTAATAGGTATATGGCACCACCCTTTGATGCGACAGGCGCAGGGCCCCATAAATCGGAGTGACTATAGTAAATTATGCCCTTAGTCTTGTGGATGGAAGTGCTAAACTTGACTCTAGCTTGCTTCCCATAGACACAATGTTTACAAAAGTCAAGCTTCCCAATTTTATGATCACTTAGCAAGTCACGTTTGCTCAAAATAGACATTCCAGCTTCACTCATATGCCCTAGACGCATATGCCACAAACCAGTAGTATCTGAATCTGGGTCAGGGGAAAATGATACAGATGCAACTCCAACAATGGTACTTCCTTGAAGTAGGTACAAACCATTGACCAAATTTTCTTTTATAACAATAAGGGAACCTTTGTAGACTTTTAGAACTCCACCTTGAGCAGAATACTTATATCCTTGAGAATCAAGAGTATCTCAAAGAAATAAGGTTTTTCTTTAAGTCTGGAATGTGCCGAACAGCAGTTAAAGTTCTCAGACTTCCATCATGCATCTTGATTCGGACTGTTCCAATGCCAATGACCTTACAGGACATTATTTTCCATAAGGATAATACCACCATCAATTGACTGGTAGGTTGTAGACCAATCCTAGTTTGGACACATGTGGTAAAAGCATCCGGATTCAATAGTCCAAGCATCAACTAGTGAATTAGTTGATACCGAGAGAACATTTTCAGCAACTTCAGGTACACTTGTTGTGTTACTTGAACTAGCGTCATTCTTTTCTTTGAGCTTTGGACATTCTGCTTTCGAATGCCCTTCTTTCTTGCAATATCGACATCTTCCCTTTGCCTTTGCAAAAATTACTCGAGCAAACCTTCTTCGATCTCCCTCTAGCAAACAATCCAGACGCAGGATCATCACGTCCACTACTATCGTGCTCCATCTTTTAAAGACTCAAAAGAGGGGATTTAACCTCATCAATATCCAAACGTTCACGCCCATATATAAGCGTTCTCGAAAGTGCTTGTAGGAAGGAGGTAAGGAGAAAAGCAACATCATTACCTATTGCTTACAAGAGAACGTCTCGTCCATAATTTTTTAATTCCAAAACGAGTGAAATGAACTCAAACATATATTATCTAATGCATGCCCATTCATCCATACTATAACACCCCCCTCGCGGGTGCTACATACACGGACTCTAATGCGGAAATAAAACAAGAAAATAAAACGCTGGTTGCTTTCGGAAAGTACTTTAATTAAGTAGCTACGTTCGAAAACGCGGTTCTAAAAATTTTCTGCATGCATAGGCAAACAACTCCAGACGGAAGAATAAATTTCATATCATATATTGATATTCACTGATCATAAAACATAAACATAACGTAAAACCTGGTCTAATGTATATTAGATTACAGACTTAAGAAATAAGTTCGACATACGTGCAGTAATAAAATAAGACTACTCAAAACAAAAGACTCCTAAGCTGGTCGGCTAAAAGTAGCCATTGGGGTACAACCCAACGTCGGCTCCTTCAAAAGTTTCCATCGTCCGAGTCCTCACGTCTCCGCAGGGACCTATGATCAACATCTGTACATGTGTTCCAAAAACACAACAAGGTGTCCAACATGTACAGGCAAAGGTGAGATACTCATCTAAAGTTATCACGATAGCCGCACAAGCGACAAACAGCAGTATAAACATCCACAGATAAATACAGTTATATGAACAGTTATTTATATAATACAGTACAACATCCCAAACACTATCATCAGTTGTAATAATGCATGAGACTTCAATATCATCTTTCTAATTCATGTACTCCGGAGATTCTAACTTCCCAACATCGAGCGATAGGCCGTAGTAACACCCGTAACACAATTGTTCTCATGAGTCGGCCTCTCTATTTAGGTCCGAACTCCAATTGTTCCAGGGTACCACGTCTCACCATATCATGAATACTCCAGTCTTTGATCGAGTTCATTCGTGTTTGGCAGCCGATTTACCACGGCACGGGGTTGCTACGCCACCGGCCACTTGTGGGATCTCGAACACAGAATGCCCTTATAGACCCAGTGGTCTTAACTGGCTGAATTCTCAACTACGAAAGTTGTAGCTCGGTTCCAAATGGCACATCTGCCGGTTCATGCATGTACACAGAAAGTTTTCTATTTTCTTTGCGTTCATTCTTTCAAATGTCGAGACATAAAGTCCACGACTCGTTTCAAAAAGGCATTAAGCACACTCAAATCAAAAACACAGGACACGAAGTCCGAGTGCTCAATCCACAAAACACTAGCCCCGACGTCTCGGCCACTAGGTTCGGGTTCGTCTCAAAGTTTCATCATTTTTCCTTTGGTTTCATTTTCTCAAAACACTTTAGAAAACAAAACATACTTTGGTTTTCTTGAAACAAAACATACTTTTTGATCAAGAGAACGTTTTTCCGTGAAAAACACCTTTCTTGAAAACAAAAATCGTTTTCTAAGGTTTCACGTCTTTTTAAAACGCTTTACCGAAATAAAACACGATTTGCACGACTTTTCACAAAACCACTTTACTTTTCAAAACAAAAATACTTTTCAACAAGAAAGAAAACTTTTCTTGAAAAAGCAACACGTATTCCCAAAAATGACTTTTTGATTTAAAAACACGGTTTTCAAAACATAGATTTAGGATTTCGAGTCTTTTAATAAATTATCGAGACATAGCCAGTCCTATGCTCATCCAGGGTATAAATATATATATTGACATCAACAATCCATAATCATCATCATAATATCAACTAAGGCATCCATGCCACAAATCATCAAATAGACAATTATGCGCAACACTTAACATCCAATCAATCCAGGATATAAGTATACATATACATCATTCAAACTCATCTCTAAATCATCACTCAAGACATCATAACACATATATCAAACATGCACTATGAAGCTACTCAAACTTAAATGACTACCTCCCTTTACCTCTCAAATTTGCTTAGTCCAAACTTGATCGATTCTCGGCTCCGGCTCCGGTTTCGTTTGCGTCACCTAAAACAATCAAACACAATTCAATTCAAACAACAATTCAACATCAATCTATAACATAAGAACACAAGTTTTCCTTCCCCTAAAAGGTATAGGGTTCGGCCATGAAAGGTAAAAAAGGTTAGGGATCTCATTTGGTTCCAAACTTTTGGTTAGTTGGTTCATGAACTTAGTTAACACTCTTTCAAGTCCTATGACTCAAAAATGTGAAACAACACTCATGGATTTTCCCCATGAAGCTCTCGGCCATAAAGGGCAATTTAGGCTAGGAATTGATTTGGTTTTCCATCACTTGGATTCAAGGACACTAGGAAAGCTAAGGATGGAATCAAGAGTTAGAAATCAAAAATTTGATGAAAAACACTATTCATCATCACTCTTAGGGTTCGGCCACTTTGGGGTTTTAGGGCTAGGATGAGACTTGGATCATGAGCTCTTGGGTTTAGATAGAGGGTGATGAGGTGAGTTCAAAGAACTTGGTTTCACCTCCAAAGGATTTTCCTACAATTTACTATGGATTTTCAAAGTTTTGGATCTAAGAATAAGTTTCATGAAAATGGAGTTTTGATCTTGATATTGAAAGAGATTCAAGAAGATATGAGACCATAGAAGTTATCTTACCTTAAAATGGATGAAGATTGGTCAAGAAATCAAGTGATTTCAACAAGCTTTCAAGGTTTTCTCAAGGATTCAATGGAGGTTTTTTCTCTAAGGAAGATGAAGTGTTCTTGGTGTTCTTGGGGGGCTGGGCTGCGTGGAATGAGGAGCTGAGAGGGCTGTTCCAGCGTTCTAAAGAGTTCATTAAGGGTAAAAAGGTCATTTGGTTCAAAGGGTAAAATGGTAAAAGGTGAAAAGGCTTAAGTTAGGGGTATTTTGGTAATTTTGCGTCCCGAAATTCCCGATCGTCATGACGACTCTGGCAAGCTCTCCCAAGTGAGTTGACATGATGTGATACCAATATTATCTGTTGTCGGGTCCTGGTAAGTCCATACGCAGCTCCGTTCTCCACCCGATTGAAGATTTCGCTCGAACAGAGGTCAGGAAGTGATTTTTTTGAAATTTTTGCGAAATTCAACCAAAACGTAGAGAATCGAATTCTAAGACTACTGTCTCGTTCACGGGTCCATCTGAGGTCTTCTGAGCAGTAAAATCATATTGTCAGTGTAAAAACACAGACCGGGCTCCGTTTGAGTTTTTGACTCAAAACTTAATCGTAGCTTCCTACGATATCGCTGAGCATGATTATGGTCTCGGAATATTTTATATCCCTTTCTAATACCTCGAATAAAATATAAGTTCATAAATACTGATTAAAAGAAAAATTCGAAAATCGGGGTGTTACACATACGAAGCATGTACATACGTTGTAATATACCAAGACCATTGGCCATCGTCTTCTTCACCTATAAGGACTCCAACGTGGTCCACAATGTTGTTGTTGTTTTTTTTTTTTTTTTTTTGATAGAGCTTCACACAATACATCATCTATGACACAAAGCTGAATAGTGGAGAAGGCTTTATCATCAATATCATCCCACTCATAATCCTTCATTGTGGCAGGCTTCTTGTCTTTCCCAAAAAGTATAACGGCCTGGGCTGTTTTTAGGATTGCTGATTGTCCCCAAAAACCAACACGGGTCTTTTTAGCGTGTTTTGTCCTCACTCACATTCTTTCTGGAAAGCTTACCAGATGGTCACCCATCCCACAAGTACTCCAAGTCAAGCATGCTTAACTATGGAGTTCTTATGTTCTGGGTTCCCGAAAAGAAGATGCATCTTGTTGGTATAGGTAGTACAATTCAATTCTTATAAGTCTTCCTTCAACTGTACAATCCCATACCTGCACAGCCTCAGGATCCCTCTCATTCAGATGTGAATTCGGTCCATTCATGTATCTTTTTGCCTAAAAGCCTACCAGGAGCCGTTCCTTGTCCGTGCCTCATGCACTGGCCATTACTTCCTGCCCTCGTCAGCCTCAAGCGGTACATGCCCACCAGCTTCCGCCTGGTTCGTCCCCAAGCCACATCGTACGGGGAGAGGTCCGCTCTGATACCATTTAAACTGCCTGAACTGCTTTAAGGATTGTCGACCGTCCCCACAAACCAATACGGGTCTTTTTAGCGTGCTTTGTCCGCACTCACACGCTTTCTGGAAAACTTCCCAGATGGTCACCCATCTTACAAGTTCTCCAAGTCAAACACGCTTAACTATGGAGTTCTTATGTTCTGGGTTCCCTAAAAGAAGATGCATCTTGTGGGTATAGGTAGTACAATTCAATTCTTATAAGTCTTCCTTCAACTGTACAGTCCCATACCTGCACAGCCTCAGGATCATTCTCATTCCGATGTGAATTTGGTCCATTCATGTATCCTTTTGCCTAGAAGCCTATCAGGAGCCGCTCCTTGTCCATGCCTCATGCACCGGCGATTACTTCCTGCCCTAGTCAGCCTCAAGCGATACATGCCCACCAACTTCCGCCTGGTTCGTCCCCGAGCCACATCGTACTGGAAGAGGTCCGCTCTGATACCATTTATATGGCCTGAAGTGCTTTTAGGATTGTCGACCGTCCCCATAAACCAACACGGGTCTTTTTAGCGTACTTTGTCCTCACTCACACGCTTTCTGGAAAACTTCCCATATGGTCCCCCATCTTACAAGTTCTCCAACTCAAGCACACTTAACTATAGAGTTCTTCTGTTCTGGGTTCCCGAAAAAAAGATGCATCTTGTTGGTATAGGTAGTACAATTCAATTCTTATCAGCCTTCCTTCAACTGTACAGTCTCATACCTGTACAGCCTCGGATTCCTCTCCTTCCGATGTGAATTCGGTTCATTCATGTATCCTTTTGCCTAGAAGCCTGCCAGGAGCCGCTCCTTGTCCGTGCCTCATGCACCGACGATCACTCCCCGCCCTTGTCAGCCTCAAGCGGTACATGCCCACCAGCTTCCGCCTGGTTCGTCCACGAGCCATATCGTACTGGGAGAAGTCTGTTCTGATACCATTTAAACGGCCTGGATTGCTTTTAGGATTGTCGACCATCCCCACAAACTAACAGGGATCTTTTTAGCGTGTTTTGTCCTCACTCACACACTTTCTGGAAAACTTCTCAGATGGTCACCCATCTTACAAGTTCTCCAAGTCAAGCACGCTTAACTATGAAGTTCTTATGTTCAAGGTTCCCGAAAAGAAGATGCATCTTGTTGGTATAGGTAGTACAATTCAATTCTTATAACCCTTCCTTCAACTGTACAATCCCATACCTGCACAGCCTTAGGATCCCTCTCATTCCGATGTGAATTCGGTTCATTCATGTATCCCTTTGCTTAGCAGCCTGCTAGGAGCCCCTCCTTGTCCGTGTCTCATGCACCAGCGATCACTCCCCGCCCTCATCAGCCTTAGGCGTTACATTGACACCCTTCTACCCCACATGTTATATAAACATTAAAGTATAAATAAATATGATAACCATGTACAAATAGAAATCAAACATGCAACCTTTTATTAAAGAGGTTCACGGGTAAAAAAGGTACCACGTGAACTAGTTCTTAACAACGCGAAAATATTAAACCAAAGTTTTGAAAGGAAAAGAAACATCAACATAAATAAAACTCAACCCCAATGTCACAATTCAGAGCTGGCACAACCGTTCCGTAAACATGTTCGAAATACAACTGAAAAACTAAAACAAATAAACAACTAAGCTAAAGAACCCTAACTATGAATGGTGGCTCCTCAGAGTCACTCCTCTCCGGGCTGCTCGTCATCCTCTGCAAAAACCATACATGCCAAACAAGAAAACAAAGAATGGGGAGTAAGGAAATATGTAAACACAACGACATGGAGATAGGAATAAGATGCTCATACATCATGGCATAACAACAGTCATAAGCATACAGTTATACATATAATCATTATCTCAACATAATCAATCAACCAGTATGCTATATGATGCAATGCAACACTACTCCACTACTTCATCAATGCATGTGGATCCAACTAACTCAGGAAGAACAACTTTGGAGTTACATATCCACATTGGCCACTAAAGGCACCAACGCCGGCAGTTCACCAAACCATGGATAAACCCTTGGATAGCCAACGCATCAAACCATGGATGCCTCATCACGAGGGGGCCACGGTTCACCAAACCTTGGGTGAACCAACCGTGGATGGCCAGATCGCCGAACTCTAGGACGACCTCCCCTATATTGAACTTCCCCCAACTAACATCTCCAATGTGATGGATGAACACAATAACAAACAATGGGTAACCGCCACCTCCACTTGGGCCACTAAAGGCATCCAAGAATATCATCCTCATCATTGGGTCACTTAAGGCACCCAATTATATCATCGCAACATTGGACCACTAAAGGCATCCAATCACATCAACCTTGATAACATTGGACCACTAAAAGCAACCAATTATATCATCGTGCGGAAACCCCCAGGGCACCGACTTAACCAACTCATCGTTCCTCGACGTCTTAATTATTATATAATTAAGTTATCTATCTTTATCGTTTTTTGGTGTATTATTCTATCATTATCGGAAACATTGGTGCTAAAACCCCTATTAACCATAAGCCTCGAATTCTGACCAGAGGGGTGGCACGGACGTGCTGCACGAGAGCATGGGTGTGCTACCTATTACGCACGATCGTGCACATCTGCACGAGCGTGCTCCTATGCTGCACGGCCGTGCTCAAAGCGCGGCCATTCCCAGAATTCAACTGGGAGCACGGGCGTGCTCCCTGTTTAGCACGGCCATGCTGATCGCGTGACAATGCTGTTCTGGGCAGCGATTACAGGTTAAAAGATTTAACAAAAAAGACCCTAACACTCTCAAAAATCATCCCTAGGTTCATGACTAAACCATCAACATAAAAACCTCACCTTTTATTGATTCATGTCTTATGAATATTTTTGGGGAACAGCAATCCCTTTATGATTTAACCAATTAAAATCCTAGTTAACCAATTTAGGGATATATCAGCAGGTTCATCATCACACAACCATTCAACCATCAATCATCATATACAACAATTCAACCAACAATTATGATATAAACATACCATCAACTATCAACATAACAGCAACGCATATAATATTGGCATATAGCAACAAACAATTATAATAGCATGTATGTTAAACAAACAGCATACAATTAACCTCGGGGTCATGGGAACCCCTCATCTTATGTTACCCCCACTGCCTAGTGGTTATACTATCCTTCTCCCCATACCTGGTTCGAAGGTTGCAATAACGGTAGCCCCAAACAACGAACTGGTCACGTCCTCCCAAGCGGCTCAGTCCGAATCCAAGCCTTGGTCAACTAAAACATTAACCAAATCAGTTTCCAATCAAATAACATGAAAGGAAACTAAGAAAGGGAAGAAACATTACCTACATAACTGGCACAGGTGTACCAAAAACTTATCAAAGGTCTCAAAAACTCCAAAAATGCACTAAGCTTGATGGAGATAGGAAACGGGGTAGGTCTAGCCGCACTAGAGTAGTAGCTGCCACCAAATGAGGATTAAAATCGTTAATCCTCGATTTCTGTGCGATTATATAATTTGCGCACATGGCACGGCCGTGCACTCATTTGGCACGGGCGTGTCGAACTTAGCGTCAGCGAGACGCGGTTCGCACGACGGCACGACCGTGCTGACTAATGCCATAGCCGTGCTTATGACTCAGCTGGTCACAAAACATGCGAAAACAACACGGGCATGCTGAAAATCAGCACGGGCGTGCTAGAAATCAGCACGGGCGTGCTGGAAATCAGCACGGGCGTGCCAATGTTCCAGAAAGGGACTTTTAAGCCAAAATTCCCGCTTAGCCCTTAATCTACAAGCATAAACATTCAAACATGCTTATATAAAAATACTTAACGAAAAGCAGGGTGTTACAATTCCACCCCCTTATAAAAATTTCGTCCTCGAAATTTCTACATACCTCGATTGAAAAGGTATGGGCATGCTTCCGTCATCTTACTCTCTAGCTCCCAAGTAGCACTTTCCTCAGTAGCCTCACTCCAAATAACTTTGACCAAAAGAATCTCCTTGCCTCTTAGCTGCTTCACCCTCCTATCCTCGACTCGAAGGGGTAGTACCTCAAAAGTCAAGTTCTCCTTCAACTGTATATCATCGGGTACTATCACGTGACTAGGGTCATGGACATACTTTCTGAGTTGGGACACATGAAAGACACTGCAAAGGTTGGACAAGAACGGTGGTAAGGCTATCTAGTAGGCGACTTCGCCGACTCTCTTTAAGATTTGGTAAGGACCAAAAATCTAGGAGTAAGTTTCTTTGCTTTCATCACTCTACCAACCCCAGTTGTCGGGGTCACTCTCAAGAAAACATGATCACCTTCCTGGAATTCGAGTGCCTTCCTCCTTTTGTCATGGTAGCTCTTTTGCCTACTTTGTGCCACTCTCATCTTTTCCTGAATCATCCTTATCTTTTCTGTTGTCTCCTGTACTATCTCTGGTCCTAACACCACATTATCACTAGGTTCATTCCAACACAAGGGTGTCCTATATCTCCTCCCATACAGAGCCTCATAATGTGTCATCCCAATACTGGAATGGAAGCTGTTGTTGTAGGTGAACTCTATCAGTGGCAAAAACTTGTCTCAACTGCCTGACTATTCTAACACACAAGCTCTCAACAAATCCTCTAAGGACTAGATGATCCTCTCAGACTGCCCAACCGTCTGCGGGTGATATGCAAAACTTAGCCTAAGCTTTGTCCTTAAAGCATTCTGCAAACTATCCCGGAACCTAGAGGTAAACCTGGGTCTCTATCTGATACTATGCTAGAGGACACACCATGAAGCCCAACTATCTCTCTGATGTATAACCTGACCAACTTCTCTAAAGGATACTCCATATTCATCAGAATGAAATGGGCAGACTTAGTCAATCTATCCACAACAACCCATATAGCCTCAAAACCAGCTGGAGTCCTAGGGAGTCCAGACACAAAATCCATAAAGATGTTATCCCACTTACATTCTGGGATGCTCAAAGGGTGCAACATACCTGAAGGCTTTTGGTGTTCTATCTTAGCTTTCTGACACACTAAGCATACATACACAAACTCAACCACATCCTTTTTCATCCTAGGCCACCAAAACATGTGCTTAAGATCCTGATACATCTTGGTGGCACCTGGGTGCACACTCAATCCACTCCTATGTCCTTCCTCAAGGATCGACTTCCTAAGCTCAGGAACATCTGGTACACACACTCGATCTTCAAACCTCAAGATCCCATCGCTCCTATCTCTAAAGCTAAGGTTTCTACCCAGAGCAAGCAATTCTCGCGGGTCTAACAGAAACTTATCTGACATCTGAGCCTCTCTAATCCTATCCATCAAACTGTTGGTAACCTTTAAGGTTCCAAGCCTAATACTTTTAGGAATAACCTCACAAGCCAAACTAAGGTCTCTAAACTCCTCGATCAGATCCATCTCCCTAACCATCAAAGCGGACTGCTTTCAGGATTGCCGACTGTCCCCACAAACCAACACGGATCTTTTCAGTGTGCTTTGTCCTCACTCACACACTTTCTGGAAAACTTCCCAGAAGTTCACCAATCCCGCAAGTGCTCCAAGTCAAGCACACTTAACTATGGAGTTCTTATGTTCTGGGCTCCCGAAAAGAAGATGCATCTTGTTAGTATAGGTAGTACAATTCAATTCTTATAAGCCTTCCTTCAACTGTACAGTCCCATACATGCACAGCCCCAAGATCCCTCTCATTCCGATGTGAATTCGGTTCATTCATGTATCCCTTTGCCTAGAAGCCTCCCCGGAGACGCTCCTTGTTTGTGCCTCATGCACCGGCGATCACTCCCCGCCCTCGTCAGCCTCAAGCATTACATACCCACCACCTTCTGCCTGGTTCGTCCCCGAGCCACATCGTACTGGGAGAGGTCCGCTCTAATACCAATAAATGTGACACCCTTCTACCCCACATGTTATATAAACATTAAAGTATAAATAAATAAAATAACCATATACAAATAGAAATAAAACATGAAACCTTTTATTAAAAAGGTTCACAGGTAGAAAAGGTACCACGTGAATTAGTTCTCAACAACGCGGAAATATTAAACCAAAGTTTTGAAAGGAAAAGAAACATCAACATAAATAAAACCCAACCCCGATGTCACAATTCAGCGCTGGTACAACCGTTCCGGAAACATGTTCGGAATACAACTGAAAAACTAAAAAAATTAAACAACTAAGCTAAAGAACCTTAACTATGAGTGGTGGCTCCTTAGAGTCACTCCTCTCCGGGCTGCTCATCATCCTCTGCAAAAACCATACATGCCAAACAAGAAAACAAAGAATGGGGAGTAAGGAAACATCTAAACACAACGGCATGGATATAGGAATAAGATGATCATACATCATGGCATAACAATAGTCATAAGCATACACTTATACATATAAACATTATCTCAACATAATCAATCAACCAGTATGCTATATGATGCAATGCAACACTACTCCACTACTCCTTCAATGCATGTGGATCCAACTAACTCTGGAAGAACAACTATGGAGTTACATATCCACATTGTCCACTAAAGGCACCAACGCCGACAATTCACCAAACCATGGGTAAACCCCTTGGATAGCCAATGCATCAAACCATGGATGCCTCATCACGGGGGGCCACGGTTCACTAAACCTTGGGTGAACCAATCGTAGATGGCCAGATCGCCTTACTCTAGGACGATATCCCCTATGTTGAACTTCCCCCAACTAACATCTCCAATGTGATGCATGAACACAATAACAAACAATGGGCAACCGCCACCTCCGCTTGGGCCACTAATGGTACCCAAGAATATCATCATCATCATTGTGCCACTAAAGGCACCCAATTAATTATACCATCGCAACATTGGACCACTAAAGGCATCCAATCACATCAACCTTGACAACATTGGACCACTAAAAGCATCCAATTATATCATCGTGCCGTAACCCCGAGGGCACCGACTTAACCAACTCATCGTTCCCCAATGTCTTAATTATTATATAAATAAGTTATTTATCTTCATTGTTTGTTTGATATATTATTCTATCATTATTGGAAACATTGGGGTTAAAACCCCTATTAACCATAAACCTCAGACTCTGACCAGAGGGATAGCACCGACGTGCTTAACCCCGGCACGGGCGTGCTACCACTTACGTGTAGAATGGGCATTCTACATATCTGGCACGGGCGTACTGCACGAGAGCACGGGCATGCTCCCTACTACACACAGTCGTGGACATCTGCACGGGCATGCTCTTATGTTGCATAGCCGTGCTCAAAGCGCGGCCATTCCCAGAATTCAACTGGGAGCACGGGCGTGCTCCCTGTTCAGCACGGTCGTGCTGATCTCGCGACAGTGCTGTTCTGGGCAGCGATTGCAGGTTAAAATATTTAACAAAAAAGACCCTAACACTCTCAAAAATCACCCCTAGGTTCATGACTAAACCATCAACATAAAAACCTGACCTTTTATTGATTCATGTCTTATGAATATTTTTGGGGAACAACAGTCTCTTTATTATTTAACCAATTAAAATCCTAATTAACCAATTTAGGGATATATCAGCATGTTCATCATCACACAACCATTCAGCCATCAATCATCATATACAACAATTCAACCAACAATTATGATATAAACATACCATCAAATATCAACATAATAGCAATGCATATAATATTGGCATATTGGCATATAGCAACAAATAATTATAGCAGCAGGCATGTTAAACAAACAGCATACAATTAACCTCGAGGTCATGGGAATCCCTCATCTTATGCTACCCCCACTGCCTAGTAGTTATACTATCTACCTGGTTCGAAGGTTGCAACAACGGTAGCCCCAAACAACGAACTGGTCAAGTCCTCCCAAGCGGCTCAGTCCGAATCCAAGCCTTGGTCAACTAAAACATTAACCAAATCAATTTCCAATCAAATAACATGAAAGGAAACTAAGAAAGGGAAGAAACATTACCTACACAACTGGCACAGGTGTACCAAAAACTTATCAAAGGTCTCCAAAACTTCAAAAACGCACTAAGCTTGATGGAGATAGGAAACGGGGTAGGTCTGGCCGCACTAGGGCAGTAGCAGCCACCAAATGAGGGTTAAAATCGCTAAACCTCGGTTTCTAGGCGATTATATAATTTGCGCACATGGCACGGCCGTGTACTCATTTGGCACGGCCGTGCCGAACTTAGCATCAGTGAGACGCGGTTCGCACGACGGCACGGTCATGCTGACTAACGGCATGGCCGTGCTTGTGACTCGGCTGGTCACAAGACACGTGAAAACAGCACAGGCGTGCTAGAAATCAGTATGAGCATGCCAATGTTCCAGAAAGGGACTTTTAAGCCAAAAATCCCACTTAGCCCTTAACCAACAAGTATAAACATTCAAACAAGCTTATATAAAAATACTTAACAAAAAACAACCATCATATGCAATGGCGGAGGCAAAGGGTGGCCTCTATATGCCATGGCCACCCCCACCTTTTTCACCTTTTAACTATTATTATATATAGTTAAAGTTTACGGCTCCTTTTATTTTAATATTTTTATATTTATTAATAGTTTATTTATTGAAATGTAGAAGGCTTTTTGGTGATATCTACTTCTTTTATGTTTATCTACATTTTCATATCTATAATTTTCAATTTTCTATATAAAAGTAACCAAAAGAATGTCATCTATTGTCAAGTTTTTCTATAACTATATCCATCATTAATTCATTATTGAATAAAACTTATATACAATTATTTGAATGCATGACATTATTTTTCAATTAAAATATAATATTTTTAATAGTTTTTATAGATATTATATTTTTCATTGATGAATTGTTACACATTTTACGTTTTTATTGTAGAATAGCATCACAAACGCTCAAAAAATTGCACTCAAATTTTGTCCTTATTTATTTCCTTTATAAATTGTTAGAAAATAAAAAACTGAATTTTGTGCTTCCTATGTTTTCATTTTAGACTTCACTAGAATAACCCTTTATTTTATTAAAGAATTTAAATTTTTCTTTACTATTATAAACTCTTTGGTTCTTGCTAGGGACGGATCCAGACTTGAATGATAGGGGGCAACTTAAAGATTAAAGTTCATCCAGTAAATATATACGCATTAAATTTCATACAAAGTATTCATAAATATTCAAAATTTATGCTTCTAAAAACTCCAAGTAAAAAAAATTGAGCACATTGCAAATGAAATTTCAATTGATATTATAAATTCGCAGCGGTAGACTATACTTATATATATTAGTCCGTTAGTCTATTAGCTACAACTTACAAATAGAAAAATATTTTGCATACTTGTAAGTCCATTGGCTATAATGCCATGCAAAGGCCCACTTGTCAACCCAAAAGAGGCAGAGGAAAGAAATAATATCCTTCATCCTACATAATCCAATTCTTTCGAAGTAAAAAAAAATCACGAATATACAAAGTAATTCATGATTTGATTTTTTTTTTTAAAAAGTTGGTAGTGGCTCGGGCCCTCCTAAGCATGCATGTAACTCCTCTGTCGCTAGTTCTGGCCTCCCTTAAATCAAAGTTCTGGCTCCGTCCCTGATCTTATGGACCTTCCACATCCCAAAGTTGATGTGTCCATCGAACTGTTGAATATCAAATTTTATAGTCGCCATATTTTTGTGTGCAGATCTGCCTAGAAAACTATAAGTGCTCTGATACAAATTTGTTACAAATAGTGCAAATAAAGCAGAAGTATAAGCACAAATGTGGTTCGTGTGACACCCTTATCCTCAACATACATTTATTATATAAATACTAATTTGTGAAAAGTTTCGTTGCGGAATAAAGATACGAGTGTTTACAAAAGAATAAATATTTTCGCAATAATTAAGAGCATCGCCATTCAAAAACTCAAACCTTAAATCAAATAATGGTCAAACATAAGTATTGTACAACGTTTAGAAGTTTCTCATAACGAATAAATAGTTTAAACAAGATAATTCCCCTAGCCCGATGTCACATGGATCAGAGCTAAACAAAACCCCTAAAGAAATGAATAACATCAAAAGAATTCAACTACTAATGTTCTAAAGCATCCACAACTCCACGTAAGCTCTGATGTGTTACTCTTCAATCACTTGAGAGTCATCTATACAAATCATACATTGCACAAGAAGAGACATAAATACAAAGAGGTGAGAAGACATACTCATATACATATGTTATGGAAGTAACATGAAAATTAAGGTGAGTGCATACACACATATTTATACATACACATTTATAGTACTACAAACCCACTTGCATAATATAGTCATCATCCCAATCAAGTCAAATTATCTCATAACAGTTTAACATAAATTACATCATCTCATTATAGACATGTCGCATTACGATCATAAGCAACAATGTCCCCTCGGACTCATACAATACACATAATTGAGTACCCATAAACAGGCTCTCTAGGGGCTGGGTCTCATACACGGGATCTTAGCGGATGGATCCCATACTCGGGCCATTCCATGGCTGAGTCCATAAATAGGCCATTCGAAGCTGATTCCTATCTCGGACCTTGTAGAGATGGGTCTCACACAAAAATTCACAAATGAGTACCCATCACGGGCTCCTTAGAGCTAGGTCTCACACACACAAGTATTGCATCACACTCCAATATAGTCACAATCATAGTTCGCATACATTTATCCTTAAATATAACTCAATATTCACATCTTATAGTCCCAAACCAATATTCATATAATTCCTGATTAAAACTCATCAAGACATCATCATAATAACATTTTCAAACACTATGTCACTTATAGTAACACATACATATTTATAAAGTTTTAGAAACACGTACACGTTTTATGATATTATGATCATACAATAAAGTCAACACAATAATTATAGCACACAATCATTCAAGCCATGCTCCAACAATGGTGACAACAAATCACTTAAGGCATAAGGGGGTCATGGGAATCCTCAATCACCTCAATCTCATTCCAACATTCCCATGTGATATAATCATCTCCCCCCTCCCCATACCTGGTATGACAAATCGAATACCAAGGAAGAAGATAGTCCAAGATCCATTCTTGATTCCTTCTCACGGGTTCAACACTCGATCACAAACTTAGAAGAATGAACCTATTCACCAAATGTAAGATCAAACACCCAAGAGTATGTTTCTGATGAATAACAACCCAAAACATGGATTGAAATATTACAACTTTAGGGAGAATTCAAGGGTTTTAAAGGGAATCCAAGAGAGATGAAGAGTGCGATTTTTCTGAGGTTAACAATGAGGATTTAGGGTTTTAGGTCGAGTCATAGGGTTTAAATATGAGTTTGGGTCATTATGGGCTGAATAAAATCCCAAAAACACGTTTCTGCTACAAGTCGATTTGCTAGGCGAATCAATTTTCATGAGGCGAACCAGAGAACTCTAAAAGCTATCTGTCAAATTCACGAGGCGAATTGATAGGAGCCGAATTAGGCAATGACACCTAAAATAAGACATGTAGGTAATTCTCTTAACTTTCCAACACATCCAATATCACCTCAATCAGACGTCTAAAACTCAAGATACTACCAAAACCGTGAAAAAAGTTACTTGGACTCGAATGGATTGACTCTTTCTAAATGTTAAACTACCCAAACATGAACGTAGATATAAAGAGCAAATATAAAAAGCATATATGAACATATATAAGCCAAGACTAACACATATTAACATGTATTAACATAAGGTGAAATTCAGGGTGTTACAGTTCAGCTTATAGCTTATGTCCACACGCAAAGACGACTAACATATATATTCAATAAGAAAATATGATGGTGAATACGAAAGAGTTGCCACACTTCACTCAAACCCAAATCCTAATTACACCCAAATACCTTACATTATTTTCTCACCGGTGTATACACTCAACTCTCAACAAATAAATAAAGAGAAGATAAAACAAATTGAAACTTCTCTGAGAGATACTTCTATTGAGGTGTTGCAACCGATGTTGTGTTGCAACTGATGTTGTGTTTTGGAAATGGAAAAGCTCTTAATTTACAGGTTACAACTTTCACTCTTAGCCATCCAAAAGTTATGAGAAGAAATAATTCTCTCCACCATCATTTTGTTAGCAACCTAAAATAAAGGAGCTTTGACCTTTCCAAAATAACTAAGGAAAGGAAAGCCACACGCAACATAATACAACATGACAAAAGGAGAAAGATAACAAATTCAGGTGACGTTTTGTTCATGAAACGTTTTATTTTCATATAGACTATATTTCTCTAGGAGTAAGACACATAGGAAAGTCAGCAAAATAAGTTTGATTGTCACTTCACTTTACTGGGAATGATATGTTGTATTCCCAACAAATTTCATTCTTATGTTTGGTTCATGTGAAGTATTCCCAAAAATATTGTTGTGAAAAATTGTCTATGATGAAGAAAATTTAACTATTTAAATAAAAGTAGCACAAAGAAGGATCTCGATTATGAGAAAAAAATAAAATTACAAAGAAGAATTATCAAATAATTCCTATCTCTCACAATCTCTCAAAAGGATTGAATTCCTTTTGTTTTTCTTGAATGAATTCTTCAATTGCCTTGCATGTATTTATACTAGAATACAAGCTAAACAATGATAGGAAATAGAGGATTCTTATCCTAAACATTAGTTACTTAACCAATATAGCAAAGGTTTATAGCTACTTATCAAATATAACAATGGCATTCAAGCCAGAAATATAACAAATCTCCACCTTAACTTGAATTCTTTGGGCCAATCAGCATTCATCTTCTATTAGCGTTGATCTGCTTGCTTCTAGTGTCAACCAAGGGCGGATCTGTATGTATTTGAGGGGGTTCAAGTGAACCCTCTGGATTTTTAAAATCATCTACTAATACCTTAGGTAAAAAAAATGCACCCATAATTGTCAAAAATTGCACCCATATCATTGGACCTTTTGACCCTCTCTCTCACACACTCTATCTTTTGACCCTTTGACCCTCTCTCTCACACACTCTGAAATTGGGGTTTTGAATCAAATTGTTTACTCTATTGTTATATGATTGTGTTTACTGTATTATTCCTTTGCATATTTACAAAGAGATAAGATATGAAGAGTATATTTCCAAAGTGGACCGTGCCAACCTACTCAACATAATTTTTCCCAAAGAAAAATTGTGAAAAATAGGTTGCGTAATCGAAAGGAAAATGTTGTCTGGTGATTTATATTGAGAGAGATGTGTTTAAAATAACGTTAGCAATGAGATGATCATTCAACAATTTCAAAACATGAAATCATGTAGAGAACAATTATGAGGTATGTAATTTATTTGACTATATATATTAAAATTTTATGTCTTTATCTTCATATGTTTGATAGTATCTTTTATTGCTTTTTTTGAAAATAGATTGACCTCTCTGGCTTCGGTCCTAGATCCGCCACTGGTGTCAACCCACATTTGCAATGCCAACTAAGTCCAAACAATGTTTGAACTTTACTGATGGAAGAGCTTTTGTCATCATACCTGCTAGATTATCAAAAGTGGCATTTTACCAACACATCACCTTGTGTTGTGACATCGCGAATGATATGCATTCTAACATCAATGTGCTTTGTCCTTTCGTAGTACATCTGGTTCTAGGGTTGTAAGACCCGAACCAATACCCCAATGAACCCGAAAATTCAAACCAAACCACTTAAATTGGTTCATATTTTTTTGGTGTTCAGGTTTGAATCATACCAAACCAAACCAAACCTTATGGTGATTGGTTCGGTTCTCGGGTTCAAGGATTCTGAAACCGAACCGAAACAATTACTATATTTTAATATATATATATATATATATATATATATATATATATATATATATATAATATTTATTATATCTAATATTTATATATTTTACATATATATTTAATATTTATATATATTTTAATATTAAATAATTTTCAGGTCCGAACGGAACCAACCTGTTCTTGAATGGTTTGGTTTGATTCAGGTTTTGTAGGAAAAATTGCTTAAAATCGAACCAAACCGAACCAATCATTTTTATTGGTTCGAATTCCCCCCTAAAATCGAACCAAACCGACCCGTTACACCCCTATCTGGTTCTTAGTTAACTGAATTGCACTCTGACCATCGCAATACACAGTAAAGTCCTTTTGACTTTCACAAAGATCATCAGCTAGACTTGTAAGCCACAAAGCTTCTTTCACTGCTTCTGTAGCAGCCATATACTTTACCTCTGTAGTTGACAAGGCAACAATAGATTGTAAAGTTGCACGCTAACTGATAGAGCTACCTCCAAGCGTGAAAATATAACCAAAGTTACAAAATACAATAACATGACCAATAACTTCATTTGTTACTCTGCCAAACACTAGACCTATGTTAGTTTAACCCCTCAAGTATTTGAGAATCCACATCACAGCTTGCTAGTGAGCCTTCCCTGGATTAGCCATATACTAACTAACAAGACTCACTGCATGTGCAATATCTGGTCTAGTACATGCCATGGCATACATCAAACTTCCAACTATACTAGAGTAAGACATTCAGGACATGAACTCCTCCTTCTCTTCTGTTTGCGGTGACATTTTTGCAGATAACTTGAAATGAGTTGCAAAAGCAGTACTAACTGCCATTTTGCATTCCAAATCTTCCAGAACTTTCTCAATGTAGTTCTTTTGAGATAAACACAATCTTCCAGCTTTCCGATCTCGTATGATCTCCATACAAGAATTCTTTTTGCCGGATCCAAATCCTTCATTTCAAATTTTCCACTTAACTGTGCCTTCACCTTGTTGATCTCAGTTGGATGCTTACATGCAATTATCATATCACCAACATAAAGAAGCAAGTAAATATAGGAGTCATCAGACAGTTTTCTATGATAAACACAATTGTCATACTCACTTCGTATGTACCGAATATTAATCATAAACGAGTCAAATTGTTTATACCATTGCCTTGGTGACTACTTCAACCCCTACAATGAATTTTTAATAGACACAGGTGGTCTTCTTTTTCGGATACAACAAACCCTTCTAGTTGGTGCATATAAATCCTTTCCTCCAAATCACTATGGAGAAAGGTTGTCTTCACGTCTTGTTGCTCTAACTCCAAGTCAAGCAAAGACATCAAAGCAAGAAGCACTCTAATAGAACTGTGTTTAACAACGGGGGGAAAAACTTCATTAAAGTCAATGCATTTCCTTTGTGTAAAGACTTTTGCTAAGCCTTGTCTATAACCTCACAATCTTTTGATCGATTGGTTTCTCAACAAGCTTCCAAGTTCGGTTCTTGTGGAGGGATTCAAGCTCTTCTTGCATGGCACCAATCCTCTGTGATGCTTCATCACAAGTAATTGCATCATGGAATGAACTCAGTTCCTATTCATTAATGTTTTCTGCCATGCTGAGAGCAAAAGCAACGAAATCCTCAAACCTTTGAGGTGGTCTGATTTGTCTTCTTGGCCTATCTCTAGCAAAGATATGCTCAAGCTCTCTTGATACATCTTCATGTGTCTCCTCTGGTTTTCTGCTTAAGAGCTTTAATTTCAAGCTACATCATCTTGATAGCATCATGAACTTCAACTTTATTATTATGGTCCTCATATGGTCTTGGGTTAAGTATGGATGTCTCATAAAGGTCACATCTCTATTAATTAGGAGCTTCGATTCCTTAGGGTCCCATAGTCTGTACTCTTTGACACCATCTTGATAAACCAAAAATATGCATTTCTTGGCTCTTGGCTCTTGCTTTCCCTCATTAACATGAGCAGAAGCTGGACACCCAAATACACGTAGAATTGAATAATCTGTCTTAGAGCCTAACCATATTTCTTTTGGAATTTTGCAATCAATACTTGTAGTAGGAGATCTGTTCACCAAATAGCATGCAGTATTAACTGCCTCTGCCAAAAACTGCTTGGGCAACCTGCATTAGAAAGCATGCATCAAGCTTTCTCAAGCAATGTCTTATTCATTCATTTTGCCATGCTATTTTGTTGTGGTGTATGCGTTATATTTCTATGGCGAGCTATTCCTTCATTTGTGCAGAACTCATTGTTGCAAAATTCCAACCCATTATATGACCTAAGTCGTTTGAGCTTTTTCTCCGTCTACTTCTCCACAATAGATTTCCATTGCTTGAACTTGAGGAATATATCGCTCTTCTATTTCAAGACAAAAGAATTTCTGTGAGTAATCATCAACGAAAGTCAACATGTACTTAGCTCCACCATAAGAAGGAACACTTGATGGTCCCCCCAAGTCTGAATGGACATAATCAAGAGTCCTTCACGCTCTATGAACTTCAATGTTGAATTTTACTCTACTTTGTTTACCATAAACAAAATGTTCACAGAAATCCAACTTCCCTGATAGATGTCCACCAAGCAAGCCTCTCTAGCTAAGCTCATCCAATCCATGCTCACTCATATGACCTAACCTCGTATGCCACAAATGGGTTTTGTCAAGATCTGAAATGGAAGAAACTGAGGTTGCACCTACCACGATGCCGCCTTGTAAGATATATAGTCCATTCTTCAACTTTCCCCTTATAACCATCAAGGCATCTCTAGAAACTCTTTAGACTCCGCCTTTAGCTCAATATGTACAACCAAGGGATTCTAAAGTGCTCACAGAAATTAAGTTCTTCTGAAGTTCAGGCCTATACCTCACATTGATTAATGTTCTCACAATACCATCAACCATCTTGATTTGCACCGTACCTTTAGTACATGTTGTTTGGCATCATGTGAAAAGTACATGCTGAATCAAGAATCCAATCATCTCTGTTATCATTAGATGAGACAGAGAACATTTCCACCATTTGATTCTTCCAAGGCAACAGCGGCTCCACCAAACTTCAAAGTACTCGTTTTCTCTTTTGTGAGCTCTTAGCAATTTTTCCTCCAATGCCCTTCTCTTTGACAATTATGACATTTATTGTTGTTCTTATTCCTATTGCATGACTTAGACCGACTTTTTGGAAGCTCTTCTTCCTTTTCTTCTATTCTTCCTCTTACCGTTAGACCCTCATCAAAGCTAGTACCACCATATGAGTCGGTCATCGGCCTTTTCAATTCCCAATACTTATATATTAAATCATTATAAATTAAAACTAGGGGTGGCAAAAAAATCCAATTGTCCACCATCCAAAGGAAAATCCATCCAATCCATCCATTGCAAAAAAAAAATAATAATAACAACGGACTGGATGGATTGGATTATTTTATTTTATGGATGGTTGTGATCCATCCACCATTATTCTAAAATCCATTGGACCACTTCATAAAACAAAAAAATAATCCATTGAATAAAAATGAAAAAATAAATAAATGATAAAAAAACCATTACCTAAAAAATTAAATCAATTTGCTGCTATTATAAACATAACAGTATATTTTTTTGTGTTTTGCTATCACGATTTGCATTCCTTGGGGGTGGATTTGGGATGAATTGTTTATTATAAAAAAAATAGGAAAAAAATTTATTTTGGAATTTTTTTTTTTGGATGAATGAAAGATATTATTTGGAAATAGTCATAAAAATTATTTAATTTTTTAAAATATTTCATGGATGGATTGGATATCCATCCGTAAAAAAGTTGTTAATGGATAGATTGAATGGATTTTTTTAAATGGATCATGAATGGATTGGGTTTTTTTAATGAAATTTTAATGGATCATAATGGATTAATGGATTGTTTTCAATCCATCCATTATAATCCGAATAAAAATTTATCCAATCCATCCATTTGTCACCCCTAATTAAAACCAACATTTCTCATAATTTCTCAATTTTTAAAATTTTACATTCCCCCCTTCCTCCTCAAACTAACCTGTTACAGACTGTCAAATTCACTGTGAATACTGACTTCAAACATTTGCTCATTCAGAAGAAGATTGTTTAGATTTAACAGCAAAGGACACAATTACATTTTTCTATAATTCCATTGTTATTGATTTTGGTAAACAAATACAACATAAGTGTTCGTTAGGGTAGATATTCTTTTTCCCCCTCGTTAATAGTAAACAAATTAAGCATAAAAAGTCAAAACTAATTGCTCTCTTCATAAACGGCCTAAACCAGTAACAATGAACTGATTCAGTTAATGTCTTGCGGAAATTATTAGAACAAAAAAACAGAAAATCGCAGAGAGAAATGCAAATGGAAGCATCAAATTAAAACAAAATTGCTGGTCCTTGATCAAATAAACAGGACCATTTCCTTTTCCTTTCTGCTTAGCAGGTCGTTGATCAAAAAACAATTATCAGCAATCATCATTCACCAGTCACCAAAGTCCATTTCAGCTTTATGCTCGCATATCTAGGTCAACATGGTGGAGAAGGCTGTTATTAACAGATATAATAAACTAATAAAGACAACATTAAGCAGAGTTTCATTGCACATTTAGCACACATGGACTGTGTTGAGAATTGAGAGTAAAGAGAAAATAGTGGCATTGTGTCTCAACTACACAGCTTGAATATAGTGTTAATGTAATAAAATACAAATATTACAGTTACTCTAATTACATGATTTAGTTAGCCTACACAATGAATCTAGACAAATATACATAATAATACACGTTTTCAACAGACTGTAACAAAACCCAATATTCCAAACAAAAACCTTCAATAGACATGCTTTTGTGTATACATGTTCCCATTGCATGTGGGCATAGGCATTTAATTTTTTACCGGCATTAATCAATACATATGTCAGCGTCCAAAACATAGAGGGAATATGACATTTTTATCATGGTAATGCAAGTCTTAAACTTTATTAAAGCATAGCATGAAATGCAATCATTAATTTTCTTCATGCACAAACACATTCATTCATCGGCATTACAATAGGGTAATGTGATGCAAGCTAATTAAGAAGGCTCCTTTAGAGTAGGAGAGACTCCAGAGAGAAGAGAAGAATTTACGCAGAGAAGAGAAGTTTTTGTCCAAGCTTTTCTATGTTTTCTTTCTTTATTCAATTCATCTTTATAGGCTTTTCCAATTACATCAAATAAGTGCTCCATAAACTAAGGAAAATGAAAACAAAGTGGGAATGATTCCCCTAACAAATTCTATCAGAATGGTGTGAGGTGAGCAAGGTGTGAGCAAGCAAGAGTGGTGAATATTCCAGGTGTCCTTTTCACTGATAATCACTCATCCATCCTGGCTTCCTTTTAATGCGCCTAGAAGCTTCTCTGGGTCCGTTTGTCTTGCTTGGGCCTATTCCATTATCCTCATCTGGCCCATGGCTTGAGCCCGTATCATTACCCCAATCTCCCAAGACAACCTTGTCCTCAAGGTTGAACTTAGGATAAGCCTCAGCAAAATTCCCACGTGGCCTCTAGTTCTGAAGTGTCTTCCCATTGAACCAACAATTGTCGTTGGGACCCAGATGAGACCAATAATGTGCGAGTGCCCAAAATCTTACTGGGGCGGAGCTCCAAACGAGTTCCATTGGCTGAAGGGGCAAGGGCCGGAATCTGTGTTGGAGGGGTGCCATAAAAAGGCTTGAGCTTGGATATGTGAAATATGGGGTGGACCTTCGCTTCAGCGGGTAATGCAAGCTCATAGGCAACCTTGCCGATCGTGCGTGTAATCTGAAAGGGACCAAAATAACGTTTGGCCAGTTTGGGTGAGTTGCGGCCACGGACGGACAATTGCCGATAGGGTTGCAAACGGAGCCAAACCCAAGCGCCGACCGGAAAAACGCGATCGTGGCAGTGAGCATCAGCCTGAGACTTCATACGCAGCTGTGCCCGATGCAGATTGTCACGGATTTGCCCCAAAACAGATCGGCATTGAGTCATAGTCTCATCCAGGGAGGCAATGGCAGTGGAGCCTGTGACATATGCTCAAAGAGCAGGAGGAGGCCTACCATACAGCACTTCAAAAGGGGACAAACGGAGGGAAGACTGAAATGAGGAGTTATACCAAAACTCAGCCAATGGTAAGTAACGGACCCACAGCGAAGGCGAATCACTTACGAAGCAACGAAGGTACGTCTCAAGTATGCGATTGAGAACCTCTGTTTGCCCATCGGATTGGGGATGATAAGCACTGCTAAAGGCTAGCGTAGTGCATGAAGCTGGAAAAGTTCGCACCAAAAACAACTCACAAACACGCGATCCCGATCACTCACTATAGTTTTGGGCATGCCATGGAGTCTATAAATCTCAGAAACAAAGATTGGTGCAAGTGTAACTGCTGTAAATTGAGTCGGGAGGGCCACAAAATGGGCATACTTAGAGAGGCGATCCACCACAACCCAGATCACGGATTTGCTGCCACAAGGAGGAAGATGCGTGATGAAGTCCATGGAAATGTCCTCCCAAACTTGTTGAGGGATTGGCAATGGCTGGAGCAACCCAGAGGGCTTCTGAGTGGATTATTTAGCCTGCTGACAAACTTGGCATTAGCGCACCATCACCTTCACATCGTTGGTCATGTTGGGCCAAGAAAATGAAGCCGCAAGGCGAGTAAGGGTACCTTTAACCCCGGAATGGCCACTGGCAGGGGTGGCATGATGTTCTTCTAACAAGGTGGAGCGCAAGCCAGACTCCAGAGGAATGAAAAGGCGATTTTTGAAGTGGAGCAATCCCTGCTACACTTGAAACTGTGATGAGGGGTCCCCGGAGTGCTGAAACTTAGCCAATAAAGCTTGGCCGATGGGGTCATTAATGTAGAAGTGGCGAAGTTGGTCTAAGAGTAGCGGTTGACATGAGGAAACAGCTGCGAAAAGTGCCTCAAATTGGTCAGGTATGCGAGACAAAGCATCCGCGACCACATTACTCCGCCCTGGTGTATATAAAATCTCATAAACAAAACCAAGCAACTTGGTGAGCCATTTTTCCTGTGCAGGAGTTTGAATGGCCTGAGCTAAAAGGCCGCGTAAGCTCTTTTGATCAGTATAAATGCGAAAATGCCGACCCAGTAAGTAGTGGCGCCATTTCTTAACACCAGCCGTGATGGCAAACATCTCCCTCTCGTAAGCTGAAGCTACCTGCATTCTAGGACACAATTTCTTACTAAAAGATGCAATGGGATGGGTATGCTGTGACAGAACAGCACCAATGGCGGTCCCCAATGCATCAATAGTGACATCAAAGGTGACTGAGAAGTCTGGAAGTGCTAGTACAGGTAAGGATGTCATGGCCTCCTTTAATGCTTGGAATGCTGTTTGGGCATGTGAATTCCACTCAAACTGATGTTTTTTAAGCAGGTCAGTCAAGGGACTTGATACGGCTGCATAATCACGAACAAAGCGGCGATAATAGCCGGAAAGACCCAAGAATCCCCTGAGTGTAGTGACAGATTTTGGCACAGGCCAGTCACAGATTGCTTGCAATTTAGCTGGGTCAGCAGCCACGCCATTATGAGAAATCACGTGACCCAGGTATTCCACTTGCTCCAATCCAAAGTGGCATTTAGAGAACTTAGCAAACAATTTATGATGAGCCAAAACTTGTAATACTTGTTGCAGGTGTGCTAAATGAGAGGTCCAATCCAAACTATAGACAAGAATGTCATCAAAAAACACTAAAACGAATTTACGGAGGAATTCGCGAAATACCTCATTCATAGTAGCTTGGAAGGTTGAAGGCGCGTTAGTGAGTCCGAACGGCATCACCAAGAACTCAAAGTGGCCATCCACTGTGCGGAAAGCGGTCTTGAATGTGTCTTGTGGAGATAGCAGGATTTGGTGATATCCAGAGTGAAGGTCAAGCTTAGAAAAAATGGTGGAACCGTGTAACTCATCCAAGAGTTCGTCAATGGTAGGAATGGGAAAACGATCCTTCACCGTGATGGCATTTAAGGCTCTGTAATCAACACAAAAACGCCAAGTGCCATCCTTCTTGCGAACCAGCAAAACCGGGGACGAAAACGGACTAGAGCTTGGTTTGATAATCCCATAGTCATAATCTCCTTCTGACATTGAGGATAGCGGTATGGCCTAACATTCACAGGCGGTGCATCCGGTAGCAAATGTATGTGATGATCTTGTGCGCGGTGGGGAGGGAGGCCTTGTGGTTTGCTAAAAATGTCAGCAAACGGCAGCAGAAGAGCTGCAATATCTGGAGGCAATTGATTGGGATCAAAGGCCAAGCAGGGCTGCTCAGAAACAGAGTCCACAACATCAGAAGAGTCAATGGTCGTGACTGAAACAGTGTGGAGTGCGGCAATGGCATCAGTAAAGATGAATCTGCAGAATTGTGAATAGGTTGTTGGTTTTGACTCCATGACAGCAGTGCCCACCAGTGTGATGGGATGATTGTCGTAGGAAAATTGAATGGAAGGCACACTATAATCTTATAGGAAGGGTCCCAGAGTTTGCAACCATTGCACTCCCAAAACCAAATCCGCACCATGAATAGGCAATATATAAAATGAAATGGGAAACACTTGGTCAGAGAGGGTGACAGGGGCATCATGCGTCATACCGGAGCATTGTATCGTATCGCCATTGCCCACAACTACTGAAAAAGGTGTGATAGCAGTGACAGGAAGGCCTAGAAATTCTGCAATTCTGGGCTGCATGATGTTGTGTGAGCTCCCTGAATCAACTAGGATGGTAACTGAAAGTTGGCGAATGGCGCCGTGAACACGTAAAGTCCGTGGAGAAGGAGGTCCACGCAAAGCTGCCTGAGACAAATGAAATTGAGCAGAATCAAATGTGGATTCTAAAATAGTTACCTCAGTGGATTGTGGAATGCTTGCATCGGGTGGACCGATATCTAAGGGGGGCACATGGGGAGATACAGGGTCGGGCTCATCAGCCAACATGAGAAGGAATTTCTTAGGTTGACAACGGTGCCCTGGAGTAAAACGATCATCACAATTAAAGCACAATCCCTTGGCGCGGCGATCATTGAGCTCAGCGGGTGACAATTTTTTTATTGGTAAAGAACCCGAAGCTGGTGGGGCGCCCAAAACCGAACCCGAAGTCGGACCATTGGCCGCGGCAATAGGGCCACGAGGAGCACGATTGAAAGTGGTTTTGGCATCCATAATTTTTGCTTCTAACAGCTTGGCTAACCCATGTCAATAAAGGATTCTGTATTTATTATGTTTCCTATTATTTTGTCATCAATATGTTTCCTATTATATGCTGTATAAAATAGGATTAGAAATCTGCCCATTAATTGTATATAATTAGATTGGCTGATTATAGGGATCAGATTAGGAATTAGAATAATTGTGTCTTAAGTGCCATTAATGGTTGTAAATGGGTCTGTACTATTTATGGATGAGAACACTATCAATGAAATCAAGAAATCAGAATTTCTGACATGGTATCATCAGGTTCTCGATCAGACCTGTGATTCTTTCAACAACACCATCCTTAGTTGCTCTTGTCTTGGTGTCCTTTGTTTCTGGTTCGTGGGTTTCCTTTCTTTCTTTCTGGTTTGTGGGTTTCGTTTCCTTCTTTCTGGTTGGTGGGTTCTTGTGTTCTCGGTTGCGGTTTCATGGCTACAGAAAGTTTTTGTGCTCGCTTTACCGGCAAGAACTATGCTGCCTGGGCATTTCAGTTCCAAATGTTTGTGAAAGGGAAAGGGATGTTGGGTCATCTCGACGGAACTGCTACTGCCCTGGCGGCGACGGCGGCGGACAAGACTACGTTGGTTACATGGGAAACCAAGGATGCGCAGATTATTTTTTGGATCCTTTCCTCCATTGTGCCTCAAATGGTTAATAATTTGCGCTCATTCTCAACTGCTAAAGACATGTGGGATTACTTGAAGAATATTTACAATCAGAACAATGCGGCGAAACGCTTTCAGCTCGAACTTGATATTGCAAATTATCAACAAGGACCTACGTCCATTCAAGATTATTACTCGGGTTTTCTGAATATGTGGGCTGAACATTCTGCAATCTTACATGCTGATGTTCCTAAGGATTCGCTTGATGCAATTCAAAAGATTTATGAAGTCAGCAAACGCGACCAGTTTCTTATGAAGCTTCGCCCAGAATTTGAAGTTGCACGTGCTGCTTTACTAAATCGCAGCCCGGTTCCGTCTCTGGAGGTTTGTGTTGGTGAACTTCTTCGTGAGGAGCAACGTTTGCTCACCCAAGGCAGCATGTTGCATGACCATAATGCTTCTGAAGCTATTACGGTCGCCTATTCGGCTCAAGGTACTAGCAAAGGTTGTGATATGAGGCGTGTCCAGTGTTTTTCCTGTAAACAGTTTGGTCATATTGCTCGTAATTGCAGTAAGAAATTGTGCAACTATTGCAAGCAACGTGGCCACATTATCACCGAGTGCCCCACAAGACCTGCACATCGCCCTATCCAAGCCTTTCATGCTACTACTGGTTCTGCTGGTCCATCTCCTCTTTCCAACGCCACCAGACCTGATGTTGTGACTCCAGAGCAGGTGCAGCAAATTGTTTTCTCCGCTCTCTCTACCTTGGGCATCCAGGGTAAGTCCACTAGTGCTTCTACACCATGGTTTGTGGATTCGGGAGCTTCTAATCATATGACTAGATCCCCGGACCATTTACACAATGTACATGCTTACAATGGCACCCAAAACATTCAGATTGCCGATGGTAACACTTTGTCTATCTCTGCTGTTGGTGACATTAATCCTTTCTTTAGCAATGCATTTGTGTCACCGGGACTTGCTTCTAATTTAATTTCGGTTGGCCAATTGGTGGATAATAATTGTAATGTTAATTTCTCTCGAAATGGTTGCTTTGTGCAGGATCAGGTGTCGGGGAAAGTGATTGCAAAGGGACCTAAAGTGGGCAGATTGTTTCCGCTCCAATTTCATTCCCCTAGTTTTTCTTCTTTTGCTTGTACTGGTGTCCCGCCCTCATTTGAGGATTGGCATAATAAATTGGGCCCCCCAAACTCTGTTGTTTTGTCTCATTTAATAAAGAATGGTTTGTTGGGCAATAAAAATATTACCTATGACTTATCCTTTACATGTTCTGTGTGCAAACTTGCTAAAAGCAAAACTCTTCCTTTTCCTCTCCATGCTCATCGTGCTGAAAAATGTTTTGAAATTATTCATAGTGATGTTTGGGGTGTGTCTCCTGTTTTATCTCATGCCAATTATAAATACTTTGTGACGTTTATTGATGACTACAGCCGCTTTACATGGGTTTACTTTATTCGTTCTAAAGCTGAAGTTTTCACCATGTTTAAGAATTTTTTGGCTTATATTGAGAATCAATTTCACACTAGCATTAAGATATTACGCACTGACTCTGATAGGGAGTATATTTCTCATGCCTTTCAGGAATACCTGAAGCACAAGGGTATCATGTCTCAACGTTCCTGTCCTTATACGCCTCGACAAAATGGCATTGCAGAACGCAAAATCGACATCTGCTTGATGTCACGCGATCCTTGCTCCTTGCAGCCTCTGCCCCCCCCTCAATTCTGGGTTGAAGCTCTGTCTACAGCTGTCTTTCTAATCAATCGTCTTCCTTCCCAGGTTCTTGGGTTTGATTCTCCTTTCTTTCATCTCTTTCATGCACATCCTGATTATACTAATCTTCATCCTTTTCGTTGTGTATGCTTTGTCCACTTGCCACCTCCTGAACGTAATAAACTAGGAGCTCAATCTGTCTTGTGTGCTTTTTTGGGTTATAGTACCACTTACAAAGGATTCTTGTGTTATGATGCCACTTCTCAACGCTTAAGCACCTCTAGGAATGTGGTTTTCTTTGACCACCAAAATTTTTTCCCATGTTCTACTTCTTCTTCTAATGATTTTGTTACACTTCCTAATTTTTCCGATGTTTCTTCCTCTATAGAACGGTACAAACCAGGTGTGTTTTATGTTAGGCGAAATCCCACTTTGTCCCTTCCGGCTGCTGAACCTCCACCTGTCCCTGCACCAGCAGCTCTGCGACGCTCAAAACGAGTGTCTCGTCCATCAAATAGGTATGAATTTGGGCCTATTTCTCTTACTGCTACTCTCTCTGGGACATCTATTCCTACCTCTTATTCTCAGGCAGTTAAAGATGTTCGTTGGGTCAAGGCAATGAACAATGAACTCCATGCCCTTCAAGAAAATTTCACTTGGGTTTTTGTTCCACAGCCTTCCGGTGTTAAGCCCATTGGTTGCAAATGGGTCTATTCGGTGAAGCTAAATTCTGATGGCACTCTCAATCGTTACAAAGCCTGATTGGTCGCATTGGGTAATAAACAGGAGTATGGTGTGGATTATGATGAGACGTTTGCACCAGTCGCAAAAATGACTAGTATCAGAACCATTCTTTCGATTGCTTCCTCTCAAGGCTGGTCACTCACTCAAATGGATGTGAAGAACGCATTTCTTCATGGCGACTTGGCAGAAGATATTTACATGACTCCCCCTCCGGGGTTGTTTTCCTCATCTGTCGGTGTTTGCAAGCTCAAACGTTCTCTATATGGCTTACGCCAGGCTCCACGTGCATGGTTTGAAAAGTTTCGGACTACTCTTCTCGGTTTTTCTTTTACACAGAGTCGCTTTGACTCCTCCTTGTTCATTCATCGTACACCCACCGGTATTGTTCTTCTACTTCTTTATATCGATGATATGATTATTACTGGTTCTGATCATGCCGCCATTCAAAACATTAAAGAGCAGCTCCAGGCTTCTTTTCATATGAAAGACCTTGGTTGTCCACTATTTCTTAGGCCTTGAAGTTCATTCTAATCCTACGGGTATTTTTCTTCATCAGCATAAGTATACTGAAGACTTGATTTCTTTAGCCGGTCTTACTTCAGCCACTCCAGTGGATACTCCCCTTGAGGTTAATGTCAAGTATCATCGTGATGAGGGCAATCTATTGTCTGACCCCTTATTATATCGTCAGCTGGTGGGTAGCCTTAATTACTTGACCATTACACGCCCTGACATTGCCTTTGCAGTCCAACAAGTGAGCCAATTTATGCACACTCCTCGCCATCTTCATCTGGCTGCTGTTCGTCGTATTATTCGTTACTTAAAAGGAACCCCTACTCGAGGCCTTTTCTTTCCTACTGGGAAGCCTCTTACTTTGGTTGGCTATAGTGATGCGGATTGGGCTGGTTGTCCCGATACATGAAGATCGGTCACTGGTTGGTGTATGTTTCTTGGTCCTGCGTTAATCTCTTGGAAGAGTAAAAAGCAGTCTCGTGTCTCTAAGTCCTCCACAGAATCTGAATATCGGGCTATGTCAACAGCCTGTTCTGAAATCATTTGGCTTCGTGGTCTTTTAGCTGAACTTGGTTTTCCTCAAACTACTGCCACGCCACTCTATGCTGACAATACGAGTGTTATTCAGATTGCTACTAATCCAGTTTACCATGAACGCACGAAGCATATTGAGGTGGATTGTCACTCTATTCGGGAAGCATTGGACACTCAAGTTATATCTCTTCCTCAGTACCATCGCAACTTCAGCTTGCAGATATCTTGACCAAAGCTGTCCCACGACCTCGGCATCAGTTTCTCATCAGCAAATTGATGCTCCTTGACCAGCTGCATCAATTTAAGGGGTGATGTCAATAAGGGATTCTGTCTTTATTATGTTTCCTATTATTTTGTCATCAATATGTTTCCTATTATATGCTGTATAAAATAGGATTAGAAATCTGCCCATTAATTGTATATAATTAGATTGGCTGATTACAGGGATCAGATTAGGAATTAGAATAATTGTGTCTTAAGTGCCATTAATGGCTATAAATGGGTCTGTACTATTTATGGATGAGAACACTATCAATGAAATCAAGAAATCAGAATTTCTGACAACCCAATGGCGTGAGGGAGCGAGTCCGGTTGTATCACCGCCATCTCACGTTGAATGTCAGAGCGGAGCCCCGAAATGAAACAATTGAGTAGCATTTCTACAGACATACTAGTGATACGGTTGGAAAGGGTTTCAAATTGGAGTTGATAGTCCATAACCGTCCCGGTCTACCGAAGCTTAAAGAGCGCCGCCTGGTGATTCTCGAAGGACGACGGACCAAAGCGCAGTTCCAACGCTCGAGTGAACGCTGCCCAGGTGGTGAGGTGTTGATTGGAGTGTAACCATTTAAACCAACCGAGAGCTGGTCCTTGCATAAAAAAGGGAACGAAGGTTAATCGTTGGTGAGGAGGGGTTTGATTGAGCTCAAAATACTGTTCGGCTTGAAAAATCCAATCTAACGGGTTTGATCCGTCAAAGGAATTGAGAGTGATTTTGGGGGTTTTCGGTAGGTGAGCAGTTGGGCCTGGTGTGTGGGTCGTGGTGAGGAGGGCGAGTTGCTCTCTCATGAAGGAAAATTGAGAAGACAACTGGGTATCAATGTAAGAATTTAGGTTGGTTTCCAAGGAAGTTTGCATTTCCTTGAGTTGATGGATAATATCTTCGTTGATTTTCTCAGGTTTTTCAGGTTTAGGAGGCATTGAGATAGGGAATGAAAGCACCAATGATGCATGCTAATTAAGAAGGCTCCTTTAGAGTAGGAGAGACTCCAGAGAGAAGAGAAGAATTTACGCAGAGAAGAAAAGTTTTTGTCCAAGCTTTTCTATGTTTTCTTTCTTTATTCAATTCATCTTTATAGGCTTTTCCAATTACATCAAATAAGTGCTCCATAAACTAAGGAAAATGAAAACAAAGTGGGAATGATTCCCCTAACAAATTCTAACAGAATGGTGTGAGGTGAGCAAGGTGTGAGCAAGCAAGAGTGGTGAATATTCCAGGTGTCCTTTTCACTGATAATCACTCATCCATCCTGGCTTCCTTTTGATGCGCCTAGAAGCTTCTCTGGGTCCATTTGTCTTGCTTGGGCCTATTCCATTATCCTCATCTGGCCCATGGCTTGAGCCCGTATCATAATGCTATTGTCACAACAGCGGACTCAAAACCACAGAAACCTCCACATGCCACTGGATGACTTCCCGGTTTTCAACTCTACGGTCTATAGAGGCTTGCATTGATTTTTATAGGACTCCCTCAGTTGCTACACCAGACTTCCAATAAAATTAATGCCCTAAATGATACCCAACCACTTTATCAATTTGGCTTTGGCATAATCCCAACACCATGGATGGATGGCAAATGCAAATTTTGGTGCGTATTTTTCGGTCATGAATGCATGTTTTTTATTGAAAAATAATCTAAGGTTAAAACATAATTGATCTCATCTCTAGTACATACCTATCTCCCAATACAGCAAACTTCCAATCATTATTTTTTCATGGTCAAAATTCCAGGGAATACGACTTTGTTTAGGTAGTAACATCATACTACTTTCTGTAAACAAACAATACTTAGTAAATAGCTAGATATTTGCAAGATGGGAAGAGTACCAACGCAAGCCCAGTACGAGGCTATATCATTCTTGACCTTGTATTATCCATAAGCACACCTTTTCACTCTCAAAACAGTTGTTTTCTTCTTTTATTCTCCATTTTCTCCCATTTTTTTGCTTGAAAATATCTTTTTATACTTGAAATAGAATCATTAATAATTCAGGTTACACTCTTAACTCATCTTAAGTTTCCTCCACTTAACTCCTCCTAAAGAAAGGGCCACAAGAGTCAAGAGACACATTAATAGATATTAGAAGAAATATTTGAAATTAGACACGTGACATGCACAAACACATACTAACACATGAGCAGGTGCTCACAAACACATACATACAGAGAGAGAGGAAGATACCTGAGAGTCCTTGTTTCTTCATCTAAGCAACACTTTGATGTTTGTACTTACTCTCCAAGCCTTTGGAGGTCGAATGGCGGAAATATAAAAATTGCATCAGTATCTAGAACTTATGTTAAGGTAGATATACTTCTGCCCCCTCACTTTCTGCAATTTTTCAGTAGGAAATCATAGACATTTTGTCTTCCTTTATCATTTTTGTTTGAAATTTCGAACTTCATAATACAATATGTATTCTTTTTCTTTTTTCCAGTTGAAATGGTCCTTATATATTGTGTACTTAGATTGCTTGCATAGTGTCTATAACCAAAATTCTTATTAATTAAAATATGGAAGAGAATATATATAAAGTTAATTAGCTAAGTTCTAAGGGTGTCATGTGATCCTACATGTAACTTATGTCAAATAGAATCCACTTCTCTCTAGCAAGAATAATATGTTAGAAAATAGATACATAAAAAGGATACAAAACAATCAAGAAGGAAACATCCCCCAGCTTCTACCAGCCATGGTAGATTTGGTCTGATTCTTGACCAATCCAAGCTGCTCACAAGTATGCTACATAAAACAAAAGTACATATTCTTTGATTATATATGATGATTTAACACTATATTTTCAGATGTAAAATATCACTTTGGTATTGATACTTAAAGATAATATAAACTGGAAGAATACCTAGCTACATAAGTGCCATTCCCAAATAAAGCAAAGAGAAACATCAACGGATTGAGGCCCTACATATCATGAAAAGAGATTTAGACTCTGTCCTGGGAACTAATTAAAACTGCTTCATACAACTAAACAAAAGTATCTTTACTGCACTGTTAAGGGGATCTGGTGAAGGAAGGAAATGTCTTTGCCATGCCCCTATCTCAAAGTTTTCACTTGCAAAATAATAAATAAGAATAAATACATAATGAATCACAGTCCTTAATGGTTGTAGTTTCTAACCTTAAAATTACCCCTTCTGATCTGCAAAATTGATGAGAATCATTAATAAGTCAATATAAACGATATGGAGAACAAGATCAATAAATCGAGCTCAAAGTGTATGATCTACTAGAAAAATATACTTATTAGATTATTTTGAAATTTCCAAATAAACACTCCCTGGGAAACTACCAAAATAAATATTTCTATTGTTTATATCGTCATTGTCTAATATATGCAGACTGCAGAGCATTCTGTTTTCTTTTATTACTTTCTACAGCATAATTTATGCAAGTGGTGTGACTGATGAGTACAAACAATTACTAGTTAAACAATAAAAAATCTTATCCCGTATAACAGAATTCTTTCAAAAGAACTTCTGACCTAAACTACTGGAAAATGAAACTCACATTTAAACAAATTTGAGGAAGTCTTCCACCCATATATATAAATGCCATTGCCCAACCAAGGAAAATCCCGATGACACTGTGTTGTGTTGCACCATATTCTGGCGACAGATCACTCCTAACCTGCAATTGCTAAACTAAATAATGACAAAAAAGGAACCGATATATATATATATTATAACATATTGGACATCAGTATAACCTTCCATGTTGGTTAAAATTGAATCTTTAGTCATCAACAAAATCATTGCCTCTTACCCATAATTTACTAATGTCAACCATCGCTTAGCCAATGCCAAATACAACCAAACTGTTTCACGTTAAAAATATGACTAAAATACACTGCATTTTTGCATTACTGTTTGCAAACCCAAAAGTAAGTTTGGAGTGGCACAACCATTATTTTTTTGTCATCCAACGTGCAAGCAAAATTTTTTATCACTTATCTTTATTTTAGGTTTCGATTTGGTCCCTTTTTAATTTTCGTTCCGATTTGGTCTTTTAAGTTTTAAAATTATTCCAAGTTGATCCTTTCCATAAACACCATTACAACCATGTTAGATTTTTTTTTTTTTATCGGCAAATTGTTAGTGGATAATATGTTAGGGGGAGGGGGATTTGTTAGTGGCATGGATCGAGCCCTGCACCTCCTGCTTAAAACTCCTTCATGTCCCAGCCCATACCAACTGGACTATCCTTTGGGGACAACGATGTTGATCTTCGGCGTTAGATCATCGGAATCTAGGTATACCCGTCAGAAACCATTTCTCTCTCCTCTTCCTTCTTCCTTCTTCCTTCCTCTTTCCTTCTTCAAACTCTAACTTCATCACTGCCTTAAAACCTAAAATAAACCATCTGCAACCAGCAACGGAGACAAGGACCCATCTGCAATCATCACCAACAATAACAATGGACTATCCAAACCAACCATGTCCCAAGTCTCACTCTTGCAAGAGGAACCAACAGAGATGCCCATGACAGTCAAAGCAGCAAGGCATAACAGGAATAATACATAAAACCCACCTAGCACCAACTACTAATAATGTCAAAAATCATAAACAGTCATGGCATAGACACCAAAATTGCAATGAAACATATCAATGGAAGAAATAAGCAAGAAAGCACAAGAATTTTGTGACAGTACCTTGAAGAAGCAAAACCCCCAATTTATGAAACCTTAACCATGAAATGACAAAATAGAGATGTGCAGCTGTTGTGAAGCTATTTATTTCAGAATAGGGAAAAAAGAGGAAGAGAGAGAGAGAGAGAGGAGAAAAGTGGAAGAAGGAAGAGAAGGAAGAAGAGAGAGAAAGAGAAAAGGAGATAGAAGAACGATTTCCGGCAGGTATACCCAGTTTCAAATGGGTATACCCAGATTTCGGTAAGTTAACGCTGGAGATCTAACATCGTTATAAAGGTATTGACGGATAAGACCAACTTGGAACAATTTTAAAACTTAAAGGACCAAACCGAGATGAAAATTAAAAAAAAAAAGGACCAAATCGAAATCTAAAATAAAGATAAGAAACCAAAAGTGTAATTTAGCCTAAAAATATTAAATTCAGAATGTTCTAACTAGTTCAACTGTAATAGAGGATGAACTAGCATAGAGAAGAAGAGAAAGAGATAGAGATCTGAATATTCTTTTTTATTCAATTTCTTGGATGATTACACTGATTGAACTGGTACTTATATGAGTCTAAATTCAGTTTAGAGTTTGTTATAAAAGGTTGGCTTAACTGAACAGTGTTGACTCAGCATTTTCAGTTAAGGCACACTGTAGGTGCTCAGCTGATGGTCAACTCGTGCTTACTCTATTAGCCCCCTGCAAGCTCAAGGTGGAGGTTGAGAGGCATCCACATTAACTTTGGGTCTCATCTCACAAAAGTTGGTGGAAGAGAGAGGCTTGGTGAAAGGATCAACAGGCTGAGCTACAGCAGGGTGTAGCACTGTCATGGCTTTGGATCACCTTCTCCTGGGCAAAGTGGATGTCAAGCTCCATGTGCTTGGTGCGGGAGTGTAGGACTGGATTATGTGAAAGGGTGATGGCACTGAGATTATCACAAAGCAGCACATGAGTCTCAAAGGGAATCCCAAGCTGAGTGAGAAGGGACTGGATCCAGAGCACTTCAGCTGTGGTGTTAGCCATGCTCATGTACCCGGCTTCAGTGTTGGATCTGGCAACCAATTGTTGCTTCTTATAGCACCAAGATATAATATTGGGCCCAAGATAGATGCAAGAACCTGAGGTTGATCTTCGATCATGTGGATCACTCGCCCAGTCAACATCACAGTAAACCGTAAGGGTGAAGAGCTGAGCTGGGATGGCAGGTTTGATGAGCAAACCATAGGTGACTGAGCCCTTGAGGTACCCGAGTGTTGTAATATATCTGAAGAATATCTTCCGATATTCTCTTTTTTTTTGTACAAATTCCTTTTTTATTCTTTTCATTATTGAGACAGATTTTACGCTCTTATTTTTAGGTTAGCATTTAATATTATTAGCCTATATAATGTAACCTCTGTTGTACACATATTCAAGGACTAATATTACAGAATTCAGAATTCCTTCTTTCTATATGGTATCAGCAGCCTAGGGGGTTCCTGGGTTTCCTTTTTTGCCCGAGCAGCCTTATTGCTGTCTTCTTGCAGCCTTATTGCTGCCTGCTGCCTTATTGCAATGTTTTTTCAAACTCGAAATCACAGAATCAACAGTTTGCCACCCGTCGCATCACCACACCGCCACCCAGGGTTTGATCGCCGTCTGCTCTCTGTCCAGCCACCGAAAAATCAATCCCAGCACCGCCGTCACGCACTCTCACGAGCCTCCCAGCTCTCTACGCGTGAAATCCACGCGCCGTCGCTCCACCCGCCCGTGACAGCGCGCCCGGCCTCCATTTCCGCCGCCGCTTCCACCGTTCTGCTCAACTTCTCCCTGCAGTCCTTTCTAGTGTTGTGGGTCCTTCCAGAATGTCAGAAATTGAGACCACCCAGTCCTCCATCACCACTACGGCTCCTCCGACAACCATTCCGGCTCTCAATCCAAATGATCTTCCTGTTTTGCACTCTTCCTATCACCTCAATGGTAAGAACTATCTTCAATGGGCTCAGGTTATTCGCATTTGTGGGGGATGCTCCAAAGAAAGATGACCCGCAGTTTGGAGTGTGGGATGATGAAGATTCTCTGATCATGACTTGGCTTTGGAATTCAATGACTCCGGATATCAGTAAGAACTGTATGTTTTTTAGTTCTGCACATGAAATTTGGGATACTTTGAGTCAGACTTATTCTATGAAACAGGATATTTCTGCGTGTTATGAATTAGAAAATACTATTTTCAATACCAAGCAAGGAATACTTACTGTGACTGATTATTATGGGACTCTCAATGGTTTATGGATTGAGCTGGACCAGAATCAGAGTTTAAAGATGCAGTGCACCGAAGATTCCGCTACTTTACAAAAGTTTACTGAGCTTGGATGAGTCTTTAAATTTCTCTTTGGGTTGATCTCTAAGTATGATCCTATTCGGGTTCAGATTTTGGGGAAGGACAAGTTACCTTCTCTCTCTGAAGTTTTTCACACTGTTCAAGGGGAAGAGAGTCATCGGGCAGTGATGTTAAATACTAGTAATGGTAATTCTAGTGATGGTTCCGCTTTGGCTACTGGCAAGGGTCCTACACATGGGTTATCATCTGGAAAGCCTGGTTCCTCCTCCTCCTCCTGGAAGCCTTCCACCAAAGCTAATCGTGAAGAACGGTGGTGCACTCATTGACAGAAATCCAGTCACACTAAGGACACTTGTTTTAAACTCCATGGCAGGGACAAGGTTCTTGGTCGTTTCAGGGGTGTTAAAAGCCCTCACTAACAACAGGTTAATCAAACAATATCAAACTTGGTTAGTGAGGGTGAAGAGGTATCTGCATCACCATCTGGGGAGGAAGTTCCAGCATTTAGTAAGGCCGAGCTGGACCGGTTGCGGACTCTCTTGGACTCTGAGTAAGCCTTTTGGCACTTGTTCTCTAGTCATAACTGGTAAGAATTTAAGTTCATTATCTTTTAATGTTTCTAGTAATGTATCTGAGGATCTCTGGATTATTGACTCTGGTGCTACTGATCATATGACCCCTCACCCCTCATACTTTTCAACTTACTCTAAGTTGTCTGGTAAGCATCACATCATCGTTGCTAGTGGATCTCATGTCCCTGTTTCAAGATGTGGTACACTTTCAATTCAACCTTCCCTTCCCTTAGATAATGTGCTACATGTCCCTAAATTGTCAAATAACCTTATTTCTATTCATAAGCTTACTAGAGACTTAAATTGTACAGTAACCTTCTTTCCCTCTCATTGTGTGTTTCAGGATCTGGCCATGGGGAGGACGATTGGGGTTGCTAAGGAACATGGTGGGTTATATGTTCTACATCGGACTCATGGTAGTACCAACCAGAAGATGCCCACTTCCTGTCATCAAACGAGTTAAGATTCCGCTGCTTCTCAGATATGGCTTCAACACAAACGTCTTGGTCATCCTCCATTTAGTATTCTTAAGTCGTTATTTCCCTTTTTGTTTAAGAAAGAGTTAGTTGAGTCTTTTCATTGTGATGTTTGTCAATTTGCAAAGCACCATCGTACAACTTTTTTTCCTAGTAATAATAAAAGTTTCGCATCATTTGATCTTATTCATTTTGATGTGTGGGGAGCTTCCTCTACTATGAATTTATCTGGTGCAAAATGGTTTGTTTCCTTCATTGATGACTGCACTCGAGTCACATGGATATTTTTCATGAAAGATAAATTTGAAGTTTTTCAATTATTCTTGAACTTTTACCGAATGATTCAAACTCAGTTTGGGAAAACCATTAAACGGCTATGTTCTGATAAAGGGAATTTACAAAGAACATGGTGTTTTGCATGAGTTGACTTGTGTCGATACCCCTCAACAAAACAGGGTTGCGAAAAGGAAGAACCGTCATCTTCTAGAGATTGCACGAGCTCTACTCTTCCAAATGTATGTCCCTAAGTCATACTGGAGGGAAGCTGTTTTAACGGCCACATACTTGATGAACAGGTTGCCCTCCCGTATCTTGGATGGTCTTAGCCTTGTGCAACTCATGACATCTTTCTTCCCTTCCGTTTCTACAATGACAAGTCTCTCGTGTCGTGTCTTTGGCTGTGTTGTATTTGTTCATGTTCATAGTCAACTCCGTAATAAGCTGGATCCTAGGGCTGTTAAATGCATCTTCATAGCATACAAATGTTGTCATCCTCAAAGTCGTCGTGTCTATGTCTCCATGGATGTCACTTTTCGTGAATCCAAGTCTTTTTACCTCGATCCTCAGCTTCAGGGGGAGAGTGGTCAAGAACCTGAGTCTCTTGAGTCACCTTTTGTTCCTCTATTGGCTGAAGCTATTGAGTCATCTGTTCCTCCTCTTATGAAGGAAGTGGCATCATCTTCTGGTACCTCTGAGACACCTCCAATAAATGAGGTAAATAAATTAGACTGATACCAGAAGACGTATCGGCGGAAAAAACCTAACCTGGTCCAACAGCAACTTCAACCACCAAAACCAGAGGTAAATATTCCTAACTCTGAACCTTTGAACAGTACTTTACATAATATTTGTGAACCTAACCCTGATGACTTGCTAATAGCCTTGAGAAAAGCCAGAAGCACCTGTGCCAAGTACCCTATATCTCAGTTTGTGTCCACAAAAAACCTATCAGTACAACATCAGAGCTTTATTTCAGCAATTGATTCTATCAAAGTCCCCACTTCAGTACAAGAAGCTTTAATGGATAGAAACTGGGTTCAAGTCACGCATGAAGAGATGAGTGCTTTGAAAGCGAATGAGACTTGGGAAATTGTTGAGAAATCGAACGACAAAAAGATAGTTGGATGCAGATGGATTTACACAGTGAAATATCGGTTTGATGGTACTCTGGACCGGTATAAAGCAAGGCTGGTTGCAAAAGGGTACATTCAGACTTATGGAATTGATTATGAGGAGACATTTGCCCCAGTAGCAAAGATGAACACGGTCAGGATTATACTCTCCTTGGCAGCACACTTCGGTTGGGACTTACACCAATTTGATGTTAAAAATGCATTTCTCCATGGGAACTTGGAAGAGGAGGTATATATGGACATTCCACCAAGATATGATCTTACTAGTGGAGGGAATATGGTGTGCAAGTTACGGAAGGCCTTATATGGACTCAAACAGTCTCCTCATGCTTGGTTCGGGAGGTTCACCAATGCTATGGTGTCCTTAGATTATAGACAGAGCCAAGGAGATCATACCCTCTCTATAAAACATTCCCAGGAAGGCAAACTTACACTCCTTCTGGTCTATGTTGATGATATGATCATTGCTGGTGATGATGAGGTTGAGAAACAGGTTCTAAGAGAAAAATTAGCTGCACAATTCAAAATGAAGGACTTAGGGAAGCTTAAGTACTTCCTTGGGATAGAGGTTGCCTACTCCAAACAAGGCATCTTTATTTCTCAGAGGAAATATGTCCTGGATCTCCTTAAAAAGACAAGCAAACTGGGTTGCAAAACCACAAGGACACCTATTGAACAGAATCACAGGATCGGAAGCAATGAAAAGAGCCCAAGGATTGAAAAGACACAGTATCAGAGACTTGTGGGAAAACTCATATATTTATCCCATACCAGACCAGACATAGCCTATGCTGTCAGTATGGTTAGCCAATTTATGTATGATCCACGGGAGAGACATGCAAGCAGTGAATAGAATCCTCCAGTATTTGAAGACAAGTCCAGGAAGGGGATTATTATTCAAAAGGGGAAATTTTGTCCATAGAAACCTATACAGATGCAGATTATGCAGGATCAATTGTAGACAGGCGATCCACCTCAGGGTACTGCATGTTTTTGGGAGGAAATTTGGTGACTTGGAGAAGTAAGAAGCAAAATGCAGTTGCAAGATCTGGTGCCGAAGCAGTTTCGAACCATGGCTCAAGGAATTTGTGAATAGCTATGGATGAGAATCATACTTGATGATCTCAGAATAAAGTATGAAGCTCCTGTTAGATTACTTTGTGACAACAAGTCTACCATTAGTATTGCTCACAACCGAGTCCAGCATGATAAGACGAAGCACATAGAGATAGACAGACACTTTATCAAGGAGAAATTAGATAACGATCTTATAGCTGCTGAGTACGTTCCCTCAGAGTTCCAATTAGCTTATGTCTTCACCAACGGACTTCTCACATAGCGGTTTCACGGTCTTACTTGCAAGCTAGGAATGATAGATATCCATTCACCAGCTTGAGGGGGAGTGTTGTAATATATCAGAAGAATATCTTCCGATATTCTCTTTTTATTTGTAAAAATTCCTTTTTTATTCTTTTCATTATTAGGACAAGTTTTAAGCTCTTATTTTTAGGTTAGCATTTAATGTTATTAGCCAATATAATGTAACCTCTGTTGTACACAAATATTCAAGGAATAATATTACAGAATTCAAAATTCCTTCTTTCTATACCGAGAATGCGCTTAACAACCTGCCAATGGCTGTCTAGAGGATTGGCCAAAAATTGGTAGACTTTATTCACAATCTAGGCTATGTCTAGCCGGGTCAGGGTGGCATACTGAAGGGCCCCACAATAGACCTATACAAATGTGGATCAAAGACTGAGTCAATGCCAAAGCAACTTAGTTTGTAGTTGTTGACCATGGATGAAGAAATACCCTTGGCCTCAGTCATTGCAGCTCAAGCCAGCAAGTCCCTAATGTACTTGGACTGAGTGAGCAGAAGGTTACCATTAGAGAGATGCTTGACCTCAATTCCAAGGAAGTAGTCCAGGGCACCAAGTTCCTTGAGAGCAAAGGAGGCATTGAGATTGTGAATGAGCTCAGTGATAAGAGAGGTGGATGAGCCAGTGAGGATAATGTCATCCATGATCCACATACACAAAAACATAAAGGCAAGTGGTGCCCTTAGAGTAGATAAGAGAGAAGGGTCACATTTGCTAGTTGTGAAGCTGAACTGCAGCAAGGTAGAGGCTATCCTTTGATACCATGCATGAGAGGCCTGTTTGAGGCCATAAAAGGCCTTGTGGAGACGACAAACTAGAGTGTTGTCAGTGACTTCAAACCCAGGAGGCTACGTCATGTAGACCTCTTCATGAAGGATGTCATTAAGGAAGCCATTGTTCTCATCAATTTGTTGAATAGCCCATTTATGAGTGAGAGCAAGAGTGAGGATCAATCTGATGGTAACAGGCTTGATAACTGGGGAAAGGTCTCATAGAAGTCAAACCCAGGTTGTTGGTGGAAGCCCTTGGCCACCAACCGGGCTTTGTACTTGTGAACCGTGCCATCAAGGTTCTCCTTGATCCTATAGACCCACTTGCAGCCAATGGCTTTCTGTTAGGAGGCAGTGGGACCATAGATCAAGTCTGCTTAATGAGAAGGGTTGAGTGCTCAACTTTCATGACTTCAAGCCACTATGGGTTGAACAAAGCTTGCTTAACAGTGGCAGGCTCCATATGAATAAGCAAGACCCAAGGTCCGAGGCTACTTGTTTTGGACCTGGTCTGCATAGGGTGAGGGTTAGGAGCAGGGGCAGCGAGGGAGGAAGATACAGAGACCCAGACTGACTAGAGGGAGGTTTAGGTGGAGAGAGGGGCAATGTGGGTGTTGCAGCAGGACTAAGGACATGAGGAGCAATACTGGAAGAGGCAAAAGAAGGGATGGTGGACACATGAGTTGGGATAATGGTAGGAGACTATTGTATTGGACTGAGGGTAGGACTAGTTAGAGGAGTGGGAAGGGTAGGAGGGACTTCGTTCAGAGGAGTAGGAGATAGGCCAGGTAAAGTGGAAATGGGAATTATGGCAGGAAAGGTAGTGATTGATTCAGCTTTGGAGGAGGTGGGGAAAATAGTGGGGTAGGGGAACCTGCACTCATTGAAGAGGACATCCTTAGAGATGTAGATGCGGCCACAAGGTACTAGGCATTTATGTCCTTTATGTTGGGGAGAGAGACCCAAGTAGACACTCAGTAGATCTGAATTGTAGTTTATGTTGATTATAGGGTCTCAACAAAGGTAAGCCGGCACACCCAAAGCTTCTAAGGCACTTGTAATCAGGGGTGGTGCCATAGAGAGCATGAAAGGGTGAAGAGTGTGTGGTCAGGGCTGCTATAGGCAGTCTATCGATGAGGAAAACTGCCATGGTGAAGTTGCGGTCGCAGTGTCTGAGGGGCATAGCACCATGAGAAAGGAGTGTGAAGCCCATTTCAACTGTGTTTGTGCTTCTTCTCAACTGTCCCATTTTGATGGGAGGTATATGGATAGGTCAGCCTGTGAACCATGCCAAAATCTGTGAGGTATTTGGTGAAGGGGCAAAATTCCTCACCGCAATCAGACTGAAGAGCCTTTATTTGGGCATTAAACTGAGTGGTGATGAGGGCTTGGAACTATTTGAAGGTAGTGAGTGCCTCTGACTTCTGTTTCAAGAAGTAAATCCAAGTGTAGCGAGTATGTGCATCCACAAAGGTAATATAATAGGTGTAGGCGTGTAGCCATGTGAGGATGTGAATGGGGCAGGTCCCCGGAGATCACTGTGAATGAGCTCAAAGGCAGTAATGTGTACAATGGTGGAGGGTGGGGCATGCAATCTATGTGATTTGCCTTGACAACATGCAGTACAAAAATCAAGTGTTGTTTTATTGGAAAAAGGAATTTTACACAATTGTTGTAACATTGTTTTGATGTATTTGAGTTAGCATGGCCTAGTCTAGCATGCCAAGTACAATAGAAATCAAAAATAGTAGGTTGTACGATTGTATTATGGATAATAACAAGACACTTAGCTACTCATTTATTAGTATTGAGCCTAAACAGAGATTGTTGAGCACTGTTGGAAGGAGACTCCTTGAGGATTTGGATGTTCTTGAAAGAGTAGAGACCATCACTACCAAGAGAGCCTTCTAGGAGGACTTGCTTAGAGACATGTGATTTTACAAGCAAGAGGATGGGTGACACTTAAAATAAACACCATTATCTTGTGCAAACTTTGAGACTGACACAAAGGTCTTAGCGATAGTGGGAACTAAGAGGAGACTATTGAGAGATAAGGGGATGTGTGGGGGACATGGTGAAGTAAACTTAGATGAGCCTATAGAGTGTATGGACAGACCTTGTCCATTGCCCATGAGCACTTGCTCATGTCCTCCAAAAACAGTGCTATGGTTCAGATTCTGAGAATCGGCTGTGATGTGATGGGAGGCACCTGAATCGAGATACCATGTCTGATTTTCAAAGGATCTTGGTGTGGCAAACTCTTGTGTGGAGGGTGCATACTAACTTAAGGCACACTGACTGGGAGCATATTGGCTCGGCTGAGTTGCAGCATATGCACTAGGCTGATACTGTTGAGTGGAAGGAGGTCTGGCTGGCTGGTTTAGGTGTCTCTGTGCAAAAGGTTGGAGTGCAGTAGCAAACTGACCTTGAGTCTGAAAGTCTTGAGGTGGATGTGGAGGCAAGTCCTAATCAAACTTGTACTAGCAGTTGTAGGCATCATGACCATACTTGCTACACAATTGGCAAGTAGTTTTGTTGCCACCACGTGTCCACGGCCACGGCCTCTGCCTCGGTTCTGCCCTTGGTAACCACCACGAGTTGCTTGGAAGGAGGTGGTGTTAGAGGAAGCATCAGGCTGAGCCTGAGCAAGATTCAAGGAGATAGAGGAGGTAGATAGCTCTTGTTTATACCTCTAAAACTGAGCATCTTGAACAAGGAGGAGAGATTCAACATCATCAATAGTAGTGTGAGACTCTCTGATGTAGATTAGCATGACAAATGAGTTATACTCCTCAAAAAGACCTTTCAGAATTGTGTCAATGTGATCTTGTTTAGTCACTGGATCACCAATTGCTTGAAGAGAATCGATGATAGCTCTAATTCGCATCAGAAACTCAAAAATTGACCTAGCTCCTTTCTTCATGTTCTTTAATTCGGATCTCAATTGGCGCACCTTGGCTCGGAAGTGAGAGTAGAAGTGTTTGTGGATTCTCTCCCACACTTGCCAAGATTGTTTGCATCCAATGAATCATGGAAGAATCGATGGAGACAAGGAACCGAGTAGCCAAGTGAAGAGCGTCTGATTTTGAACTAGCCATAGCTGGTAACCATCAGTGATGATGTCCAGTTCGCAATCTGCATCGGAGGCATACTTCGGTGGAATGAGAGGATTCACAACATACCGATGAAGTTTGTGCGCAATGATAACTACCTCAACTTGTTGTTTCCAAAGAAGGAAGTTTTGATCGTCGAGCTTAACCGAAAGAGTGGGATTGAAGTTCATCAGCGCCGATGAAGGAATCGCAGCTCCGGTAGCCGGAGTTTCGAAGAAAAGATTACCGAAACCGCCAGTGTTGTGAGGTGGATCCTTCGTGTGCGATGATTCGGCCATGGATTCAAGGAGACATGCCCAATATTAAGCTCTTGATACCATAATAGAAGATGAACTAGGATAGAGAGGAAGAGAGAGAAAGAGAGAGAGATGTGAATATTCTTTTTGATTCAATTTCTTGAATGATTACACTGACTGAACTGGTACTTATATGAGTCCAGATTCAGTTTAGAGTTTGTTACAAAAGGTTGGCTTAACTAAACAGTGTTGACTCAAGACTCAGTTAAGGTACATTGTAGGTGCTGAGCTGATGGTCAGCTCATGCTTACTCTATTAAGCTGGCATAGTTTATTGCAAGGGCACAGATAGGTAGGATCAGATCCCATCTACAATAGGGAGGGGAAGGTTCAGTGGAGGGGGTTACCTCCAATTCTATAACCCATACAAGTTGACATAAAAGAAACTTGCAGCTAATTGGGTTATTAGTATTCTTATAGGATACACTGGCTAAATTATAGAATAGTCAGACAAGTGGATATCCAAGCAAGAGTGATCTTTCTTCTACATGTACAACCAAGTTGCCATTAGCATTACCTGTAAAAGCTTTCTCCCAACATAAATCACAAGCTCTTGTCTTGGTTTTGAGTCCATGGAATGAATTCCTCTATCTGGTGACTGAAGCAGATTGAAGGCACCAAGAAAAGTTACTGTTGACACCTGAACAAGACTGGATGAGATTAGATTTCAATGCTGGCACTATCGTAGTTTTATATAAGACTAGTAGTAGAAAAGTTTACCAAACATCTAGTCTTGATGCTCAAAACTGGTGCAGATTGTGCAGCGATAGCTGAACCAAGCAAGGGCTCTTCTATAGGATTCAAAATATGAGAAGTAGGTGTCATTCTTTGGTCTAAGATGGATTGCACTTTGGGACTTTGACTCCTTGATAGATATCTTGCTGACCTAATGAATGCAAAAAAAAAATGTTATAAAAACTTTTCAATGTTTTCAGAAACAAAAGCTTTAGTGAGCAAATTATGGTTATTCCCTTTAAACTACCTCATAAGAAACCATACATACTGAGCAAGACCAAGTGATAGAGTCCCACATTGGCTAAATACCGTTGCGTGGAATGATATTTAAGTCCTTGGGCTCTCCCACCTTAATAGCTAGCTTTTGGGGTGTGACCTCCACGGAAAGGGCTACTTGTCCAGGACTAACCGGGGGCCAAGGAGAGGGGCCACCGAACCTATCGGGCAGAGTGCAGCCGCCGAGGATGACACCTCTTTTGGGGCGGTGCTGTGATAAAGTCTCGCATTGGCTAAATACCATTGTGTGGAATGGTATTTAAGTCCTTGGACTCTCCCACCTTAATAGCTAGCTTTTGGGGTGTGGTTCTCCCTTGGGCTTGAGTACCCTATCCCAAGGACTTAAATACCATTCCACACAATGATATTTAGTCAATGTGGGACTCTATCACCAAGTGAAGGAAGATAAGTCTTATTATAATTTCAACATCTAGGTCAAGGCAAACTTTCAAAAGAAAAGCTAACAAAAGTGCACGTGTTGGGGAGAGCCTGGAAAGTTAAATCAATAGAAACAGTAAAGAGAGTTTGGAGCTTATTGTACTTAATCATGTGAGAACCAGATATTCTCAATACAATTTGTCAGTTGAGTGATGTTACTTTCACGACTGTTTTTTTTACACAAATTCCTCACAAGCACAAGTTCTATAGATTTATCAATTCCTTTCTTCACTTTTTTAACCTTTTCACAAGTTTCAATAATTACATTCTCTTTAAACAAATAGGCGTCGTAAGGAGCTCATGTACAATAGCTTAGAAAGTAGCATTACTCTTTGATAATAAGATCCTAATAGAAAAATATTGACCACAGAATTGAGTAGGATAGAGACACCCAACTCAAGTTTCGTGGTAAGTAGTAAATCATTTTCTTATTAACTATACATTATTTGTATCGTGTTTTCTGGACCTTATCTCATGATGTCAGGAAGGGTCATTGCCCGTTTTCCGATAGAACAAGATTAACTTATCCTTAATTTGACTGCCTGAATAATTCACGGGCCACCTTAATTTCTAAAGTAACCATTAAGTTTAGATATATTTGCATTTTAAAATTACAACTCCTATGATATGAATCCAGATTTTTCATTTATATACCACCCTAGATAGAGGGAATTGGATATATCTTTTTGTGCCTTTTAACACACCAAGATATTGAGGTTAACAAAGAAGCTAGTGCACAACAGGGTATTTTGCATAAATTTAAATGAGAAAGATTAATTACTGGTAGTATAATTCTCTTTCGGAAGAAATTTTTTGAGTAAGCCCTGGAAGAGGAATTGGAGAACTCAAACCAGTGCCTCTATTGAAATCAACAAACCCATTACTCTGATCAGCATCACTGGCTTTTTCCATTCCACTTTTGTCTCGTCCAGCATTTGTTGGTGTCTTAACCTGCCCATGCTCAGAATTCTAGAGCACAAATGAAAATAATATATTAGGCAATTGAAGTGTATTAAAAGTCTCTCAACCTGGCTAGAGTTGCTTACAAACTTTTAACAAAAAAAGTTAAGTGGAGAAATAGTATATTGTGTTTCGCTTTCACTATCACCTACTATGAGTGCATAGTCCAAAGAGAGAAAGGAAAAATGCCTCTAAAACTGCATGCACATAGATTAAAAACATATTTTTAAGAAAATGTTTGTTTAATAGTACATTAACTAGAAAAGGATAAAAAAGGCGGCCCAGTGCACGAGGCTTCCACAGTGCAACAAAAAGTATAGGAATTTGTACCTTGAGCTGCCTATTGAATTTCAGTCGAGGATATATGTGTCCATAGTAAATGGCTTGTGAACAAAGTAAAACAGTTATAACGGTATACAGCTGCACATTAACAGAGAAGGAACAAAGTCACTTCTAGTAGCCGAGGCTGAGACAGTCAGCTAAAAAAATTATTTACAAGGTATCAGAACACCCAGTCTTCAGCTAGAATCCTTACCAAAGCCGTATATAATTGAGTTGGAAGCTGCATACACGAAATAAAATCGTCCACTTAGCAAAACCATATTATTTTGAAGTATCACAAATTCTATATTTTCAAATTATATATTGGGCAAATTTAAGCTCCAAGAAGGGCTGATTTTGTTAAAACATCTTTAGACTAGAGATCAGTTAGCTTATATCTTCCCCCAAGCCTTAGTAGGGAAACAAAGTAAATGTTAAATGTAATAAGCTGGGCATGATTCACAAATTCTATATTTTCAAATTATATATTGGACCAATTTAAGCTTCAGCATTGGCTGATTTAGTTAGACTAAGATCAGTTAGCTTATATCTTCACCCAAGCCTTAGTAGGGAAGCAAAGTAAATGTTATATGTAACAAGCTAGGCATGATTGATATTTATGAGCCAGCTTGAGGGGAATGTTCAGAATAATAACATGTAATAAGTTGGTAAAACGTTTAAGGGTACTGTCTTTTGGGTATCCTATGATTGCTCCAACAACTGTGTGTGTGTGTGTGTGTGTGTGTTTGTAACAGACAATTTCTCATGGTTGGTTGAGTCTATATGAGGCTAATGATTGAAAGGTTTTACAATATAATCTTCTGTTTCAGAGTTACAAGGGCATTCTCAGACATTTCTGCAGATTCTATACAGTATACAGCAACTCCTCACTCAAAGTATTTCCCTTTTTCTTAATTTAAACTATTAACACTATATTGCTTAGAGTATTTTCAGGAATTTTGGAAGATTTCAAAAAGTTTGCCAAGGATTAGCTATGATTTCCATGGCCTTTGAAGTAATTTCCTCACTTCAGAATTTACAGTTAACAGAAAAAGGCAACATCTACGAAACCTTCTAATAAAATTCATTTTCTAATAAAATATTTAGTGTTCAAGTATGTATTAAGTTATTTGGCTCATGCCCTCTCCGACACTTACTTTTTAGCTGGAATTTGTTCAACAGTACTGTAATGTGGATGTTAATAATGAGAGAAAGGAAGATCAAATTTTACAAATCCCTCCTAAAAGACATGCTACTTAAAATCTTTAAAACATACGAGAAACACTCACAGTAGCAGGTTCCAGCCAGCATCCAAAGAGGTTGAATAGATCTCTGCAAAAGAAAATATATTGTATCAAAATATTGGACCCAGGGTGGGAATTTCATGCAGATATAATAAAATCAGAAAAATATAGAGGCTGTGGAATGAGGAAGACAAGAAAGCATTCAACTTTGACATGGAATACAGATAAAATACAAATATAACAACATACCATTGGAATTAGCACAATTGCATCTTGACCCATGTCATAAAGATTCAACAAAGTAACAAGGAAAATAAACCATTATATTTTAATTATTTTATCTTCCCTTCCACTTCAAATTTAAACTCTTGATTCCCCTAACTTAAATGTTGATTTAACTAGTTCCAAGTTAAAGGGATTCCATTAAGTACCAAGAGATGTTAGTGATTCAAATAAAACAACAGAACAGACAGGCAGATAATTATCCATTAAGAAAAATTATGGATTAATTATTTAGAGTTAAATCATACAAGAACAATATAACAACCATCACAAGATAAAATAAAATAAAAACATTTTTTTGTTGTATAAAACAATGAAAACTTTGTTTACCCGATTATCCATGTCGTCAAGAAAGTAACAGAGAGACCCTTAGTAGATTTTTCTCTGTAGTTTGTGATTAATTGAGGTATCTCAGCTACAATCCAAACAATGACACTGATTAAACCTAATGTGATAGAAGCTGTCTGTGTCACATTGCTCATAAGCTTTTGGGCCAATTGCAAGCAATGCTGATTGCCAAGACACAATAAGTTGGGGCTGGCAAAGTCACCCATTGCATCAAATAGCTGCTATCTACAATATTATCAAGAAATGATGAGTAAAAAAACAGTGACAGAATACGTTCTCAACAAAATAAATACATATCAAATATCAAAGAGTAATGTTATTTGTACACCTACAATCTGACACCTGCTTAATGGCGTACAAAATCTTAATTAATGCAGTTTAGTGGATAGTTAACGACAAATTGTGAACCCTTATGTCCATTAACTAAGTCCACATAGGTGCGCAAAAAATTAACAGCGTTCACAATCATGGTTAATGATGTGTTGGACTTGGTTAATGGACATAAGGATTCACAATTCGTCGTTAACCATCCACTAAACCGCATTAACTAAATCTTTATATGCAGGTGTCGCCTAGATATCAGATTCCTGGCGTACAAATATCATAACAAATAATAAGAAGCTCAGAACATGGCATGAAAAGTAAGAAGCCAAAAGTGTCAAATAAAATAGTATATACTGATATGCCAATAACACCCAACAGAAGTAATATAATAAGAAAATAATTACTGTTGGGGTTGTCCACTTGTCGTTTATGAAGTTTATATGTATAATATGGGAATGTATGGTATTGCTTTGGATCAGTGTAAAAGGGGTGAATAAAAAACAAAAAAATTAATCTAAATGCAATAGTCTGAGCCTAAACAAAGAAACTGAACAACGAGAACCTTTGTAACAATTGATTAAAAGAAGAAGTGGTTAGGTATCGAAAGGCATGCAAAGGAAGATAGATGGATACCCAGAAAGAAAAAGATATAAATCTTAGGAGCTGCTTTTGGCTGAAACTGAAATGTTGCGTTTCATGTGCGAGATAGTGTGTGTGTGTGTGTGTGTGTCTGCGAGAGAGTGTTTTGGAATGAGATTTGGGCGAGGAGAGTGAGAAAGAGTGTCGCACAATACACTACAACGTTGACTGCTGCGCCAACTCCGAACGTGAAACAAAGCCCTACCATCTTAAATGTAGAATATTAGAATTCGAATTAGAATTAGAATCAATGTTATGGAACGTGAATAATTAGAATTTAGGTTAAAATAATGTTTTAGTCCCTATGTGTCACTCATTTTTAAATTAGTCCCTATACAAAAAAAAAAGTTTTTATTTTAGTCCCTACACTTGCAACCGTTACCAAATAGGTCCCTAACATCCGTTGCCATCCCACTGCCGTCAGTGACGGTCCTACCTGGACCGTTAAGTTCCATGCTGGCTATCCTCTCCTTCCTCATCTCCGTATAAACCCCCAAATCAAAAAGAGTAATCCTCAGTTTATTCCTCCTCCAAATCCCGTTCTTTCCTTCTCCAGCAGCTCCAACTAGCACACTGCCATGGAGTCTGAAGCAACCAACATCAGCTATGGTCAGTCTGAGGGTCCGAAAATATGCGACTGTGGAGGGAAAATCAGGATCTTCACCGCCTGGACAACTCAAAACCCGAGTAGGCGTTTTAGGAGATGTCCTAATTACAAGGTAAAGGTCGTTTTTTTCGTTGAAGATGATGGCATTTTTACCAGATAGGTTGTTTTTTCTTCAACGTTTCTTCATTTATTGATAGGAGTCTTGGAGTTGTGGATACTTTAAGTGGATAGATGGAGCCGTGAATGAAGCTGTAAGGGAAGTCATTAGGAATCAACACAAGATGATTGGTCAGTTAAAGAAAGAAGTGTGGATCTACAAGTGGTTGCTGTGCTTTTCATGGGGGGTTTTTCTTAGTGTGTTGTGTTTTGTGGTTTGGATGTAAAAGATTGTGTGTTGTGTTCTGTGGTCTAGTCCTAAATTATGGGTTTTTGGTTTAGGTAATGTTCTTAGTGTGTTGTATTATGTGGTCTATATGTAATGGCTAATTTAGTATAATGCCAGATCACGACGTAGTCATGTAATGGATGTATCTATCTATCAATGAAATGTTTTGGTTTAATTTTGTGCTCTTGTTTTCTAATCACTGTAAGAACCTTTTGATTAATATAAACTCAGTGATAGCAACTTAGTAATAATGATCAATAATGAAGTGCATAACTGTAATAGCAACTTTGAAGTGCATAACTGTAATATCATCTTTGATTAATATTGATGTGCATTTAAAGCTCAGTACCAAATTACATAATAACCAAGGGGGTCCATAGTGCAAAGCAATACACTTTTGGCTGTTAGTATCAGACAAAAAAGGTGCAGGCACATGGGGTATCAGACACAAGCAAACAAAATGGATTCCCCCCATTACAATATTAACCCCCATTCTCCAAAAGAATCAAAATATCTACTATTGTAGCCCTAATGCTTGTTGCTGCTTTACTCTTGGCACGGGTGAGGCTAGTCTTTGCCTCTCTGCAAGGCAGCTTGAAGTTGTTGCCCTGTCACACAAGGTTGACCCATCCATCTGCTAGGCCTTTTGTGGATTTGTAGCTTTAGTCTCAACCCGAGTGATCTCTTAGGTGCAGCTGCAGTAGGTGTTGAAGAAGTAGTGGCACCATAACTGTTAGGATGCCTAAATCCAGGTGGTGGACCAGTTTCACCAATTGAAGCAGATCTGGGTCTTCCTCTGCCTCTGCCTTTGCCTCTACCTCTACCTGTTGAAACTTGTGCAGATGTTTGTGTAGAGGTGGTTGCTTGTGATCTGCCCCTGCCTCTACCTCTCCTACTCTCTTGATCTGGTGCATCAGTGGTTGGAGGTACAAGATTTTGGCATAGCTTCCTATTGTGACCATACATGCCACATTTTGAGCAATGGATTGATGTGTTCTGTCTCCTAAGCTTGGTAGGCCTCGGTTGTTCATCTCTTTCCCTTCTTCTAGATTTCTTAGGCCTTCCAATCCTAGTCCTACAGTGTGGAGGCTTAATAGGTGGAAGGCCTGTAGGCTGCCACAGTTGTTCACCATTAACAGGGTTTATCACTTGGCCATAAACCTCTTGATAAGTATCAACCCAGTAAAACTTATCCACATAATCGTGTGGGTCTTCTTTGTTGCAGAATATAGCTGCAACAACATGCTTGCACATCCAAATGAAAATTTTAAGGTACATAGTTGAAGAAAACAATAGCTAAACATGTAAATATCACACTAATACCTGCAAGGTATTCCAGTGAGGCCCCAGAATCGACATGCACAGGTTCTTCTCTCCAAATCAACTTCATATTGTGATGGGTAATATTGTACCTCAAACTTCAATCCTCCCGCCCATGTTGCAGTCCATTTCCCAGAATCCATCACCTCCTTGTCAAGCCTCTTCCTTGGTTTTGGACAAATTTTGCACTTTCCCTTGTACTTCTCCACCAAAAGTCTGTTCTTTGCAAATCTAGTCATCAGGTACACTCTTATCCATTCAAACATAGAGATTATTGGCAGATCTCTTGCTTCAAGTATTCTACCATTGAATGACTCAGAAATATTGTTCATGATCATATCACACTTGGAATATTCACTGAAGTGTGACCTTGCCCATAAATTGGGGTCAATCTCCATCAACCAATCATGAGCCTCCTTTGAGACAGCCTTCAATTCAATCATTCTTCTTTGCCATGCTGCATGGTAAGTTGCTTTGCAGGCTGCAAGCATCCTATCCCTTAAAACACTGCCACCACCATAGTGTTTCTTCATATTGGCATATACATGTCTCACACATGTCCTTTGTTCAAAAAATACCAGTGACTCATGTAGTGCTGGAACCAAACCCTGTTCAATGAGTAATGCATATTAGAAACAAGTAGATTGAAAACATGTTGCAAATGAAGAGGTTAGAAATTTGGTGGGAACCATACCTTTTGTTGATCGGAAACAAAAACCCATCTTCTTTCCTGGCCTATATCATCAAGCAGATTGGTCAAGAACCATATCCATGAATCTTTGTTCTCAGATTCAACCACTCCAACAGCCAATGGAAAGTATTGGTCATTTGGGTCTCGAGCAACAGCAACAAGTAAAATCCCACCAAATGGGTTCTTCAAGAAACACCCATCCAACCCTATGATGGGTCTGCATCCAATCAAAAAACCTTGTTTCACACCATTAAGACACATATACATTCTTGAAAATATTGGATCTGACTGTTCATCTTGTCTATCTACAAGAAGCTTGAGGCTTGAACCCGGATTTGTCCTTCTCACCTCTCCACAGTAATCCCAAAGCTTACCATATTGCTCTACAAAACTACCCTCCATTTGTTCCCTTGCATACTTTCTAGCCAAGTAAGTCTTATTGACAGAAACATCCGCACGATAGTCCTTCTTAATTTCTTTAATGACTCCACTAAGACTAATTTTCTTGTTGGTCTTAATTGTGTCAGCTAATTTGCTTGCAACCCACTTGCTGGTTGCCATAGTCCCCTTGTAAGTCCTACCACAAGTGTGGACATCCCTTAAGGTCTTCAACATAAATGTTATAGACCCACCTACCTTACTCACAAAACATGTCCATTCACAACCCTCTCTACAAACCACTCTACACCTAATCAAGTCATTTTTTGCAAGCCGAAGTCCCCAACCATTCAGCAGAGACCACTCCCTAATTGCTTCCTTAAATTGTTTTATGGAAGTAAACTCCATGCCAAGTTTGAATTTGAACCCTGTACACATCTCTGCTGGATTATATTTACTATACTTTGCCCCTTTTCTTCTACTAACATCATTGTCCTCATCACTGTCATGCTCTTCACTATCTAATTCAGAACTTTCATAATCTGAACATATCTTGTCATTGTCATCCAAATTAACTTAAGGAGCATCAGTGGCTGCATTCACAATGGGTGGTACATGATCTTCATTGAGTCTTTTTTGAGGATGCTTAGGTCTTAGGGTTTCTGTTTCATTGTTTCTTTGGGCCGCACCATCTTCCACACTTGCATCAGGATGGTCATTGATGTAATTGAGCCAGCAACCATCATCCTCTTCATCCTCACTATCATTAAAGTGAACCTCAGCAACACTGTCTTCTTCTGAATCAGCTGAATCACTGCCAACCACTTCAACACCTTCCTCATCCAATGTCAATTGGACCCCTCCTTCCTTGTCTCCACCTAATATCACATACACTTCAACTTCTTTTGCACATATGCTCAATGCAGTCTCCGCAATCTTCATTGCCCCGGCATCATCAGACACCTTAACCAATCCCTCCTCAAGGCGAATACCAGGCTTCTGATAGAATATCTGCACAATCCCCTTGTAGCCTAGACTCTTCAAAATTCCAATGATATCTTGAAGAGACCACTCATCAAGATCACAATCATGGAGAGTGTACTTCAACCCTCCAACATATTGTAACCAGAACCCTTGCCTTTTTGTTGGAGTCTTAAAAAGATGACCTCCATGGTGTATGTAAATCGTAAACTTCGAAGGTGGGTTAACTAAAACAACCACAAATAGTAATGACCAAGTAAATACGAAATCAACACAAGAAGCAAGCATAAACAGCTCAGTAAACAAAACCCCTAATCAGCCAAGCAACAATGTAAGCAAAAAGTGAATAAACCCGCAACAAGCCCCCAATCACCCAAGCAACAATGTATGAAACCCACGAAGTAACGATTAGAGTAGGGTTTCAGTAGCATTCTTACCTGGAATGGAGGAGGAAGCCATGGCGCTCTATCTTCGTGCTTCAAAGCCTTCAAACTTCTTCTTCTTCGACAAAGCCTTTGTGCTTTGTGTTAGGGTAAAATGAAGAATGGAGGGAAAACAAAACGTTTTCCTCCACCCTGGATGAGAGAGAATGGGGTCAATCCACAACAACCCAAGTGATGCCACGTCTGTGCCATCAGGAAACTTAACGGCCCACGTAGGACCGTCACTGACGGCAGTGGGATGGCGACGGATGTCAGGGACCTCTTTGGTAACGGTCGCAAGTGTAGGGACTAATATAAAAACTTTTTTTGTATAGGGACTAATTTAAAAATGAGTGACACATATAGGGACTAAAACATTATTTTAACCTAGAATTTAATTGGTATAGAATAACCTATCATAATTTCCCGTATCATTAAAACTGTTTCACTTTTATTATAATTATTTTTTAAATCAGGATAATTTATAATTGATTCATAATGTATAAATTTTTACTTATTTTTTTTACAAATCTCTAGTAGCAGTCATCTGTGATTCATTACCACTAGTAGTGACAAATATCTATGTTGGAAAACCTGTTGAGCACACAAAGGTGGATTTTATTCTCCCAATCAAATTTTTTTCATACAAAAAAATCAGAATTCGAGTCCATTTTCACTCGAACCACTCACACGTTTGTGTATATTTGGTGTATATTTACTTTAACATAATATCAAAATCAAACTCTTATTTTAAAAAACTCTTTGGAACATATATGACATTAATCTTGGAAATCGTATCCCGTATCCCGTGTGAATACGCTTAAACATTATCATATATTGTAAATTAAAAGTTGTAACATTAAATTGTAATGAATATATTGCATATGTGGAACCTCTTTGATAAAACTAGCTGTTAGCAGTGATCCAGATTCCCTAAAGTCAAAAAGCATGTATTCACGCATTTACTAAATGTACACCGTTGGATCAGTCATTGAAAGTGTTTGAGAAAGTCTAAGATTGATCCAATGGTACACACTTAGAGAATGCGTGAATGCGTGCTTTTTTGACTTTAGGGAATCCATTTCCCTGTTAGCAGATAAGCTAGCTGATAACGGATAGCGGATGAGGTAGCTTGTAACACCCCGATTTTTATTGTTTACTAAGATCGGTAAGTTATATACATGAGTTTATATTTTATCCAAGATTTAGAAAATGAATTTGAATAAACTAAGATCATATTTATACTCTACATTATCGTAGACAGTTATTGTTAATTCAGACGAAACCCGGTCTGCATTTTCACTGACAGTAAAAATTTACTGATCAAAAAACCTAATTTGGACTCGTGAACAAAAAAGTTAGGTTTTAAATCGAATTTCCAACGATTTTGGTTATTTTAAAATTTTTCACTAAAAAGTGAAATAATATATGTTTTTTGGGCGAAAAATTGAATCAGGTGAACAACGGAGCTGAATACGGGATTATCGGGACCCGCTAACGGATGAGCATCAAGTCACTTCAAGGAAAACTCACCTAGGTGAGTCATGCAAGTGACTCACCAAGGTAATGATGGTTTAGGGTAAAATGAAGAATGGAGGGAAAACAAAACGTTTTCCTCCACCCTGGATGAGAGAGAATGGGGTCAATCCACAACAACCCAAGTGATGCCACGTCTGTGCCATCAGGAAACTTAACGGCCCACGTAGGACCGTCACTGACGGCAGTGGGATGGCGACGGATGTCAGGGACCTCTTTGGTAACGGTCGCAAGTGTAGGGACTAATATAAAAACTTTTTTTGTATAGGGACTAATTTAAAAATGAGTGACACATATAGGGACTAAAACATTATTTTAACCTAGAATTTAATTGGTATAGAATAACCTATCATAATTTCCCGTATCATTAAAACTGTTTCACTTTTATTATAATTATTTTTTAAATCAGGATAATTTATAATTGATTCATAATGTATAAATTTTTACTTATTTTTTTTTACAAATCTCTAGTAGCAGTCATCTGTGATTCATTACCACTAGTAGTGACAAATATCTATGTTGGAAAACCTGTTGAGCACACAAAGGTGGATTTTATTCTCCCAATCAAATTTTTTTCATACAAAAAAATCAGAATTCGAGTCCATTTTCACTCGAACCACTCACACGTTTGTGTATATTTGGTGTATATTTACTTTAACATAATATCAAAATCAAACTCTTATTTTAAAAAACTCTTTGGAACATATATGACATTAATCTTGGAAATCGTATCCCGTATCCCGTGTGAATACGCTTAAACATTATCATATATTGTAAATTAAAAGTTGTAACATTAAATTGTAATGAATATATTGCATATGTGGAACCTCTTTGATAAAACTAGCTGTTAGCAGTGATCCAGATTCCCTAAAGTCAAAAAGCATGTATTCACGCATTTACTAAATGTACACCGTTGGATCAGTCATTGAAAGTGTTTGAGAAAGTCTAAGATTGATCCAATGGTACACACTTAGAGAATGCGTGAATGCGTGCTTTTTTGACTTTAGGGAATCCATTTCCCTGTTAGCAGATAAGCTAGCTGATAACGGATAGCGGATGAGGTAGCTTGTAACACCCCGATTTTTATTGTTTACTAAGATCGGTAAGTTATATACATGAGTTTATATTTTATCCAAGATTTAGAAAATGAATTTGAATAAACTAAGATCATATTTATACTCTACATTATCGTAGACAGTTATTGTTAATTCAGACGAAACCCGGTCTGCATTTTCACTGACAGTAAAAATTTACTGATCAAAAAACCTAATTTGGACTCGTGAACAAAAAAGTTAGGTTTTAAATCGAATTTCCAACGATTTTGGTTATTTTAAAATTTTTCACTAAAAAGTGAAATAATATATGTTTTTTGGGCGAAAAATTGAATCAGGTGAACAACGGAGCTGAATACGGGATTATCGGGACCCGCTAACGGATGAACATCAAGTCACTTCAAGGAAAACTCACCTAGGTGAGTCATGCAAGTGACTCACCAAGGTAATGATGGTTTAGAAGTGTGGGACAATTATGTCCTTAGCCATTTGTTTAAATTCCATTTTTGTCCCTAAGTAAAATGACTCTTTTGTACCTAAAATGAACAATTTTAGATCTCCTTGTCCTTCATGCCCCACGCCTAAAACACCCCCACAAGGCCATTCACCCAAATTTTTCACACCTTCATAAACTTCTCAAAATTCCTCACTTTTCTCAAGTGAATCTTAGGCAAAAATTGTGAAGGAAGTGCTTGATTTCTTGCAAATTTTCATCATCCAAGAGGTATGCCTTACTTTCCTTGATCCATAAACTCTATATTCTTCATTCATTTTCTTGATTCAAGGTCATTATCAACATGTTTCAATTCGAGAGTTCTATGTTCAAAAATCTCTAGAAAATCATAGAAAAATCCTTTTAATGTGAAACCAATTTCTATGATCTATTTTTAACTTTCTCTATCACTATCCAAGAGCATGCAATCAAATAATATGCTTAGCTAAATTTTCTAGGAGATGGCCAAATTCTAGGAATGGAGTATGGATGAACTTTTACTTCATTTTTGCTGTATGGCAATTGTTCTAGCCTATTTGATATCTATTGACATTGAATCCAAGAGTTAAACATCAACAAAAGAATTCCTAGCCTCTTTTTTTTATAGTGGCCGAAAACCCTAACTTTGGAAGCTAAGGGTTTTGCTTCAATTTTTTGGATAATGTAACTTGATCTAGTGTTGTGTATACTTGAGGATCATTCATCCAAGAGTTGGAAATTTTTAGACATCTCTAGTTTTTTTAAGATCTCTTGGCCTAACCTATGCCTTGTGATGCAAGGAAGTGCAGTTTGTTAATGTTAAACTTTGAATTGATTGTGTGAAGGTAGTTGTGGTTGAGTAATTCGTGTGATTAATTGGAGGACTCGCTAGATCAAATCGGACAACATTCATTCAGAGGTTAATCTTCGAGAGGTAAGGGGAGATGACCTGAGGAACTTAATTTTCGATGGCTATGTACTATCTTTGTGTGTAAACTGTAAATTGCAATGTAACGTCTTGAATTGTAGAGTGATTTATTTTATGCTTTAGTTATTTGGCTTGGTTATACTTGAAATGATGTTTTGGTTGAATTGGTGATTGTTGTTGTGTTGAGGAACATAACATTGGTTAGTATTCAAAATCAAGTAAAGGTAAAAGCTTCAAAAAGCTTAAGACATAATATTAAGTGGATAAAAAGTTAAAAGATTTGAAGAAAGGATTGAAGACAAAGTGTCTTGGCCTTCTATTTTGGAACAAAAATAATAAAGTGAAGTATATTTTACTAGTAAGATGAAAAGACATAAGAATTGAAAGGAGGAAGAAATATTTTCTGAATTGCTTGTGTAGTGGTAATCTATTTATACACTAGAGGATACACCTATGATAATTACAAGATAACTAAATGAGGTAGATATTCCCCAAGTTCATGAACTAGAGATTACATGAATCTTAATTAATTACAATAGTTTTTTCCTAAGCCTTTAATGATAGTCCATGAACCTTGGTGGACTGTTGATTCCAACACTCCCCCTCAAGCTGGATAATGAATATCTATCATTCACAGCTTGCAAGTAAGTTGGTTAAATCGTTCCGTTGGTAGGCCCTTGGTCAACATATCTGCCAGTTGCTGCCCCAAGGGAATGTAGGCTGTTGTTATCAATCCACTATCCAACTTTTCCTTGATGAAGTGTCGGTCTCTCTCAATGTTCTGTTGGGGAAGTGATGTTTTCAATCACGAGGCGGGATGTTCAATGGGGGACGTGATGTAATGTTATCCCGACGGAGATGTCCAACCGGAGACATGATGTATCGGCCGACATGCATATAGGGAAATCAGCATATACATAGGGACTAGTATCCCTCTTATAGGCTTATCTGAGATAATGATGTTTGAGATGATTGTACTGTATGACTTAAAAGATGGGTGATGTTGTGTTGTATATTTTATCTGCGTTGTGTGATGCATGTATATATGCTATACCGATGCCCCTCTCCCATATTGATGATATATGTTTCTTATCTTCCGTTATTCTCTGTATGTTTACTTTATGTTATGGGAAGACCCCGAGGAAGAATCAGATGCTGAGGAGCTGGATGGTACTCCTTACGAGCCTGACGGTGGAGGACGAGTCACGGACCCTAGCCTCGAGAGGTTGTGTGGTGATCATACTTAGCTAGAGAGATTTCTCTAGGCCTTTTTACATATTTTGATTTTAGTACGTATCTGTACACTATTACTGTAGCCCTCCCGATGGGGCAAATGATGTATGTACGTATTTCTATGTATTTTATAAGCTGTGCACTCTGAGACGTTGCGTGCCGTAAATTCGTTTCGCTTCCGCGTTTGATTTTTCGCTTCGCTTCGTATTAATACGGCACGCTACGATTATTATACGATTAAGGTTAGTTAATATCTTGAGTTCTCCAATGGGACGGCGGGTCGTCTCAGTTATGTACATAGTTAACTGATGTGTATATTACTCTAACTGATGTAATGGGTGATGATGTATATATATGAGTAGTGCTAATAAGTATCTTGAGTATATGTAGTAGAGTGTTGGAAGAAGAAAAAAAATTATCACAATTTTCAAAGTAAGGAGGAACTAAGTAAAGAAAATCTGTTTCCAAAAGTAACCAGCAAACATTTTAAATTATGTATTATGCGTGTTTAGGGCACCATGTGGTGCCAGATTAGGGTGTCACATAGGTGATAGCGGATAGCGGATAAGTTAGCTTATTTTTGAAATAGACAGATGCAAACACTAGAAGGGAGTTGAATGGTGTTTGACAAATTTATGCAGAATTTAGAAACTTTTTCGCAAGCACAGACGGGTTATAATAAACGAGTAAACACAGATAGGTCAATCAGACTGATAACTCGTCTGAAGGTTTTCACAGAAAACACACAATCATGCAAGATAAAAAATGTTTGATAAACACAATTATAAACCCCTTTAGTTAGATGATAGTTAAGACAAATAATCAAACTAAAGAGTTAAGGGAAATAGAGAGATCACTCAGCTGATTTTATCCTGGTTCAGCCCTTAACAATGAGGCTACGTCCAGTCCTTGGCAGCACCAAGTTTTCTCACTACAACTGATTTAGGTTACAGGACAGACAAGTATTATTTTCACACCTAGCCTCTTCAGGCTCCTGACGAGTATTGTTTTCACACCTAGCCTCTCCAGGCTCCAGACAAGTATTGTTTGCACACTTAGCCTCTTCAGGCTCAGACGGGTTTGTTTGAGAGAAGTTGTAAAATAGATTACAATTTGCAAGTCTTTCACAAGCACTCAGACGAGTGTATTAAATGTGAAGATCTAAAAGACTGCGTAATAACTTCAAATGATTGAAGAATAAATAATGAAAAAATGAAGATATAAATGCACAGAGTAATTGCTCTTTGATTGCTTTGATCGTTCTCTTCTCTTGTCTCTCCTTCAATCTTCAAAGTCTTCTTCATTAAATAGGCTTCAAGATTTCAAAGTCGTTAGACACAAAGTCTGAAGGCTTGGCTTCTTGCATATCTTCAATAAATGCAATAGAGTCGTTCTGATCAGCCATTAAAGCATAGAGAACTTCGCTTGTTCTCTTTCATCAGAGTGATACAGACTTCTGATATACCTTTGGTCTCAGCAGGTCTGTATACGTGCTTTTTGTTTGCAGAGGGAAGACTTTCCCTTTTGGTGTAAGATGCACTTGTGTTCAGGCAAAGCACTTTGTTGAAGTTCCTTATCAGAGTCGAGACAGCTTTCATCCAATGTATTCTTTAACGTTAGTCACTAGACGGATGAGTAACTTCATTAGACGGGTTGACTCTTTAACAAAGAGATGACGTCAGTTGCAAAGTTTTTTAGACGGGTGAGTCTTCATTTGATCAGACGGTTGAAGACTTCATTAGACGAGTGAACTTATCTTAGTTCAGACGAGTGAACATTAGCTAGTCCAGGTGAGTGAATTTATCTTAGTTCAGACGAGTGAACTTTAGTTAGTTCAGACGTGTAAACTTAAGTTAGTTCAGGCAGGTAACTTATCTAAGTTCAGACGAGTGAACAGTTCATATAGACGCTTAATGTTTTAATCTGCACACTAAGTAGGTGAGTTAAATACCACAGACGGGTTCAATTAAATCATTGAATAACTGTTTTAATCTCATCAAAACTAAGGTAAATTCACATCAGACATTTGGAGACTCAACAATTTTCTGTGGAAGTGTTTGGTAAAACTAGCGGTTGAACTAGCTGAAAAATATAAAATGACAAAAAAGGATATCTTCATTAATGATTTTACATAAAAAAGAGAGAAGAGGATAAATGTAGAATTAAATTAAGATAATAAGGATAAAAGCGGAAAAAAAATGAAATGCTATAAGCTATAAGCTCAAACGATACTTCAAGTAGCGTTTAAAAAAAACACTACTTCAAGTAGCGTTTGAAAAAAACGCTATAAGCTCGTGAAAAAAACACTATAAGCTCGTGACAAAGGCGCTTGCCAAACGGTGCTACTTTCTCATCCGCTATAAGCTCGTAGAAGGGGCGTGCCAGACAGGCTCATAAATGTTTTTTTACGTGTTATATTTTAGAGGTTTAAATAATGAATTTAATTGGTATATGACAGTGTAATTTTACACTATCAACCAATCTTATTGGTACCACTCGATTTTCTCCATATACAAGAGTCCGGGATCGAATCCTTGACCACTTGCTTAAGGGGTCTAAGCTCGTTACCACTCGGATCAACCACATGTTGGTACTCTTATAAGGTATATAAGTATACCTTTATTTCTTTTATATATTAATTTTAAATTTGACTTTTATAAAAAATTGAATTTGGGAGTATTTATTTATTAGATATGAGAAAAATTATTTCAATTAATAATTATATGTATAATTGATTTTCTTTATGGTTACACTGAAATTTTTTTGAGTGTGTTTGATTGTGCTTATTTTACAAGAATACTACTTTTTTTATTAGAAAGTGGTATTGTATGTAAAACCTAAGGTAGTGTTTCTTAGAACAAACGTTATCTTGGTGAATCACACCTAAAGATAATGTTTCCTTAAGGAAAGCGTTGTCGTTTGTATCGATAAGTTAGCGCTTCTAAAGCGCTATTTTCATAGGGTCCGTTTGGTGGCCATGATAAGGAAGACAGGATAAGATAAGCAATCATATCATGTTTTAATCCATGGTTTGGTGAACCAGCTTATTCTATCATGCTACTTAGTTAAAACTCAATCCTAGGGGAGGGGTTGTGTTAGAAGCAGGATATGATAAAAAAAGTGTTTTCTCTTCTATCCGTCACCCTCAATATTATTATTTAATTATATTTCCAAGTCTAATTATTCAATCTTATTACTAATTACAAAATATGGTTTAATTGACAATTTTTATAAAGATAAAAGAAAATTACAAGTAAATTATTATTTAATTTTTATAATTTTAAAAATGGATTAATGTATAAAAAGGTAAAAATATAAAATACCATTTTTTTTTATAGTTTAATTGCTATGCACTATCCGTGTAATGTTTTTTACACTGTCAACCAATCAGAAATCATGGTATGAGTGACTTTTAAGGTAGTTAGGATAAGAGTCAAATATTTGTATTTATGTGGCAAATTATAATTGATTGACAGTGTAAAAAATCTTTAAATTGATAATATATACCAATTAAATCTTATTTTTATAATTTAAATGTATGAAATTATAAAAACAATATTAAAATTTAATTTTGGAAAAAGATAAATAATTATAATATAGGTTTAATTGCTCCATAGGCCCCTGAACTATTTGAGAATTTTTAAATAGGTCCCTGAGCTAAAAAAAAATTGTAATTAGGTCCTTGAACTTTGATATACTTTGTAATTGGATCCCTACACTTTAAACGTTTGTAATCAGGTCCCTGAACTTGTTAATAGTTTGTAATTTGGACCGTGGGATATTAAGCATTTTTAAAACCTTTGCTATTGTAGTGATCCAATGGTTCTATTAACCTCCAAGACCGACAAGAAACCTCGAAAGAAATTTATATGGTGCTCTAATTACAAGGTTCTTCTCCTACCCCAAGGACCTAATTACAAATTATTTACAAGTTTAGTAACCCAATTACAAACGTTTAAAGTGCAGGGACCCAATTACAAAATATTTAGAAGTTCAGGGACCCAATTACAAATTTTTTTAGTTTAGAGACCTATTTAAAAATTCTCAAATAGTTCGGGGACCAACACAGTAATTAAACCTATAAGATAAGTGTAATTTTGTCATTTACATATAAGATGGGGTAACATAATACTATCCAGTGTGTTATCTGGTGCGCATCAAACATTGGATAGGATAAGAACTTATTATTCTTATATTTTATCCTACCTTTATCCAGCTCTCTTATCTTATCTGTCTTTATTCTATCATGGCCACCAAACGAGCCCTTAAAGGAAGCGCTATTGTATGTCAAACCTAAGATAGTGTTTCTTCAAACATGCGTTATCTTAGTCAGACCGAAAGAGAGTGCTTCCTTGAAGAAGCGTTGTCGGTGGAAGCGATATGATAGCGCTCAAGAAGCGCTATTTTTGGTTACCCTCTTTAAGAGCATCTCCAATGTTCTTCATATAAGCAACCCACTTTATCCCTTTAAGTGGGTCTATACATGTCACCTCATTTTAAGCAAACCCAATCAATTTTTACTCCAATGGAGTTCCTATCAACTAGTTGCTTAACTAACAAATATTCTCTCTCTCTTCAACATCCCATATATATTCTCTCTCCTACATGTATACACATAAATGCTCAGGAACCCATACGGAAGGGTTGCTTATAGAAGCAACTCTCTTAAACTTTAAGCAACCCAAAATTATATGTGGCGTACCAAAATAATATTATATTGTTAAGTAACACAAAACCATATATGCCACACCAAAATAATATTTTATTGTTAAGCAATCCATGCAATGTACCTAAGCAACTCCCATTGGAGTTGCTCTAATAGGAAGAAGATAGATAGCACTTATAAACGCGATTAAATGCCTAAAATAAGCGCTACTTGTAAAACCCTTGGTTACATCAGTAACCCAAAATAAATTCACCATTCAAATATGGCTAAATAAAATTTTCATAAATATAAGAGTCGGAAAATATCTCAATACTTATTAAAAGAAAATACTAGTAATAAATCCTTATATAAATAAAATGAATTGTCTCAAAATCCGGGCGTCTACTAAAAATATCCCAACAAAAAAAATAAAAGAGTATGGTCCTAGCCACCAGCGGCTTCTTATTGAATATAATACTAACCAAATATAATAAATGGCTAAACCAAATGCACTTAGTCTTCAAGGTCCTTCTGTCTCAATGGTGATATCCTTGTGCTCTGAAAACAACACTTTTAATGAGATTTATAATCCCAGTGAATAAAAACATTTAAATAAGGTTCATAAATAGTGTTGTTCTCAGCCGGCGCGGCAATCCGGAAAAATCAATCATGGTACCCGCAGAAAATACATACACAAAATCCTTTGATCAAGCATACATAAATTCATCAACATCATTTATATTCAAATAAATATCTCAACACCTCAAGTATTTAATCATGTCAACCACCGATGCTCTATGCAATGCAACTCCATGAACATGACTCGGTGATTCCCGGAATCACTTGACTTGACTCCTTGGTTCCCAGAACCGGTGTGAATCCCAGATTCACTAAGGTTTATGAGCTCATATCCATGCAATGGCGTCCCACTGCCTTCCCCATCCCAGATGGAGGTATCTAATATCCCATCCCAGATGTGGATATTTTTAAGAGTTTGATATCTCATCCCAGAGATGATATCTCTCATCCTATTCCCAGAATAGAATGTATACCGCCATCCCTTCCCGGAAGGTGACGACCAACTCATGCATAATGTAATATTTCATCCCAGATGACTACCAAATATGTTCTCAAACTCCATGCATCAATAATAATTGACCAAAAGTTATGCCAATCTACACTATAACATCACAACATATATATTTTTGTGTGTATACACTTAAGCCTGTAAATCCAGAATAACTCATACTATAATTAAACAAAATTTAATTCAGAATTTGTTAACTCAAGGAGGTGTAACGATGCATCAGGGGGTGGAGAAATATTGATTGCAAATTTTCATGTGATTTGACTTTAACAAATTGAAACAGAACCTACGTATAGAGTATGAATTCTAAATTGAATTGGGGAAAGCAAACAATCATGTGAGATTGGCTTTGTAGTTTGTAGCGTAATCGAGAAAAGAGAAAAAAAAAAACAACATTTACAAAACCAAATTAATTGTATCATGAAAGGGTGAGAAAAAGTGTTTTCACTCACACAAGTCTAAAACATGTAATCATAGCAAACTGTCAACACATGACACATTAATTCATAAATTATTACAAAATCCCCAAATCAATTTAGCTTTCTTGAACCCTAACATAGAAAACTCAATTTTCCCCCAAATCAAACACCCAAAATCGTTATTGGTTTTAAAACCCAAAAATCCCAAATATTTGTACCATGAAAGGGTGAAAAAAAAGGTATTTTTACTCACCTTTCGTAGATCTCCAAAAGCTCCAAATATTATTCAAAACAAATCCTAGTGTATCACCAAAAATCCTTCTTTCCTTCTAACTGGTATTCTTGAATTTATGTGACTTCCTACTCAACACTCACTGCAAGCTGTACTCCTTCATAACCTGTATATTTTCCTTCTCAATACACAATAATGGTTGTGTACGGCAGTGACAGTGACTTCTATTTTAATGTGAGGGTTTGGTGATTTAGGTGGTTTATATTTGGCACAAGCCAAATTTCCAACTGCTGTTAAGTTTATACTTTATTATTATTTTTTTTTTATTTTCTTCTTATCCTAATAACAACATGGCCCACCAATTCTCAAATGATAAGATTTTTTCAAATTGAATTCTACTCAACCTGTACAGGCATCACGTTAAGGTTAGTTTATTTATTTATTTATTTATTTTTATTTTATTTTGTTTTTCATTTCCTTTTAAATTTTACATTATTGTCTAACTATATAAACAATTCCAATAAAATCTTATGCTTAACAAACCTCATAACAACCTAATTTTTTTTTTTTTTAAAATAATTATATTTGAATTTTTAGATGTTACATTTTCTCCCCTCCTTAAAGAATTTCGTCCCCGAAATTAACTCCATGCACAAGTATAAATAAAATAAGGGTAATGTACCTTCAATGATGAGGTCCGGATACTGTTGTCTCAACTCCTCTTCCAGTTCCCATGTAGCCTCCTCTGGAGTCAACCCCTTCCCAAACCACCTTCACCAATGGAATCGTCTTGTTCCTTAGAGTTTTGGTGCTCTTGTCGATAATCCTTACAGGCTTAGGCTTAAAGATCAAATTACCCCTCAATTGTATTGACTCAGGAGTTATGATATGAGACACATCTGGTATATATTTTCTGAGTTGTGAAACATGGAAAACATCATGAAGGTTTGACAATAGGGGTGGAAGAGCCAATTGGTAAGCAACAGGCCCAACTCTTTTAAGGATTTGGAAAGGACCAATGAATCGAGGATTTAACTTTCTGACTTTCATGGATCTTCCTACTCCAGTCTTAGGAGTGACTCTCAAGAATACATGCTCACCTTCTTGGAATTCTAAAGGCTTTCTCCTCTTATCGGCATAACTCTTCTGCGTACTTTGTGCAGTGCGCATTCTCTCCCTAATCATCCCGATCCTATCTGTGGTTTGCTGAACCAAGTCAGGTCCTATCAGGGTCTTCTCTCCTACCTCACACCAACACAAAGGGGATCTACACTTTCTTCCATAAAGAGCTTCGTAGGGTGCCATGCCTATGCTAGCGTGATAACTGTTGTTATACGCAAACTCTATGAGGGGTAAAAATTTATCCCAACAACCACCTTCATCTAAAACACACGCTCTAAGCATGTCCTCAAGGGTCTGAATGGTCCTCTCCGACTGACCATCCGTCTGGGGATGATAGGCTGTGCTAAAACTCAACTTAGAACCAAAGGCTTGCTGAAAAGCTCTCCAAAATCTAGAGGTAAACCTGGGGTCTCTATCTGACACTATAGAGGTGGGTATACCATGAAGTTTGACTATTTCCTTGATATACAAGTTTGCCAACTTATCCAAGCTATAAGTTGCCTTAATTGGCAAGAAGTGAGCAGACTTGGTCAACCTATCCACTATTACCCATATGGCATCTAAACCCAACGAGTCCTAGGTAACCCCATCACAAAATCCATGGATATTCTCTCCCACTTCCACTCAGGAATTTCTAAAGGTTGCAACAGACCTGAAGGTTTTTGGTGTTCTATCTTAACCTTTTGGCATACTAAACACTTAGACACAAAGCTGGCCACATCCTTTTTCATTCCCGACCACCAATACATCTTTCTAAGGTCTTGGTACATCTTAGTTATTCCTGGATGTATGGTGAACTTTCCCTTATGTGCTTCCTCTAATATTCTTTCTCTAAGGCTCCCCTCCTTAGGGACAACGATCCTACCCTTAAACATTACTAAGCCATCAGTAGACAACTCATAACCCTCTTGTCCCAACAAGGATTGCAATTCCTGATCTAAAAATTGTCCACGCCTAATTTCCTCTCTAAGGTCACTATGGATCTCTAACCTATTCAACTTCAAACTTAAGGCATTTAAAGACACCTCCAAATTCATATCTCTAAACTCCTCTAAAAGACTCATCTCCTGCACCATTAAGCTAGACATGTGTATGGATTTCCTACTAAGGGCATCGGCCACTACGTTAGCCTTCCCTGGTTCTGTGGCCTCGGTTGGACTTGTTCTCCACCTCTGCAGACTCTGGCATAATGTCCCACCTTACCACACTTGAAGCAAGTGGTCTGTGCTGCTGGACACGTGTGACCCATATGATGCAAACCACACTTGTAGCATGCAATGCCTTTATCAGTCTGAGCTCCTTGTATCTGTTTCCCTTTGTTGATGGTAGACATAGGCCGTAGGTGTTGTTGAAACTTACCATCCTTCTTCTGGAACTTCTTTCCATCAAAATTAGTCTTCTCCTTGGGCTTCTCCATTGCAAGAGCCTGCATCTTCTGCTCTGCTACCCGGCACTTATTTACTAAGGTTGGGTAGTCCCTGATCTCAAGTATACCGATGAAGCTCTGTAGCTCTGGTTTCAATCCTTGTTCAAACTTTATGGCCTTCCAATCATTCTGGGGATTCTCTCTCAGATACCGTGAGAACCTTGCCAAGCCCTCGAACTTGGCCACATATTCAGCTATGGACATGTCTCCCTGGCGGAGTTGTAAGAACTCTGATTCCTTCTGGATGCGAACACTATGAGGAAAGTACTTTTCTAGGAACACTTCCTTGAACCTGTCCCAATTTACGTGAACATCTTGGGCTAGCAAGCCTCCCTTAGCACAATCCCACCAGTGCTCTGCCTCTGACTCCAACATAAAGGTAGCAAAATCCACCTTCTGAGCGTCGTTACATCTCATCACTCTGAATATTTTCTCCAGCTTCTGAAGCCACTCCTCAGCTTCCACAGGGTTTGAGCTGCCGCGAAAGGACGGCGGACCATTTTTCCGAAACTCTGATAAGCCCACATACTGAGGATCTTGAGCTGCAACCGTTCCAGTGTTGTTCACGTTACCGTTATCCCTCATCTGACGGAGAGTCTCCATCTGCTCTTGCATGACTCTGGTCATTTCGGCCAAAGTTGCCGCAAGTGCATCATTAGCATTAGCCCCACGCCTATTAGTAGCCATAAATCTGCACACCACCAATCAAACAATGGGTTGATCAGGTCCAATATCTAAAAGAATAGCATGCAGCATATATGACTCTAACAAGCAGTCCTCTGCGCCCATATTTTGATTCTTAGAAAAACAACCCAATGCCACAGTCCAATTTAGGATTGAACTGCTCTGATACCAAAAATGTAAAACCCTTGGTTACATTAGTAACCCAAAATAAATTCACCATTCAAATATGGCTAAATAAAATTTTCATAAATATAAGAGTCGGAAAATATCTCAATACTTATTAAAAGAAAATACTAGTAATAAATCCTTATATAAATAAAATGAATTGTCTCAAAATCCGGGCGTCTACTAAAAATATCCCAACAAAAAAAATAAAAGAGTATGGTCCTAGCCACCAGCGGCTTCTTATTGAATATAATACTAACCAAATATAATAAATGGCTAAACCAAATGCACTTAGTCTTCAAGGTCCTTCTGTCTCAATGGTGATATCCTTGTGCTCTGAAAACAACACTTTTAATGAGATTTATAATCCCAGTGAATAAAAACATTTAAATAAGGTTCATAAATAGTGTTGTTCTCAGCCGGCGCGGCAATCCGGAAAAATCAATCATGGTACCCGCAAAAAATACATACACAAAATCCTTTGATCAAGCATACATAAATTCATCAACATCATTTATATTCAAATAAATATCTCAACACCTCAAGTATTTAATCATGTCAACCACCGATGCTCTATGCAATGCAACTCCATGAACATGACTCGGTGATTCCCGGAATCACTTGACTTGACTCCTTGGTTCCCAGAACCGGTGTGAATCCCAGATTCACTAAGGTTTATGAGCTCATATCCATGCAATGGCGTCCCACTGCCTTCCCCATCCCAGATGGAGGTATCTAATATCCCATCCCAGATGTGGATATTTTTAAGAGTTTGATATCTCATCCCAGAGATGATATCTCTCATCCTATTCCCAGAATAGAATGTATACCGCCATCCCTTCCCGGAAGGTGACGACCAACTCATGCATAATGTAATATTTCATCCCAGATGACTACCAAATATGTTCTCAAACTCCATGCATCAATAATAATTGACCAAAAGTTATGCCAATCTACACTATAACATCACAACATATATATTTTTGTGTGTATACACATAAGCCTGTAAATCCAGAATAACTCATACTATAATTAAACAAAATTTAATTCAGAATTTGTTAACTCAAGGAGGTGTAACGATGCATCAGGGGGTGGAGAAATATTGATTGCAAATTTTCATGTGATTTGACTTTAACAAATTGAAACAGAACCTACGTATAGAGTATGAATTCTAAATTGAATTGGGGAAAGCAAACAATCATGTGAGATTGGCTTTGTAGTTTGTAGCGTAATCGAGAAAAGAGAAAAAAAAAAAAATAACATTTACAAAACCAAATTAATTGTATCATGAAAGGGTGAGAAAAAGTGTTTTCACTCACACAAGTCTAAAACATGTAATCATAGCAAACTGTCAACACATGACATATTAATTCATAAATTATTACAAAATCCCCAAATCAATTTAGCTTTCTTGAACCCTAACATAGAAAACTCAATTTTCCCCCAAATCAAACACCCAAAATCGTTATTGGTTTTAAAACCCAAAAATCCCAAATATTTGTACCATGAAAGGGTGAAAAAAAGGTATTTTTACTCACCTTTCGTAGATCTCCAAAAGCTCCAAATATTATTCAAAACAAATCCTAGTGTATCACCAAAAATCCTTCTTTCCTTCTAACTGGTATTCTTGAATTTATGTGACTTCCTACTCAACACTCACTGCAAGCTGTACTCCTTCATAACCTGTATATTTTCCTTCTCAATACACAATAATGGTTGTGTACGGCAGTGACAGTGACTTCTATTTTAATGTGAGGGTTTGGTGATTTAGGTGGTTTATATTTGGCACAAGCCAAATTTCCAACTGCTGTTAAGTTTATACTTTATTATTATTTTTTTTTTATTTTCTTCTTATCCTAATAACAACATGGCCCACCAATTCTCAAATGATAAGATTTTTTCAAATTGAATTCTACTCAACCTGTACAGGCATCACGTTAAGGTTAGTTTATTTATTTATTTATTTTTTTTTTATTTTATTTTGTTTTTCATTTCCTTTTAAATTTTACATTATTGTCTAACTATATAAACAATTCCAATAAAATCTTATGCTTAACAAACCTCATAACAACCTAATTTTTTTTTTTTTTAAATAATTATATTTGAATTTTTAGATGTTACACTACTTAGATCTTTTCTTGAGTAGTGATCATCTTTAAACTTTATACTTAGTATTAATAAGTGAAAGAGAATATAAGTAGAATAATAATATAAACTTCCTTTTACTCCTTTCTTCCTTCTTCCTCATCCATCAGAGGAGGTGGTTGTGGGTCATTTTTTGGCCTGGAATCACCCCTCCACATTGTTTTTTTCTCTCATTTTATCTAAATAAGTGGTTTTTCCACATAGATCTGGTTTTTCTTTCGTGTTTTTCCTTGATTTCGTCGTCTGAGAACGGCGTTGTTTTGTTTGTCACCTTGGTGCGACGTTGTTTGGTTTCCCGTCTTATTGCGATGTTCGTTTGGTTCATATTGGCAGATCAGCTTCGATTCATTACAAATTCTATCAAAACTTGAGCGTCAATGTTACAGATCCGGAGGCATGAGTATTCCGGTCTCTTTGATTTTATCACATTTGTAGGCATTTTGTCGTTTTATGCTATTAAGCTGGGTGCTGTGAGTTTGGTCGCAGATTCAACCTTTTTGATTTTTAACGATGTTGAATTTGTGTTGTTTTTGATGTATTTTACCAATTTGAATAAATGAATATCTTTTTTAATAAAAAAAGAATAATAATAATAATTTGAACATTTTATTGAAAGGTGATTCAGTCAATCGAATTAAATTTATTATAATGGAGAAATTTTTATAACTTTCTTTATTCTCATGCAATAACCACCCAAAAATGACTATAAGCAAAATTTATATGCAACATCACGGGTTCAAATTTTGTATAACAATAGACAAGTGAAGAAATGGATTATCTATTTGATATATATTATTCTTAACTAAAACATGAAAATAAGTAAATAGCACGTTCTAAAGCAAATATTTCGAAAACTATGTGAGAGGAGCTTTTCTTTAATGTGATTTATAAACGTAATTTCATCTTTGCAAAATCTAAAACAAAAAGCTATAATCGTTAATTGTTTTAGGTTTAGGACAGAAATTTAAAAACTTATTAAATAAAATTGATTTTAGGAACAAATAATTGTACTTTAAACACTTTAAAATATTACCACCTCATTAATGTTATAGCTTTTGGGCATTCTTATTGTGACACCCTCAAAACCCGTGCCACTTTCGTAACTCAACACACTCAAAGAAACGATAAAATTTCGTTGGTTTTACTTTCGGAAAATACATCTTTTGTAGAAGCAGATTCTGGAAAATCGTGATAAAATTTTTCTCATTATTAATACTTATAAACACCACTCTAGACAGAACAGAACTGCTCACATACATAATAACAAGGTATATATATATATATACGATGGACAACAAGTCTCTTTACAAAAGAACGAATGATTACTAAACTTCTAAAAAGCTATTAAACTAGGCAGCGACAGTCTGGAACCATATCTCTAAAACCTATGGCCATCAGTAGCCGTTAACAGACTACCCAAAAACCGCTGCCTCAAAAATAAGGTCTACACCCTAAGCTGGTCCGACTAATGGAAGCCATTGGACAATCCCCCGGAGGGAGGTCCAATGCTGGAACCAGGGGAAGAACTCTGGGAATCTACGTTCCCGTTCCCCTGTGGATGGGGATCGGAAGCATCCGAAAGATGATCCTCCGGGTCCTCCTGAGGATCCTCCTCAGGGTCTTCCTCCTCCTCCTCTTCCCCCACATCCTCCACGACGTGCTCGCCCGCTACCAAGACAAAAGGCGGGGGAGGCGTCTGGGATAGCTGTTGCTGCGGGGACTGTGCAGCGGGGGCGACCGACTCGATCACACCCTGCTCCATAAGGGCCTGCAGCATCAACCCGATGGGAGGGAGAGGCACCTGGATGGTCTCCACTGTCCTAGTACTCTTCCGCGGTCCCGTCTCAGTCGTCCCGCTTACGGTGCAAACCGGTCCAGTGTACGCCGCACTTTCCACCCCTGGGTGGATACGCGGCTGGGTCCGTCTTCCGATCAAATGCTAGGACGCGCATCCCTGAGTGCGCTAGGTGATCTGACGTCGGCTCCATCTGTAAATACGATACAATATATACCAAAGGACAACCCGTCCAAAAACATGCAAGGGTGAGAAACCAATATATGAATCCATAAACAACAACTATATGCCCAATCCACACAACAGACTCATATACTGTAACTCACTCAAATCATCATATAACATGGCATATATCATCAAGTACAAATGGCAGTAAATACACAAGGGCTTCGTATCCCGCAATCAACGTTATCTCCTAAACGTATGCATGGCACTTCCATATATCTTAACTAATATTCAAACTAGATTTCCGGAAATCCCAACACCATAAATACGAGTTGATCAGACTCAACGTTATTGCCCCGCAGGATACAATAACAAACGCCAGAATCAACATTCGGCCAAACGTGAGCACGTAACCTTCCAGGAAATAATACATGGACGCGCATGTCAGTGGTACTCACGATGTATAAGTCATACTATATTATCCTCTCCATTGGGCACAATACGAACACACAGCACGTATGACATCATTGTCCATCAAGGCACAATGTTACATAATGACATTAAGTCATATCAGGTTCTCCTTGCCTATCAAGGTCCCCCATTTCACGGCACGTCTGCCCAACACACAAAATGCATGAGAAACTATCTAGTTCCCGATAATGATCTTTGTCGCATCAATATTTCCTCGTTGTAGCCTCAAAGCTAACAACCACCAAAATCTCTTAGACTCTTTAAGCCTCAAAACACATTTTCTCAAAAGAGGACACTTAGTCCAAACAACTCAAATCCCAACATCCCTAACCGATGCACCAGTCAAGGACGCCGGATTCAAGATCATAAAAACATCCTCAAGCTTACAGGATCACAAAGATCGTCCCTAAGCCGACAGGATCACGACTAACACGGATCCTTGATCCACGTGTTCTGCAGAACCCTAGAACCCCGACGTCTCGGTTTCTAGTTTCTAAGCCTTAAAACCACTTTCCTTGAAAACTTGAAAACCAAAAACCCAAATCTCCGATACTTACACAAAGTCATCGGGATCGGTTTTCCATAAAACGAAACTTGGTCCAGAGACCATTTCTTTTTCTTTCGTTATTTTTCGGTAAAATACGAACTTAAAACAAAGCTTGCAAAACCTCAATTTTTCTTGAATAAACTCAATATAATTTTGGAAACCACATTTCCCAAAAGGGTTAACTTCTCAAATTAAGACATTTGAAGGTTTCTAATGCCCTATTTGCTTTTAAACTTCACTTCTTCTTATCAAAACACATTTCAGACTTTTAAAGCTTTTAAGTTACACGATGTCGGATCCTAATCAAAATTAGGTCCTCTAATGCCTAAATCCCACAGCAGGGCACACGATACATCCATATAACCATTCAGCAAGTATAACATGCATTCAACTATATCAGCAGTTACATCAATACATCAGTACATCATTGCATGTTCCAATCAACAGCAGTCAATTAAGAAATCAACTAACATCAGATAAAAACTATTTAAATACAGTACAGACACCGATGCAGCACATAGCTGTCGGGAATGGAATTCCTCAGGTTTATCCCCTTACCTCTTGTAGCTTCCAGCTCAACTTTGAACACCCGATCAACTTGTTCACTGCCCCAGCACGTTGCCGATCACTACATACACGTAAAACATATCGGCATTAACTTACAAAACGAAGACTTCCCCTAATGCATCACCCCTAGGGTTTGGCCCTATTATACTAAAAATAGCTAGGGAGTTCCAAAATTTCTCATTTTCTGGATAACACCCTAACTAAGTGTGACAACCCTAGATATCAGATTAGAACATCAAAAACCAACCAAAACCCTACCCTACCCACATAGGGGGGTTTCGGCCCCTACCTAGAAAATATAGCTAGAGGGATTTCTTGACTCTAAGCTCTTGGATCATACAAGTATGTCATGAACCTAGGCCATAGAAATTGGTTTGGTACAGATACGATTTTCCTATAATTTTTCATGGATTTTCAAAGATTTTAGAGACAAAACCCTAACATCCTTGATCATGAAAATATGAGGAGAGAAAGGAGAGATTGAGAGAGATAGAGTTGAACTACTACCTCCTATGATGATCCACTCCAAGTTTGATGAAGGTTGCTCCACAAAAACTCAAGCTTTAGGCCTTCAAAAATGGAGTCTTGGAGAAGAAAAGAGAAAGAAGAGAAAGTGGGTGTGAGGGAGAAAGAGAGGTGCCGAAGGAGAGGGAGAAAAATGAGAGGATAAGAGTGAAAAGGGTAGATATTTAGGGTTTTATTAGTTTAATAATAGGAAAGGTAAATTGGTAATAAAATTAACCAAGGGCAATTTGGTCAATTCACATCCCGATATTTGAAATCGTCCCGACACTGATATGACTTCCTCAAATAACTTGATACAATCTTGGCATGAAAAACATCTGATCGTGGGTCTCGAAAAACCCTAAGACAGCTCGAATCGTCCCCTCGATCGATTATCGGCCCGAATATAAAATATTATTTATATTTTGGGCGTCAGGACACATTTTAGGAAAAAGATAGAGGAATACATTCTAAGACTAATGGTTTCGTTCATTAGTCCAGATTAGGTCGTGATAGTAGAAAACACTATCATCTGAAAAACGTAGATCGGTTTTTGTTTGAGTTTTTGACCCAAAACTTAACCGAAGGTTCCTACGATTTTATGAAACAAGACTATGTTTTAAGTTTTCCCAAAATTATTTTCTAAAACACAGATAAAAATATAAACTCATTAATTGAGTTTATCATCCTTAGAAAGCACGAAAAATCGGGGTGTTACACTTATAATGAATACTAATTAAATATTACATCACAGAGATAATAATGAGTAAGAGTGAGATAGCATTCGACAAAACATTTTTTTTTTTTTATCTTAAAAGTCATTTTAAAGTTAAAGTTAAAAATACCAATTTTAAAAGTAAATTAGTTAAAATCTTTTGGCAATTTCCATATTTTTTTATCTTAAAAGCTTAGATGAATAGGAAAAGCTGAGAATCGAAGAGGGGAGCTTCTGAATAAGCTCGGCATAAGCTCGACAAAAGCTCCACAAAGTAACAATTTTAAAGCCTCTTATTTTAAAATTTTATTCTTTGCAAATTAGCTACTTTTCTAAAAGCTTCTTTTTAAAAGTGTTTGGTTCAGCGAAGATAAGCCAAAAAAAAAGTTGTGTGTGTTTGAGAAGACACTAAAGTAGTGTATAAAATAAGTAAACTGATAGAGATAGCGAGGTAGCGTATAACTTATGACTCAGGCAACACTAATAAAGATAGCTACGTAACGTATAACTTATAACAAGACACTAAAGTAATGTATAAGTTAAGTTATGACATGTTGGGGATAACGACCTCAGGCAACACTAATACAACGTTAATTTTAAGACTCAAATTACCAATACATTATAAGCTTCCTCCAAGGTTACAACATCTTCTATTCATAAAACGTGCTACAATTTCAAGTCATCGATTATGATCTCTATCATCTCTCAGTTATTTTTGTTAATAATTATTGGATATTTAAATCAACTAACAATCAGAATTTATAACACGAGATTGTGACGTATTTGTGGGATAATAGATGTTATCTATTATTGATTGACTAAAGTGAATTGAAATCTCAACACACTAAATTATCTATCAAATGTTGATAACTTGAGATGTTGGAGAATAATGCACAACAACATTTTTACTTTATAGGAACAGTTAAAAAATGTAGCCCAAACTAATAAAAATGTTGCCTAAAGTTATAGGCAAAAAATTTTAAGGATTATCTATTCGAGCGTTACCTATTATCTAAGGCAACAGTTTTTCACACCTTATACCACACTTTTGGAAACTGTTGACTATGCTATATGAATAGGCAACCGTTGTCACGCAAACCTAAGGCAACATTTTTGAAATGTAACCAAAAGTAAGTGCACTTCTTAATTGTTGCCTAAAGGTCTAAAATGCAACATTTGTTAATTGTAACGGTAAGTTATAGGCAACACTTTTTAATTGTATACTTAAGTTATAGACAACATTTTATAAATGTAGCTTCACTTTTAGTATAACCATAAATTTTAATTTCATAAATTTTCAGAACATTTTACCTTAATTTTATGAGAATTTCTATGGTGTGCATGAAAATTTAACTGCATCAATATAGTTAAAATCTGACCAATAGTTGAATAGCATTTCATTTAATGAAGTCATACTATCCTTTGACCATTTTGCAAGGATTTTCATTCATTTTTTGCAGTTTACTCCCTGTGGTAAAACATTTTTTCACTTGTATATTATTATTTTAAATGTTAATGTTTATTTAAAAGTTAAAAAATATTGGGTTAATATTTTCACCATTCACGTAATCCCTAATTCCCCTTTTCACCATTGTCATCCTCTACATCTCTCTCTGGTTTGTCATGGCCGCCCAAGTTCATTTCATCCTTCTCCTGAGTTTGTTGTTGCATTAGCCGGTGGTATTGCTGCATTGTTACATCTCCATCTTCCGCTCGTATTGTTGCATCTCGTTCCTTTCTTCTTCTCGACATCGCTCTGTGGATTCTGACGGTGGCACTGTTAAATATCGTCATTGTTGGCTGTTTATTTCTCCATCTTTCTCATCTTGCAGTTGTTCCACTAGCATCTGGCATTGTTGCGTTCTCTGTTACAAAGGAGATCGTTTCCAGTTTCCAAACTTCGAAATTGTGAAATCGATTTCAAACAGAAGGTACCACGGAACCACCGTGACGGGCTGAGAAGAGGGACAACAAAAGTCTGTCCAAAGACCAGAGAAGAGAGGCAAACAACGATGTGGGAACGAGACTAGCAGAGGAGGAGACCGAGGGGGCAAAGGAAGAGTTTCAAAATGCAGGGAGAGAGAGTGAAACTACATGAAGTAAGGACAAGATAAGACTTCTAGGTTTGATACTTTGGGTTCAAACATTTTAAATTTAAGAGAATTTTTTTAATTTCAGATAATGGTTATTAAAATTAATCAGGGGGTAAAAAAATATTTTACTGTGGAGGACTAAATTGCAATATGTTTAAGTTTTATTACTAAGTAATAAATTTTATGACATTGCTGCATTAATGGGACCTATTCAACTATTGGCTCATTGTCCAACGGCACCAATACAGTTGAATTTCTCACCACACAATAGCACACCCCTAATTTTATAATCGCTTTATTTTATAAATATAACCTTAATTTAATCTAATACACAATTCACATATACCTTTCAATTTTAATTTGGTACATATAATTTGACAAAGAGATAATTCATGAATTATACAGTAAATAGATCAAGTGTAGCATAATATATAAATGCTTTGCTATGTTGTTAACATAGATTAAGTTTGAACATCAACCTAAATACACAATAGTCAACAAAAGGACAACATTGTTCGATCAAATATCATATTTTAAAGTTTGAGCCTTGCAAAAAACAAAATTACATCCCAAATATGTATCTAAAGAGAAAATTAAAATCAAAATGCATCATCTTGCAACTCCTCATTTGTATCTCCTTCATTGGGACCTTGCTGCATAAAAAAATATTGTATTAGACCAAAACTTTTTGGATCATGTAGAAATGATAAATCTCCAAGTTATATATATACTCATAAACAATACAACAAAAGAGAACAAACCAACTCAACAACGCAAATAAAAACAGAATCATATAGACTAGAACAAAAACATAGATACCCACCTCCACAAGCAACAGCATTTGCTAGGGAATTCTCAGTTTCCTGGAACAGAGACAAATGTGAAGATGACAACAAAATAGAACAAACCAACTCAACAAAGCAAATAAAAACAGGACCATATAGACTAGAACAAAAACATAGATATCCATCTTCACAAGCAACAACATCTGCAAGGGAATTCTCAGTTTCTTAGGACAAAGACAAAGGTTAAGAAGATTGGTTGTATGTGATTCAGAACTAGCAGAATATTAAATTGTGTTATCGGATCTACACTCGAGAATATTAATGGAAACAAAGAAAAACCATTAGCCATGAGTGATATGAAACATTTGTAAGTCTTGGAAGCAGACGCTTAGTTCTCCCACCAAAATTTTTACATTTTTAACTAAGTGTGTGTTCCATGGTTACATATGATGGAAAAATCTTGTAACTTATGGAAAACTAAGATCAGAACAAAAAGTACACATCAAGGATGGTCATACCAAAATGAAGATAAAATCCCTAATAGATGTAACTGGTTCTGTTGTATTCCAGTAATAGCAAACTTCAGATCTAATTTCTTGGTAATGATGGATAAATACTTGCGATGACGGGGGAACCTAGAAAAATGGGCAATTTTGCAATTGTTACTAGTGATGTTGTTCAAATGACTAATTGACGCTAACATGGCATGCTCAGTAATATAATAAATATGACATTTCATTTCTTCAATTTCCTATAATCATTTTACTTCAACAGTTAGGTTAAGAGTCCAACAAAAAGCTCTTGAAGGATCCAAATAATGGTGTAATAATTTACTGTGCAAAAGATATAATGTAACTCAATAAATCATATAAGTAGCATTTGAAGGATTACTCACGTTTAGTATGGTCTAACTATCCAATTGGGGAGTGGTCCAGTGAAAAGGTTGTCAGTTAAGTATCTAGGAAAAACAATATCATGAAGTCAATTTATAAAACTCATCAATTACTAATGAAGCAGCAGCCTTGGCTTTAATCAGTGTCAGACCCATCACCAGCTAGTGAAAAATGACTAATAAATTACAAGCATTTGTGGGCTTGACATTTGATCAAACAGCTAGCATACAAGTAATAGCACACAACCAACTAAACCAAAACTACACCATTGAACGTGAACATCTAGTCTAACTATTAACCTTATCGTACAAGTAAGAAGGGACAAAACAGAACTACGAAGATAAACATGCACATCTTATCTAACTATTAAGCTTTCAGGATTTCAAAACTTAATCAAATAAAACAATTCCAAATCTCACGAATCACAATGTATTTATTCGAAAGCAATCAGAGCGGAAGCCACATAAATCAGTTGATAATCATGCTTTGCTATCAAGGTATTCTCTGGATGCATTTCAATCCCATATATGAATGCCTTTTTCATGCAACACCTATCAATATAACATGTTTTCAGAAGAAAAATCATCATAGATCATTGGTAACACAATCTAAATTTTGAGTCATTTTCAGAACAATGACATACATTGCCCTCAAAGTTGCTCGATTTTCTCGCAAGAAAGAGTCATCCATTGTAAAAAAATCTAGACAAAGCAAGTAAGAAAACTGACAGCATGTGAAGTAATCACTAACAGCTCACAATCAAGTTGCAGTAATTGAATCTGTGAAACTATACGTCGCCGTTTAAACTCTCGTTGTGTCCTTGGTCTCTGCGGCTTCGCTCATAAGATTCGACGTGTAAGCCCTAATCATCATCATCCAAACCAAAATTTAAAATCAACTGAGTTTAATTCCAATAAAGCTCCCATCTTTCACACAAAAACAATGGCGAATTGAAATTCCCAAAAACAGTTACTTTCAATGGATGTGAAGGCTTTGGCAAAATTAAAAAGAGCTCACACACAACAGCATGGTACCTCACCATAGCCAGAAGCTCAAAACCCCATCATCATCATCTTCTTCTCCTGGCTCAAATGACGCAAATAAGCCATTGGGAAAACAACAATTGAACGAGAAAACAGAAATAAAGAAACAGAGGACGACCAATTAGGCTTACAGCTTGCACGACGACGGACGGGGGACGGCTAGTGACGACGCACGACGTAGGGACTTTGGGGTTTTTCCGTGTTTGTGTCGGCTGGGTTGGGGTTCCTGATTGGATTTTTTTCTTCTAAAATTTAAATTTTATCAAAATTAATGGAGGGAAGGAATAGTGAATTAGTGTAGGAAATATTTTGAATGACCTTTAATTTTGAAGGCAACACTTATGAAAATGTAGTCTTTTATAATTAATAATTGAGCCGTTTAAAAGTGTTCCTATTCAAAGTTAAGGGAACAATTATTACGTATCACTAAAGAAAAATTATAGTAACCGTTTAAAATTGTATCCAGGTAATGTTAAGGGAACTAGGATGGCAATTTGAATCCTATCCGTTGGGTACCCACAAAAAATATTTATGATGGATAGGATAAATATCCGCTTTGTGGGTACGGGTGCGGGTCTGGATAATTACCCGCAAATAAGAGAGGGTATGGATGCGGGTACGGGTACTGTAGTACCCACCCCATCCCGCACCCGCATATATAAATATATATATTTATATATTTATTTATTTATATTAATACATATAATTATAATTATATATCAAATTTTAAAAATAAAGTTAATGTAACCTATGGTTTCTTAACTATTTTTCCTTTTCAGACTTAATCACCTACTGTCCTATGCATTAACAGCAGCCGCTGAAGTTCTTTATGTTATTTTTTTTCCTTTTTTCTTAGTTAAAGTGCGGGTAATGGGTGCAGGTATGGGTACTTAGGTACCCAGAGGGTACGGATAAGGGTACATAAGTCGCTACCCACACGGGTACGGATCCGGATACGGATATTTTTTTCAAACGCGGGTATGGGGCCGGGTACTATAGTATCCTACCCAGACCCTACCCATTGCCATCCCTAAAGGAAACACTTATTTACTATTGTTAAAAAAATATTGCATAAAACATATACTATATAGCAACAGTCTTAAAATATTGTTTAATGTATTTTTAGACAACATTTTACACCCGCTGAAAAAAAAAGTATTGCGGGAGGCACAACATGTTGTAGTGATGTTTTTTAATATTATTTGATCACACTTTCAATACAAACTTTTTCAGAATAAGATTCTAACAATTTAAAACAATAAGAATAATATGTAACAGACAATACACACATGACAAAAGAAAGCTCCCACAGCTAGAGATTTTCAAACCAAAAAAGAATGGCCTTTATCTTTTCTCTCCGAAAAGCTATTCATTTGGAAGGAAAAGGTGGTTTAAAGTTTTCCCAAAAGCGACCAACATAAAAGCTGATTAGCAAACTATTAGTCATCGTTTATTGGCTTTCAATGACATATAAATTGCCATATAATCACAAAGAATAACCTTCTTTGAAGTGAGCAAGTAAAGATCTACCTATGAATAATAATTCTAACATGGGAATCCCCGCGGGTATTGCCCCATTCGAGGCAGTGATGCTTAGTTGGTCTCTTCATATCGCTTAGTCTGACCTAGTGTTGTATCGATGTTGTCGGGGGCAAGAACAATGGCCGAATTTACGGGGCTGAAGACCTCGCTCGTGGTTTCCGACGAGGGGCTGGTCGAGATGAGACCGCGGCTTTCTGATACCGGGGATCATGCCCGTCAAGCGAGAGAGGGAAATTCTCGGTTGAGAAGTGAATCCAATCAGTGCAGCAGATCTTGGCTGTTGTCCTCAGGGTACTCCTTGTTGGGACGCATACTGCTTTGCAGCAGCAGCTCCCACTAGTTCAGGCGAACCCTACTCAGCGGTAGCAACAATAACAACCTGCAGACGACACCTCTCCACTAGAGTATTCATATTATTAGGACTTTTGTAGTAGTTATAGGATTTTGTTGGACAATTATGAAATAACCAAAGTAAACACTAGAAGGCGGTTGAATTTTGTTTATCTAAATCTTTTGCTAAAACAGAAATTCTTTTCCCAAGCAAAAGAAAGAAGACGCTTAAAACAGCTTACAAACGTTCGAGATATGTCTGAAGATTTTTCACAACTTGTACAAGACAAGCGTTCAAAACAAAGACATTAAAAACCATTTTGCTTAAAACAGATATTTGTTTAGATAAAACAGTTTAACCTCTCGGTAAGTTAATGGTTAAGTAAATATAACAATATTAAAAGCTTAGGGCGGAAGAGATAATCACACACAACGATTATACTGGTTCACCCTCAACCTTAGGATACGTCCAGTCGTAGGCTTCACCAAGAATTTCACTATAACTGATCAGGTTACAGAATCAAGTATTCTTTACACACCTAGTCTCTCCAGACTCAACAAATGCCACAAGTACTATTTGCACACCTAGCGTTTCCAGATTCAACAAGTATTCTTTTCACAGCTAGCCTCTTCAGGCTCTAACACTCACAAAGAGTAGTATTAAATGTGTTTGGTTTACAAACTGAAAGTCTTTCAGATTATACTTAGAGAGTGAATAACTTATGAAGATTGAAAAACTGTGTATTAACTTCTCTTATAAATATCAATGATTAAGAGAAGAATAAAGAATGAAAAAATGAAGAAATTGATTGCACAGAGTAATGGCTTAAATATGTTCAGAGTTGTTCTTGTTGATGCCTTCAATTCTTCAAGTCTTCTTCATATAGCCATCAGAGCAATAAATCCGTTGTGAGACATTCCTTTGAGTTTTGCTTCTTCAACTTGAAGGGTTGACTTCATTAAATGCAAAAAAGTCGTTCTGAGTTGCCATTTAATTTTAAGGAATGTTTGCATGTACTTTGACAATGGATTTATCACTTTATCTGAGTAGCAGAACATTAGAATTGTATATAGGAGTTGCTTTTGTCATTTGGCAATGCTGATTACTTCTTTTGTGCTTTACTGAGCTTTATCAGATGAAAAACACTCTTTGTTGTACTTCAAAAAGGTGCAACGAGGTTTACAATAGAGTATTTGTTTATTCTTTCATGCATTGACTTATGGACTCTTTTAGATTGAATCTTCATGTGCCCGCTGTCTTATTTCTTTAGACGCTTTAAGTCTTTCAGAACGAAGTGAATCAACTCACTAGATGCTTGAAATCTTTCTTCACAATAACATATTCGGGATTTAATAACGCACGCTTAACAACCGTTTCGGTGCGAAACGCTTTAAAAAATGCGTGAAAGTTTTTAATAATGCATAACCAAGGAAACATAATCAAAAGAAACACCTTTAACAGCGTGTTACTAAAGAAACACTATGTTTACACCATTCCGTTTTTGAAAAAAATGCCACACACTACAATAAAGTGTTTACGGAGAAGCGCTATGTAAAGTTAGAGATTTAATAGCGTTTCCTAGGACAAGCTCTATTAAAATAGTGCTTGCTTGAGGCAACGCTAACTTACCCCCGTATTAAAAATAAAACCATCTAGGTGACCAAACTCTCTGCACGTTAGTTGACATAGTTCATGAACGTACAACAAAACTCTGCACAAATTACTCGTTATTCAACCTTCAATGCATAGAAAACTGTCCATAATCAATTCTGTATTAATATCTATTGAATGAATGCACTGATCTATTGAACTAAACTCTCCTATAAATAACTCTTATCTGCATTCTTATCTTTCACACTACAAATTTTATAAACTCCTCTCATTCTCTGCATTCTTCATTTCTGGAGCTTTCTAATGACTCATGAGCCACATTTATAGAACACACAAAAGGTAGTCCAAAATAGCGGAATCCCTCCTAAATGTCATGATAGACGAAAAAATATATGAGGGGAAGGCACCCCAGAAATGAAAGGCGAAGGCTCAAACACTACTTCGCCTTTTGTTTTTGATATTTTTTTCTCCAAGCCTCTGGTCTCAACATATGTTGTAGAAAAGAACTTTGAGCAAGTCATTGTCTCTGTAACAATGTATTCAATTTTTTATTGCCAGTGTAAACTCAAGCACCATGAATGTATGAATTTTAAATATAAGAAATACAATAGAAATTACGTTCTTTGAATTCTCTTTTATTTAACTTTTTAAATGGATTTCCAAATTTAATCAACACACTATTTATAGCGGTTTCCAAAGGAAACGCTTAAGCGAAGGTTTTCAATAGTTATCATGTACAAATTTAATAGCGTTTTACCAACGAAAAACTATCATTAGTCAATCCTTTTTTTTTTTTTTAAAATGCGCTCATACTTTAGCAGCGTGTTTACGGAGAAGAGTTATGTAAGGATATAGGTTTAATAGTGTTTCCTTTGAAAGACGCTACTAAATGCTTTAATATAATAGTGTCTGTGTGAGGAAACATTATCCTTACATTGTAATCAAAACAAAAGAATCTGGTTGACCAACTCTCTGCATGTTGATTGACATCGTTCACGGATGTTAATAAACCTCCGCACAAAAAATGCGATATTCTAGTTGGTTGATGTCATAATCAATTCTACCTTAACTGTCCATAATCAATTTTGCCTTAACTCTATTGAACCAAACCCTCCTATAAATATCTCTCCTTTGTGTTCTTAACCTTCACACTATAAATTTTATAAACTCACCGTCTTCTTTGTATTCTTCATTTCTTGATACTTTCCCTAACACTCAATGAAGGGGGAGTCTTTAGCCTTTTTAGCCTTAACCTCATCAGTCTCCACCTTCCATGTTGGGAATGCCGAGAAGAGGGTTTTCCTGAAATGTCATGATAGAGGACAAAAAGATATGAGAATGTAACGTCCTAATCATTCTCTGCCCATATGAGGGTATAAGGCTACAACAATGTGATGAAAAAGCCTTTCTAGCAGGGTCTTTACTCAAGGGGAAGGCTCCAAGAGTCTCCACTGAAGGAGCATTAACCCTTTACAGCATCAAACCCTTCTGGTGATCATCAAATTTCTAAGTCTACCAATAAAATATCTCAGCCCTCTGCAAAACCCTGCAAAGCAGTATCTAAAATCTTCTTCAATATTCAAGGGAGGACAGAAGAATGATTTTCACCCAAAGCACGGATTATCACGGAGTCACCAACCTGTAATAAATTTGATAATGCTCCAAATGTTGATCAATGTAACAATGATACGAACTTTATTACATTGCACAAACTAAAGCAAAGGCGTGAAGAAATCATGGCAATAATTGAAGATTGCTGCTTCAGTTATCAATGTAATATCTTGAAGTGTCTGTTCCAAATGTTGATCAATGTATATTGTAGCAAATTGCAACTCTTGTTGTCAATGGTGAAAGAACCTTTGCTTCATATTTATTTGTTTTCTGCTACGTATTTGTTTCTGCTTTGTATTTATTTAGTTAGCAAATATTAGTTTAAGAAAGACTAAACCGACAAATGGGCCTCAAATTCATTCTGTTGAAAAATAATATTCTGCACAAAAGTTGATGGTTCTACCTTTAATAGCGTTTCCTCTAGAAAATGCTATTAAATGTGAAAATGGTAATCTTTAATAGCGTATATTAAAGCAAACGCTATTAAAGGTTATACTTTCGTCAACACTATCTTACTGCTATTCTACTTCAGATACCAGTATTCTCTCATGTATAGCCTCAGAAGTGTGCCTATGCATTCCTTAAAACTTTTAAGTTTGTCATGTACATGTCGTTGCTTATATCCGAACATTCTCGTCATTTTCTTATAGTTGAATGATAAATAGTTTTAACTTCTAACCTTAAATTTCTAAGTTAGTCAAACACATTTCATAACTTCTAAGTTTGTCAATGTATTCACTATTTTATTACTTGTAGGTATACATTGTACACAAAAAACTAGGCTAGTAGAACAAAGCATTATAGATAGAAAACAAAATATGCATAGAAATAGCATTTCATTGATGGAAAAGAAACACATTAATGATGGAAAGGAAATAATTCCTAACGATATCTACGAACAACAATTTGTTCATCAAACTGTTCTATAACAGTTGTCTTGAATCCTTCCAACAGATTAATGATATCTTCACGATCAGCATCAAAAGATGGCGATGAAGAGGAGAGGCTGTCAAACCTTCTTGCCCTCACAGAAGATGACTCCTCTTGAGTCACTTTTCTCTTCTTGGGATCTTCTTCCAAATGGTGATGTAGTTCTGGTGTGCTTCCAAATGCCTCTCTATAGGCATACCTTCTTGTTGACTGGATCTCCCCCAAAGCAGATTCAGTTGGAGATATTCGTGACGAAGGTTCTGGATACATAGATTTTGAAAAAGAATCTATCATGATAGGATTAGGATTTTCCATCCTTCCCCATGGTTCAACTTCTGCCTTTTTTAATGCGGTAGTCAGTGGTGAGGGGTTTGCATGTAGGTTTCATTTTAGGCATATCATGCATGTGGACACGATTGTTGACAAGTGACTTCAAACACAAGAGGGGGTGAATTTTGTGTGTGAATTTGAATTTGAAAACTTTTTTTTGCAGATAAAGTACTTGAATATAAATTGTGATAAAATAAATTGCAATAATTAAATAACTGAAAATAAAGTGCAGTAAATAACTGCAAAGGATAGAGAAAGAGATAACACACAGATTTATCCTGGTTCGGCCACACAACACCTCAGTGGCTTACATCTAGTCCCCAAGGTCAAACACTAAGACTTTTTACTCAATAACTAGCTTTTAAAACAGGTTCAGCTAGAAACCTTCACAAAACAGACCAATCCTCACAGACCAGGGATATCACCTCCCCCAGTGAAAGAGCCTCAAAAACAAACCCAAGAGATATCACCTCTCTTGTCAATCACAAGGAATATCACCTTCCTAGTGAACTTGGAAATCACATCCAAAACTTTAACCACAAGAGATATCACCTATCTTGTCAACCTGGTAACCAAAAGATAGTTTGAGTCGTTTGACTCTTACCACAATATTGCACTCTTAATAATGTGGATAAAACAAATTGAAGTACAATTACAAATCAAAATATATGGAGTAAAACTCTCTCTCAATATAAATATATAATCAAAGTGTATAGTAGTGAAAGTGATAAAAGAATTTAACAAAGTTTCAACGTTGTAGGATTAGTGAGTGATGTAGATGGCTGCCTCAGCATCCTTATTTGTAGAAAAAAATTTAAGCTCATAGGAATTAGGTTAAGCCCAATTAAAAAACAAGCTAATCGCGTCATAATCGATTATCTGATCATATAAAAGTACGCAGGAAAGGCAGTCGCAACATAATCGATTATGCTAATTGATTATGGGTTCTCTGTTTAAGGCATACTCACACCCATGAGAGCATAATCATTTATACTAATCGATTACTTCTTCTCTATTTGAAAACCAGTTTGGTAGAAACCATGCAATCAAACTTATTTTTGAAAACTTAACGGCTATATTGATTTTCTCATTAATTTCAGAAAAGCCATTTAAGTTAATTTTCAAAAACTCATTGTGTGTGTGTGATTGATTTTAGTTATGAGAACTTTACTACCATTTACAAAGAGATCTTAATAAAACACAGATTACAAGAAATAAAATTTCCCATAACCCAGTCTTAACGAACTTGATCTCCTTGATGCTTTATCCGCTTTTTTGCATTCTTGTCCTTCTAGGACTCCTTTTGTCAATCATCATATTCGCATTCACCTCGACTCCTTTTGTCATTCATGTCCTTTGAGGAATCCTTTTTTCAATCTGTTATCACCCAAATATAATTATTGATAGCCAAATACGGTTGATAGCTGATTAGCCATTATGATCAGCCAAATTAAAATGATAGTTGAATTTGGGTTAGTTAATATCGGCTGAAGGATAGGCGATTTAAATTTTACGAAAGCTAACGAGTCGAATGAAGATTTGTTGTTTAGCCAAAAAATTAATGGTTTTTCTTGTTGATACTGATTTCTGGGTAAAGAGAAGAAGTGACCAACGGAAGCCTTGAAGGAAGCCTAGAAAATAGGGTAGTAATGGTGATAATGGATTTAGTTAGGTAATTACTTGTGAGCAAATGTGCTGAGGGTAGTTGCTTGATTTTAGGAATTTTAGCCTGTAGGGATGGCTATGGTGGAACTTGTTTATGCTTATAAATGCTTCTTGTACAGATGGAAAAAACACACGAACATTCCATCAAACACAAGTTTTTACATTTATCTCTACTTTCCTTTTTCGCTTTTATCCTTTAATTTTCGTGCAATCTTAGTTTCATAGTTCACTTTCTACACTAGATTCTCTTTGGAGTAGTCTAGGAACCCGCGGCTGAGAAACATAGTCCCTTTCTCAACGTAATTGCCTGAACACAAAGGGGAATCAATTGTGCGGATTAGCCGACCAAACGGCTAAATATCAAAATTTCACACGACGATAACAAATGGCATGCCCAGTGGGACCGAGAATGTGAACACATTGGAAAGTTTACCTATCTGGTCAGATTACATTGTTTTACAATGGAACCGTCTCAATTTACTACAAAAAAGATTAGCAGTCGTAAAGCAGTTGAACCTTCAACTTTAATTGCCTTAGGCATGCCATCACGTCAACCATTATTGACAACTATGCCAACTCAACATGTCCAAGCATCAATGTCTACTGCATCGGTGTTAACTGTCGATGGACATTCAACAGTAGCAGCTAATACGACTAATCAAAATCAGCCGATTATGGTGACACATTCATTTATCCCCTAGCAAATAAATATGGGGATACATGAGATTATGTGCCATATGTCTAAGCAACTGGCAGACATTGTCAAACCAATGGTGCATAACGAAGTACATCAAATGAGGGAGCAAGAAAAACAGCAATTGAATTGTGGAGAGAACTCAGTTATTTCTTCTGTTATTGGGAGACCAAGACAGCTGAATCATATGCAACAAATCTCAAATGGTGTTATCCAACAAATACAGCCGAGTCTAACCCAACATGTTTAGGCAGGACTATCTTAGCTGGTGTAACGCCCCGGACTGCTTTTAGGATTGTCGACTATCCCCACAAACTAACATGGGTCTTTTCAGCGTGCTTTGTCCTCACTCACACGCTTTCTGGGAAACTTCCCAGAAGGTCACCCATCCCACAAGTGCTTCAAGTCAAGCATGCTTAACTATGGAGTTCATATGTTCTGGGCTCCCGAAAAAAAGATGCATCTTGCTGGTATAGGTAGTAACAATCAATTCTTATAAGCCTTCCTTCAACTGTACAATCCCATACCTGCACATCCTCAGGATCCCTCTCATTCCGATGTGAATTCGGTTCATTCATATATCCCATTGCCTAGAAGCCTGCCAGGAGCCGCTCCTTGTCCGTGCCTCATGCACCGACGATCACTCCCCGCCCTCGTCAGGCTTAGACGTTACAGCTGGGCCAGCCGAACATGATTCAACATATCCTTCAACCTAGTCCCGTCTCACAAGCACCAACTGATCTTAGAGCTATTAAACTTGGGGGCAAATGGTTGTAAATAATATTGTATCTTAACCGGTATTACAGAATAGACAGGTTCAATTGGCCAAAAGGCCACCAAATACATCAGGATCTTGGTATGCCGTGTTTCGTATCAAACGCTTCGGCTATTGGTGCAAAATACAGATCACTATGCATGGGGTTATGACGTATCCTACCACGAGCTATGGGGCAATTCAGACAAAGTTACCTGGAGATTATACTAGGGAACAGCCATGGAACATGATCCCACCTACCTAGGCTAATATGCTAGTTTATCAGCTAACCCCAGAATAGGCGCCTTATGTTCAGATGGACTCAATTCCTCCTAGAGGAATTTTGTATAGGGCACCTAATAATTATGTTGGGGAGTAGCAATGGAATGCAATTCCACCTACCTCGGCTAATCAATTAGCTGTCCATGGGATTCAACATAGGAATCTTGGTGATTATGTAGCAGAGCAGCAATGGATTCGAATTCCACCTACTGCGGCTAATCAAGCAAAGATGCCAAGTAAGCCAAAGCTGATGTATCAAATGCCAACAAGACAATCAGGTCCATCTCCAACCCCAACACCAAATTTTACCCAACTGACAATGGTTGGGAGTAGGCCGGTTGTCCCTCAGCTGATTGATCCTGTGACGTCCCCAAGTTCCACTCGAGGAAATCCCATTATTTTAGAACCCAAACATACTATTAACTATAACTTAGCGATATTATTATGCGCTTATTAAAAACAGCGATAACATATAATCAATTTAAAAGCGCACAACATCAGAATAAGCACAACAGGATAAACGAAAATACATACACACAGTACGGATATATACATACATGGTCGCCCCATCAGTAGAGCTAAGTAGTAATATAGACGAAAGCATATGAAAAGCGAAAATACAACATAGACATCAAAGGAACTCAACTCAGGCTCACAGGCTCTCCCCATCCCCTCTCAAAATACATCAAAAAGGCCTCACCTCACATCCTATAACTGACGCACTGGCGACGTCACGCCCTCCACGACGTAAAAGTCAAGAGCTACCGTGTCTTTCCCCATATGTGCGCCTATAAACCTGCAGGGGCACATAGTCTGAGGAAGAACTAGACAAAACCATCCGCCTACATCTGGCGGCTCTCAGATAACTCTCTGACCTCCGACGCTGTCCTCTTAGCACAAAGCCTCTGCAACTCGTCACGTGAGATGATGTTGGGGCAGCCCACATGAGGTCTTGCTCTCGTGGCCTGGGTGGGTTACACATCAGGGAAAACGGAAGAAACTGGACGACTCTGTACGGTCCCATCATGCCAGTCACTGGTCAGAGGGTCCACGCTTGAGCGTCCAAAACTCTCCACGCTAGAGCTTCAGAACGCTTGAGTGTTACACTGGTCCACGCTTGAGTGTTCTGCTCTTGATCCTTTGATCTTTATTCTTCTCTCATCCAATTCATTCCTACTCTTAACATACACTCTAAACACACTTTCAAGCCAGGGCAATAATTATCAACAACATATAATTACCCAGTCTACCCCGATTAAGGTTTCCAAAAACTGGGATGTTACAGATCCCAACATAACAGCTGAGACTATGATAAAGTACTTTGGTGTGCAACTAAGGCCTTTAGATACGCTTATGTATAGAAAATCATATCCGGAATGGGTGGACAAATGATGCCATTACCAAGAGGGTTTAAGACCCCGAATTTTGCAACTTTCTCAAGAGAAGATATCATGCCTACCTTAAAGCATATTGGCAGATTTGTTGCTCAGTGTGGAGAGGCTAATCAGAATGAGTACTACAAGTTGCAATTATTTCCTTTGTCATTGACAGGAATAACCTTCATTTGGTATTCTTCATTGCCTCATAACTCTATGCAAAACTGGGCAGACATGGAAAGGATCTTCCATGATAGGTTTTATAAACTTCAGCCCGAAGTTACAACAGCCGACCTGGTGCATTTGGAACAACAAGAGGATGAGACGACTGCTTACTTCATAGAAAGATTCAGGAAGCTGAGTAACAAGTGCACGATACAATTTCCAGAAGCTGAATATACTACCATAGTTGTGGGTCGCATGCTCCCACATATGAAAGAAGAGTTGCTTGCCCATGAATTTTCAGATTTGAGTCAGCTGGCAACCCGAGCTTCCATGATTGAACGTTTCATTCTAAAGAAGCAACAAGATAAATCTAATTGGCAAATAGTCCTTGTTGATTATTATGATGTGTCTGAGGATACAACTGATTGTCATATTGATTAGGAAGCTAATGTTACGGCAGCCGAAATCTTGAGGAAAATGTTGTCCAAAAGGCTTTCAAGGATGAAATATTCAAGTTGCCTGTCAAAGGTGTAGTTGAGATGACGACAGATACAGATTTATTCCTAGCTATATTCTCTTATGTGGTTTGAGTGTCTGGCTTACCATTTCCTACATCGAAGGGTAAATGGAAATAGCTGATGCATAAGTAATGGAAATAGAAGGGCATCCACAATTGAATAAAGACAAAGTAGGAGGACATTTAACTGTGCCAAATCGGCAACATAAGACTACTATCTGCAAACTCAATGTCTTTATAATGTTGGAGTCTACTAGATCAGCTGGATCATATAAATCTGAGGCATTTAGCAGTGTCATTCTAGCATCGTAAGTCTACTATCTAAAAACGTAGTTGTTCCAGAAGATTATGTTTCCATATGCAACAAAGTCATATTAGCCGAGAGTCAGGGCAGCAGGAAGAAAGAAGTTCGGATGACATAATACATCTTTCAGCTTCCTCTTATGGTCGTCGGCTAAAAGATGCAAGGGGCAATTGTTATCACCAAAAAATAATTATTGATAGCCGAATACGGTTGATAGCTGATTAGACGTTATGATCAGCCAAGTTAAAATGATAGCCGAATTTGGGTTAGTTAATATTGGCAGAATGATAGGCGCGAAAGCTAATGAATCGAATGAAGATTTGTTGTTTAGCCAAAAAATTAATGGTTTTGCTTGCTGATACTAACTTCCGGGAATCATGGGAACAGTTGTAGACACGATCATATCTTCAAATAAGCATAAAGAGAAGAAGTGACCAACGGAAGCCTTGAAGGATGCCTAGAAAATGAGGTGGTGCTAGGTAGTCGTTATGGTGATAATGGATTTAGTTTGGTAATTACTTGTAAGCAAATGTGCTGAGGGTAGTTGCTTGTTTTTAGGAATTTTAGCCTGTAGGGATGCCTATGGTGGAATTTATTTATGCTTATAAATACTTCTTGTACAGATGGAAAAAACACACGAACACTCAATCAAAGAGAAGTTTTTACATTTATCTCTACTTTTCTTTATCGCTTTCTTTTATCGTTTTTGTCCTTTACTTTTCATGCAATCTTAGTTTCATAGTTCACTTTCTACACTAGATGCTTTTTGGAGTACTCTAGGAACCCGCAGCTGAAAAACAGAGTTTCTTTCCCAACGTAATCGCCTGAACACAAAGGGGAATCAATTGTGTGGATTAGCCGACCAAACGGCTAAACACCAAAATTTCGCACGACGATAACACAATCATCAAAACTAAATTAATCATGTCAAGGCATATATTGACAATGATGATGCCTGAAGATATTTTGAAAGAGATTTCCATAGGGTATATTAGCATTCCTACGGAGACAGTATTTCAGATGTTCCATTACAAGGAATGAGAGGTTGGTTTGAGAGCAAGCGAGGAGGTGATAGACAATGGTCATTTCTGTTTTTGAAACCTCCAGGGACTGAGGGCGACAAGAACAATGAAAGAAACACTCTAGGAAGAATCAAGTCTTACTTGTCATAAATTGTTTTTCAGCATTCTTTTTTCAACATTGTTCCCAAATATGGTCCGATACACATTTTTCAGAGAAAGGCTCGAGTCCTCCTTTATCCACTTCATGCTTCTTCTGTAACTCACCAAACCACTGTTTGGAGCTCTTGTTATGCTAGCAATAAGATCCTCATTGATTGTCACTACTATTTCAGTTACCTCCACACTGATGGACCCACCAGCTCTGATTTTAGCGTTCGACCATAACTCCTGAAGTTTTACATTTGTTATGTTTGGTTTAGATTCTTACTGCCGCAAACGGGAAAAAGTAGCGTCCCGAGGCAATTTTTCTCAATTTTTTCCGTTGAAGACAACCTAAACAAACGGTGACTTTATTATTCAAACGGTGCCTTATATTAAAATCGATTACATGAAGACTTGGTGATGTTTGGTCCAGTTTGGAGTTACTTGTCTGATTATTGATTGAGATATTTTAAAGAAATTCAAGCAGATTCGTCTTTCCATTTAGTGGGCCCGTACTCTGATGATGTTTAATTATTTTGTTGCCGAAGTCACTCGTGACTCGTGATACGTAATTATACTTATGGAGCTAGTGAGGAACATTGGTCGAAGAACAATTGATGTGGGTGCTTAACAAGATATTTTAGCATATAATTTTTCAACTGCTGATTTTGCCCTTTTAATACTATCTCAATATATGTCTCAGTCATATTGATGAACTTGCCACAATTATCACACCACCTTTTGTGTAAGTATAAATTCCGACTCCTCTGTTTTTTTCCTTCTCAAATTTTTTCTTCCCTTCTTCATAAAAAAGGCTGCTAGGGAATATTGACTATAGGTGTGTTTCGAGGAACTTATAAAGAGTTTATGATAATAAAGGGACCATTTTGGAGCAAAAAATAAAAAAAGGACCAAATTAAAACCTAAAATAAAGATAAGGAAACAAAAATATATTTTAGCCTAGAACTTAATTCAAAGATGTGCTCCCACTATAAAGTGGAGGTTTATTAGAGTTCCTACAGGACACACCAGAACTCTTCCACCTAAAATATGTGAATTTTTTACATGACAAAAAAGATATTGACTCAAAATCTTGAGTAAATAGTCAATTTAGTCCCTAAAATTATAAGATCGTATCAATTTGACCCTTGTGGTAATTTGGTTCCTGAAATTATAAGATTCATATCAACTTGATCTCTGTCGGGAGGACTGGATTGATTAACTTTTGACAACTTCAGGAATGTTTTTGGAATTTCGAAAATGTCAAGGACCAAAATTGATACGACCTTACAAATTCAGGAACTAAATTAGAGATTTACTCCAAAGTTTTTAAGATAAGTTCTCATAAATTTTAAGAGGATCTTATTATTTGAAGTCTTTGTATTTTTTTCTTTTTTTATTTGACTTATAAAAAGTTCACGTGAGACAATCGATTTGCAATTTTGCATGAAGGACAAAGAAGAGCACTGCGGACCAGATAGGGACGAAGCCATACTTAAATATTTGGAGGCCAATTATAAAATTTGAAGTTTATTCAATAAATATATTCACATTAAATTTCATGCAAAATATTCATAATTATATATTTCGAAATGCTAATTACATAAGTAATCGGTGAAAAATCGGAACGCCTCTCCAAAATGTCATGAAAATTATCTATAATTAGTTCTATATTAAACTTTTGAGGAATTTTCTTTTCAATGTATACTAAATAGACTGCCAATCAAAAATTAGTCTCGACTATGTTTATATCCGAAAAGAAATTTGTTCTATAGCACTCTTAAACATGACTAACATACTTCTGTTTTTTTTAAATTTTTTTTTTACCAACCTGAACCAATGGGCAATTTTTTCAATATATCACTGTTTTAATATTTATTTTCCAAAATACACCCTTTTCAAATTATGTACCAAACTACCACTGTTTCGAAATTAAGTTAGAAGTCGTTTTTAGGATTAACGACTTCTCAACATAAGATTTAATAAATTTACTTTTAATCCCTTGAGAAGTCTGGTTTGCTAACCACGACTTCTCAAGGGCATATATTTTTTTTTTTTTTTTTTGAAGTTCTATATTTAAATTAATTTAAATTATTATTGAATTTATTGAAATTAATTTTAATTAAGGTATAAATATTAAGGCAATTAATTTTATTAATTAAGATTAATAAAAAATTTATTTATTAAAACTAAAAGGGAAAATAATGACAAGTACCCAAATATTTTAGATATAATTAAGTAAACAAAAAATACAATAATGATAAGTGCACAAAAATTAATCTCCTAAGTGATGTCCAGTTCCACATCGTGGAGGTCGTCGGTTACGGCGTGGACGACTTTGATGTGGTCGTTCCTCATCCGCTGCAGCGGGTTGCGCTGCTTGTTGCACACCCTCGTTGAGATTAAGATTTGTGGGAGGCATTGAAGAACTAGCGTCGACTGGGAAGGGGAATGATGGAACGCCAAACGAGTACATACTTTGCATGTATGCGGCTGCCGACTGTGGCGTTCCGAGGTCTGTGCCAAACAGATTGCTATAAAATTCTCCATCACTGGAAGCGATAGAGTGTCGACCTTGGTCAAGCGGTGGGGAAGCGTCTCGCTGCATAGGGGTGTAGGCAAATGAATGGCGAGGCGGTTGGGGGTCATCATAAGCCATGGGAACCGGGGGGCTGGATTGGCGACGTGCATGACGCCGTGGACGCTGTTGGGTGGGCATACTTGGTCCAACATCCGGAACGTGTTGAGCATCACCCCGCGGGTCTTGCAACTGTTGCGGAATAGACAGGTACGGTCTCGAGTTCTGCCTAAACCACATCATATACTCAGCAGTGTGACACACATAACCCGGAATCGGTTGTCCCGATATGATGCCATTTCGGCGTTCTTGCCAACACTGGATCCATTCTGCATGCTTTATTCTCCAGTTTTCAGCGTGATTACCTCGCATGTCCAAGTCATGCAAGGCATCCATATTTGCAGGTTCTCCCGGTATTTCCTGCGAAAGACCAAATTGGAGCTTCACCCTATCTGTTTGATGCCATTCTACATTCTGGAAACATATGAGTGCGGTACTGGAAGTCCACAATCTGGATTCTCTATATGCTTCTCGTGGTATCACGCTCTGAAGATCTCTGTAAGGCAACCACAAAAACTGGTTACTTTCCATATGATCGACCCTCGATCTGTACCCCGTAATGTCACCCCGCGGAGTTCCGCTATACTGTAGTCCCCCGTCACTCCATCTAGTAAAATACATCGCAAGGTCAGTATAATAAGTAGAGGATGTAAGGTAATTTAACTATGAATAGAATCTTTACCGTCGTGCTAGTGGAAACGATGGTTCGCGGTTGCACCGTGGTGCAAGGAACGGCATGCGATACCATACCCAAGACTGTAGCAACAATACGCATCCACCCATACAGGCAGCGGCCGGTGCAGATGCACGACACATTTCCCTGTACAGATTTGCTAGACATGCCGTGCCCCAGCTGTATCTTCCAGCACGGTGAAAATCTTCCAACAGTGGAAGATACATCAAGTGAACTCTGTTACCAGATTTGTCAGGCATCAAGAGCCCCCGATCAAGCGTAAAATGTACGCTCTACAATAGGCTTGTACCTGTTGGACTGTTGCATCATGAGGGGGAGTGGCCAACGTCTGTTGCAACCACTTGAGTTTTATTTGTTGTCCCTTCATCTGATTAGACGGAGGAACCACACCTAAAAGTCGATGGCATTCTTCTTGCCAGGCAAGGAAGCTAGGTCCAGTAACGGGCAGTCCGTTCACACGCAATCCTAGCTGAAGAGCAACATCTTCCATGGTTATTGTGCATTCTCCGACGGGAAGATGGAACGTGTGTGTTTCTGGCCTCCACCTTTCTACCATTGCAAGAACCAACGATTTGTCAATCTTTGTGTGTCCCACTGTTGCAGCGATAGAAAACCCAGCTTGCTCCAAGTATGGTACAATCAGTGGACTTGGAGCCTCTATGGTATGTAGGTGACAATCAATGTGGTCCTGCAACCAAAAAGTAGAGTTGTAAGTATAGAAATAGTAAGGACCATTTAATGTAAATATCATTTGCAGACACTTACCATATCACCCACTTGCGATGACCTATGAACGTGTTGCAGTCTTAGCAAATCCATTGAAGTGAAGTTTGTATGGTGTTACCTGTTGCAGGCTGAGTGAAGAATGAGGTTGACTGAAGAAATGAGGCTTAGTGAAGAAATGAGGCAGATTGAAGTTCAATTTATAGTGGTGACATTATTGTGACCTGTCTGCCCCATCACCCGTCTGCTGCTTCACCATTTACTGTGCGCATGTGAGCGCATCAGTGACATTATTTGCTGCTGGGACCCGTCTGCTGTGACCATGTGAGCATGGCAGTGTGTCAGAATGACCCGTCTGCTGGTCATGTGGGTGTGTCAGTGCATTGGGCAGTATACTGTGCACATGTGAGCTGGTCTACTGTTTCACTTGTCTGCTTAGACAAGTGATGGGCAGACGAGTGAAACATCAGCTGATCACTTGTCTGAGGTTTCACTCGTCTAAGCAGACAAGTGAAACATCAGAGCTTAGAGGAGTGAAACCTCAGACAAGTGATCAGCTGATGTTTCACTGGTTTGCTTAGACAAGTGAAACAGCAGACAAGTGAAACATCAGCTGATCACTTGTCTGAGGTTTCACTCGTCTAAGCAGATAAGTGAAACATCAGAGCTTAGACAAGTGAAACATCAGAGCTTAGACAAGTGAAACCTCAGACAAGTGATCAGCTGGTGAAATCACTGGTCTGCTTAGACAAGTGAAACAGCAGACAAGTGAAACATCAGCTGATCACTTGTCTGAGGTTTCACTCCTCTAAGCAGATAAGTGAAACATCAGAGCTTAGACAAGTGAAACATCAGAGCTTAGACAAGTGAAACCTCAGACAAGTGATCAGCTGGTGAAATCACTGGTCTGCTTAGACAAGTGAAACAGCAGACAAGTGAAACATCAGCTGATCACTTGTCTGAGGTTTCACTCGTCTAAGCAGATAAGTGAAACATCAGAGCTTAGACAAGTGAAACATCAGAGCTTAGACAAGTGAAACCTCAGACAAGTGATCAGCTGGTGAAATCACTGGTCTGCTTAGACAAGTGAAACAGCAGACAAGTGAAACATCAGCTGATCACTTGTCTGAGGTTTCACTCCTCTAAGCAAATAAGTGAAACATCAGAGCTTAGACAAGTGAAACATCAGAGCTTAGACAAGTGAAACATCAGACAAATGATCAGCTGATGTTTCACTGGTTTGCTTAGACAAGTGAAACAGCAGACTAGTGAAACATCAGCTGATCACTTGTCTGAGGTTTCACTTGTCTAAGCTCTGATGTTTCACTTGTCTAAGCTCTGATGTTTCACTTATCTGCTTAGAGGAGTGAAACCTCAGACAAGTGATCAGCTGATGTTTCACTAGTCTGCTGTTTCACTTGTCTAAGCAGACTAGTGAAACATCAGCTGATCACTTGTCTGATGTTTCACTTGTCTAAGCTCTGATGTTTCACTTGTCTAAGCTCTGATGTTTCACTTATCTGCTTAGAGGAGTGAAACCTCAGACAAGTGATCAGCTGATGTTTCACTTGTCTGCTGTTTCACTTGTCTAAGCAGACCAGTGATTTCACCAGCTAATCACTTGTCTGAGGTTTCACTTGTCTAAGCTCTGATGTTTCACTTGTCTAAGCTCTGATGTTTCACTTATCTGCTTAGACGAGTGAAACCTCAGACAAGTGATCAGCTGATGTTTCACTTGTCTGAGGTTTCACTCGTCTGCCCCTCACTTGTCTATGCAGACGAGTGAAACATCTGCTGATCACTTGTCTGATGTTTCACTCGTCTGCCTTTCACCCGTCTGCTGATTCACCATTTACTGTGCGCATGTGAGCGCATCAGTGACATTATTTGCTGCTGGGACCCGTCTGCTGTGACCATGTGAGCATGGCAGTGTGTCAGAATGACCCGTCTGCTGGTCATGTGGGTGTGTCAGTGCATTGGGCAGTGCGAATATACTGTGCACAGCAGACGGGTCCCAGCAGAAAATAATGTCACAGATGCGCTCACATGCGCACAGTAAATGGTGAATCAGCAGACGGGTGAAAGGCAGACGAGTGAAACATCAGACAAGTGATCAGCAGATGTTTCACTCGTCTGCATAGACAAGTGAGGGGCAGACGAGTGAAACATCAACTGATCACTTGACTGATGTTTCACTCGTCACACATCAGAGCTTAGAGGAGTGAAACCTCAGACAAGTGATCAGCTGATGTTTCACTAGTCTGCTGTTTCACTTGTCTGCTTAGACAAGTGATGGGCAGACGAGTGAAACATCAGCTGATCACTTGTCTGAGGTTTCACTTGTCTAAGCTCTGATGTTTCACTTATCTGCTTAGACGAGTGAAACCTCAGACAAGTGATCAGCTGATGTTTCACTTGTCTGCTGTTTCACTTGTCTAAGCAGACCAGTGAAACATCAGCTGATCACTTGTCTGAGGTTTCACTTGTCTAAGCTCTGATGTTTCACTTGTCTGCTTAGACGAGTGAAACCTCAGACAAGTGATCAGCTGATGTTTCACTCGTCTGCCCATCACTTGTCTAAGCAGACAAGTGAAACAGTAGACCAGCTCACATGTGCACAGTATACTGCCCAATGCACTGACACACCCACATGACCAACAGACGAGTGGTTATGACACACTGCCATGCTGACATGGTCTCAGACGACCAGCACTATGACACATTGATGCTTCCACATGCGCACAGTAAATTGACATACTGATGCTTTCACATGGTGAAGCAGCAGACGGGTGATGGGGCAGACGGGTCACAATAATGTCACCACTATAAATTGAACTTCAATCAGCCTCATTTCTTCACTAAGCTTCATTTCTTCACTCAACCTCATCCTTCACTCAGCCACATTTCTTCACTAAGTCACCCAACCACATTTCTTCACCAAGTCATGGCACCTACATCAGTCTTTGTTACACTCTATCACAACGGCCAAATTGAAATGGACTCTCCATACGGGGTGTTGTTTCAGTGCGACCACCCAATCTTGCTGAAGGTGAGGAAAACCATCAACCTTCAACAACTGAGAACAACTATCCATACGAAGATAAAAGCCGGAAACGACAAGAGGGTGGGCGATATTGTTTATCGATATCCTATGTCCATTGCACCGGGATATGTTCGATACCAGCCACACTATCTTCAAGGAGATGAGTATGTAGAACTGATGTTCGACATGTTCGACAATTGCAAAAGCCTCAACCTCGGCGTTACCACCATTGAGCTATACGCACATCTCGAGGATGTTTCCATCGATAACCCCCAAGGCGAACCGTCCTACATCTTTGACCTTAATGCACCAACACAAACATTCCACACATCTTTCCCTGAATCAGAACCCTACCACACATCTTTTCCAGTGACTGAAGACTACCACCCATCTTTTCCTTCCTCCTCTGACTACAACCCATCTTTTCCTTCCTCCTATGACTACCGCCCATCTTTTCCTTCCTCCTCTGACTACAACCCATCTTTTCCTTCCTCCTATGACTACCGCCCATCTTTTCCTTCCTCCTCTGACTACAACCCATCTTTTCCTTCCTCCTATGACTATCGCCCCTCCTTTCCTCCGGCCGAAGAGTGCAACCCATCATTCCTTGATGCCGAGGACAACCACCCATCCCATGTTGATGTACAAACTCATGCAATTCCCGTCAGCGTCGTGGCTGGGTTCCACCACGAAGAAGTTGGTGACTTCAGTGAGGATGAAGCCGAGATTCTTGCACTGTCAGTCAATGATGACGACGACGACGAAGAAGAAGAAGCTGGTGTGGGTCCCTCCTCAACCGCGCCTCCATACGAACCACCACCACACTTTCGTAATGTGAACTTAGATGGGGTTGCTCCATCAGACGATTTCAGCCACGTCCTATCGCGAGTGTCTTTGGATCAAATTGATGTCCCAAATAGCCTACAAACAAACATGAGGTTTGCTACAAAAGAAATGGCCCAGTTTGCTATCAAGGGATACCATATCAAGAACTCCCTGGATTTCAAGGTAGAGCACTCCGATAACGACAGATGGATGATTAAGTGCAACAACCCCGCATGCCGGTGGAGGTGTAGAGTGAAGAATCGCACAACAAAAGGCTATTGGGAGATCCGTAAGCTGGACGGACCACATACATGTGTATCAGTAACTCTCTCACAAGATCATCGGAAGCTTGACTCGAACATTATTTGTGAAAGTATCAAGCAAATGGTGAAGGAGGATCCGGCGTTGTCTATCTCGGTGTTGATTGCCCACATACGAGAAAAATACAACTATACCACAACGTATAGGAAGGTATGGATAGCCAAGCAAAAGGCTATCGAACAAATATACGGGAACTGGGAGCTATCTTACAATTACCTTCCAACATGGCTCATGGCCTTACATACTTATGTTCCGGGCACAATCACTGAACTGCAGACGCTGCCAGCTTACGACGGGGCCTATCTAGTTCCCGATAAGAGAATCTTCCACCGTCTTTTCTGGACTTTCAAGCCTTGCATTAGTGGATTTGCATTTTGCAAGCCAATTGTTATGGTGGATGGAACATGGCTGTATGGAAAGTACAAGGGGACGCTATTGATTGCAATAGCTCAAGATGGAGCCAACCAACCAATTCCCATAGCCTTCGCCCTTGTCGAGGGTGAGACGGCAGAGGCATGGTTTTTCTTCCTCCAAAACTTGAGGAGGCACGTCACACCCCAAGCCAACATAACATTGGTCTCGGACAGGCACGAGTCAATAAAAGCTGAATACCGGCGAGCTGACAGTGGATGGCACAATCCTCCTTCAATGCATGTGTATTGCGTTCGACACATTGCACAAAACTTTATGCGGAGATTCAAGAATGCAGATATGAGAAAGAAGGTCGTCAATATGGGTTAGTACCGCAGTCATACAAATTGCAATTATTTATTGTTTCTATTCTATTCATGTCAATTTAGACATTTCTAACATTCCAACCATTCAGGATACGCCCTGAACCAGCCAAGCATGCGTTATTACCGGGGTTTGCTCCTCGACTGGAACGAAGAGGCCGCGGCATGGGTTGACGAGATCCCCAAGGAAAAATGGACTCAAGCGTATGATGAAGGGCGACGTTGGGGACACATGACAACGAACCTTTCCGAGTGCATTAACAGGGTACTTAAGGGAACGCGGCATCTTCCAATCACTGCTGTGGTCCAGGCAACCTATTATAGGTTATCTCAAACTTTCGCCGACAGTGGGAGGCAACTAAGCGCGATGATCCATTCCGGTCATGTCTGGTCTGAAATTGTCACCAAGGCCATTGAGGAGGAACGGGCAAAGTCCAACTCTCACCGTGTCCAACATTATAACCGGGAACACAGCATTTTCACGGTCGAGGAGTTGATCAACCCACGAGAAGGGCGGCCTGCGGGGCGATTCAAGGTAGACTTGAACGCGAGGTGGTGTGACTGTGGAAAGTTTCAGGCCATACACATTCCATGCTCACATGTCATCGCGGGATGTTCAAGCGAAAATCACGACTATTGGAAGTATGTGCCTGCTGTCTACAAGTTGGAATATGTCTTCAATGTTTACCGCGAAGAGTTCAACGTGGTGCCAAACGAAGCATATTGGCCAACGTATACTGGAGTAGAGGTGTGCCACAATCAAGACATGCGAAGAAATCCACGGGGTCGTCCACAATCTACCCGCATTCGCACGGAGATGGATCTGAGGGAGGGGGGAGTCACCGTAAGAGATGTGGTCTGTGTCGGAATGAGGGTCATAGCAGGAATAAATGTCCGAACCGTGCCGGACCTTCTACGCAACAATAGAAAATTTGTATCGTTGTACCGTTTCTATATTTAATCGATGTTAAATATTTTCTATAAGTGTATTATTTATTTTTTTATTGTATTAATAAAATTAATATTTAAAATAATAATTTAAAATTAATATAATTAATTTAGCTAATTATCATAATTAATATAAATTAATATAAATATAGAACTTCAAAAAAAATATATATATATATGCCCTTGAGAAGTCGTGGTTAGCAAACCAGACTTCTCAAGGGATTAAAAGTAAATTTATTAAATCTTGTGTTGAGAAGTCGTTAATCCTAAAAACGACTTCTAACTTAATTTCGAAACAGTGGTAGTTTGGTACATAATTTGAAAAGGGTGGTATTTTAAAAAATAAATATTAAAAGAGTGATATATTAAAAAAATTGCCGAACCAATGACATAAAAGTAATAATTTAAAACTACTATTAACTTTATACTCATCAGCATGGTGAGTCTACGGATTGAAACAGCATTATGGCACTTTTGGTACAGCTTACTGAGCTTAGCTGCCTGAAATTGTGAGGGAAAGTAGACGACAAGGAGCAATCGTAGGCTAACAATTATCAGAAAGAAAAAGAAAATGGGTGCTGCATTCCCGAGCGTTAACAATTGGTTATGGACTTTTGGTTGTTAGCCTTAAAAGCTTTGTTTGCAACAGGAGAGAAAACAAAAGGAACCAAAGTGGTAAGAAAGAAAATAAAGAAAAGAGAAAATTGATAAAAGAGTATTTTCTTTTATATATATGTTTGGATGAAAAGGAAATAAGTAGAAAGAAAAAGAAACATTTATAGAAAAATAAAAGAAATAAATTTAAAAAATGGGCTAAAATATTTTTTTGGTCTTTTATCTTTTAGTCAAAATTCATTTTGGTCTTTTATCTTTAAAAAAATTCATTTTAGTCCTTTATCTCTCAAACGTTATACAAATTCGCTCTTTCCGTCATTTTCGTTACTGATATTGTTAACCTATCTCTTAAATTGATGTTAACGTCTGACGTGATTTGGTTTAGGGACGCATTCACCTTCAATCTCGTGCAAAGTTGAGAATTCATCTTTGGAGTTGAGTTTTGAGATGCATTCGCCCTACGCTTGTGCGAAAATGAAAACAAATCCATGGTGGTTGTTGAGGGATGAAGAACCCTAATTTGGAAAGTGGGTAAGGATGGCAAAGTGGGTTGTGACTCGCGGGTCAACCCGTCAGAATTTGGTGGGGTGGGTTGGGGTTCTCAACCTACCAACCCACTTTGAGCCGCGCCGCTTAACCCACCCGAAAACGGGTCGGTGGCGGGGGGGCGGGTTATTAAAAAATAATTTTTTTATTAATTATTTAATTTAATTTAATTGTTACTTGGAATTATTTTATACTACAAAAATAATGTTTTTACTTTTGTAACACAAATTATATGTTATAAGATAAGATTATTCCAATTTTTTTAATAATAATTTAAAAAAGGATATGAAGATTGCCCAAAAAAAAGAAATATTATATGATTTTTTGTTAAATTTTTTATTTTTATAACGGGTCAACCTGCCAACCCGCCAACCCAAATTATGTTTTTATATGTTTGGCGGGCCAACCCGCCAACCCACCATTAGGCGGGGTGGGTTGGGGGGTTCAACCCATATGTCTAAAACGGGTTGGCCCGTCCCGTCCCGTTTTGGGTAGGTTAATGGCGGGACGGGACGAGTTGACCCATTTTGCCATCCCTAAAATTGGGGGTAAAGGGATCATTTTTAATTTGGTTGCTGATAATACCATCGTTTGTAAAGAAATGACAGAAAGGATGAATTTATATAATATTTGAGAGATAAATGATCAAAATAAATCTATTTAAAAATAAATGATCAAAATAAATTTTGATCAAAAAATAAAGGACCAACGAAAAAGAAGTTGCAACACAAGTGTAAAATCACATCATTAGCACACATCTCATTCTTGGCATAGTTGGGTACAAAATTTTATTGTGAGCCTCACAGTGACTTTTTTCTTTCCTTCCTCGTTTCTCTTCTATCCAAACGGTAAGAAAATATATCATTAATTATAACGTTTTTCTCTCAAGCCAAACGAACCTAGAAGCCACATATTTTTAGAGATCACGACAAGCTGCTCATCATTTGTTCTAACACCTTGGATTGGCCTTAACAATGGGTGAATACATCTAGCCTATGTTTTTCCTACTTTATGTAATATCTTGTGCTGCAATCTTGTCACAGCTTGCGAGACACGATTTGATCTTTAGAAAATGGGTCAGACTATCTTATCCACAAGTGTTAACGATAAATCTCCCCTCATCATAAAACATTGTTTAATGATTTAAAAAAAGTTGACAAAATAAATAATATTAATTTAATGCAAAAAGTGCATCGAGATAAATTAGTGGTAGGAGGTTCGAATCCTCTGGCTCTTGTGTATGAAAAAAATCTGATTGGGATGAAAGAACTCATCTTGTTTATCCAATAGGTTCTCTGACAAAAATTAGTCACTGTTAACGGTGATAAATACTCCACACACGCGTATAATATGGTTATAAAGAAAAAAAAGACTCCCCCATAGTTAGAAAAGGGTTGGAATTTGGAGAGAGACCCATTGTTTTGGCCCCTTTGGAATTTGGAAACAATTGCTTCTTAGTTTGACTAGTCCAAGATATCACTAGGCCCATATAGTGTAAAGCATCAGGTACAACAAATGCACAAAACCCACTACTTTCATTAGTCCGTAGTTTTGCTATGCCAAATTGTGAACTGGTCTAAGATTCTCTCATTATATAAAATCAACTACTGGATTGTGCATCAGGGCATATCACTGGCAAGAAAAAGGCTATTCAAAGAAGACAAAATGGGCATGAAGTACTGTGCCATAAGGTCTGAACCACGCAGGTTTGGAATCTCATTCACTGTGCCAGACCGTGTCACTGTAGAAATCAATGATAAGAAGAGAATCATGGGGAAGCATCCCTTGAGGATTACTAGAATTCCTTCAGGAGGACCAAGTGAATTTCATAAGCTTATACAAGAAGCTGAGAAAGGGTCATCGCCTTTGACTTTGAAGAAGAAGAAAAATGACATTGCAAAGATGCTGCTCAATCAAAAAAGGGCGTACCACAGGTGTCGCTTCAATGATTGGTATGTGGAAGTGTTCTATTTTGAAAGTTGCAGTGACAACCAACCCTCTCACGCTAACTCATCAAGGGTGAAGTAAGATTTTGCACATCACTTGGAAAATATAATAATGATTATGCATATTAAATGGAAAAGAGAATTGTTAGCAAAAATTCTTTATCACATTTCGTTCGATACACTCGTTATTATTTGTGGGACTCACTAAATAATATAAGCTCAGTTTCTATAAAATGGATATTACATGAAATTCATCCCATATTAGAGAGTATTGAAATGAATGTGACAAAATTTTATTGGCCTTCCAAAAAAATCTAGCATCAGGAGTAGGTCTAGAGCGTACATATATTGAAAATAAAGTAAAATAAATTTTAATTATATGAGTTTAATTGTTATGAATTGAAAGTGTAAAATTTTTTATATTGTCAATTCATGATTAATCATAATTTGAATGATTTTTAAGATAATTAGGATAAAATTCAAATAAATGTATTAATATAATAATTTATGATTGGATATATATATAAAAAGACTTTATACCGTCCGTGTATAGAAATTAAAAGCAAATTATATTGTGAAAATTGTGCAGACATGACTTGATGCACGTACAATTGTGTACGTGTAACGTTGTTCAATAAAATATTATAGATGTCACTTAATGACCCTTGTAAAGCTTTAATGTTTGTCGTGCTTAATTTGGTAGTTTTTATTAGGTTGCTTGTATGAATTGTTACATAATTTTTATCTATTAGGCCAAAGTAAGTTTGGGTTAATGATGGATACATCATATCTATATCATGGTTACTAAAAAAAATAAAATAAGTTTGGATGAGCATTTCATATGTGTTTGGATGAACGTTTGACAAACGTGATTTCGAATGAAATTGATTTGAATAGAATTGAGTTTGAAGTAAAAGATGATTTATATTTGGATACATCATGTAAAAGTAAGTTGAACAATAAATTTAATTGAGGCTAAAAATCATGTTTTGGGACAAAAGCTCCAAATCCTAACTTCAAGTTAGGATTAATTCTAAAAGTAAAATTAATTCTACTCGAAAATATTCAAAGATATCAAAATCAATTTAATATCTCTTAAATCACATTTATCTCTCACAAAAATGAATTCAAACATACACCAAGGCATTTCAGATACCCCTCCCATGCAGTCCTTTGCATGAATAGATTGAAGATAATCCTCTAGATAAATCTTTTCCTCTTGTCGAGATCCCAGACGCCTTGACCGAGGTCGTTAGTGCTATTTTTTTATTGCAAGTATAAGACAATTTGATCTATTTAAATGATCATTTCGTTATGAAAAACAATTTTTTTTGGTTTAAATAAGTTTTTGATTCTTGTAAAGTTCATCAATTTTAGTTTTAATCTCTATAAAAAAATTCTTAGGAGTTTGTCCCAGTAATTTCAAAGCTTTTAGAAATAGTCCATACCATATCTCTTGCCATGTTATCTACATGGCACTGATATTGGTGTTCTATTTCTCATGTCAGCAGGGACTATTTTCAAATTTTTAAAAAATACAGGGACAATTTTAAAAAATATAGGGACGAAATCCTAAGACAAAATTTACAGGGACTAAAACCAAAATTTGTGAACTTTGCAGGAACCAAAAGCTTATTAAGCAAATTTTTTTTTTCTATTTTCTATGCCAACTTTCATAGCAAGTCGGGCAGGGACAAGAAATTAACCCAGTACCCTCGAGTACTAGAAATCATACTATGGAGTAGGATTTTGACAATTTTAACCCTAAGACGACCAAGGATTAGTCTCATAGTTGGTCAAAGGGATCGAAGCTTGTGGGATACCCTGAGATTCTACTGGGGAGCCTAAGGCCTAATTACAGTGGTTCATAAAAAAATATATATTGACTGCTATCTAAGATTTGTCTTTTGGATACAACTGTCTAAGAAATTAATGACTCATAACTTTAACAACAGTGGCGGATCTTGACTAGAAAAAATTGGAGGAGCCACTAAACACTAACCAAAATGATGCACTTAAAATTCATAATTAATCATATATAATTTTATCACTCAAATCCTAGCTAGTACTATGCTTATCTTGCAACAGTGCGGGCATGCAAGAAAGATTAGTAAGCTTGAAGCAAATGCGTAGAGGAGATGAAACATAGTTATAGTGAAACCTAATGATGTTGAATTGGAAATAATGTCTGTTTTGATGGATTTGTTTATCTATTTGAATATTTTTAAGTCAATAAGGTCTAATGATAATGTTGCACAATAAAATATATGATAGTTTATGAGATTTTCATGTGATATATGTCAAACGATTTATTTTAAGGATGTCATAGATATTTTTTTATATAAAAAAAAATTAGGAGAAAAAAGTTGGGGGAGCCTTGGCTCCTATTAAGATCCGCCAATGTTAACAATAGTAACTAATGGACAAACATCAATATGATCGTGCAGTTAAAACAAAGGAAAATGCTAAGTAATGCCCTAAAGGCACCGGTTAAGTAATTAAAAAGGCCACGTTTCATAGGAAAATGGTGTAGTCAATGAATTGAGAAGCGTGGCTTTTGTTTTCCAATGAAACTTTATTTTTTTATTCCTTAACTAATGCTCTTAGGGCACTGATTAGCAAGTCCTAAAACAAATACCAATTTTAGAGAGAAAATGATGATGGATTAAGATTGGAAAGACTAGATTCAATTAAGGGTATGTTTGGATAGTGGTGGACACGGGCACGGGTCAAACTGATGATTCGGCCAACCTAACCCGACCCGAACTAGGGAATCTGGGTTAGTTCGAGCCATTTGGTCGGTTCGGTTTGTAGGAGGAAGAACACAAGGATTTCGGTTAGGGTTTCGGGTTGGAGAAAATGCAACCCAAGCAACCCGACCTGACCCAACCCACTCCCATACCTCAATTCCCACTCCATCTCTTTCTTTCATCTTTCTCTGCAAACAAACTCCTTTCGCCCTTACGGAGAGCCTCCACATGCAGCACCAGCCACTGCCCTGAATCCCAAATTCGTCGCCACTTTACGACCTCTTTCCAGCGCCACGACAGCACCCCACCACTAGAAGCTTTGCGGGAACCAAATTTGTCATCTTCGTCGGCAGCCACGCGAAATCCACAGCCAACCACCTCCCAATCATGCCTACCCAGCCTCCGTGCGTGAACCACCGCTGACCAGGAATGTCGTCCATCGTGCCACAACCAGGCTCCACCCCACCACCGCGAGCCACCATTATCCCCCTGAATCTACCATTGTTTATTTCTCCTCCATCCTGTTGCAACTTGGACCCAAAGTTCGTGTTTGAACTTGTGCTCTGTCTATTCTTCCTTTCCTTTTTTTGTTTTTTTTTTTGTTTTGTTTTTAAGTTTTCAATTATTTTCGTTTTGTTATTATTTCAGCACCAAAACCGATGACTCGAACCAAATCAACCAGATCAAACTTGATCTTTTCGAATCCAAATTCTCCCCAAACCCGACCCAACCCGAGCCCACCCCTATGTATCGATACTGTTTGAAAAATTGAGTTTTAATGAATTGAGTTTTGTAAACTTAATTATGATTAAATGTGAGTTTATAATAATTAGTTTATGTTTGAATATTATATTAAGAAAAGTGGTTTTAATAGGATGAGTATTGTTTTGGTAGAGATTTTTTTTTTTTTTACTGAATTATTTTGGTAGAGTTAATCAAACTAATTTTTAATTATGTAGTTACCAAATCGATTGGTGATACAAATGCTGAAAAGATGAGAAAATAATTAAATTTATACGGGTATTATGGTAAAAGTAATAGTTAAAAACAAGTTTTGCTATATCATGATATCCTCCTATTAATAAATAAAGAAATATTAATTGAAAAAGTAAAACATCCAATGTCTTGGAAATATAAAAAAATCAATTTTTCTTTATTTAGTAAATAGAAGCATTAGCAGGAAGATTAATCGGAAGAATTTAGAGTCTGTTTGGTACAACTAGCTGTTAGCGGATAAGCTAGCTGATAGCGGATAGCTTATAGCGGATAGCAGATGAGGTAGCTGATAGCGAATAACGGATAGACTAGCTTATTTTGTGTGGAAGTATTTGGTAAAACTAGCAGTTGAACTAGCTGAAAAATATAAAATAACATAAAGGACATCTTCATTAATGATTTTACATAAAAGAGAGAGAAGAGGATAAAAGTAGAATTAAATTGAGATAATAAGGATAAAAGTGAAAAATAAAATAAAATAAAATGCTATAAGCTATAAGCTCAAACCCTACTTCAAGTAGCGTCTGGAAAAAATGCTATAAGCTCATGAAAAAATGCAATAAGCTCGTGACAGAGGCGCTTGCCAAACGGGACTACTTTTTCATCCGCTATAAGCTATCCGCTATAAACTCGTAGAAGGGACGTACAAAAGAGGCTCTTCATTATCCTTAAATGATTAATGCTAGCTCATATATATAATCCTTGTTATGATAAAAAAATATATATAATCCTTGTAGGCTTGTAGCCCATCTGAAATCTGTTAGCTAATGCAAATTGATTCATTATAGTATTTTGGAACTTTAAAGCAATGAATTTTGTAATGGAAGATTCCTTCGGTATCATACCCTTCCCTATGTAGGCTAATCAGATGCTGAGAGCTTAATCCCATGTGACATTGACATGACTCAATTAATTGAGGTGTCACATTCTGATTGGATATAGGATACCCAAACCATTTACTTTCCAAGGATATGGTAGCAAACACCCGTATTGTATTTTGTAATATATACCATACATTAAACCATACACAAGAGAGGTAACCCTATATATAATAGGACTTGGCTCCTCTAAAGTGAGAAAATCTTTAAAGTGAGAAAATAAGGGTGTATCTATCCTTTAATCATTTTTAGTTGGTTAAGATCTTTATGTATTTATCCAATCAATAATAGATGCACTTTTACTTTATCACTTTAGAGACTTTATCACTTTAAATAATCCAAATTCTATACAATAATAATAGTAGTATAAAAAAGCACACGGTTGACAAATTAAAACAGGGGAGAGGATAAGAGGGATATGAACATAACATAAGATTGGGGATATGGGTAAATAGATGACATGAATTGAACACTGGATGTGGAATTGTTCAAATAGCTAGGATGATAGATCAAGGTAAAATGTGAAGATTATTCATGAACCAATAAACTCGAACTTCTGGGGGACATATATATATATATATATCTGGCTAAACCAAATAGGGACAAACTCTTGGCTCCTGTAGAATATTCTCCAACAAATTGTCATGGTAATTACTAGTCTCTCTTTGATGTGCCCATCTAAGATGCAAACTTGAAGCATCTTCATTAATGTCAGAGGAGGTAGCAGTAACAGTGGAAGCTTGGCTTTTATTTTTCGGACGTACAAGAAAAGATAAAAAAAGTACAAGAGAAGCCATGGCATAGAGAATGAAACTCAAGCTTCAATTTAGTCTAACAGATCACTGCGTAAGAGTTTGGTTATATAAGTACAGAGAAGTTATTGGCCAGCCAGAAATTGACGAAAATGTAGGAGAGACAACTCCTTGTTTTTTTCTTTCGGTAGTTTTCATTAATACTGTGAGCACATTTGGTCATGGTGCCGTTAAAAGTAGTTGGGGTTGTTGGGAACCTCAGTATCTGATAATTAATGAAAAATTGAAAATAAAGAACATCAAATTAATTTTTATCTGCATTAGAAATCAATGTTTTGAAAATCAGACTTATTATCGGTGAAGATAATGATTCATGATTCACTAATCCAACCACGATTGAATCATAGTCGAACCGATTATAATTAAATATATATATTTTATTTTATATAACATATTTAATAAAATAATACTTCATATATTCATCCCATTATAGATGTCATATTTAGTTAAATCACACGATTTAAGAAAAAGTAATAAATGAAAGAAAGTGAACAACAATTTTATCAAATTAACATTGTTTATATTTTCTTTAGTTTTACAAATTCTATTATCATTAATGATAGGCTGCATTCAACGAGAAAAAACAAGTATTTCAAGACATTGATCATAGAACAAAATATCGCTATTGGTCGGTCAAATGTTTCACTTTGAAAATTTGAAAATAAAAAAGTGATGGCTTCGGTTAATGCATCACATAACAGAATTCTAAAAACATAATTAAGGGTAAAATTGACATAAAACATTTAATATTACATTGAAAATAGAAAATGACATATATTTTGGGACAATTTTTTTTGTAAATGTGATATATATAATGAGACGGAGGGAGTAATATACTAATATACCACATATTTTATTAAAAAATATATATTTAAATGATTTATTAGGATGATAATGAAAATAAAATAAATATTAAAAGAAAACTAAAAAAAAAAGGATGCAATATCCATGACCAGCGCAAAAAGCGGATGCAAAGCAAAAATGAATGCGAAAAATGGGACGAAAAAAATGGGCCAGTTAATGTTAATCTAAAACTAAGAGAAATAATGGGTTAAATAAAGGGTGTTGTTTTTGACACCATAATTTTTTCTCATACATCACAAAAAATTTTAAAACATTTCAATATCACTAAAATATCTCAACTATCTTAATACACCTCATAATCTATATTCAGAAATACACCGCACCACTCCACTCCCCAGCCCTCTTCTTCCTCTTTCCCTCTTTGGTCAATCGAATATATCAGTTTAAGAATATATTAGTTTAAGAAGTGGCAACCACATTTGTGTATTTTTTTGAAAGGATATCTAATTACCTCCTTGACAAGATTTCAATTCATGGAGGTTTGAGGAACCGGCAAAACCATTCTTTCTTCTCGTCAAACTTGGTGTGGCAGCTTCTAACTGTCTTTTTTTCTTTCTAAGTTTAGCCTCTGTTCACATCCTCCTTTACCAAATATTTTCACCCGAACAAATATTTTCACCTTGAAGCAGTTCTCTCCATCATATGTAAAATGCAAGTACTCATCAGGCACTACCATGTTGTTTGTCAGAAATTGTGGCCAGCCATTTTGCATATATATGTCATCATCTTTCTTGAAATTAGTTACTCGCCATTGGTCACCGGAAGGACCTATAAGGATCACATTACTCGACAAGTCTTCATCCAAATACTTCAGAAACTTCGTTGGGGTTGTCTGCATGTCAAAGTTATGTTAAAGAACATAAATTGTAGCATGAAATCAATGGGAAAAGTGAAAACAGTACTAGATAACAAAATAATCACCATTTGCTAGGTATTGAGACCTTCCTTGATGAATACGATGAAGGAATGCTTGTTCCTCTTGATCATCCATCAATAGGTTATAGGTATATTAAGATAGTTGGGGTATTTTAGGTATATTAAATTTTTTTAAAAAAAATTTGTGGTGTATGAGAAAAAAATGTGGTGTAAAAAGTAACACCCTAAATAAATTAATAGGCCCAGTAAAACTCCATGACCCGACGTAATAGAAATAAAAGTGAAGCAGCCACTTGACAAACCCTAGCTCCTAAACTTTTCAATTCGCACAGCGCTAGCACTCTCCGCCTCTGTGTTAGTTTAGGTTTCAAGTTTCAGGAGCTATGAGTTTCAGACGTAAAGTCTCTTTCTTTCGATCTTCTTCTCGCAGAGTCTTCACCAAAACCTGTATTTTTTTGTTGATTTTTCCTCTAACCCTATTTCTAGGTGCCAGAAGAAGATGAAGCTTGAACCAAGGCACGTCCCGAGGAAGAATAAAATGCCAGCATTGCTGAAATCCAGACCAAAGGTAATCAGCGAACGGCCCGTTTTGTCCGGTTCGGCCGATTCTTAACCGGTTCGATAAGTTCTTGGATGGTTTGATTGATGACCCATTTCCTAGGTAGTCCGGACTAGTACCTTGTCTGATTCATCGGTTCGTCGGTCGGACCGGCCGATCCGATCCGGTTTTGATAACCATGAATACTTTCATATTCCAACTACTAGCCTTTGATATTTCATATTTTAATTAAAATACTTTTATATTTTAAAAAATATAGTTACAGTAGAATTGTCCATCCAAATTTTACTTGTACAATGGGTTTTATTTTTTGGATGGTGCAACTATCTGGTTTTCCACTTTTATTAAGTATGAAAAACTTTTATTCAATATCAGAAAAAGATATCATATGATACTTTTTTTTTATATATTTTTAAAATACTTCTATATAAAAAAATAAAAAGTAAAAAATAAAAATAAAAATAAATATATACAATATTTAAAGCTATCATTACCTTGTGTTTAGAATGAGAAGAGCCATAGCCTATTCTAAACTTTTATCTAAAAAAAATGTCCATTAAAAGATTACCGGTTGTCCCAACATGATCCCACTTGCTAGAGATAATGCATATGTCTTATTTGAGATAATGAAATTTTGTGATTGAAAAATATTATGAATAGATTGAAAGAAGAAATGATTTTCTCCAACATTTTTTAAGTTCAATAATACATAATCATAAAAAAGTTATTACACAAAGAATATCTAATATAAACAAATATCTGGAAAAAAAAAACAAATAAGAGTTCCAACTATTATGATTGCAAGAAACTGATTGAAAAACAATGATACAATGAGGTATGCTTATATAGCATCTGCTAACTGATAGCTTTTAACAAACTAAGCTTCACAATTACATAACTAAGCTTCACAATAGAACTAACATATAGCATAACATAATTAACTATCTATTCTGTTTTGCTATTCATTTATCCAACACCCCCCTCACAAGATTGCGAGTGGATGCTCATCACTCCTAGCTTGGACACAAAATTCTAGAATGGAGCTGGATCTAACGCCTTTATTTGTCAAGACATCTGCAAGTTGATTTGAACTTTCAATAGGCAGTAAATGAAAAAATTTTGCTTGAAGCTTTTCTCTTACACTATGGCAATCCAATTCTATATGCTTGGTGCACTCATGAAATGAAGAATTAACATCAATATGTCGGGCAGATTGACTATCACAATATAGTAAGGCTGTAGTGCGACATGGAAGCTTGAAATCATTTAACAAATACGTGATCCACTGAATTTCACAAATTGTTGTTGCCAAAGCTCTATATTCGGCTTCCGAAGATGAACTTGAAATGGTTGCTTGCATCTTTATTTCCAAGAGATAAGCGAATCACCAATGAAATCAGAACAACCAGTAACAGATTTGCGTGAGTCTGGACAGCTGGCCCAATCAGAGCCACTAAAGGCTTTTAGTTGAAGAGAGGAACTACTGGAGAAGAACGATCCTTGTGGGCATGGGAGTTTTTGATATATTTCAGCACCTGTATGGTTGCATCTTGACGTAAAGAGGTTGGATTCCCCATAAATTGGCTTAACTATTGCATATAAAAACTAATATCAAGTCTGGTTGTAGTCAAATATAAAAGCTTACCAATTAACCTTCTATAAGCTGCTGGATTAGTGAGGGGGATCCCACCTTGCTGTGACAAACGAGTTCCTTTAGGCATTAGAGTGTTAATAGGTTTGGAAGCTAATAAACCACATCATGAAAGAATGTCTAAGGCATACTTTCTTTGGCATACATGAATGCTTGTTTTGGATCTAGCAATTTCGAGTCTAAGAAAATATTTTAAGTAAACTTAGTCTTTGATTTTAAATTTGATGTGCAGATCGATTTTGATGGCATCAATTTCCTTGAAATCATTACCTGCAATTATTAGATCATCCACATAAACTAATATGGTAGTGAAGGAATGATTGTGGTGTTTGATAAACAATGAATAGTCAGATGTAGATTGAGAATAGCCTTTGGAAATAAGAAAATGAGAGAGGCTTGCAAACCATTGTCAACTAGATTGTTTAAGGCCATAAATGGAGTTGAGGAGCCTACAAACTTGGTTTGGTTTGGAAGAGGTAACACCAAGGGGCAATTGCATGTAAACCTCTTCTTCCAATGTACCATGTAAGAAGGCATTGTGAACATCGAGTTGGTGAAGATACCAGTTTTGAGAAGAAGCAAGTGCAAGGAGAATCGTGATAGTGGTCATCTTGGCCACAGGTGAGTAGGTATCAAAGAAGTCAATTCCTTCAATTTGAGTGAACCCTTTTGCGACAAGCTGGGCCTTATACCTTTCAATATTCCCATCAGCTTTGTATTTGATTTTATACACTCATTTGCATCCAATATGAGCCTTTCCTGGTGGTAAATCAGTGATGATCCATGTAGCATTCTGATGTAATGCTTCCAATTCTGAATTCATAGATGAGATCCAATGAGCATGTTTAACTGCTTGTTTATATGTGCTAGGTTCAGCATGTGTAGAAATAGAGAGTGTGAAATGAAGGTGAGATGGAGAAAGGTTAGAATAATTCAAAACAGAAGATAAAGGATATAAGATAGTAGGAGAAGATTTATCAGTTGTGGCCACTGCATTACAGTGGAAATCTTGGTAGGTAGGTGTTTTGGTCAGTCTAGTGGATCTTTTGAGTGGCTAAACCTTAGACAAGAAGGGAGCAAAGTCTGTAGTGGTTTCATGCTCGTTGTAAATAGTTGGCTGAGCATGTGCTGTTGGTGGAATGGACTCTGTAATGACAAGGGGTTATCAAACAGAAAGATAGAGTCAGTGTGATGTGCAATGGAGTCTTGAGCAGCAGGGGATTGAGAATGCTGTGAAAGATAAGGGAAAACAGTCTCATAAAAGATAGCATTTCGTGAGAGGAAGGTTTCCCTTATCTTTAAGTCATATAAGAGATATCCTTTGGTTTCAGGTTTGAAACCAAGAAATACACATTTCTTGGCTCTTGCATCAAGTTTCTGTCTACGATGTGTTAATGTGGTGGCATAGGATAAACAACTAAAGACCTTTAAATCAAGAAAGGTAAGAGGAGAAGCATATAATAATTCATATGGTGATTTAGGATGTAGGACATGATTTGGCAAGCAGATAATAATATGCACTGAATGACATAAAGCATATGACAAAAAATTCTTAGGTAAGTTTGATTGAAACAGTAAAACTCTAGTAACATTGAATAAGTGTCTATGTTTCCTCTAAACAACAGAATTTTGTTGAGGGGTTTCTACACATGATGTTTGATGTAAAATGCCAAGAGATGAATAATAAGAACGCATATGAAATTCAATGCCATTATCACTTCTACTGATTTTTTTCTTGGTCGAAAATTGGTTGGAAACAAAGGTAAGGAAATTAGTAATACAAGTTCTAGTGTCCGCTTTGCTTTTCATGAGGAAAAGCCATGTATGTTTACTAAAGTCATCTACAATAGTTAGAAAATATTGATGGCATTGAAAAGAAGGAATGCTAATAGGGCCCCATATGTCCATATGCAAAAGATCAAATGGATGTAAAGTTGCTGTAAACCTAGTGGGAAAAGGAAGTTTGCACTGTTTTGCTAAATGACAGCATTCACAAACCACCTTTTTATTAGAAACAATATATGGAGAAGAAGTACATAAATGTTGTAAAATAGCCTGAGAGGGGTGGCCTAGTATATAGTGCCATAAATCAAAAGGATCATTTGAGGAGTTATTGCTATGAGTGTTATTTACAAAAGAATCATTAGTAAAATTCTCAAAGCTATTATAGAGAAGTGGTTGTGGTTGTTGCCTTATTATGCAGAGGTTGTTTTGTATCTCAGCTTGCCCATACATTCTCAGGGTAGGGAGATCCTATATATCACATGTATTGGGTTAGAAAATCAATTGACAATTAAGAGAAGTAGTTAGCTTGTGGATTGATAGAAGAAGAGTGCAGAGAGAAAATACAGGGAAAGATGGAATCGAATTTCATATTGCATTGAATGATTTAAAAGTTAGTTACAAGAGGAGTGACCTGGACTATTTATACATGCCCAGGTTCACTTAATGCATACATAATGCATGTCCAGGTTTACTTAATGTGAACACTGAACAAAGGCTTACATTTAGTTAGATGAACCAAGGGCAATAGCCTATATCAGTTGTGCCTTACTCTATTAGCCCCCCCAACAAACTCAAGGTGGATGATGAGAGTCAGCCACATTGAGTTTGGTGCGCATGAGACAAAATTGAGTGGCAGAGAGAGGCTTAGTAAGGGAGTCTACGAGCTGATCTATAGTTGGGACATGCAACACTGTCAGGGCCCGAGAAATAACCTTCTCATGAACAAAATGGATGTCCAGCTCCATATGCTTGGTGCGAGAGTGCAGTATCAGATTGTCAGACAAGGACACTGCATTGTTGTCACACATGAGGACAGGGGTCTCAAAGGGAACCCGGAGTTCAGTGAGGGGGGATTGGATCCAAAGCACCTCTGCAGCAGTGTTGGCCATGTTGCAATACTCAGGTTCCGTGCTAGAACGGGCTACCAACTGTTGCTTCTTGGAGCACCATGAGATGAGGTTTGGAACAAGGTAGACGCAGGATCCAGATGTAGACCTGCGATTATCAGGGTCACTTGCCCAATCAGCATCACTATAAGCTCAGAGTGTGAAGGGCCTGTCAGGTGAAGCAGGTTGGAGCAGAAGACCATAAAAGCAAGAGCCTTTAAGATAGTGAAGGATTCTCTTCACAGCTAGCCAGTGACTCTGTGACGCTCTCAAAACTTAACCTTCCTAGATTTGATATCATATACATACAGATAAGACTTAATCAAAACTTAAGCAGATAAGCAAATATTACAACTTGAAAACTCTACTTCAGAGCTCCGCCTGGAAGCAATGGCGTAAAAACAGAATACTCACACACAAACGCCTCACTAGCTGTGGTACAACCATTACGAGAGACTCAAGGATACCTTTGAGGTCTCTCTCTCACTCAAGACGCATCAGCGTTAACTCGTTCCGCCATCCTCCACTTTAGCACCCTCATCAGTCCACCGGCACCTTCGTCTTCGGTTCACGACCCAAACACAACATACACGTAAAACACAGGGAAGCATGCACAGGAGGTAAGAAACTCTACAACCATCATGCAAAGGGAGATCACGTAGCATATAACACATCAACATGTACAACCAGCAAGCACAACCATCTCTCGAGATCACCACAACAATCAACCTCTAGATTATCTCAACTAGGGATCACCGCTTATTCTACATGCACAACTAAGTCTATATGATTGGCCAATCTACAACATCATCATCCTTGCCCTTGGGAATGCTGTCCTTCAACTGTGAGAGTAGTCATTTCCCAAGGTAGGAAGGTCACCCTCCAACTATAAGGGTATCGAGTCGGTAGTCCAGGTTACTGGTTTCCCTTGTTCCCAACAAAGTGCAACAGTGGTTCCTCCAACTATGAGAAGCACCGCCTTCCCGAGCCCCTCCAACTGTGAGAAAGCCCGAGAAATTCTCCAACTGTGAGAAAGCACTTGCGTCCCTCCAACTGTGAGTTCAGTGATCTTGGTCACTCCAGAACGTCCACCTCGACCTCGTGTGATAGTTGCTCAAACTACTGTTGCAACCGTACACACGGCTCCCTGTACTTAACCATTCAAACAGTTGTTGCAGCTATATACAGGTATCCGCTTATATGATAGTCACTCAAACGGCTGTTGCAGCTATCATACAACCCCTTGTGACAACCACTCAAACAACTAGTGTAGTTGTCCACAAGTCCCGACCTCGCGTGATAACTGCTCAAATGGCTGTTGCAGTTAACCCCACGGCTTTCCACCACAACAATGCAAATGCTATAATTATGCATCCATCACCTCAACAACGTCCTAACCATATCTTAACCAACGTCATAAAGATTCACATCCTCCAACTATGAGGATGTCACTCTCCAACTATGAGAGCCACCTTCAACTTAGATTCACTTTCTTATTCTACTAGCTGGATACCATCAATCATTATTCTATCATCCTAACAGCATACCAATCGTCTCCAAATTCAACCGAGATCATATCAATCACAATCACATCAACAGGTCATAGCATAACAACACATCATCATTGTATACATATCCAAATAGCAATTAAACATGTTACTACAACAAGCATACCAGAGCATCTCACTTGGCATATTATCACATATGACACCATTTAATAATGTTATCAAATATAGCATTTAGTCACCCAACCTCGATCAATAAATATCATAGATCAACCTAACCGCGATAAACTTAACATGCCTAAAACTACATTGGTACCGCAATCCAGTAGTCCCTCAATGTGAGTTAGGTGTTGGCGTTACTCAACCACTAGTAGGGTTTGAGGAGCCCTACACATGTTGACGGTTATATCCTACGCCTACCTTTCCCAGATATTTGTGGTTTCTTCCTCCTCACTTGGTGATTCGTTCTAGCACGCTTTTGCACCAACGAACAACCTTGACCCTCGATCTCACGAGCACCACGAACACACCCACCACCACCATGAATGCGCCACCCCCCCACCAACACGTGGCTGCCATAGCCACCAAGACTCAGCCGCAGCTCCTCCTTCACCCACGAGCACCACCGTGCCCTCGAACTTCGCCCAAATCAGGGGAACAACATGCAGGCATTATTGTTAAATTTAGGGCAATCCAAAACCAGGAAAGATTCGAGGAAAAGCTGGAAGAACACGAACAACGCCGAGGCCTACGTGTTAGAGATTCGAGCTTACCTTCGAGGAACCGTGAAACCAATCAGTGAAACTTGTAGTACTCGAAACCGCGATCACAGCGGTGTAGTTGGAATCACGATCCGACGCCTCAATCTAACTCAAATAAAGCTTTCTCTCTCTAGGTTCTCCCCTCTCTCTCTAGCTTCTCTGAACAGGGAGAAGTTTAAGTTTTTCGTCCAAATGAAAAGAGAAGGGAAAACTTAAGGTTTGCTGTTAAGTTGTCCATGCTTGAGCGTGGGGAAACTCCATGCTTGAGCATGGGCACTCTCTGACGTGGGAATTCTCCACGCTTGAGTGTGGCACGCTGATTGCCACGTCTCTGCCACGCGTCGCGTGCGCGCTGACACGTGCACCCCACTTGTACCCCCTTCCAAGCTCTGACGTGGAACTACCCAAGCTCCGACGTCAACGGTCAATGTTTGAGCGTGGGGTTTCTCCACGTCTAAAAGTTGGACGCTGATCAGACCTGTTCTTTCACGTTTCTTCACTTTCTGAGCTTATTCCAAGGCTAAATTCCCTCAAATTTGGACCATAGCTTCCTCAAGCCATAAGGAACATTATCCAACATTCAAACATACTTAACTTAGGCCTTAAACCTTATTCAAGAAAACAGGATGTTACATTACCACCCTCCTTAAAAAAAATTTCGTCCTCGAAATTCGGTAACAAGTAGATGTACAAATTATACTAACTTCATCCAAGATTGAGCAAACAAACTGTACAACTTTCGTTGAAAAATTGTACTTTTCACATTAGTTTGAACGGCGATGCAGTCATTACACTTGACATTCAAACACTACTGTTCGTTCAACACATCCAAACTAAAGATGATCATCCTGACAAGGATGTTACAAACTGTTTCCAAAAAGGTACACTTATAGCTTCTGATCATGGTTGGAAGGTCCTAGCTCCTCGCAGTGCAAACACGCGTCCCGTTGTTGGAAGTCTCTCTGCTCATTCTTCTTTTCCTTCACCATCATTTGGCTTCGTTGCTATCCTCTGTCTCTAATCGCGAGCGATGTGTCCTGACTTTCCACATCGGAAACAAAGGGAGTCTTTTGCCCGACCGTCTCTGATCAAATGTGCTCCTCAACATCTGAAACACTGGAACCCTCTCCGACCTTCTTCTCCAGTTGCCATAGCTTGCGGCCTAAGATGATCATACGACTTCTGCTCTTGTTGACGCTTCTCCTCTCTTTCCCTCTGATGGTTTCTCATTGGTCCTTTGTTCTTCTTCTATTGACGAGCTTCCATTCGCTTGTCAAGATTTTCTACAGCAGCACATTTTTCGAGCATCTCTGGGAACCTGGAAATTCTCAAAAGTAGCACTGCCCTTTGCAGTTTCATGTCTCAATCCATCCTCAAACCTTTTGCATATCCAATTCTCGTCTATGCACACCTGATAGAACTTGGAGAATTTGATTAAGGACTAAAACTTCATTGCGTACTCGCCCTTAAATAAGCTTCCTTGCTTCAGGTTGAGGAATTCCTTTTCTTTCTCATGTCTAAGCGTCTCAGGGAAATACTTCTCCATAAAGATTGCCCTGAACAATTCCCATGTAATCACTATTCCATCTGCCTCCAACATTCTCTGCCGATTCTTCCACTAGGATTCTGTCCCTCCAACCAGCATGAAGGATGCATAGGTAGCCTTCCGGTCTTCCCTGCAGCGCATAGCCAAAAGGATCTTTTCCACCTCTTGTATCCACAACTCTGCTGCTTCTGGATTGTATTCGCCATGAAACTAGGCTGGCTTGCCCTTCATGAATGCAACCAACCCTGCATCCACTACTCCTTCTTCTCTCTCTCGGGTTCGCGTTCTTTGCAAGAAATCTTATTGTTGTTGCATCAGCTGCGTATTCTGTTGCGACTGCTGCAACATAGCTACCGCCATATCCCTCAAAGTTCTCATGACTTTAGATTCCCTTCCTCCAGTCCTAGGAGGTCCATTGATCTCAATGCCAGCATCCTCATCCCTATCACTTCCTTCACTGCGAGTCTTTCAAACCATTGGTTCCTGGTAAGCGCAACCGTTAAATCATATTCATAAGATGTATAACATAATCAGCATATAAACAATAGTCAATACCCTGTGCGGGTTCAACTAGACACGGCCAATCCCAACAACATTACCTCACAGTCCTGATAGAACCGAACTGCTTTGATACCACCTAATGTGACGCTCCCAAAACTTAACCTTCCTAGCTCTGATACCATATACATACAGATAAGACTTAATCAAAACTTAAGCAGATAAGCAAATATTACAACTTGAAGACTCTAGGTCAGAGCTTCGCCTGGAAGCCATGGCGTAAAAAAAGAATACTCACATACAAACGCCCCACTGACCGTGGTACAACCATTACGAGAGACTCAAGGATACCTCCGAGGTATCTCTCTTACTCAAGACATATCAGAGTTAACTCGTTTCGCATCCTCCGCTTTAGCATCCTTGTCAGTCCACCGACACCTCCGTCTTCGGATCACGACCCAAACACAACATACATGCAAAACACAGGAAAGCATGCACAAGAGGTAAGAAACTCTACAACTATCATGCAAAGGGAGGTCACGTAGCATATAACACATCAACATGCACAACCATCTCCCGAGATCACCACAACAATCAACTTCTAGATTATCACAACTAGGGATCACCGCTTACTCGACATGCACAACTGAGTCTACATGATTGGCCAATCTACAACATCATCATCCTTGCCCACGTGAATGTTGTCCATCAACTGTCAGAGTAGTCATTTTCCAAGGTAGGAAGGTCACCCTCCAACTGTAAGGGCATCGAGTCGGTAGTCCAAGTTATTGGTTTCCATTGTTCCCAAGAAAGTGCAATAGTGGTTCACCCAACTATGAGAAGCACTGCCTTCCCGAGCCCCCCAGTTGTGAGAAAGCCAGAGAAGTTCGCCAACTGCGAGAAAGCACTTGCGTCCCTCCAACTGTGAGTTCAGCAATCTTGGTCACTCCGGAATATCCACCTCGACCTCGTGTGATAATTGCTCAAATTATGTTGCAACCGTACACAAGACCCCCTGTACACAACCACTCAAACGACTGTTGCAGTTGTATACAGGTACCCACTTATATGATAGCCACTCAAACGGTTGTTGCAACTATCATACAACCCCTTGTGACAACCACTCAAACAACTGGTGTAGTTGTCCACAAGTCTCGACTTCGCGTGATAACTGCTCAAACGGCTGTTGCAGTTAATCCCGCAACTTTCCACCATAACAATGCAAATGCTATGACTATGCATCCATCACCTCAACAACGTCCTAATAACATCTTAACCGACGTCCATAAAGATTCACATCCTTCAACTATGAGGATGTCACTCTCCAACTATGAGAGCCACCTTCAACTTAGATCCACTTTCTTATTCTACTAGTTTGATACCATCAATCATTATTCTATCATCCTAACAGCATAGCAATCGTCTCCAAGTTCAACCAAAATCATATCAATCACAATCACATTAACAGGTCATAGCATAGCAGTACGTCATCATTGTATAAATATCCAAATAAAAATTAAACAAGTTACCAGAACAAGCATACCAGAGCATCTCAGTTAGCATATTATCACATACGACACCATTTAATCATGTTATCAAATATAGCATTTAGTCCCCCAACCTCGATCAATAAATATCATAGATTAACCTAACGACGATAAACCTACAATGCCTAAAACTACATTGGTATCGCAATCCAGTAGTCCTCCAATGTGAGTTAGGTATTGGCGGTTACTCAACCACTAGTAGGGTTTGAGGAGCCCTACACATGTTGACAATTATATCCTACGCCTACGTTTCCCATATATTTATGGTTTCTTCCTCCTCACCCGATGATTTATTCTAGCACGCTCCTGTACCAACGAACAACCTTGACCTTCAATCTCGCGAGCACCACGAACACGCCCACAATCACAACCACGACGAGTGCACCACCACCACCACCACTAACACGTGGCTGCTACATCCACCTAGACTCAGCCATAACTCCTCCTTCACCCACGAGCACCACCGTGTCCTCGAACTTCGCCCTAATCACGGGAACAACATGCAGGCATTATTGTTAACCCTAGGGCAATCCAAAACCAAGAAAGATTCGAGGAAAAGATCGAAGAACACGAAGAACGTCGAGGCCTATGTGTTAGAGATTCGAGCTTACCCTCGAGAAATCAAGAAACCAATCAGTGAAACTTGTAGTACTCGAAGCTCCGATCATAGCGATGTAGTTGGGATCACGATCCGACGCCTCAGTCTATCTCAAACCAAACTTTCTCTCTCTAGGTTCTCCCCTTCTCTCTAGCTTCTCTGGACAGGGAGGACCTTAAGTTTTTCGTCCAAATGAAAAAAGAAGGGAAAACTTAAGATTTGTTGTCAAGTTGTCCACGCTTGAGCATGGGCATGCTCTGACGTGGGAATTCTCCACGCTTGAGCGTGGCATGCTGATTGCCATGTCTTTGCCACGCGTCACATGCGCGCTGATACGTGCACCCCCACACGTACCCCCTTCCACGCTCTGACGTGCAACTACCCATGCTCTGACGTCAACGATCGTTTGAGCGTGGGGTTTCTCCACGTCTAAACGTTGGACGCTGATCAGTCATGTTCTTTTACGTTTCTTCACTTTCTAAGCTCGTACCAAGGCCACATTCTCTCAAATTTGGACCATAGCTTCCTCAAGCCATAAGGAACATTATCCAACCTTAAAACATACTTAACTTAGGCCTTAAACCTTATTCAATAAAACGGGATGTTACAGACTCTCCAGGGGTTTAGCCATGAAATTGGTAAATCTTGTTGACGCTGAATGTTATGTCAGGCCTAGTTAGAGTAGCATATTGAAAGACCCCAACAATGGAGTTGTAGAGATGGGGATCGACCATAGTATAAGTACCAAAGCAGCTAAGTTTGCAGTTGCTCACCATTGGAGAGGAGATACCTTTTGCATCCATCATATTGGCTCTAGCAAGGAGATCCCGAATGCATTTTCATTGTGTGAGATGGAGACCCCCACTGGGAAGAGACCGTACCTCTATGCCAAGAAATTAGTCAAGAGCACCAAGTTCCTTTATTGCAAATGAAGCATTGAGCTTCCTGATCAAATCCTGAATCAAAGAGGGAAAAGACCAAGTAAGGATGATGTCATCCACATAAACTAGGACATGGAGACAGGTTGTGCCCTTAGAGTAAATGAAGAGTGAGGAATCACACTTGCTAGTGGAGAAGCCAAACTTAAGGATAATGGCAGTGAGCTTCTCATACCAGGCGCGAGGGGCCTGTTTAAGACCATAGAGGGCTTTATGCAGCTTGTAAACAAGGGATTTATCAGAGTCTTCAAACCCCAGAGGTTGAGCCATGTAAACCTCTTCATGCAAGATGCCATTGAGAAAGGCATTATTAACATCAATCTGCTGAAAAGCCCACTTGTGAGTAAGGGCAAGAGTGAGAACCAACCGAATGGTCACTGCCATCTGGATTTTCTTTAACACGAAAGACCCATTTTCAGCCATTTGCCTTCCTATTTGGAGGTAGAGACCAAATAGCTAGTCTGATTGGTGAGAAGAGCAGTGTGTTCAGCCTTCATGGCCTCTAGCCATGGACGACTACCCAAAGCCTGCTTTACAGTAGTAGGCTCCAAATGTGTGAGGAGCACCCGAGGTCTAAGATTCCCAGTCTTAGACCTGGTGAGCATAGGATGAGTAGAGGCAGTGATAACAGAACAAGGTGGATCCTGTGATGGATTATAGACAAAGCCATATGTACTAGTAGTTGGGCTAATGTGGGGCTCGGGTAGAGGATGGGTAGAGGTTGTGGAAGGCATTGGAGTGGGTGAGGGTGAGGGGGATAAAGATGTAGCTATGGAAGGAAGGTCTGAATCAGCTGGGGAGGGAGGTGGCGGTGATATAGTGGGGGATGTAGGAGGAACTTGGTAAGTGGTGTAGGGTTAAGATGAGGATGTTTGGAGATGGGTATGGTTGAGGGAAAGTAGTGTCTGAGGTAAGTTGTGTGGAAGTAGGTGATAAGGTGGAGAATAAGGTATGATAGGGAAACTTGCTCTCATTGAATAAGACATCCTTCGATATATTGATCCGGGCACAAGGGGCTAGGCATTTTGACCCTTGTGCTGAGGAGAGACACCCAAATAAACACATTCAGTAGAGCGAAGCTGAAGCTTATGCTGATTATAGGGTCTTAAGCGAGGAAAACAAGCACACCCAAAAATAGTGAAAGGCTTGTAATCAGGACAGGTACCATATAGACCATTGTATAGTAATGAATGAGCAGACAAGGCTGCTGTAGGTAACCTGTTTATGAGAAATACAACCATAGTGAAGGCGTGATCCCAATATGTCAGGGGCATGGTAGCATGCGAGAGAAGAGTAAGTCCCATCTCAACTACTTGACGATGTTTTCTCTTAACTGTCCCATTCTGGTGAGGGGTGTGTGGGCAAGTGAGACAATGAACAACCCCTAGGCCAGTGAGGTATTTGGTGAAGGGACGAAATTCTCCACCCCAATCAGTTTACAGGGCCTTGATTTGGGCACTGAACTGTGTAGTAACAAGGGTCTGAAACTGCTTAAAGGCAGTAAGGGCTTCAGACTTCTTCTTCAAGAAGTAAACCTAGGTGAAACTGGTGTGGGCATTAACAAACGTAATGTAGTAGGAGTATCCAAGTGAGGAAGTGAAGGGGAAAGGGCCCTAAAGGTCACTATGGATAAGCTCAAAAGCAGTAGTGTGCACAGTAGTAGAAGCTGGAGCATACAACCTATGTGATTTACCCATATAGCAATAGCAACAAAAACCAGGAGCTGTTTTATTTGTAAAAGGAAGATTGCACAACTGCAGAACTGATTTTACAGCATTTGAGTTTGCATGACCTATTCTAACATGCCAAGTACTATAGGAAGCAGAGTTAGTAGGTGATGCAGTACTAGTATAAGCAGTAGCACAAAACTTAGCTACTGGAGTACAAAATAGAGGAGAATCTTGCTGAGAGCCACTGTGCCTGAGAGGATCCTTGAGAACATGAATGTCCTTGAAGGAATAGAGACCATCATTGCCCAGAGAAACTTCTATAAGAACTTGATTAAAGCCCTGTGATTTAACAAAGCAAGAATATGGATGAAACTCAAAGTAACTCCATTATCTTGTGCAAAACGTGAAACAGATACAAGATTCCTAGTGATTGTTGGAACCAATAAAAGGTTCTTAAGTGTGAGGGTGATGTGTGGGTGATAAGGTGATGCAAACTGAGAGTTGCTTGTAGAGTTGATGGAAAGACCTTGTCCATTGCCCACGATCACTTTCTCATTCCCTCCAAAGGCTGTGTCATGGCTCAAATTCTATGAATCAGCTGTGATACGGTGAGAAGCACTCGAGTTAGGATACCAATTTTGAAGATCAAAGGACCTCGGGGTAGCAAACTCTTGAGTTGAAGGTGCATACTGATTTTGAGGCACATTGGCTTGCTGCATAGTGGCTCGAAGGACTTTGGCTAGGTGCATATTGGCTCTACTGAGTGGCTAAATAAGCACTAGGCTGAGTGGATCTGTTAGGCTGATGTGGCAGGGCTGGTGCCTGATATTGCCCTTGCAGTGGAGGAGCACCTTAAAAGGTGTCTGAGATCTGTAAGTCCAGGGGTGGAGGAGGTGAAGGTAACTCTTGATCAAAACGATACCAACAGTTATAGGCATCATGGCCATATTTGCTACATAATTGACAAGTAGGCCTATTACCTCCACGACCCCTACGACGGCTTCTGCCACGGCCACCACGGCTTTTGCCTCGGCCACCACGAGCGCCGGTTGAGGAAGAGGTATCTTGTAGAGGAGGAGCTAGAGCTAGATTCAAGCTAATGGAGGAGGTTGCAAGATCCTGGCGATACCTTTCCTATTGAGAATCCTTAATTAGAAGAAGTGCTTCTACATCATCAGCAGTCGACGGATTTTCTTTGCCGTAGATCGTCATCGTGAAGGAGTTATACTCCTCCGGGAGACCTTCAAGGATCGTATCAACATGATATTGGTTAGTGACAGATTCGCCCATGGCTTGGAGAGAATCCACAAGACCACGAATATGGGACAAGTACTCAGATAAAGATCTAGCACCTTTCTTCGTGTTCTTCAGTTTAGATCTTAGTTGATGAACCTTCACACCGAGGTGAGAGTAGAAGAGTTTGTGGATCTTGTCCCATACCTGGTAGAAATGCTTGCATCCAATGAACCGAGGAAGAACAGATGCAAAAAGCGAGCCAAGAAGCCAAATAAACAACATCTAATCCTAAAATAGCCAAAGCTGATAACCGTCATTGACAATATCCAAATCACGATCGTATTCAGAGGTGTACTTCGGTGGAATCAACGGATTCACAACATAGCGATGAAACTCGTGTGTGATGATCACAGCCTCAACTTGTTGCTTCCAAAGAAGGAAATTCTGATCATTGAGCTTCATCGATAGCGCTGGATTGAAGCTCATCATCACCATAGCCGGTATCGACGAAGTTCCAGTCACAGGTGCCACGAAGAAAGGATTTCCTTGTCCTCCTCCATGAGCCTCACCGTGTACACTGCCATGGCCACCAGAATCGTGCATAGGATTTTCCATGTGCGGTGTGTGCATTATCAAATTGGAAGCGTAGGTCCAAGATTAATCTCTAGATACCATGATAGAAGAAGAGTGCAGAGAGAAAAGAGAGGGAAACATGGAATCAAATTTCATATTGAATTGAATGATTTAAAAGTTAGTTATAAGAGGAGTGACTTGGACTATTTATACATGCCCAGGTTCACTTAATGCACACATAATGCATGTCCAGGTTCACTTAATGTGAACATTGAACAGAGGCTTACATTTAGTTAGATGAACCAAGGGCACCGGCCTATATCAGTTGTCCCTTACTCTATTATGGATGGAAATAAGATTGAAATGAAAATTAGGAATGTACAAAACATCAAGTGGATAGAAATCTGATGTAAAATGAATACTGCCAAAATAATATGCAAGAATAAGATCACCATTAGGTAACTTAATAGAAATTGGTTGTATTTTCTTGTAATTGGCAAAAGATTGTAGATGCAGGCAAACATGATCACTTGCACCCGAATTTAATATCCAAATAGATGTTGGATAAAGAGAAGCACCTGATTTGGTGACACTTGAGATTACATGATGATTGGAGTTAGAAGGTGAAGGTTTACTCACTGAATTAGCAGAGGATCAATTGTCACATTCTGAAGCATGCAAAAGAGATAGTAGATGTTGATAATACTCACGTGAAAGAGTAAAAGAGGGATCATTATTTGGCTTGGTAGCAGCACCCGATAGAGAATCAGTTTTGGTAATGGAATCAGAGGTGAGTTGTAGAGTGTTGCTTTAATTTTTGGTTTTACACCCAGGTAGGAACCCGTGCTTGAAATAGTAGGTATCGACTGTATGATTGTTGCGATTGAAATGAGTGCATAGCATTTGTGTTCTAGGTGTGGCCTTCCTCTGCCTCAACCTTGAGAAGCATTGCCCCAGCTTTGTGAAGTGTAATTGGTGGAATTAATAACAAAGATAGTTGAATCAATGGAAGAAGAGGTAGATGGTGGCCTTTCGTGTTGAACAACCATAGAAAACACGTGGCTTAGAAGAGGTAAGGGGTTCATTAAAAGAACATGCATTCGAATGGTATGAAAGGAATCATTCAGACCATTCAGGAAACAGATAGTGTGTTCCTTTTCTTTGTATGTTTTGACAGAGGTGCTGAGGTTAGAAGTGAAAGGAATGGCGCATGCACATGAAGGTATGGGTCTCAAGAATTCCAACTCATCTCAAAGTATCTTCATATCAGTAAAGAAGGTGGAATGGAAGCGTTCACCTTGTCTCATGGAGTGGATTTCTTGAATGAGATTAGACTTTCTAAAGTGAACTAAGCTTCACATACTAACAAACTAAGCTTCACAATAGAACTAACATATAACATAACAGAATTAACAAACTATTCTGTTTTGCTATTTATTTATCCAATACCATCCTCAAAATGCTCATAAAAAAACAAATTACTAATTACTAATATTAAAAGAAGGTTCTCTAACAACACATGTCAGCTAATGCAAATAGATGTTTCCCGCTCAAACACCTTTTGCACAATCTCACGGTGCAAGAAATACATCTCACCACGTGTCAGCTGCTTTTTCCACTCTCTGCCCATCACAAGAAAGAAAAAGTGGGGCTTCTGTTTATTTTTCGGGTAAAAGAACCTCCTCCAACATATCTTCTTTGACCATCGTGTAAATGCTTTTGTTTTTGGACAATTCCTTGAATCTATGTGTAAAAGACTCAGGCAAAATGGGTCCACGTTTTCACTTCGATTTTGTTAGTTGTCATTTTCAAAATGGAAAAGTTGCTCTCTTCCTTCTATGGTCTCTAAGGTGCAACATCGAGGTGTTTAAGGATCATTCTCTGAACTGGAAAATCTGAGGTACGTCTTGCTTCTTCCTGGATTATTCTTTTTATATACTTTTTGTACTGTTAACAGATACATGTAAGGTATTTGACTGATGTTGTGTTTGAAATTTTTCTGCCCTCGAAGCTACTTTTCTTGGTGGTTCAACCTTTTTTTTTAAGTTTAGGTTTGGGTTTTAAGTTTTCAAGAGAAAGTTTGGTAGTATAGAGAAGAGGTAATTTTGTAGATGAGAACTCGAATCTTGGTTTTCAAATTTTCAAGATCTCGAAGGGGTAAACTCAGCAAGTTTTCAAATTTTTTTACCCTTGAATCTTGGTTTGATTTTTTCTTCTGTTGATTAGTTGAGAAGATAGTTGTATAAATAGCATTACCGTTGATCAAATTTCATAAAATTTAAAGTATTTCTCTTATTAATTTAAACTTATGTTTATACTTTCTTAAAAGTGAACACACAGACATGTGTTCTTGGTTCTTATTCCAATATGAAAAACAAGTACTGTTATCAATTTAAACTTATGTTTAAGTGTTTGCAAGTTTTGGTGTACATGTTGGCTGCTTTATAATTTAGGAAGTGAAGACTTTTTAATTTTTACATATTGGCATGAAAGACCATAGTATGTATCATACTAAGAGGAGATAAATTGTAATATGCTTCAGCAAAATAAGCAGTTAATCCGCAACATTAAATTTTTTGATTGACTTTTCTTTCTTAATCTCAATGGTTTTGCACAAAAGTTAATCTGCAAACATGGTTGGCAACGCTCTCTATACCGTTTACAGGTTTCATTCATTTGTTTCCTTTTTTTTTTGACTGAGTTTTGTGGTCTATAAATTTGATTTTTTAATCCATTGATAAAAACACAAAAGAGGGGTTGATTATATTATTTGCTTCATTTTCTGTGTGCATGAACAGTGGGTTGATTAATAAAGGTCACCGAATATTTTATATTGAATATGTTTTAATTTTAGGGAATTTTCTGTATTGCATTAAGGCGTGGAATTCATGTTGCTGTCAAAATGCTTGGGGGAGGAAGTGTTCATTGATGATGATATAAAGTGTGGGTTGGTCTATTATACAATTTGTTTTCTGTTCATGTCAATTGGATTATTCAGTTCGCAATTTGTATTCTAATAGTGGATTTATGTGTCCTTGACTGTCTCTCCGAAAGGTATTTCATGACGAGCTTGCATTACTTCAGGAAATACAACATCCAATTGCATTCCTACTTTTAGGTGTCGTGATACAAAGCACTCCAACGAAGATTGTCACAAAATATCTACCTCATGTTAGCCTTGATCCTACATGGCTTAAAAGGAAAGTTTTGGTGATCATTTGTATTTTCACATTGTGTTTATGAGCAAATTATGTTGGTTAGTTGACTATCATAGATATTAGTGAGTAGAATACTGCCAGCAGAAAGTAGGTGCTTTGAAATTTGCCATTTTGGATATAGTCTTGGAGAGAATGCCACAATTTTGGGAATGGATCCTCTGAATTTGTAAAAGACTTGAGAGTGTCAATTTGCATGATCTCATCATTGATAATTTTAAACCTCACTTTTAAAATGGAAATGTATTATATAATCAATGGTGGAATCATGCAAATTGACAACCACAATTTTAGTTTCAATAGGACTATTGGAAATCAAACATATGTAGAATCTCAGATATAATTATGAACTTAAGATCATGGAAAGTTCTCAACTGGATTTATACTAAGCTAGATTGCATCCAAGTAGGGATGGCAATTTGGACCCTACCTGTTGGGTATCCGCAAAAAATACTCATGATGGGTAGGGTAAATACCCGCTTTGTGGATATTGGTATGAGTCTGGGTAATTACCCGCAAATAAGAGAGGGTATGATGCGGGTACGGGTATTCTAGTACCCACCCCGCCTCACACCCGCATATATAAATATATATATTTATTTATTTATATTAATACATATAATTATAATTATATATCAAATTTTAAAAATAAAATTAATGTCATCTAGGGTTTCTTAACTATTTTTCTCTTTTAGACTTAATCACCTACTGACCTAAGCACTAACAGCAACCGTTGATGTTTTTTGTGTTATTTTTTTTTTCTTTTTCTTAATTAAAGTGCAGGTATGGGTACTTAGGTACCCACAGGGTACGGGTAAGGGTACTTAAATTGTTACTCACGCGGATACCGGTCCAAGTATGGATATTTTTTTCAAACGCGAGTATAGGAGCGGATGATATAGTATCCTACCCCTATCCTATCCATTGCCATCCCTACATCCAAGTGGTAAAGTTCCAGGAGCTAAAGCTTTACAGCCTCTAAACCAACCAACTCCTGCATAATGAAAATTTGTCTTGAGTAAAATAAAGCCTTTTATTAAAATATAAAAGTACTTCCCAAGAAGCAGCAACATATTCGTAAGTCATTGGTCATTACTGAGAGAGAACGAAAGCTATTCCATTTTGGAAATGCAATAGCATTAGACTTCAAGTTTTTTTATATTATTTTTTTAATGAGCACTTCTCTCTGCTAAAATAAGTAAAAGCTCATTCGCTAAAAGTTTTGCCAAAAACTCATAACATAATAATTCATACCAAAATATCATTTCAAAATCTTCAGTTCATTGAAAGTTGCATTATATAAGAGAGCGTGGCTTATCTCTCTCATAAACCCCATTTCATTAATTCCAGTGGGATTTGAACTAGAAAGGACATTGGAGGCTACTAGCCTACTCCTGAAGTACTCAACCATTGAATTAAATTCTTACCCTGATTGCTGAAGTCATGACAGATATAACTTGGGGTATGTAAGTTCTAAGTTCCTCAAATGCCTTTGTTTCAGCCAACAAATAACCATAATCATTTCCTGCAATATATCCCACAATAAATAAGGAGCTGTGAAGAACTTTTCTGCAACCTGCAACCATAAAGACCCTTAATTAACAATCATGTGTAATGTATTATATATGTGCTGATGTTGATTTGTAGGTTACTATGATAAATCAGACACTAATCTAATCTGTATAGTAATGAATGAAGCACAAAAGCAAAACTCATGCAAAAGAAACTGAGGTAGGGTGCTCTACAGAAAGCATCTTAGACCGAGTTCTTCAAAGTTCAGAGAGGTAAGCATTCTTTACCTTTTTTTTAATAAATATATAGAGATTTAGAAACATGGTTTGCAATAGCATATATACTTTGTGGGAAGGATTTACTACTTTGTAAGCAATGGCTTCCACCTCTGAATTAGAACTACATTAGCACATGTGAATTTGGTTGGCTATTTGGATCTGTTTTGTTAATTGAAGAATTTTATTATCAAGCTAGCCTTTCTGACCATGTCCTATGTAACTTTAGTAGCTTACTTGGAGTCTGTTTTTTTTTGACAACAACTTGGAGTCTGTTATTTAGCTAACCATGGGTTGTTTTATGATTATTTCATATATTACCAATTTATTTAATAAGGTTTGAAAATTTGAACAAGCTATTAGAGTGTATTTGGAAAAGCTGAAAAAAATAGATTAAATCAATAATCGATTATTTGTACAATCGATTATAATTATAATCGATTATAATCAGAATCTGTTTTCGTTTGGGTCAGTTAACTGAAAAGCGATTTTAAGATAATCTAATTCGTTTGGGTGGTGCAAAAAAAAAAAAACATATTTACATAATAAATTACAAAAAATTTATAAAGTTATTTTTTTTATATTAATAATATTTGATGTTTTTTTAATATTAGAACTTGTTTATTTTTTTATATCTTGTCATCAATTTTTTTTTCTATTATAAAAAATTGAATAAAATTATAACATTTTTCATGACTACGGAAAACATGTTAAAATATATTATTTTTTAGAATAGTTAATTAAAAAAAAATATTTCAATTGAATAATATAGAGAATTTTAAGGTAAAAAAGATATTATTCAGAGCAATATCACAACATGCAAAAGATTATTGAAGAATTTCAGTGATAAATTCTAAAAAATATGGCAGTGATAGACCGTATAAAACCATAACCAATGAAGATTGGTCCAGTTGGTAAGGATATGACGTATATCCCACAAGGACGTGAGTTCGAATCCAACTGTCCATGTGAATACTTCATTGGTGGGTAATTTGTAAGTACCTCTGTAAGCTCTCTTTGAGTCATGAGGCCTTCCTTGACCTTGATGAGCCCCTCACGACGACTCAGCTCATCTAAACCTTTTTTTAGCAAAAAAAAAAAAAAAAAAAGATAGCATTAAAACATAGAAAAATTAAAGAGAAGTTACTAAATATATTTTCTTACATAGTCAAATTAAAGCAATAAAAGCATAATTTATTGCTACACATTATTGGTACTGCTCTTTGCTGTATTGCACCTTGTTAATGACAGATTGCATAAGGTTCTAACTAGTGTTACAGCTGTTGGATCCTTAAGGGTAGCATATTGGTGTACTAAATAATAATGTCAACTACATACTATAAACTTCTGAAACAAAAATTCAGATAGTATGCATTAGAAGGGCATGAGAACAATGCATCCAGATGGAGAGTGGTTGGGGGTATAATACGGGAAAGGCTCTTGTCATTGAAGCATAATCAAAATAAAACCATCTAAGTGTGTGTTTGGATCAACTGTGAAAATTTGATTATTTCAATAATCGATTATATGGATAATCGATTATTGTTATGATCGATTATAATAGAATCAGTTTTATGTTTGGATGTGTTTGCTGAAAAACGATTATAAGATAATCTATTTCGTTTGGACTGTATAAAAAGATCACTTATATATAGTAAATTACTAAAGAGGGTATGAAGTTATTTGTATAATTTAATATTTGTTTGGTAATTAGTTTTATAGGGACGGAATAAGAAGAATGTTATTAGTTTCAAAATAATGTAACTTTTTAAAGAAGCTTCAAACTTCTAACTTCTCTAAAAACAGTTTTTTCTCATAAAAACAAATGTTTTGAAATTTAATCAGTTTGTCCAAACATATCAGCTTCTACTGAAAAACAGTTTTTACAATGAAAAACAACTATTTGGGTAAGAATTAATCTTACCCAAACAACCTCTAATTGTTCTCTCTATTAGATGATGATAGTAAAACAACTTTTTTTCATAAAAGAAAATCTTTTTTTAAAAATTAAGCAAGAGACCCAAACATAATAGATTATTTATAAAACAACTTTTTGAACAAAAAAACAATTGAAAGATAAACAATTTATCTTTCCCAAATACACACTTAGTGTGATGTAAGTCTTTTAAACCCAATAAATGATTGATATTCAACATTGCGATCCTTTATTTTTTGTATGCATCTTAAGAGACTCATTGTAGAAATGTTGTGTATAGAATGTATGAAATATAATGTTGTGTTTTAGATGAATAACTAAATTTCATCTTTGTTTACAATATCAGGCAAATTCGAACAACATGGTGCTATGTTATATAACGACTATTGTGATGTCAAAGAAATATTGTGATATAGCATTTGTTCTACTTGCTTGATTTGCTTTTCCTTGGCCTGTTATTTTATTTATGTTGTGATTTTTTTTTAAGTAAACCTTATATTTGTGATGAGATTAAATATAGTCAACCAACATGTGGTTGGTCCGAGTGTTAAGGGATTCGAGCACTTTAAGCAAGTGGTCAGGGGTCCGAGTCAACCAACATGCGGCTGGTCCGAGTGGTAAGGGACTCGGGCACTTTGAGCAAGTGGTCAGGGGTCCGAGTCAACCAACATGTGGCTGGTCCGAGTGGTAAGGGACTCGGGCACTTTGAGCAAGTGGTCAGGGGCCCGAGTCAACCAACATGTGGCTGGTCCGAATGGTAAGGGACTCCGACACTTTAAGCAAGTGATCAGGGATCCGAGTCAACCAACATGTGGCTGGTCCAAGTGATAAGGGACTCGGGCACTTTGATCAGGGATTCGAATCCTGGCTCTTGCGTATGGAGAAAGAAAACCTGATTGGGAGAGGAGAACCCACCTTGTGTGCCCAACAAGTTCCTCGACGGATAGGGGCGTAGATAGGAATTTCTTACGAGGGATGCCAAGACTAAATATGCATAACATAAATAACAATATATTTTTTTATTAATATATATAAGCAAACTATATGAAACAAATTTGATATATGATTTAATTAATAACTTAGTATAATATAAATCACTTAAACAGGTCTTTAGTCAACTTAAGTAAATACCTAAAATCTTCACTTCTTTAGTTGTGCGTGGCGATGCTTCATGGAGTAAAAATCATCAATTATCATATCTATGGTAAATTTTTGAGCAATCTCCTTTTCAATGTAAACAACCATATAATCAGTAAGAAAATCATCTTCCATCTTGTTTCGTAGCTTTGTTTTAATGATCTTCATAGCTAAAAAAGCCCGCTCAGTAGTTACTGTTGACACAAGAAGAGTCAAAACAAGGCGAACCAATCTATCAATTAAAGGATATTCATCTAATTTGCTAGTCTTTACTAATTTTCGACATAAGTCAGCAATAGTAGAAAAATTCTGAAACTTTGGATCTTTATGCACATCACGCTTATAATGCAGCAACTCATATGGCAACTGGTTCTTTTCTTGCTCACAAAAATCTGAAGAGTAAAATTTCTCAACAAGATTATAGATGTTATCAGCATTAAATAACTTGTAATTATCTTTAGGATCCAAAGATATACTCAATATAAGAAGCTCTGTTGTTTGCTCACTGAATCTATTATTCAACTCTTTCAACTGACAATCTATCACAACAGTAAATATATCTATGTCAGAGAACGAATTATGTCAGAGAAAGAAACACTCATATCAGGAATTTGAATAGCTTGAATTTTACAAAAAGAACTAACTTTCTCAAAGAGAGTTCTCCAACCACAATCTCTTAACTCTTGAATCAATGAATTCGTGCTAGCTACCAAATACATGGCATTCAAAATATCTTGAGAGTTTTGTTGCAAAGCTTGACAAAGCTTGTCAGTGATTCCCATGATTTCTTTCATCACATGTAAAATGAAAACAAAATCAAATGACACCAATGATTTAAGAGCATTAGTAGCATCACCTCGTTGAGAATATGTAAATCCTTTAATAGCTAAATCTTCAAGAACTGAAGCAGTTGCACCAAACATGCGTAAAAGGCTGCATATTGAAGTGAAATGAGAACTCCATCTAGTGTCTCCAAGTCTTTGTAATGTGCCAATTTGATTGGCTCCCCTTCCTGTCACAACCGCATTATTTGCAACTAATTGAGAAATTTCAGTGGCATAAGCAGCTTGTAGCTCATCATTGCATTTGCAAGAACACACAACATTGACAATGCTAGTCAAGTTTTGGAAAAAAGCATGAATATCAACTACTTCTTTAGCTGTAGCAACAAGAGCTAATTGTAACTGATGAGCAAAACAATGTACATAATATGCATAAGGACATTCTTCAAGAATTAAAGCTTGTAAACCCTTCCACTCTCCACGCATATTACTAGCTCCATCATATCCTTGACCCCGGACATTTTGAATGTTAAGATTATGATGAGATAATGTTGAACAAATCTCTTGTTTAAGAGTGGCTACAGTAGTATCTCTTACATGTACTATATCCATAAAGTGCTCCTTAACAAATCCATACTTATCAACAAATCTAAGAACAATAGCCATTTGTTCTCTTCTAGATTCACCTCAAGTCTCATCAACAATCAAACAAAATTTTGCATCACCTATCTCTTTGCGAATTTCATTTTGTTCATTTCTAGCAAAGACATTTAAAATTTCTTTTTGAATAGTAGATGATGTGTATCTTGCATTCTAAGGGGCATTCTCTAAAACAACTTCACCCACTTCCTTATTATAAGAAGCCAAAAGTTTTACCATTTCAACAAAATTTCCTCGATTTTTAGATTCCAAACTTTCATCATGTCCTCTAAAAGCATAAGCTTGAAATATTAACCATTTAACAGCATCCACAGAGGCTTTAAGATGCAACCGGTTACCCATAATTTGTTGTGAAGTTTGTTTAAACATCACTTTGTCAATGTGACAAGGCTGGTTCTTCAAATCTTCAAAGCATTTAATAGCAACATTGTGAAGAGAATTAGGAGTTTTTCCCACATCTATTTATAATCTATTAAAGTTCACTCCCAAAATATGCCCCTGACACCTCAAATTAATGTTGTCCACCTAATGTAAATTACTCCACGTCTCCAATTAAGCATATGCGGCTATCTCTATGAATGGCAGAAGGGAGAAGTAGACCAAGAAAAAAAACTTGAAGCGAATAGAAGATTGTCAGTGAGCAAATAAATCCCGTGACGCCACAACAGAAAGGGCGAAAGTCGAAGGGTTGGTGCCAAATGTGACAGCCTAGTGCGTTCGCTCGAACCCACACCCTGCTTCCTCGCCGTCGTCGCTACCATCTTACACTGCTTGTGGCAGACTGTAAGTCTGTGCGATCTTGCCCCTTCCGCCTTCGCCTCTCAACGAATCTTGAAGGGCGAATGGTGGGCATGTCCGAGTGTAGGGTGCCAACCCACCACCCTTCCACGCTCGACACTGAACGGATCTGGAAAGGTGAATGGTGGCTGGGCTCATAGTTACAACTTGGCTTGAGGAGGAACTGTTGTACGTGGAGCTTCTAGCTATTTGTTAGTGTATGTCATTGGTTGATAACTATAAAGTTGGGTAGCAGCTTTATTTAGGTGTACTATTATTTAAATTATCATATCAAATATGGTGGTTTTGAATTCAGTTGCTTTGATACTGGGATATCTCACAAACAGATAAACATGTATGTTAGGAATAGATATAGAATATCAAGAAATCCTCTTTAGTCTGTAGGTAGTTCCTTTCACATGCTTTTGATTCTTTCAGGGCTTTTTCCATTGAATATATTTGTATGCATGAAAGATTTGGATTCACCTAAAGATTTATTTAATGTTTGAATGGGAGGTTTAGGAGGGGAAGGTTTTATGTAAACCTTGCCCAATTTGGTTAACTTGTGAGGATTTTAAAATTGGAACAAGGAGCGAAAGTTATTAATTAACCTTCAAACTCTTCCTCCTTTCTCCAATTTGTTTCCTTCACCACCTGGTAATAGCATGGTAGCATTCTCTTTTATGCAACCTGTTTGTGTTCCTACCTTATACTGCAATATGTTTGTGAACTATGCTTTGAGGGGCATTCTTCCTCAATCCTCTTGTATATTAGCTAGATTCTTTTATTAGCTATACTATTCATGTAACCTTGTCACACTTTTGATACAACTTAATGTTGCCTTCCAATAACCCATCCTCTCTACAAGAATTGGCCCATATCGACATTTAGCATAAAGAAACTCACTTTCACTATTTTTAACATTAACTAAGAGTGTACAATAAGATGACCGGTTTTGATGCTATTCAAACACCCTGCTGAGTGCATAATCCAATCCCATGTATAATGGTATGGATGGTAACCATTGGGCCATAGGTTAGTCTAAGAATTTTTAGCTACAAATGTAACTTTTGAACTTATTTCTGGTTTAAGACTCAAAAAATGAAATAGAGAATCCAGTTCTTATATGTTGTGATGTTAATTTCTACCACTCAACACCTTTATGTGCTTCAACATATTAGGTGTATGACGTCACCCCTTTTATGGATAACCATCCTAGAGGTGATGAAGTTTTGCTATCTGCAACAGGCATGCTTATATCATATGAAGAGTATTAGTGATAGAACCAAATGGTAACCATATTGATTGTATTGGATGCATTATAGGGAGGGGTGCAACCACTGATTTTGAAGATGTGGAACACAATGGTTCTGCTATAGAAATGATGGAAAAATATTATATTGCTGAGATTGATGCATCAACCATCCCACTAAATTGGTTTCAACCTTCTGATGTGAGTGAGTTTCTTTACTAATTGCCTTTATAATGATGATTTGAGAAGTAACTTTGATCAAAAATATAGAACAAATGGTTGCATTTGGTATTAGAATTGTAAAAAATTATAATTGTTACCCCTCAAATCCTTAGATAGCATACTCATTCCAAGAACTAAAATATCAATCAATGAGACTGTTGGTGATGACTAATTCTGTCAACGAATTTAAATATGGAGCAGGGACTGAGGTGCAATGAAGCTTGGATCTAATTGCCATTTCCCACTTCTGAAGCAATTAAAATTTGAAGCTTAATTGCACTTTTAGTCCTCCTACTATTAGTCCTGTGCGATTTTGGTCCCTAAAGTATTTTTTATGCACATTTGGTTCCTCTATTTTTTCAATGTTGCAAATTCACTCATTTCATCCATTGTCCATCAGTTTTCAATGATTAACAGGGATGAACAACTACTCTAAGCATAAAGAACCTCTGGTTGAGCTTCTGTGGTGGAACCAAAAAAAGGTCCCCAAAAGAAGGGACAAAACCAATCAATAGCATAGAAGATTATTGAATCATGTTGAATTGGAGAGCCAGATGAGGGAGAATTTCAATCAGAGGTTTTGTGCGCTTAGAGGAGTGGTTACTCTATGCTGATCATTGAAAAAATTGACAAACATTAGACTGAAGGACCTGAAATAGACAGATGCAAACATTAGAAGGGGGTTGAATAGTGTTTGACAAATTTATGCGGAATTTAGAAATTTTTTCGCAAGCACAGACGAGTTATAAAAGACGAGTAAACACAGACAGGTCAATCAGACTGATAACTCGTCTGAAGGTTTTCACAGAAAACACACAATCATGCAAGATAAGAAAAGTTTTGATAAACACAATTATAAACCCCTTTGGTTAGATGATAGTTAAGACAAATAATAAAACTAAAGAGTTAAGGGAAAGAGAGATCACTCAACAGGTTTATCCTGGTTCACCCCTTAACAATGAGGCTACGTCTAGTCCTTGGAGTACCAAGTTTTCTCACTATAACTGATTTAGGTTACAGGACAGACAAGTATTATTTTCACACCTAGCCTCTTCAGGCTCCAGACGAGTATTGTTTTCACACCTAGCCTCTCCAGGCTCCAGACGAGTATTGTTTTCACACCTAGCCTCTCCAGGCTCCAGACAAGTATTATTTGCACACTTAGCCTCTTTAGGCTCAGACGGGTTTATTTGAGAGAAGTTGTAAAAAGATTACCCTTTGCAAGTCTTTCACAAGCACTCAGACGAGTGTATTAAATGTGAAGTTCTAAAAGACTGCGTAATAACTTTAAATGATTGAAGAATAAATAATGAAAGAATGAAGATATAATTGTACAGAGTAATTGCTCTTGATTGCTTTGATCGTTTTCTACTTTCTGCTTGAATCTTCGAAGTCTTCTTCATTAAATAGGCTTCAAGATTTTAAAGCCGTTAGACACAAAGTCTGAAGGCTTGGCTTCTTGCAGATCTTCAATAAATGCAATAGAGTCGTTCTGATCAGCCATTAAAGCATAGGGAACTTCGCTTGTTCTCTCTCATCAGAGTGATACAGACTTCTGATATACCTTTGGTCTCAGCAGGTCTGTATACGTGCTTTTTGTTTGCAGAGGGAAGACATTCCCTTTTGGTGTAAGATGCAGTTGTGTTCAGGCAAAGCACTTTGTTGAAGTTCCTTATCAGAGTCGAGACAGCTTTCATCCAATGTATTCTTTAACGTAAGTCACTAGACGGATGAGTAGCTTCATTAGACGGGTTGCCTCTTTAACAAAGAGATGACGTCAGTTGCAAAGTCTTTTAGACGGGTGAGTCTTCCTTTGATCAGACGGTTGAAGACTTCATTAGACGAGTGAACTTCTCTTAGTTCAGACAAGTGAACCTTAGCTAGTTCAGACGAGTGAACTTATCTCAGTTCAGACGAGTGAATTTTAGTTAGTTCAGACATGTGAACTTAAGTTAGTTCAGACGGGAACTTATCTAAATTCAGTCGAGTGAACAGTTCATATAGACACTTAATGTTATAATCTGCACACTAAGTAGACGAGTTAAATACCACAGACGGGTTCAATTAAATCATTGAATAACTGTTTTAATCTCATCAAAACTGAGGTAAATGCACATCAGACATTTGGAGACTCAACAGGACCAAATTCACAACATTTAACAAAAAAACTAAGGGGACCAAAATCGCACATGGTCAATAATAAGAGGATCAAAAGTGCAATTTAGCCAAAATTTTATTATTTTGTTTTGTAAATTGAGTTTGAAATGAGATGATAATGTAAATTCAAGAGTTTAAAAATCAAATCATGTCATGTTATACTTTTTCTATAAACTCAAACCACAGATAGTAACAATCAAAATATTCCTACATCAAATTCAAGTGCTTAATATTCTCCAACATGTTTATGTTTTATTTTATACTTTTCATTGAACTTTTGTTCTCCTCTACTAAGAACATGTTACCAGCCTTCAATTCCAAGTGCAGATTTTTGGGTTTTCTACAAGTAGAACAACGTTTAATAACACATAAAATGTTGATGACTCAAATTTGAAATGAAAAGTTTGATTCCAAATTTCCAAGCACAAAAGAGTATATGGGACGATTTTTCATTCATTGAATTCCACGTAAAACCATCCAATAATAGAGTGTGTATTAAAAAGAATATGATTAAAAAAAATGTGTTGATAGCATTGCTCTTAGCAAGATCAATCATCCAAGAGGATCTAACAACAACCTAAAGGAATGGTCTAAGACATGCAACTTAGAGGCATAGAGTGGGCGTAAATGGCTTCCCAGTCAGTTACTCAGTTCCCTTGACAAAAGCCATGCGTTAACACTTTTTCTTAGGTCATATCACAGTGGAATAACTTAACAATGTTACCAATTTTATTATATAGTTCTGTTAGTTCAAATTCTTTTTCAAAAGAATAAATTCATTATTGAGTGAGAATGAACTATTATGTCGGGAGAATTTTATAAATGACATCAAATGTTTACATATTCAAGTCAGCACTTTAGAAGGGTGGCAGGTTTTTTTCTTTTTTTTTTATGTGTGCACGGTGGCAGTTTTTTAACACACATGCTATTATTTTTTTTCTCGTGTGAAGACTGCTTTCACCTTTCATTGTTTTACACAAATAATATTTTCTTTTATTACCATATAATTTAATGTTAATTTATCCAAATTGAACACTAAAATATTAAAACAAAATTGCAAACGTGCAACGCGCGGATCACAATCTAGTGAGATAAAAATGCACACTCTTTCCCATTATTCACTTTCTTCCAATTTCTAAATCATGTTGAAGTGAATGGACCTGAACGTTTAGAAAATAAATAGCACGGAAGACGAAAAATCGCATCTACTTGTAGTGAATACTCTAACCAATGAGCTTGAAATCGACGAGGATGAATAATAGCACTGTATAATTGTACAAGCTTTTGTCTTACAAGTTACAAAGCAATCAGATAGTGCTGAATAAAAACAATAAAGCAATCAGTGTTAAAAAACAATGAAGTCTTACAAGGTTAGAAGCTTTTGTCTATTAATACATATTTTTGTCTTTTCCTCACAATAAAGCCCAGGTCCCGGAGCACAGTAAGAGTGGCGAATAGAACTTCTCCCACCGCCTCCTTGCAATCCCGTCTCACCGCCTTCTGCAACACCCTTTTCCGAGTGTCACATTCCCGAACGTTTATAAGGTCGAAAATATTTATTAATGCGGAAAATACGATTTTTTTTTCTTTTCACAAGATGTAATGAAATTAGTAAAGGTAAATAATACTAATAAATGAACGTAGGTTCATCATGCATTTCTAGAACATACTGTATTGGAAATACAGAAACAGAAAACAGAAAACAAAAATAATACTGTATACAGGCATAGGTTTAATGTATAACTGACATAAGAAATAAAATAAGTACCAGGAGTCGTAGATCCCAAAAGATACTACAGATACCGACACAGTCTGGCCCAGACAAAATAAAACAGAAAAAGGAGTCCACCTCCTAACTCAAAGAAACTGTTGAATTGAACCGCCGTCGCGTCCATCTGCTCAAGCAGCAACAACAGTACTAGCAAGAAAATATACAAATATGGGTGAGATTCCCGTTCATCAACACAACAAAACGACAACAGTAAAAAAGCGACGACTCATCAGGTAACAGCGTACCCAACATGCTTACTAGAATTCTCAATATAAATCATGTTAAGCAGTTAATAGTATAATATCATGTTAAACAATTAACAGCGTAATACAAGGCATTCTTAAAACAAAACAGCGATGTATAACATTAAATGAAATCATCAACAGCCAGACAATGCAGTGCAATGTACATGACTCAATGCCATGTGCCACGAGGGTAAAAACTCTGACCCCTACTCCGTGGAGCTAACAAAAGTTTTGAAGAGAGTGAAAGGGAGGACATGTTCCGGTTATTGCCAGTCATGAGCAAGATGCTACAACATTCGTAACGTGCAAGTATCTGGCTTTACGGTAACACTCTCAACCAAACATGAAAAGTATGGCATCTAGTAGAGGATATCAGTGTATTGCACGAATTTGCCACGACACAGAAGAATCACCAACTAGTCTCATGTCAGCCCTTCCAACCCTGATACCTCCAAAAGACCATTGAAGATCGTCACCGTAAGATTCGTACCCGCATCAAGGTGTAAACTCAACTCCTAGGCTCAAGGCCTTACAACTATGCACATGAAATGCCAATGCTTACACAAAACAGATGCGATAAAGCAATGTCTATCCATTGGATAAACCTCAAGGTTCATTAAAGTTCTATTTCTTGGGAACTACACGCGTCTTTGTTTTATAAAACATTTATCTATCGGATAAATATCTCTTGATTCCTTTGGAATGATCCAGACTGCTTTCAGAATCGCCGATTGTCCCCACAAACCAACACGAGTCTTTTCAGCGTGTTTTGTCCTCACTCACACGCTTTCTAGGAAACTTCCCGGAAGGTCACCCATCCCATAATCACTCTAAGTCAAGCACACTTAACTATAAAGTTCTTATGTCCTAAGCTCCCGAAAAGAAGATAAATCTTGTTGGTATAGTTAGTACTAATCAATTCTTATATGCCTTCCCTCAGCTATACAGTCTCATACCTGCATAGCCTCAGAATTCCTTCCACTGTACAGTCCTATAACTGAAGAGTCTCAGAATCTTTCTCATTCCGATCATCACAAGACTGAAACAATTGAACGATTACCCTGGATCCGAATCACCGGTCCGTCATCAAACTACTGTTTCCAAACCCAAAACGTTTCATGTTTGTGTTTACGTCTTTTGAATTATGTCTCAAGTCCTAAGCATTATGAATAAGGATTGAGAATCCTCTTAGATAAGTCTTTAAACCTTTCTAAGATATTAATTCCTTGTTTTTCAATTAAGGAAATAAGTATTGATTCACTTAAGTCTTACGAAATCATTGATATACTAAGTCATCAATGGTATAGTACATGGTCTTGTTCCACCACATACTATACTTAATTGTCCCTTATCTTCAACTCTAAGTTAATTACTTAACTTAGATTTTCACGCGTAAAACTTTACGATTGAGTTAGAAAACTCCTTTTGTAAACCAAACAACTTTTAAATTTGAAAACTCATTCTATTCCTAGCATTTTCTAAAACGTTAGTTTCGCTTAGCTGGGTTTCATTCGCTTAACGAAATTGAGGCAATGATACCTCTTTTGAAATTCCCATGAATCGCTTAGAAAAACATAATTCGCTTAGCGAAATTCCATTGTATTCCCTTAGCGAAGCTTAATTCACGTAGTGAAATTGAAGCAGTGATGCCTAGGTTGGAATTTCCGTGTTTTCGCTTAGCGAAATTTGCCTTAAGCAAAACATGAACCTTGTTAAAGAAAAACCTTATGGAACTATATTGATTCTCATGAAAACATTCATTAATCCACTTTTAAATCACTTGATTAACAAGATGAACTAATGATGAGGTATAAGACATTTTTCACTTTGGTGAAAACAATTAGAGATTGAAACTTCATTTGATCTTTGGAGCAAATCACTTATTGTTTTTCTTTGAAACATAAGTTATTAAAACATTTTTCTTACTTGAAAACTTTAATTGTTCAAGAACAACACATGTTCTTCCTTTTCTTTCTAGTCATGGCCGAAAGCCTATTAGGAACAAATGTGAAGCAAAACTTTCACCAACTAACCAAGTTATGGCTCAAAAGCTCACATAATTATGACAAACAATAATCACACATCATTGCATCATAATCAAGCATAAAAATCCATACTTGATCTAGAATCAAAGTAGGCTTTTCAACATACAGGAAAATGTTTTCTCATCTAAACAACATCATCATAAAACACATGATAAGGCATACAAAGCATAAGCTACAATTATTACACTTTGTCCTCCAAGAGAACCAAATTAAATGGTGAACCCAAACCAAAGGGTTTCACCCACACATAAAGTAAACAACCATCTTCACCACCACCATTTTGGTGTGATAAGGTTCACCCCCTATACCTGTTGATGAGCAGATATCCGGATCAAAGTCGGTTGATCGGTTTGTGAACCTCCTGATACTCGTCACCAACTACAAGCAACACAACAACCAAACATTAAACAACAAACAAAACAAATCTCAACTATTTTTAACCAGAGAGGTTTCGGCCACTATGTGGAAAATAAGGCTGGGAATTGATTTGTTTTCCATCACTTGGATTCAAAGACAATAGGAAATTTTAGGATGGAATCAAGAGTTAGAAATCAAAAATTTGAACAAAACACTATTCATCATCACTATTTAAGGTTCGGCCATATAGGGTATTAAGAGCTCTTGGGTTTAGGTAGAGAATGATGAAGTAAATTCAAATAAATTGGTTTCACATTAAAAGGATTTTTCTACAAATTCCTACGGATTTTCAAAGTTTTGGATCTAAGAATGGATTTTCATGAAAATGGATTTTGATCATGAGATTGAGAGAGATTCAAGAAGCTAGGAGATCATAGAAGAGATTGATCAAGGAATCAAGGATTTCTAACAAGGTTTCAAGGATTTTCAAGAACAACAATGGAGTTTTTGCTCTAACGAAGGAGATGAGTGTTCTTGGTTCTTTGGACCAGAATTGGTGAGTGAAATGGGGCTGAGCAAGGGCTGTTCAGCCTTCTAAATAACTCACTTAAGGGCAAAAAGGTCATTTACTTCAAGGGTAAAATGGTAAAAGTGTACAAGACTAAAGTTAGGGACATCTTGGTAATTTCGCGTCCAAATTTTTCCAACTGTCATGACGACTCTGGCATACTCTCCCAAGTGTCCTGGCATGATATGTTATCAAGCCTATCCGTTGTCGGGTCTCGTTGAATCCCTTCATGACTTCAAATGTCTACAGGTTTGAGTATACTGCCGAATATAATATATTATTATTATTTTTCAGACGTCGAGACGGATTTTAACAAAGATGTAGAGAATAAAATCCTGAGGCTTATTGTCTCGTTCACGAGTCCAAATTAGGTCTTGATAGTAGAAAATGACTACTATCCGTGAAAAACGTAGACCGAACTCCGTTTGAGCTTTCGCCCGAAACTTAACCATGGCTTCCTATGGTTGTGTAGAGTATTCATATCTTCTCAGAATATTTCTCTAGACCCTCCAATAAAATACAAACGTTAAAATACTGAAGAATTATAAAACGTAAAAATCGGGACGTTACACCTTCTCTGCCCTCGCAGTCGCACCGTCGCACGACTCGAACCTACACGTTGCGCAGCTACTCGTAGTGGTAGAAGACGGTTTCAGGCTTGAAACAATTCAAGAAATTTGCGGTGGTGTTTGTTTCTTTTCTTGATTTTGATATGAAATTCAAGTAAGAATTGGGGTTGGGGAGTTGGGCTTAGGCATATAAATTTTTTGCTAATCAGCCTAGATGAATTTTTATAATTAATTCTTTTCTATGTAATATACATAATAGGTATATAAAATTTTTGTCCCGCTTCAGCAGCTCAGTGGTTAGGCTGCAAGGACATTTGGTGACTGGTGAGACTCGGGTTTGATCTCGCAATAGCTCCAATTTTCCCTTTTCCCATATAAGGCCTAAGTATGCCTCATAAGGACAAAAAAAAAAAAAAGGTATATAATTTTTTTTTTTTGAAAACCTGGGTATAAAAAAAAAAATAGTCAAATGGTTTGCTTTTACACTTAAAATATTCAAATAGGGAAAATGATCCATGGCTTCAAGATTACATCAAATTGGGAGTCAAAAAAAAAAAACTGATCTACATCGATGCAGCAGCTGAAGCAATATTTGAGGAATTCGTTATGCACAACTCCCTCGAACCAATCTTCTTTTAAGTGGTGGCAAGTTTTTGCCATTAGTCACCATATTGTGTATGATGCAACATTTTCTAAATTATGTAAGCTATAAAGATGAATTGGTGTATTTCAATCGAAAATAAAGTTAATCGATATATAGAGTTGGCTCTCTACATGTGCATGATCAAGTCATATGGTTGTGATGTTACTTTCATAAAATGTGCCCTACATTGTGAGCAATGTTGGCATTTGATGAGCATTAAGCGTGGGAATATACCAGGCCGTTCGACAGGGGCCTATGGCCTGGGCTATTTAAGGCCTGGCTTGGCCTAACTTGTTTAATAAAAAGTCAGATCTAGGCTTTTCGGAAAGCCTTTTTAGTTAAATAGGCTAGGCTTAGGTTTTTAAAAAAGCCTTTCAAGCCTGATAGGCCGGCCCATTTGTAAATAATATTATTTATAAATAATATTATTTTCATTTTTATTTTTAATAAAAATATAATATTATTTTTTATTTTATGTTAAATAAAATATACAAAATATAATGTATAATATTATTTTTTAACAAAATATAACAAGTTTTAAGATCAAGCCAGTATTACTTTGATAATTTAGCAATTTGTTCTTTATTTATAGAATGTTGACTTGCTTCACATATAAACTTTGAGAGATGTAGGACTAACTTTCAATGAAACATTATTGTATATGAACACGATTTTACAAGTTTTTAGCTGCTATTTAACGTAGTGTGCATCATTGCAACATAGTGGTGGCAGTAATCACACTCCCATTGTTTGCAACTGCTACTTAACGTACTTATTGTGCATCATTAGAATATATATAATTCATTCACAGCCTAAGTTGGAGGTTTACATGGTTCTAAATTTATCTAAATAAATATAAATATAAATACTAGTAAAATTACTATGCTACAACTTGCTAGAAGCTACTGCAATGCCATCACATGGCTGTTATTCATTCCAAACAACAAGTTTTGCTATTCATTTCAAAAATTCTTTCTTTATTTGAAGGGATTAGATCAGGTGGTGGTGGTGGGTATCAACTTAGGAGGCTTTGGGTGATGGATGGTATAGGAATTAGTCCCACATCACTTAAAATAGATATGTGAAACAAGTCATCATTCTATAAATAGAGAACAATCATGTTATCAACCTACTTACTTGAATAGGCCCATTAGGTGCTCTATGTGTTGCATTCCTACAAAAGGCCTTATCTACAAGTCTATTTACTTAATAATTAGTACTTAATTTTTACTCAATAAATAAATAAATAATTATTATAATTATAATTATTTTAATAATTATTTTAATTATATTATAATAATAATAATAATTATCATAATAATAATAATAATAATTATAAACCTATCTTTACTTAATCTATTTAAAGTCTTATTTGAAAATATGCTTTTAAATAGGCTTTCAGGCCAGGTCATGCTTCTTAATAGGCCAGGTCAGGCCTTGAAAAATGGCCTATATCAGGTCACAGGCTAGACTCAGGCCATGTATATTTTAAATAGGCCAGGCCTTTTTATCCAGAGCCTGACCTGGTCTGACCTATTCCCACCCCTAATGAGCATTGAATTAGAAATAAATTAATTTTTTCCTAAGCATAGGCATATTGCTTGACCTTTTGTGCACAAATATCATGTAGGCCACCAATATAAGCTATACATATTGGTGGAATTTTTCAAAGTCTCTTTACTTTACTTTATTATTTTCAAATTGAAATACGATAACTATTTATTTATAATAATAATAATAATAATTATCCTTCATCATTAGTTTTACATATCTTTATTTATATCAAAATGATGGATATTTCGTACCTATATCATGGTTAGCAAAAAAATTGGGAGATAATTATTAATGTATTTAATCTTTCAATAAATAAAAAAATGCTAAACTTTACTTTTGGTCCCCTATCTTTATTTTAGTTTCTGTTTTGGTCCTTTTTATTTTTTGCTCCGATTTGGTCCACTATCTTGCAAAAGTTAGAACATTTTGGTCTTTTCCGTTAATTTTGCACTCACGGTGCCAAAAACCACCACCTCAGTCGTCGGAAACTACCACCTTGGAATCTGCGTTTTAGAGAGAGAAACCGCTCCCTTCCTCCTTCCTTTTCTTATTTTCAAATTATATCAAACAAAGCAAACATTATACCCTTATATTAGGTTTCAGAAATTTATAAAAACTCATCATACCTACAAGGAGGGAGTTGCATTGAATCAAATTTGGCATAAAAGTTAGTACTATAATCAGATCCCAGGAATGAATGAAATAGAGAATGGGTTGAGATTTGAGACCAACCACTTAAAATCGACGCCTCTGATGGCCATGGCTAGGCATGAGAGTAAAAGATTTGGATAAAACTTTGAAGACTAAAGCAGTATAGCGTTGAAGGATCGTGCTCCTCACCAGTACGAAGTAGGGATACATGAATCAGAAAAGAGGAGGAAGAGAAAGAAGAAATAAGGAAGGAGGAAGAAGAGAAAGAGTGATTTCACTCTTTATAACCCAGATTCCGGTAAGAGGTGGTGGTTTCCGATGATTGAGGTGGTGGTTTCTAACATCGTTAGTGTAAAGCTAACGGAAAGGACCAAAATGTGTTAACTTCTGCAAGATAAGGGACCTAATCGAAACAAAAATTAAAAGAGGGACCAAAACGAAAACTATAATAAAGATGGGGGATCAAAAGTAAAATTTAGCCTAAAAATAACAACTAACCCATGTGGTAGAACTGGTAATCCTGCTAGTTTATCCTAAAAAGATCTAATTTGACTGACATTTAAGATTTTTGAGGATTAAGTTGAGATTTTTCATTTTTTAAATACTACATTAGAAGATAGACATTTAAGCAAATCCTATTTTATATCGTTTTCCCCGTTTCACTTCTAATTGAAGATTATTATACTTTTTTTATAGCAAGGTTTTTAATATAAAATAAAGTTTAAAGTATAATTTTCATCCTTATAATTTACACATTTTTAAGTTAGTCCCTATACTTCGAATTTTTTTAAGTCCTCTAATTGCTAATATTATCAAATAAATCATTGCTGCTACAATAAGATTATAAAATACTATAAAGTTCTATTCTATGTGACTAATAAAAGTTGACATATCCTTTGAATATGAGATGGTGTGTCAACTATCACGTGTCACTTTAACAGTGTTATAAATTTCATTTAACAGCAGGTTATTCACCAAAAAAAATTATGTTTCGTTTCTAGCGAGATCCCGAACTGCGAAAACTAATATATCGAGTCAGGTAAATACCATAAGGACGACAAAATCCCCCTCAATAGTTTTAACGTTGTTGCATTCCCAAGGATATGATTCGAACTCGAGATCATTGATTAAACTGAAAGAGACTCATGTCATCTCATCAAAATGCTCTTGGGTCAGCAAGAATTAATTTGATGTTAATTTACAATTAAAACGACTCATTTAAGATGAATTTAAATATAGAAACCAATATTTTTTTGACAATATAGAAATATAGAAACCAATTTTTTTTTCACGGAAAATATAGAAACCAACTTTAAAACTGGTAAAAACTAAAATAAATATGGAGAAATGCTAGCAACACAATCTTTAACACACTTTAATACACCCTTTATTATTCGGTGAATTTCACGTGGCACCCGCTAAATAGAGAGTGGACCCATGTGATTTAGTGAGTTCCATAAAAAATTCACCTAATAATAAATGATGTATTAAAAAGAGTGGTTAAGGTCCATTAATCCCTTGAGTTTTGATGTTAACAAAAGCCTAATTTAAGAGAACAAAGATTAGCCATGAATTAATGTTTTATCTTAAAGTGTGCAGGAAAATCTAAGTCCACTAAGTCCAAAGTTCTATAGTACGTCCAAAGCTTAAACCTCTCGTGCCTTCTGAACTATAAATCTTAAACGATGTATCTGAGTCCAAAGACTCTTTCCGATAAACGTTCTCCTCGTTAAGTCCAATGCTTTATGCTTTACTTTGTTTAAGCGCGAACGAATATGTAATGTTTTGAATCATTTATTCAACATGTAAAAGCTTGTCCTCTGGACAAACATTCTTTGTAATCTTTATACCTCCTATAAAAGGATTTGACTATCTTCAAAAGGAAAGACAAAAGGCAACTTTCGAGTAGAAGGAAAAGGTGTCAACGCTATTTTGAGCTATCAGCTTGATAGTCTACTCTGCTTTTCAGAAGTCTCAACATCTTATCAGATTCAATGGAAGAAAGCATTTAATGCTAAATCAGAACGAATCTTTTTCATCCGTTGAAGACTAAAGAATGCTCAAGTCTTGATGAGTATATAAACCCCCACCTTTGAAGATGAAAACTGATCGAACTTGAATATAAGTATACAAGCAATCAAGCAATCAAATTTATCAAAAGTTTTCAAAGCTACTATGCTCTTGAACCTTCATATCACTCTCTGCGAAGAGTACTGTTTAGAGTTCTAAGCTTAATTTCAAACCCTCATATTCAGTGAGTAAGTAGAACAAAACTCTTTTTCAAAACCTTGGTTGGTTGAGCCTGAAAAGGCTTGTTTAGAAAGAATACCTGAGCCTGAAGAATCTTAGCTAGAGAAGAATACTTAGTGTTGTCTGAAGAGGTGTTGAATATTTGTAACAAAGGATTTTGTTATAGTGGAAAAAGCTCTCAAGTAGAGAGGATTGGACGTAGCTCTTTAGTGAAGAGTGAACCAGGATAATATTTTTGTGTTCTCTTTCCTTCCCTTGCTTTTTCTTTAGTTTGTCTTTTGACTAACTTTTTGGGATTGAATTGCTTTCTTAACGCTTTGTTCCTTTAACTTTATCCTTCACAGCGAGCGTCTAACTAGTGTTAGCAAACGCTTGCTGTGTCCTTAGTTATTTTAGCATCCAACCTTTTGCGAAAATATATATATCTGCTTGCGAAAAAGTTTTAAAAACTTAAGAAACACAATTCAACCCCCCTTCTTGTGTTTCTAACAGGTTCCTTCAAGCATCGCAAGCAACTCCCACCTCAACCCTTCTTCCAATGTCAACACACAAGTCTATCCCAAAAGCTATGGTGGATACTCCATAGATCTTCAATTCGGAACCCCACCTCAAACCTCTTCTTTCATTTTAGATACCGGAAAACATCGCCACCCAATATTTTAGCATCCTCATCAACCATGACTCAAACCACACCACGATTTCCTACCTTATTTCAACCATGCAAGCCTTTTTTTTTTTAATTCTTTATATGGTTTCTGATCTAATATTTGAAAGAAATCTCATTTTCAACCTTAACCTGAGTGGATCTATTGATTCTAATCATGTGTCTTACTTTTTAAGAGAATAGAAATTTATGTAAGAGTCTGATTACACAGCTGAGAGATAAAAATTAGTAGAAATCGTTTTAAGTTGAAGACTGTAACGTTTTTTTGGATCTGAAACTATAAAAAAATATAGAACCACCACAGCGGCGCACAGATGGATCTTGTCATGACCACTAACATCCCACATCGTGAACGTCAAAAAATGCAGAAGAGGATCCAAAACCAGATCTAGTAAAAATCAGATGCGAAACGGGAAAGAGAAACCAGATCCAAAACTAGATGATTGGGTCGATTCGGGTTTGAAGGTGAGTGATCACAAGTTTTGGTTGGGGTATCTGGTGGTAGGGGTGGACGTCTATCGGTTTCGATCCCAAAAATCCACAACCGAAGATAACCAACCATTGCATAATATGGCCTAGTTCCACCCAAATGTGTCCTTGATTTTGTCAGTTTCGGGTTGAGCGGGTTGGGCGGGTAGTCGGGTTGATTCAATTGGATTTTTGCCCCAGATCAATTTTCTGAACAAATTTTTTAGATTCCTGGTCAATTTTAAAAGTTAAAATTGAATCTAAAAACTATGAATCAGTGGTTAAATCCTTGATTCCTGATCAGTTTTTAGATTCCTTGATTTTGGACTATTTAAAACAACGCATCTAAAAATACACAAGTTGTATTAGGGCTGGATAACTTCACCCGACCCGACCCAAACCCGATCTACCCACGCTACAGATGAAGAACGGGCGGGTTCACACGGGCTCGTGAGTCAGCGGGTGAAGCCAGCAGATTCACATGGTTAAGGGCGAGGGGTTCGGGTGAGTTAAATTGATTCCGTCGGTACCCGAACCCGACCAACCCAGCTAAGAACAAAAACCTTTATTTTTACCCATACGACGTCATTTTGGTCTTTTGGAGGCACTATTTGCTGATTGCTCATTCCCCATTCCTTCATTCATTTCATTTTCAATTTTCACTTGTTTCCACTTCCCCCATCGAGAAACCCTATCGCAACACCGCTCATTGCCTCATCCTCTCGACTAGTCTCGTCTCTCATTCCTCTTCCTCCGTCCCTCTCTTACACAGACACACTCTGCCTCCTTCTCGATCCTCCGTTCGTCTTCCTCCTTGCTTCTCTTTCACCTTCAATCACTCGTTCATCATCGAAGGTAAGCGTTTATGGGTTTGTGTTAGGGTTCCATTTTTTGTTTCGGAATGCTTGGTTACTAACATTTTGTTCTTTGCCCAACTGGTTTTAGGTCTCTGTCAGCTTCCAACATATATGCTCAGTAAGTATTCAAATACCCCTCTCCCCCTTCGTCATTTCCACCAAGATCCTTCCTTTCACTTCGAGATCTTTTTTGTGCGCGCGCTTAATATTTGTGTTATTGATTTTGGGGTAAAAGTTGATCTTATGGGATATTATTATTAATAGAAATTTTTTGAGTAAATGTGCTGGCTTTATGGTTTGATATCATATAGATTACCTTATGCTCAGTAACACACACACACACACACACGATTCCTTGTTTTTCCTTTGTAGTAAACTTTATAAACGAAGCTATTTGCATTCCAAGATATGCCAAATCTTGAACTTTAGAGGAGCCTTATATGTGCAGCTGTATTCATGTTTAAATGTTGTATGCCCTACTTTGTATGCTTAATTTGCATTCATTATTCCTTTTAAAATGTTTTAGTTGCACTCTTTATTCCCTGTTGATGTTTTATTGGATAACTCCCTTCACAAACTGATATAAAGCCTATATTGATCTTGAACATTTTTTAATTAATATTTATATTATTGATTTGAAAATTTCTAATATGTTTTAACTTGCATACTTTGTATATTTTATTTGACAACACCTGTTGGATACACCTTTGGAGATTGGACATAGAGCAAGCAGCTAAGGATCTTTAGTTATTGTGTTTCTATTAAGATAGTAATTTAATTTGCATGCCTTATTCTAATAAAGCAAGCTGCCAATGATATTGAAAATTTCTAGTTCGATAGACCTTTGCTTTGGAGTTTGGACATATACCAAGCATCCAAGGATTTGAGGTAATGTATTGGATTTTTATGTTATTCTTGTTATTTTAGTTTGTATGTTATCTTAATTTGTAGAGTAAACCATCATTTTTTGGTCCCTAAAAGTGTGAGACGCTGTCAGTTCAGTCCCTAAAAGCAATTAAATTATAAAAAAGTTCCTCAATATTAATTTCGTTAATCAAGTTAGTCCTTGTCATCACCCCACTCAGGGACCAACTTGACTAACGAAATTAATATTGAGGAACTAACTAGACTAACAAAATTAACATTAAGGGACTTTTTTATAATTTAATTGCTTCCGAGAACTGAACTAACAGCGTCTCACACTTTCAGGGACCAAAATGATGGTTTGCTTGTTTATCCTTAATTTGTACTTTTGTTGATCTTTGCCTTTGGATTTGTTTTGTTGATCTTTGTACTTTTGTATGTTATCATTTCCTTATATGTTTCTGGGAGTATGCATCATTCTATGTATGCTATCTCAAGTTGTAAATGTTGTATACTTAATTTGTATCCTATCTTATATTCTTTAACATGTATGCTTATCTAAATTGTATGCTATCTTGTTTATCCTTAATTTGTACTTTTGTTGATCTTTGTACTTTTGTATGTTATCTTTTCCTTATATGTTTTTGGGTGTATGCATCATTCTATGTATGTATCTCAAGTTGTAAATGCTGTATACTTAATTTGTATGCTATTTTATATTCTTTAACATGTATGCTTATCTTAGTTTGTATGCTATCTTAATTTGTATGCCTGATTTTGTGTGTGTGTTTTTTTGTTCCCTGTTTTGATGGGTACTGATGTGTGTGTTTGTTCCCCGTTTTGATGTGTCTCTTACTGTTTTGGAACACTAATACACAATGTTTTGTAAACTATATTTGTTCACTGTTTTGGAAACACACACACACACACTATTATTTGTATGCTTTATTTTATTTCTTTGCCTGATTTTGTATAGTTAAATGTTTGTATGCTTAAATGTATTTATAAATGCATGTATGCTAGATTTGTATGTCAATATTAATTATTTGTTTTGCTCAAGTTCTCTTGCTCCCCCTTATCACAGAATCTAGTAGTTAAATCAGATTTCATCTCTTCTTGCTTAATTATTAAGACATGATAAATCTCCAAACTGATAAAAACTTCTAAACTTAGGAAATATTATAAACTCCAAACATAATATAAAAATAGATAAACTGATAAACACTTAATGTGATTGGTAAATGTTGATTACGACTCTTCATTCTTTCAACAATGGAGCAGTCTAGTCAAAACATGCCTCCTATATTAACGTCTCAAGAATCAACACAAATCCAGGGGCTATAAATACAGCCACTTCTGCACCAACAGCAGGTGGTGTAGGAGTTCAGCTAAATGAACAGCTAGCAGCTGCAACTGCTGGGACTAAACCCAATCCTCCTCTCTCAAATAAGAGGAAACCAAATGCTAGTGGTTCTCGTAAAACTTCTGTTGCATGGGACCACTTTATTAAATTACCTGAAAGTGAAGCAAAGGAACCAACTGCTTCATGGAAACACTGCAAGAAAAGATATTTATGTGATACAAAGCAATATGACACTTCCAACATGCTTGCTCATTTGAAAACAAGTCCCAAATATCCACATGTTGTAATTATTGACCCTAATCAAACAACCCTCACATTTACTTGTGGAGAGGGTAGTGGTTTGGTTTCTGTAAGCACAAGATTTAATCTTCAAGCTTGTAGAAAGGTGTTGACTCTTTTTGTCACTCTAGATGAACAACCCTTCAGGGCAGTTGAGGGTGAGGGTTTTAAGAACCTCTGCAAACAATTGCGGCCACCTCCAAAAATCTAAACTATTTGACCCTCACCACTAACTTTATAGATAATGAATGAAAATATCAAAAGAGGATAATTAGCTTTTCCTTAGTGCCAAATCACAAAAGGGAAACAATGGGTCGGAAAATTGAGTAGGTTTTAAGGGATTGGGGACTTAGGAATGTGTCTACAATTACAGTTGACAATGCATCATCCAATGATACAGCTGTGAAACATTTAAAGAAGAGAATTAAGATAATGAATTGGCTAGTAGTAAATGGGGATTTCTTGCATATGAGGTGTTGGGCCCATATTTTAAACTTCATAGTCATCGATGGTTTAAAAGAGAATCACAGCTCCATTTCCAGCATTAAAAATGTTGTTAGATGGGTTAGGTCTTCACCCCAAAGATCTGCCAAATTTAAAGAATGCATTAAGTTCTCACGCATTGAATGTCGAAAACATGTATATCTTGATGTTCCAACCCGGTGGCAGTTAACATGCATGATGTTAGATGCTGCTGAAAAGTATCAAGCAACCTTTGAAAAGCTTGAGGATGAAGATCCTAGCTAAGTTGAGTTCTTTGGGGCTGCAGGTCCTCCTAGTTTTGTTGAGTGGGATAATGTTCGTGCCTTTGTAAACTTTCTGAAAATTTTCTATGAGGCTACTAGAGTTTTTTCCCCACAAGTATTTAGAAATACTGCATTCCATCAACTTGCCTCCATCCATTGTGAGCTAAAACAGTCCTCTATGAACTTGAACACTGTTTTTAGCCACTATGGGTTTTGAAACGAAAATAAAATATGACAAATATTGGGATAATATTGCAAACATTAATCAACTTCTTTATTTTGGTGTAATTATTGACCCCCGATATAAGTTGAGGTATGTGGAGTGGTCCTTCAATGACATGTATGGTGATCAACTATCTTTGCAAGTCAACTGTCTACTAGTTTAAAAAACAACCTGTTTAAAATGTACAATTGGTACAAATCAGCATTTGAACAACAAAATAGACCTGGACAGTCTTCTGTTGGTCCACACGAAGGTGTTTGCCATGCTGAAACATCTGTTCTTGTTAAAATTCAAACACATTTTGCAAGGGCAGATGCTTTTAAGCAACGCTTGAGAGAGAAAGATTCCATTGATAAGAAGAATGAACTAGAGAGGTACCTGAGTAAGCCATGTATAGATGAGGGTGATAATTTTGATATTCTACATTGGTGGAAACAAAATCATTCCCGGTATCCCATATTGTCAACCATGGTTAGAGATGTTCTAGCCACACCAGTTTCTATAGTGGCTTCAGAGAGTTCGTTCAGTACGGGAGGGAGGGTCTTAGACACCTATAGAAGCTCCTTAAACCCAGAAATGACCGAATGATTGATTTGTTCTCATAACTAGTTGAGGCCTTCTATCTGCCAATTAAAAGACCTCAATTTAAATGAGAGTTTGAAGTTTCTGAGACTGTTGCAACGGTAGTTAGTTATAATTCTTTACAGTGACAATCCTCCGTAGTATGTGCGTATTTGTATGTAGATTCAACTTATTTTTTATTTGATTGTATAATAGAATTTCTTGGAGGGGCTGGTGGGGCAGCAACAGCTGCTGGATCTGGTCTATCATGTGGCTGTGACTGAGAACATCACCTGAGGTTGTGCCTTGATTATTTCTTGCTCAATTTTATTACTTGCATTTGTGTAAACTCGTGGTCTACAGGTCTAGACAAACTAGTCATACAACTAGTGCATTTGAGATGATGGACCATAACCAGCAGCAAATCCAGCAGCAGTTGCAGCCCCACCAGCCCTTGAAGAAATTTTATTAAAAAAAAATAATAATAAGTTGAATCTACATACAAATACACAAATACTAAGGAGGATTGTCACAGTAAAGAATTATAACTAAGTCCTTGTTACAACAGTCTCAGAAACTTCAAACTCTTCATTTAAATTGAGGTCTTTTAATTGGCAGATAGAGGGCCTCAACCTGTTTTGAGAACAAATCAATCATTCGGCCATTTCTGGGTTTAAAAAGCTTTTGTAGGTGTCTAAGACCCTCCCTCCCGTACTGAACGAACTCTCTGAAGCCACTGTAGAAACTGGTGTGGCCAAAACATCTCTAACCATGGTTGAAAATATGGGGTATCGGGATGAATTTTGTTTCCACCAAAGCAGAATATCAAAATTATCACCCTCATCTATACATGGTTCACTCAGGTACCTCTCTAGTTCATTCTTCTTATCAATGGAATCTTTCTCCCTCAAGTGTTGCTTAAAAGCATCTGCCCTTGCAAAATGTGTTTGAATTTTAGCAAGAACAGATGTTTCAGCATGGTAAACACCTTCGTGTGGACCAACAGAAGACTGTCCAGGTCTATTTTGTTGTTTAGAAGCTGATTTGTACCAATTGTACATTTTAAACAGGTTGTTTTTTAAATTAGTAGATAGTTGACTTGCAAAGACAGGTTGATCAACATACATGTCATTGAAGGACCACTCCACATACCTCAACTTATATAGGGTGGTCAACAATTACACCAAAATAAAGAAGTTGATTAATGTTTGCAATATTACCCCAATATTTGTCATATTTTATTTTCGCTTCAAAACCCATAGTGGCTAAAACAGTGTTCAAGTTCATGGAGGACTGTTTTAGCTCACAATAGATGGAGGCAAGTTGATGGAATGCAGTATGTATACTAAATACTTGTGATGATGAAAAAACTTTAGTAGCCTCATAGAAAATTTTCAGAAAGTTTACAAAGGCACGAACATTCTCCCACTCAACAAAACTAGGAGGATTAGCAGCCCCAAAGAGCTCAACATAGCTAGGATCTTCATCCTCAAGCTTTTCAAAGGTTGCTTGATACTTTTCAGCAGCATCTAACATCATGTATGTTGACTTCCATCGGGTTGGAACATCAAGACATACATGTTTTCTACATTCAATGCGTGAGAACTCAATGCATTCTTTAAATTTGGCAGATTTTTGGGGTGAAGACCCAACCCATCTAACAACATTTCTAATGCTGGAAATGGAGCTATGATTCTCTTTTAAACCATCGATGACTTCCAAGTTTAAAATATGGGCACAACACCTCATATGCAAGAAATCCCCATCTACTACTAGCTCATTCATTATCTTAATTCTCTTCTTCAAATGTTTCACAACTGTATCATTGGATGATGTATTGTCAACTGTAATTGTAGACACATTCCTTAGTCCCCAATCCCTTAAAACCTCCTCAATTTTCCGACCTATTGTTTCCCCTTTGTGATTTGGAACTAAGGAAAAGCTAATTATCCTCTTTTGATACTTCCATTCATTATTTATAAAGTGAGTGGTGAAAGTCAAATAGTTTAGATTTTGAATGCACGTCCAGCAATCCGTAGTAAGTGCCACCCTAGTACAATCTGATCTAAAGAATGCTTTCAACCTCAATTTCTCATCAAGATACAACTAAGCAATCCCTAGCTACGGTTCGCCTTGATGGGATAACGAATTGGGACTACAATTGTTTGCCGAGGTTCTTAAAGCCCTCACTTTGGCCTGAAGGTTGTTCGTCTAGAGTGACAAAAAGAGCCAACACCTTTCTACAAGCTTGAAGATTAAATCTTGTGCTTGCAGAAACCAAACCACTACCCTCTCCACTAGTAAATGTGAGGGTTGTTTGATTTGGGTCACTAATTACCGCATATGGATATTTGGGACATGTTTTCAAATGAGCAAAGCATTTTTGTCATGTTGCTTTGTTTCACATAAATATATTTTCTTGCAGTGTTTACATGAAGCAGTTGGTTCCTTTGCTTCACTTTCAGGTAATTTAATAAAGTGGTCTCATGCAACATAAGTTTTACGAGAACCACTAGTATTTGGTTTCCTTTTATTTGAAATAGGAAGATTGGGGTCAGTTCCAGCAGCAGCAATTGCTGCTGCTAGCTGTTCGTTAGGCTGAACTCCAACACCACCTTCTGGTGTTGGTGCAGAAGTGGCTGGATTTACAGCCCCTGGAGTCCCTATTTGTGTTGATTCTTGAGATGTTAATATAAGAGGCAGGTTTTGACTAGAATGCTCTATTGCTGAAAGAATGAAGAGTCGTAGTCAACATTTGCCAACCACATTAAATGTTTATCAATTTTGAACTTTATCAATTTTTATATTATGTTTGGAGATTCATGTCATACCCTAAGTTTATAATATTTCCTAAGTTTAGAAGTTTTTAAGTTTTTATCAGTTTGGAGATTTATCATGTCTTAATAACTAAGCAAGAAAAGATGAAGAAGAGATGAAATCTGATCTAACTAATAGGATTCTGTGATAAGGGGAATCAAGAACTTAAGCATAACAAATAATTAACATTAACATACAAATCAAGCATACATGCATTTATAAATACATTTAAGCATACAAATCAAGCATACATGCTGGAGTTTAATACATTTAAGCATACAGTCATTTAAGTACACAAAATCAGGCACAGAAAATCAGGCATAGAAATAAAATGAAGCATACAAATAATAGTGTGTGTGTTTCCAAAACAGGGAACAAATATAGTTTACAAAACTGTGTGTGTGTGTGTGTGTGTGTGTATTAGTGTTCCAAAACAGTAAGAAACACATCAAAACAGGGAACAAACACGCACAAATCAGTACCCATCAAAACAGGGAACAAAAAAACACACACACACACACACACACAAAATCAGGCATACAAATTAAGATAGCATACAAACTAAGATAAGCATACATATTAAAGAATACAAGATAGCATACAAATTAAGTATACAGTTTACACATTTACAACTTAAGATAACATACATAGAATGATGCATAGATTCCATACACCTAAAAACAGAAACATATAAGGAAAAGATAACATACAAAAGTACAAAGATCAACAAAACAAATCCAAAGGCAAAGATCAACAAAAGTACAAGTTCAGGATAAACAAGATAACATACAAATTAAGATAGCATACAAACTAAAATAACAAGATAGCATAAAAATCCAGTACATTACCTCAGATCCTTGGATGCTTGGTATATGTCCAAACTCCAAAGCAAAGGTCTATCGAACAAGAGCTGTCAAATAAAATACACATAGTATAACAAGTTAAAACATTAGAATTTTTCAAGATCATTGGCAGGTTGCTCTATTAGAATAAGGCATACAAATTAAACTACTATTTTAATAGAAACACATTACCTAAAGATCCTTAGTTGCTTGCTCTATGTCCAATCTCCAAAGGTGTATCAAGCAGGTGCTGTCAAATAAAATACACAAAGTATGCAAGTTAAAACATATTAGAATTTTTCAAATCAATAATATAAATATAAATATTAATTAAAAAATTTGTAAGATCAATATATGCTTTATATCAGTTTGTGAAGGGAGTTAACCAATAAAACATCAGCAAGGAATAAAGAGTGCAATTGAAACATTTTAAAGGGAACAATGAATGCAAATTAAGCATACAAAGTAAGGCATACAACATTTAAACATGCATACAGCTGCACATATAAGGCTCCTCTAAAGTTCAAGATTTGGCATATCTTGGAATGCAAATAGCTTCGTTTATAAAGTTGATTCATGCCACAGTAAGTTTAATAGAAAGAATACATTTTCAACAATAAACAGATTTGGGTATGTCCATATCACACAACAACCAGTAATATGAGTTTATTTTGACTACAAAGGAAAAACAAGGAATCATGTGTGTGTGTGTGTTACTTAGCAGAAGTTAATCTATATAATATCAAACCATAAAGCTAGCACCTTTACTCAAAAAATTTCTATTAATAATAATATCCCATAAGATCAACTTTTACCCCAAAAACAATAACACTAAAATTAAGCGCGCACACAAAAAAGATCTCGAAGTGAAAGATTTCGAAGCTAAGCACACAGAAAGGAAGGATCTTGGTGGAAATGACGAGGGGGAAAGAGAGATAATTGAATACTTACTGAGCATATATGTTGGAAGCTGACAGAGACCTAAAACCAGCTGAGCAAAGAACAAAATGTTAGCAACCAAGCATTTCTAAACAAAAAATGGAACCCTAACACAAACCCATAAATGCTTAACTATGGTGACGAACGAGCGATTGAAGGTGAAAGAGAAGCAAGGAGGAAGACGAACGAAGGAACGAGAAGGAGACGGAGTGTGTCTGTGTAAGAGAGGGATGGAGGAAGAGGAATGAGAGACGAGACTAGTCAAAAGGATGAGGCAATGAGAGGCACTGAGCTAGGGTTTCTCAATGGGGGAAGTGGAAACGAGTGAAAAATGAAAATGAAATGAATGAAGGAATCGGGAATGAGCAATTAGCAAATAGTGCCTCCAAAAGACCAAAACGATGTCGTATGGGTAAAAATAAAGGTTTTTGTTTTAAGCTGGGTCGGTCGGGTTCAGGTACCGACAAAATCAATTTAACTCACCCGAAGCCGCCCACCCTTAACCATGTGAATCCGCTGGCTTCACCCGCTGACCTGCGAGCCTGCGTGAACCTACCCGTTCTTCATCTGCAGCGTCCGGGTAGATCAGGTTTGGGTCGGGTTGGGCGAAGTTGTCCAGCCCTATCTGGTGGTGGCTGTGATGCGTGACTAGTCGAAGAAAGCGATCTGGATGCGATGGCGGCGGTTATGACGATTGCAGGTCGAAACCCCCACAAAGCTCGCCCAATCCCTTCAATGGGCAACCCGACCCGACTCACCACCGTCCATTCTCCTCACCGTTGACACCACCGACATACCTTCCCTCCGCGTCCTCTGCCGCAACCGGCTACGACTATCTGGACATAATGGGTGAGTCTGAGTTCATGGAACGTTGGCGCCGAACCGGGTAGAGGGTTACCTGAGTGTTGAGGCTAAGAGGAGGATTGTGGGGAACTTTGGGACCTTTGAATTTGTGGTTTTTGTAGTGTTCGATGTGACTGGCCGACATAATATGTGCAAGCTTGAATCTTCGGATTTATGATGAGTTTTTTATATGCTTTTGGACTTGCATATGTTATTAAATCCCATTTGAGCTTCTGTTCATTCTCTATTTTGCATATTAAAGGTCCCCCGGAATGAATACCCTTCTGGTCTTGTCGAGGATGAACTGATGAGGAGGGTGGTGGTGGCAGTGCTGATAGATGGGGCTGGTGGTGGCGGATAGGGTGACAAAGGGGGTATTAGTGTCGGAGACTGATTGTTCCATCGGTGACTGGATTGGGGAGGAACATAAGGATACAATGGTCATTTGACTTTAAGTTACCATATTCCCCTAATGTTTTTTTGTTTGGAGCATGAAATCAGCACATTGAATTATTTTAATAATAAATCAACGGTTAAAAATGTGGCACCACCGGTGTACCCAAAAATGGAGACTTCACCATAGAAGCCACTCTTTGTTCCCTTCCCAGCAACTAAATTAATACAGGCATGCACCTTCGTACGTGTTTGCATTATTCTCATAAAAAATAGGTTTGCCCATATCCAAAATATGTGAGGCTCAGATTGGGGCATTCTTGCAAAAATGCAAGTAAAACTAGACCGCTCGAACTTCCCCTAATCAAAACCCAAAACACCAATTAGAACACATCCCAATCAGGCCCGGCCCAACGGTAAAACAAGTGAAGCCCTTGTTTTAGATCTCTCAAAATAAAACAATTTTTTCTTTAAAAAAAAGGCCCACTTTGTATTTTTTTTATATTAACTTTCTGATATGTATAATATATCAACAAACATAAGTTAGCCCATTAGGTATAAAAACTTACCATTAGGTTGAAGGTCCAGGGATCAACTCCTCATTGATGCCAATAGGGTGTTGAGCCGGCCCTGATCCCAATATACAAATAACTTCACATATGCAACCACAAACAATGATGCCACTAATGTTGATGTAGCAATTACAATATATAGCACAAGGGAACACAATCAACAACCAGTCTGGAAACGAGTTTGCAATTTATTTTTAGCTTAACTTTAATAGAACAGTTAAAACATCTTTAATACTGGCCATATAACTCGTGTAAAATGTAGCTACTTATTAATTACTTGAAACCGTTGTTGAAAGATAGCATAACCAGGGTGATACTGCAACTGCAGCAGGAAACTTGTCAGGCTCGTGGCTCTCTGTGAATCCTTTCCCACTTTTAGCCAGGGGGCCAGTTCATCTGTCGTCCCCCAAGAAGGTGCACATGAATGTGGTAAACTGATTGGCCTGCCAAAAATATAATATTACTCAATATAATATAGAATACGAGAAATACTAGTAACACTCTTTTTTCAACATTTTCTGTAACATATTATTTATTATAGAATAATCAATCAATAACCTATAACTAAAAAAAAAACACTATAAAAGATGATTTATCAAAGTTCAAGTGTAGGCATGGAAAAGAAGACTTACACCCCTTTGGCCCATCATTAATTACAATCCTGAAGCCATCATCAAGACCTTCTTGCTTTGCTAGCAGTTTAGCAGTGTAAAGAAGGTGGCCAAGAACTTCACAGTGCCTCTCCTCAGCCTGGAGAACAACGACTTAATAATAATATAAGAATAAACATAATCGAAAAATTCTAAAACAATTGTAGGTGGTGGTCTAGGTGTCAACAATTTCTACCCCTCAGTTTGATTTGTCAATTCAGGGTCTGTTTGGGAGTTTGGAGTGGAACGAAGGAGAGGGGTTTAAGGTGCAAGGGAAGGAGAAAGGGATGGATAATGGAGGATAGTCCCCCACCTTGCATGGGGGTTTATTTTCCATTAAAAGAACCAAAACCCCCCAATTTGGGGGAATAAAAAAATGAACTAGGGAAGGACTTTGAAGGGCTTTTAAATTTCTTTACATCCTTTTTTCTTTTAAAAAACTCTCAAAATCTCTTCTCATCCCAACTCCCAAACAAACCCTAAAAGAAAATAAATTCTCTTGTAAGTGTAAGTGAGATTAATGAATGTCATCACCATAGATATGCCATATACAGTACTTTTCTTTTGCTCTTTTAAGTAGCAACTTAATTGGATTGTCCAGACATGGGGATAACACTGTAAATCAGATGCTGAATAGAATAAATATATGTACAAATGTGTGGAAAAACCCATAAAGGAATGAGTAGCGTATGTTAAACTAATATTTGAACTGGGTAGGAAATGGAAACACAAAAATGGCAAAATGATTTAAAATACATAGAAACTAAAGATGAATTTAGTGTGAGAACTGACAAGTTCTGCTCGTGTCACTGGTGCTTAAATTAATTGAATAGGTATCATGATGACATTTCCTTTACACGGATATATATATATATATATATATATATATATATATATATATATATATATATATATCAAGAAAATAATCACATAACTTTTCTCTTTAACTGACAGAAATCAGACAAGAATATCTGTTGTCCATTATATTCTTTTATTTTCTGTTATCAAGTCAAATTACTCCAATTCTTTTCAATTCATATCTCAGCATGGAGTATGAAGCTTAGGACAAAATTTGGTGTTAACAACATCAACCGCCCAACACAATCGCATCATAATAATACTGACTAATAAATTTCCAATAGAGTTGTGGGTGAAATACATCTTGGCAACCAGATGTAGGGATTGCTATCATGAAGCATAGTGGCTAGTGTATCGTGATGAAACAGTTGTGTTGGCCATGGCAACCGTTACCCAAGAGGGGAGCAAATTGGGTGATCGTGTGTTTTTAAAACTTCTTGGTTAAATAGCACATTTTTCGAACACTTAAGTGAAATATGCAGCATAATGATCAATCAAAGAAATTTAATGAAAAGATATAAGACTGTAAATGCAAAAAGTAAAGAGCATGCAAATCGAGATTTATCTTGGTTCGATCACAACCATTGTGATCTACTTCCGGTCACCACAAATATCTTCTTAGAATTGGGGTTTGGGCCTAACTCAATCCCAAAAGCTAGCTCATGGGGTGAGGGTTGCCCCCCAAACATTATTCAGGTCATATCACTATCCAATGTGGGACTCCAACACAATCCCCTCACGCCCAGGACTGGAAATCTGGACGGTGAAGGTTGCAGGACTGGACATCTGCGGGTGACCCAACGGATCTCAGATAGGCTCTAATACCATCTTAGAGTTTGGGTTTGGGCCTAACTCAACCCCAAAAGCTAGCTCATGGGGTGAGGGTTGCCCCCATTTATAAACACTATTCAAACCATATCACTATCCAATGTGGGACTCCAACATATCTTTATGGGATTTTTCACTATACAATCAAGTCTTAACCAGGTGCTTCAAAAACCTTTACAACAACTTAGCACTCTTCACATGAGATACCTCACCCTTATGCAAGAACCTCTACACTTCAGGGATGCCTCACCCTTACTACAATATCACTTGACCCTTCTTCACTTGGAATGCTCCACCCTCGTGCAAGAATCTCAATGGCATCAAAGGTTACTTCACCCTTTACTACCCGAGGGATACCTCACCCTCTTAACCACTTAAGGGATGCCTCACTCTTAATCACTTGGGGGATATGTAGCCCTCTTTACAACTGAAACATTCTTCCCTTCTAGGGATACCACCCTCTTGTGCAAGAGTCTCCAAATACTCAAGGGATACCTCACCCTTGTTACAACAAAATTTTCAGAAAAGAATTGAAGTTCAATAAATAAACTCTCAAAGTTGGATGCTACAACTTGAAGCACTATAACAATAGCAGAGTGATGAGTATTTTTCGTTCTTATTTCATTCGTATCACTCTGTTTTTTCTTTTGTCTTTGATTCTTCTATTTATAATCTTCAATAATCTGATCGCCGTTAGAGATACAATTTTATCAACTTTGAACTATTTCTTCTGAATTTGAACATTCTAACTTGTATTAAATGTTGAGGGTCGTTGACTTGTTTCTTTGTACAAAAGCTGACTTTGAATCAGTAATTTAAGGTGCAGCAACATCACAGGTTACTTTTGAAAAAGAACTGTTCTTCTTGTGTTTGTGTGAAATGCAGCATACGGAAGCCTCTTTTGCTTTTTGTTTTTCTGTACAATCTAATGCACATCTTGAGAAATCTTCTTTTCATAGTTGACTTGTGCTCCAGGTGATACAAGGAATCTTTGTCTTGAGAAACTTCGTATTGATGCGAGACCAAGTCCAGTTCAATCAGACTTGTCTTTGTTCTTCAGATGCTAAAACACCAGATCATAAATGCATAAGACGCTTCAAGTACAACATGTTTCTCTTAGAACAGAACCTAAGATTAACTAAGCTTTCAGACTTGATTCTTCTTAGCTTAGGTCATATAATTTTATCATATTACCGGCTTGGATATTGAAGTTCTTTAGAAGTTTCAGATGACTTAGAGAAATTATTCTTTTTGACATTATTGCCAGCCTTCTGTTTGCAACTTTTATGTTTTATGTTTTATGTTTGTCATATTTTTCCGCTGAGCAATACTTAGAATGTTTATTTTCACATTCCCGTCGTTTTTTTATTTGATCTGCTAAGATTTTTCAATAATTCTTATGTTTGCACAAATTTATTGAATATTATTAAAGAACATATTGTCTTCATCAAAACTTATAATATTTTCATAGCAACCACATTTCCACATTATGTGACAGGCCAGAGAAGGAGGAGCTCATTGGAGGATACGGGGAACAAGTACAACAACAAAAAATGCTAGCATTAACCCAAAAAAAAAAATATGATTTCAGATGTATAGCCTGTATACATCTTGGATTTCAAAAAGGTAACATAAAGGCATCCATCCAGAGTGCTAAAGAATGCATGGAACAGCCCACCATCTCACTAGATTCACCATAAAATGAAGATTATTGGGCTGCACCAGGAACTTGAAAAAATGTAGAAATCTATAGAGGTACCCTTCAAGTCATCATACTAAAATACAGGCCAAAAAAAATTGATTTACAATAAATTAGTTGGATCTAAAATTCGCACAACCACCTTGAAACTGTTTCATAGCAAAACAATGTATAGTATTTACACTACACTTTATCCTGTTAATGATGTGGACTCAACCACAGTCAAAGATATAGCATGTAGTCGATTAACAATAAATGATATCCTTGTTTAAATTTTCGTAAACAGTAAATTGTTTTCTGTTGTCTTCATATACTAGAAAAATATGATTAATTTACAGGATTACTTTTGTAAATGCATTTAAAAATAATCGTTTTTGTATATCAGTAAATAAGTAATATATAAATATACTGGGCATATTCATATGTGTGATCTGTTCCTGAGTGAAAGATTGAGATAACATACAGAAAGTGCCATTAAAAAATACCTTGGATAGACCAGTTAACCCATCTTTGACTTTAGGAATGATTAGAATGTGAGTAGGAGCTTGAGGAGTTATGTCCCTAAAGGCAAGGACCTGTCAAAAGTGGGGGGGAGGAATAGGATGATTATTTGTGCTATAACACAACATTAAATGAAATAAAATAGCATGACCAGAACACTGGATAACAGTGGAACCTTGCTAGTCAATACTTGACAGTCAAAAATATAGACAGTAAAAAAAATATATAAAAAATTCACAAAAGGTGAAATTAAAAGAATTTCCCCAACTAAACTTTCTGCAAGTTAGTGATACTTGTTCTTTCTTTAATCAACTGTCCTAGCACATTATAATACTTAAGAAGTTCCAGTGCAAAATCTGGAAACACTTCCTTTACAATAAGTAAAAAGAAAAACTTATCCAAAAAGGAAAAAAACAGTTTATTGATATCTACAAGCAGGCAAGGGCTATCAGAAAACAATATTCTAACCATGTTCTTCGAGGGAGAAGGAGAGCTAGGAAGCATAAAGATAGGAGAGAAAATATAATATATGTGTGTATATATATATATACATATATATATATATATATATATATATATAATAGAACCTATTACTAACAATAAAAAGGTTAGAAAAAGTATTATTCTCGAGAAAACAGATCTGCAAAGCATATCTAACCCAACCTTTTAGCCATAAATAGATTTAATCGCCCAATGCTACTTATGTGCCTCTCCGTTTCTGGGCATAAGGATGCATAACCTATCCTTCCCAAACCTCACCAAGTGGGAGCCTCGTGCACTGGGCCCAATGCTACTTATGCAAAAGAAAGTGGCCAAGGAATAACCAAGACAAGACTAAAACTATAAAAGTGAATACAAAACTCAGTCTTGTAAAGTTCACTATACAGAATTTGGAATATCCATGTAAAGACATTAGTTAGCAGGAAATCAAATATACCTATGAATTTGCCACTAACAAACTTCTTCACATATGAGCTTGACCCGTGCATTAGGAAATGTAATCCAGCAGGAAAACTAGTTTCTTATAGAAGCTATCAGTTCAGAGAGCTTATCATAATATCCAATTTCTTTCACATTGAAGACCCATTGAACCATTTTACATGTTCACATACAAATAAGTCTGGACTCTAGACAGTAAAGAAACATCAATAAGAAGACTTAATAAAAATACATGAGAGCCAGACGATTGAAAAAATAAAAGTTAACAACCCCACCCCTAGTAACATAACAAGCTAACAAACTAACATTAGCTTATAAAAAGAAACACTACAACAACAGAGTTTCAACATGAATCTAGAGTCCTAGACTATACTGTTTTCACAATATAGCAAACCCACTATCAACAACTAGCATAAAACACATCATGCAGTACCTTATCATCCTCATAAACCACAGTAGAAGGGATTTCCTTATTGATGATCTTGTCAAATCTGTGCATCATAGAATACAACAGTAAGAAACTAAGAATATCAATGAATAGGTACTCATAAAACTTCACAAAATAGAGATATCCTCTTATGTCCCAACACTCCCACGTCCAGCAGAAAGAGGCAGAACCTCTGGTCGTTCAAATACATGTGGAAATGTGAGTGAATGAAATCCACCATAGCCATATTAAAAACATTGATCAAATTTCCATCAAATGAAAAAACTAATACAGTTAAGTAAGCAACCAAACTTCAAACGGAAATGGGTCCCATAAAGCATGCACTTCACAGCATAAGCATCAAAATAGGACCAATACGCACACACGGAGGTGTATAAGCTATCACTTTTCCCAATAATATCGTATGTTAAAAGCATGAAATTTTTAAATGCCCACCAAGCCTGACTACATAAAAATGCAATATTTTTAGGGTTTTCGTACACTAATCGAGATTACCAGAACATCAAAACAACTTACCAGACAAGGAGAAGATACCCGTAAAAAATAGAAGAATAACATACAGAAGAGGAACATTGAAATAGTTCCCATGTTTGGAAAAACAAGCGATGAAACATGGAGAGGTAAGTAAAGGCGTAAAGGAGGAAGCTTTAAGGATTACATAGTGGGAGCATCAGCATCAGAAGGAGTGGCAGAAAGAGCAGCTTGTTTCTCTGCAGCCATAGAAATTGAATTGGAAGAAGTGATGTGTGATGCTAATACAACAATTCTTTCACTTATATTGCTGCTGCTGCTGGTAATGCCATTACTCTGACCTTTCATAAGACTCAACGCAATTGTAGCTCTTCCTTTTAGGATACAGATTGCCTTTTTCACAAATTCACACAGTCTGTGGCTTTAGGACCGTAGGATCAATCTCACGGTTCACAATAACTCCCATGTATATCCTCAAATACGACGTCGTTGGCAGAAATTTAAAAATTGAAAGAAACCCCATCTCAGGAGGTAATCGAGTGAGAGAAGAGAGACGAATTGTGCCTGACACCATAACGACGAAAGAGTCTCCGGCGTGCGGAAGAAGAAGACGGCGACGACAAACCCGACTTACGGTGGCAGCGACGAACCTGATTCGGAACAGCGGCCACCAACCCAACCCCGGAACGGCGGCGACGAATCATAAGCCACGTGCTTCAAGATTATGGGCTGAGATGTGAGGAAAGAAAGACTTCTCATCAATGTTGTTAGTTCCCATAAGCTATTTCTCTTGATTCTTTTATGTTCTTCAAGATTATGGGCTGAGAAATAAAAAGTCTTTCAATTTCATTGTTGCTTTAAAATGTCATCTACAATGATGATTAAACACTTTTTGTGTGTGTGTGTGTGTGTATTTTGCGCAGCATTGCCTCTCAAGACTCTCAATCATTCATTGCTGCCTTCAAATGCCATCTACAGTGATGATTAAGGATCAACCGCATTACCTCTCAAGCCTCAAATTTTCAAATGCTGTGAATGGCTTTTTATTGTACATTTGTAGTTTTGTACCCGTATAACCAGTTTAGCAGTGGTTGTTATAGTTTCTGCTCTTTTTTCAGCTGGTCAGGTGGACTTCCTATTTTTTGCTAGCCCTGTCTTTTTGTGATTGTTTGGCCGTGATGTTTTTTGGCATCTTTTAGTTGGTTGTGACTCTCTTTGCTTCCCTATGGCACTCCTTGTTATCTATATTGGTTGTATGTGGTTGTAATTGATAAATGAACACATTAAAGAGCTGATTTCTGATATTCTGTGCTTTGACATCCTATGCCCGAAATCCTCATATAGAAATGGTCCAACAAGTTTTTAAACTGCTTCACTTGTGTTTACTAATTATTTTTAGAGTTTCAATCTTATATGCACTACACAATTGCTATTGAAGTATAACGCTAATGTATTTGTTCCTATTGATGCTTTCAGATCTGGTATGTGCTTTCAAAGACATTGGCTAAAGATGCTGCCCGGAAATTAACCATATAATTGGCCGCTTGTGGTCCACCTCCACCAGCAGAATTTAAAGATACATTAGCAGCTCGGTGACTGAGACTATAGGAATGTTCATGAATCGTGAACAATGGAGGGTTTATGGGATTGTTGGGTTTTGTATAATGTAAAATTGAAAAATCTACTCCTTTGCAACTGTTATAGTGTAAACTTGAAAAACTTGTAATTGCTACAATGATTCATTCAGAAACTTGGTGAAGTTTGTTTGAATTGTGTAATAACCCTATGTTTATACAAGCAATAGATTATGATTTTGACGGCACCTTCTAGCAACTTGCTTATGGCATTGTATTGGCTTCCTTGCCTTCCTTGACAGATAAATATTGGTAATCTATATCAGCAACAAAATGACATAGAGAAACCAGGCAATAATAGTGGCAATAATAATAATTGTATTCCAAAAATAATAAAGATCCGGCGGTGTTGGATTACATTGTCCAATTGTGCTACATTCTTTCTTCTTAATTGCTTACATCAAAACGTCCCAGATGACAGCAAAAAAAAGGAACACAACTCGAACTGACAGGACAAAATAATTGCACAGAAAAAGATCTCTATACCATATGACCACCACTACTTAATTCAATCATAATAAGACCTCGATACCATATGACAGCAAAAAACAAAATCTGCACAAAAAGTCCCTGTTACACCATTCTACAAAAAAAAAAAAAAGAAACTAAATAGAAAGCTCAATTTACATCCATTGTCATGCCAAAAAGTCATTCTCACATGAATCTTGATTCACCATTAAGTGACTCCTGCAGTTTAAAAATGAAAGACTTAATATCATTACATGATACAAATCAAGAAATATTATTTTCGTCATGATGAGTGATCTTACCATCAATAATCTAGTGAAACTAAATTGATTTCTAGTTGTTTGAGAAAACTCATATGTTGGATGTTCCAAACTAGATGCTCCGTAGTCCATTTGACTTAGAGATTCAATAACCTTCAATATCCACATTCCATTTGACTTAGAAATTAACACTTAATAACGGTCTAAAAATAAGGTAAAAAAATTGCTAAAATCATAAATACCTCAGATCTTTGACTTGATGCAGATCCTATGGTTGGAGCTTTTTTTTAGATTGAAGCTCAACCCAACTTTGTATCCGTTTGTGTCTATTTAACCCAAGTCATTTCTTAATTTGCTTGCATCACATATTTTCTTGCCGCTGTTGGGACATTGCCTTCATCATTGAACATTACTTTTTCTTCTAATCGAACCTCCATCACCTGTTTACACGAGTCATGCACTCCTTTTTCTACAAGCTGGTGCAATTTTTCAGCTAATCATAATGGAGCAAAGTTGTCTATATCGTTGTGTGATAGACAGTTTAGGATCTTCCACAACCTCATTTCTTCTTACATCAAGTATAATACCATTGCGTGATTCTCTTGTCCACCTCTTTAGGATGTATTGATCGGGGACAAGTTTAACATCATTTACCTCAAAGACCTTCAATGCATGGCAACAAAGTATTCCGAAAGTCTCAAACTTTCAGCAATTGCATGATATGGAAGATTGTACAGGATCAAATAACACTCTCCACTCACCTTCCTCACTAACCAAGGTGATAACATATTCAAATGGAAGTTGAGCTACATTTCTTTCTCTTATGCAAGCAGCTAAAAATAAGTCAAACTCATCATGGAATAGGTTAAAAATTGTATGTATGTATCCCTGTGCGAGTTGCATTAAAATTGGCGAGTGTTCAAATCTCAACTTTGGTCGTTTATGTCGAGACTCATATACACATACTAACTCATTATATCGTTTCTCCTCAACAATTTTCTCGAAGTGTTTGAAAAATTGGATGACATTAACGTCTGGTTTCATGCAGGCCTTAAAATCTGAATTCAAACTCTCACTAAGTTGAGTGCTTCACATTCCCAGGGTGAATGCATCCTTCATATAACATGCTGCCCATTTTTCCTTGATAGCATACATCAATTTCACCCAATTATTTTCATTGACATTAAATTCCACAACCAACTTCATCCAAGCTGCCTCAAATTTCACTTCTTGATCATAATCGTACATGCACTTCTTAAAGTCAGACAAGAAATGACTTCCTTTTTTCATCACGTTACCAAGGTGCTTGATCCCATTTTGCATCAAGTGCCATGTACATAACCTATGTCGATTCTCTGCCATCACCTCAGCTAGTGCTTTAGCCATTGCTTGGTCTTGGTCAGTAAACAAAGTTTGAGGCTTTTTATTCCCATGTGCTTCAAGGAATGTTTCAAATAACCATTTGAACTATTCAATTGTTTCATCATATAGTAGTGCATCCCCAAAAATGATTGTGCCCCCATAATGGTTGAAGCCTGAAAACAATGCAAGCGGTCCATTAGCACGATTGGTGAAATATGTTGTATCCAAAGAAACCACATCACCAAAATATCCATAGTCCAGAATCATTTTTGCGTCTGCCCAAAATACGTTTGTGATTTGTTCATCAAAGTCCATATGATATGCATGGTAAAATGATGGATTCTCCAATGACTAGTGTTGAAATTATTGCATAAGACTACCAACTTCCCCATACACCATGCTACGTTGTCTTCTTGCTTGGAAATAGTTCTTGGCATCCAACTGTGTAAATCCAAGATTAGCTCTACCTTCGACATGTGCACTCATAAGCTGAAATGAAGCCTTTTGCATCAATCTGAAGTCTTCTCCCATTTCAATCTCATATGCTTGAACTTCAGATATTTTATGGTGCGATGCTAGCATGTGTATTGTTTTCGCAAGCTGTAAAGAGTGGTTATGGACCTCCACGAAGTAATGGATTACAAACTTCCCATTCTTTGCACTAAGTGCAATTCTTGCTTTGTTGCTTTGCAATCAGTTTTTGTCTCAGCACTGGGTTTTTAACCAAAATGGATCTCTTGCCATCCATCTGATTACCCTCCTTGCAACAAACAAATATACACGATCTAATGGAGCCATCTTCCTTTCTCTTGTTCGCATATTGTTTTCTAACTCCAAAGCCAGTTTTTTACCATGTTCAACCCAAATTGTCAGGCTTCGTCTCCACTGTCGAATTCCATGCTAACAATCAGTATTGTCATTGTTGGGTCAAATCTGTGAGGTTCAATATAGATTAAAGTTATAAATCTGACACACGTAAAACCCACAAACATCTATCAAGTATTAAAGAAGAGAAAGTACTAATGTGCTCTTTGTAAAGCAAAATCAACTAAAGAAAAATACTGGAACAAATAGAGAAATCACAGTTTTCAACATGATGTGCTCTTTGTTACTTGTGAAGCTTGTTTTCAGATTACTGAATAAAATGATTAAAATAGAGATATAAAATAACGTTGGCTTAAAGTAGTGATATATTTTCAAGTAAAAAAAATCTTCTTACTTGAATAACCATGAACTAGATAATAGGCTGGGCGGTAGACCGTGAAGAGGGCAAATAATGGATGAAACAAAGTTCCAATGCAGGACGAAATGAAGAGGTATTACATGAGTTCCAATGGCGCCAAATTTTCAAGGTATTATGTGACCCAAGTCTAGATGGCGTCGTTTCTGTGCCGAAAATTAAAAAATTTAAGAAAACTCAATTATTGACCATGTGATTAATACTACGGCTCTAAAGTCACCGATTGTGCGAATTCGTGAAAAGTCTAACTGCAGGCAATCTGTATCTGATAATAAAACAGTTGTATAAACTTAAATTTAAATCTAAACCTAAATATGAAAAAAAATCAAATAAATAATGAAAGGTTAATTCCGAAAAGGCCAGCCAAAGTAATTGATAGATAAACTTAATTATTCTTGAAAATAAAATCACATTATTATTCTTGAAAATAAAATTAAAGCATCAATCAAAGGAGTTGATAGGTAAAATTGTTTCATTTTAAAGACTTTAAATTTTAGAAATTAACTGACAATAAATGCAATCCATCTAAGCCATAAACCAAAAGGATATGACATCGGGAAAGATTAGGCATTTAATAAATTAGGTCAAATATGTATTCAAAAAGAGGAAAATAATATAATAATTATACATAAATGACAATTAAAAGAAAGAACCAAAAAGCCCTTAATTTGGGCAAGAAAAAATACCCCTTAAACTCCTCCAACTACATGAAATGAACATCTGTGGCTCAACATTGTGGTAGGATCTGATACTATGTTAGAATAATTGAGCCTAACTTTACTCTAAATGTTAGCTAATAGAGGGGGGATTGCCCAAGCTATTATAAATGGTTATTTGCTCATATACTCAACCGATGTGCATGGAACTTTTGCCACTTCATAGTTCTCATTCATCATTATATGCAAAAGGGTACTGAAAGAATATGTCTAATGCATAATTAAACTGAGGATGTTCTTATACAAAGATATTGCTTCATCTATGAGGCCAAGTTTTGCATGTGTTTAATAAATATATGATATATTACAGATGATTGATATTGCTTGAGATGCCAACCTACTTGGGATGTCTTTCAATATAATGATGCCTTTGCATATCATCTTTGTTTAAAAAAAAAAAAGTTTTGCATGTGTTAATAGCAGATACAAATACAAAGACTGAATCTTTGCATTCACACGAATCCTCTCTCATCTACTAAATCACATGGTTCATCTCTGTGAGTCTCCCTGATGTTCCAGGATGTTGATCTTGATAGCATAAACTAGACCATTGTGATAATAGTTAGGGTACATGGATTTGGCTTCATTGAAAATGTGCAGAGCCTTTAATGGGTTCTTTCAGTTCTTATAATCTTAGCAAGGTAGATAGGTGACAACACTCTTGGCCGTCTTATAGTCATGGAAATTGAACTAAACACAAAACATTGAAACTGCTATAAACACTAAAATTAATTAAGCTAGCAACAAGGACATTACATAATGGTAAGAACAGGCCAATTAGGCTTGCTAGCTGTGTTGCTCCATTATGGAAATTGCATGTTTAGTCCATTTGCATTTGAACTTCCTCAAGAAAAAAACCAAAATCTTTACTTTATTTCTTTTGACACTAAAAAAAGTTTTATTTGATTTATCAAATATTTATTTGGGAAAATTTGACAACCCAATTCCATTGCATACCAAATTGGACCATATAAGATATTTGGTGGAGAACATTGCTAAACACACCCACACACACACGCTACCGGAGGACATGCTTTTAAAACGTGACACGGCAACATTCTCTTAGTAGAGATGTAGAGAAGAAGTAATGAGAAAATATATCAGTGCATAAAGTGAAAAAAATTGTCACCAAAGAAATAGTTCATTTTTCTATTTTGCAGACAAAGAAATATTTTTTAGATTGAAATTTCCAAAACTTACAATTGAAGAGCATGCAACTATGAAAGTGAGAAACTGCTATGAGATAATAGAAACTTATTAGCAAATATCTCAAAAATTGTTTCCTACACAATGTCTTTTGTTGAGAAAAACATCAGCTGCTATAAAAAAAAAAAAAGCTGGCTAACATAATACGACTTAATGTTTAGGAAGGTTAGAGGTGGATTCTAAGGTGAAGCTCGCAATTTATGGGTATACTGGTGTACCCTCATTTTGAATCAAAGTGGACAATTTTCAACCGCCGGATTTCATAATTAAATAATGGACAGTCCAGATTTGTTAGTCTAAAAAAATTTTGAAAAAAATAAAATAAAATGAAAAAGACCCATTTGCCCTTCACCCTTTCACCCTCCCAAATCCCCCCAGAGGTAACAGTGAAGCAATCGTCTTGGATGCGCTTGTTGAGGAGGTCGCCTGAGCGGCGGACAACGGTGGCGAGATCGTCATACACGTAGTAGGCGGAGGTAGGGTCGTCAAGAAAGGGTTTGGCTGCAGCAGCGTATTGGGTGGTGAGAAGTGGCGGAGGGTGGAGGTTAGGTTGGAAAGGGAATTAAGGGTTTTGTTGGGTGGTTTTGGGAGAAATGAGCAAATGACATTGTTTGATTTGAATAGTGCAGCAACTACTTGGATCAGGTGAAAAGCATATAATTTGTTTGAATGAATGAAAGGGGTTACTCGAGTAAGATGTTAGCTGATCAAATGAAGTGAGAATTGATCAAACCGGAGTCTTATGGGATGGGGTTGGACGGACGATGGTTGTGCCAGCAAAGTGTGGCGGTCCGAGGTGGGGACGACTAGGCTGGTGGCGGTGGGGTCAGAGAGAGGCGATGCTGCAATTCCACTGCTGTGGTTCACTATTGAGGTGGTGGTGGGGTGGTCGGTGAGGTGGTGGTGAAGAGTGGGGCTTTTTTACCAAAGTAGAGTTTTTTTTATAAACAATTTATCAAAATGGGATTGTATTGTAACATTTTACCAGAATGGGGTTGTTTGTAAAATGTCAGTCCAACTGGCGCTTTTAAAGACGCCAGTACAAGAAAATGACAACGGTCCTTCCCCTATATTATCTGGAATTTTTAAAAAATAAATAAATAAATTTCGTTAAAGCTACAGCCACAAAGTCGCCAGGCGCAGTGGTGCCTTCCACTGCGTCGCGCGCAGTGAAAGCTGCCCCCCGCCCGAACCACCCCCAACCCCCCCACCCACCCGCATAAGTATCCCCCACCCCCCTCCAAACCTCTTCTATAAATTTCACTGAATCCTACCCTTCAAACCTCATTTCATATCATTCTACTTCTTCTTTTTACATTTCATTTCTTCTACTTCTTCTTTTTACACTATAGTTTTTTTTACTTCTTCTCTTACACTCTAATTTGTCTGCTCTTTTCTTTTTACATATAAAATTTTAATCACGATATTATTACTGTAATTATTATTGCTATTATTATGATTAATTTGTTTTATTTTTATTTTTATTATTATTACTGCTATTATTACTAGATTTCTAATTTATAGTTTGTTGTAATTTATTATGATTATTATTATTAGTGCTATTATTACTATAATTATTATTACTATTGCTATTGTTATTATATCTTTATTTGTTACTATTTTTTAGTGTTATTGTTATGATTATAATCATTATTAACATTAATCTTAAATTTTTGCTATTGTAGTGTGGAAAAAATGGCTTCAAATATTGTAGTATTAAAGAAAATATTATGATTAATATTAATTTAAATATTGTTTAATGTTATTGTTGCTACTTTTATTTTGATTATTATTACTATAAATTTGTCATTATTATTAATCATTAATATTGTATATTATTGTTATTGTTGTTATTTTTATTGTGATTATCATTATTATTTTTATTTACAAATGATTTCTATTATTATTGCTATTAGTATGATTAATTAGTATTATTTTTATTTTTATTATTATTACTGCTATTATTACTAGATTTCTAATTTTTAGTTTGTTGTAATTAATTATGATTATTATTATTAGTGATTGATGTAATTTATTATGATTATTATTATTAGTGCTATTATTACTATAATTATTATTGTTATTGCTATTGTTATTGTTATATCTTTATTTGTTACTATTTTTTAGTGTTATTGTTATGATTATAATCATTATTAACACTAATCTTAAATTTTTGTTATGATTTTAGGTCACACAATATGTCTGTAATTGTAGTGTTAGTGTACTCCAATGGGAGGATCTTTGATGGAGAAGAAGGAATCACATTCGAAGGGAATAAAAAAAAAACAATGCAAATAAAACGTGGAGTCGGATATGAGCTTCTAAGGACAAAGATTCATGATAGGTTGAAACTTCATCCAAGTCAATGTGTTTCGAAAATTGTCACCCGATTTATGATATCGCAAAATCCGACAAAATACATTGTTTACCAAATTAGTGACAATGAGGATGTGAAGTGCATGATTAACGCTTTTGATCAAAATTCGTGGATGACAACATTGGAGTTATACTGTGATATCGATGTTGTCGATTGTTCGACAGTCCCTGCGCCATCATTATATAGTAATTTTGAGGTACAACAGTATGATGTAGAACTCGGATCATCAGATGAAGATCTGGATTGAAATAGTGAAATGGAGCTCGATTCTAGTGCAGATGAAGACGAAGATGAAATACCAGATGATGATTCGTTGGACACTGAAGATGAAGCTGATCTAGGATCTAATCAAATCGTATCTTCAATGGCACCATCGGTGATCGTTGCTTCTCCTGTTTCATCTGTAAGGCCTACGGCACATTGTGTTCCACAACAAAAAAGTATGATATTATTGTTACTATTTTTGTTACTAATATTGATGGTGTTATTTATTATTATTATTATTATTATTATTATTATTATTATTATTATTATTATTATCGTATATTTACAGGCCAATCACATGATACATTTTTCAATTCATCTCCTAATTACAGTTATAGTAATTGGGACCACCCTGATGAAGAAATGGATTTTCAAGGGTTGGATGTTCGTGGGTCATGGCGTGTGGGTCAGGAATTATATGTCGGTTTACGATTCGACACTAAACAAGATGTTCAGCTAGCTGTGAAGCATTACTCAATGAACATTCATTAATCATTCATAGTTGTTGAATCAAAACCAAAAATTTTGTATGTTAAATGTCTAAAACATGCACAAGGTTGCCCATGGAGGATGAAGGCAATTTTATCAAAGAAGACAGACAAATGGCATGTTACGAAATGGGGTGGCCAACACATTTGTGTGAATCCTATGCTGTCGCAAGACCATACAAAGTTGGATTCTAACTTTGTTTGCTCAGTTATACTGGGTATGATCTTTAACCATAATTTTCTTTTCTACATTAATATTTAATTTGGCGCATTTAAGATTTGAATTGAACTTATAAATGTTTTTAGACATAGTCCGAGATGAACCATCAGTGCAGATTTCGCTTATCCAAGAAAGGATCCAAAGTACGTTTGGATATAAGATATCTTATAGGAAGGCATGGAAGGCCAAACAGAAAGCCATCGTGCATGTATTTGGAGATTGGGATGAATCGTATGCACTATTGCCTAAATGGTTGGAGTACATGCAGTTGCATGCTAATGGTATATAAAGTATCATATGGGATGAAGCTACCGGAGATGCTACCTGGGAACGCGAAGAGGAAATGCAACGGCAATATCCAAGCCTATTTTAAAAAGGTACGTCGAATTTTGGGACAAAATTTTTTTTAAGGGGGTAGTAGTGTAACACCCCGATTTTCTTATTCTTTTAATTAATCAGTATTTAGGTAATCGTATTTTATTGGAGGGTCTAGAAAATGAAATAAATTATTCCGAGACCATAGTCACGCTCTACGCTATCGTAGGAAGCTATGGTTAAATTTTGGTCAAAAACTCAGACAGAGCCCGGTTCCTATTACAAAATCGAGACCAACGATGTTGTAGTTGGTAATCGGATGAACATCCAATGCCGAAAGTTTCACCTAGTTTTTTGGACTTTCAAACAATGTTGCGATGCGTTCGACCACTGCAAACCAATAATACAGGTTGATGGCACACATTTATATGGTAAGTATCGTGGGACGTTGTTGATTGCCACAACACAAGATGGAGACAGTCACATGTTGCCTATTGCGTTTGCAATCGTGGAAGGAGAAACTTTAGATGTATGGTCATGGTTCTTGGCACTTATACGTGAACATGTTACCAATAAAAAAGGAATATGTTTGATATCTGACCGTCACCAAAGCATTAAATCAGCTGTGGCAAATCCATACCTTGGTTGGCAGCCCCCGAACGCGTACCATGTATACTGCATTCGATACATCGCCAGTAATTTTAATCATAAATTCAAGAATGCAAAGTTAAAGTCCAAATTGCTAAATCTAGGTAACATATTATTATATTCATTTGTTTAAGGTACTTTGTTTTGAATCATTAACAATTTCTATATGTTTAGTTTTGCACCGTTGTAGGGTATACAGTCTGTAGTCAATACTTTCAGCGGAGGTTGGAAAGATTCCACAAATTAAGCCCAGAAATACAAAGGCGGATTGACGGCATTTCAAAAGAAAAATGGAGTCAGGCTCATGATCACAATGGTCGTAGATATGGTCACATGACCATCAACTTGTTGGAGGCTGTTAATAAAATTTTAAAGGACATTCGAAATTTGCCAATTACAGCTTTGGTCAAGTCCATATATGGGCGGATGGTGGAATATTTTGTTGAAAGAGGTACAACCACTAGGGCTCAACTTAATTCCGGTCAAGTGTATTCCAAAAAGATAATGAAAGCGATCATGAAACATCAAGAGGAGGCTTCTTCCCATCGGGTTCGACCATATGATTTTGAGAATGAAAAATTTGAAGTTGAAAAGGCTTTCAATCCGCTCACGCAACGAGGGGGCCAGTCTTGGGACGTCAATTTATAGAGGAAGATGTGTCAATGTGAAAAATTTCAAGCGTATAAATATCTTTGCTCACATGTAATCGCGGCTTTTGCGTCCGTGAGTATGGACTATTATCAGTACATCGATCCCAAATACAAGGTGTAGAGCATCATTGAAGCATACTCAAGTCAGTGGTGGCCCATCGGAAATGAGGAAGACATACCCTTGATGTGGTTGCCTTGGACTTTGGTCCCAAATAAGTCGATGCTACGTCCAAAGGGACGCCCTAAATCAACCCGCATTCGGAATGAAATGGATTTGAAAGAGTCACAACCAAGCCAACGATGTGGGCTATGCAGAGCTCAGGGACATAACCGACGTCATTGTCCTCAACGTGAGGGAGGATCGGGGGTTAAACTAAATAATGGGGATCGTGATGTTTAAAATCCACTTCTTGTAACATTTTAAGATTTGATTGGAGTGTAGTAATTACATCGTATATGTTGTTTATTTTTTATTATGTTTAATAGGTGTATTTACTTTCTATAATTTCTAATTAAAAATAAAAATTATTGTCTGATAAAACTACATGTTAGCTAATATACTTAAAAGGAGTACACATCATTAAAAATAAACTAATACAACTCAACTGAATATAACATAAAGGAGACATGTAATGAACAACCACAAAAGTCAACATCAAGATAATTATGATTTACATCAGTGTGCCTCGTGTTCATTGTCATTCAATGGAGTTAAAATGCATTGTCGAGGACGATCTCTAGTACCATGGTGTGGATTTCTTCAGATGTCTTGTTGAGTCCCAGCAGTAGGATCTATATCACTCGGCAAATGTGTTGTCTTGTGTACGCTTGATTCCATGGCGGCAGAGAAATCAACATTAAGATCAATTCCCATACCACCATAACCCGGAGATAGTAATTGGGCGTTTTGTTGTTGGTTTATCCACTGCCCGGGTGCATCGGGTGTGTAAGCAACTGGTATATACAGTGATGGGGTAAAGTGCTCGTGGTGAATATGGTGGGAGTATGTTCGACACTAAAGGTGAGGGTGTTGAAGTGGTTGATGGAAAAGGATGCATATATGGATAGAAATATTGTTCAAGTGGTTCTTGTGAACCAGATGGGATATACTGGGATGGGACAAAATACATCCCCGGTTCACGCTCTGGGATTGACGGAGCATACTATTGTTGTTGATTTATCCGTTTTCTTCGCCGCTCAAGTCCACATCCCTCAACCGATGATTCGCTGATAGTGTTAATCACATTTGCTGGTTCTACTTGTCACGTTGGGAGTGAAGCTTGTTCAGTGGGGACCATAATGCGCTCTACCTCTTCCAATGCTGAAAGTATTTGTTCAGTCTCTTCCCTCACCTCGTCTATCGATAAAGCCGAATTCCCTTCCAGCGTGCAGAGATAATTTATCCCCTCAACCTCGTCAACCTTTAAAACAGATAAAAAATCACATTATTACAAAAAATAATAAACTAATTAAACTTAACAGTTAAGTAGGTATATGTATATTGAATTTTATATTATCGCAGAGCAATGATGTGTGTCATATCTGCTTATCCACCTTCAATGTACGGCGCAAGTACCACTGCATGTACTCCGATTGCTTACTCAATGGTCGTTGTTGGGGTTCACCTGCAATTATCTCGTTATTCCTATGATCCCATATTGTAATAACTGGTTCCAATCTCCTTTCGCAATTATCACCCGCTTTCCCCTCAGCGTCAAATCATGGAATCTCTCAGGTTGGGATGGACGGCGTGGAATATGTTGCTTCATTCCAAATTGTCTCATGACACGGTCCGGCTGGTGCCACTCCACAATATGGAAGCATATCATAGGAACAAATGCCCTCCACACATGTATACCGTCGAGGGAGATCATGGGTAATGTGCTTAAAATCTTTGGAGTGTATGACTCCCAAACAATCTACAAATATTGAACAATATTGAATTAAAAAAAACAACTCTACTGATCAAAAAGTATTGAATCACGTTTAAACTAGACAAAACAATCTTACATCTCTTTGCTTCATTTGGTCAAACGTCAATCGATAGTGTTTCAAACTATATGATGATCGAGGGAGATCATGGGTAATGTGCTCAAAATCTCTGGAGTGTATGACTCCCAAACAATCTACAAATATTGAACAATATTGAATTAAAAAAAATAACTCTACTGATCAAAAAGTATTGAATCACGTTTAAGCTAGACAAAACAATCTTACATCTCTTTGCTTCATTTGGTCAAACGTCAATCGATAGTATTTCAAACTATATGATGATCGAGCAAAATTAACACCGCGGATCCACCTGTTATTAAAAAATAGCATTCCGATTTCAATTAAATAAACAACTATCATAATTAATATAAGCAATTAATAGAACATCACAAAACAACATTACACTCACTGTGCACAGTAAGGGTTACCAAATTGTCGATTATCATGACTGATGGAGGGCGCAATGGATGGAAATCTTTCCCACGCTCATAACTGAATCAGTGGGCTGAAGCCGCATATCTCCTTATGCTCATAATTGAGTAAATACCCAATTTGGTCCCTGGAATTGTAGGGTCGTATCAACTTTGTCCCCCACATTATCAATATTCCAAAATGATCCTTGAAACTGCAAAATGTAGCAAATGCATCCCTGACATTATTCACTTAGTTTCAAATGCATCCCTGACATTACCAACTTAATGTCATTATAGTCCATGCAAATATTAACGGAGGGACGAATCTGATTAACTTTCTGCAATTTCAGGGATCATTTTGGAATATTGATAATGTGGGGGACTAAGTTGATACGACCCTACAATTTCAGGGACCAAATTGAGTATTTACTCGCTCATAATTTGTTGACTTGCAAAGCTCACGGTACAAGTAACTTAATATTGCAGCGCCCCAACTATATTCACCGGCCTCTCCAAAATTTTCTAACAAGGTAAGGTACCTTAACGATACGTATGTGCTTGAGTGATCCGTGAACAATAACCCACCAAGCAACCTCAATATATAAGTATGAACATATCTTACGATATGCCAGTCTGAATGACGATGTTCATCAAAATTGCCAAATTGTTCATCGAGCCATTTCATCTTAATTCGACTTCCATTAATGACTCCATCAGGTGGGATCACACCTAACATATTATCCGTGTATTCTATCCAATTGCCTGCTGTTTTACCAATGACTGTTTTGCCATTCACCCGGACACCCATAAAAATTGCTACATCCTGCAATGTGATTGTGCACTCTCCGAATGGCATGTGAAAAGTGCGAGTCTTCGGTCTCCACCGCTCCACCAGTGCATTGACTAATCTCACGTCAACTTGGAACAACCCAAGCTGTGCAATTCCCAAGAAGCCGGCTTGACTGAGATAGTCTATGATCTCCTCCGGAATATGTGTAGGTCCATGATGACCACCTGCAGCTAATCTACTCCTCAATAATCGATCCTCTTCTCCATTCCATATATGTGTAGAAATATGGGTTGCTTGCATCCCTAGCAATGACGTATTACTTGGGCCGGGATTAATCAAACGTCCACCTCCAGTCGAACTTGAAGGCATATTTTCCACTCTAAAATAACAGTGTTAATAAGTAGTGTTAATAATGATTATAATCATAATAGTAAAACAAATAACAAATAACAATAAAAAATAGTAACAATGAACAAATATATAATAATAACAATAACAATAACAATAATCACTATAGTAATAATAATAGCAGCAACAACAACAACAACAACAATAATAATAATAATAATAATAAATTATAACAAACTAAAAATTAGACATCTAGTAATAATAATAGTAACAATAATAAAAATAAAAATAAAAATAATTAATCATTAATCATAATAATAGCAATAATAATTATAGTAATAATACCGTGTTTAAAATTTGATACGTAAAAAACAAAGAGTAGAAGAATTAAAGTGTAAGAGAAGAAGTAGAAGATATAAAATTTAAGAAGAAATAGAAGGTATGAAATGTAAGATCAAGGAAGATTTGAAAGGATTAGTTTGGTTAAATTTAGAAGGGAAATATTTGGGGAGGGGGAGGCTCTAGGACGAAGGGGTTTCTGGGGGTGGGGGTATTACTGGCGTAGCGAGGGGGCAGCCTTCACTGCGTCGCACCACGTGGATCGCACAGTGGTGACTGCAGCTTTAACGAAATTTTTTTTAAAAAAAATTTCAGATAATATAAAGGAAGGACACTTATTATTTTCTTGTGGAAAGCGCCAGTTGGACTGACGCCTTTAAAAGCGTCAGTTGGACTGACGTTTTACAAACAACCACATTCTGATAAAATGTTACAAAACAATCCCATTTTGATAAATTATTTCTAAAAAACGCTACTTTGGTAAAACAAAAAAAAAAAAAAACAAAGGGTGGGGAGGATTTGTTGAAAATAAGGATAAAAAAGAGTTTTCATGTAAAAATTTAGGAGTACACCGATGTACCTATAAATTGCAAGCTTTACCTTAGAATCCACCAAGGTTAGATGGCTAACTTAATATGTTGCTACTTAGGCCCTAATTTGAATAAAAAAAAGTCGAAAAGGAAAAAGAAATAGTACACTCATATGACGCCATTCAAGGACCCAAAATTTCACTACTATGAAGACATCTTAAACACTATCCCCACAAACAATGCTTGTGAAGTTCCAATAATATAGGTACAAAATCAATTTAATAAGCATGAGATAGTCAAAACTTCAACAGTGGTAAGGCCATAGCTTCACTGACATAAAACTTACTAATCGTTCAGACGAATTCAACAACAGAAATAAAAATGTAGTTTCAATTGGAACCAAGACATTTCACCTTCTTACTTTCTTTTAATCCTTTCAACAAGCCTCTAGCAAAGTAGCAATCATTTCATTTTCTCAACCATGTTCATTATGATCTTTTTCAAACAAAGCACAGAATAATTATTTCATAAAAAGTTACATCACCATTCTCTTCCATTTAGCTTTTTAAAAAAACGAGGTGAATGCTTCATCAAACAAGCATCTTTACAAAGCTCATTGATCATAACATGGTACATCTTGACATCTAGATGATAGCCTTTAATCAAAAGATCACAAAAATAACTATTGTGCATTATAAGTTTTCCTCCTTTGCATAGTCTATCAATATGTATAATTGCTGATTTTTTTCATAAAACATATAATAAGGAAAATTATATGCATCTCATACAGATTCTCCCTAATTTGTACAAGCTATTAATATAAGACAATTGTACTGGCGATGCAATACATTTCTTTTAAAGAGATTCATGATCATCATCTAACCGATCCAGCCGACCGGCTTTTGATAGAAAATTATTCCAGTGAAATTGTTGTAAAAACATGCATAAAAGACGGATGGTTTCAGAGGGGGAAAAATGGTACAATCTACATTAGTGGCTGTTACTCCAAAGAAAACGTGATCCTAAAGGATACAATTAAATGGTAAAAATAGTTTTACTCCAACCAAATCCATTAACTTTGAACATCAAAAGCCACTCTCATCTGCAATGCATTTCTTTAAAGAGATTCATGACTCCCTCCCTCATTTTAATCTTACAAAATCCATTAATCATGATATTATAACCGAAGTATCTCTAATCACATAAGATAAAATTATCTTACCATTAACACATATCCTTAGTTCACACTTGATCAAGAAAATCAGAGTCGTAGGAAAATTCATAATCCATTTCCATTCTCAATCTCATCGGCAGAGCAAAGCACATGACAGAAGGAGAGGAAATACAAGTCATCCTCAATGATTTCCATAAGACCAGATCTTCAAGGAGAAATGCATCAAGATTGCGTTGATATGTTTTCTGGCTCATGGGTCTAGCGTATGAATAGGAAACAACAGACAGCAACTCAGCAAGTTTGAGTAGGAGAACAAAAGAGTCCACACCAAAGGAAAGTAGACGCAAGGAATGTAGGGCCGGCCCAACACCTATCGAGGCCTAAAATAAATTTTATGGTGAGGACTTTTTAAAAAATTAATCCAATAATTTTTTTATATAAAATTAATTATTTTGTGCATAACGAGGAGTTGATCCTGGACCTTCAACCTAATGATAAGTTTTTATACCAAATGGACTAACTTATGTTTGTTGATATATTATACATATCAAAAAACTAATATAAAAAAAAATATAAAGTGGGCCTTTTTTTTAAAAAAAATTGTTTTATTTTGAGAGGCTTAAAGCAAGGGTTTCACTTGTTTTATCCTTGGGCCGGGCATGAAGGAATGAAGGAGAAAACAAGAGGAAAGTCTGCAATCAGACATGATATATGGAGAAGTAAAAGTGGTTAAGATGCGAGAGAAGAGTAGTGAAGAGGATTGGAAGAATAGTAGAACCAATTTCTTTGATGCAAAGAGATGGATGGCGGCGGTAGGGAAAGGTGAGAAAGGTTAGAGTTTCGAATAACAGGAGAAACCCTATCCATCAAAGTGAAGTGATGTGAATCATGTGATGGAAGGGTCAAGGCAGGATAAGGGTTCTCTTCCGTTTTATAAACTGCAGAACCCTTAAAGCAATTAATTTTTATGATAAAAAATTAAAGTAAAATTTGATTAAAAAATTCCTGATCATGAGGAACTGCACCTTAAGCAGTTCATTCCTTAACTGCTGATGATCCCGTTGAATACTTCCTCAAATGTTACGTGGATCAGCCGGTTTTTTTATGTTTTAAGAAAAATGCTAATAACATCATTTTTAATATTTATTTTTTAATATATTTATTTCTATTGGTTGAAATTTATGTGAATCCTACAAAATTTAAGTAGGATCCATATAAATTTCAACCAATAGAAAAATATATGTTAAAAAAAAGTATTAAAAAATGTGTTGCTAGTACTCCACTTATTTTAAAACTTTTTACTTTTGTTTTTTACTTTAGAAACTGTTTGGTTACCGGAAAATAGAGGGAGAGAATAAATTTTTTATAAATACTAACGAATGCTCTTAGAACATTGGTTAAGGATTCAAAGATAGAAATTTTATATTAAAAATGATGTATTCAATTCATTGAACTTTCAAAAGTTATATTTTTCAATAAAAAAATTCTAATTTTGGATAAATAATTCCGTTAGGACACTTGTTAGCATAACCTAAATTTTATACACTTTTATTGTTTGGTTCAACATTTTTTTTTGAAAGTAAGGATATAAGGGGAAGTAAAATCTTTCCTTAATTAATTTTGGCTGTCATTCAATATTAAAAATTTTAAAGAGGAAAACACAAATTTAAACATCTTGAATGTATTCACCGAATTTTGAAATTCAAAATTTTAAAAATATAAAAATAAATTAATTTTAAAATCATTTTGAACGACAAAATAACTTGGAGCCGTTGGAGGTCCACCATTGAACGCTGACACCTCTCTATCTTTCGATAACCATTGATCAGTAATGTTGCAAAACAGTATTATACGTGAGATCAGCAATTGCTCATCTACAACTACAAATGACCCGTTAGCTAACCACACTTTTTAACAATTTCATATCTCCTCATTTTTGTTCATTATTGTTTGTATCTAAGTACATCTCCATCGGTTTCTGCCTGCGTAGTGTTTGATATAATTCCTCAAAAATGTAAGAATTGTCGGGAGATAAACCTAACAGTTCACTTTGAATTTTGAGAGTAACAATGTCATTTTTCTTTGCATATTGTGAGCATTTGATTCTTTTATGTACCTCTTCGAACATAGTGTAATGAATATTTGTTTGAGCACACACTTCATTAGCCTAAATGTGAGACGTGAGTTAGCACTTTGATAAGAAAGGATTATATAATGGAAATTGCTTAATGTTACTAAAAGAAAGAGTACGATTACACTGTCAGTTTTTCATTTGAAAGTATATGCAATCTCACCTCTCTTTTGTATGGTTATAATTGGCCCCTAATTGGCCAATTTTAAATTTGTCAAGTTTGGCACATCAATCATTCGTACTCAATAGCAGTATTGTTATATAATTATCTATCTTCCTTCATAATTATGAGTAATTTTTTTAATTATGGACTCCAACATGCACGAGCTAAGTTAAAGAATTATATGGTGGGACATGTTCTGCAGTTGTCTGCATTTGCACATTTTTTGCTGTATGTTGTTATCATGATTATGTCATTCTATTTCTTTTGGAACTTTGTTCATTGTGACAATTTCTGAACTTACTAATGAAAAAAGAAGAAATAGATATTGGCTATAGATTGATTTCTTTTACAACTATTTCCGTTCCTCTTCCTCCAACAAATGGATGGTACAGCGTGCTTTAGTTCTTAGACTACAAACATATAATTGGTTTTGGATTTTAGACATTGCTTGTCTTGGTTAGTTACCTACTTTCCTGTTTTGTAGTTTGATCTCTTTTAAATGTTAATAATATAAGAGGACAAAGGAACAATTGTTTACTGAATTCTCAATGTTCATAGTGTTAGTGACTTAGTGTACAAATTTAATAATTGTCCTAACACGATAGCCGTTATGAATAAGGGTGAGTTAGGTGGGTCTATTCAAGGCAAAGATCAACTCCATGAAGGAGAAAGGCAATGGAAATGATCCATTATTGCATGTGACCGGTTACAACTTGTAAAATGAATGAAGAAATTAGGCTCTAATTATGGTTTTTTAGTTTAGTTATTAGAGCCTACTTACTGATGGAATACATAAGAATGATGATTCAGGGTGTTGGATTGGATCTGGGTTTGCTCTATCTTGTTTTCAAATATATACTTTGATTGATTGATTTTGATGGAATTTTAATTTACATGTAATGGATTTGTATAGGATGATAAGTGAGGCTCTAATTCTGTATTTTGATGTGCTATTGGAGCCTCTAAAGTAGATTTAGCGTGAGTAACAAGTTCTTGTATGGCACTTCATACGTTTCTATAATATGCAGTGAGGATATGATTGTATTGTTTTTTTCTTTAAAACTTGTTGTTATATCAATATCTCTCATTCTCATACTCTCATATGATTGTATTGTCTTCCATGGAAAAGCTTGTTTAAAATGCTGTAACCTTAAACTTTTGTTTTATGGTGCTGAATCAATGAGCATAGCCACAACTAAGCTGGTTGAATTGAAGTATCCTCAAAAGCTATGTTTCCGAAGTTCTGACTCTCATCAGTCTTTTTTTTTTAAAAAAAGAAGAAGAAGAAAGAAACACAGTGCAGGAATTGTTAATGAAAGTTCTGTCTTACTGTCTGGGTGTGTTGCAGTTTTCTTTTTCTTTTAGTTGCCATTCTCTCTTACTGTCGAAATTGTGAATAGGATATTCAAAGCTGTTGTTTTATATATTGGTGTTTGAGCATCTGTATTGTATTTTTATACTCACTAGTTGTAATGTTCATTATTGGTCAACACTGCAGAAAAAAGGAAGAAAAAATAGACAACGAGGAATGGGCGAATCATCGCCCCAAGATGATCCAGAAAGACAGGATCAGGTAAATCACCAATTTTATCTATTTTATAAGTGGGTAGAGAAAAAAACCCGTTTATTTTACGTACGGGCGTTAAGCTACCCGTCTCGTACCCTTAACGGGTTTTATTCGCGGATATCCGTACATACGGATAATTTTGTCATCCCTAAATGGAAACATAGTAAGATAGTACCAAAGGAGCTGCAAATTACTTGGTAGGATGGAAAGTGAAAATGGGAAGCTGCGATCATTATTAGCTGAAAGCAAGAGAAGGGAAGAAAAATATTTCAACGTCATTATAGGGAATTGGTTAATGATAGCCTTTGTTTTTGTTTTAGTAGCTATGAGAATGTAACTAGGAAGATTTTACTTTTTTGATTGATTATTGGGTTATGTTAGCATTATGAAGGAAGTAGTGTGTGTCTTGAAATGTGAGCACTATTACTGTAAGCAATTTTATAAGAAATTTTGAAATGGATTGTGTCAAATTGATTTGTCTTCTGTCAATGAGTATTGCATGGAATCATGATTATGGAATTTATTTATTTTTAAAAAAAAACAGAATTGCTGCCATTGCTGCTATTTTCAGCATCAGATAGTGATAATTCCACTTTGCAGAATTATTGCGAAACACCCCTCATTTAGTTTATGCAATTCAAACCCGTTTGGAGTCTTTCATTGTCAAGAATGTGGAGTTTCCATTTTCATTACTTAGGGTCTGTTTGGTTTAGTCATTTCCTGTTTTCATTTTCAGTAAAAATAGCATTTAGTTGAGTTTAATGAAAATGTTTTCACTGAAAAAATTTCCTGAATTGTGTTCAAATCTGAAAACAAAAAAAAAAATTGTTTTTAGTATTTCCTTCTCAAATTTTTGAAAATAGGAAATAAAAATGAAAAATAAGAGGTCAAAATAAACATGTTTTCAAAATTTGAAAATGAAAACAATTTTCAGAAAATAGAAACAGGAAATGAAAATCCAAACCTAACGGGTCATTTCACTTGATACAAAGCATACTTGTTCCCGGGATTGAATTTTTCCTGCTTATTATACATAGTTGTTTACTTTATTACTAGGAGTTAAATCACTCTATATGAATGCATGATTTTGCATACCAAGTCAAATAAGTGTGATCTATTTGACCCCCAAAATAATTTTTTTTTTCATTTTATTTTTATATTTTTATTAAGTCAGTGCCGGGAGGAACTTATTAAGTACATGGAAAAGTCAAATTTATTAGACAGAATGTACTCTACAGATGCTTGCATAAATGCTTAAATTAAATGTTTAATATTATTAGTTGTCATTGTTGATGAAAACCTTCCTAAGTTGCTGTTATGAAAGTAAGACTGGATTTATCTTATCTTGGTGGCAGAAGTTTGTGGTTTAAAATGGTCAAGAAGGGAAAAGTTATTTAGCTAGTAAAAGTTGTAAGAAAGGAATGAACATTTGTTATAAGAAAGCAAGGTCTCCCTGCTGTTGGTAAGCTATTTAGCTAGTAAAAGTTGTTCAGACCCCACATGATAACAAGGAGTGAGACCCTTGCACTATGTGTCTCAGTGTCTGTCTTTTTCAAACTACTGTCATGTCTTCCTTATATTGAGAACTAGTTCCTCCAATGATACCAACAACACTGGTTATGTATTTTGTCTTCAGCTATAGTTTTATGGTGATTTCTATTCTTGACACCTTTCTATTAATGTCAAATTGACTTGACTTTTGTTATATTGTATTTATTGTATTTATATATCATAAGAAATTCCTTAGTTTGTTGTGCATCTGTGTCGTACTATAAAAATAAATTAACATTTTGAAAAAAAAAAAAAAACATCACTTCCTTCATGAAGAATAACCAATGTATATTATAACTCATTATTCCAAAAAAGTTACAATTTCCTGGACATGCTTAGAAAGTATTCATGCTAAACAATTTAACAATGAAGGACAATCTACATCCAAAAATCAAATGCGTCTCCATGGCCTCCACTCAAGCTTCTTAACAAGTCCCCAATTGTTGACACCAAATGCTTTCTCCCCAAGATAGATGGTAAGGACCTTTTCTCCTTTGTACAATTCTTCAATTCTGGAAGTCACATGGTAAGGGCAAGAATTGGAACCACCAGACCTTCTCTTTTTGGACTGTTGGGTTGAGAGTTTGGTATTTTTTGACATAAGTACCTGAATAGGCACAAGTAGCACAATTAGGGGATGATACAAATAATAGATGCAATTCAGGAACAAGTGAACTTGAACAGATGAAGTGCTTACCAGTAACAAAATTCAAAACCTCTACCCCAGTTACCGTCATCAACAGAGGAAGTGCAGCTACGACTGCACTCAACTAGCCAAGCAACATCATAAGAGAATAACAAACCATGAATGCAATAACTTCCTTTAATGAACATAATAATAACATTGCAAATATTTTAATCAACATTCCAACAGTCATTGTTCAAGGAAAACAAAATACAACTTAAATAAATCCCAAAATTAAAACTACTTCAAAAATCAAGAAAACAACTAGAATATCCAAACTAAAAAAACAAATTCATTCAAGAAACAGCTTCCACTTTGCTTCATATCAGGCTGGGTCATTTTATCTGCTCAATAGCCTTCGACTTCACTTCCTCACATATTTTATTGTGGGTCTTCGTCACCAAGTCCAACGCAATTCGCAGTCTGGTCCCATTATCAACCTAAAGAAGTTGTTATTCAATGTGAGTGAGTCTTGAATATAAAACATTTAATCAAAACAAAAATAAATATGAAAACAATCACATCTATCACATAGTCTTCGCTGGCATGGTTGATCATCCACTTTGCAACAAAAATACCACCGTCATTCCTATAAATACAGCATGAACGATATAAGTCAGATTTATTACCTAATGTCATAAAAGAAAAAAAAAATCAACTAACAAATAAAGCATACGAATAATCTCTTTGCAGCTGAAGTCGTTGAGGCGCAACAATGGGAAAGTCTGATACTAGGATCAAGTCAGGAACATGTGAATCATAGAAAACCTGGTGCTGAAGCATATCGTCTATAAACAGTGCCTAAACAATGACATTTGGGATGAAGTAATGAAGATTTATTTTAATAAAGTTTTAATACAAGAAGAAAAGTTAATTTAGTTAGCATGCATTACCACTTTCTTGACTTTCCATATTCTTGATCGAGAATGAGATGGTTCAGGGAATGAATCCAGCAAAATAATTTCCCTTTGACATAAATCAACCACCATGAGATACCAATGTAGGTTGTCGTCATTCAGCGGGATGTATATCTGATCAACCAAAAAAAATGCAAATGTCAAATAATGCTGAGGAAATAGATACACAAAAGATTGAGAGAAGTAGTTCATAATGAATAGTGTATTACCTTCTTAACAGAATCTATAAAACCCATAAATTTCATCCCATAGTGCTTGACCATGTTTGTTGGATTTATCCTCCACGCATCAATATATTGCTATGACATGCACTATTGATATTAGAAAAAATTCAAAATGTTGGCTGTAAATGTTATTCCGAGGCAGTTACTATACCGCAAACATAGTAGGAAGGAACCAATATGCAGGGAAATTAGTCCGAGTCCTCTCTTGTTCAGTGAGCATACAAGCAACTATGTTCAAAACCTGTTATAAGGTGGAGTGTTTAGGTTAGAAGTTTAAAATTACAAAAAGTACATTAGTATAAATAAATTTTAAATCTAAACAAAATTACGCTCACCTCTTGATCTATCATCTGGGCTGGTAGCAACCCTTTGATTGTTTTTCTTGTAGCGCTCTCGAATCCATCATTGGTCCTTACTAAAATTTCACTTCTGTGATGATAATATAGAGAATATTAACATAATGTGATACATAAACAATAAACCTTAAAACACTAACACTCACGGATCTAATTTGTCTCCCTCTGATCGTCCAAAAATAAAAGTTGCAACTGCGATCTCTTCGTTGCTTAAGCGCATTTGAATCGCAGGCCTAAAGAAGGAAGCCAACCACTACATTCCGTTTAAAATACCACTGTCAGTGTACCCACATTAATAATTATAAATTTACCACTAACCAACCTCTTCACATTTGAGCTTGATCCGTGTATTAGGATATGTAATCCAGAAGAAAAACTAGTTTCTTATAAGAGCTATCAGTTCAGGGAGGTTATCATAATATCCAATTTCTTTCAACATTGAAAACCCATTGAACCATTTTACATGTTTACATATCATTAGGTCTAGACTCTAGACAGTAAACAAACATCAATGGGAAGACTTCAAAAAAATACATGAGTCATGACTTCAATTGAAGCTGAAAAATCAAAAGTTAACAACCCCACATAACACTACAACAACAGAGTTTCAACATAAATCTAAATTAATGTTTTCACAAGATATCAAACTTAAATTCCCCAAGGAAACAGGAATGTAGCACCCACTATAAATAACTAGCATAAAACACATCATGCAGTACCTTATGATCCTCATAAACCACAGTAGAAGGGATTTCCTTATTGATGATCTTGTCAAATCTGTGCATCATAGAATACAACAGTAAGAATATCAATGAATAGGTACTCATAAAACTTCACAAAATAGACCTCTTATGTCCCACTCCCACGTCCAGCCATATGTGAGTGCATGAAATCCACCATAGCCATATTAAAAACATTGATCAAATTCCATCAAATGCAAAAACTAATACATCTAAGTAGCAACCAAACTTCAAACGGAAATGGGTCCCATAAAGCATGCATCTTCACAGCATAAGCATCAAAATAGTACCAATACGCACACACGGAGGTGTATAATATAAGCGATCACTTTTTCCAATAATATTGTATGTTAAAAGCATGAAAAAATTTAATGCCCACTAAGCCTGACCACATAAAAATGCAATCTTTTTAGGGTTTTCGTACATTAATCGAGATTACCAGAACATTAAAACAACTTACCAGACAATGAGAAGATACCCATTAAAAAAAAAAAAAATAGAAGAATAACATACAGAAAAGTAACATTGAAATAGTGCCCATGTTTGGAAAAGCAAGTGATGAAACATGGAGAGGTAAGTAAAAGGTATAAAGGAGGAAGCTTTTAGGATTACATGGGGGAAGCATCAGCATCAGAAGGAGTGGCAGAAATAGCTGCTTGTTTCTCTGTAGCCATAGAAATTGAATCGGAAGAAGTGAAGTGTGATGACAATACAACAACTCTTTCACTTATTATATTGCTGCTAGCATGCTACTGTAATGCCATTATTACTCTGACCCTTCATATTCATATACGTTGCACGGTTACGGTACGGTACCGGATCATACGGGTACGGGATATGAGATATTTTTTTAAAGCTAAGGTACGGATATGTTAATATAAATTTAAACAAATATAAAAAAATAAAATTAATATAAATATAAATATGATTATATATATGAACTACAAATAAACATAACATAAAAATAGAATCAGAATAAAAAATAGATACAGAAAAACCTCATTCCAAATTTATTATATTACAAATTACAAATAAAAATAGAATCAGAAAAATATGTAGAGGGGAACATCTTTCCCAATTTACTACATCACAAATTAAAATAGGATCCGAAAATATATACAAGGAAACATCTTTTTTTAATTTACTACACCTTAAATAAAAATAGAATAAAAAATATATATAGGGAAATTAGGAAAGAAAAAGAATATTTATACAACGAAAAATAGAGAAAGATTATTTATATAACAGAAAATAGGGAAAGTATCAACATTATAAAAAAAGAATATAAAAAACCTATTTATTTTTTAAAATGAAACAACAATATTCTTTTATTTGTCATACGTCGGCTTTCGGCTAGTACATACCCAAAGAGTATCCGCATGTACTTAAATTAAGTACCCAAGTTTTTTTGTTCAAAAAATATTTTTGATATGTATTGGGTACGCAGTCACGAGTACCCGATACGGATATGGCCAGGATTTTGAAGTACCCTTACCGCATATATATTCATAAAACTGAACCCAATTGGAGCTCCTCCTTTCCTTTCCTACGCTGCAATACCTTCTCTGTAGAAACTTCCCACTTGGCCAATCACAAGTCACCACGTGTTACTGAGAATGTTTATACATGTTAATGTTATGTTAAGATGTACTAAATATAAATAGGGTTGAGATCTTCTTCATTTAGGAGGTAAATGGTAATTTTTATTTAGGAGATAAATAGATACAAAGAAATATTTATATTTTAAACCCTTTTTCTTATTTAAAAAAATATGTGTCTATCTCTCTCCTAAATGAAAGAAAAATGGAGAGAACAAAATGGAGAGGATCTCCACTCATACAAATAATATCAATTTTTCCTTTCTTTGGCAATTAAAAAAATTATGTAAATAAAGATAAAAAAGAGATTGTATACAAAAATCAAATATGTCAGGATACATGACACTGTAATAATTATAGGTGTTTAATCGATTCCCTTTGGATATGATTTGAGGTATTTTATCATTCGAACACATTAAATTTTATTGGTTTAATTTGGATCAGATTTTAAAAAAAAAAAAAAAGAAATTCCACAACTGATCTGATTAAAATCAAGTTGGTTCGGATAGGATAATCAGATTACCCATTTTTTATATTTATTTTGATTTTAATTTCTAAAATTACTAAGAAAATAAAAAATAATAATTTAACTTAACATTTTTCAATTTTGATATTAATTTTTAAGTATGATTTATTAATAATATATTAATATATATTAATTTGTTAAAAAAGATTTTATTAAATAAATTATTAATAATATATTATTTTTAAAGGGTTTTGATTGATTCCTATTTTTGGAATCCGATATCTGAATCGATCTCTTCTGAATTTGGCATTTTAAGTCCTACCCGATGATCCGATCCAACCGCTAAAATCATTTCAGATCAGTTCGAATTCATCTGATTCGTGGATCGGATTGAATCAGCTTACACCTAAATAACTATATTCAGTCAGTTTTTAAAGAGCAACTTATATTTTATTTTGGATTTGATGAGATAGATTATTGCTCATCTTCATCCTTTATATATAAAAGGAAATTATATATAAAAGGAAAGAAATGTACTGGCTGAGATATTTTTGTAAAATCAATTGTATTAATAATTTAAAAAAAAAATTGGCAATCTTTTAATTTCAGCTTTAATCAAAAATAAAAGAACCTTTTAATGTGAGGGTTGTTTTAGATTCTGCAAATGTAAAATCACGTTAGGAGAAATCTCCTCTCACATAATTTTTAAAATAATTATTTTGAAAAGCGTTATTTTCACGTTTGTGTTAAAAATAATCGGACATTAAGTAAATATAATTATTGTTTTCCTTCTCTCTGCACCGTTTTTTTATTTTCAGTCCAAAAATGGTGTTGCAGGTTTTTTATGGCAACAAAGAAGGCTGGCATGTGTTGCACTTCAAGTGTATAGAAGCATTGTTTTCTTTTTCAAATTAGTAAGTCGTAATCTTCATCTTCTCCATATTTTGGTTTAGGGTTTAATCTTCTCCATCTTTAAGCATTCTAGCTTTCCCTTTTTCTTTTTTTTTTTTTTTTTTACATTCCGTGGAAGGTTTTTTATTGGGGTTTAGGCTTTTGCTTTTGGGGTATTCTTCATACCGCTATGAAATTTGCGACCCATTTCATCACCGCTTACTCCATTGTCGAAGGTCCATGATGCAGGGGTAAAAATTTCCTTACTAAATTTTGAAGGTTCTTTCAAAAGTGGCAGTGGTGACTACTTGGTTTTAGAACACATTGACCATGATAGACCTGAGGTAATTGTTGAATCTGTCTACAATTTAAATTTTCTTCATCATAAATAATCAATGTTTTAGGTTTCAGAGGTTTAAACATTCCGATTAAATGATCAAGTTTAGGAGAGAAATTTCCCTTTCAGCCTCTCAATTTTAAGCTGATTAGATCTTGAGAAGATCCCTAACCTTCTCTAGATTTTGTCTTCGGCTGAGCTAATTTTACCTTCTCTATTTTAGGTTTTGGAAAAAGAAATTGATATATGCAAGAAATGGATTTCCTTTTCCGCCTTTTATGATTTTAGACTGATTTGCTCATGAGAATACTCTATAACCTTCTCTAGAATTCATGTTTAATGGAGCTAATTTTCCCTTCTCAATCTGTAGGTTTTGAAATGAGAAATTGCTATAATTGAGCTTCAGTGGTATGAGTATCACATGTTCAGGGCCCTTGCGTGCTTGCACAAAGAGGTAAATTTCCCCTTCGCATAGTCAGATTTCATGTGACTAGATAGTACACTAGAATGACTTTTCTAGCTGCAACATGTAAATGTTTTGTCCAATCGAGTAGTATTAATCAATTGACCTATGTTAGATCTCTTTAAGATATGGTGCATGTCAATGATTATGACTGATTGATATAGCCAAAGTCTCTATCTTAAAGCCTAAGCTGACATTTTCTGAGGTAGTAAAAGGTTCATTCAATTCGTCTACCAAAAAAGTGTTAAGAAACGGCTTCTGAAGCTCATAATAATGGTAATCCAAGGCAGTTCCAGGCAATTACATGTACAAGTATTATGTAGACATGAGAAGAGAAGAAATGTCTCAATAAGTTGTAAAATGGACAAGAAATATGGTTCAATGCAGAGCACCGACAACCCACTATATGCACCAACAAGAGTGATGCACAACATTATATTAGTCGGGTCTTATTATTAAAGAGAATACTAACAAGTATCCTAAGGACACTGATTAAAGAATTAAAAAACAACTTTACATTGAAAATTGATGTATTCAATATTTAGATGAATAATATACTTAGTTTTTCAATAAAAATTTACTTTCTTTAGACTTCTTAATCAGTGTCCTAAAGACGCTGGTTAGCATGACCGTATTACTAATCATATCCTAAAATTATTCATTAAAGAATCAAAAGATGAAAAGTTTTTATTAAAAAACATAATACATACTTTAAAATACAAATTTTCTATCATGAATTTGGTTAGCAATTGCCATACCAGTATCGCATTTCTGGTTTAATATTCCGTTTCTGAATATTTATGATCTTATACTTTAATTTGTTGCTATTCTATTTTTATTTTTGTCCAACAATGAGGTAAAAATATAGATAGTACATTTTAATTATATCTATTATATTATCGTGTTGATGCTAAGCCTCTAATAGAATCCACGTCACAGAATGACCTTATTCTTTCCCATTCCCCTGCTTCCATAGCAACCGAACTGCCAATATTTTTAGTACCTCCTTTAGTCACATATCAACACTTGATCAAAACACTATTATAAAAAGATTATACTCCTAAATACCAGACAATTTCTTTTTTTTTTTACATTACAATTATTGTTTCTAAGAAAAGTAAGGGAGTTTGTTTGATTTGATTATCTCACTTTTCAAAGGATTTCATCTTGAATGACTTGGGTGGTATTCTTCGAAGTTCCCATATGCATTTTGCTCAGCAGTTAATAGAAGCTCAAGTCATTGGTTTGTATTTTTGTTTTTTGATTGAGGATGAGAATTTAAATTTTGATTTAAACAATGATATTTTTCAGTTGTTTATGTTCGTTTAGAACACTTTGAATTGGCTTCTGTATGCCAAACGAATTGAGTTAATTGCAAATTTGTGTCTATTATTGGTCTGTTATACTTTTATGTGATGGCTGATACTTCCTGTCTCTTCCAATCTGTTTAACGATTGTTGACTGATTTTCATATGGTAGGGTTGTTTCAAAAAATCAGAATGTAACAATTATTATTGAGTTGTTTACTGTTCAATCAAGTTAGTGATCAACATACTTCTGTTTACATATGTTGCACTTGCGGGGCCTTGGGTTCGATCAACCCTTCATGTGTATAGTTTTATGTTTTTTGTTTGGGGGAAATTGTGTGTTTAAAGTTATTCAATTAAAAGATATATGCATGTGAAATTCTATTCTATCAACATAACATTACAAAATAGTATTTTGAACAGTGGAAAGCTGCTCCGTTAGAGCATCAAAGTCAAAGTCAAATGAAGACTATGTAACACCCCGATTTTCTTAATCTTTTAATTAATTAGTAATTAATCAGTAATTAAGTAATTGTATTGTATTTGAGGGTCTAGAAACTTTAATAAATTATTCTGAGGCCATAGTCACACTCTACGCCATCGTAGGAGACTATGGTGAAGTTTTGGGCCAAAAACACAAACGGAGCCCGATCTATGCTTTTTTCGGATGATAGTGTTTTTCTATAATCATGACCTCATTTTGACTAACGGTCAGAACCATTAGTCTTAAAATTCAATCCTCTACCTTTTTGCTAAAATGTGTCCTGACGTCCAAAAATATAAATAATATTTTATATTCGAACTGAAAATCAATCGGGTAGACGATTCGAGGTGTCTTAGGGTTTTTCGAGAACCTTGAGCCAATGATTTTCATACCAGGGCTATGTTAAATCATTTGGGGACTCCTACCAGTGTCGTGAGGATTTTCGAAATGTCGGGATGTGAATTGACCAAATTGCCCTTGGTTAATTTTTACTAATTACTTTTTTTTACATTTACCATAACTTAAGTCTTAATAAACTAAATAAATACCTCACACTCTCATCTTCACCCTCCCACAAAGAATTCGACCAGCAGCCCCCCCAAACCCTCACCTTCTCCATTTCTCTCTTTTCTCTTCCTTTTCTTCATAGAAAACTCCATTGTTGAAAGTTGGAGCTTGAATTTCTTGAAGCAACATTCACCAAAATTGAAGTAGATCATCATAGGAGGTAGCTAGTTCTCTCTATTTCTCTCAATCTCTCTTTATTCTCCTATAATTTCTATGGTTAGAAATGTTAGGGTTTTTAACTCCAAATCTTCAAAAATCTCTAGAAAATTGTAGAAAAAATCATTTTGATACCAAACCAATTTCTATGGCCTAGGTTCATAACCTACTTGCATGATCCAAGAGCTTAGAGCCAAGAAATCTCTCTAGGGTATTTAACTATAGAGGGGCCGAAACCCCCTATTGAGTAGGGTAGGGTTTTTGGTCGGTTTTTGATGTTTTGAGTTGATATCTAGGGTTATCACAATTAGTTAGGGTGTTATCCAAGAAATGAGGATTTTTGGAGCTCCCTAGCTATTTTTCATGTTTTTCATTCAATAGGGCCGAACCCTAGGATTAATGCAGTAGGAGAAATCTTTACTTTTTGAGCTAATGTCTTCATTGATTATGTTTAGGGATACCTAAGGATCATTGATCCAAAAGTTTGGAATTGTTCGACATCCCTAGCCTAATTAATTAAATAGGGGCAATAGCTAATCCTAAGGAATTAGGGAGTTTTTGATTTAACTGTATTGATTTCTGGTTGTGTTTGTCGTATAGACTCGGACAGGATTCGAACATTCGACAGCGCACCCGACTGACAGCTGCGGAGTCGTAGCTAGAGCTGCACTTGGAAATCACTAAGGTGGGGGAGAAAGAACTGATATCGTCGGGAAGGCAAGCTTAGTGTATATATATATATATATATATATATATATATATATATATATATATATATATATATATATATATGTGTATGGGGGGGGGGGGCGGACCCTAGAACCCTACTAGAGGTTGAACCCTGGATAAAGTGCCTAGACCCTAGGTGTAGGTACCTTTGAGCTATCAACGCTAAGTCGATATTATGAATGATGAGATTGATTGAGGTTGATTGTGTTGAATTATTTAATTGATTACCTGTTGATTTTATTTTGGGTGAACTATCTGTTTGATGAACTATTGTCTGAATTTATGATGATAACTGTACTGGAAAGATCTTCTGTTGTGATGTTTATTGTGATTGGTTGGTTGAGTGTTGATGAGAGTATGGTGAGCGTTGATGTTGTTCGGGTTGATATCGTTGTGGTCCCGACCGTGGAGCTGTGGCTCGTAGATGCAAGGCATCGTGATGTTGATGCTGATGTGATGTTGATGATGATGTGATGTTGGTGTTGATGATTGATGTTGACGTTGATGTGATGCGATGTGTCGTGGTCGTGGACGAGTGTTTAGGCGTGAGGTTCCGATATCAACCTGCGATGGATGTTTGTTGCATTTTCAAAACATTTCATACCACAGCATTTGGTCCCAAAGGGGGATGTCCAATTGGTGACGTTACATAAAATCCCGAGGCGGGATATGATGTGATGTGATGTAATCCCGACGGGAATGTCCAATTGGGGACGTGATGTATCGACCGACATGCATATAGGGAAGACAACATATACATAGGGATTAGTATCCCTCATATAGGCTTATTCGAGAGAACGATGTTTGAGATGATTGTGATGGGTGACTTAAGAGATGGATGAGGTTGTGTTATATATGTTATCCGTGTTATGTGATGTATATATATATATGCTGTATTGATGCCCCTCTCCCATATTGATGAATTATGTTTCTTATCTCTCGCTATTTTCTGTATGTGTTGCCTTTATTTAATGGAAAGACCCCGAGGAGGAACCAGTTACTGAAGAGTTGGACGACATTCCTTACGAGCTTGACGCTGGAGGACGTGCCACAGACCCTAGCTCGAGAGGTTGGGCAATGGTCGTGGTTAGCTGGAGAGCTGTCTCTTGGCTTAGTTATGTGTTTTGATTTCAGTCTGTACTAATATACACTATGTAGTACTTTATTACTGTAGCCCTACTGATGGGGCAATGCTGTATGTGATATATTTCTTTATATTTAAAGCTGTGTACTCTGAAGTGTAGCGTGCCGTTTATTGTTTTGCTTCCGCACTAAATTTTTCGCTTCGCTTCGTTTTAATAAGGCGCGCTAAAGTTTATTATGCGATTAAGATTAGTTAATATCTTAGGTTCTACTGATGGAACGGCGGGTCGTCTCAGACTAGGCACAAACAGGTTGTACATAAGAAAACATTATTGTAGGTATAAAATTGTATGTATATCAAGTATGTTTGGTTTCACTATTTTCCTTCTCCTAAAGTGTTGTGACCTTGAGTTTGTTTGGTTTGAATACCCACTATAATATAAGGATCTCTGCTCTCTATCCCTGTTTGTCACAAATTCAATTGTTAGATCAACAAGCTTTAAAATAAATACTGTACTTATTAGATTATCTTCTTGCTGTAGTTTGATGCTGAAGATTTTATTTACCAATTTCAGTCCCAGTTATCTGCCTGTTCCTCCCAAAATGTGATGGCAATTGTTAGCATCATTTGTCTACTCTTTATATAGTACCAAGATTAAAATGCCAACATTGCAGGGGGCACAAAATTGTTGGAGTAATTTCTTCTTATAAAATCCGCAGTATGATGATACAAGAATTATTATGCTAGAATTGTTTCTTCTGGTATGTCACATGCAGTACTACTATTGGGTTAGCATGTTGAGGTTTCCTCATATGCAAACCACATGCATTTCTGTCTTTGTTTTTTGGCTAAAATTTTGCAGAGGATTCAAAGGTTAGTGTTGATCAGATCACTGGACAAGTACAACCATCTTTATAGATCTGAATATTTTTTTTAAAATGGTTGAGTCGTGCAAGGTTGAGAGATTTAAAGGCAAGGAAAAGCCTTTCGGAGAGGGAAATTGCTTAAAATTGTTATAGCATGTTTAGCTCCTTGAAGTTTTCTTTTCAGAGTTACCCATCTTATTTTATCTGCATTCGCTAATGATAGATTGTTAACTATGTCGGTCTAGATATCACGTTGTATCAAATAATAGGTGTTAACTATATCGGTCTAGTTATCACGGCTCAATCATATGGAGAGGTATATCTTATATACATGTACACCAAACCATAACGCCCTCTTAAGGGTTGTTCACTAAAGTCCATTTTATCAACGATTTTACTTTCATATCTCGAATAGACCATCCCCTCTGGCTCTAGACATCAACATCCATCCTGAACTTTTTAAATACTACACAAATGCGTATTTGTTGATGTTTTATTGTGTTAGTTTCTTCATTTTTAAAGAAATATATTCAAACAAAAATAAATACAAAAACATGATACATTCGTGCATCACACTGGCACAAGATCTAGTTTTACAGTTAAAACCAATGTGATATATACATATAACTATAGTCTCCATATAAGTATATAAGAAAGTCAAAATGACCAAAAGATACAAAATTCTAAAATGGATAAATTTCAAAGTTAAAAAAATAGTTGATCAGATGATCAATTTTATTCAAGTTAAAAAGAATAAATTCGAAAATCGAACCGATTATAATTGATTCGGTTCATGTTTTAACTGAAATAAACTGATTAATCAAACCAATCCAAACCAATTTAAGTGACTTGGTTTGGATTATCGGGTTCGACATGTCAATACAATCCAATGAACACCATTATCATGCTTACAACATATCTTATTAAATCAAGACTTATGAAAATATATGTTATTTCTATAAGCTATCCCGGGGAGCTTATAAAAATAAGCTGAAAACAGCTTATGGACATACCGTAAGGTATTTTTATAAGCTTTTTCAAACACCTGCAGAAACGCTTATGCCATAAGATAAGTCCAAATAAATTCTTCCAAACGAATCCTTTGTCATGAGAGAAGAAGATAAAAAAAAAAGGACTTGTTTTATTATCAAATATAGTATATAAAATAAATATATATATATATTTAGTTAATACTGATTCAACCATGGTTGGACCTTAATTGGACCAGTAAATCGTGAATTCACAGGTTCAGTGACCGATCCACTTTTTAAAACATTGCTTTTAAATCGATGTTGATGGTATTGCGGAGGACAACAATTATAATTTCACTCAATTCACATTTTTATTGTTTTTAAAAAAATTAAATTTAATATTTAATATGCCAACTATGTTGAAACTTGCGGCTTAATCTTTCATCTATTGGAGGAGGGGGTGAAGATCCTCCAGAAAAACTCCATTACTGTTTGCATTTATGGTTTACTAGTATGTGATTCGTGCCATGCACGGGGTGTATGAAGAACCTAATATCCATATCAGTAATCTCAACTATTACATAACAGTCAATTTAATCACAAATATGTTAAAAGAATAAATGTAGGAATGTTCCACTTTGCAGCATTGTAGTCAATGTATTGCTTCAAAATTCATTCTGTTACTAGGAAAACACATTACATTACATCTCCCAAAAAATTAAAGCACCCATCCACCATTGTCTCTTTACAAAGATAATAATCATAGCAACTTCAAAACAATGGTAGTGGATGTTTTGAATACTTCTCCTTGAAATTTATCAGCAGCACCATCATAGTAATGCAGGATATTAGTTGCTTTAGGAATGTCCATAGCATTTATGCAATGTTGCTACTTCTTTTACCTTCTGATGAATTAGCATTGCCCACTTCAGCAAAAACAGGGTCAATCATCATCATCATCATCAGTGATAAACTTATGCTGCAGGGGAATCAATAATGAACAATAAGAATTAAGAATTATAATGACAAATAAGAAGTAAAAAACATAGAAAATAGATAGCATTTAAAAATAGTTCAATCAGGATAAATTCATTTAGGATGAAGGTCTTACTATGTTCAAGCATAGCTACTGAACAAGTCAATTTGCAACTTTCATCTCATAACTACTTCCAACAATGTTATTTCTTCAAATAATGACAACAACCTGTGATAAATAGAATTAGAATGATGAGAATCATTAATGAACAATAAGAAATAAGGACATCATTTAAAAGTAGTTGAATATATCTAAGAAATGAAGGACAACAAGTAAAAGTAGTTTAAAAGTAAGATGAAAGACTTACAATGAAGGATTTACAGATTGTCAAATACCTCTCTAAAGACAACATTTTTTGTTGATGTACATATTCTTCCCTCATCATCTAAAACCAAAATTTTCAAACTTTTTTTTTTATTTTACTCTGGATATAGCAACATACAACTGACCATGAGTAAACACTGGTTTTGGAAGATAGAGGCCAACCTTAGAGAGAGATTGTCCTTGACTTTTGTTTATCGTCGTTGCAAAACACAGACAACGGAAGCTGTCATCGTCGAAATTTAAAGGGAAAACATGGATCATATGGTACTAGATCCCCAATGTTTTTTCCAGTTAAAACAGTTGTTGTTATAATGTTTTTGCCCAAAGCATTTATTTGCAGTCTTGTTCCCTTACACAACCCACACGCTTGATCAATATTCCTTTGAAGCATTACAAGGACTCCAACTTATAATTTCAATCTGTGATTTGGAATATAAGAACATTTAATATCATTCAAAAACTCGATGGTAAACCATTCACTTTGCATCTCATTATACTCATCTAATGGACAGGCCGTATCGGAACTCAAATACTCATTCTCATCTCCAGGAATTAGTGAAAGTACAAAATCATTTACTTGTTCCACAGACTCCAAAGTTGGAGCAAGAATTGTTGTATCTTCAAAAAAAAATTCTACTCTTCATATTTTATAATATATTCGGATAGGCAAATTCCACCAAGGAAAGAAGAGGATGTTCAAAGTCTTTAATCAATAGGTCTTCTGGAATGTCAATGTCACTTTCACCGCTTTCATTCTCATTTGAATTACTGACTCCCATTTGAAGGACCCAATCCGCAAACTGTTTAATATCATCACTATGCTGATGTAATTTTGCAGCATTTAATCTCATGTTAGCAGTAAGTTTCAAAACCTTGCAATGTTTCCGTATCTTTGATGAATTTATCGTTGCTCCAACAAAATCCTACCTCGAACCTTTTCTAACTACAAGCAATATTTGTTGGAAGCCACCACCCAAAACTATAACTTTTCCACCAAATGGTTAGTAATTGTTGAATTCACTTTCAATTCGCATCAAATCCCTTAAAGTCTGATCCAAAGCCTCAAAGCAAAATCTATTCATCGTTGGAGCTTCATCCTATATGATTAACTTAGTATGAAGAATCAGATTTGCCTTTCGACTTCCTTGTTTAATGTTTCAAGTGGATTCTTCATTGATAACTAATGGAATATAAAATGTTGAGTGAGCAATCCTACCTCCAGGTAACAACAAAAAAGCAATGCCACTTGACGCAACATTCAGAACAATATTTCCCTTAGATCGAACAGTTGCAGAGAATGTTTTCCAAAGAAATGTTTTTCCAGTTCCTCCATAGCCATATAAAAAGAAAAAACATCAAATTCAGAAGTTAAAGAATTCAAGATTTCTTCATATACACATCTTTGTTCTTCTGATAACTTGTTCAATAGAGATGCATGAGATTTAGCTAACTCAGCTCGATCATAATTCAATTCATCAACAATTAACTTATTCTGAAAGTCCAACAGATCTGACAATTGAGGTACTGGTAAAGAACTGAACTCTGTGAGGGATCTTCCATTGGATTGCAGCAATCTTTTCAATTCTATAAGACAAATGTTTTACAATTCACCATCTGTGATATGAACACTAGTGCGAAATATGGATTCTACAACAGGTTTCTAGATCGATTAAAAAGAAACCGATTTAAAAAAAGAGGCGGTGGCAATTTTGAAAATAAGTTCAAAATTATTTACATCGGTTCAGAAAGAACCCGATGTATAAAACATTTAACATCGGTTACAGAGTTCAACCGATGAAAACAATTTAAATAAAAAACTATTTATTTATTCCCGCCACGTATTTACATCGGTTATTACATAGCCGATCTCATTAGTAAACTTTCAAGATCGGTTATTTGACAACCGATCTCATTATTAATCTTTCAAAATCGGTTCTATTAACCAACCGATTTCAAATCTTCATTAAACCCATTTCACGTTCCAGCGTTCTTTCATATCTTTCCCTCCTCACTGTTTGCCCTCTTTCTCGTTTGCTCCTTCTCCTTCATCTTTCACCACCGTAACCTAGCACCATCCTTCATCCTTCTCCTTCTCCTCACAAATCGTTGCTGCTCCTTCATCGCTGATACACTGCCCAGTTGCGCACGGCTTCACCCTCTCCTCTGAACCTCTGTACCAAACTTTGCCCACGGCTTCACCCTCTCCTTGGTGGAGAAACTTTGCCCAGTTGCGCAGGTTCTCTTTCTTTCTCTCTACATTGTTGTTGTTGTCTGCTACCTGTTACTTTGGTTTTGCAATGTACAGTATGGCATGTAACTTGATTAGTTTTATAGTATGGCATGTAACTTGATTAGTTTTACAGTATGGCATGTAACTTGGCAGGAAATCCATACTTACTATTTAGTTTGAAGAAAAACACTTCTTCTTCTGATTAGATTTTCTTATGAAATTAAAGGGAGAAAGGAAGAGAAAAAGTATTAATGTATTAGAATTTACTATTGAGTTTGAAAATGTGGTTGATTCAACTTGAGTAAATATGCAAGGAAACATAAAACTATAAACTACAAAAATGTTTGACTAATTTAAAGAAAGGTGATGCGCTAATTTAGAGCTGGCAGTGATACTTAGGCAAGCATAGAGGAGACCATGGTCCAATCAAGCCCATTATAAGCTATTAAGCCAATTCTGGATGATAAAAGCAATTGTGCATATCCACTGACGCAATTTTTCACAGCAGGGACCTTTCATGCTTCTTGCATTTAAGCAAAAAAACCTACGCATCCTCTAAGTTGTCCTCTAGACATAGCACCTTGTTTTCACCATTTCCTTTTGTCTCTTGAGCACCAGGACAACAAACATTCTCAATTCTAACCACGAATGCATTAGATTGCTAACTAGGACTTGATAATAAGATCAAACTTCATTCCTTTCTGCAAACTCAGGACAGGATATTAGTTTAACATGAATGGTTTTTAAATGTTAGGTTAAAAAACCTCTTATAGTTCTCTCAAACCCTCTCTTTGCTTTGTGTTTCTGATTTAGGGTGAAGGTAAGCCTCAACCCATCTCAAGCTCCCTCTCACTCATCACTCTCTATCTCCTCACTCTGAGCACAAGTAAGATATTTTATTCTAATGTTTTGTTTGCTGCTTTAATATTTATTTCAATATCTTAGGTATCTGCATCGCCTGTGTATTGATAGGGTTAACCTCCATCTTTATGGATTCCTTGACCCTCAACTAATTCAGGGTGAGACACTTAGGTCAGATGAGATTACTGTGTACATGCGACGTGTTCTTGATAAAGCAAAAAACAGTTCTACCTAGCACCTTACCTCCATCTGTAAGTACAAGTTTTACTAGTGATTTATAATTATCTGTGACTTGTCTCTAACTGTTTCCAAATGCAGTAAACATTGGCAATTATTGATCATCTGTCGTGGTATGAGTGTTGTGGTCTTCTTTTGTTTGTTAGGAAGGAAGCCGACGAAAGAAATCAAGCTTATTGTTGAAACGTAAGCTTTTAATTAATTTAATTTGTACTATATTTGCTTTATTAATTACTCTGAAATATATAACATACTTTAAATTCATATTTTCTTAATTATGATAGAGCTATGAACGCAAGTCGTGTTTTGGATGGTGGTAAGCCCAGGCCTATTAGGTGGATTTACCCTAATGTAAATAGTTTATTAATTAGTACCCGAGATTCAATTGCAGTGTAAAATAGTTACTATTATGTTTTTACTCATTATATATTCAAATTGTGTATTCATTTGTAGTATCATAGGCAACGTGGCGGCTGGGAGTGCGGATATTATGTCATGATCAACATTGTCTCCGCGAGTATTACAGATCGATCGAAGGAGGTAATTAACTAATAACATTTGTAAATAGTTATAGATTAATTATGTATAGTTATAGTTGATTAGTTACAATGTGCAGATTTTCGACAATCCGGAAGCATTCTCTGAAGAGGACATTAAGGACATCAAGGAGCGTTGGGCAAACTTCTTTCTTGAGATGACTTCTGAACATTAATTTATGGTTGACATTTTATTTCTTTAATTAGTTTAATTTGTTATATATCTTTGATGTTTCTTTGTTATGTATTTAATTAATTAGTTTGAATTTATTACATTATAAATTTAGTTGAGTTTGTTGAATCAAAAGCTGACTTTTGCATAATCAATAAAGTATAGTTTGGCTTACTTAGTATATAGTGATTTGGATTATGTTATTGTTGGGATTCTATTTTGGCTGGGATTGTTCTGGTTGTACATATATGAAACAGGGTTAAGTATTGCCACTAAAACAGAGTATTTAAAAAAAAAATTGGACTATTAACATCGGTTACAATAGAGAACCGATGTTGAACTATCAATTTCAATCGGTTCTGAGTTACAACCGATGTGAAAATTAACTTTCAAAATCGGTTACAAGACCAAACCGATGTTGAATTATAACTTTCAACATCGGTTCTATATTATAACCGATATGAAAAGTTCTTTTTCAATAATTATTAATCTGTTGAATGAGCACTTTCAAAATCGATTTGGTTTATAACCGATGTTGAAAGTCGGTTAAAAACCGATGTTAAAATGTCTTACATTCTACATCATCTGTTTCTACATCGGTTCATATCCGATTTAAAATGATATTTTTAACCGATTTTAAACATATTTATTGCACTAGTGGAAGATCTGTAAAAAGATGTTATTAGAAAATATCATTATAAAAGTGTTACAAAGATAACTGCTACTGAATAAAATTATAAATATCTTACATGGAAATCTTAATGTCTTTCTTCTTTCATACAAAATGCCATAAGCCAATATGCAACCATAACCCTTAATCAGAAATTAAGTTTCAAAACACTAAAACATAAAATGAGAAAGAATCTTACCTCATTAGCAATGGTCGTGGTGGTAAATCCCTCTTTTGATCGTTTCCTCGGAATGCTTGGATAGGGAGAATCCATTTTGTAGTAGGAGACTTGGACAAAATGAGAAGGGTTTCGGATATGTGAGCTTAGGAGTTTATGGGAAGAAGGAAAGGAAGTGAAGGATTCTGGATAGAGTATTAAGGGGGGATACTGATATCAATAAATTCTATTGGACTTTGGAAATGAATTAGAGTATGAAGGGGTGGGTATAAGAGAAGTCAGATGGATATAAAAAACGAAGTTTCTAGTGTATTTTATTTCTATTTCTATTGATAAATTAATAAACCAATTAATAAATTTAATAAAAAAAAAATCTAAGTTGGATACTCTTTGATTTTTTCAACATTAATGAATGTATAACTCAGATTTTGATATTGATATTGATATAAAAATTATTAAATTATTAAATAGAAATTATTAATTAATTCTTAATTATAATTCACATTTTACAATAATGAAATTTTAGTTCATATTGAACATTGAATTAACTGAAATTTTATTTCATATTGAATTGAATATTGATACTTCTATTAATAGTTTACATCTTAAACTTCGTAATTGATTTGATATTGATATAGATTGATAATTTTCATTTTAAAACTCAATCCGATATTGAAATTCATTAATTCATTGATTCATAATTGATATTGATAATTGATAATTCACAAATTCATAATTTTTATTCATAGTTAATTGTTGATAATAATCATGATGTTATTTGTAATTGATATCAATATCACTATCAATATCAATTGATAATTATTATTATTAATTATTCATCATTATTATTAATTATTATTACTTAAACTTCATAATTGATATTGATATTGATAGAGATGGATAATTTACATCTTAAAACTCAATCTCATATTGAAATTCATTAATTCGTTGATTCAATTGATATTGATAATTGACAAATTCACAAATTCATAATTGATATTCATAGCTAATTGTTGATACTAATCATGATGATATTAGAAATTGATATCAATGTCAATATCAATATCAATTGATAATTATTTTTATTAATTATTCATCATTATTATTAATTATTATTAATTCTCAATATAAGTGTGCCAAAATAGAAGTTAAACCTCAAACCCTAAAAAAAAAAAAAAAAACATAGAAACGTATAACCATTAACCACAATTCAAATCCAAATCCAAAATGCATAACTCAAAATCCAAATCCAAAATTCATAATACTTAAGCAACAAGACTTAGTCTGTGTTAAAATAACCATAACCAAAACCATGACACAAAATTAAAATCTAAATGCAGAGGCCAATTGAGCTAATCCTTTTCAATCTTGATCTTCTTCAATAGATGAGCATCCTTTTCAACTGGTTTACAAAGAGAATGACCATCTTCAAGGAGACATTCCCTTTTCGAAAGAGTGAATTCATCAGAGTCCTTGGACAAATCTACTTCTTCTTTCTCATCACATTGGGACTCTTTATCCAATACTCCATCAGTGAACTTTGGCAACAAATCCTATATTAAAAAAGCAACAATGAAGAACCAAAAACCAGAGTAGAAACAGAATAAATGTCTCAATAACACAACACAAAAGTATAAGAAAACTAATACCCAAGTAACATCCAATGTATTGTTCTGAGTCGATGACTCTATTTTCTCAGCTAAATAACCACTTTCAATACTACCATCCTACAAAATAAGCCAAGGTATATTTAAGAAAACAACAAATGAAAAGTTTGTAAATTAAATGGTGATTTGAAGTTATTATTACCAAAGATTTCAGGTTAGATTCGTTAAACTTCTGTAAGATTGTAGCATCATTGCATATTTTCTTCACTCGAAATGATTGATCAAACTTAGAACTGAAAACATTTTTAAACTCAATCTTGAAAAATAAAGTGTTGTCTATCAAAACATCAAACTCTTTAGGATATGGAAGTTTCTCAGTGCACTGCATATGAATATCAATCAATAACATCAATCAATCAATATATAAATATATCAATCAATATCAAAATATGAATCAATATCAATATATAAATATAAATATAACCTTGTCATATGTTGCAACCATATCAAAGCATGATTTATTGTTTAATAGAAAGGTAGCATCACGATCAAAGATCACAAAAGTAGCAGAATCAGTATCGTCAATGACTCGCACCTTAATACAATATATGATCCAATTCTTGGGGAGTGCTAGTAACACACTCTCTTTCAAACACAGTACTATCTCGCATTGATTGAAATTCATATGGCTCCCACTTGAATTTTGTAGGATCCACATGAATTTTAACTATAGGAGTGAATGTGTCGGAAAGAGAGTGTTAGAGTGTATGTTGCTAGCATTTCTCTTTGGCAAAATAATGAACTTATTCAGAAATCAATATCAGGGATAAAACTAAAAATGTAAACATAAATAAATAAATATGAAATATGGGAAAGAAATATACCTTGGGGTAACATTAAAAACATGCTTTCTACACTTCTCACAGTAAAACCTTTCCCCATATTTTATTATAGACTTGTTGCATATGCAAGCGGTATAGCACCGATGTCCATGCAGAATGTGTTTGTTTGTACCTTGAACAACAAAGACAGACGACTGCATAGAAATACAATCTCAAGTAAGACACAGGCCTATTGAAATAGACTTTGAAATTGAAATGAAAAATGAATTATCAACCTGTTTGCAATCCTTCAATTCCTCAATAGTCTTTCTAGGAGTTGTTTCTAAGGAATCATCAGAAACACTAATCTTTGAATAATCAGTAAGCTTACTCCACCCTTGGCTGGGAGTCTCGCAGATAGATTTTGGAATCCAACTACAAAGAATTAAATGTAATTAAATTATATTATATTCCAAATAAAGTATTAGGGTGTAAAAATACAAACTGCAATAAGCAAGGAAAGCAAAACATCTGGCTTTAAGTTTAGCAGCCTTGGAATAGTTGGGGTTGAAGAATAGTTTTGTACCAAACAAACAATTTTGCAAAACCACGTTACCTATTAGCAAAAGTAAACATACACAAATAGAATGAGAAGTTACCTATTCAGAAATTTAGAAATGAGAACAAAACAATACATCAAAGGAATATTCAGCAAACAATCAACAACCTTGAAAAGTCTTCACTTTTGCTAACTGAACAACGACAACAACATTCAGGACCTCACTGGAGACAATAAATGTGTTCAACTCATCCACATAATACCCAATCAAAGTACATTGCATGCTATATATCAAGTATAAACAACCAAAAAAAATGTGCAACTAATAACATTAACAATAACGAATAACAAACATTTAAAAAAACAACATATTAACTTTAAATTTTTTTCAGAAGTATTGCAAAAATTAATAGTACCCATCAGCCTCCAGAGAAATGATGTTCATCTTTGTCTTCATTCCATTCCTCTCATATTCCCTCTCAGTTCCATGGCCAGTACACATACCTATGACATCTGGATCAAATCAAATGAATCAAATAAACCAATAATCAATCATCATCATCAATCAACAATGAATGAAAAAAACGCAAAGTTAATAGCTGTGTGAAAATTGAATATACATATGCATTGCATTAAGATGAACTCACCAACCAAAAAATCTTGGTCAAAGCTTCCTCCACATATCTCAGCAAGGGGAACCAAACTAAAATTGTGGGGAGGAAAAGCAATAGGGTAATCTACTATCTCCACTTTGGTAGTAAATTGAAAAATCAACTTGTAATTGTGTCTGGTGGCCCTGTAATTACCACCATTTGTAGCAAGACCAAAGTAATATATAGAACACACTTCACCCTCTTTCAAATATTTTTCAAACTTATATATAAGGGTGCTCTTCACCAAACATTGAATTTTGTCTCCCTAAAATAAAATAAAATAAAGATAAAATATTCGGGAAAAAAACGCAAAGTTAATAGCTGTGTGAAAATTGAATATACATATGCATTGCATTAAGATGAACTCACCAACCAAAAAATCTTGGTCATAGCTTCCTCCACATATCTCAGCAAGGGGAACAAAACTAAAATTGTGGGGAGGAAGTGCAATAGGGAAATCTAATATCTCCACTTTGGTAGTAAATTGAAAAATCAACTTGTAATTGTGTCTGGTGGCCCTGTAATTACCCCCATTTGCAGCAAGACCAAAGTAATATATAGAACACACTTCACCCTCTTTCAAATATTTTTCAAACTTATATATAAGGGTGCTCTTCACCAAACATTGAATTTTGTCTCCCTATAATAAAATAAAATACAATAAAAATAAAATATTCGGGAAAAATATGAAAATTTAACCAAAACAAAAAAATACCGTCATCAGACTACAACACTTTAGGATCCATGAGGACGAACTCCATACAGTAAGGATTGTTTGGCATATTGAAATCAGAGACATGCCAAAGTCGTTCAATCTTCCCCATAATCGTCCAAGTCTCCTTGGTAGGAGTGATGTCTGCAACAGAATCAAATTTCAAAGAAATTGATTTGTTGACTTCAATAACGCAAGAGTCATTGTTAGGGTTTTTGGAGAGCTGAAATTGCTTTGCAAGAGTGATGTCTGCAGCTGAAATTCATTCGAAGTAGTCATTCTTAGGGTTTTTTGAAACATGAAATTCCTTCTGTGTAGTGATGTCTGCAACAGAATCAATTTTGGAAGTCATTGTGTTGAAAAACGAAGGAGCAAATCTTAGGGTTTTTGCAAGGATGGATTTCGGATTTAATAGCACGATGAGTAAAATGGAGTTAAATTTATAGGAAATGAATTGTTTGATTGATTCATGGAAAATGGAGCAAGCATTAATCAGAACAACACTTACCAAGAAGCTGCATGCATGGAGAAGGTGACAGAGAAGTCCTAGAGACGAAGAGTGTCCACCAGTGCTTGGAGAGTATTCCAAGTGATTGTGGGGGAAACCGAAAAAAATATTTAAATCTGGTATAAATGAGGCATATTATTAGGTTGGAAAATATGAGAGAGAGAAAGATGGGACATATATATATATATATATATATATATATATATTTGTTGTATTAGTTGTAAAGCAAAAATAACTACACAACTTCGAGAGAGAAAAAGATTTAAAAAATACTAACTTGAAATTAATTTGAAACCTTACCCAAAATGGAAAGTTAAAAGAAGAATATAGAAGAAGCCATTTCATCAAAAGCTACCATCTAGCAAAACTTTCCAAAAAAACGCTATCTTGTAAATATATTATATATAGATTTCATAAATATTCATATAAATGAAGAATATTTAAAAATAAAGTGATGCAAAATTATTATAAATTTATTATTCTCATTATGATAATTTAATTTTAGTGCAAATGATGTTAGTATAAAATCATCTAAATATAGTGCTATATTATGAAAAATACTTTATTTTTACTATAATTATCTCAAAATCATCTAAAGGTTGCCAATTTTTTTTTAAATTATTAACACAAGTGATTTTACAAAATGCCTCCGCCACTACATTCCATTTATATATAAACATTATCTCAAAAGTCATATATATATATATATATATATATATATATATATATAATTTCTATAACGGACTCGGATCCCTTAAGTAAGTGATCAGGGGTTTGATTCCCGACTCTTACATGTATGGAGAAAATATGGTTGAGACGGGGGCAGCCCTTAAATGCCTTTCATGTTCCCCAACAGAGATTAGTTACTATTTACCAATGTTTCAAATACCAGTCTAATCGAACCGATTCAACCGTGGATCATATGTCTCCCCGGTCTTGGTCAGACTAAAGAACCGAAAAGGCAGTTTGACAATGCAAAAATCGGTTAAACCAGGACAAATGTTGTTAAACCACCATAAAATTGGTTTTTCAGAAACCAAACGGTTCGTTGCTCCACTTGTTTTTTATTAGGAAAAAAATGACTTTTGGTCTGATTTGTTTAAGGGTTGGAGCTCCAGTCCAGACTCAATCGGTTCGACTACCGGTTGAATCGATTAAACCTTGAACCGCTCTCCTTTTCGATCCTTCTGTTGGACCGATTTTTAAAACATTATTATTTACGACGGTGGATACTTCGTATCAATAAAATGGTTTATCTCTCTCTCTCTCTCTATATATATATATATACACACACACACTTATTTGTATGGCCTTAATATAATTTAGGTTAAACTATACTTTTGGTCCTATGTGTAACGCTCATTTTCAACTTGGTTGTTATATATAAAAAAATTCAAATATGTTCTTATATTATTTTCAATTTGGTCCTTGTCGTTTATTGTTGTTGCAACATTGTTGAAGTTAAAATATAGGGACCAAATTGAAAATAATGATTACACATGATCACAAATAAGAGCCAAAGTGAGAATCATTATTGCGTATAAGGACCAAAATGAACAAAAAAAGTATACTTTTTTTTGTCCCTATATATGACAATCATTTTCAATTTGGTCTTTATACTTTAACTCTAACAAACAGTGTTAAAACAATAATGATGATGACCAAATTAATAATAGGTGCATTCTCCGGTACCCCAATAATTTTGGGGTAAAAGTTACCTCACCCAATTAGAATGCGCTACCTCAATTAAATGAATCATATTAGTGGGTTAAGTCAAATGGTTCTCACCATCTGATTGGATCACCTAGACAGGATAAATTTATCGTTGAGATACCATAGAAGTCACCTTAAAAATAATTGGATATATAGAAATTGATTCAAAAATTTTTACATATAGAAACTAAGTTGATAACCAACGTCCCGTATAAGACAAAATTTTTAGTTTAACCTCTAATTTTATTTTATCTTTAGGTTAAAGTAATAATTTGGTCGTGACACAGATTTTTCATTTGATCCCTATACATAATTTTTTTGGAAATGAGTCCCTACATGTGGGAACGTTAGCAAATTTGGTCCCTATATGTGCAAACATTAGCAAATTCGTCCTTATACGTGACACAAATTTTTGATTTGGTACCTAAACTTGAAAAAAAAAAATTTAAATCGGTCCTTATATGCGCAATCGATAATAATTTTGTCGCTTCCGTCTACCAAGGAACTCGGACCCAACTAAAGATTCTTTTCGTATTGAATAATTTTTATATATTATATCAATCTATTTCTTCCATTGAGAGTAAAAATTGTATCATTTGGTCCGTAAATTATTTTATATGCTAAAATTATCCAAATTGACTCTCAATGGAAGAAATAGATTGATATAATATATAAAAGATAATCAATATGAAAAGAATCTTTAGTTGAGTTCGAGCTCCTTGACAGATGATAAGGACAAAGTTGTTATCTATTGCACATATAAGAACCAATTTAATTTTTTTTTCAGATTTAGGGACCAAATCAAAAATTTGTGTCACGTATAAGGACTAATTTGCTGACGGCAGGGACAAATTTGCTAACGTTTGCACATGTAGGGACCAAATTTGCTAACATTTACACATGTAGGGACTCATTTCCACATTTTTTAAGTATAAAGACTAAATGAAAAATCTGTGTCAAGTATAGAGACCAAAATATTACTTTAACCTTATCTTTAAAACAAAGAGTAAAGATCCATTTAAGCCCCCAACAATTTTTGAGGTGCCACTTTTCATCCCCGAGGAAAAAAACTCACCAAATAGTCCCCGAGAATGATAAAAGAGAGACAATTTAGTCCCTCTATTTGTTTTCATCCTAAACAAGTCATTAGAGTGTTGATATGTATCGTTAATATGTCAGGTCCAGGCAATAGTCCTACATGCATAATAGACCATGAGAATAATTATGCATTGAACCAATTAAGTCTCTTACTATTATTTAAGTAACTCAATTTAATCCCTGACAATTCTATCGTGAGACATATTAGTCCTTACATGTTACAAGTAACATATCATATGCATCAGATGTACCACATCAGATGCATCAACATAGGTTATATGGATGAGTTTAATAGACACCTGGACATATTAACGATATATATCAGTGCTATAACATTATGTTTAGGTTGAAGACAAATGGAATGATTGATGTGTCCCTCTTTTATCATTATCAAGAATTATTCGATGAATTTTTTTTCTCAAAAACAAAAAAAATGATATCTCAAAAATTATTAAGGATTAAAGTGAGTTGTTACACTAAAACAAACGAGAAACTTTGGCGGAAACGGAAGGCGAAATGTGAAACTATATAAAAAATCATTTTTTTTAATTAATATAACAATAACAATGAAAATATACCAGCTACAAATAATGGAGGTATCCATTCAAATAATTTCGAAAAAAAAAAAAAACAAAAAGAAACAAAGCCTAGGTTTGAGCCTTTGAGGTGAGGCCGTGAAGGGAGGTGCACTTGAGTTGAAATTGAAAGTCTATCCACTATCTAACCAAAGCGAAGGTATGGCGAGGAAGCGAAAGCTGCCACCCAGTTCTACTCAATCCGCCCAACTGGAACAACCCCCACTCAAGCTCCCTCAACCACAACAACAACAACCTCAACTCGATTTGGAAGAAGAGTATGAGGAAGTCGAAGAAGAAGTAGAAGAGGAAGAGGTAGAACAAGAAGAAGAAGAAGAAGATCCAGAAGAAGAAGAAGAAGAAGAAGAAGAAGAAGAAGACAACGACGTCGTTGAAGATAAAGATAATATTCCCGATCATGATCAGACGGCCAAGGTAACCTCCACGTCATCCGCTCCTGTCGACGACGACGACGATCCGATCCAGAAGCTTCTAGAACCCTTAGGGAAGGACCAAATCTTGAGCCTGCTCTGCGAAGCTGCGACCAACCACCGCGACGTGGCAGACCGGATCCGTAGGGCGGCCGATGCGGACCCCTCCCACCGGAAGATCTTCGTCCACGGCCTCGGCTGGGACACAACCGCCGAAACCCTCGCCGCCACGTTCCGTCAGTACGGCGAGATCGAAGACTGCAAAGCCGTTGCCGACAAGGTCTCCGGCAAGTCCAAGGGTTACGGTTTCATCCTTTTCAAAACCCGCCGCGGCGCCCGCAAAGCGCTCCAGCAGCCACAGAAGAAGATCGGCAACCGCATGACGGCGTGCCAGCTGGCATCCATCGGTCCCGTCCAGCAGCAGCCGACTAATAATAATAATAATAATAATAATTCGGCTGTTGCGTCGGTGGTGCCGGAACACACGCAGAAGAAAATCTACGTGAGCAATGTGGGGTCCGAATTGGATCCTCAAAGGTTGCTTGCGTTCTTCTCTAGGTTTGGTGAAATAGAAGGAGGACCCTTAGGTCTTGACAAGGTGACTGGGAAACCTAAGGGGTTTTGCTTGTTTGTGTACAAGAGCGTAGAGAGTGCGAAGAGAGCATTGGAAGAACCGCATAAGGAGTTCGAGGGCCATATTTTGCATTGTCAGCAAGCCATCGATGGTCCCAAGCCAGGGAAGTCACAACAACCACAACACCAGAGGATGGCCGCAACGACGCCGTTTCAGAGAAATGACAATTCTGGCTTTATTGGTGGCACCGCGCCGGGACACTTGATGGCACCGGCTGGACCGGGGATTGGGTTTAATCAGGGAGCCGCCGTGGCTACGCAGCCGCTGAACCCTGCTCTCGGGCAGGCGTTGACGGCGCTGCTTGCATCTCAGGGTGCAGGCTTGGGGTTGACTGGTTTGTTGGGAACGCTAGGATCGCCGGCGGCAGTGAACCCCGCCGTCCAGGCTGCGGGTCATGGAATGCAGGTTGGTTATAATAGCCAAGGAAATGTGACACCGGGTATTATTGGAGGATATGGGAATCAATTAGGATTGCAGGGTGCATATACAAACCAGCAGGTAGGGCAAGGTGGCTCTGGAAGAGGGCAGCAGCAGCAACAGCATGGTGTTGGGCAATATGGTGGTGTTGCCCCTTACATGGGGCACTAGGTATGCTTCTAATATGGTCTATTCATATTCTTTCCTTGATAATTTGTTCGTTATTAGTGTTATTATTATAAATATAATTATTAGGGCTAATTTTATTGACCTCCCCTCATGTTTGGTTTAATTACACCATACACCCCTTTTGTTTTAGAAATTACATTGACTTTTGCACTTACATCTCTCGAAGGGTAATGATTGAAATTATACTGACCACCTCCACGAGTGTAACTTTCGAAATAAGCGGGATGTCAGGTGTAATTAAATAACCTCAAGCGAGCTTAGTGTAATTTTCCCTAATTGTTATTTTGCTTGGGGTACTATTTTGCTGACTTATAAAAAGGATAAAGTAGGGAAGATTTTGGAGTCAGTGTATGTAAGGTAATTTATTGACTTATATGAGGCTCTGGTGTGCTTTGGTTATGGTGTATTCATATTATTTCCATGATGGTTTCTTTTTAAAATTTAGCTTGTTTTTCGTTCCTTGGGTACTGTTTTGCCTACTTACAAAAAGGAATTGGAAAGGTTTTGGAGTCTGTGTAACAGTTTAAGTAGGCTATTTTTCTATTATCATGGTGGTTTTAAGACTAAGCTAATTTGGTGGTAATATGGCATGGGGCCATGAATTGCAGAATATGCTGGATTCAAATAGGTGATTGGTTTGAAATTAAGTTTGGTAAAATTTGCTGAGGACTATTGTTTTGAATCATTGGATGATGAGTTGATGCTATATTTGTATAACTTGTTAATGTGTTCGGAGTTAGTTTTGTAGGTTCTGAGATTCTCTGCAATGGAAGAGAGGATTTTATGTGACCTTGTTGTCTGTCTGCTAAGTAATACTTTGTTTGTTTGTTTGTTCATTTTGTGCTATAGAATATATATATATATATATATTTGTATGTCAAGGGACATAGTGTTTGCTGTCCATTCATATTTGTTGATGGAATCATATTAGTTTTCATCAGTTTCAAGTGGAGATAGAGAGGATAAGATAATAATAATATTAGACATGAAGATGACAAGTCGTATGAGTTGAGATCGATAGGGTGGATGTGACACCTATGTCAAAAACATTAACAGTGGTATGGTATCTAATTATGCAATCATCATTAAAAGATAGAGAAATGAGGTACAACAGGAATTGGAAATAACTGAAAATAATGAAAGATGGTGGGCTGGTAAGAAGCTAGAGCATTATTATAGGCTCTCACTTGTCAGAAGTCCATATTTGTTCCATGCCTTGTTTTTTGATGACAGAACAAGTAGTGGTTCCTTTGTTTATCTTTTTGCATGTCCATAAGCCGGGGTGATTACGGGTTCGAGTAGATCCATGAACCTGGTTGACCCGACCTGTAAAAATGATTCGGCTCAGTCTAATGGTTTAAGTTGGGTTGCTGAGTGATGAACCTGATGATCATTGGATTGGGTTAGTGTTTTTTAAAACCAATGAACCCGACCCATACCATACCCCTCGTATTGGTATCTTGAATGGTGTGTTTTGCTGCTTAAAATTTGAGAAAAATCTCCCAAAGTCTCACACATTCTTAGATTCATCTCTCCTTCTCAGCCAATTGTCTTTTGCCCTAGCCGCCATCTAAACCCAGCCATGAACTGCAGTCGCCGGCAGCCAGAAACTGACCTTCCCTTTTCCCACCACCGTACTTGCTAATCTCCATGCCGCCTAACCATCTTCCTTGTTGCTGCAACCACCATCAATCCCACCAAACCCATTATCCCAAGCCGTGGAAACTATAGAAGGCTTGAAGCTAGGTATTAAATGGGCTATGTGGGAGATATGATTTTCATGGAAATGATACACTGATAGTTTTGGATCTATATTTTGCATCAGAAAGAAATTTGCGCTTTGGGGTTCTTGGTTTGGTCATGGCTGAGGTAGATATGGAGGGCATGTGTGCTGCTGGTAGGGGTGGCAAAACGGGTCAAACCGCCCTGCCCCGCCCGCCATTGGCCCACAAAAAACGGGGCGGGTTGGCCCGCTTGGAAAATGTGGGTTGAACCTCCTAACCCACCCTGTTTAGTGGCAGGTTGGCCCGCCAAAAATAAAAAACTAGAAATGGGTTGGCGGGTTGGCTACATGACCCGCTAAAAAATAATAAAAAATTTGAAAAAAAGTATAAAATATAAAAAGTAGCACTAAAAACCCTAAACAGGTCAGCGGTTCAAGCCGACATGACGCGCCTATGATCAATGTTAAATAGCATGGCGGAATGGCGTGGCGGATTTTGTGCTAGCCACCATGGGCAGTTTGTGAAGCGCCACCCGCCATGGCAGCGCCACAAGTCGCAATCCCACGTTTATATGGCGGAATTTTGGCCATCTGCCATAAATCGTCATTCGCCATTGACAACATTGCCTATGACCCGTTTAGGAAATAAAAAATTTTAAAAAGGGCCAATTTTTTTTTTTTTTTTTTTTAGAATAGCCGGTTTGGTGGGCCAACCACCTGTCCCGTCTTCTTGGTGGGTTAGGTGGGGCGGGTTAAAACGGGTTGGTGGGTTGAGAATCCCTACCCAACCCACCAAAATTGGCGGGTTAAAGGGGCTGACCCGTGGGTCATAACCACTTTGTCATCCCTATGTACTAGGTTTTGAATGCACAAACTGTAAAGAAGAAGGGGGCTTTGGGTTTTTGTGTGAGGTGGGTTGGCTCGTTCACAGAGTGTGTTTGTCCCAACTTTTTTTTAGCTTCTCGGCCAAACATTTACCCTCTAAAAGCTTTACAAAAAAAAAGGAGCTTAATTTTATTAAAGAAAAGTAGTTTCAAAAAAGCCATATAGAGGAGCTTTTGGTTGGCTTGTGTGGAGCTTTTTCACTCCATTCAACCCCTTCGATTCCCATTCACTCAAAAAAGCCATATTTCTTTTTTTTTTTTTTTTCCGTCTAACATTTCCCCCCTTTCACATAGAAACACACCTTGCACAACACCAACCCTAAAGGAACAAACCCCTGCACTGCACATCCTCTGTCCTGCACAACACCGCCGCTCATAGAGACGAGGATAAAAGTACATAACCACCCAACAAAGAAATTAAATCCCGGATTCGGTTAATGGAATCATTTTCTCTTCTACAATTTAAACTTTTCTCGGTTAATGGATTCAATCTCTCTCATCCGTTTTTCTTGTTTTTGTTTTCTGGGCCATCTTATTCATCCTTAAATTTGTCATATTTTTTTATTGCGATTGGTTTTTTATTTTTAATATATCCTATGATGCTGTTCAATGTAGTGCAGCTTGGAAGAAGTTTTGGGCTTTCGGTGGTATTGTGGTGGGATGAGTGATTCCTTGTTATTGCATAGCTATTTTACATAAAACCAAAAGGTTAAAAGTAGCTTTTAAATAATAAAAAAAATTATCAAACAACTTTAGCTTTTAATTTTAAAGCTCTTATTTCTAACTTCTTCTTTGAAGTAGCTTTTAAGCCCAAAAACAGCTAGGCCAAACGAACACATAGTGTCTCTTCCTCCGCACCAGATTTCCTCTTCTTGTTGTACAACTTTCTTTCCCTTCTTAGAACTAGAAGTAGGCGCAATTGTCTTTTTAATCTTGTTTACTGTCTAGTGAGTTTTTTCGGCTCACCAACCCCAACTCCAACCGCACCAGCAACATCTCCCCAAGTCAAGCTATCATCACCAAAGGCTATCTCATCTTAAGCCGCTTCTCCATCTTCATCCATTTCTCCAACAACTCATTACAATCATCAATGTTGTTTAGGAGAATGGGATCAATTAAATCATGGATGTCAAAGTGGTCTTTTAAGTTTTAAGAGCTTGGTTATACATCACACATATCAAGTCTTGGAGCTTTTCATGCTCAACCTTGCTTCTCTTCTTAGAATGGATCTATTTTATAATTTCCTAAAAAGAGTGTTAGTTTCACAATCACTATATCACACTTTAGAAAATAAAATCATTTAATATTTACTTACTTGCTCAAATGTACTCTAGTTACGCTCACACCCTGGTGATGAGCTACATGTCAGGCTGAACACTTTAATCGTAACGGTTTGCAAACTTGAAATATGTTTTCCAAACAACCTCCACCACTCAATTGTAATGCAATAACTAATTTGCATTACTATTTACACGAATGGTCATGTAATTTGAGTTTATCAAAACAGTGCACTTTAACTTATCAGGAGCCAAAGTAGCCCTTTGTCTTATTGTTGTACTCATGCTAAAGAGTCCTTCAGATCTCCTATAAATGGTCAGCTGTTGTATAGCTTTATCAACCTCATCCTCATTTGGACTAAGCCTATCAATGCACTTATAGAGTCTTGTAGACACTTTTGATCAACCCTTGGGTCACTATAGAAGTACTGAGGGTTAAGAAAATGTTCTGCTGCATGTGATGGATGATGTAGTTGATACTCATCTTTTATCAATGATAGCAAAAATTTCTGAGTACTTGGCTTCATTTCGGTTGAAAGATTTTTCAATAGCTTCGTTAGCCCTATCCGTTGCTTCAGAGATGTAACGCATGATTGACTTTTTTTTTTCATTATCAACCAACTTCAGAACTTGCACAAGAGGCCCCATTGCCTTGAGAGTGTAGATGACGTCATTCCAAAATGGTGTCATAAAGACAATGTCAGTTGCCCTTTTTCCCTTACGCTCTTTAACCGTCTTAGTGTTCAACCACTCATCCGAGGTGAACATCCTTCTATGTTTTTTTTTCTTTCCGTTTGTGCAACCTTTGAAGGGTGAGGAACGTTGTGGCAAACCTTGTCAGTCCACTTCTAACCAATTCTATTTTGTTAGTGAACCTTCTCATTGTGTTCAATTCCAAGGATTGGTTGTAGATGAAGCCTACAAGAAAAAACCCTCTTTGTATGACCCCCTTGTCTCTTGGAATCTTCCCAGTGTCTTCTAACATCAAATCCACACAATGTGCGGCACATGGAGTTCAAAAGAGTCTTGGTGTCTTGGTTTCTAAATATTTACCTATGACCAAATTAAATAATTTAAACGAGTAACCAATTATCACATGAAGTATTAGAAAATTTAACAATTGATAATAGGATTCTTACCTGCCAAGACATAGTTGCTACCATTGTAGGTCACAACTTGTACAACATTTTGTTCTCTAATCTCTTCAATAGAAGTGTCCAAGAGCTTAAACAACATCCCAGTCTTCATATACCTGGAAGCATCTAATGGTAGCTTGGAGGCTTTAAGTGTGGACATAGTTTCCAATAGCTTTTGGGAAGTCAATCCGTTGGAACATTGCTTGTTGTTTCTGTTAGATTCTGCATAGACTGTGGTTTAAACATTTTTTAATGCTTATTCCTGTCTTCTTTGCAGTAGTATTATTAGATGTATGCACTCTAATTGAGGAACTCATCCAGTTTCAGTAGTTTATTAGATTCAAGATCATGTTCATTAGGGATGGCAATTTGTACCTGTGCGTGAGGATTCCCGCGGGGACTGTCCTGAATGGGATCTCACAAGTGGGGAATTTTTCCCCGCGGGGGCGAGAATGGGGGAGAAAATCCCCCCGAAGACACTTTGGGGACGGGGAACATGCTCCCCGCCCCGTGAGGTCCCCGACCCCGAAAATATTACTAAAATATCCTTAAAAATATGTGTATATATATTGTAGATATATTTCATTAATTTTAAATTTTAAATATATATTATTTTATTAAAAAATAAAAAATAAACATATATGTGTACTATTTAAAGTTGAACTTGTTACAATGTCTTGGAGATTGTTTTAACTTTAAATATTTAAGATTTTTAGTGTCTTGTTACCAGTGTTATCGATGGCGGATGACGATGCGATCATATGGTGGATGTCATGGCGGACAAAATAAATATATTATATATATATATATATATATATATATATATATAACAAAAACTGCAGAAATAAATATAATTATTTATATACATTTCATAATTAATTACATATTATGTTTACAAGGAGAAATAAAAGCAAGTACAACTTCCTAAACTCTCTAACTACATGAATCTAAACATATATGAACCTAAGACTTAAAGTGCTCCTATTTCCAACGAGAAACATTAATGAATCTTGTTGTTTCCAACATTTAGAAACATGGTAGTATATTATTATTATTATCATGATAATTAATTACATATCATGTTTACAAGAAGAAATAGATGCAAGTACAACTTCCTAAACTCCCTAAGTACATGAATCTAAACATATATGAACCTAAGACTTAAAGTGCTTCTATTTCCAATGGGAAACATTAATGAATCTTGTTGTTTCCAACATTTAGAAACATGTGTTATTAGTATTATATATTGGAAACTGAAAAACAGAGTTCATGAAAGAGAACATGAGCAGGCTGGTCGCCGGAGGTCAGTGGTTGTCGGACGGTGGTCGCCGGACTGTGGTCGCGCGGACAGAGAGTGGTCGTCGGACGGTGGTCGGAGAAGAAAGAAAAAAAGGAGAGAAGAGAAGGTCTGGGTTTTTTACCCCCTGCCCTTCATTAGGGTTTTTACCCACTTTGGGTCGAAAATCCGGGTCGGGTCGCACGACCCATACCTCTATTTAACGTTTTTTGTTTAAATTTTTCGCCTTTTCCGCCATGGCCGGTGCATCCGCCATGCGGCCGCCACAGACCACCATGCGAAATCCGCATCGCTACGTCTATAGTATGGTGGTTCCTTCGAAACCCGCCACCACCTTCCGCCATGGCGCCGCCATGGCCTCTTTTCGATAACACTGCTTGTTACAATGTCTTAAGATTGTTTGAACTTAGTTAGTTACTTATTATTATTATTTTATGAATTTTCAGGGTCCCCGAACTCCCCGTGGGGAATGGGGACGGGGGCGAAAAACTCTCTGTGGCGGGAGACGGGGACGGGGAGCGGGGGAGTACTCGCGCTCCCTGTCCCCGCCCCGGATGGGGACGGGGACGGGGAGTACTCGCCCCGCCCCGCCCCACCCCGCCCCGCCCCACCCCGCCCCATTGCCATCCATTGTTCATGATCTGTTTCATTATTTGTTTCTGTTGGAAGTCCTTTTGTTTTGAATTAATTGGCAAATTATCGTTTTTGTTTTCTTCTCAGGGAAGCACAATCTATTTATATTTACTACTTAGTTGGTTAGTGGTCTTCTAATTGTTGGGTTAATGCTTTCAAGTTTCATCAGAAATTTCTAGAAAAAATGGTAAATTACCATTTGTCCTTGGAAGTTTTTTTGAACATCAATTTGTTCCTCGAAAGATCATTACATCAATTTAATCCTTGAATGAATTTTTGACATCAAAATACTCCCGAAGTTACTGTGTACTGGGACCAAATTGATGTCATTCAATGATAAAAAATTCTTATTTGAGGACAGCATAGATGTCATCAATTTTTTGAGGTCGGATTTGATGTTTTGACTATATTTGGAAGTCCGAATTGGGGTTTATTAAACAAAAGACCTTTATAACAACTGCATGATGTTCCAACATGAAATGTCAAATCATTTGAGCTTGGTATTTGACATTTAATAGCTCTTAATCAGTTTTGCCAAACCTTGTTTGGTGGGCCCTTCTTTTCATGTTCTGTTTTCACTTCGAATTTGTTTTTCATGCTTTCTTATTCATTTTGCAGATTCCACATAAGTGCACCAGTCTTTTTTACTAGCCTCATGATTCTTCTGAAGTTTAAGGAGCTGATGCATTTGGGTTCTTTATAATGAAATGTTACTTACTTCAAAGATCAGAATCTTTAAATTTCCAAATGGAGTTCCGTTTTCGCCACCTACTTTTTTTCATCTTTGCTTTCATTTCAAAATATTGTAGTATTTGTCTTTTACTTTATCTTCAAAAAATCGTTTGGAACTGTTTTAGTACCGTGGATTATAATTTATTCTGTACTATGACGAGTTTGGATGCAGAACAAAATACGTTTTGAAATTTATATTTGTGTGAACCATTGGGAATTTGTGCTTCAACCCTATATTCAAGAGTTGCTTTATATAGTGTTTTATATCGTTATTTGTTACTGTTTTCCCTCCTTTAAATCCCCCCCCCCCCCACCGATTTCTTACATAGTTGTCATTTGTATCTTTTTGAACACGATTGTTCAAATGAAATTGGCATAATATGATAAATACTTTTTGGTCGTTATACCTCGAAAAAATTGGTTATAGACCAACAGATCAAGTGTCGTTTTGACTTCTGTTAAAAGTTATGCTTAACTAATTTTGTTCAGTTATCTTGCAGGTTTTGCAGCCATAATTATGATATAAACAAGCACAAATAATGAAATCGGTCTAATTAAAGAGGGGAAAAATAAATGCTTTTGAATATAAGTTTGATTTTGACCTGCTTGTGAAGTTCCCACATAGATAAACCTTCTTAGAAGTTGGTAGAGTTCCTCAACTATGACCGATTGCAGCTTTTCCACTCCCCATCTCCAAATGGAAAGTAAAAAAGAGGGTACTCTTTTCATGCTCTCACGTTTTCCTTTTTAAAAATGTATTTTTATCCCTTGATCATGCTTATTTAAATTCACTTTTGAGATTGTCAAAGTTAGAAAGGCATTTGTTAGCCATTATAGGGATAATCTTCTTTGCCCAAAACCAGATTTGTGTACAGTGCTGTGGCTGTGGTGGATTCAGTTGGTCTTTTTCTTTGTTTTGTTCCCTACTCTCTTGTTTTCCTCGGAGGACCAATTAGTCACCTAATTTGAAACAAATCTATATCCATAAGGCCTTTGGTTGCCACTTTCAAATTTGGTCATATACCTAACATTGCTGAAGCAGTTTAGTCCGGTGGATGCTGCTTACCTAGATGCATACGATAGTTTAAATCCATTTAATTGCATGATGGTTAAACTAGAATCTAATATTGTAGAAAAGGAAGTTTCTGTTGTCTTTCCAATTCCTTCAGCAATATGGGTTATAACAAGATTTGTGTACAATGCTTTCACCATGGTTGATTAAATTGGACATTTTCTTTGTTTTGACCCCCGTTTTCTTCTTCAAATTGGACATTTAAATTTTGCTGAATCAGTTTGTTAGACGAAACCAAAATTTTTCATATAGGTTAAAATAATCCAGCTTCTATAGTGCAAGTTGAAGTTGGCTTAGTCATTGTGATAATGGACTCGTTGGTTTCTGATTGTGCTCAAATAAATAGCTGGCTGACATGGACTGGAAGGTAAGTTGCAGTTTATATTGTCTAATTTCTTATACATCTAGCAGTTGAAAAGTGAGTGTGTTGTCATTTTTGTGGTTGATAGGCGTTTTACTTGTGAATTATATAGTTTTAACTATGGTCTGCCTGTGAAATTTAGTATAACATTTAGTTTAACTATTGCTTTGTGTGAGTGGGAGGTGTAGGAAATATACCATCTATCTGAGTGCTGATTCTTTGATCTGCCCGAGACAGCTGTGATTTGCATCTTCTTTCTTGAAGTTGAAGTTCCAATGCACTATGGGACATATATAGGTTGAAGTACAAGCCTCTTCTATTAGCCGGATTAATGAGTGCCTTTTCTTTGGGATCTTTCTTTATGATAGGACCCGGGTTAGTTTTATCGATGATATCTTGTTTTTTTAGTACGGCCTTATTTTGTTAATGAGTTCCATTTGTGTTGTGACTCTCAATTTGTTGAATTGAACTTAATGTTTAAGAAGCTCTTGAGAAGCCTGCTGCGCTTTAACTTTAACTGCCTTGATCTTAACTGCTTATGTAGATGTTTATTTTTAGGTTTAAATTAGATTTAAGTCTCTATACCCTTTATCCATTGGAATTGTGGCCCCTGAAGTTCTTTTTGGGTATTGATCCTTATTTTTTTCAGTACTTTACGGAATAGGGACCAATACTTTACCGAATAGAATTGATAGGGTCTAGGACAGTTGGTAGATAGTTAAGTTCCTTAAGCATGCTGTTAGGGGTTCGATTTCAGTTGTGTGTATGGAAAGGGTCTTGTTGGGAGAGGCAAAATCTACTTTGGTGATCTCTACGTTTCGAAAGGGATTAGTCTCCAGTTATTGGTTGGGGATATCCTTTTGCGCACAAAAAAAAAAAAAAATTGATAGGGTCTAAAATCCGAACGGGTAAAAAATACAGGGATTGATCGATACTCAAAATGAACTACGGGTGTGTTTCGGTATACAGTTTATTTAAGTGTTTATTCAATAAATTTTTTTTTAAAGAGTTAAAAGCAATTTATTTTCATAAGCTTTTTGGCAAACTTAGGGAAATTTAGAGTTTATGAAAAGTTTATAAATTATTTTAATAAACTATTTACTTAACTTTATTATTATAAGTTATTTTCATAAAATCTTTATAAGCTTTTTCAAATACATTATATATATGATCCAAAACTAAAATAGGTTAAAACTATAGGACTAGAAGTTTATTTAAACGTTATTTTTATGTTGTAATGTGCAGCTGCTTCAGCTTAGATGTTATCTTACCTTTTACTTCACATCCTTTTGTTCAAAATTCTTATTCTTATTGCCTTATCTAGTGAAAAACAGAAACGTAAAAATGCCAATCTTTTTAACGACCCTCGGAAGATTTGTTGTGTAGCTTTAATAAACAATTGGATCTATGAACATCCTATGGGACTCTACCCACTAAATTCAATTTCATTAATCAATAAATGGGATGCTTTAGACCTACACTGCAGTATTGCAGTGATATATGGAGGGTAAACTGGTTTTAGGGTTGGAACTAAGAAATAAATAGTTGAAATAGCACGAGTTTAAGTCGAAAGTAAGATGAGTTTTTATTTTATTGGACCTAACGCTGCATCTTTCCATGCGTTGAATACTTGGCGAGGTGGAGATATGTGAATGTCTAGAGAGACAAGGATTTTTTAACACAACTCCTAATAACACCATTCAATTTCTCACTCCTTTTTATCCTTTGATTTTAATCAAAGGAATCATGTGAACAAAACATATATTAAATTAATTTTTTAATTATTCGTTATTGTATGATTGGAACATAGTTTCATGACTTGGAGCGAAAGGGCTACATATATGGTATATAAAATTTCTTACATGCTTACATGTACTGAGGTGAATTTAGTTTGTTCTTGAGAGTATCGATTTTTTTGTTTTTTGGTGCTGGAGAGTATAGACTTTAAACCTTGTTATAACCATTTTTTATGAAAAACAAATATCTCCGCCCCCTTTTTGACCCCCAATTTTTTTATTGTAGACCAAAGAAAATCTCCATCGGTAAATAACTATTTATTTATTTTTATTTTTATATCAAGTTCAGTGTTATGGATTTACTTGTTGGGAGGATAATGTTTTGAAAGTAAAGATATTTCTAATTTGGTAATATTAATTAAAATCGTCAATGTCATTCCTGTGTTAATTATATAGACTTAAATCTATCATGTTTTTGGTTCAGATCCAGAAAAAAAATCTTAATCAGATAATCTTTGATTACAATGTTATATTTTATGTTGTTGACAACAATTATTACAGTATATCGGTCAAAAAAACAATTATTACAGTATTACATTGTCTATAATTTTAGTTTTAGTATACAATCGAAAGAGTTCTCACTGCTATGGGTAACAAAAATGGAATATAGTAATTTGAAAAATCAGTGTGAGTGAAATCGCAGCAAGCTCACCTTTGATTGGATCTAAGAAGTTAATCAGTTGATCGAGATATGTGTAAGTTTGGATATCACTTGGTTGCAATACAAAAATTGAAAAAATTTGGAAAATTGCAACAAGCCATTTCATGCTACATATTTGTGAGGAATGGCTTTTTTTTAGTTTTCCACGATATCCCCGCGCGTAACTACGAAGACTAATCTCTCGAGTCGAGTAAGATCACAAAGGCAGCAAAGCTCTCCTTCAAGAGTTTTAACGCTGCTGCATTCCTAGGGCTCAAATTTGAACTCGAGACCACAAGTTAAGCTGGAAAAGATCCGTGTCATCTCATCCAAACGTTCTTGGGTGAGGAAGGGGGAATCTATTGATGAATTTTGAATTTTAATCATACAATTATATGTGGATCGTTAAGTTTAAAAGTTACTTTAAAAGTTATGTAATCAGTTAAAAATGCTATATACATTTATGTTCTCACCCCACATTCGTGAAAACACTTGTAAGAAATGAGAATATTTAATACCAACCATTAGATCAAAATTAAAATTAACACCGCATAGTAGTTCCCAATTAGAAAGACTTGTGTGCTGTCTTTCTTCTCCTCCCAAGTTAATCCTTCTACCATTTTCTTCTCACGATGCTAGACTTTAAGTGACTCTTCCTCTACCAATTTTTTTCTGCTCAATTATTCTTTCGGGTTCCTGCTTCAGATTACTTTCCTATTTCTCTATTACAAACCAAACTTTACTATCTTTCTCTCTTTCGAATCAAACTACAAAAAACAACAGCTCTATGTCGAGCCTAACTCTTTAGAAGATATGAAAAGGGTTCATTCCACTGTCACTTCCAACCACGTTGCCACCATTACGGCTACCAAACAATACGGACTGAAGCCATCACCGACGGCCACCACCCATCACCAGATTTTGAAGAAAAAAAAACAGACAAATGGGGACAACATCTGGTTCTCCCCATTGTTATCACTTTTTATGTTAAAAAAAGTGTTTCTATACCCAAATCTGTATAATCTTCGAGATATCACTCTATAAAGGTTGCATTTCTTAATTACACCGAAGCAAATAATAGTTCGCTTTACTATTGATAGTTATTTTCATGTTGGACAGCTTAGCTTTCATTTTAATATAAGACACTTTTAGATAAACAACTTAATTAAACACTTATTCAATAAGTTATTTCGAAATAAGATAAAAATAACTTATAAATAGATTATAAACTATTTTTATAAGTTTATTATCATAAGTTTTCTACAAGCTTTTTCAAACTTCCACATAGTTCTCTAACCAATAAAAGAGATCAACAATAAGAAAAAAGATGGGAAATGGCTGCAAAAGAAAAAGAAAAAAAAACCAATAATATAAATACACTAGACGATGGATCCGTGTGATACACAGGTAAATAATGTGTGGCGGGTATAATTATGTATTATTTGATTCCCCCGCTCCCCCTTTTATTTTGTCTAATTTCTAAAAGAGAAAAATGAAAAAAGAAAAGCTTGCTTAAATTTTTTGCATAGCATGTGAATTCTAGCAAGTAATTTAGTAGGAAGGGCGTATTATTTGATAATTTAATATTTGTTTTTGTTTTTGTTTTTGTTTTTGTTTTTATCTTTAATTTTTTATGGGGGAGCTTATATTCAACGCTTTCATGTATTCATTGTAGGCACTAGTATAAAGTGATACCTGCTGAACATATACTCTATAATATGATCCCAGCAGAAAGCTTTTACGGCAATAGGAATCTCATGTACCAGCCACTTATACTCGTGTGACATCTGCTTCTAACAGAGGAGTGGCCTCCAACTTCCTCGAGAAAGTGGCTTTCATTTGTGAAAAGGTTAATGAAGTAGACAGAAAGGACAATCTTAAGTTATACTATATATCTAGTCTTCACAAATCACAAGACAACTAATAAATATTTAACTGAAGCAATAAGTTATACTATTATATTTATCTAGCAACGGCTACACATGACAAAGTAGTGAAGTACTATGCAGTTTTAAAAAGTGCCACTAATTTCAATTTGCAAAATGCTTTAAAGGTAGCATACATTCATTTGAAGCCACTTGGTTTCACATATAAACAGAAACAGATTGAGAGTAGGAAATCTAGGATAAATGGTATGGCATGCTTATTTATTTATTTATTCATTTATTTTCATATATTAATTAAAAATATTATGCAATTCTAGTAGGAATATATATATATATATATATATATATATATATATATATATATATATATATATATATATATTAAATAATAGTTGCAGTTCATATTAGGGAAGTCAATCTTTTTACGCAACAAGAATCTGAACCTCTTGTTGATATATGGAAAAGCACTTTCACATGCATTTCCTCCTCGGTGGAACGCACACGCGGATTCTTATGCATGCATTACATGCTGACTCAAGTTGAATGGCCATAAAATTATACGAGCACATCCAACCCATTGGTGATTATGATTTCATTTGGCTTTTTAGTTATGGAAATGTTAATTAATGTCCTAAAAGTATTATTTAAGAAATTAAAAAAATAATTTTTTTATGAAAAATGGCATAACTAATACATTAATTATACGGTTCAATCGATTCAACCGGCCGGTCCGATTTTTATAACACTGATATTAAGAATTAAAGTTTTTAATTTTATAATGAAACATTTGATTTTCTTGATTCCTTAACCAATACGTTAAGGACACTAGATAGCAAGACCTTTTTAGGTATGCAAAATAGATCTAGGAATACATTTTTTTTTTTATTTTATATTTTTTAAATTTTTTAATATATTTTTATTATTGAATTATTGAATAGTTTAAATAGGATCACCGAATAAAAAATAGATTTATATGATTTAGCAAGTATTAGTCTTATATGAAATTTAATCAAAAAAATATTAAAAAGAATATCTTGTTAGTACATTTCTAAAAGTATCATGAAAGTGTATGTTGTGAAGTGTCTGCCCAGATTTTGTGAAAGCGGTTTTTGGAATGCAAACTTTGCTGTCTTTTGGTATTTAAAAAAAATAACTCATCTATGGAAGTGATTTACATTATACAACATAAAAGCATGTTATTTGTGAAAGTGAAAGCGGTTTTATTCTACAACATAGTTAGACAATATTTGAGTATAATAATTCACATTTACATATATTTTTTACTCCACTTTAAAACACATGATATCTCAATAATTATTTACACTCATGTTAATCAAATGTTATCCTAATATTATCTAGAAATGTTATAAAAAAACATTTTTCCGTATTTGTTTATGAATGATAGAAAAATAAGATTTTCAAAAGTCTTGTCCAGGATGTAACTTGTACGTGTATCCGTAGATATCAGCGGATAATATCGACAACGGGTAGAAAATAGATACCTTAATATGGATATCAGCAGATAAAATAAATGGATATTTTATCTATCCGTTTATTAATGGGACGGGGACGGATAATATAGTATCTGTATCCGCGGGTATCCGTTAAAGTAAAATTACTAAAATACTTTTTTACATATATAAACAAAAGGTGACTTCTAACATGAGGAAGTAACAAATTCCCTCATGGGTGAGGGAGCCAAAGTGACAGGGAATTAGGTAAACAAGGGAGTCGATTGAATTCTGGTGTTTAATAAAACACCGTAAAGCTGAACTCACTCTGTCTCATAATCTCAGAACAACATGACTCTCTTTCAAACAAACATACTCTTTCTCCCCCCTTCTCAATATAAATCATAATCTCAGAACAACATGACTCTCTTTCAAAACAACATGACTCTCTTTCAAACAAACATACTCTTTCCCCCCTTCTCAATATAACTCATAATCTTAGAACAACATGACTCTCTTTCAAACAAACATACTCTCTCTTCCCCCTTCTCAATATAACCCCCTCTCCATTCGCCCCACGCCCCCACCACCTCAAACCCAACACTGTAAAGCTATAGAAGACAACAACCTTCTCTTCTAGTTGTATCGGATATCCATATCCATTACTGTAAATATTATATCTAACTCGCAACGAATTTCACTGGTCGAGTGAGTACTGGTCAAAGTTGGACCAAACTCCACTACATAGCCCATCATTTTAATTTATTTTATTATCTCCAAACAGAAGCAAGAGGCAGTTTGGAAATTGAATGCTGAATGAAGCCAAAGATGACTAGGTTCCTGGTTAATTGTATCCTTAGACTTGCATTTTTTACTTTGTAATTTACAACCTAGTGCGTTTGACTTAATGTGAAACTGGGGCTTCTTCACTTGAAGCGAGTGCATGAGTTAACATTCCTTGCCCACAGACCACAGCCGAAGAAAGAAAAAACGTTGTTGTATTTCAAGCTGCAAGGGACCGGCTTTACAAAAGGCTGCTTTACCTTGGATCAAATCTCAGCCGCCCAATGGATCTGTTTCATAATTATTGAGGTAACTAATACTTCAGGTAACCATTAACAAATCTCAACCACCCAATTTTTTATCAATATATCCAAGGGTCACTTTGGCTCCCTCATCCATGAGGGACTTGGTTACTCCCTCATGCTAGATGCCACTTAAACAAAATGCCCTATTTTTTCACTGATTTTGTCCACTTGCTACGATTACATTGTTATTTGGCCTTTTGGTTTATTATAGCTCCAGAAGAATCAGCGTCCAAGATCAACCTCAAAGCCTTAGGAGGTTGGTGCAGTACTTCAAGTAAAGTGTCACAGGCCAAGTAGTCAACACAAGCATTAGCTTCTCTAAAGATATGCATCAGCTGAGCATCCCAATCTCTGTTTAGAATCCACTTTATCTCAGCAATAACATTACCAAAGAGGTGAAACTCCTCTTCAACATTATTCACAAGCCTCACCACCTCCAAACAATCACTCTCGCAAGTAACCATGTGGAAACCACGCTGCCAAGCTAAAACTAAACCATGAAAAATGGCTTTCAGCTCAACTAATAAGATAGGGCAGTGACTAGAGGACCCCATGTACCCTCCCGCCACCATCTTCACCTCTCAAAACACCTCCGAGCCCTGCTTGACCAGTACTACCCAAGAAACTCCTATCTACATTAATCTTAACCATATCTTGCAAAGGAAAGATATAAGAAACCATAACCGGTTGATGTTGTTGAGACAAGTTCGAGTCAAAAAACTGCCTTATAATCTTCGAACATGGACTAGATGTTTCTCACCATCTGTGCCTCTGACAAAGGCTCCCCAACAATAACATCTTTGTTTCTTTTAACCCAAATCCACCATAGAGCAGAGAAGAAGAGAATAGAACTAGAAGCATCATCTTTAAAGAAACCCTGAACCCAAACACGAGCATTATTGCACCAAAAGACTTGGCTATATGTGAATCCAATCTTTACCCAAATTCTCATTAGACGCAGGGAAATCACGAAGTGTATGAAGGGTAGATTTCAGCATTATGGCATCGGGCACATTTAGAATCAGTTGAGAGGTGTCTTATGCAACGAAACAAATTGGTGGGCAGAGCATCACGGCAAATGAGCCAAACCAGGAAGCGACATTTTTCAGTGGAATTAATTTTCCAGATCCATCTTCAGGTGGAAATATGATCCAACTCTCTGTTTCTACCAAGCAACCACTCATAAATAGACTTGGTATCATATTTTCCTGACAAATGGTTGTCCCAAACTGTACGGACCTCCACATCTTCATGGATATCAAACATGAAATTGCTGAAATTATTATTGTAACATCCTAGAAAATAAAATAAATAGACTTTAAAATATTAGGAAAATCAAGGAGTTTTGAGAGGTTTAGAATTCATGTTTTAGGCCCTTGAAGTAAATAAAATTGATTAAAAATAATTAAAAATAGTTAAGTGTGATTTTCTAAGCGAAAATCACTTCCTAACACATGAGCGCGCCCTTGCTATTAACAAAGAGCACAACCGTGCTGGAGAAGAGCACGTCCGTACTCGACGTCGGTAACCTAAAAACTCGAGGGTTTTAGAAGGGGGATGAGTGTAAATCTTATATATACCATCTTATAACACTCTAGTGCGGCTAGAAACCCTCTTTACACCCTAAAACACTCTCTTGCTTACCGTTGAGGATTGAAGAGCTCAGAGAAGGGGGTTTTGGAGAAGAATGAGCCTAAAGAAGGAAGAAAGAGAGAGGTTCTTGAGGAGCTTTCTTGACGCCTTCGTGACAAACGCTTGGAGCTTCATGGAGGTCTTCAAGAGGTGAGTAGAAATACTCTTTCTCATCCTTTCCATGGTGCAATTTGTCTTAGGGTTGGGGTGTCATTTCAGAACATGGTTTTTGAAAACGTTGTCCTCTGTTTAGTCAAATCCTAATTTTTAAATTTGGGGGTTTTTCCTTTATAATGTTCATACCTTGAATTATGTGTATATTCTTGAATTGATGCTATGATATGTATGTTTTATATATGACTTGGTTGATTGACATGCTCTATTTGGAATATATGATGATATGTGTGGTGTTGGCATGGTTAATTAACTGTTAAACATGATGGTTGTTGTGTGATGCAATACCTCCTATGATAGGTGTATCGAAAGTAACATCACCAATGAATTGGGATGTCGAAATTATGAAATACGATATTGGGTATCGAAAGTAACATCGTCACATGTTGGGATTTCAAAATGAGCAATTCTACCAGTGTATAATGGTTGGTATAAAAAAAGAGTAATGTCATTGAAGAGAAGGTGACATCGAAATACCTTTCATGAGTAAAGGTAGGCAATGAGACGCCATTATTATGTGGAGTTTGATAGTCATATGACACTTGAGATTCACAGATATTTATTTGACATATGTAAATTGTTTATACGTGTAACATGTTGTGATGATGATGTCTAAATATTGATTAACTTTTATAAATTGATATTATTATGCACTATTTACTATATTGGAAAATAGCGGGTACCATGAATAGTTTTTCCAGTTACCGCACCGGTTGAGAACAATGCTTTTGTCAAAATCTTTTATAACTATATTTCTGTTCACTAGGATTTTATATCTCATTAGTAGTATTGTTTTCAGAGTCCGAGGACGACCCTGTTGAGCACGCAGACGCTTGAAGACTTCACTCTCTAATTTAGTTTGGGTTAGTATTGTATGACATATACCGGGAGAACCTTTGTTATCGTTTAGTTATTTTCATATGTGAGTTGTAATAGATGCCCAGTTTTGAGGCTTTTGAACTTATTATGTTATTTCGGTTTTGGGTTGATGTAAACAATTACTTTGGGTTATTAATCTATTCAGTAGTTATTTAAGAAAATTTTTATTCACCTTGTTTTATTTAAATATTTATTTTGGGTTTCTATGGCGTTACATTTTTGGTATCAGAGCAGTTCAATACTAAATTGGACTGTGGTTATGGGTTTTTCTAAAAACAAAACTTGGGCACATAGGATGTTTGTTAGAGTCATAAATGATGCATGCTATTATTTTGGAGTCTGATGCGGAGCACTGGTGGAATTGTTCTAGGGGTGGTTTGCTAGCCTTGGGCGCCCTATCACATGGGACAAGTTCAAAGAAGTATTCTTGGAGAAGTACCTTCCGCATAGTATTCGCATTTAGAAGGAAACAGAGTTCCTATAGCTCCATCGGGGAGACATGTCAATTGTTGAATATGTAGCTAAGTTTGAAAGCTTGGCACGATTCTCTCATTACTTGTGGGACAATCCGATTGGAAAGCGTTCAAATTCGAACAAGGTTTGAAGCCAAAGATACATAGTTTTATTGGGATCTTGGAGATTCGGGACAAGTGTAGGGTAGCTGAGCAGAAGATGCAAGCTTTGGAGATGGAGAAGTCGAAGGAGAAAAATACTTTCGAAGGCAAGAGATTCCATAACAAAGAGGGTAACTTGCTGAAGAGTCTACGACCAGTGCCTACCATCTGAAAGGGTAAGCAGGTCCAAGGAGCTCAAGAAGATAGGGGAGCTGGATGTTTCAAATGTGGATGACACCATGGGGATCGCGCACGCCCCGCGACGTAAATCTCCTGCAATAAATGTGGAAAAGTGGGACACTTTGCTAGAGGCTTCAAAGGAGGAGGACAATCTCAGACCAGACCCTAGAGCCAAGGAAGAGTCTTCACTATCCAACGAGAGGAAGTGAAGAAGTCCGATGGTTTGATCCATGGTATGGCTTCTGTTGAAAGGAGAGAATAACAAGAGACATATGGTTTAACCCTTATGCTTCAACTACACAGTGGAGACTCTATTATATAGTGCTATGAACAAATCAATATACAATCGAGGTAATAATTACCATTATTACATAATAACATAATATCTGGCTATCCTAATTACCTAATATTCCTATAATCAGAATATATTATTTACATAAATATCAACACTCCCCCTCAAGCTGGAGCATACAAATCATATACACCAAGCTTGTTATATATATAATTTATTCGAGGACCTCTCAAAGACTTAGTGAAAACATCTGCCAGTTGGTCATTTGAATTCACAAAGTTAGTGGTGATGTCTCCAAATAAGATTTTTTCTCTGATGTAGTGGCAGTCTATCTCGATGTGCTTGGTCCTCTCATGAAAAACTGGATTCGTAGCAATGTGTAGTGCAGCTTGGTTATCACAAATGAGTGTCATCTGTGTAACATCCCTAAATCGCAGTTCCTGAAGTAACTGTTTAAGCCATATGAGTTCACAAGTAGCTGATGCCATGGCACGATACTCAGCTTCAACACTTGACCTTGCAAAAATATTTTGTTTCTTACTCTTCCAAGATATTAGATTATTCCCAATGAGTACACATAATCCAGAAGTGGATCTCCTATCAGTTGGACAACCAACCCAATCAGCATATGAATATCCAACGATATGAGTGTGGCCATTATCCTCGTATATGAGCCCTTTTCCTGGGGCCCCTTTGATGTACTTGAGGATATGGATCAATGCAGCCCTTCACAAGGTGAATTTAAGAATTGACTTGCCACACTAACTGCATAAAAGATGTCTGGATGAGTGACTGTGAGGTAGTTCAGTTTCCCAACTAATCTTCTATACTTCTCTGTATCTGAAAGTGGCTCCCCTTGATTTGGTAGAAGTTTACTATTTGGATCCATAGGAGTAAGCAGACCTATTTCCTCAAGAATGTCCATTGCATACTTTCTCTGAGAAATGACGATGCCATCCTTTGATTGTGCCACCTCTATGCCCAAGAAGTATCGGAGTTTTTCAAGATCTTTTGTCTGGAAGTGATGACAAAGATATTATTTTACTCGTGATATGCCATGGTGGTGACTTCTTGTGATGATAATGTCGTTGACGTATACAATCAAGTAAACACACCCTCGAGCTTAACGACAATAGAAAATTGAGTGATCTGCCTCACTTCGTGTCATACCAAACTGCTGAAAAACAGTGCTGAACCTGCTAAACCAAGCTCGAGGGGATTGCTTGAGGCCATACAGAGACTTGCAGAGTTAGCAAACAAGACCAGAAGACTCCCCCTGAGTAACAAATCCAGGAGGTTGCTCCATATATACCTCTTCAGTGAGGTCGCCATGGAGAAAAGCATTCTTGATATTCAGTTGATACAATGGCCAATGACGAATAGCAGGCATGGAGAGAAAAAGACGAACATATGCCATTTTAGCAACGAGTGAGAAGGTGTCTCCATAATGCAAGCCAAAAACCTGAGTATAACCTTTCGCCACCAAGCGGGCCTTAAGGCGATCTATTTGGCCATCTGGACCCACTTTAACCGTAAATATCCACCGTAAACCTACAACAGACTTTCCAGATGGAAGAGGAACAAGATCCCAAGTACTGCTCTGAAGGGCACTCATTTCAGCAATCATAGCTTGTCTCCACCCAGGATGAGATAGGGCGTCACTGTTGGGGTAAGCCCTAGTGGCCAATCTATTTTGAATAGATAATCATTTGTATCATGATTTTGATCATGTATTTGATATATGTATAAAACATTTATTTATTATGTTATATTTTATGATCATATTTATAGCATAATAAAGTCCTTAGAATAGGTAGTTCATTTAATGGAAGCCATTAAATTATAGAACACTATTCTTAAATATCCATAGTCAAATATTATTATTAATAAGGACAATAGTAATACATTGAGATTTTTATGTGAGTGTACTGATAACCACATCTCACGGGTCATGGATATAAGATATCATGTCTTCACATAGGTATAAGTATTACTGGAATATTTATACTGGAGTGATCCGCTATGAGAACGCTACATAATAGTTATGTAAGTATCATAAGCGATTCTTATGGTGACTATAGTGAAGTAGTCATTCGACTTGAAATCACTATGACTCCTAACATATGTAGTTGCAGGCTTTAATACTATTAAATGTTGTCTGTAACAGCGCAACTATAAAGATAGTTATTGGGCCTGCAATGAAACATGTTGAGGAATGTGAGTGATGTAGATAGGATTCGTCCCTCCTACATAACGGGAGTAATATCTATAGGCCTCTTGATGGTATGTGACGTAGAAATGCATGGCGATGCTAAGGTAGGACAATATGAGCCCACATGATCATACGCCAATTACTAGATCAAGAAATAAATAATTGGACTTAACAAGGATGACACATTTATGCCTTGTGTTCAATTAAGACATTGAGACGAAAGGACGTTGACTTCACATTATATATGGTTATAAGAATCTTTTAATTGTATCACCAATATTCTAATTAATTGGGTAGCAATGATATATTTCTAGATGTCGTTCATTGTTTATAATATTAATTGATTATTAATATGATTAATAATAATTAATATTATTGCCAATTAATTGAGAACCTATAGGGTCACACGCACAAAGCAAATGTTCAGAGAATTAATTTAATTGATTAATTAAATATGATTTAATTAATAATTAAACATTGGGCTTGTAGCGTACAGTGGCCCAAGTGGGTTAGGTTAAGTGAGTGACAACTATTAGTAAGCTGTGCACGTCACTTAAGTAACAGGCAACACCGAGCACTAATAACGGCCGTTGTACACCCTTGACAAGCGTGCATTCTTTCTCTCTTTGTGTGTCGTGCCTCTCTTAATCCTGATAGCTAGCACTATGCTATCTCTGACGTTGGTTTGCTTGCGTGGACTGAGTAGAGGTATTGCTACTTTGCAATACTGGTGATAGAGAAGAACCTCTCCCTTTGTGGTGATAGCAGCAGTGTTCCTTGGATCTGCTGCTCTGTAACTATGTAGATCAAGTTGCCATTTACATTGTGGCAGTGTTCGTGACTTACCAGTGCTACTGACGTGCTCACAGTGTTCGTGGTAAAGCTACGCTTCAAGAGGTAAACATAATATCCTTGTGATTCATGTGCAATACGTGGTCTTTTAGTAAAGAGGTTTTTCAGCTCAAGAGGTTTTTATAAATTGTTTTTAAATATTATCCCTCTTGAAACCCCAACAGTCACCTGCAGTCTTACGAATAGACATAGAAGACAAAGAAGAAAGGCATGCAAATGTGGTGGTGAAGGGCGGTGAAAACTTAAATTAACGTAGTGTGGAGAAGGATTACTAGTGGAGCGTATACCTTTCCGGAGGGCAATGGGAAGATCAGGGTCTGGAGGCAAGGCCGGAGCAGGCAGAGGAGCTGGCGTCGAAGGAGAGTCAATAATGGTGGCACCAGTATCATTAGGAGGAACATGTTCAACATGGGGGGGTAGTGGTTGGCGACGCTAATATACCTGTATAGGACGAGTAGGGACAACTGGTGTGGGGGTTATCACTGGTGGAGTATAGGAGACAGGGTTCGGAGAAGAAGGAATAGGAAAGACATCTGTGACTGACTCGGGAGATGATGTGGGCCCAAAGTAAGGAATAGACTTAAAGAATGTGACATCAGCCGATACCAGATAGCGGCGTAGAGTAGGAGAATAACACCGGTAACCCTTTTGTGACCGAGTATAGCCAAGGAAGACACATTTTAGGGACCGGGCAGAGAGCTTGTCAATGCCTGGTTGGAGATTATGAAGAAAACATATAGACCCGAAGACGCGAGGAGTTAATGAATGGAGAGACTGATGAGGGAACAAAATAGAGTGAGGTACTTGGTTATCAAGAATGGAGGAAGGCATCCTATTAATAAGATAGTAAGCAGTGAGTATAACATCACCCCAAAACCGAAATGGGACATGGCCATGAAGTAATAGGGTGCGAGTTGTTTCAATAAGATGTCTATTTTTGCGTTCAACAACCCCATTTTGTTGAGGGGTGTGAGCACACGAGGTCTGATGAAGAGTACCCTGAGAAGCCATAAAGGATTGGAATGGGTGAGAGAGGTACTCTCGGGCATTATCACTACGTAAAGTACGAATAGGAATACCAAATTGATTTTTAATTTCAGAGTAAAATTGTTGAAATATAGAAAATAACTCAGAACGGTTTTCCATTAAAAATATCCAAGTACAACGCGAGAAATCATCAATAAAAGTAACAAAATATTTTGACCCTAAAGTGGACACAGTCCGACTAGGACCCCAAACATCAGAATGCACTAACAAAAACGGAGACATAGCTCGGTTAAAGACACGACTGGGAAAAGAACTACGGGTATGCTTTCCTAATTGACACGAGTCCCAAGACAAAGAATAAGTTTAGCTAGACTCGGCACTAGCTTCTGGAGTTTGGCAAGGCTAAGATGTCCCAACTGAGCATGAGTGAGAAGAGGGGAATCCTTGGCAGCACAAACCTGAGAAGGAGGTGAAAGCTGGTACAAGCCATTGAGCTCACATTCGGCGCCAATCATCCGTCCCGAACTCCTGCAGGAAAACAGAATCTTTAGTGAATGAAATGGTGCAAACAAGCGAACGGGTCATGCGACTAATGAAAAGCAAATTAAATGGGGAACCCGGGATATAAAGCTCATTATCAACCGAGAGGGAAGGGAAGGGATGGACAGTGCCAACTCCCTGGGAGTGTGTTTTAGAACCATTAGCCAAGGTAATTGTGGGTAAAAAACCAGATGTAGAAAAAGTGGAAAAAAGAGATTTATTACCAGGGATATGATCGGTGGCACCAGAATCCATAACCTAAGGACCTAGGGACGACTGAGAGAGACAAGCAAAGGAATTACCAGTGTGAGCAACAGAGGCAGTGGACCCAGCACCCAGATGTTCTTCAAACCACTTAAGAAACTCTGAGTAGGCAATAACGATGCAGTAGGATGAGTGGATGGCTTAGATGGGGATGGTAGATCAACCTGTGCAACATTCGCAGTGCGAGGCTGGCGGCCATGTAAAGTCCAACATCTATCAATAGTGTGGCCCAAGCGATGACAGTGATTGCACTTTAGGCGAGATCTACCAGAATGACCACCCCGAGTGTGACCACGACCACCACCCTGAGAGACAAGAGCAGAAGCATCAACGGGAGCAGGAGGTAGCTCAAAGCTAGGAGAAGAAGGGAGCCCAGAACTAGCTGATGATTTGCCTGGGACCCGAAGTAAAGTGGACCAAGCCGTGTTCAGAGATGGGACATTAGGATAACCAAAAATCTGATCATGGATTGTTGAGTACTCTGCAGGCAAACCGTACAGGGCCAACAACATGAAGAAGATACTGCGCTGCTTAAGTTCCTTGGCGGGAGTGTCAGCTGGTGGCAAAAATTCATTGAAATCATCTAAGGCACTATGAACCTTTCCCAAGTAAGCAGAAATAGGGTCATCAAGCTGGCGAGGAGCAATGACATTCAGAAGATTCTGGCAGACTCGATAGAGACGTTGTGTGTCATTTGTGTAAAGAACCTTGGCTTGCTCCCAAACGGACTCACAGGTGAGATGGGCACGAAAGATCTGTTTCAGAGAAGTGTGAATAGTGGATTTGACAATGCTACACAACTAAGCATCAACCTTTTTCTACCGAGGGCAGTCAGTAGCGGCTATATCTACAGCTTTCTTGGTCAAATGGTCAACATAATCTTGATCAATCAGCCAGAGCTTAATATTAGATGCCCAAGTGTCGTAGTTGCTTCCATCCAATTTGTCAGTGCAAAGAGGGGCACTAACATAATTGGTGAAAACAGGAGTGTCTGCCTTTGAAGAGTCCTTAAGAGGACCTGAGGAGCTAGAACTAGCCATTGGTCAGAACAAAAATGAAAATAACCGAAATTTTAGGTACCTGAATAGTGCAACACACAGGGATGTTGCAAAACAAAGGTCCGTTCATGGAGGCAGTGGCAGGCCCAGAAAGAGGAGGCGCCGGCGATTCAGGCGAGGGAAACGGCTACCGGAATGGTGGCCGGACGCGCGATCACACGCTGCCGGAAGACGTACGGGTGTTACTGTGCCCAGAGAGAGAAACGCGTGTGCAGGCGTGTCAGGTGGCGGACGGCGGCGGTTTCTGGATGACCGGACAGATCGGCGGCCGACGATGATTTTGGTGTTCGGCGATCGGAAACGACATCAGACTGCAGTGATGGATGGTGGCTGGCGGCGGCGGGCGGCCACTGACAGTGGCTGAGTAGTCTGCATGGGATGCTGGAAGGAGAACACAGCCACCAAAGAGTGCAAAACCGGAAAGAAGACACGATTTTGCAGAAAAATATTTTTCACTGATGGGCAGTAGGTCCACCAGGTAGGAATGGATTAGGGTTGCCTCTTGTTAGGCTCTAGATACCACGTTGAAAGGAGAGAATAACAAGAGACATATGGTTTAACCCGTGTGTTTCAACTACACGGTGGAGACTCTATTATATAGTGATGTGAACAAATCAATATACAATCGAAGTAATAATTACCATTATTACATAATAGCATAATATCTGGCTATCCTAATTACCTAATATTCCTATAATCAGAATATATTATTTACATAAATATCAACAGGTTTAATTAGAGATAGAAAAATTATGATATTGTTTGATTCAAGAGCAACCCATTCTTTCATATCTCTTAGTTGTGTTAAAAATTTGGAGTTGCCTATCTCTAAACTACCTTTTGACTTGTCTGTTTCTACCCTTGCCAAAGACAAATTCGTTACTTCTATTGCCTGTTTGAAATGTTCTTTAGTATACCAAAACTTATCTTATGATGTTGATCTGATATGTTTGCCTATGTCGGGTTTAGATGTCATATTGGGTATGGATTGGTTGTCACATAATAATGTTTTTATCAATTGTTCTACTCGAACTATCTCTTTTCTTCCACAACCAATGTCTATTGACCTTTTAGTGTCAAATTGCTTTTATCTGATGTGTCTTGCCACAAGAACTTAGTTGAGGGAGCTTAGGGATACATACTTTTCTTTTCTGCTAAGACAGAGGCTAAAAATGATGTAGCGACATTATCTGTTGTGTGCGAGTTTTTAGACGTGTTCCCTAAAGAGGTCTCTAGTTTACCACCGGGTAGAGAGCTAGAGTTTAACATAGATCTAATGCCTGGTAGTGGACCTGTGTCTATAGTGCCTCATAGAATGACACCTCTAGAGTTGAGCGATCTTAAGAAATAGTTGGAAGAGTTGCTGGATAAGGGGTTTGTTAGACCGAGTGTGTCACCTCTAGATTGATAATAATAAGAACAATAGATGGCTCAAGGTGATTTCAGAAACTATTTTCAAAAGCTCTTTTTGAACTTGCGTTATGAAAAAATGTTCTCGTATAATATGCTCGGTGTATTTTTTTCAAAAAGAGCAAGAAAACCCTTTATAAAGCCTTTAAAAAACTGATCGTTTGATTCCAAGAATGGCAACGAAGTAATATGCAATGATTTTGATTCTTTTCATTAAGGGCACATAAAAATCGATTTTTACGGATGACCAATCGATATTCATAAGGAATAAGACGTGAAAAGCACAACTGAAAATCGATTTGAGGCCGGTGTAAATCCACTTACTGAATCGATTGTGGTTGAAGGAAATTGATTGAATTGAAAAAATACAGTCTTATTAGTCAGTGAAAATCGATTCTCCAATACCTTAAAATCGATTTCAGAAATCGATTGATGCATTTGTATAAATCGATTGTAATTAAAAATTAGAGTGAAGGAACATCCCAAATCTGTTTTGCAAATCGGTTAGAATATCTTGAAAATCGATTTTGTTAATTGGTTTGTAATAAAATTTAAATTGATTTGAGATTTAAATAAATTCCATATCCAACAGCTTCAAAAATAGTTTCGACTTTTGATATCACCATTTAACTAACGGATACAGACTTTAAAATAGAAATTATATTTGGATTTAATTTCAAAGGGCTATTTCAAAATATTAATAAAGTACTATGAGATGAAGATTTGAAATGCATTTTGAAAATAATCATACTTGATTGAAAAATTATTTTGCTTTTCATCATTAATGCCCTGAGCCATGATATTATTACTAAATAAAATCAATCTCTTACAATAATATCTAAGACCTAATACTTTACCCATTTGATCCTTTGGTCCTGATATTTAAGATTCTGGTACTCCATAATAATTTGACTTTATGCGCTTTGTACTTGCATACTATACCATCATATCCTTTTGACTTTTGTTAGTGTTTGTCATTCATCAAAATATATATATAAATAAGTAATTACACTGAGGTGAGGAGTTTCCTAGGATTGACAGATTACTTTAGTGAGGATAACATCCAAGAGCTTAAGAAAAGATTGGTGACAGCCTGTCTTGACCATACCGGGTCCTTTTGTTAGGATGTGTTTTGATGTAAGAGGGCAAGGTAGTAGTAGCATACGCGTCTAGGCAGCTTAGACCATATGAAGGAAACTATCCTAACCATGATCTAGAGTTGGCAACAATAGTGTTTGCTCTTAAGATTTTGAGACATTACCTTAATGGAGCATAGTTTGAGGTTTTTAGTGACCATAAAAGCCTTAACTACATGTTTTGATCAGAAGGAGTTGACTATGAGGCAAAGAAATGAATGAAGTTCCTTAAAGACTATGACTTTGAGTTGAAGTACCATCCATGGGAAGCCAATGTAGTTGTTGATGCTCTTAGTAGAAAGTCTCTACATATGTCTAGCTTAATGGTGAGAGATGAATCTGTTAGAGAAGTTTAGAGACATCAATCTTAACGTGTCTTTGAATGCCTTGAGTTTGGAGTTGAATAGGTTGGAAATCTGTAGTGACCTTAGGAAAGAGATTAAGCGTGAAAAGCTTTTAGACCAGGAGTGCAATCCTTGTTGGGACAAGAGAATTATGTGTTGTCTACTGATGGGTTAGTGATGTTTAAGAATAAGATCGCTGTTTCTAAGAAGGGGAGTCTTAGAGAAAAAGTGTTAGAAGAAGCTCATAAAGGTAAGTTCACCATACATCCAAGGATAACCTATATGTACCAGAACCTTAAAAAGATGTATTGGTGGTCAGGGATGAAAAAGGATGTAGCTAGTTTTGTGACCAAGTGCTTGGTGTGCCAAAAGGTTAAGATAAAATACCAAATGCCTTCGGGTTTGTTGCAGCCCTAAGAAATTCCTGAGTGGAAGTGAGAGAAGATCTCTATGGACTTTGTGATGGGGTTACCTAGGACTCGGTTGGGTTTAGATGCCATATGGGTAATAGTAGATAAGTTGACCAAGTCTTCTCACTTCATACCAATCAAGGCAACCTATGGCTTAGAGAGATTGTTAAGCTTCATGGTATACCCACCTCCATAGTGTTAGATAGAGACCTAGGGTTTACCTTTAGATTTTGGAGAGCTTTCCAACAAGCCTTTGGATATAAGTTGAGCTTTAGTACAGCCTATCTTCCCCAAACAGATGGTCAGTCAGAGAGGACCATGTAGACCCTTGAGGACATGCTTAGAGCGTGTGTCTTAGATCAAAGTGGGAGTTGGGATAAATTCTTACCTCTCATTGAGTTTGCGTATAACAATAGTTATCATGCTAGCATAGGCATGACATCTTATGAAGCCCTCTATGGAAGGAAGTGTAGGTCCCCTTCTATGTTGGTGTGAGGTAGGTGAGAAAAACCTTGATAGAACCTGACTTGGTTCAAGAGACCACCAAAAGAATTGAAGTGATTAGGGAGAGGATGCGCACAGTGCAGAGTAGACAAAAAAGTTATGCCGACAAAAGGAGAAAGCCTCTAGAATTTCAGGAAAGTGAGCACGTATTCTTGAAAGTCACTCCTAAGACTGGAGTGAGAAGGTCAATGAAAGTCAGAAAACCTAATCCTCGTTTACCACAGTTGTCAAATCGCCATAATGTTTTTCATATCTCACAAATCAGAAAATATATACGTGATGTATCTCATGTGATAGATCCTGAGTCAGTATAATTAAGAGATAACTTGGTCTTTAAGCCTAGGCCTAGTCAAATCATCGACAAGAGCACTAAGGCTCTACGAAACAAGACAATTCCTTTGGTGAAGGTGGTTTGGGAAGGATTAACTCCCGAGGAAGCTACCGGGAACTTGAGGAGGATATCGTGCGCCGGTATCCAGATCTTATCAGTCAAGGTACTTTAAACGTTTCGCTCTGTGCAATATGTTAGGTTTTAAAAGAGTGTGTATAGAGATAATTTCGGGGATGAAATTCTTAAAGGAAGGGAGAAAATGTAACATCCTAGAAAATAAAATAAATAGCGATTATAATATTAGGTAAATCAAAGAGTTTTTGGGAGGTTTAGAATTCATGTTTTAGGCCCTTGAAGTAAATAAAATTGATTAAAAATAATTAAAAATGGTTAAGTGTGATTTTCTAAGTGAAAATCACTTCCTGACACATGAGCACGTCCTTGCTCATGTTCAGCACACCCGTACTCATATGTATTACGCCCTTGCATGGGTAAGCACGCCCATGCTCAAGGGGAGCACGCCAGTGTCAGAAATCGTGAAAAAGTGACGCTCATGAGCGCGCCTTGCTCAGATCAGCACACCCTTGCTCTTAACACGGAGCACGACCGTGCTGGATAAGAGCACACCCGTGCTCGACGTCAATAACGTAAAAATGCGAGGGTTTTAGAAAGGGGACAAGTGTAACTCTTATATATACCATCTTATAAAACTCTAGTACGGCTAGAAACACTTTTTACACCCTAAAACACTCTCTTGCTTGCCCTTGAGGATTGAAGAGCTCAGAGAAGGTGATTTTGGAGAAGAAGAAGGAGCCTAAAGAAGGAAGAAAGAGGGAGATTCTTGAGGAGCTTTCTTGACGCGTTCGTGACAAACGCTTGGAGCTTCTTGGAGGTCTTCAAGAGGTGAGTAGAAATACTCTTTCTCACTCTTTTCATGGTGCAATTTTTCTTGGGGTTGGGGTGTGATTTCAAAACATGGTTTTTGAAAGTGTTGTTCTATGTTTGGTCAAATCCTAATTTCTAAATTTGGGGGTTATTTTTTTATAATGTTCATACCTTGAATTATGTGTATATTCTTGAGTTGATGCTATGATATGTATGTTTTATATATGACTTGGTTGATTGACATGCTCTATGTGGAATATATGATGATATATGTGTTATTGGCATGGTTAATTAACTGTTAAACACGATGGTTGCTGTGTGCTGCAATACCGCCCATAATAGGGGTATCGAAAGTAACATCGCCAATGAATTGGGATGTTGAAATTATGAAATACCGCCATATTGGGGTATCGAAAGTAACATCGCTACATGTTGGGATGTCGAAATGAAAAAGAGTAATGTTACTGAAGAGAAAATGACATCGAAATGCCTTTCATGAGTAAAGGTAGGCAATGTGACGCCATTTTTATATGGAGTTTGATAGTCGTATGAAACTTGAGATTCACAGACATTTATTTGACATATGTACATTGAGTATGCTTGTAACATGTTCTGATGATGATGTCTAAATATTTGTTGACTTTTATAAATTGATATTATTATGTATTATTTACTATTTTGGAAAATAGCGGGTACCATTGACAGTTTTTTCGGTTACCGCACCGGCTGATAAAATGCTTTTGTGAAAGCCTTTTATAACTGTATTTCTGTTCACTGGGATTTTATATCTTATTAGTAATATTGTTTTCAGAGCCCGAGGACAGCCGTGTTGAGCACGCAGATGCTTGAAGACTTTACTCTTTAGTTTAGTTTGGGTTAGTATTGTATGGCATATGCCAGGAGAACCTTTGTTATTGTTTAGTTATTTTCTTATGCAAGTTGTAATAGACGCCCAGTTTTGAGGCTTTTGAACTTATTATGTTATTTTGGTTTTGGGTTGATGTAAACGATTGCTTTGGGTTATTAATCTATTAAGTATTTATTTAAGAATTTTTTTATTCACCTTGTTTTATTTAAATATTTATTTTGGGTTGCTAATGTAACGAAGGGCGTTACAATTATACACATGATCAGGAAGCATAGTGTAGAGGGTTTGTAAACGCCACCCTCTTTCTTGTCTCTCGTCCTTCACCTTAAGATTAGTATCATTAATATTAAAGTATTCCACCATACGACATAATATACCTTCCTCCCACTATTTGTCATACCAAAAGAATGCCTCCTCATTACCAATCCGTAAAATATATCCCTCCTTTAGAGCATTTATTGCTTTCATAATGGATTTCCAAGTAAACGATGCATTCATGGGAGGAGAATGAGACATAAGCTTACCATTTCGGAATATATTTGCTATTCAAGAGCTTAGTCCACAATTTATTATCATCATGAAGCAAGAACCAAACAAGCTTCCCTAGTAAAGCAGTGTTAGATAAACGAGCATCACGAAGGCCAAGCCCACCATAACTTTTGGGGCACGTAACCGTATCCCAATTAACCAAGTGTAAACCATGTTTATGCTTAGAATTTCCCCAAATCAATTTTCTAGTGATACTATCAAGATCATTACACACCAATGTAGGAAGCAACATGATTTGCATAACATGTATAGGCATCGACGTTAAGACTAGGGAAGCCAACGCAACTCTACTCGCTTTATTCAACAACTTTCCTTTCCAAGTAGCCAAACAAGTTTGAAGCTTCTCCACCACAAAATTAAAGTCTGACTTCCTAACTCTCCCTCAAAGAAATGGATAGTCGAGATATCTACCTAGGTTAGTGGAGATCTGCATAGAAGAGATTCTAGGGAGCTCTTCCCTTATAGATCTCGAGATTTTGGGCGAGCAAAAGGCACATGATTTCTCAACATTCACCGTAAGACCTGATGCTAATGCAAAATCAGTGAGGATGTCCATAATAAGTTGAACACTATCTGGCTTGGCTTTGGTAAAAAGAACAATATCCGCAAAGAAGAGGTGTGAGATTGTCGGGCCATTACGACAAATATGCACAGGATGCCAATCTCTAGACTCCACCTTCTTGGTTATAAGCATAACCAATTTCTCCATACAAAGCACAAAGAGATAAGGAGATAAAGGGTCAACCTGTCTTAACCCACAGGTACGCTTGAACCTGTCTAATCTATCCCCATTCCATAGCAGAGAAAGGGAAGTGGAATCCATACAAAACATAACGAGGTTCACAATACGATCAGGAAACCCAAAATCATAAAGACTCTCTCTCTCAAGTAACTCCAATTGACTTTGTGATAAGCCTTTTCTAAGTCAATTTTACAAGCCATAATGCCAATTTTACTCTTGAAGCGATGCATGTAGTGGATAGTCTCTTGGGCCACTATGGCGTTATCCGAAGTTCCTCTTCCAGGAATAAAACTATGCTAGAGGGGTCGAACGAGGTAGTGGAGGTGGGAACGAAGCCGATTCACAATCACTTTAGATACTAGCTTATAGATCACATCACAAAGACTATTAAGACGAAATTGAGTGATCTTAGTTGGCTGGTCAATCTTGGGGATAAGAATAACAATGGTTTCCGCCATTCTCGGATCAAAATGACTCTCCTCAAATGCTGATTTAACAAAATAACAAACATCATCGCCAACAATATCCCAGTATTTCTTAAAGAAGAAAGGCTGAAAGATGTCAGACCCGACAGCTATAAAATATTTCATAGAGTTTAGTGCATAGAGGACTTCATCCAAGAGAGTAGCAACTTCATCATTGTTAAGCTTCTGAAAGTTACCAAACTCAAGCTGCTGAACTTGCCCAATATCGGGTGGAGCAAAAAGTGAAGAAAAATAGCTTTGGGCTTTTTCCTTAACAGCTTCCCCATCTTTGGACCAACTCCCATCAGAAAGGGTCAGACCCTCAATACAGGTCCTCTTTCTTCTAACAACAATTGAGTATGGAAGAACGTCGTAGTCTTATCCTCAAATCTAACCCATTTCTCCCTAGATTTTTGATACCACAACAACTCTTCCTGGTGAAGAACCTGATTATGATCACGTTGGAGTTGCCTTTCTAACACATAGAGCCGCACACAATCAACTTCCTCTAACCTTCTTTGAACCCCTTATAATCACGACTCAAGCTTTTTCTCTTAAATATATTGTCGAAGACCTTTTCATTAAATCCCATAGCTTCATCCTTCACGCGGACCAGATTATTACCAATATCACGCTCATTCTGGTGCCAAGCATCTCCAACTAAGTTCTTGAAATCTTGATGCATGCTCCACGCCGCTTCAAAACGAAAGGGACGAGCACCTCTCCTCCGAGGCATGTAACGCCCCAATTTTCACGTTTTTATAATTCTTCAGTATTTAAACGTTTATATTTTATTAGAGAGTCTAGAGAGTGAAATAAAATATTCTGAGAACATAGGAATGTCCTACACAACCATAGGAAGCCATGGTTAAGTTTCAGACGAAAGCTTAAACGAGCCCGGTCTGCGTTTTTCACGGCTAGAGTTGTTTTTCTACTATCAAGACCTAATTTGGACTCGTGAACAAGACAATAAGTCTCATGATTTAATTCTTTACATCTTTGTTAAAATCTATTCCGATACCCAAAATTGAAAATAATATATTATATTCGACAGTATAATCGAACCGGGAGACGTTTGGAGTCGTAAAGGGATTCAACGAGACCAGCCAACGGATAAGCTTGATACCACATCATGCCAGATCTCTTGGGAGAGCCTGCCAGAGCCATCATGACATTCGGAAAAATTTGAACTTAAAATTACCAAAATACCCCTAACCTTAACCTTTTTCACTTTACCATTTTACCTTTGAAGCAAATGACCATTTTGCCCTTAAGTGAGTTTTTTAGAAGGCTGAACAGCCCCATTCCAGCTCCCATTCACGTACAATCAGCTCCAAGTAGAGCTCAAGAACTTCATCTTCTTCCTTAGAAAAAAAAAACTCCATTTTCTTCTTGAGAAATCCTTGAAACCTTGTGAGAAAACCTTGAATCTTTGATCAATCTTCATCCATTCTTAGGTAAGATCACTTCTATGATCTGCTAGCTTCTTGAATCTCTCTCAATCTCAAGATCAAAATCTTGTTTCATGAAAATCCATTTTATGATCCAAAACTTTGAAAATTCATAGGAAATTATAGAAAAATCTTTTTAGTGGGAAACCAATTTCTTTGAACTCACTTCATCATTCCCTACCTAAACCCAAGAGCTCATGATCCAATTCTCATCCTAGCTCTTAATCCCCAAAGTGGCTGAACCCTAACAAGGATGATGAACAGTAATGATGAACAGTATTTTTGATCAAATTTTTGATTTCTAACTCTTGATTCCATCCGTAGCTTTCCTATTGTCTTTGAATCCAAGTGATGGAAAACCAAATCAATTCCTAAACCCTTTTTCCCAAAATCGCCGAACCTTCTTTGATGAGAAATAGATGAGATTTGTTTTGTTTCATGTTTAATGTTTGATTGTTGTGTTGTTTGTAGTTGGTGGCAAGTATCAACAGGTTCACAAACTGATCAACCGACTTTGATCCGAAGATCTGATCATCAACAGGTATGGGGTGAACCTCATCACACCAAAATGGTGGTGGTGAAGATGGTTGTTTACGTTGTGTGTGGGTGAAACCCTTTGGTTTGGGTTCACCATTTGATTTGGTTCTCTTGGAGAACTGTAACACCCGGGGCTGACGAGGGCGAGGAGTGATCGCCGGTGCATGAGGCACGGACAAGGAGCGGCTCCTGGCAGGCTTCTAGGCGGAGGGATACATGAATGAACCGATTCACACCGGAATGAGAGGTATCCTGAGGCTGTGCAGGTATGGGACTGTACAGTCGAAGGAAGGCTTATAAGGATTGATTGGTACTACCTATACCAACAAAATGCATCTTCTTTTCGGTAGCCCATCACTTAACAACTCCAAAGTTAAGTGTGCTTGACTTGAAGTAATTCTGGGATGGGTGACCTTCTGGGAAGTTTCCAGAAAGCGTGTGAGTGATAACAAAGCATGCTGAAAAGACCCGTGTTGGTTTGTGGGGATAGTCGGCAATCCTTAAAGCAGTCCGGGCCGTTACAAGAACAAAGTTGTAATAATGGTAGTTTATGATTTTGTATGCTTTATCATGTTCATGATGATGTTGAGTAGATGAAAAACTTTTTCATATATGTTGAAAAAGCCTACTTTGATCTCTAGATCAAGTATGGATTTTTATGCTTGATTATGATGCAATGATGTGTGATTATTGTTTGTCATAATTATGTGAGCATTTTGAGTTATAACTTGTCTTGAGGGTGAAGTAAAATCTTCACATTTGTCCATGAGAGGCTTTCGGCCATGACCAAAAAGAAAAGGAAGAACACTAGTTGTTCTTGAACAATTAAAGTTTTGAAGTAAGAAAATTGTTTTAATAACCTATGTTTCGCTTAGCGCAAGTATTTTCGCTAAGCGATTTCAGGTCAGCCAAAGGATGACATTCTGGCACAATTTCGCTTAGCGAAATAAAATCGCTTAGCGGATTTCTGCTAGCTTTACTTCCTTTCTTAAATCATCTTTATTTGAGCCAAAGATCAAATAAAGTTTCAATCTTTAAGTGTTTTCACCAAAGTGAAACATGTCCTTTGTTTTAACCTTAGTTCATCTAATTAACCAAGGGATTAAAAATGAAATAAAGAAGTGTTTTCATGAAGGTTAACATAGTTTCATAAGGCATTACCCTTATCCTAGAACAATGATAATGTTAGAACCAAAACAATGATGGCTAATGACCCCTAAAAGTTTAAATGATTAACAAAATTATTATATGTTTACTGAATTCACTCGAAGTCAAGTTTATGCTAATCCCTAAGGTCAAAAGACCTTTGTATGTTTCGGGAGATTGTTGAGGAGGAGATTGTTGTTGGGTTGTGGCATCAATTGTCCCGTGGCGGAGGCCCGAATGGGGTCAAGTCACAGTCGACACGTGACGCTTGGACTGTTACAGTTAAGTAGAAAGGGTTGCGCCCTGACTAACAGCTATAGCTTTTGGCCTAGTGGTAAGCACTCGATCCAACAGATAATGTTCCTTTTTCAACACAAAATGGAGACCTTTTATCCTTAAGTTGATTAAAATGAATCATAGTTAAGGAAGTTAGATGAGATTAAATTTCTTTTCCATTAACTTAGAACATAGTTTCACACTACGTTAGTAAGGAAAAACTCTTTTCAAAATTAGTTAAGGTACCTTGCTTTAAGCAAGTGCAATGTTGTTTTAAATTAAATAAGTTTTCAATTGTAAACGTTGTTTTGGTTTACAAAGGGAGTGTTAAACTCAAATCATAAAGTTTTACGTATAAAAACCTAAGTTAAGTAATTAACTTAGAGTTGAAGACAAGGGTTAATTAAGTATGGTATGTGGTGGAACAAGACCATGTAATATAACATTGATGACTTAGTACATCAATGACTTCATAAGACTTAAGTGAGTCAACACTTATTTCCTTAATTGAAAATCAAGGAGTAATACCTTAGAAAGGATTAAAGACTTATCTAAGAGGATTCTCAATCCTTATTCATAATGCTTAGGACTTGAGACATAATTCATAAAACATAAACACAAACATGAAACGTTTTGGGTTTTTGAAACAGTAGTTCGATGACGGACCGGTGATTCGGATCCCGATCAATCGTTCAATTGTTTCAGTCTTGTGAGGACTCGATCCCGGAGGGATCACGAGATTTATCCGGTGGATAAAATTTTTGTATTTCAAAGACGCGTATAGTTCCTAAGGAAGAGAACCTTAGTGAACCTTGAAGTTTATCCGATGGATAGACATTGCTTTATTGCATCTGCTGTGTGTAAGCATTGGCATTTCATTGCATAGTTGTAAGGCCTTGAGCCTAGGAGTTGAGTTTACACCTTGATGCGGGTGCGAATCTTACGGTGACTTTTTAAATAGTCTTAGAGGTATCAGGGTTGGAAGGGCTGACATGCGACCAGTTGCTAGCTCTTCTGTGTCGTGGCGAATCCGAGCAATACACTGATATCCTCGATTAGATGCCATACTGTTCATGTTTGGTCGAGAGTGTTTCCGTAAAGCCAGATACGTGCACGTTACGAATGTTGTAGCATCTTGCTCATGGCTAGCAGTAACCAGAACATGTCCTCCTATTCACTCTCTCCGACGTTTTGTTAGCTCCACGGAGTAGGGGTCAGAGTATTACCTTGTGGCATATGGCATTGAGTCATGTACATTGCATTGCATTGCATGACTGTTGACGATTACATTCACTGTTATACACCGTCTGTTCATTTTAGAATGCCTTATATTATGCTGTTAATTGTTAACTGTTTAACATGATTTATATTGAGATGTATAGTAAGCATGTTGGTTACGCTGTTACCTGGTGAGTCGTCCCGTTTTTACTTCTGCTATTTTGTTGTGTTGATGAACGAGAATCTCACCCATATCTGTATATTTTCTTGCTACTATTGCTATTGCTGCTTGAGCAGATGGATGTGATGATGGTTCAATTAAGCAGTTTCTTTGAGTTTAGAGGTGGACTCTTTCTGTTGTTTAGTTCTGTTTTGGTCAGACTGTGTCGGTATCTGTAGTATCTTTTTGGGAGCTGTGACTCCCAGTTCTTGTTATATTATTATGTCAGTTATGCATTAGACCTATGTCTTTATACAGTATTATTTCTGTTTTCTGTTTTTCGTTTCTGTATTTTTAATACAGTATATCTTTTAGAAATGCATGGTGAACCTAAGTTCGGTTATTATTTATTTAACTTTACTAATCCCATTACATCTTTGTGAAAAAAAAAATGTATTTTCCGCATTAATAAATATTTTCGGCCTTATAAACGTTCGGGAATGTGACACTCGGGAAAGGGTGTTGCAAGGCACACCACCACAACGCAACAACAAAGGTTGATGGTCAGAGTAAAGGCGACAAAGGTTTCAACCGACTCCTCTGGAAAAGAAACTCTCCAACCACAATTTTCTACTGCCCTATCAAGCCTTTTAGACATATTACGATCACCCTTAACATCCCTACGCCAAGTGAACTTGTTACCACTAGCTCCAAGATCAAGTAGACTGCACTTATCCATCATATCAGAAAACAAGGCAGCACAATTCATACAAAATCGGCCTCCTCTAACTTCAGAAGGTAACAACACCTCATTAAAGTCTCCCAAAAGTAACCATGGAATGAAATTACTATTGCGAAGACTCACCAGATAATTCCAAAACTGAGATCGAATAGAAGGGATGGGGGTAGCATATGTGAAAGAACACTTCCACTCAGTAGAACCCCTACACATCATTAAGGTAATAGCTTGGTAATTGGAGTCAAAAACTGAAATACTCACACTTCTATCCGCTGAGAGGACCCAAATGCCTGCCGCATGCCCACCAGCTTCCTCAATAGCAATGGGTTCAAAGTTGAGTTTCTTTCAAAAGGCTTGGACACCAGAGAACTAAGCATGGGTTTCGAACAACACAAAAGGAGAAGGTTAATACCTCCTCACTAAATCCTTGACATGTCGTTTACCCCTAAGGTTAACAACACCACAACATTCCAAGATAAGACAGAGAAATATGAAAAACTACTCATTAAAAACCAAATAAAGAATAAGAGGATCTTGCCAAGCTTAAGAGTTTTGGCTCCCATCATCCACCTGCATGTTACCCATTTCTCCTCCATTCTCTCAAGTCATGCACATTTCCATGCTGCCACTGTAGGAGAGAGAGAGATGTAGAAGTATGCATGTGTGACGAGTTTGCATGAGTAGTATCCACTTCATTTTCCTGGACCATTATATATATATATATATATGTATGAGACTCAAGTGAGAGGAGTATGTTATTGTGAGAGTGAGATGAAAAAATTTGGACCATTAAACCATATATGGATGATTAGGATTAGAAGTTAGTTGGTGGTCACATGATCACTTTAAAAGTCATATGACTTTATGTTCTAATCTAGATCATTCTTGTGTGATCCAAAGGTCCAGATTTGTTCCTCTCATCTATCACAATAACACACTCTCTCCTTGAATTGCCCTATATAGGGCATATCATGTGAGAGTGACATTTTTATGTAAGAGATGAGAGCATGGCATAACAATCCTTCGATCCAATTTGATGGTTGAAATTAAAATACAGAATTAAAATGGTCATGCGCCCCTGTGCGTTTCCTTATTCTCGTTTCAGACTCTATGCCTAGAACTCTGCCAAATTTATTCTTTCTTCCCTCGTTTCTTCAGTTTAATCTACGAAGCTTGTACAAATCATACAACTAGTTCTCCATCTTCTATGTACCTTAGCATTTCATTCATATGCTGAGGTTTAGGTTTCTTTTAAAACAAAATTAAAAAGAACACTACCTTCTGTAGTGGGTAACATTGCTGCTATTTTTTGTTTTGCTCCATAAATTTCGTTGTTGATAGCAGGTGATACTGAAAAGGTAGTATCTTTTGTGTCAATAATGCTATAGATCATGAAAACGCTATTGAGACAGAATCACTGGCATTAAAATTGCTGACAGTATCTTAAGTTCATTTGGGAAATAAAATAATTCAACACTCTTGCACCTAATTAAAATTGCATTGACAGGGTTTACCAAAAAAAATTGCATTGATAGAAAGGTTTTGCATTATAACCAAATTTGTTTCTCTGAGGTTCTCATTGAGGCTTTATCACAAACACACAATGGACACTATTGAGGGTCGACGCATAACTGGATGATGTCGTCGTTGTGAAGAGGAGAGTCGATGCATAACTTGTGAGGAGCGGTGCCGCCTTCAAGAAAATGGGACACGGGTCTTGGTGTGGAAGATATGGTCTGAACCTTGAAATGAGGGAATAAGGATGAAATTTGAAGGAGAAAGACGGACATACGAGGACTTGAAAGTTGAAACGAGAGAATCAGAGAAGAAAGGAAACGCATAGGGACACGTGAGTTTTTAATTCAGTGTTTTAATCCCCACCGTAAAATTGTTATGTCATGCTCTCATCTCACATAAAAATGTCACTTTCAATATATACATACATGTACATATACATATATATAAAGAAAAAATTATTTCAAATCGAGTTTATTTTTAAAATGAACAAGTAAAAATTATTTATTTTTAAATGATTTAATGAATTGAGATTTGTATATATTTTAACAAATAAAATGTAGATATACTCTCACATACTCATTTAAAAAGAAAAAAGAAAGCCACTTTAAAGGAAATAAAATTACCATATATAGATTTGAATGAAGTGTACGGTAAGTGTTGAAATAAAGTAACTCTTATATTAATCTTTTCTAATTTCTTATAATATTTCTTCCTTTCTTGGTCCGTGTGGGTTGGTGTCTTCACTCCCAATGGTAAAATTGAAAGGCCCACTTTTGTATTGAGGTTCAGATTGGATCCTGGAGCAAGTAGGTGAAATACTGAAAGTGGAGACCGCCCTTAGATTTTTGTTTTGTTTTAAGCTCAAAAGTCAGAACTGTCTATTCTTTCAACCGTTTTCGAATTTTCTTTATGATTTATGAATTCTTCTTTTTCTTTGAAAGGAAAACTTAATCATCCCTATTTGGTTAGTTTAAGCAATGATATCCCAGAGAATGTTCCACTCTCCAGTTTTTATGATCAATTACTGCACAGTGGTGATGATAGAAATGACATGCATAATTAGTTAATGGCTTTTTCTCTCAACTACCATCCTATGTTGTTTTGTGGAGAATCTGTTCTGTAACATTAATTTTCCTTTGAAATCTGATCTGGCTTATCTTTTTCCTCTGGGACAAATTTTCACCCACCCCCAATTCACACTGCTTGCTTTGTGTTTGTGAGTGCATGTTACCAACCTCAAAAAGTTCACAGAAACTGGTTGTGTTTGGAATTTATTTCAGGGTATGTTCTGTCGTTTTTGTTTTGTTTTGTTTTGTTTCAGGTTTGATGCAAAGTTTATACCTTTGGATATGGAAATCACTGTATAGACACTCTACTCTGAATTTTCAGGTTACTTTGTTGCTGGCTACCAAATTGAGATTGGGGGTGCTTTCTGGGTATTTGGGGTTAGCTTTGGAAATGAAAATATAGAGTTGTGGTTTAGCATAGGAGCTCAGAAAAAATGGTATCTAAAGGTGGGGCAATCCAAGACCCAAAGACTGCACCTTTGGCTAGGCAAGGGTCCTTGTATAATCTCACCCTTGATGAGGTGCAGACCCAGCTTGGAAATTTTGGGAAACCACTTGGCAGCATGAATCTGGATGAGCTGCTCAAGAGTGTTTGGAGTGCTGAAGTTGTCAGTGAAGCCTCTGGATTGGATTTTGGTGGTGATGCTAACATGCAGCATGGTGAGCTTGCTTCTGGGTCCTCTCTGAACCCACATGGTGGCCTAACATTGTCTGGGGATCTTTGCAAGAAAACTGTTGATGAGGTTTGGAGAGATATGCAGATGAATAAGGGAAGTAATAGGGAGAGGAAAACCCAGGAAAGACAGGCTACACTTGGTGAGATGACCCTGGAGGATTTTTTAGTGAAGGCTGGAGTGGTTACTGATTCTTTTCCTACGAAAGATGGTGGTGCTATGTCAGGGATTGATTCAAATGGGGCTTCCCAAAAAAATGTTTCACAACATGGCCATTGGATGCAATACCAGCTCCCTTCAGTGCAGCAGCCTCCACAGCACAATCAGCATCAGCATCAGCAGGGTAATATGATGGCTGGTTTTGTGGCTGGCAATGCCATTCAACAGCCTTTCCAGGTTGCAGTGAATCCAGTTTTGGATGCAGCATACTCTGAAACAATGGTGTCAATGTCACCATCTTCTTTAATGGGTACATTATCAGATACACAAACTCTGGGTCGGAAAAGGGTTGCCTCCGGTAATGTGGTAGAGAAAACTGTGGAGAGGAGGCAGAAGAGGATGATTAAAAATAGGGAATCTGCAGCTCGGTCTAGGGCAAGAAAACAGGTTTTTTTTCATATATATATTTTTTGTATGGTGTTATTTGTTTGAAGTCTAGTTGTTTTTTATTTGATACAAGGTGATGTCTATACCAATGCACAGGCTTACACACAAGAACTGGAGATTAAAATTTCACGTTTAGAAGAGGAGAATGAAAGGCTTAGAAGACAGAATGTATGTTTCTATACTTTTGTCAGTATGAATTTTTAGTTTATTGTTGTTTGCTGATATCTGTTATTCAGATCTCTTCCTGGCCTGCCATCTTGGCAGGGAAATCAATGGTTGAAATGTTTGTTGTTAAATAAGACTTCATCTTGCCAATGCTTGTTTATGGTCAGTCTCAGTGTATCGTGTGGTATTTATGACAATAAAAATGCGAGTGTGCAAGGTATATACTATATATGATGTGCACCTTCATTCAAATAAGGGAATCTGTCAGATGATGGAATAAGTTGTTCTGACTGGTGAATAATCCGACATGTCTGTATGAACCAGCCTGTGAGGTTTCTGTTATTCTTCATGGTTGGTGTTAAGAAAGAATGTAGCAGATGAATTCTTCTTTATTTAAAAAAGGAAAAAGAATATAATGGGACAAGCTGAAAACAAAGAATTAGAAAGAATGTTCAAACTAGTTGGACTTCCAAGAAAGGTTGGTTTTACTTCTATAGTGGTTGATATGTATAATTCTTCAGTTATTCAATTGCACTTTGATCTTATGCTTTGGTATAAATCTGTATTTTGCTTGCTGAAGCTGCTTATCAAGCTTTGGAATATTTACCAAAAATAACAGAAAATTTTCTCAGGATCAAGCAAAATTTCCTCATCCCTTACAACCATAATGCACTCATGCACCTATTAGTAGTTGGCATTGGCAATTGATACATTGCATAAAACTCCATTTTTTAGCTATGTTGATATTTCATTTATGACTTTGCTGTCTGGCATTTGAAATCATGGCTAACTAGGGAAGTCATTCCGGAAAGATTGAAATCAAAGTATTTGGGATTATATGTGTATTTTATTAAATCACATAACTGGTATGATTGTTGAACATAAAAAATGATTTTTTCAAGAAATTTCTGCGGAGTTCTTGTTTCTAGGGCTTGTTCATTGCTAATAGTGTAGCTTGAACCATTTATCAGAGCACCTTTGCTAAGACACTTATTTACGATTAACAATTGCACTGATATTACAAGAGTTTCATGTTTCTCATGTATAGCTTTCAGTTTGATGTTTCTCTCTGGTTAGTTACACTTTTAATGTGTAGAAATTCATAACTTTATGCTGTTGTGCTGGTTTTTGGTTTGTCAAAAAGGCTTTCAGATTTAGTCTTCCCTCCAGTTACAAGTCCTTTTTGTGCACAACACCATATGTTAGAGAAGCCATGAACTTCCTTCTTAGGATCCTTAATAGCACTCTTTTCTTCACTTGATATATTATAATCTCAAGAGCCTAGAGCATTCCTCATATAAAGCTTTTAAAATCTATGCTACTAGAAAATTCCAACATTCTTATTTCAAAATCTGTAACTTCTAGATCTCAAACTCTTCAAGTCACCAACATAAACACCCCATACTCTTTCTTCTAAGATTGTTTTACCCACAAATGAGATTGAAAGTAATCCTTGGAGCCATGGCAGGCAGAGTGCTGATAAACCCGCAAAGACATTGCTCAGCAAAAGATAGAATATTTACTGTATGCAAGGAAGTTACTTCTGTCCAACTTCTTGCATTGTTCTCAATCAGATTTCTTTGATACTTATCTCTATGCCTAATTTCTTGGCCTATTATAACACTAGATAACTTGGAAGATTTTCTCATCCTTTTTACTAGTTTGCTATTTTCATTGACATTGACATGACAGCAATGAGCTCTGGTTTAGTGATGATTTCTGACATTGGTTTTCAAATATTAAAGTATGGTATACCCATCACAAATTATAATTAGTTGCATTGTGTCCTTGCATACAATAAATGTTCTATCTTTTGTTGAGCAATGTCTTTGCGGGCTTATCAGCAGTCTGCCTGCCATGGCTCCAAGGATTACTTTCGTAAAAGTAGTATTGGAATGTTGTGTGTCTTATGTGACCACACAGTCTCTATTTATAATCAGAGAATACAATCTTATAATTAATTACAAAGGATCAAATCAAATCCTTGATTTGTATAACTATATCCCTAACTATCAGCACGTATTAACTCTATAATAAGCACATGTTAAATATGCTTTCTAACACTCCCCCTCAAGCTGGATCGTATATGTTATATGAACCAAGCTTGTTACAAATATAATCAACCCGAGAGCCTTTGAGGGACTTAGTAAACATATCAGCCAATTGGTCCTCAGACTTGACAAAATCGGTGGTGATTTCTCCAGAAAGAACTTTTTCTCTTACATAGTGACAGTCTATCTCTATGTGTTTGGTCCGTTCATGGAAGACCGGATTTGATGCAATGTGAAGTGCAGCTTGATTGTCACAGATAAGTTTTGTATCCTGGAGTTCTCCTAATTTCAGCTGTTGGAGTAGATTCCTAAGCCATGCAAGTTCCTTTGTAGCTGACATCATAGCACGGTATTCGGCTTCTGCACTGGATAGGGCAACTGTGTTTTGCTTCTTGCTCCTCCATGAGATCATATTTCCTCCAATGAGAGAAGTGGGTCTTCTATCTGATGGAGATCCTGCCCAGTCAGCATCTGAGTAACAAGTAATTTTGGCTTTGCCTTTATCTTCATATAATAGTCCTCTACCTGGTGCATTTTTGATGTATCGAAGAATACGGATGATCGCATTCCAATGGCTATCACAAGGAGCATTCAGAAACTGGCTTACAATACTTACAGCAAAAGTGATATCTGGTCTGGTGACCGTGAGATAATTGAGTCGGCCTACAAGACGTCGGTATCTTCCCGGGTCTTTCAATGTCTCCCCTGACTCGGAAGAAGCTTGACATTGGGATCCATAGGAGTATTAGCTGGGCGGCAGTCAAGCATACCTGTTTCAGTAAGAATATCCAGAGCATACTTCCGTTGGTTAATTGCAATGCCTGAAGAGGACTGAGCAACTTCAATCCCCAAGAAGTATTTGAGAGGACCCAAGTCTTTTGTCTGAAAGTGTTTGAAGAGATGGGCTTTGAGCCGCTGGATACCGTCTGTGTCATCACCAGTAATGACGATGTCATCAACATATACTACTAGAAAGATGCGTCGACCGGTAGGGTAATGGATGGAGAAAACAGAATGATCTGATTCACACCTGGTCATGCCAAATTGTATTAAGGCAGAGCTAAACCGACCAAACCAAGCACGAGGAGACTGTTTCAATCCATAAAGAGCCCGGCGAAGCCGACAAACAATGCGAGAATCATCAGGAATAGTAAAACCTGGGGGCTGGTCTATATAAACTTCCTCCTGCAACTCTCCGTGCAAAAATGCATTTTTAATGTCTAGTTGATGAAGTGGCCAATGATGAATGGCAGCCATGACAAGAAATAGACGAATAGAAGTCATTTTGGCCACTGGAGAAAAGATGTCTCCATACTCGAGACCAAAGATCTGTGTATAACCTTTAGCCACCAGACGAGCTTTGAAACGATCAATCTGACCATCTGGCCGGCCTTCACTATATAAACCCATCGACAGCCTACTGTAGTTTTATCTGGAGGTAACGGAACAATCTCCCAAGTGTTATTTGAGTGTAATGCTGCCATCTCTTCCAACATCGCCTGACGCCAGTTCGGATCAGTCATGGCTTCACCTGTAGACTTAGGAATAGACACAGAATCCAAAGCAGAAACAAAAGAAACATAGGATATAGACAACCGGTCATAGTTTAAAACACAAGCATATTTAGGATTAGGGTTGCGAGAGGATTGAATACCTTTCCTTAATGCTACAGGAAGTTCAGGTGCAGGCGACGTAGATGGAGGGGCAATTGGAGCAGGAGATGAGATTGGTGGATCAATGCCAGGAGGTACTGCTGGAGGCTGTGTTCGCCGCTGGTAGACATGCAAAGGAGGTGGAGTAGAAATTACAATAGGTACCGGAACAGCAGGTGGGATATCCCGAAGGTCCGCTGTGAAGGTATCATAAAGTAAAACAGAAGAGGAGAAGAACGGGCAAGTCTCAAAAAATGTGACATCAGCAGAAACAATGTATCGTTGTAGTTGAGGGCAGAAACGACGATAACCTTTTTGTACACGTGAGTAGCCCAGAAAAATACATTTGAGAGATTTAGCTGAGCGTTTATTTTTACCTGGAGTGGGGTCATGGACAAAACATGTGCAACCAAAGACACGAAGAGGAATGGGATATAGATCCTGCTTTGGGTATAGAAGAGAGTACGGAATCTGATCATGAAGGACAGAGGAAGGCATGCGATTGATAAGGTAACAGGCCGTGAGGAGCGCATCACCCCAAAAACGAAGAGGAACATTATGGTGAAGGAGAAGGGTGCGTGCTGTTTCAACTAAATGGCGGTTCTTTCTTTCGGCTACACCATTCTGTTGTGGTGTGTGCGCACATGATGTTTGGTGAACAATTCCCTGGGAAGACAAAAGTGATTGAAACTGGGATGACAAATATTCACGAGCATTATCAGTGCGTAACATTTTAATAGAAGTACCAAACTGGTTTTGAACTTCTGCACAAAAACCTTGAAAAATAGTAAAAACATCAGAACGGTTTTTCATTAAAAATAACCAAGTACATCGGGAAAAATCGTCAATAAATGTGACAAAGTAATAATAGCCTAAAATTGAACAGACACGACTAGGATCCCAAATATCAGAATGAACTAAAGCAAAAGGTGACACAGCATTTTTATTGACTCGCTGACTATAAGTTTGACGAGTATGCTTTCCTAACTGACATGACTGACACTCAAATGAGAAAAGCTTAGAAAAACTAGGAACCATAAGCCGCATTTTATTGAGGCTAGGGTGACCCAAACGTTGATGTGTAAGGGTTTGAGAAGCAGCAGAGACACATGCCACCGGCAGTGAAAGGTGATATAATCCTCTAGACTCATGTCCTGTTCCAATCGTCCGTCCAGTACGTCGTTCCTGCACATAAACAGAATTATGAACAAAAAGGACTGAATAATCAAGGGTATGAGTGAGTTTGTTAATGGATATTAAATTAAAAGGACAACCAGGAATATAAAGTACAGAATGTAAGGAAAGGTTGGGAAGGGGTTGTGCTTGACCAATGCCTTGAACTTTGATTTTAGAGCCATTTGCCATGGTGACAGTGGGCAAAGAATCAGAGTAAGACAGATGAGAGAAAAAAGATTTGTTACCGGTCATATGGTCAGAAGCACCGGAGTCAAGTACCCATGGTCCAAGAGAGGAGGACTGAGAGACAAAGGCTACAGGATTACCAGACTGAGCAACGGCAGCAGAGGGTGTTGGCTGATTGGCTGCTTTGAACTGAAGGAACTCGTTGTAATCAGCAGCCGAAATAGTAACATCGTCAGTGATTGCAGTGTGAGCAACAATGTTGGTGAACGTCACAGTGTCAGAATCGGAATTATCACCCATGAGTTTTTGTAGGTGAAAAACAGTGGGACAGGGGCGCCCGGTGGTGGGGAAGGCGGCGGAAGTGGCGGCGGGTGGTGGGCCGGGCCGGAAAAGGTGAAAAAATGCGATCTGGGCGCGGGCGTGTGTGGTACACGCGCAGGAGTGTGGCGGCGCGTGGAGGCGCGTGCGGCGGCGTTTGGTGACGCGCTTTTGGCCGTAAGGTCGACTCGGGGAGGTGGTGCGACCGGTGGTGGCAGACCGGAGATACGAGTTACGGTTGCGGAGAAAAGTGGCTTCTCAGTCACGCGGCTACTGTTCACGCAGGAAGGAAAAAGAAGAAAGGCGGCGACTGAGGCAGAAGATCAGAACCTAAACTACTGATACCATGTAAAAGTTGTATTGGAATGTTGTGTGTCTTATGTGACCACACAGTCTCTACTTATAATCAGAGAATACAATCGTATAATTAATTACAAAGGATTAAATCAAATCCTTGATTTGTATAACTATATCCCTAACTATCAGCACGTATTAACTCTATAATAAGCACATGTTAAATATGCTTTCTAACAACTTTCAATCTCATTTGTGGGTAAAACAATCTTAGAAGAAAGAGTATGGAGTGTTTATGTTGGTAACTTGAAGAGTTTGAGATCTAGAAGTTATAGATTTTGAAATAAGAATGTTGGAATTTTCTAGTTGCATAGATTTTAAAACCTTTATATGAGGAATGCTCTAGGCTCTTGAGATTATAATATATCAAGTGAAGAAAAGATTGCTATTAAGGATCCTAAGAAGCTAGTTCATGGCTTCTCTAACGTATGGTGCTGTGCACAAAAAGGACTTGTAACTAGAGGGAAGACTAAATCTGAAAGCCTTTTTAACCCTAGATTACTAATAATTTCGCAGCAAAAACTGTAAACTTCACAAGATTGTTCTGAATTTGGTGATACATACTAGCTCCAAACATTTAAATTGTTTTCAAACTTGAGACTAGGCGTTTGACCTTCCTTCCTATGCTTACTTGAAGTGACTCCTGAATAGTAGAAGGAGATATGATGAATTTCCATGTTAAAGTTGATAATACACATTGGCTAAGACAGCCAGATAACCTAGTGTGGACTCTGGAGTAACTTGTGTCTTCTAGAAGATTGTTCTAATGGTCAAACCATTTTATGTACTGTTTGTCTCACTGACGCATTTTCAAGTCAATGCACCCAGAAAGAAAACAGATAGTACTGTGAAAAGAATATAAACATGATGTTATTGAATGAAAGAAGCTGTGAGTTATAATCACCTTGATCATATATTTCTGCTTTCTATTGGTGTTGTCAATTTACTTCTTTATAATGATTTGCAGCATTTAATTCTGTGTCAGAACTTCCTCTGTAACCATATATTCCAGAAATTCCATTTGGGATCACCTAAATATTGTGCCATCGCAAATAACTTTTTGAGAGAACCTTCATATGATTGTCCATGGTTGTTCTTAGAAATAAGTGGGCCTAACTCCACTCCAAAAGCTAGCTCATGGGGTGAGTGTTGCCCACCACTTATAACCACTAACCAGACCATATCACTATCCAATGTGGGACTCCAACACCCTCTCTCACGCCCAGGACTGGACATCTGGAGCCTGAATTTTGCAGTACTGGATATCTGTAGGTGGCCCAACGGATCTCGGATAGGCTCTGATACCATCTTAGAATTTGGGTTTGGGCCTAACTCAACCCCAAAAGCTAACTCTTAGAGGGAGGTTTGTCCAAGTATTATAAATGTCTCTTTGCTCATATTTCCAACCAATGTGGGACTTCTTTATTCTCCAACAGTTGTAATATGCTACACCATTTTTCTTTTGGCTTAAACCCTTTTGTTCATGTTTTTTGTGATTAGCATATGGTGTTGATTCTATTTTTTTTTTTTTTCATAACTTCACTGCTTGACAAAAATATAGGGAACCTGAACAGCTATACAATAACTTATAATGAAAATTCAATGATATGCATTTCATCAGAGACGAGTGCCCAAAAAATTTAGAAAAAAAAGGGAAGTGAATAACAGCTGCAACAGGCCCTCTGCCTCCGCCTCCTTAGAAAAAAATGAGGGGGGGGGGGGGGGGATGTTTTCTACAATGTCTACATTTTTTTGGGAAGCAAGACCACATTGAGTTCTGCAGATTTTGCATAATTGTTCATTCCTTCTTCATGCTTTCCATGTTCTCTTTTTCAGCAGCTCTTATTTGATTATTGATAAGTCCAAGGCAGTGAAAATTTTGAGTATAATGTTTGCAGGAACCATAAGATACTCATTCAGTATGTTCTTTTATCCAAAATGCATCTTTCCTATCTCTTCAGCCTCCCTTCGATAATTTTTCCATCCTTCAATAAATATTGATAATCCTGTGAGCACTTGGCTGTAGTCTGGATAAGAGATGAAGCAAAAAGAATTTAGTTATATGACTGAAGAGCATGGAAAATGAAACTATCATATCCTAAAAATAGTCATGGTTAAGATATATAAAACAAAGATGATACTGCTATGTTCATTGTGAAGCCAATTGTCTAATTTTGTTCTTGGAGACAAAATGAAATATCTTTAGTAAGAATTGATGACAGATAAGAATGCATAACTAGCCCATATTATTGCTTTGAACAGCCAGACACTAGTGTCCTTTCAAAGATTATAACCGGGAATGTAAAGCACAGGGGGAATGGCTTCAATCCCAATCTTCATGGTGGGGATGCTACTAACATTATTTTTCCTGAAAGTCCAAAATCATACTACAGTTTTGCACACACAATATGTTGAAATGTCTTTATTAAAATTATAATATCTTGTAATTATTGTAATTTTACATATATTACGATAGGTTATTTTTACCCTATTTTATGGATCTAGTTTAAGTAGTTATTTCTTTACTCTATATTATGTAATAACCTTGTACAATGTTGAATTATTCAGTCATAATAATATTCATCCTTTTTTTTCATTCAAGTCAATGCATATATGGAGGCTTCATTTACTGAGAGGATTACCTGATTCAAAATTGAAAGTAGTGCAGGATAAATATCTATGGCCAATTATAAGCTAGATTTTGTTCAACAATCTTTAGGACCTTAGAACTTGAAGCAGGACATAGCTTCCTGTGATATATGACTTTACCAAACACAAATGATCTTTGAACCAACAATATGGTATGTGGTTAAGTGATCCTTTGAGTTTGCTACCTACTAACTATTGTTTTTCTTCTGTTTGCTGAATTATTACTTAGCTGAAAAAACTGTGCATTAAACGAATAACTTATTAGCTAACACCGAAAAGATTATTCTATGGATGATTCATCTTTGCTGATGGTAACTCTTTCCTTGTTGCAGGAGATAGAGAGGGTGTTGCCGTGTGCGCCACCACCAGAGCCTAAGCATCAGCTTCGCAGAACCGGTTCAGCGCCCTTTTGATGTCTTCTTTGCAAATGAGTTCCTAATGCTCTTTCATGTCATCACGTAGTTCTCATGTGCATTATACTCTTGACTTTCAAGTTTCCTTACAGTTGGAAGGCTATTTTTCTGAGTAGTTGTTTGTGATGCTGTCAATTCTCCTCACCCTGCTCTATTGTACGAGTTTGTTCCCAGATGTACATTTCATTAAGTCTGACTTACAATTTAAGCAGCAATATAAACTTGAGTTAAATTCTGGACCAAAATTGTGGTTTTGCTACCAATTTTTGTATGGTTTTCGTGTGAGTGCGCGCTCTTATATAGCCATTACTCAGTTTGGTTTGCTTAAACCAGTTAACTTCAGTTTTAAACTAATTTAATTTCATTTTGAATGTACTTGTTAACATCAAAAAACAGTTGGTCGAATCATGTGGGGGCCACTTGGCCAAAATGCAAATATTCTCCGATCAATTGAATTATGATTAGCTGAGTCAGCTGAAAGAAAATGCCAAAATCCAAGATCGGCTAACTCAAGATCGGCTAAATTTAGATCGGCTAAATAAAAAATCAGCTGATTAAGATCAATTGAACCAAATATAGTTACTCAGTTAAGACGGACAATTGAGGAGATTTAACTGATGCAGAATCAGTTAGTATAACATTAGCTGAACGTATCCGTTAAGTCTAGATGGGCTTGGAGGCTGTTATTGGGTCTTAATGGGCTCATCTGAATATTAATTAAATGGGTCCAATGTTTTAATAATATTCAGAAAAAGAAGAAGTCAAAAGCAGTTTCATCCATTTAACCACTTTCCTTTTGGGATGAAGTTGGAGGTGGTTTTGGAGAGAGATAAAAAAGAAGATAGAAGCTTATCAGCTGTAATCAAGGGCAATTTATGAATTGACTAAGTCAAAAACATACATGAACCCCCACTCCCTTAAAATTAATGATATGGAAGACATGGTCAACTGATAAGACAGTCAACCGAGGAAGTGGGTTTTTCTTCATAACTTAGCTGATTGGACAATTATTTATATTATTATGGACGTTCCATGAGTTGGTCAAGTCAAGAACATGGTTAAAGACCCATTCCCTTAAAAATAGGGATGTGGAGAACATGGTCAGCTGATGGACAGTTTAGCCGATTTAGTGGATTTTTACCCACAACTTAGCTGATTGAGCATATATGTAAATTTTATGGGTTGACCAAGTGAAAAACGTGTATGAAGGCCTAGTTCCTTAAAAATAGGGTTATGGAGGATGTGGTCAGCTGATCGAGCAGTTAATAAGTTAGTTGACCAAGTGGTTTTTAGGCTGTAACTGAGCTGATTGAGTATTTACCTATATATTTTGTTGTTAGCCATGATCTTATATGATGTAAAATGAGAGTTAGTGTGTTAAGAACGTAGCAAACAATGTTAGTATAGGTTTCTTAGGTAGTCTAGGTCTATAAATACTAGTTGTACATATTTTTTATACACATTAACACACAATCAATAACATAAGTCTTTACATTTATTTCTATTTTATCACTTTCTCTTTATCGCTTTCATGCAACCTTAGTTTCATAGTTCACTTTCTACATTAGACACTCTCTGGAGTAGTCTAGGAATCCACAGCTGAGAAACAGAGTCCTTTTCTCAGCGTAATCGTCTGAACACAAAGGGGAATCAACTGTGCGCATTAGCCGACCAAACGGCTAAGCACCAAATTTCGCACGAAGATAACAAATGGCATGCCCAGTGGGACCGAGAAGGTGAACACATTGGGAAGTTTACCTCTCTGGTCAGATTACATTGTTTCACAATGGAAACATCTCAATTTACTACCAAGAAGATGGGTAGCCATAAAGCAATTGAACCTTCAACTTCAATTGCCTTAGGCATGCCATCATCTCAACCATTAGTGACAACTACGTCAACTCAACATGTCGAAGCATCAATGTCTACTGCATCGATGTTAACTGCCGGTGGACATTCAATAGTAGCAGTTAATACGACGGATCAAAATCAGCTGATTATGATGACACCTTGGTTTATCCGCCAGCAAATAAATATGGGGGTACATGAGATTATGTGCCATATGTCTAAGCAGCTGGCAAACATTGTCAAACCAATGGTGCATAACGAAATGCATCAAATGAGGGAGCAAGAAAAACAACAATTGAATTGTGGAGAGAACTCGGCTATTTCTTCTGTTATTGAGCAATCAGGATAGTTGAATCCTATGCAACAAATCTCAAATGGTGTTATCCAACAAATACAGCTGAGTCTAACCCAACATGTTCAGGCAGGATCATCTCAGCTGGGCCAGCTGAACATGATTCAACATATCCCTCAACCTAGTCCCGTCTCACAGGCACCAACTGATCTTAGTGCTACTAAACTTGGGGTGCAAATGGTTGTGAATGATATTCTATCTCAACCAGTATTATAATATAAACAGGTTCAATTCGCCAAAAGGCCACCAAATACGTCAGGCTAGCTTGGTATGCCGTGTTTCTTATCAAATGCTTCGACTATATATTGGTGCAAACTCATAGGTGATTATGCATGGGGTTATGACCTATCATACCTCGGGCTATGGGCCAATTCAGACAAAGTTACCTGGAGATTATGCTGGGAAGCAGCCATGGAACATGATTCCACCTACCTTGGCTAATATGCCAGTTTATCAGCTGACCCCAAAACAGCCACTTTATGTTCAGATGGGATCAATTCCTTCTCGAGGAATTTTGTATAGGGCACCTGATAATTATGTTGGGGAGAGGCAATGGAATGCAATTCCACCTACCTCGGCTAATCAATTAGTTGTCCATGGGATTCAACATAAGAATCCTGGTGATTATGCCGCAGAGCAGCAATGGATTCCAATTCCACCTACTGCGGCTAATCAAACAACGATTACAAGTACGCCAGAGCTGATGTACCAAATGCCAGCAAGACAGTCAGATCCATCTCCAACCCCAATACAAAATTTTACCCAGCTGACAATGGTTGAAAGTAGGTCGGTTGTCCCACAGCTGATTGATCCCAATAAGAAGATACTTTGGCGTGCAACTAAAGCCTTTAGATAGGTCTGTGTATAGAAAGCCATATCCTGAATGGGTGGACAAAATAATATCATTGCCAAAAGGGTTTAAAACCCCAGATTTCACAACTTTCTCAGGAGAAGATGGCATGTCTATCATGGAGCATATTGGTAGATTTATTGCCTAGTGTGGAGAGGCTAATCAGAATGAGTACTACAAGCTACAACTATTTCCTTTGTCATGGAGAAGAATAGCCTTCATTTGGCATTCTTCATTGCCTCCTAATTCTGTACAAAACTGGGCGGACATGGAAAAGTGCTTCCATGATAGGTTTTATAAACCCCAGCCTAAAGTTACAGCAGCCGACCTGATAAATTTGAAACAACAAGAGGATGAGACGGCTGCTGACTTCATAGAAAGATTCAGGAAGCTGAGTAACAAATGCATGATACAATTTCCAGAATCTGAACATACTGTCATAGTTGTGGGTCATATGAAAGAAGAATTGCTTGCCCATGAATTTTCAGACTTGAGTCAACTAGCAACCAAAGCTTCCATGATTGAATGCTTCATTCTAGAGAAGCAACAAGACAGATGTAACTGGGAAATAGTCCTTATTGATGATTATGATGTGTCTCAAGATGTAGCCGGTTATCATAGAGATTAGGCAGCTAATGTCATGGCAACCGAAATCTTGAGGAAAATATTGTCCAAAAGGCTTTGAAGGATGAAAGATCCAAGTTAGCTGACAATGGTGTATCTGAAATGACGGCTTAAACAGATTTATTCCTAGCTACATTCTTTTATATGTTTTAGTGTCTGGCTTACCATTTCCTACATCAAAGGGTAAATGGAAATAGCCGATGCACAAGCAATGGAAACAAAAAGGTATCCCAATTGAATAAAGACAAAGTGGGAGGACATTTAGCTGTACCAAATCGGCGAAATAAAACTACTATCTGCAAACCCAATATCTTTATAATGTTGGAGTCTCTTAGATCATCTGGATCATATGAAGTTGGGGGCATTTAGCAGTGTTATTCTGACATCGTAAGTCTACTATCTACAAACCTAGTTGTTCCAGAAGATTAAGTTTCCATATGCAGCAAAGCCATATTAGCAGAGAGTCAGGGCCGCAGGAAGAAAGAAGTTCGGCTGACATAATACCTCTTTCAGCTTCCTTTTATTGTCATCAGCTAAAAGATGCAGGAGGGCAATTTTTAACACAAAAAATAGCTGGTTGAATCATGCTTGGGCCACTTGGCCAAAGTGAAAATATTCTCCGATCAGCTAAATTATAATCAGCTGAGTCCAGGTCAGCTGAAAGAAAATGGCAAAATCATGATCGGCTAACTCAAGATCGGCTAAATCTAGATCGACTAAATAAAAATCAGCGGATTAAGATCATTTGAACCAAACATAGTTACTTAGTTAAGACGGATAGCTGAGGAGATTTAGCTGATGCGGAATCAGTTGGTTCAGAATCAGTTGAACGTAGTCGTTAAGTATAGATGGGCTTGGAGGCTGTTATTGGGTCTTAATGGGCTCGTGTGGATGTTGATTAAACGGGTCCAAGGCTTTAATAATATTCAGAAAAGGAAGAAGTCAAAAGCAGTTTCATCCATTTAACCACTTTCTTAGATTTTTCGGATGAAGTTGGAGGTGGTTTTGGAGAGAGAAAAAAAGAAGATAGAAGCTGATCAGCTGTAATCAAGGGCAATTTATGAGTTGACTAAGTCAAAAACGTGCATGAACCCCCACTCCCTTAAAATTAGGGATATGGAAGACATAGTCAGCTGATAAGACAGTCAGCCGAGGAAGTGGGTTTTGCTCCGTAACTTAGCTGATTGGGCAGTTATTTATATTATTTAGGCGTTCCATGAGTTGGCCATGTCAAGGACATGGTTGAAAACCCATTCCCTTAAAAATAGGGATGTGGAGAACATGGTCAGTTGATAGGCAGATTAGCGGATTTAGTGGATTTTTGCCCACAACTTAGCTGATTGAGCATATATGTGAATTTTATGACTTGACCAAGTCAAGAACGTGCATGAAGGCCTATTTCCTTAAAAATAGGGTTATGGAGGACATGGTCACGTGATGGGGCAATTAATAAGTTAGCTGACCAAGTGGTTTTTAGGCTGTAACTTAGCTGATTGAGTATTTACCTATATTTTTGTTGTTAGCCATGATCTTATATGATGTAAAATGAGGGTTAGTGGGTTAAGAACGTGGCAAATAGTGTTAGTATAGGTTTCTTAGGTAGTCTAGGTCTATAAATACTAGTTGTACAGATTGTTTATACACATCTATACACAATCAATAACACAAGTCTTTACATTTATTTCTACTTTAGTACTTTCTCTTTATCGCTTTCCTTTATCGCTTTTAGGGTTATGTATTCTGTGTTGTATTTTTATTTGATTATGTATAGTACTATTAGTGTATACAAAGAATATGGAACAGTATTCACTCATGTTTTTTAACATGAGCGGAAGATATTGATTTATAATAAAAGTTGTGTCAATTTCTCTATCAGGACCATGATGTTTACATAAGAGGCTAATTTTGTTAAAGTTGCAATATAACTAAACCAAGTGTAGTTCCTCCTGCTGAGTTACACCAAGTGCTTATTGTTTATTCTGTTTCTTTAGCTTTTCCTAGAGTGTAGTTTTTCTTTATTTTCCTTTATCTACCAAAAAAAAATCAAGTGTAGTTCATTGCATCTTAGCCATTAACTGGCATAAACTATATCTACCATTAATAAATTGTGATGCCATTACATCATTAAACTATATTTGCTACTAAGAGGGGTGCTAGCAACACACTCTCTAACACTCTCTTTCTAACACAAGAATTTCAATCAAGAGGAGAGAGTGTTAGAGAGTGTGTTGCTAGCAATTCTCTTGCTACTAATTATCTATCACCTAGCGTAACGGCCACGACTCTATTGGGCCACTGTTTTTTATGCTGAAATTGATAAATTTGGGTTTGTCCGGTTGTAGGTGAGGTTTGATAGAGTTTTGGGTCGAAGCCATTGATGTGCATCTCGCACTCTGACAAAGGAGATGGAAATCTGGGGACATATCCATAACCATCGTTGCACAGGTCGCAAAATTTAATGTTGTCATTGCGCAAGTCACAATCCATCTATTGGGCGAAGAATTATTTTATGTTGTCGACAAGGAAGAAGAATTGTGAAATACCAAAGGTTGAATTTGAAAGATATATTCTGGTTATTAAATGGTTTGACGGCTAGTTGGCCGATAGCCTTTGTCTAAGAAAGTTTAAGTTGGTCGAATACCAGAATGTCAAGTCTCAAGACAATAGGTGTTATATCGACGAAAGAAAAGGAAAGGCGTTGAAGTGCAAGCTATTGTTAAATAGGCACAAGATCTGACAACGCCATCCACATCAGCACACCAATTATGAAGACATATAATTATGTTTTAATAGGAAGTGTAGACGGTTATGGTTGTCGATTTGTTAAGTTTAAGACAGCATAAATACCACATATGTGTCAATTAGCTAAATAAGCAGTTATTCTTAGGATTTTTTCTATAAATAATGGGATTCGTAATGTAATAAAGGTAGGAAACTTGATGAAACATCCTACACATCTCGATCACACTGCAGAGTGATGAATTAAAGATCAAGTATTCCTTCCACCTTTCTATTTCAGTTCAGTTTGGCATCTTCAGAACTTCATTCAAGGTTCATTTACTTTCAAAACTTGTCTTTCAATTTCCCTTTACTTTTCTGTCAGTTTAATTTCATGCCATTTAGCTTTCATTGTCCATTTACATGCTTTACTTTAATTCTCTGCACTTTACTTGCTTTTCTTTTCAATTCTTGCTCACTTACACTTCTTGCACTTCACACTTTTTCTGCACTCTTAAATTCATTACACTTTAATTTCTTTTTCAATATTCAATATTCGACGAAGGTCTTAAGTTTTACCGTATAAACTTGGCTTTTTGTCAAATTTGATTTTAGACAACACATCATTTCAAAGCACATTTCAACGAACGAGATTACCGCATAACTCGAAAACCCACTACCACTTGATTAATATTATTTATTTCGCCGGATGGATTTACGACGAGTTCTTTACGTTTACAATTGAGTTCTACCCTTGTAAACCAACCAATGGCTGGGGGGCAAAACTCAAATCAAGCAACAGGGGTGGCAGGAACGAGTGTTACAACAACTACTCGTCGGGAATGTTTAAATTTGGGACCACATGTTTTCCCAAACATACCGAGGCAAAGACTACAAAACACTGTCACATTGACATCAGCCACATTGGCTAATTTCCGGGAGCATATAGATCAAAGCAACCAGGAAATGGTGACAATATTTACTCAACAAGTGGGAGAAGTAATTTCGCCCCTTGTAAAAGAAACTAACATTGCATGTAATGCATTAGCTGTCCAAATGGCCAGCCTAAATCAAGTCTTGCGCGTCCCACCACCAAAAGGTAACCAGAATGCTCGTCAAGGTCAGCTTCGACAACAAAATAATAATAACATAGCCCAGGGGCTAGGTTAATAATGAAGATGCACCAGCACAAGGGCAAGTTCCATTAAGATTTGGCCAGGTACATGTTGTCCAACCAGAAGAAAATGTTGAGGCCTTGATTAACCCTGGTGCAATAGGAGTGTTACGACAAAAATAGTAGATCATAATGTCAACCAAGTAGTCGAACAAGCAGTCAATAGATTTGGTTTTAACATTGGTTATGCCAATCAACCATTTTTTGCATCTGCTTTTCCTGATTGGATCCAACAGGCAGAAATGCCTAGAGGAGTAAAATTGCTAAAATTGTCTAAATTTTCTAGTGAAAGCGGAGAGTCGACCGTCGAACATGTTGCATGGTATACAATTGAGATGGGCGATTTAGCTGTAGAAGAAGGCCTTAAAATGAGATTTTTTACAAGTTTGTTAACCAAGAATGCTTTTTCTTGGTTTTCGATATTGATGCCAAACTATATCTATTCATGGATCCAATTGGAAAGAAGTTTCCCTAATCAGTTTTTTAGGGGAGAACTCAAAGTTGGGTTGACAGACTTGTTTAACATAAAACGTATGTTTAACGAGTCTGTTGATGATTATTTAGCTAAATTTAGGCAAATGAGGAGTAGATGTTTTACTCCAATCCCTCAGGCAGAAATTGTTAAGATTGCAGTAGGGGGCCTAGATTATCACATTAGGAAGAAACTGGTCAACCAACATTTGGTCGACTTAGCTCAGTTGGGCGAAAGAGTCAGACAAATAGAGCAGTTAAGAGCTGAGAAAGCTTTTAAACAAAAGAGATTCCTTAAAAGGGAAAAGTCAATTTTGTCGGATTCGAAGAAACCGGTGATGAGTATGATAGTCCTGAGGAATATGAAGTTAATTTTGTTGAGTTGAAAATGGCCCTTCTTATGTTTGCCAGGCTTTAAAACCTGCAATACAAAAACCGACGAAATATTTGATATATTAATGAAATATAAACAGTAAAAACTTTCGGAAAATCATAGGTTATTGAAATATAGTAAGATTAAAGACCGAAAATATTGTAAGTTTCATAATGTATTCGGTCACATCACTAATGAGTGTATGTATTTCAGGGACATTATACAAAAAAGATTAACAGATGGAAGACTCAAATTCATAGAGAAAAAGATTAATAGAGGGAAGACTCAAATTCATACAGAACCATTTGGCACTGCTGAGGTGGCTAAGGTTGGCAGCCAGGTTCCGCGGAACATTGGCATGGTCAACATAAAAGCCAAGCAACAAGTTGAAATAGTTTCATTGGATCCTTTCGACATCTACCTGAAACCAGGGGAGCCACTTGAGGACTTGTTGGCAAGAAAGCGTTCTAATGGTAAATTCAAAATTTGCCCAAGATGCTGTGAGATTTATGATGATGATGCAGTTCAGAAGGCAAAAAGGTCATAAGTTTCACCACCATCTTACTATCCTCGAAGTAAGAGTGAAACTTACAACCCCCTGGGTCGAAAGAAATTTTTCATCCAAGGAGTCATACTGGACCAAGTAGTTCACGTACTAACACTGGTTCGTTTGGCAAACAAGGAAACCGTTATGGTCAGACTTGTTATCCACCTCATCCAAAGCAGGTTTATAGGCCAACTCCTAATAAAGGTGGATGGCTAAGCCCATCTCCAAGAGAGTCAGTCGACAGCAGTAATACTCTTAGTGGGCAGATTAAGGGAACCAAGACAAGGGTACCACCAATGCCTATGTCGGTGGACCAATGGGTAACAAATTCAGCCACGAATAATTATTCTAGGTTCATAAAGAAAGGAAAGCCTTGAAGGAGTAGGTTGCAAAAAGAAAGGCCATTCTGGAATGAAGATTATCGACATGGTAAATGGACAAAGAATGGTAGAGTGAGTGGGCAATTTGCTATATCAGGTCCTTCGAATGGGCAATTTGCTATATCAGGTCCTTCGAATGGCCAACGCCAGTCAGAAAGCCAGAAACGACGTTCACAAAGGATCAGGCAAGCCCGTAAGAAAAGGGAAGCTTTGGCTGGAGAAATAAGGATCAAGGAATTGCCAGTAGACAATCAAGGTTGTTTAATTGCTGTGCGAGATGAGTCGTTAGAAGACCAAGGCAATGGACGACTTAGGAGTATTGTGATGAAGGATCCTTATGCCAAATAAGCAGGCTCGTTACGTCCAGCACTACTCAACAAAGGAGCTGAAAGAATGCAAGGTGGCACAATGTATGTCAAAGACTAGCCAAAAAATGGTGCAGGGCAAAATATGTACGTCAAAGACTGGCCAAAGGAAGCATTGTTGGGTCAGGTAATGTACGTCAAGAAAGGAAAGATTCGGGAGTTGGAATCACCACCGTCAAAGTCGACTTCAAAATGGCCTGTGTGTTTAGTGGTTGCTGAGAAAGGTGCTAAGTTGAAAGAAAAGCATGTTGACGAAGCCAAAGATGACGAAGACGAGAAGGTGATAAGGTTCAAACCAAAGTGTGAGTTGTCTATGGAGGAATTATCATTTGATGAGGTGATAGAAGCCCTCAATAATCTAGATGACTTGTTGGATATTAATAACAAGGAGCATCTGGATATGGACGCAGATGTAAATGAAGAAGATATGGCTGATGTTATTAAGGCATTGGATAATTCAACTCTTGGATTTCTAGATCCCATGCAGATGTCAACGATGACAATGAAGATTTGAAGAGGTATATCAACATAGGAACATATCTTGACGAAGAGCCTGATACAAAGAAGGAATTTCAAGCAAAAGTAAGGATGAATGTGTCTTTGATTTCCGTACTTCCAACTGAATATGAGGGTCGTCACGATATTGAATACCTTGGAGAAAATGAAGAAGATATTTCTAATTTAGAAGATTCGGCTAAATATTGGGTGTTTGTCCAGGAGAATCTAGTAACAGTTTTTTATGATGCTGCATAATTGGAAAGATCAATAGAGACACAGAGAAATCATCTAAGACTGTTGCATGTGAAGGCAATTATCGATGAAAGGCCTACTAACAGAGTTTTGGTAGATGGTGGGGCCGCCATCAATTTGATGCCAATGGCCATGTTCAAAAAGTTAGTTAAAAACGATTCGGATCTTATACCAACGGACATGGTCGTCACTGATTTCAGTGGCAAAATCTCTTCGTTAGATGGGGTGATTATGTTGAACATCCAAGTCGGCACAGTTGAAAGAATGGCGTTGTTCGTGGTCATACCTGCCAAATCAAGCTATAACATTTTGTTGGGGCGAGATTGGATACATGTTGTAGGTGCCATACCCTCTACTGTGCATCAAAAGATAATTTTATGAAATGCGGAAAATCAAGTAGAAATAGTGGAAGCTGATGACAGTGCCTGCTATATACAACAGCTACATGTTGACATCAAAATCTATGCTATAAATGTCAAACCAATCACAGCTAATGAGGGAGTGATCGACCAGGACGCATTAGAAGCTTGCCTTTTGGATCAGTTTGGTATAAAGTTGACGAAAAAGGCCGATGAAAATCGGCCAGATAATCAATATGATTGATGATCAGTTAGGAGGTTTGTCGGCTTGTGAGGCCGACAAAGAAAGGCACGCCATGAAAGGGGTGTTGGCAGATTGTATTATTGATGACGACCCTTTGGGATTTGAAAAAGGGGCCGGCGAAAAACAGAATGTTGAAGTTGAAGACCCTCTGGAAGAAGTCAACTTAGGACTTGAAACAAATAAGAGACCTATATTTATAAGTGCGTTTCTACCAAAGGGGTTCAAGAAAGAATTTGTGGCCTTAGTTACAAAATATAAAGATTGTTTTGCTTGGGATTATGACGAAATGCCCAGTCAAAAATGTTAGTAGATGCTGCATCTAGGCATGAAATTTTAAGTTGTATGGATGGCCATGCAGGTTATAATCAAATTTTTATAGCCAAAGAGGATGTGTTGAAGACTGCTTTCAGATGCCTAGGTGCTATTGGAACATATGAGTGGACAGTCATGCCTTTCGGTTTAAAAAATGCAAGGGCCACTCATCAAAGGGCGATGAATACCATTTTTCATGATGTTATTGGAAAGTTTGTCGAAGTATATATTGACGATGTGGTCATCAAGTCGAAAACTATCAATGATCATTTAGAACATCTGAGGCAGGCATTTGAAAGAATGAGAAAGCACAGCCTCAAAATGAATCCATAAAAATGCAGTTTTGGAGTCTCAACTGCCAAGTTTTGGGATTTTTAGTCCAAAAAAAGGGAATTGAAGTGGACAAGAACAAAGCCAAAGTTGTCATGGAAACGGTTGCCCCGACAAATAAAAAGGAATTAGAATATTTCTTAGGAAAATTAAATCTTCTGAGAAGATTCATATCCAATTTGTTAGGCAGGACCAGAGTATTTGCACCCTTAGTCAAGTTAAAAGTTGAACAGGAGTTTGTCTGGGAGCCTTGTCATCAAGAAGCTTTCGACCAGATCAAGCAATATTTGGTTAATCCACCAGTCTTGATGCCCGCTAAGCCTCCTTGACTGTTGAAGTTGTACATATCAACATTAGAGGAAACCATAGGATGTTTATTGGCCTAAGATGATGAAAATAATGTCTAAAGGGCCATTTATTATCTAAGTCGTGTCTTAAATGATGTTGAAAAGAGATATAGTGCTATTAAGAAGTAGTGTTTAACATTGTACTTTCATGTACAAAACTTAAATATTATATGATGTCATGTAATGTTATGGTTATATCCAAGATAGATGTAATTAAGTACATGATATCTAAACCTATTCTTAATGGTCGTATTGGTAAATGGACTATAGCTTTGTCTGAATTTTCTTTACAATATGTACCAGCAAAAGCTGTCAAGGGTCAGGCGATCGCTGATTTTCTAGTCGATCATCCTGGCCTAGAAATGGAAAGCGTAAATGTCGTCGGGTTGAAACCTTGGCATCTTTACTTTGATGGTTCAAGACATCAAAGAGGGATTGGAGTGAGAGTTTTGATTATAACTCCTCAAGATACTCCAACTAAATTCATGTTTGAACTGAAGTATTCTTGTTCTAATAATGAATCTGAATATGAGGCTTTGATTGTTGGATTCGAAATACTTATGGAAATGAAAGCACAATTAGTTATTAAAAAAACTTGCTCAAGAATACAAGTGTGTCAATTATAGTCTAACCACATATTGTATTGTAGCAAACAAATTAATGAAGAAGTTCGACGAGGTAATTGTCGAACACAACCCCAGAAGTTTAAATCAAGAGGCTAATGAATTGGTGCAAATTGCCTCTGGTTATAAGGTATCACAGAAATTTTTGTCGAAATTAATTGAAATTAGAGAACTCCTTTATCCATTGTAAGAATGGGACGTTCTTCTAAATGATGTCTTGCCACCTAATGATCGGAGGATATCAATAATTGAATATTTGGAAAATCCAAATCATGACGTGGACAGGAAGTTGAAGTACCAAGCGTCAAAATATGTAATGCAAGGAGGACTCTCACATAGAAGGTCAGTCGACAGAACTTTCGATGTCTGCCTGGGGGAGACAGAAGCGTATTTAGCTTTGTCAGAAGTCCATGAAGGAATTTGTGGAGCTCACCAGGCAGGTGAAAAAAATGAAATGGACCCTTCGACGGTATAAGTTTTATTGGCCTACATTAGTTAGAGATTATATATTATTTTCTAAATCATGTGAAAAGTGTCAAAAACATGGCCACATTCAGAACGTCCCAGCTAGTGAGGTACATTCTATCGTCAAACCTTGGCCATTCAGAGGATGGGCTTTGGATTTGATAGGCCAAATACACCCTTCTTCATCGAAAGGGCATAAATACATCTTGGTGGGAGTTGATTATTTCACGAAATGGGTTGAAACTGTTCCTTTAGAAAATGTAAGAATAAATGGAAAGATAAAGAGCGTTGGAAATGTTAGTCAAACATTGCATTTATGAAGTTCATTAACGTTCTATTCATGCAAATGTTTACAAGAAGTCTGTCGGAATTACAAAAAAAAAAAAAAAAACGACAATAAAAGAGACTAAAATTGACTTTAAAACACCATATTTTCCAGCTCTTCCCAAGATTTCTTCAAAGATTCTTTGTCAGCCTTAGCACACAAATACCCAATCTCCAGTGATTTAATTTGTTTATGATGGCTCAGGCTTTATTCTCCATTTGTTTGGAATTTACCGTCAATTTTCTTCAATTTTTCTTGACTGTGTGACTGAGCTTTGGTGAACATGGCACTTTTTACTTTAGCTTCTTTGAGCTTAGCCTCAAGTTCGACAATCCGGACGTCAATATCCACCTTAGCTTTTTTACCCACAGCAATGAGACTGACTTCCTTGTCCTTGAAAGCCTTCACTTGACGGACCTCGTTCAACAAGTCCTCTTTATTCGACAATTCTGTCTCTTAAGAAGGTACGACTTGATTGATGATCGAAGTCTTGTCAGATAGGTTCCTGAAAAAAATCTTTGATGGTCGCAAAAAGGCCTTGGCTGATTGTTGGAAGATTGTTTCAAATAGGCTCAAGTTGGTCAATTAACTTTGACATTTCATTCTGGATTGTCGACTCTTTGCACAACACGTCGAAGGGATGATCAAGGAAGGCTTTGAGATCATGCATCAACTTAATAGATTGGGAAGCACTAGAATCCTGTCCTTGTGCGTTCAGCGAATGAGCAGATCTGGATGAATCTTTATGATTGGTGGTTGACAAAAGAGTAATCAAATCTTCCAGTCGGGATACAGAAACTGGCTTTGGGTCTGACAGGGGATCTGTCGAAGACAGATCTGGGAAAGGCATTGGCATAGTTTCAGCTAACAACTTGTCTAGATCAATGTTCTTGTCCGAGATTTCAAATTGTTGTTCGCTCACTTGATTAGCAGGCTCATCTTGGGAGACAGAACCACCAACTCCGTGGTCTCTCTGTTGAACGAAGGCAGTTGGCGGGGGAATTGGGGAAATTTGAATTTGACCACTTGAAGTGGGGAATTCTGAAACCTCGACAGTATCGTCAATAGCTGTCGGATGAGTTGTTTAGAGAAGAGTATTCAATAGAATAATATAATACCATAGGTATGCCATGATAGTTACCTTTGGAATTTCGACACTCTTTCGTGAAACTTGCTGCTCAGGAATGACAACGATGCTTCCTTGGACAGCTTGCTCAGGTTCGTCCATTAAGACCAATTCTGCAGGAATTGTGTCAGAGTCTCGATTCTGAAATAGGAATGAACTTTTGTTAGTTTAATAAAGTTTGTTCAAATAAAAGAATAATAATGATAAGATGTAAGCGGGGGAAACAAGTTTGGTCAAATAAAAGAATAATAATGATAAGTTTGTTCAAATAAAAGAATAATAATGATAAGTGGAATAGAATCAGAAGAAATTACTTCTGACTCAAAAACAATATGCTTCAACACTGAAGCGGGGGAAACAAGTTTTCTCTTTTCCTTCGCAGGATTTTGAGATGTGTTTGATGAACCAGAGATTGGAAGAGGCAATATCCTGAAAATTCAACAAAAAATGTTTAATATAAAGTAAAGATAGATTGATAGTTTGAGAAAAGGAAAGTTACCTTGGTTTTTGCTGAAGAATCTAAGATTGACAGGCTACTACTTCGCCTTGATTGTTTTGAAGACGTTTCAACTGGCGCTTTGTCAGTCTGTTTTAGTTTAGCAGCCTTAGTCGATTTTTTGGTTTAGTTGAGTGTTTTGTGGTTTGGAGTATGAAATGGCTTTTTTCAAAGTCTTTCTTTTCTTAGGTTGCTGATCACCATTGTCTTCCTCATCATCAGAATTGACAATCTGGTCAGCAGAATGCTTGTAAACCAAAGGTTATTCCAAGGTTGGGCTAAAAAAAAAAAAAAAGACTAAGTTAAAATCAAAGTAAAGACAATTGTCAAATAAAATACTGCATAGAATACCTTGGGGATCTCTAGATAAAGCCACTATGGTTATAGAGAACTGTTCGTATGGTAGGGCAAACTGACGAGCAAAGATAACTCCATTATTTTTCTAGAAAGGATCAAATGGGGTCGACACACTATCATGTGATTTGAAGTTGCCTCCCTTCGTCGGCTTCCCAAGGAATTCATTAGCCATACTAAAATGAGCACAAGGAAATGGCATTGGGTGCGTAAAAGGTTTTTTCAATCTTTCCAAAAAGTCCGGATCAGGTTGAGGAAGATGCCAAAATTTCAAAAGTTATCGTGACTCCCTATCTTTGTGCTCATGTTTTAATTTGGCTATAACCCCATTAGCATGACGAAGCATATCATGTGGGTGCCTAGGACTCCACTTGATTTTATAATATTTTTCAAATGCTCGAATATCTTGGAGGTGCTCACCTGCTATTTTTGACACTGGGTCGACATCCTGCACAGAAGAATCATCTATGTTGGTCAAAAGAGAATCATCAATATTTTCAAGACAAGTTGGTAAATTTGGGTGATATTCCTGATAATACGCTGACCACCAGTCGAGAAAGCTTTGAGATACTCCAAGAAAAGGAGAAAACTCAGTAAGTTCTAAAGCCGCTTTCCGAATTTTATTCTCTTTACAAAGTTGTTTGATGCCCTCCACATCAAGTGCATAGGCATTGATCAAATGTTCATCGGGATCCGAAGAGTATGGAACTGGAATAGATTGACAGAATCCCAATTGACGTGCCATTGTATTTGGGAGATGGGTGTACATGTAGCCATCTTTTGGACCTGGATAGTCCATGAACAGGATTCGTCGACAAAGAAAACATGACCAGATTGACCGGTTGTCTTGATTAGTCTTTTCATCGACTGTTACAATTGGTCTGGTAAACCAAGAAGAACTGTACTTTCGTTTACGAAGGGGCTGAAGTTAATGTTTGAGATTCAGTAGAAAGAGAGTGTAAGATTCTAAAGAAGTAAGCGAAGCTTTTAGTTTCGTCTTTAGAAAGGGATTCAGGAGAGACATAACAAAGAAATGAACCATACGTGTTGATTAACAAATCAGCAGGAAGTCTATAAGACAAGCGTTTCTACAGAATAGCATTGAGCCATAACTGGAGCAACCAGACAGGACCTCCTATGTTACCTTTGGTTCGAGTTCTGAGGTCGTCAACCATAATACCCATGCTATTATAGATGTTAGCTAGGAGACATTTACCTAAAGCTAATCTCTTACCCTCATGAAGAAGGTTAGTAAGAGGAAGAAAGGATTTGGCAATGGTGACAGATTTGACACCGAAGACATATGTTGACAACCAAAGGAGTAGGAAAGCAACATGCTCTTTGTCAGATATTTCCTCTGAATCCTGCATATGCAATTTGACGAAAGAGTTGAAAGAACTTTTACTATAGACGTTGATTGTACATCTAGGCGTCATAGAAGGGTAAATGATAGGGCAATCAGGTTGAAGACCTATAATAGCCGACACGTCGAAAAGTGTCGGACCCATCATACCATAAGGGAAATGAAAATTATTCGTGGTTTTGTTCCAAAAGAAAGTGGTAGCTCCTATCATAGAAAAGTTGACAGGCTTTAGATGGAGGGAAGCTGAATAAGCTCAAAAATCCCAGTTTCCCTCCATGACTGTTCTTTCTTGGCTCGAATTCTTTTAAGTCAAGATTAATAGGCATCAAATTTGGCAAGGGATGTTCTAAACATTGTTGTGTTATGAACACACTTAAAGGCAGTGTACCCTGTCGCAGAAGTAATATAGGACGGAAGTAATAGAAAAATCCTTGTGCTATTTAAACTAACATAATAATAATAATAATAATAATAATAATAATAATAATAATAATAATAATAAGATGTAAGCAATAATAAGATATGGCAAAAGAGAAATAAAGAGTTGAGAAATCAAGAGTAAAAGAGCCTAAAGTCGTGATTTCACTTGTACTTTCGATACCCCCCAAATCCTAGTTCTATTCAATTTCGAAGTTGTTTTTCCAATATCAATCCCTCTGTTAATACTATTAATTGTTTGTCAAGCAATCAATATTCTTTTCCCTGGATGAACCCAATATTTGTCAGGCAAAGAGTTTCAATGATTAGAAAACATAAAGAGCAAAGAGGTTGAATGAATGAAAGGAGTAAATCACGTTTGATAATGCTATAATTTAAACCCTGGTTATTCTATAGATCTACCAATTAATTGCAGTATGATCGTCGGTAAACCAATTGATTAAGAGCATACAAAGGGTGCGTAATCCTAATATGTGATGAAGAACAAGAGAATAATACTATTCAAATCGCAACTTTGAAACCAAATAGAATTCAAATTAAAGCTAAGACATAGCAAAAAAGGTTTCTACTAATACAAGATCCACCACAACTCTAGTGGTGAAATTAGCTACCCATAATCATAGATAAAACCAAATCCTACTCATGAAGAGAAGAAGTGTCTCCAACTTAACCTCAAGTGCAAATCCTACTCTATAATTCTAAACTACTAAAAGTTATAAACTATAAGAAATAATATAGAAGTTACAACAGATGTCAAGAGATGTCTTCATAGTGGTACAGAGGGCCTCTATATATAGGAAAATATGAGAAAAGGGCCCAAAATTAGGTCTTCAGCGTTGCCAGCACGGACGTGCTCTTTAATCAGCACGATCATGCTCTTTATATGTCAGATCGTGCTCAGTTTTGCATGGGCGTACCAACTTCGTAGAATCAGCATCATAGTGCATGGACATCAGCACGGACGTGCTCAACCTTTTGCACAGTCGTGCTTCCTATTTGAGGTCGTGCTTGCTTCAGTCAGATCTTGCTTCTCTGACTCAGGCCTAGCTTCACTTTGGCACGGGCATGCTGGTGTCTAGCACAGCCGTGCTTCATCCTCAGAGGTCAGCTTTAAGTCATTCTTGTAAGGCTTTGTTTGGATGGTTGAGCTGAAGGGATTGCACGGGCTTGCTTATATCTGGCATGGTCGTGCTCGAGCTCAGAACTTCATTATCTTCTTCGTTTTAGCGCAAAAACCTCCATCTTTCATCTTATGTTCATCAAACTGCCTCTAAATATGAAATCTATCAAAACTTAAGTAAAATGGTGAAATACAATAATAATCATCATGAAATGCATCAAAATTCAACCCAAATACCCCTTATAAAATACACAGAATTGAGGTTTATCAAACTTCTCACACTTGAGTATTGTTTGTCCTCAAGCAATTATTTGGCTTAAAAAAGTTTTCAAATTTTCAGACTTAAATCAAGAGAACCCAAAACAAACAGAATTGCGAGAATAGTCAAACAAGTATATTTTTCAAAAGAAAGTCAAGAGATTACCCAATTAGAAACTTTAAATTCCTTGAAATCAAACTTTGCAAAAGACCATAGATCACTCCACTCACAATCTCTTAGTGTAATAGGCAAAGATATTTAAGCACTCAAGATTCTCAAAGTAAATACATCACCATAGGCTTGTCCATTGACCAAATCTCCACAAGATGATTCATATGCATGCAGAAGAAGGAAGGGGTCTTTCATGGGTTGTAACGGGGCCAAGGCTTTGATGTCAGGTGTGATAGAGAAGCAAAATGGATATTCAAAGGGCTAAACCAATAAAATCAAAGCAATAACCTCTTGAAATATAAAAGAGCATAAAGTGCAATCGGTACTTTTTCAAAAAAAAATTAAAAAATCTACTACTTTGTCTTCAACCTTTCCTTTTTTTCCTTTCTTTTTCTTTTCTTGCTTCTTCTCTTTATTTTCACCATTTTTTGTTCTTTTTATTTTTGAATAGAGAGAGAGAAGCCTTTTTCTTTACTGCCAGCTTATTTCTAACACTTTTATTTCCAGAAAGGGTTTCACAACAACACATTCCTACTAATGCTCCAATATATTTCTAAGAGGTCGCCAAAAACAATTTTCAATTTTCAGAATAGGGACCAAAGATAATATTTTCATAAGGCTCAAATCGGGCAACTAGAGGGAGTGTTTATCAAAAATAATGCGGGCCATAAAAATACCTAAGAGTGCCCTAACAGGAGTTCTACATGCACATAAGTCAATTTCGCCTCAAAATGGTCTCAGGACAAGTTCTAAAATATATTCACCGGAGAAATCGCACTCATCAAAGAAAAAGGGTTAGAATCAAATAAATTTAGCATTTTAGCTTAACCACTATAAAAGCCCAAGTCTCACATTTAGAAGCTAAGTCTAATGAAAAAATTTTGATCAAGGAATTTTCTGCTAATTTTCAGTTTTGACTATCAAAGCAAATCATCAAAAAAAAATTTGCAAGGGTTTTCCGTAATTTTTATCATAAAAGAGAGATTAAGCCAGTTAATTGTATGTAACAATATCATCATGAGAAATATGTATATTTTTCCTTCCTATACTTAACATTTGCAGTATCCTCAATGTAACACATTTAATCATGAAATACAAGTGGAGAGAAGGAGAAGAGAAATTTTTACAAAACAAGCACTTGATACAATAGCATACACGCTTAAAGTATCAAAATGGGGTGATCACTGTGGTGGAGGAGGAGAATGATCGAGGTGTCGCTGCATCGTCTGCAACATCATAGCCATCTGCTGGTCCTGGCTGTCAAACCGTCGAAAGACGTCCGCTGAAAACTGCTGGAAGCTATGCTCCTGAGAATCCAAGAGAGCATAAACTCCCACCTCAAGCTAGTCAAAACGGGCAGTCAACCTCTGGTAGTCGTCCTTATGAACTGGCGGGGCAGGCGAGCCATCCATAGGAATCTCTGCATGCGGGGCCTGCTCCTGCCCCTGATGCTGCTCCTCCTGCTCATGCTCTGAGTCCGAGTCCTGAGCAGCCTCAGCTCCGACAAGTTTGAGCTCTCCATGAGGCCCACGGGTCAGTATACTTATCGACAATAGCATCCACTCATCAATCGCGGACATCAGGCTCATCTGTCGGGCCCGTCAGTGCAGCTGCTCCATGTTATGAGCCAACTGGGATAGAAAGGAGTCAACTAATATGAAGCCTCTCTGACCCGACCTCTGTCTATACCCCAAATGCAAGCAAGTCCGCATCAAGATATAGCCGGGATTCAGCGACTGAGCCTGGATCATTCACCATAATATGAATAAGTCAATCCGAAAGACCCCACCAGCAGTAGAGTAGTGGCTGGTGATAGAAAGAGCCAGCCATCGGTGCAACACGCGAAGGGGAATCTCAATGAATGCAGAAGACTTCGCCAAACAGAGGTTATAAGGCCCAGCTCGCCCCTTGTGATCGAAGCCCAAAATGCCTCATCAATAAACTCAGCTGGGGTCTCTAGTAGTGCAGTCTGATATCTGTCTGACCGGACTATCTCCGCCATCTCGAACCCATGGCAGACATTACAGTCCGCTAGTGTCATCTACCATACCCGGCCGTTCAGCTGAAAAGATACTCTGGGCTCCTCACCCTCGACCTCAGAATCAAAATAGCGGCAAGTTGAGAGGAACTCCAGAGTGGGCTCCCGGTAGGCTAGGCATCTGATAGCAGCTACTAGCTCCCACCCAATATTCTGAAGCAGGTGGTTGACCCTGGCAGCGAATCCATAGGTGGCCAGAATATCCATGTCCAGATATTTCTTGGCCATAATCTCAAAGAAGCCCAGTTGTGTGAATCTCGACCGATGGTCAACATCGTGGAATAACAGCAGCTCGTTTCCGAGAGCTCGGGATTGTTCACCGTGCTCTGTGCGGCTATGCTTTGGTGCCATAGTCCTGTAATCACCAAAAATCAGGCATTAGTGTCAGAAATAATCATGATAATGTGAACAATATAAGCAATGATCATCATCAACATAGGCACAAGACATATGGACTGAATTCTGAGATAAAAATGATGCATTTTAGTCATTCTGAGTTGAGCACGACCTTGCTAAAAGGGAACATGGCCGTGCTGAAAATAATTTTCTAGAAATTCATATAGCACGGCCTTGCTAATAGGGAGCACAGTTGTGCTTAGTGTAAAATTAAAAATTCCAAAACTTATGAATAGCACGACCTGCTCTATGAGGAGCACAGTCGTGCTTGTGCTTGTGCTTGTGCTATATCAGATTTCAAAAATATGAGCAGCATGACCTGTTCTTGGAACAACACGGCCGTTCTCTTGCTTGTGCCACAAGCAGAATCAATCAAAAACTCAGAAATCACAGTTCAAACATGCATACACTCTAATAGCAACACTAAACTAACGATTCCTAACACAAACTAACACCCTAAACTATAAAAACAGCAAACAATTAACAAGAAAACGAAAAAGAGATAAAATAACCCTAACATAAAACCTAACCATGAAAACTGAGAAGAGGAAAGTGAGTTTTTACCTTAGAGATATGAAATTAGCAGGGAAAGGAGCTGGAAAATTTGTGTTTTTGGCAGATTGAGGGGCAAGAGGTGAGCAAGGGTTGTGGACAGGCCTTGCTCTGCTCCCCCTCTTTTGTTTTGAACTGGAGCGCGCGAAGCACGACCGTGCTATCAGGGAGCACAACCGTGCTCTCCTATTTTTCCAATTTTTAATTCTGATTAAAATAGGGAACACTATTATTTTTATGCAAACCTTCCCACACTTGTTTCAATTTCTAGTTTTTAATTTTCAAAAGAAAAAAAAAAAGGAAAATGACTACTCAACACACCAAGGACACAAAATAATAAAAAATAAATAAAAAAGAAACACAAGTTGCCTTCTGCGCAACGCTTATTTTATGTCACGAGTCTGACGACCTGTTTAGAGAACTACTCATGGCAGCTTTGGGGAGACTTTGAAAACAGCTTCTTCATCCCCACGCCTCAAATTTAAGGTGCCTTGCTTGACCTCAATGTTTGCATTACTTGTAGCTAGGAAAGGTCGCCCCAAGATGATAGGGACTTCTTCATCCTCCTTTATGTCCAAAATCACAAAGGCCACAGGGAATGTAAACTTCCCCACCCTTACTAGCACGTCTTCTATTATTCTCCAAGGGTGGGTGATGGATCTGTCAGTTAACTGCAATGAGACGTTGGTGCTCTGAGGTTCCTGCAAACCATTTTTATCCTTACTATTTTAATTAAATTCCTCCTTTGTCCTCTTGTAAATAAAATACAAATCCTAATCACTAATACCTCTCATGTCTCACGCAAGTTTAGTAACTAGATATATATTTAGGATAAAAAATAATAGAGAATATATTTTGTCTATAAAAAAAATTATATAAAAAATCATATTAACATGTCATTTTATTTATATTATCTCATTTTATTTTATAAAAATAACTAAAAATAAAAATAGTATTTTAATTTTTGAGATGATAATAAATATAAAATAAATTAAAGTATTATAAGTGATAATTATTTTAAAATAAATAATAGATCATATGAAAAAGCATATAATCATGTTCTTTTATATTTATCTGCTAGTTCAACCGTTAATTTTATCAAACACTTCAAATTCAATCAGCTAGCTTATCTGCTATCCACTATCAGCTATAAACTCATCTACTATCAGTTAGTTTTTACCAAACAGAGACTAAGTTTTACACGGAATGTTTTCAATTTGAAGTGTGACTTGGGATTAATTGTGAAAATAGGTAATTTTAATAGTTAATTATATGTACGATGGTTTTTTATAATAAAATATGATAAAATCAATTTCATGTTTACATTATTATTTGAAAAATGATTTTAAAATAATTTATTTCGTGTGCATTGTATAAACAGATCATTTTTTTATGTATTAAATTACCAATGGAGATATGGAATAATTTAGAAAGTTATTTGTTTGAGGGTAAAATGATATTTAGCTCTTTCAGTTTTAAAATGATCCAATAGCTTTTTTCCAATGCTTAAACATTGAGATTATATTAAAGTTTTATAAATATTAAATCCAAAACAATTTTTAATTTAAAAAGTATTTCTCCAAAATAAGCATTTCCAAACACTCTATAAGGCATTTTAGTAAAATGAATGAATTGATTTTTGTTAGATCCCAAAGGCTTTTCCAAACATGGTCCAAAGGTGCGTTGGAAACATTTGTTGACTATTAAGTCTATGTTTGATTTTGCATTACAAGGCCTAAAAACACGTTTGTAGTGTCATTGTAAATTTTTTAGAAATAATGTGAAAAGTACCCTTGGATAGCTTGTGCAAAATCACTTCCACGTTTGGGCAGAAGTAGCACCAAACACACGCTAAGTCTAGAAGAACAAAAGCTGTAGGGGAGAGATTTGGTATTTTTTTATGTCTCTCTTGCTTTTGGTTTTTGATATAAATGCCGAGGTTTTTAAGTTGAATATATATTTCACTTTTCTTAAAAAAATATGGTCAATATAAAAAAAAAATCAGTCTCAAACAATTATAGGTTAAATTATTTTGCAAGTCGTTTATATAATTTCACTGAATTTTTAAATATATTATTATTTTTAAAAGTTTTTATTGAGCTCTTTGCACTTAAAAGAATTTTAAAGAAGACCTTTACTAGCTAATATGATAATGAATGCTTACATTCTGTTTGTATTTGTTATAATCTCGTATTAATAACTACTATCATCTTAAATAATACAACTAAAGCAATCATTCTTTTTATGTTTCATTATTTTAATTAGTTATTTTAATGTTTCATTATTTTAATTAATTAATATAATGTAAAAAAAAATCACATAATCGCATCCGGTACGAATGCATGGGCATAAGTAGTAGTTGTATACTTTATAAGACCAAAAACCAGTGTTCATAAAACTGATAATTATATGACATTATTTTCAGAAATGATAATTACACAATGTATACCAAAACAACCCTTTCACAACTGCTTATGTACATTTATCTGTCTGATCCCAAAAAGCGTAAATAAGACCCTCATCAAGTAGGTAGCTGTCGACATAAACAATTGTGTACACTTTTTGCTGCATACTTGTATAAATAGCATTATTTATGTGGTTAATATTTGTACTCAATTTTAGCTGATATGTGCTAGACTTCATGTGTAATACTGTAATAACAATTTGGTTTACAGTGGTATCAAGTATCTTCAAGTTCCACGCTGCATCATCCCAAAAATCTAGTAGAAATAAAATCTGCAATTGCCATGCTTGACGTTAAACCAGGTGACTCAATTCCAAAAAGATTAATAAGACCAGGTACCCCATGAATGTCCTCTCCCTGCATAAATGAAACATCAGTTGGGCCAAATTTTCCAACATTGGGCTAAAATTCAGAAAATCCTACCACACCCTCCAGTCACATTGGAACTTCACATGAATGAATTCTTTCGATTGAAATAGATAGGAAGAGTAATGATGCATGTATTAATTTTGGGCATTGCTAATAAAACTTCATTGGATTCTGACAGCATGCACAAAGCATTCAATCATTCATTCATGAAATATGTAATGCTAAACAACTGATAGCCCAATAGATGAGCATGATTCTTCAAATTCCAAGTTACCATTGCTTCATTCCATCTTTATCTATAACATAAAATTAGAGTTAGATACAAGCTGAAAAACAAATGACAAGGGGAGAGGGAAAAGAAGAAGCAATATCCACGACGGGAGGGGAAAATCTGGATAGTTTACATGTAAGAGTAGAAGAAATGAAAGAGCATTAATTAAAGAGGGAAGCAGAGTTCCAAGAGAAACTGAGAAAAGAAAGTTAAATTAGTATGTTAGTCTTGGGAAGTAACAGGAAGAGGGTAAGATTATTCACAAATGAGAAAACAAAGATACAGTGAAGAAAGCAAGTAAATACAGGAAGGTAAGCACAATTAAATCAAGAAACAAATTCATGCAATGCCATTTGGTAAAAGTGCAAGAAGGGACAAGGGACTGACGGGAGTGATAGGTAACATGGGCTTCTTTTGTTGTTATTACTCCATTTGTTCAAAACTTAGGTAAAGTTCTTTAGGTGTTTGTAGTGTTGTTTTTCAATGAGAATAAGACGTGTAACAGTTCATCAATGAAAATATAACATGTTATAACCGTTACACAAGTCCTATTCCCATTGGAAAACAACACCTATAGAAAAGCACCTAAGTTGTCCTTTTTTCTATTCACTAATACGTAATATAGGTTCAATGCCCCTTCTGCCTTAGCGATGTGGAAACAATCAACCACCTTTTTCTACATTGCAAGCATGTCTGACATATATGGATGGAATGCTTGGAGTGGTGAAAGATTGAAATGGTCGTGACACAGACAATTGGGCAGTGGTTTGATTGATAGATAGGAGCAATAACAGGGGTCTTTCAGAGAAAATTATGGATTTCCCTGATTTATGTAGTTATATGGACCCTGTGGTTTCAGAGAAACCAAATTGTGTTTGAGAAAGCAAAGACTGATTGGTCGTTTGTATCCTTCCTCATCAAGATGAGACTTGGGTTTTGGCTTAAAGGATGGAACCGAAATGTCCCTTTTAGTCCGGGAGATTAGAGGAAGTGCGATGATGGAGAAAGGAAATGAGTAAAAGACCCCAAATCAACACCACTGGGAAAGCTGAAATGGAATGTAGATGGGTTTGCTAAAGGAAAGTCAGGGGAAGCAGGCATTGGGGGTGTCCTAAGAGATAAGAGTGGCAATATTTTAGGAATATTCTCGGCCGCGGTGGACATTAGAGACTCAAATGAAGCCGAATTTGTGACAATAGTTTTTGCAGTATAAATGTCCATACAAAAAGCTTGGGTTATGGAAAAGGAATTAATAGTCGAATCAGATTCTAGAAATGCACTATCATGGGTTAAAAACAGTGAAACATGTCCATGGAATTTAATATTTTTTGGAAACAAATTGAAAAATATACTTGTGCTTTTAAAAGAGGTATCTTTTGTGCATAGATGCAGAGAAACTAACGGTGTAGCAGATTCTTTAGCAAAGGAAGGCGCTCAAAGAGAAGGAATGTGGCTAACATGGACATGAAAAAGACGATAGATAAAGGATGCTAACACACCAGAAAAAAGGGAAGTAATTTTAAATTTTCTATTTTGGATATTATGCTTTATGGTATTGTTTAGTTTTGCAGATACACTTCCACAGGTACCCAAAAGGAAAAAGGCTATGAAGGAGGGACTGGAACATAAAAGGGAACATTACAACGCAAGAAGAAACCAGGCCTTGCTGAATATAGGCGGGGATAAAAGCTATAGGAATTCAATACTATTGAAAGTCTGATGAACAAAAACCGTGAAGGAATAGGGCCTAGCTTTAGAGGCGATGGTTGTTATATTTTTCTGGACTAATACTTCTAGAATTGTAATAGAGGATTATGGATATAAAGTCTTTTCATGTGTACAGGATTATGGACGGGGCTGAGAGGTTATTACTAAGCAGAGAGGGTGTGTTAGCTTGTAAAGGGGATATTTTTGCCTTGGGATGTTTTATTGGTTATTACTATGAGTGGACTAGATGCTGTAATTTGCTCTATTCTAGAACTGTTTTAACCGGGTGCACATGATAGAGTGCCTTCTCCTCAACCCTTCCTAGAAGGTGGGGGGAGTTTTGGCACTATGATGCTATGGTTAGAACCTTTAATAAAATCCAATTATCGAAAAAAAAACTAATATGTAATATAGCATGATGATGATGCGGATCTAGACTAGAATCTCGCCAAATTAGAGCAGACCAAAGGAATATGGAAGTAATAATGCCATGGAGTCGCAAGATCAAAAACAAAAAACATTTTTATACTCCTTGCCATGTTCTATAAAAATATATTTTCAGCCAGACTTATCCAAACAATAAATGTACTGTAGTGGAAACTGCTGAGATGGAGGTCTGGCACAAGGAAGAATGTAAGAAATAAGGATATTTAACCAAAAACCGATAGTTTTTAAGGCAAAATGTGACATCCTGAGCTGAGATTGTGCATTTTGATTTTTCCCTGATATAAATCACATTACATACCAGGTTGACTTCTGAAGGTTGTGAATTACAATACACTTCAAAGTTAAAATAACAACATTCACAAATCACCAGCAATAATAATATTTATAGGTATCTCCACTATTGGAAAACTCTAAACACATCAGTCTGGATAATCATGGTTATATGAGGTGATGCCAACAGCCCATCATATGAAAATAACAGCAAATTCTTTGAAGGAAAAAGGATAATATAGAACATCAATGCCAATCTTTTTGTTTGTACTAAATTTCAGCAGACAAACTAGCATTACCTTAGCCAAAGCATATTTGACCATACAATAGAATAGACCAATGGACAACTTGTTTTCAAAATAATAGAGTCAGTAAGAGGGAACTGCATAGTGAATGAAAGAAACATAACCATGAAATATAATGATGGTACTCTTGGTTTTAGCGAAAAATTAAAAAAAGTGATACCAGTAGCCCATGGCATAATATGTAGAGGATAGTTGTAGGACACCAATGCCAATCTATTTCATTTATAAAAAATTTTCAGCAAATGAACTTTAGCCGATAAATATTGACCATAAAGTAGCATAGACCCATGGGCAAATTTAGAGTTTACAAAAACAAGGCTGTCAAAATGAGGGAACTGCATGAATTGTATGGAAGAAATGTAGCATTGAAATCTAACATCTTGCACAAAATTGTCTCATCTTAGCAAATTATGGGATTCACAATTCAGATTGTCAACAGAAAGGTAGGTCTACAATAAGAGTGTGAGAAATAACCTGTATTACAAAATCAACAGGCGACTGACAGGGTCCTGAAAGTTTAGGTCGGATCCCTGAATATCCTGGTTCCAGAGACCTGTCCTTCAGATTTGGGTAGTACTTTCGTATCTCTGGATAAAACCGCTCAACACGATTTGCATGTACTGAATAGTCAAACCTAGGAATCAATGCTTTCTTAAGTCAGGTCTGTGATCCAAATCAACATATTTTCTTTTCAAGGGCATATATGGAAAACATACCATGAAAGATGAAGGAAAATATGAATCAAAAGGTTTTACAGAAGCAAAATTTGTATTTACTAGTAACTCAATTGTCAAAATGTTAAGATTAAGAACATACACAGATGTTAAATATCTCCAGTAAGTATACAATTTATGTCAATCAATTTAAATTTGAAGATGACATTTACAATGTAACAAGCCTTTCTTTTTAAATAAATAATTGGACACAATCAGTATAAAATGTACTTCAAGGAGCAAAGAGAAGCCTTAGAGTAAATTAGAGCAGTATCGTCCACTAACAGACACAAACAAGTAGTAAACTGCAGAATAAATCCAAGCTGTACACTAGTTTTACTGACGGGATTAGAATTAATGAATAACGCCTATTCTTATAAATTGTTATAATCAAGTGCACAATCTACCCCCTCCCTAATAAACTGTAAGAAACTATTGATGCTTTGAACCAGCTACCATAAAGAACAAAGATCCTTTGAAACATGACATGCTGGTGAAAACATGTACCAGAGTCATTGAAGTATTTAGTAAAATAAAATGTTATAGTATACTGGTAGGCTGAAAAGAGCTCCAGGTGCCATAATCTGGTGGGCGTGTTAGAACAGAATTATAAATAATGAATCATAAACCATGGAATGGAACCATATGGAACACGACGAAACGCTGCCATGGATCATATGAAGCAGGTTAGGACATGGCACAGAATCAGATACTAAAAGAATCCAAAAGCATGCAAATGATGAGTATTGGGAAGTACTTATTCAGAAAGCTTGAGATATCATCAACACCGTCAATCCATTCAACATCTGGGCCAAACTTGACCTGACCATTCAAGTCTAGAGTAACATGCACTCCAAGGCCACCATCCTCTGGTATAGGATATATCAAATGTCTGAAAGGAGTGGATTTAGTATTAGATAATGTGAAGTAGCAACCACGTGCATAGTAGGCAGGAGGAACAACTCTACTTTTTAGGCCAGTGAATCTTTTTGCAAGGACTGGGGCACTTAGGCCTGCAGAGTTCAGTACGAGTTTAGGAATTAGTACTAGTTCTGGGTGCAAAATTGATGTCCTGCTCCATTCTTTAAGACACTTGGTCTCTGATATATGGAGACAAATCTGATTCCCTTCAAGATGGCCACCAATGACAGTTGAATTGTATGTGAAGGTTGTTCCATGATTTTCAGCTTCCCCCTGGACCAACATGGGTTTTATATTCCTGTCAATGTACCATTTTAACTCCAAATAAAGAAATTGGACAATTACGAAAAATTGATTGCAGAATAGATATATTTAAGCCAAATTCAGAAATGCATTAATCCATCTTTACAACATGGTAAAAGGAGCTAGAAATGCATACCACTAAAGAAAGCATTAAAGAATGGGAATCAACAATCCCAGAGAGTGGTGATAGTATTGCTTTCACGCATTGCAATTCAGGTTCCATTTTAATGGCCTCAGCACCATCCATCATCCTCAAGCTATCAACCCCATTTTGAATCCCATGATTTAAAATATCATTTAGCTTTGGAATCTCCGAAGATCGAGTAGCCACTATAAGCTTACCAATTTGTTTATGTGGAATATCATGCTTGGAGCAGTACTCGTATAACATTTCTCTTCCTCTTACACAAAAAATTGCCTGCAAAAGCAGACTGAATTACATTCTACACAATAAATAAATAAACAAACTACAGTCATGTTTTGGTTCATGGCCTGGAAGAACACTCGGATAATAAAAAAACACAAGTATATGATAATATGTAAACAATATGGTTCAGTAATTATTAGTAGAGAAAGCTACCCGCTACTTTCACTTTCGATGGCATAAAGAATCAGATATTGAAACTTTCACATCCATACAGCAGTAAGAACTAAGAATCATATATCAGCTAGAGAGAAAATTCCCTTCTCAACAGATAGCCCTAAATGATAGTTCATTTTGATATCTACAGCATACTTGGAATATAATCATGCTACCATATAACTTAAACATTAGTAGAACTATAGCATAATGATTCATCAAATGTTTATACCCAAGTGTCAAAATGCTTATTAATATATTCACCTGAACTTCCAATGCAAAGTGAAATCTCTTAATAGTTAATAGGCTAGAGTGTACTTTTAATTCCTATGTGTGACTCTTGTTTTCAACTTGGTCCCTATACGTAAAAATTTCAATTCGGTCCCTACTCCCTATATGTACAATTATTTTCAATTTGGTCCTTGTCGTTTATTGTTCGCGTAACACAGTTTGTTGAAGTTAAAGTATGGGACCAAATTGAAAATGATTGTCATGAATAAGGACCAAAGTGAAAATAATAATCATGTATAAGGACCAAAAAAGTATATGTTTGGTCTCTATATATGACAATCATTTTCAATTTGATCCTTATACTTTAACTCCAACAAACGGTGTTATAACAATAATAAACTGCAAGAACCAAATTGACAATAATTGTACATATAGGGACTGAATTGAAAAAAGTTTACATATAGGGATCAAGTTGAAAACGAGCATGACGTACAGGGACGAAAAGTATAGTTTAACCTATTTAATACATTGCCTTCCCATTAATTGACTTAAATAACCCACCTTATGGGTTAATGAGTGACACAAACCTTTGGGGTTCTAGTTTTCAGATCACAACTCCAGCACTCCTGATGCTATGGGCTATGATTCAATCATCTTAAACCTAACATCAATGACTCTCCATTACCCAATTTGCGTTTCTCACCAACTAACCAGATTCAAAACATAAATATAAGTACTTTTTTTCTTGGGGGTTACATAAAAATGAGAACTTTAAGAGAAAGGGGTCACATCAAATATGCTCTGACCTTGAAGGAATTGGGAGGGTAATAGATTCCAGCATGAATAACTTCACTGTTTCGAGAACTGGTGCCTGTGCCAAAGGTTGGAGCTGATTCTATGACCAACACATCCCTGCCCTTGAGAGCTAGTGCTCTTGCCACTGCTATGCCAACCACACCAGCCCCTATCACTAAGCAATCCACTTTCTCCTTTGGGACAGAGTACGAGGTTGTTCTACCAGTTTGGATGCTGCTCATGCTTCTGACCAAATTGCAATATAAATGCTTCCATTTGATATGAACAATGCTTCTTGATGATGATGATGATGATGATGATGATGATGCAAGTCCTTCTTTCAAGTTTGTTCTGAAGCGTTGAACTGTTTGCTTCAGCATTTCCCCCCTCACCTACACCTTGGGTTGTTTGTTTCTACGAACGTGATGAGATAATTATAGTTAAGGATCGCAGTTTGCACAAAAGATCCAGAATATAATAGGAGAAGAAATAGGGATGGCAATGAATATATGTAGAAATTATTCATGATGGACACGATAATTATTTATTTAATGGGTATGGATGTAGGTGTGGATAATTACCCGCAAAAATTAATGGGGATGGGTGCGGATACGTATACTCTAGTATCCACCCCATCCCATACCCGCACTATGTATATCTATTTATTTTTTTATATATTTATTTTCTATATACATAATTATAATATATTACATTAAAATTTTTTTAAAAAAAAACTAGAGCTTCATTGTTAATTCCAAAGCTTCATCGTCAGTTCCACTTAGCTAGCTTCATCGTCGTCTATACTTTATATGTTACTTCATCATGTCTTAATTATAATATATTACATTAAAAAAATAAAAAATAAAAACTAGAGCTTCATCGTCAGTTTCACTTGGCTAGCTTCATTGTCGCCTATACTTTGTATGTTACTTCTTGATTAATATGATCAAATTATCTCCTATGGAAATACCTAGGTTGCTATGTTTTCCTTCTCTATTTAGTATCTTAATATTTACAATAATCTCGACGTGTTTTTCTCTGTCTTGTGAACAAATCTGACAATAATGATAATCCTCAAGCGTTGACAAATAAAATAAAAAGGAGGCATTAATATTGTTTTTATGCAATTCAATAGCATTTCTTTTTTTTTTACTAACACTCCTTTTAGTGTAATGTATCATTTTTTATTGCAATATTTAATTAATGTTTTGGAGATTGATTATTTGACGTTTTGTATTTGAACCTTTGCATTTCATATATTTCATGTTCACAAATTGATTATTAAATCTACGGGTTGCATTTTTAGTTTGGCATGCAAGACATTTACTATGTGAAACGTAATTTTATGTAAGTACAAAATAAGTTATTTTATTGTTTAAAATGAATAATATGAAAATTATATCAATCGAAAACCTTTGGGTATACTATATTTACTTATCTTATTTTCAAAATCCACAAATTTCTTATATAAAAAGTGCGGGTAATGAGTGCGGGTATGGGTACTTAGGTGCCCAACGGATGAGGGTATGGGTATCAAGGTTGCTACCCACGCGGGTATGGGGACGAGGACGGGTACTTTTTTAAAACGTGGGTATGGGGACGGGTACTATAGTATCCTACCCATTGCCATCCCTAAGAAGAAAGAGGATTAGGTGACTTCTTTTGATTGGTAAATAAATGAAATTGTAACACTATAACAACATCCTCATAATATTAACCAAATTTGAAGTTGTCAAAAGTTAATCATTGTAATTCTTAACCTTGATTAATCTAGTCTCTGACATTATTGACGGATAAACTAGATTCAAGGACATTTTTGAAATCTTGTTAATGTGAAGAACGAGATTGATACAATATTATAATTTCAAGTATCAAATTGAGAATTTACTCCTAATAAATGCTTTCATTTCTCATAGTAGTAACATGTTCTCACCTCCTCCAGTTAAGTGCTTGTGTCTTAGAAATAGGATTAGTCATTGAACCTATGATGACGTCACTTCAAGGTTCAATTATAATTGAACCATCATTCAACTAGTGATAACTCAATATATTTTTTTAATATATATATATATATATATATATATATATATATATATAAAACAAACTTGAGATAAATTAAATTTTAAATTAACATAAAATAATCATATTATATATTTCATAACATAAAAAGTCAACAAAGAAGAATAAAATAATAAAAATCTATGTATATGCATTTTTATAACTTGTCATTAGACCTTTATTTGACTAAAAAAATATTTTTATAATTTACAAATAATTGTTTTTCAAAAAATTGAAAAATAAAATAATGATCGGTTCAAACCGGTTCTCACCACCGGTTTTTGACTGGTTTTCACAATTTGGTTGGTTCTTGATCGGTTTTCATCGGTTCTGAAACTAGCCGATTATTTGGGTTGAACGGATCAGACATTTGACTGGTTCCCATTCGAATCGGTTGGTCCGGTTTTCAAAACTATGTCATCAGGAAAAAAGCTCCTCTAAAGTGAGTTTGTCTCTAAAATGAGCAACTAAATGTGTTTTCACTTTTCATCCTTGATTTAATAAAGTGGGTTAAGATCTATATGCATTTTATTAAATCACAGGTGAAAACACCCTTGTTCACTTGAGTGAGAAGTTCACTTTAGAGGAACCTTATTCCACCCATAATATATTAGGGGTTAAATGTGTTTATCTCTTAATTAAATGCTCTATTCAGTCTTTAAAAGGTTATACTGTAGTCATATAGGTCTTTAATTTTTTTCCACCAATTAAGTCCCAAGAAGGATCAATAAGGTGACTTTTTAAAACTTTCAAACACTTAACTGGTAACAAAAAATTTAAGAACCTATTTGATGACACCATAATCTTCTGAGGACTAAATTGAAGGTTTAGATTAAACTTGATATTGAAAGTAGTTTTTAATCAAAAGTTCTTTTGTGAAGATTTTTGAAAAATAAGCTATTATCTTTCTAAAAACAATGTTTGCCAAACTTACTTTTAGTCTCATTGCATTTTTCATTCTATTTAGATAATTTAACACATTACACTCTAATTTAATATTATTTAGCCTTAAATAAATTTCAAGTCCTTGCAAATAGGGGCTGGTTTGCTTTTCGTCCATATAACTTTTTTTAACGATTGTCATCCTTGTAAAGTAAAAAATGCAATTAACGTTTCTATCGTCAGTCAACAAACATTAACCAATAATGTGCCAAACAATACATCATTAGTAACACGTAACATTACTTAATTTAAAAAAAAAAAGTTTAAATAAGTTTCAGGTCCACTCAAATAAGAGTAATTTTGAATTTTCCATAACACAAATGAATCCTTCACCATCACATGTTTAGTTTTCAAATCATAGTAAGAACGATGATAAAGAAATATCATTACCTTAATAAGATCTTGGTTAGTGCTAGGATTCGGGGAAGCGTCAACACCGGGAAATTTCATTCCATGAGTTGTGATATTCTTTCATGGGCTAAGCAAATAACTACATAAGTGAGCTTAAAACACCACATCTTAACCCAAAATCTTAAGGCAATGAGTTTGAGTCTTCTCCACTTATATAGACTTCAACTTGTCAAGTTCTTTCCAATGTGGGACTTCTTCATCTACATCTTTACTCTCTTGGAATTCCCAACAATCTCTCCCTCAAGTGTGAGTCCTTCACATAGGGTCACTCCTCTTGAATGGAAGCCTCTCGAGTTTTTGAAGGTGTCACCAAGAGCCCAAGCCACCTCTAGATTGTAGGGCTGGACGGTGGTCGGTTTCAGTCGGATTCGAGCCGAAAAATCCCAATCCGACCAAACCGAAGAGCATAATATTGAACCCGTTTTCATCCGTTTAGGTGACGGTTTGGGCGGGTGGCAGGCGGGTGGTGGGCGGATTGGGCGGGTAGCAATTCCAGAAAATAGTCTTCAAGAACTAAGAAGAAAAATACCAAAACAAACAGAGGAAGAAGGGGATTCAAATCGTAAACAAAGAGTATCAGGAGAGGAAAAAGGGGATCTTGCCAAGAATAAACTCAGAAATCCCAGAAAGTACCAAACTTTAACAAAAAAAAAAAATCAATCTTTACAACAAATCTAATGCAGAAGAACGAATCCCAAACAAAAGAAAGAAACTAAACTAAAAAAATCAACATTAACAACAAATCTGATGCAAAAAGTTTTAAACTTTCAACCACATTCGTATATCTGGTGTGAATCTTTACATGCAACAACAGAGAGGCAGGGAGGGGAGAGGAACTGTTGGCAGTGGTTCGCGGTGAGAGACGGCGAGCGGCGAGGGCGAGCTGCCAGCGATGAGCAGCGAGGGGGAGGGCGAGCGGTGAGGGCGAGCGGCAGAGGTTGGTATGACGGCAGCAGGAGAACTCGACTTGGTACGAGATTTAGAGAGAGAGAGCTAGGGTTTCATGGTATAAGATTTGGAGAGAGAGAGAGGCTGATAATTTCTTCCTTCACACAAAAGAGAGAAAGACAGAAATGGAAGAAGAGGGAAAGGGAAATCAAGAAAGAGAGATTGAATGGTCACCATCGAGGAAGAGAAAGAGAAAATTTAGATGCTTGAGTGCAACTTTTTATCTTCCCACTATATTGATTTTATCTTCCCAATGGTTCAGTGAACAACACTGAAGGGATGGGAAACGAGGAGTGCAAAGATCAAATTTTTATCTTCCCAATGCTATTTCGATCGGGTTCGGGCGGGATCGAAATTTTTTTACCCAACCCGAACCCGTCCGATGCTAACTGTGTAAAACTGAAGCTTTTACCCGTGTGACCCGCAAACCCGAAATGACCCATCCGTTTGCTCAGTCCATCTTCCGGGTTGATCGGGTTCGGGTCGGTGCGGTTATTTTGTCCACCCCTACTAGATTGGGCCACATACATGCTCTTCTTCATACTTGTACCGCTGCTGCTCATTATCTATTAATGGAACACACCGCCTAGCCTTCATATTGTTAGGAAGAATTTCAACATAAGGGATCCCCACACATGGATCGACTGACAATTGTCTTCTCTTTAAAACTCGTTCCAGTTGAACTACATAAGCGGGTTTGACATCACATCTTGATCCAAAACCTTAAGATAGTGAGTCTCTGAGTCTTCTTCACTTATATAGCCTTCAACTTGTTAAATTCTTTCTAATGTAGGCTTCTTCATCCATGCCTTTAATCACTTGAAATTTCCAACAGTTAGATAATTGAATGCATTCTTTGATATATCACTTATATCCATAGCATCTATTTGAATTTCACATCTAATATCCATAATAAATAATTCTTGCGGCTCCAAAAATACTGTGTTGTAGGACCTCTAGTCCTTAGATATATGATACGTAGAGTTGTCAATGGATTTTAGCCCATGAAGTTTAGTCCCCTTTGACAATTCTAATGATACGGTTATTTTAAAAAATAATGCATATCTTATTTTTTTTATAAAGAGTTCTATTTTTTACCAGAAAAAATTTATATTTAATTTTTTTTTTTTTATCAAATTGTGCTTGTTATGTTAGGTGACGTGAGTGGAATGTCATTCTTTTATCTTAGTATATATATATATCCTCTAAGTTTGACCCATGACTAATATTTTAAGTTTTTTAGATGGATATACATCATTTTTAAAGAATTTAGTTATTTATCAACTATCTTAAACCATTTTGGTGGATAATATTTTTGTCTCGTATTACAAAAGTATGGATAAAAGAGTGTGAAAAATAACACTAATTAGACATTACCCATTTGAAACACCATTGTACAAGATAATAGAATTAGCTATTAAGTTGTTTTGAGATAAATTAACTATTAAGCTAAAAAAAAGGAATAAGGGAGGAGGGTATTTGTCAAGCCAATTTAAATATCCTTAACATATTACCAAAAAAAAAAAAATATCCTTCACATCCAAGTTAAAGTTTTAGAAAAGACCTTTTTTTTACATAAAATGAAGTAAAACAATTCAAAATCAAAGTTTTTTCCTATATTCTCACGTCAATTCTTTTTAAAACTTTTTTAGACCTACTTTATAACTATTGGTTAAATTAATTTTGTCTTGGAAATAAGAATGGATGGATGATAAATTATTTAGACTTTAGCGTAAAAAAGCGGTGAAATAAATATTTTTCAAAATTTTCTATCAACAATTTCAAGATGATATAAATTGACTATTGGAGTGTAAAATTAAACTTTCATAGTAAGAGAACATAACTTCGTTCACATAAAAAAAAACAAAAAACAGGTCAAATCAAAATTTCATATATTGAATGTGAAAATATTTTTATTTAATAATAGTGTTAAATTAAAATACTATGCATCAAATGACACCAAAAGACCAAGTATCCTGTAAAAATTCAAAATTCTCCCTTTTCTAATTTACTAGCTGTTGTGTTTGTTTGGTCGCGTCATTTTTTCTGGTTGTGTGCATTTTCGTTTGGGTATTCTATTTGTTATTTTCACGTTCTCAGTAAACGTGTATGCTTGATGACTATTTGGATCACTATTTTGATGTTTTCAGCGTGCGCATTGTGTTGTTTGTATGTAATATATTTTTTCACTTGTGTAAGACGTATATTTTTTATCAATAATTTTTACGCTTTTATATCGAGATTGGTTAATGTAAATACATTTATATCATTACGAACGTTAATAATATGTTGTAAATAAATGTAAAAATAAATAAATGTTTATTGTAATCTAAAGTAAATCCAACGTATAAAGTATTCTTTAGGTACAACTATTATCTGGTATTGGACATCTTCGAGTCAAGTTTAATTGAGAGACCAAATAGTGATTGAATCCCTGAAGCTTCTTACATTTCACTACATCACAATCAAAATAAATTTATAATGTTAATTTTTTGGGTATAAAGCAATAAAACATATACCAATGAAATAAAATTAAAATAACTTTGAATAGTTACTTACTTTGTAAGGATTCTTTTTAATTCTTTGAACATTTTATTATCAATAAATTCTTGGTTTTTGAATAACTATAAGTTATTTCACACAACGTCATGTCTAAATATGAATTAATCATAATCATAAACAATCATAAATAATATAAAGTATTATTCAAAGAACATATTACAACTTGAAGTAAGCAGATATTTTGTTTCAAATGTAATGCGTTATCATGACATCTGTTGCTCGTCATTTCAAATTCAAGTTTACTAATAATTAAAAAAATTGATATTGCAAAAAATTGGGAAATACTATAACCTAATATATCGTAGATATATTTTTTGTCATAACTAATACCACTCTATAAATTTACAGCTCATTGATAAAATTTTTAAAGTAATCATAATACATTACCTGTATATATTTTGAGCCAACAATTCTCCTTTTACCATGTCCCAAAGTTGAGTCTTATCTCCTATTACAATGGAATCCCATCCAGCGGAGTATTTTTTTAGAGGATGTACCTGATATTGGAAAAATTATAGTATTAGTGTTTTGAAAATAACAGAAAATGAAGAATTTAATATAAAAATCTAATTCACCTTGTTATCAATTGGGCACATAGATGCGATTGATTGTTCATCCTTCAATATTTTTCATTGTTTATCGAAGTCTCCCTCCTATAATTTTTATAGGAATAATTGTGAAATTGATAACAAAAAAGTGAAAAATAAATTGGTATCTTATCACTTGTTTGTCAAAGTACATGGCCAACTGCTTCATCCTGATCTCTTGACGTAACTAGAAGATTTTCTTGAGTTTTAGTGGCCCTGTACATAAAAAATATATTGTTGTCTAATTTAATTAGTGTATTTCAGAGGAAAAAAAATTTAATTAGTGTATTATGGTCAATGTATAGATGATATGATAAATGTAAAAAGACAATACCCGAGTTTGAGGTAACAAAATATCTTTGAAGACTATATTTTTGTGAAGTACCCTTCTTCTCCTTCAATTTTTCCTTTAATAATATCTTGGTGGCAGCTTGAGATACACCTCTTGATAATGCTACATATAATTGACCATCACTAAATACATGTCGTGGAAGATAAATTCCAACATTGGGTATAGTCTGTCCCTGTGACTTATTTATTGTAATTGCAAAACTTAGTTTCATAGGAAACTGTTTCCTTATGTAATTGCAAAACTTACTTGCACTCTCAATTGTCTTATGTTTAATTCTGGACAAGAAAGCTCTCCTTCCAGCATGGTTTCATGTTAGTATCTCCACATCCAACATGTTCATAAATACACCACGACATAGTATTCGTGTCCCATTATAATAGCCAGATTTAGGGTCAATATTTCGCAACAACATCAATGATGCTCCTTTTTTAACCTTCAGAATATGTGGTAGCAAACCACCTGGAGCAATGGAGTTTAAGTATTCTTGTCGATATAAGTTTTGCATGTCCCCTTCAACTTCATCAAATGATAACAAATTTTGCTATCCACCTGGGAAATGTTTGATAATTATGTCATTCAGTTTTTGAATATCCTCATTTTCGGTGTCAGTATGGCTCTTTCTGAGACGACCCGCCGTCCCATCAGTAGAACCTAAAATATTAGCTAACCTTAATCGCATAATAAACGTTAGCGCGCCTTATTAAAACGAAGCGAAGCGGAAAAATTTAGCACGGAAGCAAAACAATAAACGGCACGCTACGCTTCAGAGTACACAACTTTAAATATAAAGAAATATATCACATACAACATTGCCCCATCAGTAGGGCTACAGTAATAAAGTAATACATACAAGTATACTATTACAAACCAAAATAAAAGTATGAAAGGTAGGCCGAGAGATAGCTCTCCGACTAATCACGATGATTGCCCAACCTCTCGAGGCTAGGGTCCGTGGCATGTCCCCCAGCGTCAGGCTCGTAAGGAATGCCGTCCAGCTCTTCAGCAACTGGTTTCTCCTCGGGGTCTTTCCATAAAATAAGAGCAACCCCTACAGAAAAATAGCGGGAGATAAGAAACATATATCATCAATATGGAAAAGGGGCATCAGTACAACATATATATATACATCACACAACACAGATAACATATATAACACAACCTCATCCATCTCTTAAGTCACCAACCACCATCATCTCAAACATCGTTCTCTCGAATAAGCCTATAGGAGGGATACTAGTCCCTATGTATATGCTGTCTTCCCTATATGCATGTCGGCCGATACATCACGTCCCCAATTGGACATCCCCGTCGGGATTACATCACATCACATCACATCATATCCCGCCTCGGGATTTTAAGTAACGTCCCCAATTGGACATCCCCCTTTGGGACCAAATGCTGTGGTATGAAATGTTATGAAAATGCAACAAACATCCATCGCAGGTTGATATCGGAACCTCACGCCTAAACACTCGTCCGCGACCACGACACATCGCATCACATCAACGTCAACATCAATCATCAACATCAGCATCACATCATCATCAACATCACATCAGCATCAGCATCACGACGCCCTGCGTCTACGAGCCACAGCTCCACGGCCGGGACCACAACGATATCAACCCGAATAACATCATCACTCACCATACTCTCATCAACGCTCAACCACCAGTCAAATCACAATAACATTACAACAGTAATTCATTCCAATATAAACATCACTATTGAGCCAGATAACGATAAATCATTCCAACAGTTTAACACAATTGGTAAACAGATAATCAATTAAACAAATCAACACATCAACCTCAATCAATTTCATCATCCATAATATCAACTTAGCGGTGATAGCCCAAAAGTACCTACACCCAGGGTTCAGGCGCTTTATCCAGGGCTCAACCTCTAGTAAGGTTTAAGGGTTTCCCTACACAGATATATATACTCTATACTAAGCTTGCCTTCCCAACGATATTAGTTCTTTCTCCCCACCTTAGTGATTTCCTCGAGCAACTCCGGCTACGACTCCACAGCTGTCAGTCGGGTGTGCTGTCGGGTGTTCGAATCCTGTCTGATTCTATACAACAAAACACAACTAGAAATTAAAATAATGAAACCATAAACTACCTAATCTCTAGGAGTAGTTACTGCCCTTAATGAATGAAATAGGCTAGGGATATTGAAATTCTACCAACTCTTGGATCAATGATCCTTAAGCATACCTAATGCATAATCAATGATCAATTATCAAAGATTTGAACCAAAACCCCTTAAACTCACAAGGTAGGGTTTCGGCCATCACCATGAAAAATAGGTGGGAGTTTGATTTGGCCTCCTAATAACTTGGATTACATGATTAAGGGATGCAACATGTGGAATCAAGAACAAAGAACAAAAACCCCTTTCCCCCCAAAACTCATACATTCGGCCCTTAAAAGATAAATAGGCTAGAGATTTTATTTCATCACAATTTCTTGGATTATGATAGTAGGGGATGATACTAGCTCATAGGAATTGGTTTGGTCTCAAAATGATTTTTCTACAATTTTCTAGAGATTTTTGAAGTTTAGATCTAGAAATTGAAATTTATGAAAATAAATGGAGAAAATAAAGATTGAGAGCTCAAGGATGAAATCTATACCTTCTACGTGATAGAGGAGGATGAGAGGATCAACTTTGCTTCACAAACTTGCTTGAAAATCCTTGTGGAAGCTTAAGAAAAATGCAGGTGAAAATGGAGGAAGAAAAGAGAAATGGAGGAGAAGAAGAAAGAACGAAGAAGAAGAAGAAGATGAAGGTGAGAGAAGAGAGAGAGAGAAAGTGAGGGTGATCATGAAAATTTAGATATTTTCTTAAGTTTTCTTAAGAGTTAAGAAAGGTAAAAAGGGTAAAAAGGTAATTAGAAAAAATAACCAAGGGCAATTTGGTCATTTCACGTCCCGACATTTTGAAAATCCTCACGACACTTGTAGGAGTCCCCAAATGATTTATCATAGCTCTGGTATGAAAATCATTGGCTCAAGGTTCTCGAAAAACCCTAAGACAACTCGAATCGTCTATCCGATCGATTTTCTGCCCGAATAGAAAAATATTATTTTCATTTTCGAACGTCAGGACGAAATTTTTCGAAAATGTAGGAAACGTGATTCTAAGACTAACTGTCTCGTTCACGGGTCCAAATTAGGTTTCGATAGCAGTAAAGCACTATTGTCAAGCAAAAACGCAGACCGGGCTCCGTCTGAGTTTTTGGCCCAAAACTTAACCATAGTCTCCTACGATGGCGTAGAGTGTGACTATGGCCTCGGAATAATTAATTAAAGTTTCTAGACCCTCAAATAATTTATCTGATCGATTTTCTGTCCGAATAGAAAAATATTATTTTCATTTTCGAACGTCAGGACGAACTTTTTCGAAAATATAGGAAACGTGATTCTAAGGCTAACTGTCTCGTTCACGGGTCCAAATTAGGTCTCAATAGCAGTAAAGCACTACTGTCAAGCAAAAATGCAGACCAGGCTCCGTTTGAGTTTTTGGCCCAAAACTTAACCATAGTCTCCTACAATGGCGTAGAGTGTGACTATGGCCTCGGAATAATTTAGTAAAGTTTCTAGACCCTCAAATAAAATACAATTACTTAATTACTGATTAATTCCTAATTAATTAAAAGATTAAAAAAATCGGGGTGTTACACTTTCTACCATATAAGATACATCTCATTCATGATCTTGTAATTAGGGGCATGTTTGTTGTATAAGATTTTGGGTTGAACTTTTCCCTTCCCATGGTATTGCAATCTGGCGGGGAACCCACACCATATCATCATTTTTTGTAGGTTCGGCACCATCTCCAATGCGCATAAGAAATTGTACAAAATGTTGATCTTGTAATGATCACATGTTTTACCTCAAATGGAATATCTTTCTGTTAGCCCATATATGAGATTTAACAATACATGCAGATATACCTTGGTCCCTTTTGGAACAATAGAAAGTACTTGGCGAAAATCTCCTCCCATAATCATCACTTTACCCCCAAATGGAGCATCACAATCTAGAATATGTAACACCCCAATTTTCATGCTTTCTAATATCAGTAAATTATATAAATGAGTTTATATTTTTATCTGATGTTTAGAGAATGAAATTAAGTAAACTAAGACTACATTCACGCTCTACGCTATCGTAGGGAGTTATGGTTACATTTTGGGTTGAACACTCAGACGGAGCCCGGTCTGTGTTTTTTCACTGACAGTAAGATTTTACTACTCAGGAGACCTAATTTTGACTCGTGAACGAAACAGTTAGGCTTAGAATTGGATTTCCAACATTTTCGTTAAATTTGAAAAAGTATAGGTTCCTACGCTTTATTCGGGCTAAATCTCAAATCGGGTGACAAACAGAGCTGCATATGGATTTACCGGAACCCGCTAACGGATAATCATAAAGTCACATCACCTAGGAATGCGCATCAAGTGTCATGATGATTTTCAAAATATCTGGACGCGAAAAGACCAAAACGCACCTGACCTTTTTCACAATTACAACTTTGTCTTAGTGTAAAATGACCATAATGCCCTTAAGTGACAATTTTTGGACTTTCCTACCCTTAAACCCCTTCATACCCCATGCCCCCTTCATCATCCTCACCTGTCCTTCACTTCTTTTCTTCTTCTTCTTCATTTCTCACCTTTTCTCCTCCATTTTTCTCTCCATTTCCTTAAAGCTTTTCAAGAACTTTTGAGAAGCAAAATTGATCACCTCATCCATCTTCATCATCTAGGAGGTATAGACTTCATTCTTGAGCTCTCAATCTTCATTTTTCTCCATTAAAATTCCATGCTTTCAAGCTTTTGTTCAAGTTGATGCATAAACTTCATAAATTCTATGTTCTAGTTTCACCCTTTTATATCACTATCTAAGAGCATGAAATCAAATAAGCTTCCTAGCCTATTTAATTTAGAGGGGCCAAACCCTAATTTTTGGGGGAAATGGGTTTTTGTTCAATTTTTGTGAAATGATTCTTGATTTCACCTCTTTCATACTATGATCATGTAATCCAGGTGATTAGAAAATCAAATCAAATTCTAGCCTATTTTATCCATGATGGCCGAACCTTACCTTGATTGGTTGGATGGGTTTTGGTTCAAATCTTTGACAATTAATCTTAGATTATGTCTTAATCATGCTTAAGGATCATTGATCCAAGAGTTTGTAGAATTTCAACATCCCTAGCCTATTTTAGTAAATAGGGGCAGAACCTTAGTCATATGGACTAGAGGGTTTTGATTGGATTTTATTGATTCCTGATTGTGGTTTGTTGTAAAGGATCCGACGGTGTTCGAACATTCGAAAGCACACACGATTGACAGTTGCAGAGCCGCAGTCGGAGTTGCATGGGAACATTGTTCAGGTGGGGGAAAGAATCACAATATTGTCGGGGAGGCAAGATTTAAAATAATATATATATTGATATGCGTAGGGCGACCTAAACCCTACTAGAGGTCATTTGACCGATAGGTTGATTTTATCGTATATTGATGATGTATGTTCTGTGATGGGATGTTTAATATAATATATGTGATATGTATGTTGTGCCTATTATATGTTTATGGTTACTTGATTATTTACCTGTGAGTTGATTTTACCTATGTTGATTTTATTATTGAACTTGTTTCTGGTTACTTTATGATGTGATGTTGTGACTGCTGATGTTTGAAGTCGAGGATATATATATATATGTTGTAGTGCTCAACCTAGAGATCTAGCTGATCTGTTTACATTGTGATATAAAGTTGATACCCGGTTAAGCCGGAGGAAAATTGGTCGTGGTTGTTTATAAGTCATGGTTGAGACACTAAGTGTTGATCCTGAGATGAGTCGGTGAGATTCATGTTGCATTGTTGTTGTTCACCACTGTGTTGGCACACGGGCGATCGATCTTGCCTGTGGGGTCATGATCGTACCCATTAGTCGAGTTGTCGACGAACGGGCGAATGTCTCGACCTGGCCTGCGGGCGGGAAGATATGTTGTTGCCGTAAGTTGAGTTGTTAACGGACGGGCGAATGTCCCGACTTAGCCTGCGGGCGAGGGGATATGTCATTGCCGTAAGTTAAGTTATGGGCAGGCAATTGTTCCGACCTAGCTTGCGAGCGGGGGAATATCGTAGCCCCGAGTTGAGCCTGAGGGCTTTTGACCAAACCCTGCATTACGGGGGGTGGCATAGTGATGAGCGGGACATCTTGATCTGTGGGGATGTCGCGTCGTGATCGCATCCGCATAGTCGTTAGTTGCATGAGTGTAAGAGACAGTAGTTAAGAGAGAATGATTTGGGAGTTAATTGATTGACATTGTTGTGTTGTTGAGTGTTACTATCTATATAAATTATTTTATAGCTGTTTTTCCCATTTATGATGAATTGATGTTTCTTATCCCCTATATTTTCTCTATGTCGTATTTTATTTATTCTCGATCACAGGAGAAGATCCTGCTGAGGAGTTGCCAGAGGAGATTGATGGCGTACCTGTTGAACCGGATGCTGGCGGGAGAGCCCCGGATCCTAGCATTGGAGGATTGTAGAGCTTGGGGGTTTTCATTACCCTTGTCATAGTCGTATGGGGATTAGTAGTCCTAGTTGTTATGGCCAGTACATAGGTTTGAGCGAAATGTATTTTTGGGGCCAGAAGAGGAAGTTGCATGTATTTTATTTTGCTACCATGCCCTCCTTTTATTTCCTAGTTGTGTACTCTGAAACTTTTTAATGTCGGTTGTTATAGGTCTACTGATTGAGCCAGTACTCTTATGTCTGTATAAATTATTATGGTATCAATGTATGGATTGTTTAATATTTTCGTATTTTTTTTTATATTAACAAGTTGCGCTGCAACGTCAAGAATTTGAGTTCGGATTACCAATGGGACCTCCGAGGAAGGGGTTGTCTCAGAATATCCTTCAATGTGCGGTCTACTGCATGTAAAGCATATCTGTTAGCCATGGCTGCTTCGTCCCAAATGATTGTTATTGTTTCTCTTATTAGATTTGCAAGATCAGATTGTTTACTTATTGAGCAAATTGCTTCGTCCCAAATGATTGTTTACTTATTGATCAAATTGTATCTTAAATCGAGAATGTGAAGTTCTACCACCAGGTAATAGTGTCGCAGCTATACCAGATGAGACAATTGCTAAGACAATTTGACCATTACTTCTTAATTTTGCAATTAAAGTGTGATATATAAATGTCTTACCCATTCCTCCAGGTCCATCCACAAAGAAAACATGATTTTCTTACACTCGATCACATCTTCAATTGATATTTGGAGTGATAGCTCTTCCGTATATCTCTTGGCATATGATTAACTTGTGTTGTGTCCAACGATAATTCTGGAAAATCATAATCTTTGATTTACTTTCCGTGTTGAAGCGAAAGATCATTTAAATCCCCTAACAACATATTAATCATGCCTGACACCATTGTAGTGGTTGTTGAAGGATAATCGCCTACCATGTATGTGCAAAATTCATTCCAGAGGCTTCTAACAACAGTTGGTTCACAAAAGATTAATACAGTAACAAACAACCTTCTAAAAGCATATGGCATACATAGACTTGATGCTTCAACCAAGCAGTCACGAATATTGTTGTCACCTTCTAAGAAGCCTCATTGCTCAGCTGCTTTTTTAAATATGGGGAAGCATATGCCATTTACTGTAAGTAGGAATTCCTAACTAGTTGCACCTCTTAAATGAGATAACAAAACAAGCAAGTAGAATTTCTCTCCTGCTGAAGAAGATACTGTATAGATCCGTCCAATAACTTTCTTGTTTGTCCTTCTTTGGTACCATTCCTTATCCCTATTGTTGTGCTTAGTTGAACTCGAATGGAGTTTTAACCATTCATCCTGCAGCTTCATAGTAATGCCGCATTGATTCCACCCTTTTTTAAGTTTTTTTGTCTTTTTCAACATGCCATCGACAATGTTTCTTTCTTCCTAATGTTGGTTTTATTAGCTATCTCTGCATTGGGTAAGCCTTTTTCTCATTCAGGCACCGACGCACTCTACACCCACCGTTTCTCCCGCTCCCACCCTTAAGAGCTCTACTTTGCCGCAAATTTCAGCAACCCCTAGTGCCACCTTTTTTCCCCACCCACCCCCACCATCAACACTCCGACTCGTTGAAGGATCAGTGGGTGTGAAATTTTCATATTACCCTTTTTTATTCAAATAATTAGTGAGTAAATATCCAATTTGGTCCCTAGAATTGTAGGGTCGTATCAACTTAGTCCCTCACATTATCAATATTCCAAAATGATCCTTGAAACTACAAAATGTAGCAAATGCATCCCTGACATTATTCACTTATTTTCAAATGCATCCCTGACATTACCAACTTAATGTCATTATAGTCTATGCAAATATTAACGGAGGGACGAATCTGATTAACTTTCAGCAATTTCAGGGATCATTTTGGAATATTGATAATGTGGGGGACTAAGTTGATACGATCCTATAATTTCAGGGACCAAATTGGATATTTAGTCAATAATTAGTACTGTGATAGTAACATGTTGTAAGGGTTAATATGGGAATAAATTTGTGTACACCAAAAATTAAATTATCGCCTTTATTTATTATTATTCACATTCAAACTCCAAAGGAAGGGAAGAAGAAAAAGAACGCATATATGGGATTACTGAAGAACTAATAAACCACTTCAAGTCCTTCACCATTGACACGTTTAAGAATTTCCCTTTTCAAGGTTCGCCCTATATTTTTATATTTTTTTTTTTGATTATTTTGCCCTATTTGATCTATTGATTGTTTTTATAGTTTGTTGTACAGAAGAGGATGAAACCAATTATGATGAAGAAACTCAATCAACCTCAAGCAATGTTCAAAATGATCTCTCTCAGTGGCAGTGGCAGGAGATACATGCAATCCTCATTCTCTCAAGAGTGAAGGTTTGTTTTCAATTGTTCCTTAGGATGCCAAGCTTTCTTCCCATTGTAACTTGGATACTGGGTGAAGAGAATATGAGTGCATAGCACTCACTTTTATGTAATTATGATATTTGACTCGTAGTCATAGATCATGCATGAAAAATAGATAATGCAAACTTTTTTAGGATATTGTTGTGCTTAGTTGAACTCGGATGGAGTTCTAACCATTCATCCTGCAGCTTTACAGTAATGCCACATTGGTTCCACCCTCTTTAAGTTTTTTGTCTTTTTCCCCATGCCATGGACAACATTTCTTTCTTCCTAATGTTGGTTTTATTGGCTATCTCTGCATTGGGTATGCCTTTTTCTCATTCAGGCACCAACGCACTCTACACCCACCGTTTCTTCTGCTCCCATTCTTAAGAGCTCTACTTTGCCACAAGTTTCAACAGCCCCTAGAGCCACCCTTTTTCCCTTCCCACCTTCACCATCAATACTCCGACTCGTTGAAGGATCAGTCGGTGAAATATATTTTAAACTGAATTAATGGAAAATATCTATTGGATAAGTTTGAAATATTGGTGTGTTAACCACCCTATAGAGAACTATGACTTATATAATTCTCCCAGGTTCCTTCTATATAGTTATATATATGCCCATATAGCGAAGAACAATTTTTCTTTGGTACTCATAGAGACTGATGTAATCATGAAGTGTTCGTGGAAAAGTTTTTTTTATTGTACGTTGGATGTACTAGTGCATTTTGCTACTTTCACAACTACTCCCTCTACCCTTAGAAGAAGAAAGTTTGTATGTGGGACAAAGTTAGTTACATATTTTTTTCCCGAATTGTTTTGCAATTTATATATGTAGTTTTGTAATTTGTTTTATGGAGTCACAATTTGTAATAAAGCTTTGAAATGTCTCTTTACAACAGGAGAGTGACGGATTAAAGAAAAAACAACGTAGAAAGTTGTTACCTCTCGGCGAATCAAGGAATTCAAATGGTTGAGTTTGAAATCCACGAACAGAGAAAGCAATAGATATGCGAGTAGGGTGGTGACTGCATAGTGTTTTCGATGCCCCACTTGGAATCTTCGATAAGAAATGCAAGGGAGAACTTCAATCCAAATGCAGAAAAAATAAATGTGAGGATTAGAAGACAGAGAGAAAAGAGTGGGGGAGATGTTACAAGAGAGATTAAAACTGTTTGTGGGCGTGAAATTTTCATATTATTTTTTTTTCTTCAAATAATTAGTACTATGATAGTAATATGTTGTAAGGATTAATATGGGAATATATTTGTGTACACCCAAAATTCAATTATCTCCTTTATTTATTGTTATAGATAAAAGCGACTAAAATTAGAAAACCATAACACAGTTTCGTAAAATCGACCATGTTACTCGGAATAGGGGTGAGATAACTGACACTTAGATCTAATTTGTCTCAAGCTGTGTAACCATTTCAAATCCAAAACGAAAACAAAAATATAACAACAATATGACATGAAATCCTAGTTGAATGAAACAGAGCATTGAAAAACAAAGAGATATGATGGCAACGCCTAGAAGAATACATAAACAACCATCTTCTGATACTACCAACCAGATTCGACCCTCATATGTTGCCTCTATGTTGCACTTCCTCCGGAGGCCTCTTTCGCTCCCTTTCGTTCTTAGCATCTTCATCTTACTCACATGGATCTCTCTCCGAATGCATCATGCTTCCCAGTTTTCACCCTCGCTTATCCGAACCCATTTGGATTGGACCACCAAGGATGACATGAAGGCCAACTTGGTCAGCTTTAGGTAAGGGATCCCTTCTCAAAGGTGTGTTGGTGATTGTCGAAAAAAGGCTATTCTAAAGTGAATTTGTTTCTGCTAGTGAACAATTAAAGATGTATGTATTCTTAAATCATTTAGTGAGTTAAGATTCATATATATTACTTACTCATTATAGAGACAAACTCACTTTAGAGATCCGTGACGGAGACGAGTTAGATGGAAAATATGATCCTTAAATACCATTGTTAAAAAATGATTGTGTCATGATATGATAGTTTTATATTATATAGTCACAGAACACCTTCCAAGATTGTAAAAGACAAGCGTGGCTGGTTGCTTGATCCTCTGTCTCTTGCCTCTGCTTCTGGCATTTCAGGTCACTGTTAAAACTCTTACGTATTCTATGGTCGTCACATTTTGGGTTTGTTTCGTGAGATTTGTTACTATATACTCATGTATCGATATATTTATACACTGAACTATACAATTTTTAATTATTTATGTAATTTACATTACAACTATTTAGATACATTGGTTAACGAATTACCAAAAAAAAACGTTGGATAACGATGAATGAATCATTGATTAGCAATATCCATTGATTAATGGACTCACCATGTTTTTTGATTAGAAAAATATATTATAAAAATGGACATGCTTTTCTGCAGGTGGAGCTATCACTTGTGCTTCTATTCATGCTGGAGAAATTCGACCGGGCAAATTAAGAGGAAATCATAGACACCATGATTGTAACGAGACACTTGTCATTTGGGGTGCTACAACAAAATTTAGGGTAACTTTTGCGACTTAACAGCCAATATTCATTTTGAATAAGTCTCCTGTGAGTTTATTCTAAAATAAAAATAAAAATATTAAGGTAAATATCCTCTTGATTTTTGCGAACTATTAAATGATTTAATGATATATACTCTTATTTTCTCATATTACTTTAGAAATAAATCTACTTTAAAGAAACTTTGTTTAATAATTTTTGTATGTGTATGTGCTAATTTCTTTTCTTTTTTCAAATTTAAATGTGAATATTGGATTGATAAATAACTTGTTTAAGGGATTAGTGGCATACATGATGCAACTTTGAAGAAAATAAATAAAATTTGTTTTCTACTTTGGATGCCTACCACTTCATATCTAAGTATGTGAAATCAAATGAAATAATTTTTAATGTACCAAAAAAAAAAATGAAATAATTTTTTAGTTTTGGTGGAATGACAAAGCAAAATTGCTTATAGTGAATATTCATTAAAACAAGCTCTATTTTTTTTTGGGTATTACTCCCATGCCCTCTCATTTGGAGGGGCATCCATACCCTCGCTAGATGGACCAATAATTTTTTGACTTGTGTTTAATGTTGCCACCTCATTTTTAAGTGTTTTACTGATTTAATTTTCAAAATTTGCAAAACACTCCTTTGAAGTTTTAATCAATTTGGTGTCCGATCCTTCCTGATTTTACCTTGTCTTCATTCCCTTCCACCTTCATTTTACTGAAGTTTTCTTCAGCCTACATCAGAATCTTGAACCCATTTTCCCTTTCCCCTTGGATCCCGTTCGAACCTTAGTGAACCTTGGAAACTCATTGGAACCTCATTCAACCTTGGAACCTGTTTGCGGTTTTCTTCCACAGTGTGGTTGAACACCAAGACCCTCTATGGTTAGAAAACTCGGATTCAAGGTATGAGTAGTTGTAAACGCTGAGCTATGGTATTGTATAATAATGTTCAGAGGATGTGTCGATTGGCATCCGAAATTCCCTTTAGTTGTACCAAGTTTTCCCCTTTACTCAACGCCGTTCTCGAACCCCAAATCCCTGTCAAGTTTGAATTCTCTTATTCAATGTTGGTTAAATTGTAAACGTTAAAGTTATGGTATTGTATTATAATGGTCATCATGTAATTATTGTCTAAAATTTGTTATTTTCTGGAGGACTTGTTGATTGTAACAGTTCCAATCTCAATTAGCACAATAACACCCTTTGATTTGTTAAAGCTGTTACGAAATGGAGGTAAGCAACCATGACCTTTAATTTTGTAAGGTTATTCTAAAAATATACACCCCTAAGCATGATGACAGAAATGACTCATTTCTTTAGTAGTCAAGATTGAAGTAAATAAAAGTAATGTGTTTCACAAGTGCATCACTAAAGCAAGAGGGTATGAATTTAAATGTCTTTCGAGGTTATTGTTATGTTCAAGTAGTTGTAAATATGTAGTTGACCACTTAAAATTAGGTTCCATAAGAAGTTGAAGCATAATGAGATAAGCCTGTCATTTATCAGTTTGGCACTGATTGTATTTGTATAACCCCCATTTGGATTTATATTTGTACTTCAGTGATTCTCATCCTTTGTAGTTGTTAGCACTAACCATAAGTATGTCCTCTTCTTTTAGAAAAGAGTTCTGCCCCGTTCAATTGTGATTTTGTGTTTTTTACCTTTTGACATGTGTTTTTGTTTTTCTACTTTTTGAAGATGGATTTTGTATACTTGTTTTTGATATTTCTTGTATAAATTTTATGCCTATATTTGTTGTTCTTAAACTTGAATTTATTGCAGAATGATCATTCAAAGGTTAATTTGGACAACAAATTATATGTTATCTTTGATGATGGGGGCGATTATGATGATAGTGGTGATGAAGAATGTGATAATAATGAGCCTGAAAATAATGATGCATCAGAGGAGCACTATAAGAGCATACTAGAATTGACATCTGATGACATACATTGTCTTGAGTTTGGTAGTGAAGAGGAAGGCTATAAATTTTATCATATATATATGCCAAGCTGCATGGTTTTGTTGTTAGGAAAGACGATGTAAGGCATGATTGACTCTTATGTTATTTGTTGCTCAGGAAAGTTGTAATCATATAATGTTTAGACTTATTTTTCTTTTGTGGTTTCTAGATAGTTGTAATACAGCAAGCAAGTGCTAAGTTTTTTTGCACCAACTTACGGAACTAGTTTCCAGTTACGATGTACATTTCTTTTTTCTTCTAGGTTTGTCCATTTTGGTGGATGTGTTGCATCAGGGGTAAGTGTTGACTTTCGAATATTGGCTTAAAATATTTGTAGTTTTTGATACAAAATATTTTGGTGGCTGTGTTGCATCAGGCAGTACCTTGACAAATGTTTCTCCCATCCTTTCATCAGCTATTGATTAAAAGTGAATGCACACACATCTAATAAAGAATAAGCATGATAATTACCTTTGGTAATTTCATTAACCCAAGGAATTCAATACTGTCCATAAGTTTTGTCACTAATAGTTAGAGATTTAAATACATGAGTGATAAATCTATCTATTTCAGCTATAGGCTACTTCAAAAGAATGTCCTAAACCTAAAGAAAATCTTACCTTCAAAATTCAAGAAAAGAAAAGGCAAGGAAAATATATTTAAAGGGTGTAAAATGACCATTATCACAAACAAGCTAGCTCTTCAGCAGTGTTCCAACTCAGGCTACAACTTCCGTAACCCTGCTTTACATGCTCTTCTTAGCATTTGCAAGCTTAAGAGTGGTTTAGTTAAGAAGGCAATACTAGCAGGCATTCGGGTATCTCTAATTCTTCCACTTCTTGATGACTCTTATTCAGAAATTCGAGAGACTGCCATCCTAGCTTCTCTTTCTTTTCTCTCAGCATGATCCAGAAGGAGTAGTTGAATACCTCTTCAGGCCTAGAAGTCTTGAAGCATTGATTGGTTTTCTTGAGAATGATGACAATGATGATGTAAGGATGGCAATTGCTGGTTTACTAGCTAGCCTACCAAAATCAGAACGAGAACTCACTGATGCAAATTCCAAACAAAACCAAGATACAATAGTTCTCCAGATAGTAAATAATCCTTTTGCCAGTCTTGTAAAAATCATTTGTTCATGTCTTCACTAAACTCTTCCTTTTTGCTTCAAAGTCATTCCTTCTTATAAAAATCCTTTTTGCTGCAGGATTAACCTGTCCAATTGGGCAGATAGTCATTAAATTAAATTCATTATAATTACAATCTGACCTAAAATGCTAAAAAGGCAACAATATCGGTAAAAAAGAGCTGATAATGGCATTAACGAAATTTTGTCATGCTCGTCAAACCAAATACAGTCAGTCATCCAATGTGCAACGCAAACTAATGATGATTTTATGAAAGGTGACAGGGAAAGGAAAGAACCAAAGGTGCCCTTCTATGAGATTTTGATGCCTTAACCAATTTATGCAATACAATTTCTGATAGTGTATTTGCAAATAAGTAACAAACTCACATGTCAAACTTTGAATTCCCTGATCATTGTTTTACAATCCTCAGAAAAAATCTAAATGAAACATTGGAATTCGAAAGAAGCATTACTATTTAAAATTTAGAAGTTTTTCCAGTAAATCATATAACCATAAGCATAAAGTTTAGATGGAAATCTTGTAACCATTTACAAAATGTTTAGATGTCAAATAATACCTGTTTGGGAAAGTTGCTGGCTTCTTCACTTCAAACTTCTCTTGAATCAATTCTCCTTAATTTTGAGTCAACTTAATTGCTAAAGCTTCAACTTGTGGGGAAAATATTGTTAAGTATGTACAATCAGCATTAGTAAGCAACTTTCATCAAATGCACCAACGAAAGTCATGCTTGACCACATTAAATATATGCTCAACCATAATCAGTTCCTTTCTAAGAAAAATTAATTGTATATTTGTCATATAGTTTCTCCTAATTGTGAATACAGTGTGCAAGGTTCAAAATTGTGAATTGTATAACCTGTTATTACTTCACAGCCTTGTGTCTATTCTCATCCACACAAGAGCTTGGGAATTGTGCTTTAGCAGTAGAAGAAAAATACAGCCATACAAAATGCACTCAGAAGGAAACAAAATCACAAGGCTAGACATGTCAAAGGGTTGACACACCAAACTGAAAACAGAAGACATGGTTGGAAGGCAAAGTGCCATAAAAAATCCAACAAATACCATGACATAATACACTATTATTATTTCAGACATTCCATCGAACAAGATGGGTACAATGAATTACTAGATGTGGAGTTAAAAAAACACACAAGGTTACTACAGTCTCAGTATTCGAAAGTGACTCAAACAAACAATACAAATCAAAGCTTGGACATACATTGAGTAAAAAGGAGAAAAAAAATTACAAAATGATATCTACAAATATGGCTTCGAATAATAGCGATAAACAATCGAACACCGAACCTTTTGAAACGATAATGAGTGAGTAAAACGATAATGCTAACCTTGTGAAACCCGAGGCGATGAATAAATGATGAACATTATTATACAATACCATAGCTCAACGTTTACAACTACTCATACCTTGAATCCGAGATTTCTAACCGGAGAGGGTCTTGGTGTTCAACCATGCCGTGGAAGAAAACCGCAAACGGGTTCCATGGTTGAATGAGGTTCCGATGAGTTTCCAAGGTTCAATGAGGTTCGAATGGGTTCCAAGGGAAAAGGGAAAACGGGTTCAAGATTCCGATGTAGGCTGAAGGAAGCTTCAGTGAAATGAAGGTGGAAGGGAATGAAGACGAGGTGAAATCATGAAGGATCGGATACCAAATTGATTAAAACTTAGAAGGAGTGTTTTGCAAATTTTGAAAATTAAATCAGTAAAACACTTAAAAAAATGAGGTGGCAACATTAGACACAGGTCAAAAAATTATTGGTCTAACTAGTGAGGGCATGGATGCCCCTCCAAATGAGAGGGCATGGGAGCAATACCCTTTTTTTTTTTTATATAAGTTTCTTTTTAAGTCTCTTACTTTCTTTGCCTAAATAACTAATCTTGGATGCTTATTCTTGGATTTGAGCCACATAGTCTATATTTCCCTCACGTTCTTGAAAGTCATCGATTTCTAGAGTCATGCTCAAGTTATATAGTAAATCACAAATGATTTAAACCTCATGTTGTTTAGTCTTTGCTCTGTTTACAATTATTTTTCTTACTTGCACTACCCACGGTTAATATAGTAAGGTTTGCATAGAGTGAATAATGCCTATCAGGGTGATGCAACTAGTTGCAATAACCAAGGTTTTAAACTGGGGTTTGTAACTACAGTTGCAACTACAATATTGCAGTAGTAGTTTCTATAACTATAATTGCAATTGTATCAACCACATTTTTCAACAATTATCTACAAATGTGATAAACGTAATCTGCAATCTAAAACCATGGCAATCGCCATTCTCACTAGTCTAAGTCTCTAGCAAAGGTAGGCAAGGATAGGAGATGCCATAGTTTCTTGTGCATCAAACGGAAATAAGGAATTCCTTTTAGACTACTTTGCTATGTTAAATAGGTGAAAACTATTTGATTCTTTTATAATGTAATGGGGTAATACCTTTTTTGCAAATTAAAACAAAAAAATTTTAGTTGACTATCAACAACATTTTTGCATTATTAGTTTGTTGTTCATTACTTGCAACGTTTTTGCAGTTGGAGAACAACAAGATACCCGATAATGGTTACGCTGAAGTGACTACTGGTTCAGATGATATTGTTGTTGTGGCCAGCCCTAGTGGGACAGCCCATGCAATAATGAACATAGATCCAATTCGGAGTACATTCTTTATAGGATGCCAAGACAATATTATAAATTATAATGCCTCAAGTACTGATTTTAATGTTTGGAAAGATCTTTAAGTTATTGGTCTTAAAGATTTTCCTGTTACTTTCCTCTTGATGAAATCTAGATTGCATCTAGGTATTGATGTTACTCTGCAGGGCAGGAGAAAATTTAAAGTTTTTAACCTTGTAGGTCACTATAAAGAATGTTTGCTTAGTCGCAAACTCGCTTGATGAATGTCCGGTTTTTAAGGTACAAAAAGAAAGAAAGAGCAGAATAATGTTGTGGTAATCACCAAAGGACGCTTCTACGGTGAAGTCTCTAAAAAGGGGTTCACTAGTAATTCCATCGTTCTAGTCATTAGATATATTATTAAATTAATTCTACGCGGCTCAGGTTTGATGCTCTAAAAAATGATTACCTTTATCTCGTAATACTGGTAATCCTAAAGAAATCAAATGACAATTATATCCTTACTTCCCCTCCCCGATCTGGCGAAATCCTTACTACATGAATTGATTATTTTTAAACTATAATCGATTAAAAACATGTGACATGCCTCGAACCCTAACCTTCTTCCCAATCCATGCCCAATACGTCGTTTGTTGCCCTAAAAATACATGAATCGTTCGCTGTAGCTTGAGAACAATTGCTTCCTCCCGACGGCGCCTCCGGAGTAGCTCGCGAAACTTCAGATCAGGCTGTCGCGCGTGTACTCTTTGAACTCGCTGCCGCCCTCTGCCCCGTCGATTCCGTATCTGTAGAAGCTCTGGTCTGCGACGTTTCCTTCTACCGCTGCCTCTTGCCTGAAATCGCCGCATCTATACCCTCTCTGCCACGTGCCACAGTTCAACTCTCTCTCCTCGGAGCACACCACTCATTTGTCCACAATCTCTTCTCCAGGTAAGCGCACCGTAGCCACCGTTCTTTCTCCTTTTGTTCAGCATTTTGGGGGGTTTTTAGTTTTATTGATTAGGATTGGGGTTTTTGGGGTTAAATGTTGGTTCAATCATCAATATTAAAGTTGTTGCTATTCGATTTAGGCAGAGGTTGAGGTTGGTGGAGGAGCGAGCTGACAACAGAGGTTGGCGTTCCGGCTGATGTGAACAGTGATTGCATCTTGTTGTTAACTTACCCTTATTTAGATTCATGATCTAAGGGCAAATGAACATTGCATCTGATGTAGTAATTTTAGGGTAAATTTGGATACTCTGTCATGTATCATAGCTTGTTGTTCATATTATTGTTGTTTTGGTTCATACTGTCATTTCTGTAATTTTTCTTGGTTTCTGTTTCTTGGAATCATATCTTGATCTGTTGTTGTTCTTTAATTTTATTTTTTGTTGATCGGGGGTGGGGTGTTGGTGTTGTTGGTGGTGGAAATGGGGCAGATGGATAGTGGTGAGGGTGGGGTAGGAATCAGATTTACCAAAAATAAAAATTAAAAAAATGATAAGTAACCTGGAAACTAGGGATCACCTTAGACACCGCTATCATCAAATGCATATTATATTGCTAAGTTATTGTGTTTATGAGCCATTCTTTTTATTTGCTATGCCTTGTTTCCATGGCAAAATGTTTAGGAAATTTCATCGGTTAGGAGTTGGTATTATAAATTTTCTCATGACAAACATTATGAGTCATGGATGCTCGCCATTTTACAATTGTATAATCTCATTCATTATCGTTAAGTAAAAAGGTGCCTATTCTTTGTTGGTAATCTGAGTTGCCATACTATCTAATTGTTAATATGTTTATCCTATTTTATTTATTTTTATTGAAGTACGCATCCACTAAAACCTTCGGTTAGCCTAACTGAATAGCTAAGGAAACTATTAAGAATTAAGAATAATAGAATATTCAGCTCGCAGTAGTCACATTTCTGATGGCAATTGAGTTAGTTACTTAGTCACTCTTGCCCATGAGGATTTGGTTACATGTAATAGAGTCTATCTTTTCATTTTGTGCAACTTTCTTCTTCTATATAACACACTGATGTAACCCGCAAAATACAAGTTGAATAATATCCTCATTTCAACATTTCATCCAATTCTCTCTTTTCTTCTTTTATCCTGAACTATTTGAATTATAAGATGGTATCATAGAGCTTTTAGAAAGCTCCTGCTGCGTACTCAACAATGGCACAAAATTGGAATTCTAATGCACCTGGTGGTTCCGGTACAGATAATGCGAACATCAATAGAGGCAATACGACTGCTACAGATCCTTCTTAGAATCCTTCCAGTCCTTATTATGTTCATCATGGTGACAGACCTTCATTGATGGTTGTTTCACCCGTGCTCAACTGTTCCAATGACCATGCCTGGGCTAGATTTATGCGTAGAGCATTTTGAGGAAAGAAGAAGTTTGATTTTGTAGATGGCACCATTAATTATAGTTCCTACTGATTTTGATCCGAGTTACAAAGCTTGGAGTAGATGCAATATCCTGATTCACTCATGGATCATGAACTCCGTAGAGTCAATAGCACTAGTATCGTGTTTCTTGAGAATTGAATCAATCTATGGAAAGAGTTGAAGGAGTGATTCTCGCAGGGAGATTTAATTCGAATATCAGAATTGCAGCAAGAGAGCTATGGACTTAAACAAGGATCACTCACTGTGACAAATTTTTTCACAGAACTGAAGGTGCTATAGGAGGAGCTCGAGAGCTATATGCCTGTGCCAGTTAGTGTGTGTCATGTTTGATGCACATGTGCTGCAATGAGGAATGTTCGTTATTATCATGATCTTAATCACACAATCAGATTTCTGACTGGTTTGAATGATGATTTTTCTGTGGTAAGGTCTCAAGTTTCATTGGTGGATCCATTACCAAATTTGAATCGAATATTTTCTATCATTATACAATATGAAAGAGAAGGAAATTATGCTAACAATGATGAATCAAAGGTTCTAGTTAATGTTGTTGATTATAGAAGGCCACAAGGCCGAAAAAATAGGAGGTTATATTCAATGATCTAGTGGAAGAAATTCGAGAAAGGTATGCAACCACTGTGGAAAAACAGGACACACTGTTGAGACATACAAGCGTGGATTTCCACCTCATTATCATAAGAGCACTGAAACTATGGTAAATAATGTTGTGAATGAAACTTATAAGCACAAAGAAAATGTGAATGGGAACTTAAATGAATATCCTTGAAGAGATCCATCTATTTTCACACGAATAGTATGAAAATTTGCTTAATATGATCCAAGGTGCTAGCCTGAACCAGCAATCACTAGCTTTCTCCAACCAGGTCAGTATAACGACTAATTTCGGTCACGCACCAATTGGAAGTTCGAAATCAGGTAATGCCTTCATTTCCTCATATTTCAATAGTTGTTTTTTTGGTTCCTGGATAGTGGATTCAGTAGCTAGAGACCACATTTGTTCCTCCTTCAGTTGCTTCAAATTTTATAAAGAAATCAGGTCTATAAATGTTAAGTTGCCAAATGGACACTTCTCCATAGCCAAATATGCATGAACAGTTGTTTCCTCCCTTGCTCTACATACTTGGGTTTTCTTTCAATTTGCTGTTTATTTCAAAATTAAGCATTGCCTTGAATTGTATTGTTACATTCAATGGTTCTAAATGTCTTATACAAGACCAGAAAAATCAAAGGAAGATTGGTTTGGCTAAACAGTTTGAAGGGTTGTATCATCTAGTGGTGGATGCCAAAGATGTTCTTGTCTCAAGTTCTCAAGCTGCTACCCCAAGAAGCCTTATGGCACTTCAGATTTGGACATTTATCTAATAGTAGATTACTTTCCATACATAATCAATGTCCATTTGCCAATATTGATTAACACTCCGTTTGGATTATATGCCATTATGCTAGTTATAAGAAATTACCTTACTCTTTGAGTTCAAATAAAGCTTCCAGACCTTAGAGCTTTTACGTTTTGACATATGTGGTCCTATCTCTATTTCATCTATAGATTGCCACAAGTATTTCTTAAAAGGTTTAGATGATTTTAGCCGCTTCACATGGATCCTTTTATTAAAATCAAAATCTGAAGCAAGAGAACAAGTACAAAATTTCATTACAATGGTTGAAAAACAAAATAACACAAAAGTCAAAATGGTTCGAACAGATAATGGACCAGAATTTTTATTGAGTCCATTCTATGCATCAAAAGGCATTCTCCACCAAACCATCTATGTGGAATCTCCCCAACAAAATGGGAGAGTGGAGAGAAAACACCAACATGTACTAAATGTAGGAAGAGCCTTATATCAGTTCAAACTCCCTAAACATTTTTGGACTTATGTTGTTTTGCATGCCACTTTCATCGTTAATTGATTCCTTAGTCCCCTTTTGAAAAATAAACCATCTTGCACTGTTTTTTTATAGTCATCCACCAAATTTACATGACTTGAAAATATCTGGATCATTATGCTATGCCTCTACTCTTCATTGTCATCACACCAAATTAGAGCCAAGAGCTAGAAAATGCCCTATTGGTACAAAAGGAGTTGTATTGCTAGATCTTAATAATAAAAAAATATTTGTTTCTTGAGATGTAACCTTCCATGAACATATTCTTCCTTATAAGCCATCTCAACCTTTGTCCACTTGGCATTACCATTCCACAAAACCTTTGAAACAGAAAATGGGACTGTTGTTCCAGGAATTGTGCCCTCTGCAAAATCTGATCCATGTGCTGATTCAGTTGTGCTAGAAACAGAAAATGGGACTGCTGTTCCAGGACTGTTGTTAGAGAAAGGCATCGACCACTGCATCTCTCAGACTATATTTGCATCCTTTCATTTGATTCTGCCACTCCATGTTCCTCAGGTATTCCTTACCCCATTTCTTAGTTTCATTCACTTTCAAATTTATCTCCTTAACAACATCAAAATTCCTTGTATATATGTAATGTGAATGAAACTCAATTCTATGAGAAAGCCAGTAAGCATGATTTCTGGAATATGGCCATGAAAGTAGAAATAGATTCTGGTTGATCTGCCTGCACATGTGAATCTCATAGGCAATAAATGAGTGTACAGAATTAAACATAAGGCTGATGGCTCTATTGAAAGGTTTAAGGCCGGATTGGTGGAAAAGGGATACAACCAAGGAAAGGGTTTGGATTTCTTTGATACTTTTTCACCAGTTGCAAAGATTACAACTGTGAGAGTTCTTGCTTTTTCCTCCATTCATATTTGGTATTTACATCAACTTGATGTAAACAATGCCTTTTTGCTTGGAAATTTGTAAGAGGATGTATTTATATCCATTCCTCAAGGAGTTTCGTGTGAGAAGCCTAACCAAGTATGCAAATTGCTCGAGTCCTTATATGGACTTAAGCAGGCCAACCGAAAATGGTATGAAAAATTGACTTCCCTACTGTTGAAGCAAGGGTACAAACCACTACAAGAAAACTGGTGTTTCCCACGGCCTAAATCCCTGGGAAAACACAAAAATCCGTGGGAAAACACGCTTTTCCCATGGATTAGCCACGGCTCCTCAGCTGTCGGGAAAATGGGCGTCGGAATTGTTTTCCCACCGTCAATTTGCAAAACCCTTGGGAAATTTCCCACGGCTCTAACCGTGGGAAATTTCCTACGGCCTAAACCCTGGGAAATTACAAGAGCCTTTCCCAAGGCCATTCCCCTGGAAAATTTCCCATGGCCTAAACCTTGGGTAATTCAAGAACCTTTCCCAGGGCTATACCCCTAGGAAATTACACACGGTCAAGCCCAGGGAAATTTCCCACGGCTTTAGCCCTGGGAAATATTAATTTATTTTTTTAAAAAATATTTTCAATAATATAATAAATAAAATTAATTAATTAGTTAAATAATTATATTTTGTTTATAATTTTTTATTCATTTGGTCAAAGATTATATTTTTTAATTATTTAAAAATAATAAGTAAATAAATATGACAAAATAAATAAAATACAAATCACATAAAATGACATCATAATTTAAACCATAAGTAATGTATGTTTTTTTACAATCAATAAAAACTAAAATTCATACAAAACCTAACATAATCTAATAATTTTCATCTCTATAAGGATCCCCAAGAAGCTGGTCAAAAGAGTCATCATCTTCCTCTGAGGTGCCCTGGGTCAGTTGACTAGGCTGCGGAGGCTGCTGCTACTGTGGGGGGGGGGGGGGCTATGTGGACTGATGCTGCTCTAATCGCTGGATCGTCTCCATCATCCGCTGCATCATCTCATCCCTCTGCCGCTCATGCTCCTCGGAAGCGGCCAATCTCTGCCTCAGCTCAGCAATCTCCGCAGACTCCCGAGGACGACTACTGCGACCAGTGGACGCCTCAGTACGAACATCCAAGATGCACGAAGACCCTTTCCGGTAGTTGCGAGCAAGATCTCCAGCACCGTACAGGCGGCCCTTATACTTACCGCCAACAACCTCTGCCCAAATACGCAATGCAAGCCGGTCCTCCTCCTCGGGGTCAGTTGAAGTGGATGAAGACGACCTAGCCTGAGACATCCTCGCCTCAAACTCCTCCTGTTATTCAGGACCAAACACACTAATTAACTCATATATGATACAAAATTATTAAATTAAAAATAAAGGGCATATAAAAGGAATATTTATTACCTGAGTGCGCCTCGAGCGCTCATCTACATACTCGCCTGTACCCTTCCTAGTATGGGTACGACGGTGGAGCTCGTTAACCTTCACATTTCGCTTATACTTCATAGCCTGTAATACAAACATGAATAATAAATTAAAAATAATTAATAAACAATTGATCTTGAAATAAATATATTTAATGCATAAAAAAAGGAGAGTTTAAACGTACCATACGTTCTGCGTATTGCGCTTGGCTGATGGAACCTCCTGTGTGCAGGCTCCCCCCTTTTTCCGATGCCCTATTTTTCTTAGCTTAATCTGACATTTTCTTAAATGCATCTGAAGCCCAGTGACGACACAAGTCCTCCCAAATTCCATCTCCAATCCAGTCTGGCTGTGAGCCTGAATTGCGGGCCTCCCTAAGCATGTCGAAGAGGCGGCGAAAGGCTTTCGTGTGAAAGATCCTCTCATCCTCCCCTCATGGTCAATCCTCCATGCGACTTGACCCTGTATTAGAAGAATATAAATAATATTTGTTGTACTAATTATTTACGAAATAATAAAAACCACATTAAATAAATTGAATTTTTGCAACTTACTCTAAAAGCCTCAAACATAATATTCCGCTCCCCATCATTAAGCGCTCCCCATAATGGACATGCCCTATGATACCTCCAATGAATAACATACGAGATGGCAGGCGCAACTCTCTTCGAGGGAAGGAACCTTAACAATAAAGAGTGTGAATCAATCAAAGACATTGTAATAAATTATAATAAAAATCGAATAAATGTTTCTTTATTAATTCTTACCCATTACCAGCCGGCCTGATAATAGGTCGACCATCGAGCATTAACTGAATCTCCTCTACCTCCTCTGACTCATCCTCGCCCACTCATGCCTCTGAAGGTGAGCGTGAATAACCAGGACTATACTACTCCTGCTCAGCCTGACGATGAGCATGTGATATCTTAGCCACACCTGCTGAAGTAGAAGCGCCCTGGTGTGCATGTGGCATGAACCTCGGAGTGGGAATCGTATTGATCTCAGGTGCAATCGGTGGAGGTGGTGTAGCTACTCCCGGTGGTGGAGGTGGTGTAGCTATAGGTCGACGCGATGTAGGTTTGGATGGGCGTGGTGCGAGTGCTGGCATTGACTGGGTAGATGTAGAAGGCATAGGCGAGTATCCATCTACAAACTCACGAATAATTATATGGCGAGAGGGCCTGTTTCGACGACGAGTCGGACGCGGGTAAGTATCGGAGACCACACCCTTACCCTTCTCACCAGTAGGTGGTCTGGGTGGAGGTGGGTCACGTCCTCCTCCTGATGCCATGTCTATAGAGCATTTTAATGTTAAAATAAAATTCATGAAATATATAACTCATCTGATAAAGCAATAATATAAGTTATCTAAGCCATAAATTAACAAATGTAACTCACTAATAATCCAAGATAGAGCAATATCTAAGTCATATATAAAGTCAAACAATATAATTCACTAATACAATTAAAACTTAAACAAATGATCTAAGTTTTATTCAGAATTTGAGACATCATCGTCAGATCTTGCTGAGTCATTATCATCATCATGTTTAGATCTTACTAAGTCATTATCTTCCGTGGAACCATCATTTTCTTCATCCAAATGCTCATGGATGGACGACAAATTAATGATATCCACTTCTTCACCAAGGACTTGCAAGTCACGTAAGTAACCAATCGGCTCAACTTCAATGACTTCATTTATATGTGACATTTCATCCACTTGATAAGGCATCTCTACCTCTAGATCATCCGCTTCGATTACGACCCCTTGGTTTGGTCTTGATGGCAACACACCAACCTCGTTTCTCTTTTCGAGTTGCTGGATAAGGAACATAATACACCTGTCTAACATTCTGTGCCAAGATAAATGGTCAAACCTTTGATATTTTCCACTCATTCGGATGTCCACAGTATTACATTTTGGATTATATTTTGTTCCCTTAATGGATGGATCAAACCAATTACAATAAAACAAAATTATTTTGTTAGTATAGTCTAAATAAGTATACTCCAATTCATATATGTGTTGGACCACGCCGTAGAAGTCATCTTCGCCTCCTTCTGTGAGCCCCTTTACGTAAATCCCGCTGTTTATTGTTTTTTTGCCCTCCGTCCATAATTGGGTATGAAATTTGTACCCATTCACAAAGAACGTATGCCATTCTTTGACAGCTGAATTAGGACCGTCGGATAAGTTCCTTAAGTGTCGGTTGACGGCAGTCGGTGCCTCACTATAAACCTACGTATGTTAAATGCAAAAAATTATGTCTAGATTTTACAGGAAGTTGATAATTCAAAGAATTTTAAGATACTTACTTGTGGCGTAAACCACTTTGCAAAATCTGCATGTATACGAGCAAACTGCTCTTGTTCACTTATGTTTTCAGATAACAAGAATGCGCTGTATAAATTAGACAATACACACATTTTTAGCACAAATTAAAGTATTTATTATTACATAATTGAAAAAAAGGATATACAATACATACTCAAGGTATGACTTAACTTCGGTGCAATTGATCAATACATGAACATGGGCCGACTTCATCTCTGTATCTGTTAACCAGTGAGTCAACTTCTTCCCCGAATGACGACCAGACAGGCAAATGACTGATAAGGCTAGCGGATGTCTATCACTTTCATTTTCCATTACATTTCTATTATTTCTTGATGACAACATGAAGTTGTTGAAATAATGGGAACAAAAAATGAATTGTCTCACGGTGTAAGTAAGACGCACAGATTGATCCTTCAACCCTAGCCTTATTTTTCATTGATCGTTTTGAATCACCATGAATCTACAAAATAACAAGTTCATAGAAGTATTTATTACCTTTCATTTCAAACGGAAAAAAAAATCTAATATCTAATTCTAGGATAGTTACCTTTCAAGTGGATACATCCACCTATATTGTACCGGTCCACCAAGTCTTGCTTCATATGCGAGATGAACTGGGAGATGCTCCATGGAATCAAAGAAACCAGGAGGAAATATTCTCTCCAACTTGCATAGAATAATTTGACTGTTCTGCTCCATCTTAATCAGTTCCTCTTCCTTCAACGTTGCAGAGCACAAATCTCTAAAGAACATTTTTTTGCAGTTTGCATTGAGGCAAACATTTTTTGTAGCCTTGGAATTATTGGCAAATAGAACATTATAGGTTTGTTCTTACTTGTCCCAGTCTTGTTATGACAATACCTTGTCGCTAGACAAATTCTGCACTCGACCAACTCGCCATCACTTATGCCAAATTCATTGTTGTAATACAACATACACCAGTTCTTGCAACAATCAATTCTCTTGCCTTTCAATCCCAACTTCGACACTAACCTTTTCGCATCATAATAATTCTCTGGTAAAACCCCTTTTATATGTGACGCGTCCAAAAGCATTTTGGCAAAATTATCCAAACATGAGTCAGAAGCGTTAAAATTGGCTTTGCAAGCTAACAGTCTCATGCACATCGATAATTTAGAGTCTGATGCCCCTTCATACAACGACTTATTTGTCTCAACCAAAAGATTATAAAATCTTTGTGCTTCCTCATTCGGAAGTTGTTCCATATTATCGTAATCGTGTGCCTCATTCACCCCGAGAACATCACACACCATCTCCTGCATTGACCCAAATTGTTCACCATATCCCATATCTGCACAACTATTTGAAGCACCCGTGCAATTCTCGTCAAACCCTAAATCCACATGTGGCATTTCTTCACCATGATCGGTCCAAATCCAATAATTGTTCTGGAACCCTTTTTTATACAAGTCTGTCTTCAGAAGGTCATCGCTTTTAATCTTTCGACATTGGCATTTAGCGCATAAACATCTAATTCGATATCCATCATCGATAAAACACTTCTGTTGCTTTGCTTGGGTAACAAACTCTTCAACCCCATCTATAAAAGATCATTTCAGACCCCCTCTTTTTGGATATAACCTATCATACATCCAAGTACAATTCGAAGGATAACAATCCATCTTCTGCATGTTCATAAAAAAATCCAGATAAATTTAAACATTAAATTTTGACAACATGCCAACTTATAGATTTATCCACCAAATGCTTCACAATCCAAAATCGCACTCCCTTTCGTTAATTGGTATGACCCTATCCCATTCGAAAAGAAATGTTTTCAACACTCGATCCTAGTATTAATAGTTATTGCTTAATTCACATACCTTATATTTGACAAAATTTCGGCAGCATTTCCCATTGGTCTCCAAGTATATGACTTGACTGAGGTCAAGATTGCACCCAGAGAACGAAAGGAAATGTATCAGACTGCAATTTTATCAAATATAAGGCATGAGAAGTACACAATAACTATTATACGAGTAAAGAAAAAGTTTTTTCCCAAACTGTCCTCCATGGACAATTCAAGGTTCAATACAAAGAGCGGTACCTTGAAAGAGTACATGTGCTCAATGATATTGAACCTCAAACGGGAAGCTAAGGTTTTGCTCAAGTATTATATAAAATAAAACTTGACCCTATAAGACACCCTTTGTACTTGAAATTCAAGTTCATAGGGTAAGTAACAACAGTAATTGCTTAAATCCTTTTACTTTTGCAACATAGATAAAGTGCATAAATGAGTCATAAAATTGACAAACAAAATCATACTTTAATAAAGGCTTATTATTTTTTAAAAATTTATTTATATTTTTTTACATATTATGAGGCTTAACACCTGTTTTAAGTGCCAAGAGAAATTGGTATAATTTGTTATCTAATTATTCATGTATTTCTGTTTCAATATTAACTATTTATTTATATAAATATTCATTATTTAGTTATTAAGTATTATTATTTAGTTATATAAATAATATTTAATTATTTAACTTATTAAGTATCATTATTTAGTTATAGTTGTTTAAGCTAGTTTTGCCGCGTCCCACCAAACTGCTACCGTATGAAACTTCTATGTCCAAGCAAGCACATTTCTCTTCTGTGTCAAAACGCATATCAACAATGAGTTATTTATTGATAATTTTTAAATTTACTTTCGCCTCTCCCTTCGAGTCACATGAGCTACAACCACACCATTAACTCAATATCGTCACACCGCCACCATATTACGAGTCATTTTTACTTTATCATTTTATTATTTAATATTTGATTTATTATATCATTTATTATTTTATAAATAATTTTGTAGCAGATATGCAAGTAATAACTTCATCCTGAACACAATAAAATGCAAATGGAAGTTGCAACATTAAAATCATACAGATCATGTTAAAATCTACAATTTATAGAGAATTATGTTTTCTTCAATAGGTTTGAAGTTGCATACCTCTTTTAGCAAAATATCTATGCCTGACAATCTTCACCGCAGGGGGTTGTAGAACCCGTATGTGAGATTACAACCTGTATGTGAGAACAAGCAAAATACAACCCGTATGATCAAGCGTGGACTTTACTAACATTTTTTGGGTTTGGGGTGGGGGAAGGGGGACAATTTTTAAAAAAATAATATCAAAGCAACCATGTAATAATCATAGCAACAACAGAAAATTCAAAGGGAGAAAAAAATTAAAAAAAAAAAAAACATAGGGCTTTGATCTAGATCCTTCCAACAGTCTCAGTTAACAGTCAAGCAGGCTACAATAAGCTTAGAACATAATTGATGAAATGACAGTGTACCAAAATTTAGAACATAACAGATAAAAACTTGTAGCAAAATCTATATTATAGCCATAAATAAAAAATTCAACAAAATCTAGCTTGTCTTATAGTTATAATAGTGTGATGGGCACAATGAAAACGGGTTACTGTAGATTTGCTATTCACTTTCCCTTGCATAATTGACAACGATGTCTATTTCTGCTTAAACATTTCCATAGCTTTCAAGTCACCGAATACTTTAGTCAAAATAAATTTTAAAAAATCGAATTCTGAATAATAAACCAAATTTACATGTTTCTGGTCACTTTCGAGTGACATCGCTGAGTCCCCCTAATTAAACCACTAAAAAAAGGGGAGGAGCTTGGGATCAAGTCACCTTAGACTAACTAAGTCACCTTAACCTAACTAAATCTTGAACAATTTTTGCATGAAATTGTATACTGTACACTATTTGATCATGTAAGCACTTCAATCAAAATCACCATTAGTACCAAAATCAACCAAACAGTCATCAGCAAAATTCATCAGCAATGCAGACACCATCAGTATCAAAATCAACCAAACTTTCATCAGCAATACAAACACCAAACTAGACTTACAGTAATGAAAATGTGCAGTAAGAACAGTGGAGCTTGGAGAAAGAAAGAGACTTACCTACGCAGCCGCAAAGCTTGAAGTTGAGAGGTAGGAATAGTGGGGACGCAGAGAGACGCTGGAACAGTGGAGGACACAACCGAGCTAGGCAAAAGGAGCCGTGGCCGCAGAGCTTGAAGTTGAGATGCGGTGGAGACGATGGAGACGCGGTCGAGCAAGGCAAAGAGAGGTGGGGCTTTTCGAAGTGAGGTGCGAGAGGGAGCGGTGGAGAAGGTGGAGACGCAGCCGAGCGAGGTAGAGGGAGCGGTGGCCGCAGGCTTTTTGAAGTGAGGCGGAGGCGAGGTGGGGCTTTGGCGGCAGAGCAATGGAGGGGAGGGGCTTTGCCGGTGGAGAAATGGTGGAGGGGTTTCAACAATGGAGGAGGAGGAGGGTTTCAGTAATGGAGGGGAGGGAATGAGCCGAAGGGTCTCAAGTAGTGAATATAGCGCGCTTTCCCACGGCATAACCGTGGGAAACCAATAAACCCCTACCCGTGGTTATAGCCGTGGGAAATCAGAAAAACATTTACCTGCGGTCAAGGCCGTGGGAAAATCGATAATTTAAACTGGTAACTACACACGGTAAAGGCCGTGGGAAAGTTAAAACCATAATCTATGGCTCGACCGTGGGAAAACCGAGGGAAACGAGGCGGGCAGAATTGGCACCCATTTGCACTATCCTTTACCCACGGCTTAACCGTGGGAAAATTTGATTTTTTTATTTTGCGAGGGTTTAGGCCGTGGGAAAGTGCGAGGAACAAAAACTTCGTAGCCGTAGGAAATTCAAAAATTACACACGGCCACATGGCCGTGGGAAATAGCGTGTTTTGTTGTAGTGAACAGTCCACCTTTAATTACTCCCTGTTTACCCTTAGTGATGGATCTTCTTTCATTGCTCTTTTGATATTTAAGGATGACGTGATTTTGGTTGAGAACTCTTTGGAGGAGTTTGAGCGGGTTAAGGCAGTCGTTGATTCATCTTTCAAAATCAAAGACTTAGCTCAAATATTACATTGGCTTGGGAGTGGCACACTCATAACAAGGAATATCTCTTTGCCAAAGAAAATATTATTTAGACCTTTTTGGTGAGTCAAGTCTGCTCTGGTCTAAACCAGCTAAAACTCCCTTGAATACCTCTATAAAATTGCATCAAGACTCTAGAAAGCCATATGAGGATATGGCTGCATATAAGAGACTTAGAGGGAGGCTTCTTTACCTTACCACAACCAGACCTAATATTGCTTTTGCTACCCAACAATTACGTGAGTTCCTTAGCTCTCCTACTATGACATATTACAGCATTGCCTGCAGAGTGATTAGGTACTTGAAAGGGAGTCCAGGTCGAGGCTTATTTTTTTCCCCAAAGAATCAACTCTGCAAATCTTTGGTTTTTTTTTTTTTTTTTATGCTTAGATTGCATAAGGTCCATCTCTGGATATTGTTTCTTTATTGCCTCCTCCTTGATTTCTTAGCGTGCAAAGTGAAGGAACCTGTTTGTAACACAAGAAGGGGTTTGAATTGTGTTTCTTATGTTTTTAAAACTTTTCACAAGCATATATATATATATTCGCAAAGGTTGGACGTTAAAACGACAACGGATGCAAAGAGCGTTTCCAAACACCAATTGGACGCTTACTTAGAAGGATTAAGATATAAGCGCTTTGAGAAAGCAATTCAATCCCAAAGAGTTAGTTCGAAAATAAACTAAAGTAAAAGCAAAGGAAAGAAAAAGAACACAGAGATGTTATCCTGGTTCACTCTTCACCAAAGAGTTACGTCCAGTCCTCTCTACTTGAGAGATTTATCCACTATAACAAAATCCTTTGTTACAAGTATTCAACACCTCTTCAGGCAACACTAAGTATTCTTTTCCAGTCAAGCCTCTTCAGGCTCAAGTATTCTTTCTAAACAAGCCTCTTCAGGCTTAACCAACTAAGATTTTGAAAAAGAGTGTTGTTCTACTAACTCACAAAGAGTGAGGGTTTGAAACTAAGCTTAGAACTCTAAACAATACTCTTCACAGATAGTGATATAAAAGTTTAAGAATAGAGTAAGCTTGTAAGCTTTGATTTTTCTCTTGATAACTTGTTTTCTTCTGTGCTTGTATTTTTGCTCAAGTTCGTTCACTTTGGATCTTCAAAGGTGAAGGTATATATAACCATTTGGCTTTGAGCAATCTTCAGTCTTCAACGGATGGAAAAAGAATTGTTCTGATCATGCATTAAATGCGTTGGTCCGTTGAGTCTGATAACTTGTTGAGGCTTCTGATTAGCAAAGTAGACTATCAGGCTGATAGCTTAAAGTAGTGATGACACCTTTTCCTTGTACTCGAAAGTTGCCTTTTGTCTTTCCTATTGGAGATAGTCAAATTCTTTTGTGTCAGGAACAGACTGGCTTCAGCGTTCGATGGTACGAAGATTACAAGGAATGTTTGTCCATAGGATACAAGCTTTTTCACATTGAATAATACATTCAAAATAGTTTACATACACGTTCGCGCCTAAAACATATTTAAAGCATAAGTCATTGGACTTTACAAAAGAGAACGTTTATCATAAAGAGTCTTTGGACTCAGATACGTTGTTTGAAGATTATAGTCCGGAGGGCGCGAGATCTTTGGGGTTTGGACGTATAGTAAGTCTTTGGACTTAGAAAGTCTTTGGACTTAGATTTTCCTGCACACTTAAGATAAAGCATTAGTCCATAGCTAATCTTTGGTCACTTATGTAACATCCCTGTTTTTGGTAACCCTAATTAAGATGGATAATCTTAATCGGGTCTTCGCTTAGGTGTGTGATGGGTTGTGTGTTGGTTATAAGTCTAGTCGGTCGTTTAGAACTAGGCTTGAATCAAGTTGAAAGTGCTTAGCCGTAACACGAGAAAACGGGGGAGATAAGAGGGCAAGAAGTTCCTTCCCAGCTGAGCAGAACGCTCATGTGTGGGAGGACTCCACGCTCCAGCGTGGAAACGCTTAGACGTTGGGAGCTTTCACGCTCAAGCATTCTGAGTGCGTTGCCAGCTGTTCTGAGTTTTGACGTGTGTGGGACACATGGCAGGCCCTGGAGAAGGTGGAGTGGACGAGGTTCCACGCTCAAGCGTGGAGGGAGCCAACGCTAGAGCGTGGGAACGCTCAAGCGCTGGTAAAGTGCACGCTTTAGCATGCTGAGTAAGTGAGTTATATGGCTCGGTTTCTTTTCATTGTCTTTTCACTCGAAATTTCTGAGTTCTCTTCGTCCCTGAGCTTAAGAGAGGTCCAGAGAGGGTTCTTGGGGAGCTTTGGTTGGTTCTGGCACGATCGCTCTTTGAAACCCTATTCCGACTACATTTCTGTGCTCATGGCTTCGGATTCGCCTAGGATGCGGCTTTGGTTTCGAGCTTTGTTGAGGTAAGCCTAGGTGCCGACATCGTTGACCCTAAGTTCTTTTTGGTATTTGTCTTGGTTGGTATCCTTTTCTTACTCCTACTCCAACCTAATGATGTTTTGCTAACACATTAGGGTTTTATGGGTGTTTTTGCCCAAGCGATCGTTTGAGGAGTCGCATGAGAACCCGTCATTGAAGGCAGCTGCGAGGAACAACCATTGTTGGTGAGTTTTCCCTTCATTTTCGTGGCTACCACTTGCTTACTTGATTCATCGTTATTCGATTGTCTATTTTTGAATTCGTTGTCATATCTGAGTTTCTGGTTGTTTCTGGACCCTGTGCGTGTACCCGGGGCGATTGTTGGCTCAATGTGCATGTCGGGGGTGCCTTTGGCAGTGTTGGGAGCTGCGTGGTGAGCTCGTGGTGGTCGTGGCTATGTTCGTTGTGTTCGTGAGATCGAGGGTCAGGGCTGTCCGTGGATACGGGAGTATATCGAGACGAACTGTCAGGTGAGGAGCAAGAAACCTCAAATATCTGGGAATCGTAGGCATAGTATATAATTGTTAACATGTTTAGGGATCCTCAAACCCTACTAGTGGTTGAGGATGTATGTCTTTCTGTGGTAATTGAGAACGTGATTAAATGATTTCGTACATGATAACATGCCAGATGAAATGCTTGTTGTGATAACATGCTTAATTGCTAGCTGGTATGCCTGCAATGATGATATATTGCTATACTATGATATGTTGATGTGATTGTGATTGATATGATCTTGATTGACTGTGGAGACGGTTGGTGTGATGTTAGAAGGATAGTGTGGTCGGTATTATTGGATTCGTAGTTGATGTTGTAAGGCAATGGATCTAAGTTGAAGGTGGCTCTCATAGTTGGAGAGCGACATTCTCACAATTGGAGGATGTGGACCTTAAGACGTTGGCTAAGTTGTTGTTCAGACGTTGTTGAGATGATGGGTGCATACTCATAGCATTTGCATTGTTGTGGTGAAAACCGTGTTTACAACTACAACAGCAGTTTGAGTGATTGTCACAAGAGGTTGGAGTTCGAGGTGGACACTCCAGGGCGACCAAGATGGCTGAACTCACAGTCGGAGGGATGCAGTTGCTTTCTCGCATTTGGAGAACTTCTCGGGTCTTCTCACAGTTGGAGGGGCTCGGGGAGGCAGTGCATCTCGCAGTTTGAGAAACCATTGTTGTACTGTCTTGGAAACTCAAGAGGCAGTTACCTGAACGTCCGACTCCTCGCAGTTGGAGGGGCCATTCTTACCTGGTGAACATCCACCCTCTCAGTTGGAGATTAGATTGTCATTCCTCACAGTTGGAGGTTGACCGTTGTATTCCCATGGTAAGAGTGTGCGTTGTACAATTGACCAATCATATAGACTCAGTTGTGCATGTAGAGTAAGCGGTGATCCCTAGTTGTGATAACTTGGAGGTTGACTGTTGTGATGAATTCGAGAGATGGATGTGTTTGTTGGTTGTGCTTACTATTGTGTATATTGATGTGTTATATGCTACGTGATTTTCCCTTTGCATGATATTATAGCGTTTCTTACCTCTTGTGCATGCTTCGCCATGTTTTCATGTTTGTCATTGTTCGGGTCGTGATTCGAAGGTGGAGGTGCTGATTGGTTGTCGGAAGTGCTACAGCGGGTGAAGCTGAGTTGGGGTGGACTCCACTATGAGCAACAAGCTTGACGTCAACACTTCTCGTGTGGAGAGTGAGACCTCAGAGGTATCGTTGGGTCTCTTTTGAGTTGTACCACTGCCAGTGGGGCGTTTATTTTTGTTGTTGATGTTTTTACGCCATGGCTTCCAGGCGAAACTCTGATGTGTAATGTTGGACTGTAATAACTGTTCATCTGTTTAAGTTTAAACTAAACTTTATCTGCATGTTTAAGGTATCAGAGGGAGTGAGGTTATGTTTTGGGAGCGTCACAACTTAAATTAGTCTTTTGTTGACATCAAAATTATAAGGGATTAATGGACCATAACCACTTTGGTTCCAACAATCTCCCCCTTTTTGATGATGACAAAACATACTAATTTGATTGAACAAAGTTTCCTAGAAAGTTGAGAAGCTCTCCCTAAGAAAAAGACTATTATTAAACATAGCATATAAGGAAGGAAAACTATAGTCCAAAAGACACAGATATAAAACTTAGGCAATCATATAAATGCAATCAGACAAGCATTCTTAAATAAACAAACCCATCAAATTTCCCTTTCTCCCCCTTTTTGCCATCAGACAAAAGTGAGAGCAAACCATCATTGTCAGTAAAAAAAAAAACTTAAAAGGAAATCTTTAAGAAGGTGGAGGAGGAAGAGGGGGTTTAGAGAGGAAGTTCTGAAACATGGCTGCAATCTGTTGCAGCATAGTTACTGCCTTCAATGGACCTTTGAACAAACTCTTGAACTTTCGGAGGGATTGCAGGGACAGAGCTCTCAGCGGTAGCCTTTGTTGCCTCAGGGTTCTGTTGACCAGGAATCACATTAAGGGCGTTGGACGATGATGGATCAACAGGATGCACCACAAAGAGAGGGATTGGTTCAGACTTAGAAGTTTCTGAGTCTGCAACTTGCTCAGCTTGCTCTTCTGGACGGGGTTCCTCATAGACAACTTCTATGTGCTCAGTATCTTCCGAAGATACTTGGGCAGGTTTAGCTTGAGGTTCTTCAACAATTGGTTCAATCCATGGAGCATCACCCACTTCTTCAATGTCAATGGGATACAAAGGAATCCCAAAGGTATCATCACTTAGGATCATGAATGTGACATCTGAGATCTTGTATTTCCCATGGATTGTGGGAGTTTCAGATTTTTCTTCATCAAATATCCCTGAGGATCATGCTTCAGCTGTGCATTTCCACACATGGCTTTTCCAGACAATTTTGGTTTCATTGTCTCCATTTTGCCATACCAATTGCTTCAAACAGAGAGGAAGTACTTCTACATCGTCTCTCGGTCTCCTCCAGAAGAAAGGGTCAAAGGAAGTAGGGGTTGGCATCACAGCCTTGTTCAGTCGTTTCCGAGCGTCCTTGTTCTTGTTCAAATCTAACATAGGAATCCTTGGACATACCCTCAGAGGAACTAATCCAACAACATCATTTGCCTTCAGCTTCAAAAATCTTTTAGGAAGATTGTGAAGAATCTTCACTTGCCTAGGCATCTCATATTCCTTCCTTATGGCATAGTAAGGAATGAGATCCCTAACGTCTGAGTATTCCTTCTATTCAGACGGATGGCTAGGAATGAATTTGACATCTCTGTCCAGGATGAAATTTTTCAGACCACCTCTACTGGACCTTTTCTGCTCAGTAGAGTCCTATTTCAACTTCTGCTTATTGGGGGGAATGATGTGACGACCCACATTGTAGTGGCACAATTGGAAAGATTTGGAAAGATTTTTCTTGGAGGGAACCTCTTTTGGCCCAGGTCAGTGAGAATGCGTCTAAGAGAAGTATAGCTTTCACTGGGAAGTGGGTTGGATGGAGTGTAAGGGTGAGGTGTGTAGCTGGGAGAGGGAGGTAAGGTTTCAGGTTCGTATTCATATTCTGGGTAGGGGTAATGTGGACGAACATGTATTGTTGTGGCGATACCATCTTCGTAATCAAGGGCTGGGATAGGCCAAACAAAACACTTGTCGGTGTAGGTTAGGGGTTTGTTGTTTCTTATGAAGGGTGTGGGGTTAATATAGGGAAAGATTTGTCTTTTGTAGTGGGGATTTGGATAAGGTGCACCATAAGGTTCAAAGGGTCTTTTTCCCCATGGTGTGAACCAATCTTGTGGTTCGGACGGTGAGGGTGAGAGGTTAACCACATCTGGTTGAGCAGAAACAGGTGTAACAACTGAAGGAACTTGAGATTCAGTGTTACCTTTTGTTTTGGACCGAGTGGTCCTTGGCCTTGTTGCAGCAACCTTAGGTCGGGATGCTTCAGACGTAGATTCCCTTCTAGGTCCTTTGATCACCCTAGAAATAGGCCGACCATCCTCATCTTCTTCTTCCATAGAGGCTAGAACCAGCTTCCTTTTTCTTGTAGGTTAGGCAGGGGAAGTTGTTGGACGACTAGAAGACAACTTTACTTTTGGGTGCATAGGCTCTGTCGAGTATCCAGCGGGGTCTTCTTGTTCATACGCTTCAGTAACATCTTGCGTCTGGTCAATCTGAATACCTTTTTGTTTCCCTTTCAACTTGGACTTTTCAATACAGTCCAGCCTCATTTTCATCAAATTTTGCTTGCTAAAATCTGGTTGAAGCACACGATCAATGCCATGAACTCCAACATATTTGAGTTTTTGTTTTGGAGTCAGGAACTTAAGATCGTTGTACACCAGATGGTTCTCAAAAATTATTGAGAGCAGAGCAGCAAAATGAAACCAAACAGCATGCACCTAATGTTTATTGCAACTTATGTGGGAAAAGTGGTCACACCTTCTCAAAATGCATAGACAAAAAGAAAAGGGTTATGCATGGACGAAGGCCACAGACTAACCAAAAAGGACCCAAGTTTATTTGGGTACCTAAAAACATGATAATCCTTATTGTAGATCTGCTTAGCAACACAAAGAAGACCCCAATCTTGGTACTTGGATAGTGGATGCTCACATCACATAACGAGAGAAAAATCTATGTTCCAAGGCCTACGTGAAAAGACTGGAGGATGGGTCACCTTTGGAGGCAACCAAAAAGGAAAGATAGTTGGAATTGGTAAGATTGGTAAGCATCCTTTTCCTTCTATTGATAATGTTCTGTTGGTTGAAGGATTAAAACACAACTTGCTTAGCATAAGTCAATTATGTGGTAATGGATATGATGTTTCCTTCAATAAAGGTGAGTGTATAGTCAAGAACCGTGATGGGTCCAACTAATTCACTGCCAAGAGGCAAAACAATCTGTATAAGATTAACTTGGGGGAACTCTCAAATCAAAGTGTATCATGCCTAGTGTCAGTTGAAGATGAGCGGTCAATCTGGCACAAAAGACTTGGTCATTCAAGTCTGAGATTAATATTAAGACTAAACAAGCAAACCCTCGTACGAGGTCTACCAAAGATTGTGTCTTGATCAGACTCTCTCTGTGATGCGTGCCAAAAAGGAAAACAAGTTAAGAACTCTTTTGAGTCCAAGAACATTGTTAGTACTTCAAGGCCACTAGAGCTATTGCATCTTGATTTGTTTGATCCAACAAGGACTGCCTCTGTTAGTGGTAAGAAATATGGGCTTGTTATAGTAGATGACTACACGAGATGGACATGGGGTCAGTTACTTGCTCACAAGGATGAGTCTATCAAGGTCTTTACTATATTCTGTAAGCGAGTCCAAAATGAAAAAGGCATACGTATAAGCTCAATCAGAAGTGACCATGGAGGCGAATTTGAAAATGAGCTTTTCCAAAGGTTCTGTGATAAAAATGGTATTCATCACAATTTATCTGCCCCTAGAACACCACAACAGAATGGTGTTGTTGAGAGAAAAAACTGATCTTTTCAAGAGATGGCTAGGGCAATGCTTAGTGACAACTCAGTTTCCAAACATTTCTGGGCTGAAGCTGTTAATATTGTCTGCTACATTCAAAACAGAATATACATAAGACTTATCCTGAACAAGACTCCTTATGAACTGTGGAAAGGACGCAAACCCAACATTTCTTATTTCCACCCTTTTGGATGTCAATGTTTTATTTTAAATACTAAGGATCAACTTGGTAAGTTTGATGCCAAAGTAGATAATGGAATATTGTTAGGATACTCTGAAACGTCCAAAGCTTTTAGAGTTGACAACTCTAGGACTTTAGTTGTTGAAGAATCCATCCATGTTAAGTTTGATGACAAAAATCCTGATAAGTGTAACGCCTCGATTTTCACGTTTTCTAATTCTCCAGTATTTTAACGTTTGTATTTTATTGGAGGGTTTAGAGAGTGAAATAAAATATTCTGACCAGATAGGAATGTCCTACACAACCATAGGAAGCCGTGGTTAAGTTTCGGGCAAAAGCTTAAACGGAGCCCGGTCTGCGTTTTTCACGGATAGTAGCCTTTTTCTACTATCGAGACCTAATTTGGACTCGTGAACGAGACAGTAAGTCTCGGGATTTTATTCTCTACATCTTCGTTGAAATCCGTCCTGACGTCCGAAAAATAATAATAATATATTATATCCGGGTGTATGTTCGAACCGTGTGACATTTGAAGCTGTGAAATGATTTAACGGAACCCGCTAACGAATAATGTTGGTTTCCCATCATGAAGACTTTTGTGGTCAAGGTAATGATGACGTTCTAAAATATCTGGACGTGAAATGTCCAAAATGCCCTTGGTCTTTTAAGGAAAAGACCAAATTGCCCTTTTGTTGATTTACAAGTTTGCCATGAAGGCAAAATGGCTATAAAACCCTCACCCCACTGGGCCATGCGGCCACACCTTCTTTCTCTCTCTCTCTCTCTCTTCTTTCTCTCACTTGTTCTTCATGTTCTTCATGAGTTCTTGAGTGTTCATCAAAAGTTCTTTACAAAAACCCTAGTGTGATCTTCAAAAGTTGAAGTTTTTGGGTGAAAACTAGTTTATTTTTCACTAATCTTTGATCCAAGGAGGTATGATCCTCATCTTAACTCTCTCAATTTCTCTATTTCATCTCTTGAATCACTTGATTTATGAAGATCCAAGTTTAGATCTAGAACTTTGAAAATCCATAGAAAAGTGTAGAAAAATCCTTTTGATACCAAATCACTTTCTATGAACTAGTCTCATCGTTCTCTTTCACCATTCAAGAGCATGAAACCAAATGAGTTCTCTAGCATTTTCTTTCAAAAGTGTCCGAAATCTTAGATGTGAAAAAGGTTGAGTTTTTGATTCAAGTTTTAAGGAATAAGACTTGTTTTAGTGTTAGGAGTACCTAAGGATCAACCATCCAAAAGGTTAGAAAGTTTGGACATCTCTAGCTAAATTTCTTAGGGTAGGACCGAATCCTCTTTGAGGAGGAATAGATGAGATTTGTCTTGTTCGATGTTTGATGTTTGATTGTTTGGTTGTTTGTAGTTGGTGACGATTATCAGGAGGTTCACAAACCGATCAACCGACTTTGATCCGGGAATCTCCTCTTCAACAGGTATGGGGGGTGAACCTCATCACACCAAGATGGTGGTGGTGAAGATGGTTGTTTAGTTTATGTGTGGGTGAAACCCTTTGGTTTGGGTTCACCATTCAATTTGGTTCTCTTGGAGAACAATGTGTAATAAGTGTAGTTTATGCTTTAGTCTGCTCTAGCATATCTCTATGATGATGTGATTGGATGAAAATCATTTCCATATATCTTGAAAAACCTACTTTGATCACTAGATCAAGTTTGGACTTTTATGCTTGATTATGATGCAAATGATGTGTGATGGACTTCATGCTTGATTATGACGCAATAATATGTTATTGTTGATTGTCATAATTTAGATGAACATTATGAGTTATAATTGTCCTGAGGGTGAAGCAATCTTCACATTTGTTCCTAATAGGCCTTTGGCCATGACCTTGAGGAAAGGAAGAGTTTGAGTAGTTCTTGAACAATTAAGTTTTCAAGTAAGGAAAGTGTTTTAACAACTTATGTTTTTCAAAGAAAAACCCTAAGTGACTTTGATCCAAAGATCAAATGGAATTAAATCTCAAAATGTTTTCACCAAAGTGAAACATGTTTTATACCTTATCCTTACTTCATCTAGTTAATCAAGTGACTCAAAATGAGACAAGAGGTGTTTTCATGAAGAGAATCAAAATGGTTCCATAAGGTTAATGTCTTGTTTTAAGGCAACTTTTTGCTAAGCGAATTCACCATCGCTAGGCGAAAACAGAGGAATTCTAAGTTAGGCATCACTGCCTCACTTTCGCTAAGCGAATTTATATTCGCTAAGTGAATCCAGAGATTTCGCTACGCGAATGATGTTTCGCCGAGCGATCCAGAGGAGTTTCAAAAGAGGTGTAACCGCCTCCAATTTCGCTAAGCGAATATAGCAAACTTCGCTACGCAAATGATGTTTCGGCGAGCGATGCAGAGGAGTTCCAAAGGAGGTATTACTGCCTCATTTTCGCTAAGCGAATGGAATTCCGCTAAGCGAATTTCACCTTTCAGAAAATGCTAGAAATGAAGTAAGTAGTTCAAATGTTTTTTTAAATCAAATGAGTTTTCAATTGAGAAGCTATTTTTGTTTACAAAGGAGTTTTCTAACTCAATCTTAAAGTTGTACGCGTGAAAAACCTAAGTTAAGTAATTAACTTAGAGTTGAAGACAAGGGTTAATTAAGTATGATATGTGGTGGAACAAGACCATGTACTATACCATTGATGACTTAGTACATCAATGAGTTCATAAAACTTAAGTGAATCAACACTTATTTCCTTAATTGAAAGACAAGGGATTAATATCTTAGAAAGGCTTAAAGACTTATCTAAGAGGATTCTCAATCCTTATTCATAATGCTTAGGACTTGAGACATAATTCAAAAGACGTAAACACAAACATGAAACGTTTTGGTTTTGAAACAGTAGTTCGATGATGGACCGATGATTCGAATCTAGGTTAATCGTTCAATTGTTTTCGTCTTGTGATAACTGGAATGAGAGAGATCCTGAGACTGTGCAGGTATGGGACTGTACAGTGGAAGGAATCCTGAGGCTATGCAAGTATGGGACTGTATAGTTGAGGGAAGGCATAGAAGAATTGGTTGGTACTACCCATACCAATAAGAATTATCTTCTTTTCGGGAGCTTAGAACATAAGAAATTTATAGTTAAGCGTGCTTGACTTAGAGTAATTATGGGATGGGTGACCTTCTGGGAAGTTTCCTAGAAAGCGTGTAAGTGAGGACAAAACACGCTGAAAAGACTTGTGTTGGTTTGTGGGGACAGTCGGCGATTCTGAAAGCAGTCTGGATCATTCCAAAGGAGTCACGAGATATTTATCCGATGGATAAATGTTTTATAAAACAAAGACGTGTGTAGTTTCTAAGGAAGAGAACCTTAGTGAACCTTGAGGTTTATCCAATGGATAGATACTGCTTTATCACATCTGCTTTGTGTAAGCATTGGCATTTCATGTGCATAGTTATAAGGCCTTGAGCCTAGGAGTTGAGCTTACACCTTGATGCGGGTGCGAATCTTACGGTGACGATCTTCAATGGTTTTTTTGGAGGTATCAGGGTTGGAAGGGCTGACATGTGACCAGTTGGTGATTCTTCTGTATCGTGGCGAATCCGTGCAATACACTGATTTCCTCTACTAGATGCCGTACTTTTCATGTTTGGTCGAGAGTGTTACCGTAAAGCCAGATACGTGCACGTTACGAATGTTGTAGCACCTTGCTTATGGCTGGCAGAAATCGGAACGTGTCCTCCCATTCACTCTCTCCGAATGTTTTGTTAGCTCCATGGAGTAGGGGTCAGAGTAGTACCCAGTGACATTGGCATTGAGTCATGTACATTGCACTGCATTGCATGGCCATTGATGTTTACATTTACTGCTATACATCGTTATTCTGTTTAAGAATGCATTATATTATACCGTTAACTGTTTAACATGATTTATATTGAGAGTTTTAGTATGCTGTTTAACTGTTTAACATGTTGGGTACGCTGTTACCTGGTGAGTCGTCCCGTTTTTACTATTGCTGTTTTGCTGTGTTGATGAACGGCAATCTCACCCATATCTATATGTTTTCTGCTGGTACTTGCTGTTGCTGCTTGAACCGATAGACGCGATGATGGTTTGGTTCAGCAGTCCCTTTGAGTTCGGAGGTGGACTCTTTTGCTGTTTTAGTTTTGTTGTCGGCCAGACTATTTCAGTTTTTGTAGTACCTTTTGGGAGCTATGACTCCTAGTACTTATTGTATTCCTTATGTCAGTTATGCATTATACTTTTGTCTGTATACAATATTGTTTCCGTTTCTGTTTTCTGTTTCTGTATTTATAATACAGTATGTCCTAGTAATGCATGGTGAACCTAAGTTCACTTATTAGTATTATTTATTATCTTTATTAATCCCATTACATCTTTATGAAAAGAAAAGAAAAAGAAAAATCGTATTTTCCGCATTAATAAATATTTTCGGCCTTACAAACGTTCGGGAATGTGACACTCGGGAAAGGGTGTTGCAATAAGAGATTATCAAAGCTAGATCAATCTTTTGCAAATTTGAATCTAAATGATGTAGAAGATCGTCCAAAACTTAAAGAAGATGGAGCTTCAGACGCAACTCAAAATGGATCAGACGCATCAACGTCTCAGCAAGTTGCTAACACCCCTCGTTCATGACAATTCAGGACTTAACACCCTGAGGATCAAATCATAGGCAAGCCAAATGATAGAATCTGGACAAGGTCAACCTTAGAGAACAAGCTGATTCAGCCTTCATCTCAGAATTGCAACCAAAGTCAGTGGACGAAGCCCTAATGGATGAATGTTGGATCCTCGCTATGCAAGAGGAGCTTAACCAGTTTCAACGAAGTGATGTTTGGACGCTGGTCCCCTTGCTAAAGGATAAGTCTGTCATTGGAACCAAGTGGGTCTATCGAAACAAGCTGGACGAAGATGGCAAAGTCATAAGGACTAAAGCAAGGTTAGTTGGTCAAGGCTACTCACAAGAGGAAGGTATTGATTACACTGAAACTTTTGCTCCAGTAGCTAGACTAAAAACCATACACATATTACTCTTATATGCTGCACATCATAACGTCATGCTTTATCAAATGGATGTAAAAAGTGCTTTCCTAAACGGTTTCATTAATGAAGAAGTATATGTTGTACAACCATCTGGTTTTGAAGATCAAAACTGTGACACCCGCTACTCCGCATACGATAAATATAAAATAAAGCATGCAAGCTAAAATAAACTTTAACGTAAAAGGTAGCAAGTACCACATGATCCGAAAACGTTTAAAAACATATAATAACAACTAAGGAAAAACATAAACATAAATAAAACTCGAATCCCGTTGTCACATAATCAGAGCTGGTAACCACTACCGATAATACATTGGAAACAACTAACATAACTAAACTATATTATGTGCAAGTGATCTCCTCGGGATCACTCCTTAGTAGGCAGCTCAACATCCTCTGCATAACCAAAGATACATGCAAAACAACAACAATAGATAGGGAGTATTAAGGAACTATACGTATAAACATTAGCGGTAATAGAGTAGTTAGCAAGATGATCATGCAGCACATAAAACATCATAAACAGCATCATGAACAACATCATAAATGTCATGCCGAGATCATATAATCAATTGGACAATACACATCATGTATAAACAACCATATAGCACACAAATAGGGTCATGGGTTAACCCTCATCTTACGCTACCCTAGTATCTATATGTTATACTAATCCCTTCTCCCCATACCTGGCGTGGCGATTCCAGCCTATGAGCCAACAAGAGCGAAGTCCACACGTGACTCCTCGAAACGGGTTCAATAGGTTCAGCAGCTCGATTAGATCCCTAGGGAACTAATCTGCTAGTTTCCATTCACAGCACCGGCACACAAACAACAAAGTCTCAGAGTAACACTAAGCTAGCAGCTTAACCCCAAACGCAACAGCAAATACCACAGGGATCTGTTCTTGATGAAGAACACCCAACAAGGATTGAAAACGCTCAAGAATTCAATGGGAACCCAAGAGAATGGTCAAAGACAGCTGTTTCTAACTCTAGGAATGACGGCTATGAGTTTTAGGTCGAGCAAAAGAGGTACAAAAAGGATTGGGACGAACGGGCTGACCAAAGGAGCCCAAAACGCATTTCTGGTGCGCGCGTAGGGCACGGGCATGCTGAACAACAGGCACGGGCGTGTTGCACAGGCGTGCCACCCTGTCAGGATCACTAATCTAACTCGTTCTAAGATTCATTACCCCAAAACACGTCCCTAAACATCTAACACAAGCATAACAACTATAAAAACACATACAACAACGCTATATAACAAGCAAGCAAAAACTAGGGTGCTCCAAAAACCACCCTGAGCATGTATTTAAGCTTAAGAAAGCTTTATATAGACTCAAACAAGCTCGTAGAGCTTGGTATGAGAGACTCAACACCATCCTAATGGAGAATAATTTCTCAAAAGGAAAAGTGGATACAAATCTTTTCAGAAAATCAAGTAAAAAGGATTTTATTGTTGCTCAAATTTTTGTTGATGATATAGTATTTGGTGCAACTGATGAATCTTCTTGCCAAGAGTTTTCTGAGCTTATGCAGAAAGAATTTGAAATGAGTATGATGGGAGAACTAAAATTCTTCCTCTGACTTCAAGTCAAACAAACATCGGACGGAGTGTATATTCATTAGACGAAGTACACAAAGGAACTTCTAAAACGCCTCAAACAAGATGATTGCAAACCAATGAATACCCCAATGCATCCAACGTCCTTATTAAACAAGGATGACAAAGATAAAAAGGTAAATCAAAAGGTATATAGAGGTATGATTGGTTCCCTCTTATATCTAACTGCGTCCAGACCTGAAATCATGTTTAGTGTTTGTCTATGTGCTCGATTTCAATCTAATCCAGGAGAGTCTCATCTCTCAGCAGTTAAAAGAATCTTTATATATCTCAAAGGTTCTACTAATCTGGGTCTGTTGTATAAGAAATTTGATGAATACAGATTAGTTGGATTCTGTGATGCTGACTATGCTCGAGACAGAATAGAAACAAAAAGCACCAGTGGAGGTTGTCACTTCATTGGAGCCAACTTAGTCTCATGGTCAAGCAAAAGGCAAAGCACAATTTCCCTATCAACTGCTGAATTTAAGTACATTGCTGCTGCAAGCTGCTACTCACAACTTCTATGGTTTAAACATCAGTGGGAAGACTGCAAAATATTTGTAAGTATCATTCCAATAATTTGTGATAACACCGTTGCTATTAATTGGTCTAAAAATCTCATATTGCATTCTAGAGCAAAGCATACAGAAATCAAGCATCATTTCATTAGAGATTATGTGCAAAAAGGAATAATTGATATTCAATTTGTTGATACTGACCATCAATGGGCAGATATCTTCACCAATCCTCTAGCTGAAGATAGGTTTACATTCATAAGGAAATATCTGAACATGAATTTCATTGAGTGATTATGAGTCCAATGCATGCGTTCAATATTTGTTTTAGTTCTATGTAAGTGAGCCCAATATATATGTTGATTGGTTCATCCATTGCATTAATTGAATTAAATAATTGTCGAAGACAAATTTAATTCTCATTCCCTAACTGAGTCAGTTCCGTTATTCATTATGAAAAAAAACTGCTTTTTACGGTTTTAAGTTTGGAACGCGCGTCAGGCATTAAATGCATGTCACCTCACCCTTCTTTGCTTTCCTTCTAAATTTATTTGTTTTTGAAAATGCGAACCGTATTTGATAAAGGTGAAACCTTTACAATCTCTTCATCTTCATCTCTCTCTTTGAAAAACTCCATCTTGCGAAAAGGCTTCTTCTCTAAAATAATGGCTTCTTCATCCTGTTGGGATTTCAAGAGGGATAATTTTTAAAAACAATTTCTAAAAACCTCTTGAGCGGAAAAACCACTTTACTAAAGGACCACGTATTGCACATGAATCATAAGGATATTGTGTTTACCTCTTGAAGCGTAGCTTTACCAAGATCGCTGTGAGCACGTCAGCAGCACTGGTAAGTCACGAACACTGCAACGGTGTGAATGACAACTTGATCTACACAGCTACAGGTTAGCAGATCTAAGGAACACAGCTGCTAAAACCACAAAGGGAGAGGTTCTTCTCAATCACCAGTATTGCAGAGTAGCAATACCTCTACTTAGTTCATGCGAGCAAACCAACGTCAGAGATAGCGTAGTGCTAGCTATCTGGATTGGAAGAGGCGCGACACACAGAAAGAGAAAAAGGCGCTGCTGTCAATAGAATACAACGGCCGTTACGAGTGCTCTGTGTTGTGTGTAACTTAAATGACGTGCACAACTTACTAATAGTTGTCACTCACTTAACCTAACCCACTTGGGCCACTGTACGCTACAGGCCTAATGTTTAATTATTAATTAAATCATATTTAATTAATCAATTAAATTAATCTCATTTAATTATTAATTAAATCATATTTAATTAATTAATTAAATTAATTATCTGAACATTTGCTCTATGCGTGTGACCCTATAGGTTCTCAATTAATTGACAATAATATTAATTATTATTAATCATATTAATAATCAATTAATATTATAAACAATGAGCGGCATCTAGCAATACATCATTGCTACCCAATTAATTAGAATATCGGTGATACAATTAAAACCATATTGTAACCATATATAATGTGAATTCAACGTCATTTCGTCACAATGTCTTAATAGAACACAAGGCATAAATGTGTCATCCTTGTTTAAGTCCAATTATTTATTTCTTGATCTAGTAATTGACGTATGATCATGTGGGTCCAATATCTCATATTGTCCTACCTTAGCATCATCATGCATTTCTACGTCGCATACCATCAAGAGGCTTATAGACATTACATCACTCACATTCCACAACATGTTTCATTGCAGGCCCAATAACTATCTTTATAGTTGTCCTGTTACAGACAATGTTTGATAGTATTAAAGCCTACAACTACATTTGTCAGGAATCGTAGTGACTTCAAGTCGAAGGACTACTTCACTATAGTCACCATGAGAATCTCTTATGACACTTACATAACTATTATATAGCGTTCTCATAACGGGTCACTCCAGTATAAATATTCCACTAATACTTATACCTATGTGAAGACTTGATATCTTATATCCATGACCCCTGAGATGTGGTCATCAGTACACTCACATAATTGTCTCAATGTATTATTATTGTCCTTATTAATAATAATACTTGACTATGGATATTTAAGAATATTGTTCTATAATTTAATGGCATCTTACAATCAAGTCATACTTGACGTTCCATTAAATGAACTACCTATTCTAAGGACTTTATTATGTTATAAATATGTTCATTAAGTACAACATAATAAATAAATGCCTCATATATTCATGATACAATATATAGGACTTACACCAACAATCTCCCACTAACACTTGTGCCAATTAGGCATAAATCTAATGCCCATTGACCTAGAATGAGCGTCATGCTTCTGCTGAGCAAGAGGCTTGGTAAGCGGGTAAGCAACATTATCTAGTGTATCAACTCTGCATATCTTCACATCTCCTCTATCGATAATATCTCAAATGAGACGGAACCGCCTGAGTATGTGTTTGGATCTCTGGTGAGATCTGGGTTCCTTGGCTTGCGCGATTGCTCCATTGTTATCGCAATAGAGGTCAATCGGGTCCGCAATGCTAGGAAAAATACCAAGTTCAGAGATGAACTTCTTGATCCAAACAGCCTTCTTTGCTGCATTGGATGCAGCAATATACTCGGCCTCCGTTGTAGAATCGACAACTATTTCTTGCTTTGAGCTCTTCCAGCTCACAGCGCCTTCATTAAGGCAAAACACGAATCAGTGTAACCTCTTACAATGAGCTCTTCCTCAATTCCATAGACCAAGAATGTGTCCTTAGTTCTTCTCAAGTACTTGAGGATATTCTTGACTGCTTTCCAGTGACTCTCATCGGGATCAGATGGGTACCTGCTCGTCATGCTCAAGGCATACGAGATATCTGGTCTAGTACATATCACAACATACATGATGGATCCAATTGCCGAAGCATATGGAACCTTATTCATGCGTTCCCTCTCACCAGATGTAGTAGGGCACTGTCCCTTGGACAAGTGTATGCCATGTGACATAGGCAAGAGACCCTTCTTGGAATCATGCATATTGAAGCGCCTAAGCACTTTGTCAATATATGTATCTTAACTAAGGCCTAATAATTTCAGCGATCTATCCCTATAGATCTTGATTCCCAACACATAGGAGGCTTCGCCTAAGTCCTTCATCTAGAAACAATTCCCCAACTATGTCTTTACATTTTGTAGTGTAGGAATGTTGTTTCGGATGAGTAGTATGTCATCCACATACAATACGAGAAATGCAATCATGCTCCCACTAACCTTCTTGTACACACAAGGTTCATCTTCATTCTTGATGAATCCAAACTGTCTTACAACTTCATCAAAACGAAGATTCCAGCTTCTGGAAGCTTGCTTGAGTCCATAGATGGACCTCTGCAATTTGCATACCTTTCTAGCATCCTTTGAATCGACAAAACCCTCAGGTTGTGTCACGTACACATCCTCGAGAAGATTCCCGTTAAGGAATGCAGTTTTGACATCCATCTGCTAGATTTCATAATCGTGGTATGTAGCAATAGCAAGTAGAATCCGAACAGATTTGATCATTGCAAATAGAGAGAAAGTTTCATCATAATCTATACCATGAACTTGCTTGAAACCTTTTGCAAACAGTCGCGCTTTGAAGGTATTAACCTTTCCATCCATGTCAATCTTCTTTTTGAAGACCCACTTGCAGCCTATGGGTTTCATCCCTTCAGGTGGCTTCACCAAGGTCCAAACTTGGTTTGTGTACATGGATTCCATTTTGGATCCCATGGCTTCTAGCCACTTCTCAGATTCACGGCCAGCTATGGCCTCCTGGTAGGTAACAGGCTCATCTTGATCCATGAGCAGTACATCGCCTTCTTAAGTTAGGAGACGTCCAAATCTCTCAGGCTGTATATGTGATCTGTTTGACCTACACGATTCTTGTGTTACTTGAACCGATTCTTGAACCACAACATCTTGTGGATTCGGTTCTTGTTCCGTTGCAGGCGAGTCAATACTCTGTGGCGCTTGGATTTCTCCAAGTTCTACTGTTCTCCCGCTGTCTACTTTAGAGATGTACTCCTTCTCAAGAAACACTCCAGTCCTGACAACAAACACATTGTCATCAGAGGGGTTATAGAAATAGTATCATTTCGTTTCTTTGGTATACCCCACTAAAGTACATTTATCTGATTTAGGTTCCAGTTTATTTGTGATTAAACGTTTGACATAGACATGACAACCCCAAATCTTCATAAAAGACAAACTAGGCTTTCGCCCCTTCCACATCTCATGTGGTGTTTGTTCAACCGCCTTTGTTAGAACACGGTTAATTGTGAAAGCTACTGCAAGCAATGCATAACCCCAGAAATAATCTGAAAGATCTGAGTGACTCATCATCGATCGTACCATGTCCAACAAGGTACGATTCCTCCTTTAGGACATGCCATTCCATTGTGGGGTTTCGAGAGGAGTGAGTTGGGATACTATTCCACACTCTTTCAGATAGTCATCAAATTCCTGGCTAAGGTATTCACCACCACGATCTGATCGTATGGCTTTAATACTCTTGCCCAGTTGGTTTTCTACTTCATTCTTGAACTCTTTGAACTTTTCAAAGATTTCAGATTTGTGTTCCATTAGATACACATATCCATATCTACTGAAGTCATCAGTAAATGTGACAAAGTACGAAAAACCACCTCTAGCAGGTTTGTTTAATGGCCCATATACATCACTATGTATCAAGCCCAAAAGATCACTGGCCCTTTCACTATTACCAGTAAATGAGGCCTTAGTCATCTTTCCTAATAAACAAGATTCGCACGTACCAAATGATTCATAATCAAAAAAGTCCAATAATCCATTTTTATGGAGTTTGGAGATGCGTTTCTCATTAATATGACCTAAACGATAATGCCAAAGATACGAAGGATTCAAACCATTGGGTTTGATCCTTTTCGTATTTATGTTATATATGGGTACATCAAGATCAAGAATATAAAGTCCATTACTCAATGGTGCATTAACAAACAAAACATTATCCAAATAAAAAGAACAACATTTGTCCTTAACAATTAAATGAAAACCCTTCTTGTCCAAACAAGAAACAGAAATAATGTTTTTGCTAATAACGAGAACATAATAACAATTATTAAGTTCCAAAACAAGCCCAGTAGGTAAAGTTAAAACATAAGTCCCTACATCTAATGCAACAACTTTTGCTCCATTTCCAACGAGTAGGTCCACTTCACCTCTAGTCAATTTCCTCCTACTTCTTAGTCCCTACACATTATTACAAATGTGAGCACCACATCCAGTATCAAATACCCAAGATGCTGAAGTAGATAAATTAACATCAATAACATAAATGCCTGAAGCGGAAGTCTCACTTCCTTTCTTTTTCTTTTCCAGGTATTTCTTGCAGTTCCTCTTCTAGTGGCTAGGTTGGCCACAATGGTGGCAATTGCCTTCTTTAGCTACCCTTCCCACAGGCTTCAAGCCAGAAGTGCTAGGCTTAAAATTTTTCTTGCCTTTGTCCTTCTGCTTGCTCCAGGGCTTCTTGTTAGTTTGCTTTCTAGAATCAACCATCAATATGGCTTTACCTTTTACCTTATTAATGTACTGTTCTGCAGTTCTCAACATGCCTAGCAGTTCTGGCAGAGTTTTGTCAATGTCATTCATGTTGTAATTCATGATAAATTGACTGTAGCTTTCTGGCAACGATTGCAGAATTACATCTGTAGCCAACGCTTGGCTCAGTGAAAAATCCAATCTTTCAAGGCTCTCAATGTACCCAATCAAAAGGAGTACATGAGGTCCAACTGGGGTTCCTTCTGCCAGCTTACAATTAAATAGGGCTCTGGAAACTTCAAAGCGCTCATGCCTTGCCTACTCTTGGTAGAGCATTTTGAGATGTTCGATCATATCGAATGCCTCCATGTTCTCATGTTGCTTCTGAAGCTCAGAGCTCATGGTGGCAAACATGAGGTAGCTAACATCCAAGGCATCATCCTGATACTTCTTGGAAGTATCTCTGTCAGCCCTAGAAGCATCCTCGGGTAGTTCAGGAACAGCCTCCTCAAGAACATACAGTTTTTTCTCTTGCCTAAGGACAATCCTCAGGTTTCAGTACCAATCCAGAAAATTACTTCCAGATAACCTATCCTTCTCAAGGAAATATCGCAATGATATATTATTATTTGTGTTTGGTGCCATGGATATCTACATAAAATAAATATGCAAAGTATAAATATGATGATTTTAAAAACATACTTAATAGGTCTTTATTAAATATGCTCCCACTATTTTACTCAAATCGATGACCCTCATCATTGACTCGAAAAATCTCATTGAATAGTTTTCTAGTGGGACCAAGATTCATATTTCACCTATTCTGAGTCAGCTGTGGCTGATCGACTAGAACTTAGCTATTTAGGTAGGAAACTCCTTTCCAATTACATCCAATGTAATTCTTGGACCGGTTGGGTGAATAACTCCTTATTCTAATCCATCATATGGATTAATGCCCAGCCTCATGCCTCTAAGCCATTTCAATCCTATTGAGTACACTTAGTTAAGTTCAACCTAATGGTTGGCAGTAGGTTATTTCACCTTTCGCGTCTCACCGGAATATATTAAGGTGCTCAACTGTAGCATGACCCACACTTAAATGATTCTGGCCTTGACGAGTGTCACGCATCAGGAGGCATTTAATAACTTAATTTATTGAGGGAATTTAATAATTAAGTGATCTCACCGGCTTGTTTATCATATAAATGTCTCTCATAGCATACATGACATACTAGCTTACATACATTCAAAACATATTAAGCATACAATGACATACATGCTATCAAACAATTTAAATTCCAAATTTGAATCATACATCTCATACATTTCATGCATCACATACATAAACATACAAGATATATAAAAGTTATTATGATTATGGCCTCCTAATGTGCAATAATTAAAACTAATTATTACAATCTTTGACCCTCGAGCAAACTTCCAAAGTTCCTCCTACTGGCGTCATGATCTGGTGTTGCCTCCACGTCATCGAGAACAATTTACAAAATTTAAAATAAAACAAATAAAGTAAATGCCACGACACGCAGGCCGTATTTAAAAAATGAATAAAATAAATCACGACACACAGGCCGTATTTACCAAATAAAATTAAACACCAAAACTAGGGCCATAACCATATACCGCACATTTAATAAACAATTTATAAATATGCAAAAGGGACAAAATCACATTCTGTCCATCGACACGACCGTGCCAAATGACGCACGGTTGTGCTAAACTCACTGACGTTGTTCAACATGTGCAAGGTCGTGCCAAATGGCGCACGACTGTGCTGAAAACAAGCTGACAATGTTCAAAAGTAGCATGGTCGTGCCAAACGTCACACAGCTGTGCTACACGTTCACTAACGCTAACACAAATGTTGCACGGCCGTGCTAAATGGAGCACGGCCGTGCCAAACGGCGCATCAGGATTCGAGAAACGAACCATTGTTTATGTCAGGAGCATAACCAAGCACACAAAACATGTTCAAAAAGATTTATATCACATACAAATCATAAAAACATGTTTTAAACATACAAATCATATTTAAAAGCAATAAACATGTTATCATACAATGGCAAACAATCCTAGGATACATGGCAAACTACGACCAGACTCTCTGATACCACTGTTGGGATTTCAAGAGGGATTAGTTTTAAAAACAATTTCTAAAAACCTCTTGAGCGGAAAAACCCCTTTACTAAAGGATCACTTATTGCATATGAATTACAAGGATATTGTGTTTACCTCTTGAAGCGTAGCTTTACCACGATCACTGTGAGCGCGTCAGCAGCACTGGTAAGTCACGAACAACTGCAACGGTGTGAATGACAACTTGATCTACACAGCTACAGGACAGCAGATCCGAGGAACACTGCTGCTAACACCAGAAAGGGAGATGTTCTTCTCAATCACCAGTGTTGCAAAGTAGCAATACCTCTACTTAGTTCATGCGAGCACACCAACGTCAGAGATAGCATAGTGCTAGCTATCTGGATTGGAAGAGGGGCGGCAAACAGAGAGAGAAAAAGGTGCTGCTGTCAATAGAGTACAACGGCCGTTATAAGTGCTCTGTGTTGTGTGTAACTTAAGTGACATGCACAGCTTACTAATAGTTGTCACTCACTTAACCTAACCCACTTGGGCCACTGTATGCCACAGGCCCAATGTTTAATTTTTAATTAAATCATATTTAATTAATCAATTAAATTAATTCTCTGAACATTTGCTCTATGCGTGTGACCCTATAGGTTCTCAATTAATTGGCAATAATATTAATTATTATTAATCATATTAATAATCAATTAATATTATAAACAATGAGCGGCATCTAGCAATACATCATTGCTACCCAATTAATTAGAATATCGGTGATACAATTAAAACCATATTGTAACCATATATAATGTGAAGTCAACATCCTTTCGTCACAATGTCTTAATAGAACACAAGGCATAAATGTGTCATCCTTGTTTAAGTCCAATTATTTATTTCTTGATCTAGTAATTGACGTATGATCATGTGGGTCCAATATCTCATACTGTCCTACCTTAGCATCATCATGCATTTCTACGTCACATACCATCAAGAGGCCTATAGACATTACATCACTAACATTCCTCAACATGTTTCATTGCAGGCCCAATAACTATCTTTATAGTTGTCCTGTTATAGACAACGTTTGATAGTATTAAAGCCTACAACTACATTTGTCAGGAATCGTAGTGACTTCAAGTCGAATGACTACTTCACTATAGTCACCATGAGAATCTCTTATGACACTTACAGAACTATTATATAGCGTTCTCATAGCGGGTCACTCCAGTATAAATATTCCACTAATACTTATACCTATGTGAAGACTTGATATCTTATATTCATGACCCGTGAGATGTGGTCATCAGTACACTCACATAATAGTCTCAATGTATTATTATTGTCCTTATTAATAATAATACTTGACTATGGATATTTAAGAATAGTGTTCTATAATTTAATGACATCTCACGGTCAAGTCATACTTGACGTTCCATTAAATGAACTACCTATTCTAAGGACTTTATTATGCTATAAATATGATTATTAAATATAACATAATAAATAAATGCCTCATATATAAAATATAGAATAAAGTCATGATATATATATATATATATATATATATATATATATATATTGGCCACTAGGGCTTACACCAACACATCCTCCATAATCGCTGCTGCTAAGGGCAAAGGAAAAGCTTTTGATGTTAAGACTGTTGAGGTACTGGTTGAGTTTAAGTTCAGTCTGAAGTTCTTCACTGAGCACGGAATAGATGTTACCCCAAACATTCAAGCTGCTTGGTGGTTGAGTTTCTTCGAAGGATCTCCTGTTATCTATCCAGCACTCATAAGGGAGTTCTGGACTAACCCTACCATTTTAGCAAGGGAAATCAGAAACAACATCCTCAACGCTAAAGTAATTGTCTCTGAATTAACTATCTCCATCGCCATTGGGTATGCCCAATCAGGAATCACCTGTGAAGACAAATGGGAAGAAGACTTGGGTGGAATGGACACTATCAAGGAATGTCTTCTGAAGAACCGGTCTAACAAACTTATAGCCTTTAGGGTGACTGACAAGGCTAGGGTTCTTCATCAGATTTTGAACAAGTCCATCCTTCACAAAGCAGGATCGAAGGACTCTGTGTCAAAAGCTCATCAGTTTTGTTTAGTTCATTTGATTCTGGAGAGGCAAGTAAGTCTCCCACACATTCTCTTCTCCTACTTCAAATTTGCCATTGAAGGCTCTGAGAAGAATACTGCCATCATATATGCTGCTCTATTACCAATTAAAGGAACCTGCTTGAAACATAAGAAGTGGGTTGAATTGTATTTCTTATGTTTTTAAAACTTTTCGCAAGCAGATTTATATATTTTCGCAAAGGTTGGATGTTAAAATGACAACAGACGCAAAGAGCGTTTCCAAACACCAGTGGGACGCTTACTTAGAAGGCTAAAGAAAAAAGAACAAGCGCGTTAAGAAAGAAATTCAATCCCAAAGAGTTAGTTAGAAAATAAACTAAAGCAAAATCAAGGGAAAGGAAAAGAACATGGAGATGTTATCCTGGTTCACTCTTCACCAAAGAGCTACGACCAGTCCTCTCTACTTGAGAGCTTTATCCACTATAACAAAATCCTTTGTTACAAGTATTCAACACCTCTTTAGGCAAGTATTCTACACCTCTTCAGGCAACACTAAGTATTCTTTTCCAGTCAAGCCTCTTCAGGCTCAAGTATTCTTTCTAAACAAGCCTCTGAAGGAACCTGTTTGAAACACAAGAAGGGGGTTGAATTGTGTTTCTTAAGTTTTTACAACTTTTCGCAAGAAGATATATATGTTTTCGCAAGGTTGAACGATAAAACGTTTAAAGGACGCAAGGGCGTTTCCAAACACCAGTAGGACGCTTAATTAGTCCGATTAAGTTAAGGAGAAAAGCGTTATAAGAAAGCAATTCGATCCCAAAGAGTTAGTAAGAAAATAAACTAAAGCGAAGATCAGGGAAAGAAAAGAACACAGAGATATTATCCTGGTTTACTCTTCACCAAAGAGCTACGTCCAGTCCTCTCTACTTGAGAGCTTTATCCACTATAACAAAAACCTTTTGTTACAAGTATTCAACATCTCTTCAAGCAAGTATTCTACACCTCTTCAGGCAAGCTAAGTATTCTTTCTACACAAGCTTCTTCAGGCTTAACCAACGAGGTTTTGAAAAGATTTTTGTTCAACTAACTCACTAAGTGTGAGAGTTTGAACCTAAAGCGTAAAACTCTTGAATAAAACTCTACGCAGAGAGTGATATGAAAATAAAGATCAGAGTTAGCTTTTCAAGCTTTAAGTATTTCTCTTGATAGCTTTGTGTGCTTGACTATTTTTCAAATCTTTGAATCAGTTGTGTAGCACTTCGCTTATCGTTCACTTGTTCTATATTTTTGAATGCTTTGCTTCTCTTGTTCTTCTTGTGTCCTTAAGATTAGAGGTGTTTGTAGCACACTTGATTTAATCAACTTTGGTCTTCAACGGATGGAAAAGGATCCATTCTGAGTGAGCATTAAATGTGTTAGACCATTGAGTCTGATAACTTCCTTGAAGCTTCTGATCAGCAAAGTAGACTATCAGGCTTGATAGCTAGAAATGGAACTGAAATATCCTCTTTGTACTCGAAAGTTGACTTTTGTCTTTCTCAAAGGAGAAGGTCAACTTCTTTTGTGTGTCAGGGACAGTCTGTCTTTTGCTTTTGTTTGAACGAGTGTTAAAAGGAATATTTGTTCAAAGAATAAAAGCTTTTTACAGAGAATAATAAATTTAAAAGCTTTACATATGTATTCGCGCTAAACAAATAAAGCATTATTAGACTAAAGACGATTATATAAATACAGCAAGAGTCTTTGGACTCAAGATACTATTGTTACAGCTTATTATCGTATGGTCTGATCAAGAGTTAGTCCTGTTTGTATATTGGACGAGTGAAAGTCATTGGACTTAGATAGTCTTTGGACTTATATAGACTTTTATCCCGCACACTTAAGATAAAGCGTTAGTCCATAAGAAATCTTTGTTCTTCTGAAATTAGTCCTTTGTTAATATCAAAACACAAGGGATTAACGGACCGTAACCACTTTGGTTCCAACAATCTCCCCCCTTTTTGATGATGACAGAACATACTAATTTGATTGAACAAAGTTTTCTAAAGAGCTGAAAAGCTCCCCCTACGACAAATATTCTAAGCATATAAAGCATGTAAGACAGAGCAGGCAATCAAGCATTTAACAAAACATACTAAGATTCAAAGCATACTATGAATATGAATTCAATCAAACCCCTTTTTCTCCCCCTTTTTGTCATCAGACAAAGGAAGGAAAACCACATCACTGTCAATCTTAAAAAAAATAATAAAAAAGAAGTTTTAAGACGAAGGAGGAGGAGGAGGAGGTTTAGGTATGAAATTCTGAAACATAGCAGCAATCTGTTGAAGAAGCACAACATTATTAGCTTCTATGGACCGTTGGACGAACTCTTGAAACTCCGGAGGAATCGCAGAGATAAAGCTTTCAGCTGTGGCCTTAGTTGCATCGACATTTATCTGATCAGGAATCACACTGAGAGCCCGAGAGGGAGATGGATCAGCAAGATGGACACCTGAAAAAGGGATAGGTTGAGACTTAGAGGGTATTGAGTCTGCAACTTGTTCCATTTCCTCAGCATGAATTTCAGGAGAAGGGTCCTCAGAGACGATCTCGATGTCCCCAGGTTCTTCATAAACAACCGGAGGTGGTGCAGGTGGAGGAGCAGCAGAGTTAGGATCTTCTTGAACAACTGGTTTGGGTCGAGGTGGAAGCACTTCAAGGATGATCTCGGCATCATAATATCTATTTTCTCTCCATCTGGGTGCAGGGTCTGGGAGCATCTCTTGGAGCGGTATAACAAAGATTTCGTCCACTATGAGGAAATCAGCATCAGAGATTCTGTATTGTCTGGGAAATACACAAATACTCTGTTTTTCCTCAATACAAAGACCAGAGGAGGATGCTTCTTGAGAGCATTTCCATATGAAGTTCTCCCAGTAGATCTTTGCGTCTGGGTCAAACCTGTTGATAGGATCCTTCTGCCAAATGCGACCCAATTCCACTAAATCATTTCTTGGCTTCGTCCAGAGGAGAGGATCAAAGGCGTGTTTGTAAGGCAGCGTCCAAGTTTCAAGCCTTTTGCGTCCATCTTTATTTTTGTTGGGGTCCAGAATTGGAATCCTTAGACAAGCTTTAGGAGGAACAACTCCTACTCTAGTTTCAGAGCTTCTGGACCAAAACTTCATTGGCAAGTTGTGATGGATCTTGGCCTCTTTGGACATGTCACGTTCCTTCCTGACAGCGTAGTAGGGAAGAAAGTCGCGAACATCAGAATATTCCTTCCAGGCTGAGGGATAACTTGGAATGAATTTGGCGTCTTGATCAAGAAAGATGTTGGTCAGACCATACGTCCTTGATCTTCTTTCCTCAGTGGTTTTGCAACCTTTCTTCTCTTCATTCAAAATTACTACGTGCCTTTTGACATTGTAGTGGCACCACTAGAAAGCCTTGTCCTTGATGAGATTTGGGTAAATTTTCTTTGGAGGAAACTTCTTCTTCTCAAGGCAGACGACCAATGGTCCAAGAGCAGTGTACATTTGAGTTGCCAGAGGACCGATGGGAGTATAAGTAATGGGGTAGTTGCCATGTTCAGGAGGTGGTCCACAGGGGTTTTGAGGTGGAGGGGAAGGTGTTTCGTATTGATATTCTGGTGGTGGTATAGGGCTTTTAGGATGTTGAGAGGTAGAGGGAGGTGAGTGTTTGTGAAAGAGGACAGGGAACCTTCGTTGAACATCAGCCCAGTTGAAGCTTTCGTTTCTGAAAGTAATTCTAGGAATGCATCTGTATTTTCTTTTTCGATAAATCATTTTTGGGTAAGTGGCACCGTAGGGTTGAAAGGGGTGATCTCCCCATGGTGTGAACCAGTCTTGAGGTTTGGATAGTGATGGAAGGGTTTGTGTGTGGGGTAAGGTGGAGGGTGAGAAGGGTATGGACGATTGAGAGTCCAGGGTTAGGTCTTTAATCTCAAGGGGTTGCTCAACAACAGGACTAATAACTGAACTAGACTGAGGTTCAGTATTACCTTTGGATTTGGATCTAGTGGTCCTTGCCTTTGTTGCAGGAGGCTTAAGTTGAGGGGCTTCAAAAGCAGATTCCCTCCTTGTACCTTTGATCACCTTGGAAATAGGCTGATCATCCTCATCTTCCTCATTAATAGAAGCTAAAACCAGCTTCCTTTTTCTTGAGGGTTGGACGGTAGGCTTTGGACGAGCAGAAGAAGTATTAGCTTTTGGACGAGCAAGCTCTGTTGAGCGTCCAACTGAGACTTGTTGATCAGATGCTTCATCAGAATCTTACGTCTGAGCTCCTTTCAGCTTTCCCTCTTGCTTGGACTTCTTGTGACAGTCCTGTTGCATCATCACCAAACTGTGTTTGCTGAACTCAGGTTGAAGCACACGATCTATTCCATGAATACCATAGTATGTGAGTCTTTGCTCTGAGTTCAGATGAATGAGGTCCTCATAAACCATTTGTTTCTCAAATATTCTTGACAGAAGAGCAACATAGATGATGGAGGTGTGCTTTCCAGAGCCTTCAATGGCATATTGGAAGAATGAGAAAATAAGATGTGGAAGGTTAATCTGCCTCTCTAGAATCAGATGAACTAGGCAGAACTAATGTGCCTTAAAAACATTATCCTTCGACCCAGCTTTGTGATAGATTGCCTTGTTCAAAATCTGATGAAGAACCCTAGCCTTATCAGTCATTTTTGAGGCTATTAGTTTGTCTGACAAGTTCTTCAAGAGACATTCTTTAATGGAGTCAAAGCCTCCAAGTTCTTCTTCCCATTTGTCCTCACAAGTTATTCCCGGTTGAGCACACCCAATGACGTTAGAAATAGTTGCTTCAGAGATAATGACTTCATTGTCAATCACCTTGTTTCTGATTTCCCTTGCAGAGATGATAGGGTTTGTCCAGAACTCCCTAACCAGAACAGGGTAGATGACAGGAGAACCCTCGAAGAAACTTGACCACCTAACGGCGTGAATATTTGGGAAGACATCTATCCCATTATCAGCAAGAAATTGGAGGTTGAACATGAACTCTACCAGAACATCAGCAGTCTGAGCATTAAAGGTCTTTCCTTTACCCTTAGCAGTAACAGTGGAGGATGAAGTTGCCATTGTTTCAAAGAAGAGGTTTTTGAGAAGAGGGATTTTTGCAAAGAGAGGATTTTCAGAGAGATGCAGATTGTAAAGGTTCAATCTTTATCAAGTTTTGGTTTTTATAAAACAGAAGAGAGAAAACCGTTCGTATTTTCAAAGAAGAGAGATGGTAGTGAAACAACGTGCATTAAATGACTGACACACGTTTCAGACTTTGAAACCTTAAAAAGCAATTTTGTAATTTATTGAAACTAAACTGACTTAGTTAAGGGAATGAGAATTAATTTTTCATTCGACAAAGATTTAGTTCAATTACTGCGTTGAACTAGCATATTGGACTCACATGTATTAGACTAGTGCAATTATTGCAAGCATGCATTGGACTCATATTTTGTCAATGAAATGCATGTTCAGATATTTTCTTATAAATGTGAACCTATCTTCAGCTAAAGGTTTGGTGCAGATATCTGCTCATTGATGGTCAGTATCAACAAATTGAATATCAATAATTCCTTTTTGCACATAGTCTCTAATAAAATGATGCTTGATTTCTATATGCTTTGCTCTAGAATGCAATATGGGATTTTTAGACAAGTTAATGGCAGCAGTGTTGTCATACATTATAGGAATGTTACTTACAAACACGTTGTAGTCTTCCAACTGATGTTTAATCCAAATCAGTTGTGAGCAGCAACTTGCAGCAGCAATGTATTCAGCTTCAGCAGTTGATAGAGCAATTGTGCTTTGCCTTTTGCTTGACCATGAGACCAGATTGGCTCCAATGAAGTGACAACCTCCACTGGTATTTTTTCTTTCTATTCTGTCTCTAGCATAGTCAGCATCACAGAATCCAACTAATCTGTATTCATCAAATTTCTTATACAAAAGACCCAGATTAGTAGAATCTTTGAGATATCTAAAGATTCTCTTTACTGCTGAGAGATGAGACGCTCTTGGATAAGATTGAAATCGAGCACATAGGCAAACACTAAACATGATATCTGATTTAGACGTAGTTAGATATAAGAGAGAATCAATCATACCTCTATATATCTTTTGGTCTACCTTTTTATCTTTGTCATCTTTGTTTAGTACGGACGTCGGATGCATTGGGGTATTCATTGAGTGCAATCATCCAATTTGAAGCATTTCAGAAGCTCCTTTGGGTACTTCATCTGATGAATGTACACTCCGTCCGTTGTTTGCTTTACTTAAAGTCCGAGGAAGAATTTTAATTCTCCCATCATGCTCATTTCAAATTCCTTTTGCATTAGCTCAGAAAACTCTTGACACAGAAATTCATCAGTTGCACCAAATATTATATCATCAAAGTAAATTTGTGCAACAATAAAATTATTTTTACTTGATTTTATGAAAAGAGTTGTGTCCACTTTTCCTCTTGAGAAATCATTCTCCATTAGGAAAGGGCTGAGTCTGTCATACCAAGCTCTAGGAGCTTGTTTGAGTCCATATAAAGCTTTCTTAAGCTTATATACATGCTCAGAATGGTGTTGATCTTCAAAACCAGGTGGTTGAACAACATAATCTTCTTCATTAATGAAACCATTTAAGAAAGCAATTTTTACATCCATTTGATAAAGCATGATGTTATGATGTGCAACATATGAAAGTAATATGCGTATGTTTTCTAGTCTAGCTACTAGAGCAAAAGTTTCAGTATAGTCAATACCTTCCTCTTGAGAGTAGCCTTGAGCAACTAACCTTGCTTTATTTCTTACAACTTTTCGATCTTCGTCCAGCTTGTTACGATAGACCCACTTGGTTCCAATGACAGACTTATCCTTTGGCAGAGAGACCAGCATCCAAACATCACTACGTTGAAACTGGTTGAGCTCTTCTTGCATAGAGAGGATCCAACATTCATCCATTAAGGCTTCGTCCACAGACTTTGGTTCCATTTCAGAAATGAAGGCTGAGTCATCTTGCTCTCTGAAAGTTGACCTTGTCCGGACTCTATCATTTGGTTTGCCAATGATTTGCTCCTCAAGGTGGTAAGTCCTGAATTGCCATGAACGAGGGGTGTTTGCTACTTGCTGAGACGATGAAGCGTCCTGAGTTGCGTCTGACACTTCGTCTTTGTTAAGCATTGGACGATCTTCTATATCGTTCAGACTCATATCTGTAAAAGAATCATCTAGCTCTGATAATCTCTTATCAGGCTGTTTGTCATCAAACTTAACATGGATGGATTCTTCAACAACCAATGTTCTAGATTTATAGACTCTAAAGGCTTTGGACGTTTCAGAGTATCATAACAATATTCCATTATCCACTTTAGCATCAAACTTACCATGTTGATCCTTAGTGTTTAAAATAAAACATTGACATCCGAAAGGGTGGAAATAAGAAATGTTGGGTTTGCGTCCTTTCCACAATTCATAAGGAGTCTTATTCAAGATTGGTCTTATGTATATTCTGTTTTGAATGTAGCAGGCAGTATTTACAGCTTCAGCCCAGAAGTGTTTAGGAACAGAATTATCACTGAGCATTGCCCTAGCCATCTCTTGAAGAGATCGGTTCTTTCTCTCAACAACACCATTCTGTTGCGGTGTTCTAGGGGCAAAGAAATTGTGATGAATACCGCTTTCATCACAGAACCTTTGGAAAAGCTCATTTTCAAATTCGCCTCCATGATCACTTCTGATTGAGCTTATACATATGCTTTTTTCATTCTAGACGCGCTTACAGAATATAGTAAAGACCTTGATAGACTCATCCTTGTGAGCAAGGAACTTAACCCATGTCCATCTAGTATAGTCGTCTACTATGACAAGTCCATATTTCTTACCATTGATAGAGGCAGTCCTTGTAGGACCAAACAAATCAAGATGCAACAGCTCTAGTGGTCTTGAAGTACTAACAATGTTCTTGGACTCAAAAGAGTTCTTAACTTGTTTTCCTTTTTGACACGCGTCACAGAGAGCATCCGATCTATACATGATCTTTGATAGACCTCTTACGAGGTTATGCTTGTTTAGTCTTGAGATTAATCTCAGACTTGCATGACCAAGTCTTTTGTGCCAAATCCATCGCTCATCTTCAATCGACACTAGGCATGATACACTTTGATTTGAGAGTTCCCCCAAGTTAATCTTATACAGATTATTTTGCCTCTTAGTAGTGAATAAGATGGACTCATTAGGGTTCTTGACCATACATTCACCTTTATTGAAGGAAACATCATACCCACAATCGCATAATCGACTTATGCTAAGCAAGTTGTGTTTTAATCCTTCAACCAGAACAACATTATCAATAGAGGGAAAAGGATGCTTACCAATCTTACCAATCCCAACTATCTTTCCTTTCTGGTTGCCTCCAAAGGTAACCCATCCACCAGTCTTTTCATGTAGTTCTTGGAACATACACTTTTCTCTCGTCATGTGACGTGAGCATCCACTGTCCAAGTACCAGGACTAGGGTCTTCTTTGTGTTGCTAAGCATATCTGCAACAGGGATTATCATGTTCTTAGGTACCCAGATAGACTTGGGTCCTTTTTGGTTAGTCTGTGGTCTTCGTCCATGCATTTTGTTTTTCTTTTTGTGTATGCATTTTGAAGAGATATGGCCACTCTTTCCACATAAATTACAATAAGAATTGGATGCATGTTGTTTCTTTTCTTTTTGCTTTCCATAAGATTGAAAAGCCTTATGATAATTTTTGGACCTTGATACTTTCTGGGAAGCTTCTTGTTTCTCAGGGTCATAGCCTAGGCCAGACTTATCGTGAGGTGATCTTGAATACCTCAATATCAGGTCTAGCTTCTCTGAACCTCCAACCAGCTTATATATGCTTTTGGTTAGATCAGATACCTCTTGTTTCAGTGGGTTACCTCGTGAGGTTCACTGGACTCAGAGGTGAGTCTGTCAGTTAGACTAACATTCTCAGCTTTTAGCTTACTGTTTTCTTCAATGAGCTGCTCATTTTGTTTGTTGGTATCTTCCAACTCTTTACTTACTTTTGAAAATTTTCTTTTAAGCATAATATATTGATGATGTAATAAAGAGGAATCATTAAGCAATTCATCATATGCTTCTTGAAGAGAATCAGAAACAGATACCTCTTCTTCTTCAGATTCAGCGTCTGATGAGGCGTTTGCCATTAGACAGAAGTTTGAGGCAGACGGACTCCTTGGACTGAATAGTTGTTCTAATGCGTCCAGCTTTTCCGTAGCAGTTTAGAATTGCAAGACTATCTCCAGTCTTGTCCAATCAAGAGCGTTGATGAGACACCAGTTGGCATGAGCATTCGGCGAATACCGTCTGATATCCTCATTCGTCCAGTCAGCTTCAGGTTAGTAATAAGAAAGCAATTCAATCCCAAAGAGTTAGTAAGAAAATAAACTAAAGCGAAGATCAAAGAAAGAAAAAAACACAGAGATATTATCCTAGTTCACTCTTCACCAAAGAGCTACGTCCAGTCCTCTTTACTTGAGAGCTTTATCCACTATAACAAAAACCTTTTGTTACAAGTATTGAATACCTCTTCAGGCAAGTATTCTACACCTCTTCAAGCAAGTATTTTACACCTCTTCAGGCAAGCTAAGTATTCTTTCTACACAAGAATCTTCAGGCTTAACCAACTAGGTTTTGAAAAGATTTTTGTTCAACTAACTCACCAAGTGTGAGAGTTTGAACCTAAAGCTTAAAACTCTTGAATAAAACTCTACGCAGAGAGAGATACGAAAATAAAGATCAGAGTTAGCTTTTCATGCTTTGAGTATTTCTCTTGATAGCTTTGTGTGCTTGACTATTTTTCAAATCTTTGAATCAGTTGTGCAGCACTTCGCTTATCGTTCACTTGTTCTATATTTTTGAATGCTTCGCTTCTCTTGTTCTTCTTGTGTCTTCAAGATCAGAGGTATTTGTAGCAGACTTGATTCAATCAACTTTGGTCATTAACAGATGGAAAAGGATCCGTTCTAAGTGAGCATTAAATGTGTTAGACCGTTGAGTCTGATAACTTCCTTGAAGCTTCTGATCAGCAAAGTAGACTATCAGGCTTGATAGCTAGAAATGGAACTGACACATCCTCTTTGTACTCGAAAGTTGCCTTTTGTTTTTCTCAAAGGAGAAGGTCAACTTCTTTTGTGTGTCAGGGACAGTCTGTCTTTTGCTTTTGTTTGAACGAGTGTTACAAGGAATATTTGTTCAAAGAATAAAAGCTTTTTACCGAGAATAATAAATTTAATAGCTTTACATATATATTCGCGCTAAACAAATAAAGCATTATTGGACTAAAGACGATTATATAAAGACAGCAAGAGTCTTTGGCCTCAAGATACTATTGTTACAGCTTATTATCATCTGGTCTGATCGAGAGTTATTCCTGTTTGTATATTGGATGAGTGAAAGTATGACACTGTTGGAACACACGCACACGCAAGAAAGGAAAGAAGACAAGATTTACGTGGTTCGGCGAATAGTGCCTACTTCCACGGGAGCTGTTACGGCTGTGTTTCACTATATAGAAATAGGGTTACATAAGCGCAGTATTTATACTAATCACCACTGCGTCGGCCCAACTGTCAGTATCTTTATGAGCCATACTCAACAGACACCCTTCTATCCCGCATGTTATAAATACATTAAATGTAAATAATAATAATAATTTAAATACAGATAAGAATTAAAACATGCATTCTTTTATTAAAAAGATTCATGGGTAGAAAAGGTACCACATGAAACAGTTCTCAAACGCAGAAAATATCAAATCAATATTTTAAAAGATAAAGAAAATCTCAACATACTTAACCTAACCCCGATGTCACAATTCAGAGCTGGTACAACCGTTCCGGAAAATCCTCGGAATACAACTGAAACTAAAATAAAAATAAACAACTAGACAGAAGGCCCTAACTATGAGTAGTGGCTCCTCAGAGTCACTCCTCTCTGGGCTGCTCGTCATCCTCTGCATGAACCATATATGCCAAACAAGAAAACACAGAAAGGGGAGTAAGGAAACATGTAATCACAATGGCATGGAAATAGAAATAAGATGAGATACATCATGGCATGGCAACAGTCATAGCATACACTTACATACATAAATATCATCTCAACATCATAAATCAACCAGTATGCTATATGATGCAATGCAACTCTACTCCACTACTCCATCAATACATATGGATCCAACTAACTCAGGAAGAACAAATTTGGAGTTGCATATCCACATTAGCCACTAAAGGCACCAACGTCGGCAGTTCACCAAACCATGGGTGAACCCCTTGGATAGTCGTCGCATCAAACCATGGATGCCTCATCACGAGGGGCCATAGTTCACCAAACCTTGGGTGAACCAACCGTGGATGGCCAGATCGCCATACTCTAGGACGACCTCCCCTATGTTGAACTTCCTCCAACTAACATCTCCAATGCTATGCATGAATATTATCAACAAACAACAACAATCACCACCTCCGCTTGGGCCACTAAAGGCACCCAAGAATAACTTCCTCATAATTGGGCCACTAAAGGCACCCAATTATATCAACTCAACATTGGATCACTAAAGGCATCCAATTATATCAACGTGCGGTAACCCCAAGGCACCGACTTAACCAACTCATCATCTTAATTATTATAAAATTAAGTTATCTATCATTATCATTTGTTTGGTGTGTTATGCTATCATCATTGGGAACATTTGGGTTAAAACCCCATTAAACCGTAAGTCACTGATTCTGACCAGAGGGGTGGCACAGCCATGCTGCACGATGGCACGGGCGTGCTCCCTCCTACGTGTAGCACGAGCGTGCTGCATATATGGCATGGGCGTGCTACACTATAGCACGGGCGTTCTCTCTATGCTACATGACCGTACGCAATGCGCGGCCATTTTCCAGAATTCAACTGTGTGCTGATCGCGCGACAGTGCTGTTTTGGGTAGCGAAGAACAGATTAACCAATTAATCCAAAAATCCCTAACACTCTCAATGATCATCCCTAGGCTCATGACTAATCCATTAACATAAAAATTCACTCTTTATTAATTCATGTTTTATGAAATATTTTTAGGGAACAGCAATCCCTTTCTTATTTAACCAATTAAATCCTAATTAACCAATTTTAGGGATATAGCAACAGATTCATATCAATCAACAATTCAACAACAAATATACTATGCACATACCATCAAACATCAATCCAACAACAATGCATATAAGAGCAATCAATTATAGCAACAAGCACATTAACAAATAGCATACAAATAACCTCGGGGTCATGGGAACCCCTCATCTTACACTACCCCCACTGCCTAGTGATTAGACTATCCTTCTCCCCATACCTGGTTTGAAGGTTGCAACAGCAGTAGCTCCAAACAACGATTGGTCACGTCCTCACAAGCGGCTCAGTCCAAACTCAAGCCTTGGTCAACAAAAACAATCAACCAATCAGTTTCTAATCCAAAAACATGAAAATAAACTAAGAAAAGAGAAGAACGTTACCAACAGGGTTGGCACAAACGTACCAGAGGCTTACCAAAGGACTCTAAAACTCCAAGAACACACTAAGGATGATGGAGATCAAAAGCAAGGTGCTCTGGCCACACTAGGGTAGCAGCCACCATCAAATGAGGGTTAAAATTGCTAACCCTCGATTTCTGTGCGATAATATAATCTGCGCACATGGCACAGTCATGCTTTATTTCGGCGCGGGCGTGATGAACCTAGCATCAGCGAGACGCGGTCCGCACAATCGGCACGGGCGTGCTAAATAATGGCATGGGCGTGCCGAACTTAACGTCAACGAGACGCGGTTCGCTCAATGGCACAGCCGTGCTAGCGAACGGCACAGTCGTGCTTGCGACTCAGCTGGTCACAAGACACGTTAATCAGCACGGGCATGCCAATGTTCCAGAAAAGGACTTTAAAGCCAAAAATCCCACCTAGCCCTTAACCAACAATTATAAATTAATTAAACAACTTAAATAAAATATATTTAAAGAAAAGCAGGGTGTTACAGAAAGTCTTTGGACTTAGATAGTCCTTGGACTTATATAGACTTTTATCCTGCACACTTCAGATAAAGCCTTAGTCCATAAAAAATCTTTGTTCTTCTGAAATTAGTCCTTTGTTAACATCAAAACACAAGGGATTAAAGGACCATAACCACTTTGGTTCTAACAGCCTCTTCAGGCTCAATCAACTAAGGTTTTTGAAAAAGAGTGTTGTTCTACTAATTCACTAAGAGTGAGGGTTTGAAACGAAGCTTAAAACTCTAAACAATACTTTTCGTAGAGAGTGATATGAAATTTTAAGAATAGAGTAAGCTTGTAAGTTTTGAGTTTTCTCTTGATAACTTGTTTTCTTGTATGCTTGTATTGTTGCTCAAGTTTGGTCACTTTGCATCTTCAAAGGTGAAGGTATTTATAGCCATTTGGCGTTGAGTAATCTTCAGTCTTCAACTGATGGAAAAAGAACCGTTCTGATCATGCATTAAATGCGTTGGTTCGTTGAGTCTGATAACTTGTTGAGGCTTCTGATCAGCAAAGTAAACTATCAGGCTGATAGCTTAAAGTATTGCTGACAGCTTTTCCTTGTACCTGAAAGTTGCCTTTTGTCTTTCCTATCGGAGATAGTCAAATCCTTTTGTGTCAGGAATAGAGTGGCTTCGGTGTTCGATGGTACGAAGATTACAAGGAATGCTTGTCCATAGGACACAAGCTTTTACACATTGAATAATACATTCAAAATAGTTTACATACAAGTTCGTGCTTAAAACATATTTAAAGCATAAGTCATTGGACTTTACAAAAGAGAACGTTTATCAGAAAGAGTCTTTGGACTCAGATACATTGTTTCAAGATTATAGTCCAGAGGGCGCGAGATCTTTGGGGTTTGGACGTATAGTAAGTCTTTGGACTTAGATTTTCCTGCACACTTAAGATAAAACATTAGTCCATATCTAATCTTTGTTCAGTTAAATTAGTCTTTTGTTAACATCGAAATCTTAAGGGATTAATGGACCATAACCACTTTGGTTCCAACACAAAGAAGCAACATACTATATCTAGATCCTCCTCTGAAGTTGAGTATAAAGCTTTGTCCACTGCCTCATGTGAACTCCAATGGCTATTGTATCTCCTTGCTGATCTGAAAATCACATGCCATCGTGGTCCAGTACTTTATTGTGGTAATTGTTGCAAGCCCGGTTTTTCATGAAAGGACTAAGCACCTTGAAATAGACTTCCACTTTGTCAGGGAAAAGGTGCAGGATAATATTATCGGACTTCTACCTATCTCCTCCAAGAATCAATTAGTAGACTTTTTCACTAAAGCTTTGCCTCCATCAGCATTTCTTCCATTCATCTCCAAGCTTAGCATGCTAGACATCTACCATGCTCCAGCTTGCGAGGGGGTGTTAAGAATAATAGAATCAGCTGGCAGTATTTACGTTTCTGATGGCAATTGAGTTAGTTACTTAGTTACTCTTGACCATGAGGATTTGGTTTCATGTAATATAGTCTAGCTTTTCATTTTGTGCAACTCTCTTCTGCTATATAACACATTGATGTAACCCACAAAATACATGTTGACTAATATCCTCATTTCAGCATTTCATCCTATTCTCTCTTCTCTTCTTTTATCATGGTATTTGAAATTTAAGAGAAACGTGGTTCACTCAATCTATATGTTGTTATTTTATTGGTAATGATTCTATACCTGGATGAAATTCAAGTCAGCAAGTATAGGATTAAAGAATCTGCACCTCTTATTTATGTCAATCCATTTTATATATGATTGTGCTTCAGAGTTCAGATCAATAGTGTTCATACAGTTGAATTTTTGTTTTGTTTGTCTTTGAAGTATTATTATTTTGTTTTCTTTTTCACATCACACCTATACAATGAGTCAATGAGACTAGAACATGGGATTTGCATGGATATCAATGAGAAAATTGTTTGTAGTTGAACTCAGTGCTAGCAGCCACTACAAACATTCAATGTGGTTACAAGAGAAAAGATAGTAAGCCAAAGTCTTATGATAATGGGGAATCAACTCAATCAAGGAAGATTGCATGGGACAGAAGCGAGAGTTTGGAAGAATACCGTTGGCTTTGCAGGATTATGTCTCAGGGATTTGATTGATTGAAGAGAATTAGGATGTCATTGCCATGTGGGTCCTACACCAAATGTATCAAAAGACCTCTCATCTTTAGATTCACAAAATAAGTTAAGAGTTAAGAATCGTATGTTTCAGGATAAATATGGTGCAGGGGCATATTAGATTGATTGCGAAAAAATATTATTTCAATTATTGAATATAATCGATTATTTTTTAATTGTTATAATATAACTAAATTTATGTTTGATATGCTAACTGAGAAGTGATTTTAAAATATATTATTTCATTTGAATCGTATAAAAAGAATAGTTTCTATGTTAAATTACTAAAAATGATTTAAACTTATTTCCTAATAGATTTAATTTTGATGAACAGTCAGTGTAAAAAAAATTATATAGTCATCCAATTATATACTAACACGTCATTAAAAATATTTGAATCTCACACTAACTACATTCAAAGTCACAACTAATGGTGCACCAAAATCAACTCTATTTCCATTATATATTGTTGTTTGAGCATTTGACTTTGAGAACTATACGAGACACTCTGTATTTATATGATGCTTCCTTTTCCCTTTGTTACCACAATTACAAACAAATTATCAAAGTTATCCAATATTGTAGTTATCAACAATATATATAACTATTATTACCAACTATTACCACCACCACTACCCTCTGCCACTCACTCGCCACCACCCACCACTACTCACCTGCATTTTTCCTTAATTTTTTTTTTTTTTATCAACCATAAATAAACAACAACAAGAAAGAAACTAAACTTTAAGCCTAACCACTCCCATAACACCAGCTAGAAGAGTAGAAGATAATTGATGAGGGCAAGAATTCCAAACTTGAAAATCATGATCAGCAACAGCACCATGCTTTGCAAGCCAATATGCACAGCCATTTCCTTTCCTCAAGACATTTTGAAAGCGAAGAGTCCAAGAGAAAGACATGAAGTGCCTTATGTGATTAACCAAAGGAGCATAAAGATGGAAGTTGGAGATATCATCCTAAATTAAATGTAGAGCAGATTTTGAATCAGATTCACAAATGATGTATTGAAATCCAGCATTCCAAGCTAGCTTAAGGCCATGAGCAATAGCTAAAAGTTCAACATTCATATTGTTTGAAATGCCACAAAATCCTGAAAAACCAATAATCTAATCTCCATTCATGTTCCTGATAAGACCACCAAAGCCTGATCATCCCGGATTTCCCATGCTACTTCCATCTACATTCATTTTGAAAGTATTCTCCAAAGGAGCAGACCATATAACTTGCCTAGCCACCTTGTTGTTATGTAAGCAACCGAATGCCTGCCCAATGGAATTGATGAGAAAGTGAATTTTACTCATAACTTGCCAGTCCTCCCACTTGCAGTTTGAGAAAACTTCTGCATTTCTTGCATTCCAGATAAACCAGCAGACAACCACAAACATTATGCCATTATTAGCCTTTGCATTATCCCGAAGCCAATCTACTGACTGATAGTTCTGGAAAAAACAATGATGATCAAAACTCAGCATTCTCCAAATATTGGATGCTCTAGACCAGTCCCTGAGAGTTTCCTGACGAGCTCCACATAACTGATAGGAAGAATCTCTTGACATACGATGATCAACACGAAATTTGTTTGCAGGAAGAATGTTATGCAAAGCTAGCCACAGAAAATGTTCAAGATTCTCAGGAATTTTAACTTTCCACATCCAAGTGCAACTAAATTCCCCATCTGAACCTTTGTCAACAGAATTCACAATCCAATTATAAGCACTCTTAGCTGAATATAAACCATCATTAGCAGCTCCCCATATCAGAACATCATCCTGGCCAGAATGAATGAAGAGACTTTTGAGTTTTGACTGAATATCCAAAGGCAGATGAGTTGCAAGCTGTAACATCCCAATTTTCAAATCGGTAAAGTATACAAATCCTATCTAAGGCATAGTGGCAAAGTTGAAAATATCAAGATATTTTGGAGAAGTAATCATGACTACTCTAGAGAAGTAATCATGACATGGATGACTCATGTAGTAATCATGACAACTTTAGTAACACATTGCACAGGCTAATAGGTCTAAAGTCCTTTAGACTAGTAGGCTGATCAATATTTGGAATAGGGACTACAAGAGTTTCTACTAAATTCTTGTCTATCCAACCCATGGAGAAGGCTTTAGAAACCCGCTCACAAACATGATTAGAAATAATGTTCCAATAAGATTTGAAGAACACTGGTTGGAATCCATCTAGACCTGGAGCTTTATAAGAATGCATAGAAAATAAAGCTTCTGTAACCTCTTGCATGGATATAGGTTGAAGTAAAAGATCATGAAGATCATTACTTATAATAGGAATATTTTGTAGCTGTAAACTTTGAGGGTTACACTGCCCATTGGATTGGAAGAGATTCTTGAAAAAAGACAAAGCTTCCCTCTTTAGAAAGTCTTCTTCAGAACACCATATTCCATCAATATTCAACCCAGTTATCTTGTTTCTCCTTCTCCGAATGATTGTTTGAGTGTGAAAAAATTTTGTATTTCTATTCCCAAACTTCACCCATTTTTCTCTAGACTTTTGATACCAAAGGAGCTCTTCTTGGGCCAGCACATCACTATACTGCCTTTGAAGATCTTTCTCTAAGCAAATCAAGTCAACATAAGGAAAAATGTCTAGTTTTTGGTGAACCCCTCTGATACGCGCTTCAAGAAGCCTCTTCTTACGAAAGATGTTACCAAAGACTTCTTTATTGAATATCAGAGATTGGTCTTGAACCTTCCCTAACTTGGACAGAGCATTACCTATAGAAGCCTTCCAAGTGTTTTCAACCAATTTATCATATTCTGGATGAGACATCCAAGCAGATTGGAAATGAAAGAACTTTGCCTTAGTGTTGTGAGCTTTCTTACAACTTAATAAAATTGGATTATGATCTGAATCATGAGGAGCCAACACTTCAACATGAGCATGAGGAAACATAGGACGCCAATTAACATCAGCCATGCATCTATCCAACTTCTTCCATACATGTCTACCATACTGAATATTTATACCCCAAGTGAAAAGACCACCCACCGTATGGAGATCCATAAAATCACAATCATCCATGACAGAAGCAAATAAGTTAGCCCGAGTAATATTAAATTACCCCCAGATACTTCATAAGATCGGATAATTTCATTAAGATCTCTAATGATAGTCCACGGACCAGAGACAGTAGCACGAAGATTCATGAGAACATCTCAGAGACCACAACGACTTGTAAAAATGGGGGAGGCATACACTGCAGAACAATACCAAGTCACATTTTGTTTCGTGATGGAGAAGGTAATTGCCTGATACATGCTATGAACCAGATTAAAATGGATGTCATCCCTATTGGATAAGACCCAAATCCCTTCAGAGTGGCCATGAGCTTCTTGGATGAAGATTGGCTTATATCCTTGAGATAACCACATACTCTCAGCTTTAACAAATGGACCATGAGTCTCATACCCCAAAAATAAAGAAGGATGATGGAGACTTCTGATGTCACAACCACGGCGCCTTTTATTATGACCAAAGGCACCCCGAATATTCCAAGAAATGATTGATAAATTATCAAACAGATTCATTAAAAACACTGTTGGAAAAAGAGACTAAGTAACTCAAAGTTACATAGCCATAGACACTGGTTGAAGTTGAGTTTCAAGTACTGCTTCCTGACTAGCTTGCTCTAGAGAATCTGCATAAATCAGATTGACAACCTCCATATTGTTACTTTGTTCTCCTCCCATCATTATCATGCAATAACAAAAATCTATTATTTGAAAGAGCTTTCATCTTAACAGTTGATTGAGCACCATAACCCAAGTCATAGATTTTTGGCTTATTACTGACCTCTGCGTTGACCTCTTTCATTTTGTTATTCTTTTGGTCATTGATTCCTTTGACAAGATGGGCCACACCCTTGGTTGTGTTCAGTGACGCATAGCAGTTTCAGAGTCTTGCCTTTGTCTTTTAGTTTTAACATCAAAGAGACTTATAGGATCTTTTTCCCCATGAGTTGGGGCCATTTGCACATTACCAACCTTTTTTGAAACTGCATGTATTTTGGCTGAATCCCTTTGTGCATGGGGTTTGTCTTTCCTCTCATGATTGCTTATAATTGACTTGCCTTTCGAAGCTTTATTATTTTTGGACTGTTTAGCTTGCCTAGAATCACGAGATTTCCATTTCACAACAAGCCAGTCACCATGCAACGTATCCTGATTTTCCTCTCTAACGGCCTCATTATTTCTTGCCACAGGATCTGCCTTATTCTTCTCAGCTCCATCAACTACATTAACTGTACCATTAATATGCTCATCGGAGGTGGAGACTGCCGGAGACTTGGTAGAGGAAGACGGCTGGTTACTATTTGACTTCTTATCCTTCTTACAATCACGATCAAAATGGCAATAACAGCCACATGAGGAGCAAATTCGGTGAAGGCCCTCATATTCTACCTTGTACCATAAACCCTTCATCTAAACCTTACCAATGACAGGCTTATTAAGTTCAATTTCCACGCATATTCTTGCAAAACGACCTCTTGTGGCATCAAGCGTCTATCCACCTTCACAGGCTTCCCTACAGTCGAAGCTAAGGCCATCAGAATACTCTCATCATAGTAGAAAATATTCAAACCTAGAAATCTAATCCAAACCATAGTTTTTTCTATTTGTGCTAAAGGGGACACAAACTCAGCCATCCATGTTTGCATCGTGACATAGTGGTCAAACATCATCCATGGACCATCGTCCATCACCTTTGTCGGGTCAATATCATTTTCAAACTTCACCATAAAGAAGTGATTCCAAATATCCATGATCTCGAAGCCCGCGGACAGTCTTCATATCTTTGACAGCCTTACTTTCCTTGTACAATAACCAATGGTCTTCCCTAGAAGATTTACAACCAAGGCATCTTGCCATGGAACGTTTAAGCCCTCAAAAACTGGATCCGCGATATGAACCATAGGCTTTAGCGGATTACCATCCTCATATTCAATTCTTGCAGGTTTCTCCTTGAATAAGTAAACTTTAGGCCTTACAACCGGCGCAGACTTTTCTCCAATCACCATATCTCTAAAGGAAGCGTTTTGTTTCATATTCACTTGCATAGAGCCACCACCATTGTCAGGTGGTTTGTTTTCAAGAATCACATTGTTCACTGGAGTTGCAGAGAAAACAAAGCCATTCGTGATTACTGTTTTTAAGCAGTGTTTGAACTTTAATCAACCTAGAGTCTTTGAATGGAGCTTAAGTTAACGCATGGGTAGGGACCAATAACATGTGACCTTAATCAACCTAGAGTCTTTGAAGATTATAAATAGGAGGCAAAAACAATGATTTAGAGATTTGGAATTGAGGCAAAGAAGTCAATTTAGAGTTCAAGAGAAGAAGTTCACCATTGAAGACATTCGAGACTTTTCTCTTCTAGAATTTCTTCATGATCTTTCATCTACCGTTTGATTTGTATTGTGCTTTCATTGTCAAGAGTAGCTAAATTTTCTTCTTGCTAAGCTGAAGATGTAACTTGGTTTGAATGATGATATATTTGGATTCTTTTAATTTAGTATGAGTTTCTATTTATTCAATTTGGTGTCGATCATTATTTTTAATACTTTTGTGAATTGACCACTAGTGAATTAATCTTATAGGTCATATAGGAAATTAGAAATTTTGTCCATTACTTAGATCATGTGATGAAAATCATAATAATAACTGTCTAGGAATAAAAGTTATTGATTGTGTGAGTTGATGTGATCAAAGCTGCTACAAATGGCCCATCAACATTATCGGCTGGACTAATTACCAGAGCAAGAGCTAAAAGGACCAAAGAGGCATTGGGTGGGTTTGTGCAAGAACTTGTTGCTGCAGATAAAGACACGAACAAAATCAACAAGCTGAGTCGCGGACTAGGTCACTCTCTTTAAGATGTTTCGCGGCTCTGCCTAGAATGTGCAACAGTGTACAGCCTCGTCGTCCCCAGGATAAAATAGCCTCACCGAAAAATGTGATTCTCCATGCACAAAAGAGAACCACCAACACACATCCCCACACTAAGAAAGGGGATTTTCAGAAAGCTTTTTAAGAAACTATATCAGTATAGCATTTTTGGTATCACCAAAACCTTTTCCAAAACCTCTTATATAGCCAAAACACCAGAAAAAATCATTGGAGAAGAAAGGAAACGTTCACCAGGTTTTTAACCAGGTTTTAATGAGCTAAAACTGCTCAAAACGGAGAGAAAACGAATTCCACTTGCACATAGATCGATGTATGTAAATGTTTTTCATCAAAATCACGTTTTTAGACCTGTACATCGATGTATTTAAAATGTACATCGATGTACTAATTTATTTTTGGCTAACAGATGTTTTTACGTAAATGTACTTGAAAGATACATCGATGTATTCAAAAAAAATTTTGTGTCATCGATGTATTTGCCTTATACATCGATGTACTACTCATGTTTTTAATAAAACATTCAACAATCCCCCACTTGTTTTATTTCAAAAACATTCCAACGTGCAATAAAGTATAACAAAATAAGATTGAGCATAAATAATGGTGTCCGTAGACTTGAACCATTACATAGTGTTGATGCTTCAGATTATACTAGAGTGACACGTAGTCTTGAACTCTATCTCTGACAACATTACACACTCAACCTTTCAGGTTGTAGTCTATAAGCCCATGCAATACGACCATGCATGTATATCCTAGTATAGTGAATGCTCTAGAGAATTTTGCCCCAAAATTCCATAGTAAGCGGCCTCACTTCCACATTCACATAGGTGAGTCTATCAAGAGTACTCCTGTAGCTAGGTACCCTACTCCATATAGAGTATAAAACTCATTAAAAATCAAACATTGATTCAACCTTTCAACACTACAGGATGTCATGCTCTAAACATATGAATGAGACTTTAAACTTTTTGTCATAGCATGATTCTTACATCTCCTTATAAGTTGTTATTACCCTTTGAATTTATTTCTTGGGATCTCCAGTCTATAGGTTGGGTTACCCTTATAAGAGACAATTTAATCTATGGGCATAAGTCTCATTCCTTTAGAGGTTTTAAAAACATTTTCTCTTGCTAATCCTTTCGTCAAAGGATCAGCCAAATTTTCCTCAGACCTCACATGATCCAATCTCACAGCTCTAGTAGAGAGAAACTCTCTAACTATGCTATGCTTGTGATGTATTTGTCGCCACTTACCGTTATAATAATGGTTCTAAATCTTTGCAATAGCCGCGGTACTATCACAGTGGATCAACAGGGCTGGAATCGGTTTATCACACATAGGGATATCTGACAACAGGTTTCTCAACCATGTTGTGTCCTCACTAGCAGTTGTCAGTGCAATCATCTCAGACTCCATGGTAAATTGCGCTATTATGGTCTGTTTCTTAGATTTCCAAGTAATAGTCCCCCAGCTAAGCTAAAAATATAGCCATTGTTCGCCTTGGAGTCATCTGAAGGGGTATTCCAATCAGTATCGCTGTATCCTTCTAGGACAGTGGGAAACCTTTGATAATGTAATCCTAGGTTCATGGTCCTCTAAAGGTACCTCATGACCCTCTCAATAGCACACCAGTGCTCATTACTAGGACTGCTAGTAAACCTACATAGTAACCCCGCAATATAAGCTATATCAGGCCTAGTGCAATCAGCAGCATACCGAAGGCTGCCAATGATGCTCGCATACTTAGATTGATTAGCAATGTCACCAATGTTCTCGAACAACTTGACACAAGGATCATAAGGGATACATGCTGGTTTACAATCAACGTATTTATATTTCTTTAAAACTTTCTCAATATAATGAGACTAATCTAAAAAAATTCCCTTTTTAGTTCTAGTAATTTTTATTCCAAGAATTACATTTACTTCAACAAGGTCCTTCATGTCAAAATTTTCACAAAGCATATTTTTGACATTTTTCACAACATGAAAATTAGAAGCAAAGATCAGCAAGTCATCCACATATAAACATATAATAATGCAAACATTATTTCCCGATTTATAATATATGCACTTATCACTTTCATTAACGTTAAATTCATGTGAGATAACTAGATTATCAAACTTCTCATGCCACTGCTTAGGTGCTTGTTTCAAGCCATACAAAGATTTATTTAATTTGCAAACTTTATTTTCATGGTCAGAAACAACAAAACCATCAGGTTTATCCATATAAATCTCTTATTCTAAATTACCATTTAGAAAAGCAGTTTTTACATCCATTTGATGTACAACCATATCATGCACATCAGCAAGAGACAATAAAACATGAATAGACGTAAGTCTAGATACAGGTGAAAACGTGTCAAAGAAATCTATGTTTTCTATTTGCCTATATCCTTTGGCTACTAATCTAGCCTTAAACTTACCTATCGCTCCATCGGGTTTTAATTTCTTTTTAAGAATCCATTTACATTCTATAGCCTTGCACCCAGGAGGTAAATCTATTAATTCCCAAGTTCCATTAGACTCAAGAGAGTCCATTTCGTCATTTATAGCTTCTTGCCGAAAACTGGCATCAATAGAGGGCAAAGCCTCCTGAATAGAGGAAGGATCCTTCTCAACATTATAGGTATAAAAGTCAGGACCAAAGTCCTTAACCACATGTGCCCTTTTACTTCTTCTAGGTTCATCTAGAAATTCATTATTAGAATTACTTATTCTAATAGGTGCATTATTAGAAGTTGAGCCCCCCCCTAGTTTTCAATTTAAATGGAAAACGGTCTTCATAAAAATCAGCGTCATTAGATTCAATAACAACCTTTTCATTTAAATCAAAAAACATATAGGTTTTGCTATTAACCGCATAGCCTACGAAAACACATTCATATGCTCTACTTGCTAATTTCTTTCTTTTAGGATCAGGAATCCTAACATAAGCCAAACAACCCCATGTTCTAATATAGGATAAATTTGGTTTCTTATTTTTAAACATTTCATAGCTAGAAATTTTATTATTTGATTTAGGTATTCTATTAAGCACATAACAAACATTTAGTAAAATTTCACCCCACCAATAAGATGCAGCACCAGAATGAAGCAAAATAACAACATATTCAGCAAAAGTTCTATTTTTTCTTTCAACTTTCCCATTCATTTCAGGAGAATAAGGTGCAGTTTTCTCATGAATTTTTCCATGGGAATTGTAAAGTTCATTAAAAATTTCAGAATCACATTTTGTTCCTCTATCACTTCGAAATCTTTTTATTTTCTTATTTAGTTGATTTTCAACTTCAAAAACAAATGATTTAAACATTTCAAAGGCATCACTCTTATTTTTCATAAGGTATACATATGTGAAATTAGAGCTATCATAAATAAAAGTGATAAAATATCATTTACCATTTCTAGTTAACACTTCATCAAATTCACATATATCAGAATGTATTAAATCAAGAGTTTCAGTTTCTCTAATTACTGATTTATAAGGAGTCTTAGTAATTTTAGCTTGGCTACAAAATTCGCATTTTTCAAAATCATTTATAGATAATTTAGGAATTAATTCCAAATCGCTCATATTTTTAACAATGCATTTATTAAGACAGCCCCTCCTTAGAGGTCCCATTTAGTAACCCAAACTCATTCTTTACGTTACAACGTAGTGTGATTATATAGAAATGAGTAATAATTAAAAACAACCAACACAACATTGATACCACAACCATATGTCTATGTGTATATATATATAAAGTACTGGCTCCATCAGTAGAGCCTACAATAACATCAACTAACAGAGTACGCAACTAGTAACATATACCAACAGAAGCATGATAACAAGGAAATACATAAGACTTCTTCTCCTGGCCCCAAAAATACATTTCGCTCAAACCCATGTACTGGCCATAACAAAACTAAGACTAACTACCTAAGCAAGAAGACTCTAATGTATACAGTAGTCGGGCCCGTATACACCACTAGTCGCTGGTAGTAATGAATCTCCCAGAAACGGTCGTCATCCTCGTACAGCAACTCAAAGTCACCTAACACTGCGATCCGGGGCTCTCCCGCCAGCATCAGGCTCAACAGGTGTGCCATCAATCTCCTCTGGCAGCTCCTCAACAGAATCTTCTCGTGCGATCGAGAATCAATAAAATATAACATAGAGAAATACGGGAGATAAGAAACAGCAATATATCATAGATAGGTAAACAACTATAAAATAAGATATATCGATAGCAACACATAATAGCACGACAGTGTCAAGTAATCATCTACCAAGTTATTCTCTATTAGCTATTGTCTTTCGCTCTCATGTAGCTAACAACTATATGGACGCGGCCACGACGTGACATCCCCAACAGATCAAGATGTTTCATTAATCAGTGTGTCACCCCCCATAATGCAGGGTTCGGCCAATAGCCCTTCTGGCTCAACTCATGGGTACGACATATTCTCCCGCCCGCAGGCTTGGTCAGAATATTCACCCATCAACAACTCAACTTACGGCAACGACATATCCCCCCGCCCGCAGGCCAGGTCAGGACATCCGCCCATTATCGACTCAACTGATGGATACGATCATCTCCCCGCAGGCAAGATCGATCACCCATACACCAACACAATGATGAACAACAACAATGCAACATGAACCTCAGCGACTCATCTCGGGATCAACAATTTAGTGTCTAAACCACAACTTGTACGCAACTACGACCAACTTTCTCCGGTGTAATCGGGTATCAACTTTATATCTCAACATATATATATCAACAGGATCTCTAGGTTAAGCACTACAACATATATGTATCCTCGAAATCCTCACCACATATTCATCTCCCAATTTATCAGGAATTACTGCCTATCTCTACTCATACAACAGTGATCATAAACATCATATCACAAGCAACTATAATCATGTTCAATAATCATGTTCATCATACCTACTCATAGGCATATATTCAAGTACTTCTAAGCATGTTACTAGGCACACATACATATCAACATATATCATTTTCAACATACTAACACACAAACATACAACCTCGACATATCATAAAATCAACCTATCGGCGATAAACCTACAATGCCTAAAACTGCATTGGTACCACCAATAAGTAGTCGCCAATGTGAGTTAGGTGTTGTCAGTTACTGGACCACTAGTAGGGTTTAGATCGTCCTACACATATCAATATATATTATTTTATTCTTGTTTCCCCGACGATATTGTGGTTCTTTCCCCCACTTGAATAATTTCCTGCACGCTTCGCTGTGCAACTCTGATTGCGGCTCCGCAACTGGCAACTGTACAAGCTTAGAATAATCGAATACTGTTTGATCCTCTTGGATGATGAAGATTTGCAAGGAATCAAGTTCTTCCTTCACAATTTGGCCTATGTTTCACTTTAAGAGAAAATGAGAGATTGGATGAAGTTGTGAGAAGGAAAAGAAAAAGGGTGAATGGCTTGGTGGGGGGGTCTATTGCGTGGGAGAAGGAAAGGACAAGGGTGTCCAACTTTATTTTAGGGACAAAAGAGTAATTTCACGAGGGACAAAATTGGCATTTTAACAAAAGACTAGGGACATAATTGTCCCACTACCCTTAAAGTCACAAAATATCTTAGATATTTTGTTGAAGTAATGATGATGGGTGATGAGTCATGCGGTCACAATATAATTCCATCAATTCCTAGGGGCAAAACGGTCTTTTCACTTAGGGACAAAATTGGAATTTTTCGAAAGGTTTAAGGACATAATTGTCCTACTACCACTAACTCATCAATACCTTGGTGAGTCACATACATGACTCACCTTGGTGAGTTTTCCTTGAAAGGGACTTGATGTATATCCGTTAGCGGGTTCCGGTAATCCCGTATTCAGCTCCGTTGTTCACCTGATTTAAGTGTTACGTCCGAATAAAATATAATAACTTATTTATTTTGAAAATTTCCAAAATAACCAACATTGTTGGGAACTTAATTTAAAACCTAACCATTTCGTTCACGAGTCAAAATTAGGTTTTCTGATCAGTAAAATCTTAGTGTCAGTGAAAACGCAGACCGGGTCCATCTGAATTTTTAACCCAAAATTTAACCTTAACTCTCTACATTAATGTAGAGTATAAATATGATCTTGGTTTATTCAAAATCATTTTATAAACCTCGGATAACATATAAACTCATTTATATAAATTATCGATCTTAAAAAGCAGTGAAAATCGGGGTGTTACATTTATTAACATGACAAAGTCTAGAATGCCAAATATTAAAGGAGCATAGCATATAAGAAAAAATAATTTTATTCATCTCAATGTTCAACTTAAACATGGCATCAATAGCATAACCCTTTTCCCACAAAAACATATTTCTTTGTAAGAATATTTAAATCAGCCTCAATGGTCTGAGTAAACCAAGCCTTGTTAAGGAGATAGCCCGATATCAAATTCTTTCTCATCTCTGGAGTATGCATAACATCCTTAAGAGCCACAGTCTTTCCAGAGATAAACTTTAATTCCACATCTCTTGTCCCAGCAACAACAGTGGTATCTGAATCACCCAACAGTACTTTCTGGTTTTCAGCAGCAGAATAGGACTTAAACAGAGACCTATCATAGCAGACATGGCGTGTTGCGCCAGTGTCTACCCACTGTGACGCCTGAGGCTGACGAGGGCGGGGAATGATCGCCGGTGCATGAGGCACGGACAAGGAGTGGCTCCTGGCATGCTTCTAGGCAAAAGGACATATGAATGAACCGAATTCACATCAGAAAGAGAAAGATCCTAAGACTGTGTAGGTATGGGACTGTATAGTTAAGGAAGGCTTAAAAGAATTGATTAGTACTACCTATACCAACAAGATGCATCTTCTTTTCGGGAGTCCAGAACATAAGAACTCTATAGTTAAGCGTGCTCCCAAAAAGTGTGTGAGTGAGGACAAAGCACGCTGAAAAGACCTATGTTGGTTTGTGGGGACAGTCGGCAATCCTAAAAAGCAGTCCGGGCGTTACAAATGGTATAACAGCGGACCTCTCCCACTACGATGTGGTTCGGGGACAAACCAAGCGGAAGCTGTTGGGCATATGACGCCTGAGGCTGACGAGGGCGGGGAGTGATCGCTGATGCATGAGGCACGGACAAGAAGCGGCTCCTGGTAGGCTTCTAGGCAAAAGGATACATGAAAGAACCGAATTCACATCGGAATGAGAGGGATCCTGAGGCTGTGCAGGTATAGGACTGCGTAGTTAAGGAAGGCTTAAAGGAATTGATTGGTACTACCTATACCAACAAGATGTTTCTTTTCGGGAGCGCAGAACATAAGAATTCTATAGCTAAGCGTGCTTGACTTGGAGCACTTGTGGGATGGGTGACCTTCTGTGAAGTTTCCCAGAAAGCGTGTGAGTGAGGACAAAGCATGCTAAAAAGACCCGTGTTAGTTTGTGGGGACAGTCGGCAATCCTGAAAGCAGTCCGGGCCGTTACACCCACCACCCCTCGGATCCACCAACAGCATTGATTTCAGAAATCATAGCAATGAATTGGTCCTCTGTAAGGTTCGCTTGCGGGGCAGGACTACCCTTAAGGGGGCAGTTTCTAGCCAAATGGTTAGACTTACCACAATTATAACAGCTAAATTGTCCTGAGGGGGGTTTCTGCCCATTCTGTTGTTGACTACCATTTTTATTGTTGTGCTTATGAAATTTAATTTTCATAGTTTTACCTTTCGGTTTCTGGACAGCAGAAGTAGATCTAACCACAGCAAGAACCTCTTATTTCTGGTCTTGCTTCCAGGCTTCCTCCTCTATACACAACCGGGTTATCAAGCTCTCCAATGAGAACTCTTTGGTTTTATGCCTGAGGATGTTCTTAAATCTCTCCAACTAGGTGGCAACTTATCAATTATTACAGCTACTTGAAATTGGTCATCTAAAGTCATACCTACAGAGACAATTTCATGTGCAATCTTATGGAGTTCATTGAGCTTCAACGGATTTGTCATTAGTCATCTGATATTTAAGGTAACGGCTGACAGCATACTTCTTGGTTCCAGCCTTTTCAGTGTCATACTTCTTCTGTAGCACCTCCCAAATCTCCTTAGCAGTGATATGGTTACTGTAATAATCATAAAGATCGTCAGACAATCCATTTATAATAAAATTCTTACATAAAAAATCATTCTCATTCCAATTCTCTAGGTGCTTCCGTTGTGCTCCTGACGAGTTCTTTGGCAGAACTGGCTCGTCAGTATTGAGCGCTGAGGCTACTTTACGCACAGTCAAGAAGAACAACATCTTCTGCTTCCATCTTTTGTAATGAGCACCTTCAAAACGAAAGGGCTTGTTGAGATCCGCAGGAACAATGTCGTGTTCAGAAGACATGACAGATGATCGTCTTAAAATTGCTGCTACAGATAAAGAACACAAACAAAATCAACGGGCTGAGTCGCGGACTAGGTCGCTCTCTTTAAGACGTTTCGCAGCTCTGCCTAAAATGTGCAGCAGTGTACAGCCTCGTCATCCTCAGGATAAAACAGCCTCATCGAAAAATATTCTTCTCCCTGCACATAAGAGAATCACTAACACACACCCTCACACTAATATTGCTCGGAAACTCAGCAAGGGGATTTTCAGAAAGCTTTTTAAGAAACTATATCTGTATAGCGTTTTTGGTACCACCAAAACCTTTCCCAAAACCTCTTATATAGCCAAAACACCAGAAAAAATCTTTGGAGAAGAAAGGAAACGTTCACGAAGTTTTTAATCAGGTTTTAATGAGCTAAAACGACTCAAAACGGGCAGAAAACGAATTTTTCCATGTGTCATCGATGTACTAATAGAGTACATCGATGTATTTAATGTTTTTCATCAAAAACGCGTTTTTAGACCTGTACATCAATGTAAATTTATTTTTGACTAACAGGTGTTTTTCCATGGATTTACTTGAAAGATACATCGATGTATTCAAAAAACTTTTTGTGTACATCAATGTATTTGCTTTATACATCAATGTACTACTCATGTTTTTAATAAAACATTGAACAGAACTTAAGGAAGATCACATGAGCAAGAGCTTACTAAAGGGACTTTTAAAGAAGATCACAAACTCCTCAATGTGATCCAAGTCTTAACGGACGAACCCACAAGCTCACCATAGTAAACAATTTGCATTTGGGCAAGTTATAAATAAATTTTTTTACGCCATTAGGTTATTTTGTTTCAAACATTTTATGATATTATTTTTAAAAGGGCCTTAGACTTTTAATTAATAGGGTTTACTATGTAAGGCTATAAATAGTCTCCTTAAGGATAAAATTTATAGTTTTGTCGTCTTTGCTTCAGAATAGAAAACCTTGAGAGTTTCCTATCAATGATCTTCACGAAACTAATCCTAAACTAGTCAAAGGGTCATCTTTGTGGTGGCCATCTTATACTAACTAGGTTCTTGATTCTCTATTATCAACAAGTCTAAGTTTCTCAAATTTATTTTTAGGATCTTTGGGCGATTCTATCAATTCATTTATGAATTATTATATCGAATATCTCACAAGTTCGTATCATGAGTTTTGCTTGAGACGCCATGGGTTGTATACTGTTTGGAACAACTGCACATGTCAAGGGTCAAAGATGGGAACACACATAAAACACGGCACAAATATAGTAATAGAACACACATGAGTTTATGTGGTTCGACACCTCTTGCCTACGTCTACGAAAACGTTCCAACCAAACATTCACTATCTCAAACAAGATTAAAAGTTTTATTGAAACTTGAAAACGCACCCTAAGTTGTGTACGGCCCTACATACCTAAGTATCACACATAAGGGTTACAAGGAATGATGAGCACTCACTCATTAAGAGGCATTTTCACTACAAGTGATCACTCAAACTTGCTTACTTCTCTTGGACTTTGATGCTTCAACTCTTCACAAGACCCCCTTTATATAGTGGAGGGAAAGTGGCTTCTTCCAAGAAGGGATAATGGATATTAATTGTTTCTCACCTTTTCATAGCCATTGAAAATTGTCACTCCTTCTTTCAAGGATGAATGTAAACTTCCCAAGAGTCAAACAGTGAATTTCACTAACATAGCAATTTACTATGCATTGGAATCGCTTAGTTGAATTAATCTATGGAAATTTGAATTGTTTTTTCCAACAATTCCTCCCTCAATTAAAATTTCCAAACTTCTAAAATATCAGAAAAGTTTACTTTTTTCCCCCCATTTTGCTACTATTGCTTGCCCTTTTAAGTAGAAAATATTCTTCTCACTTTTCTGCCCTTGCATGACAAAGCGCCTCCCCTTGTACACCTTGAGCCCCACTTTGAACCAACAAACTTGTGCCCTTGTCACGTCATCTCCCCCAAGGAGATGATATTGGTAACGACAGAAGGTACACATCTCACATTAATTATGGAAAGTTGGAGTGCACCATTGTCGAGCTTCATTCCCACACTCCCAACGCCTACAACCTTCATTTTGGCACAATTTCCTAACTTGAAATGGCCAAACTCTCCATTAGTCTTCAAAGTGTCAAACATCGCTCGGTCTCGACAAATGTGCTTTGAGGCAGCGGAGTCCATCACTCATTCTATCTTAGCCACCTCCTCAGTTGTTGCTTAGTACACATCATCATCTTCAAAGGTCCTAGCCACAATGGTTTGACAGTTGTCATCATCCTTCTTCATCTCTATCAATTTATTTAAGTCTCCCTCATTTGTGTACACCTAACTTGTACATGGACCTTCTCCCTGCAATAGTAAAAGTCCACTTTACCCATATCTCGTTACAGGTGTGACTGCGATTTTGATCTTCTTCTTGCCCCACCTTGTCTCTTTGACTGATTCCTCACTCGCTTAGACTCCTCCATAACTAGTATATGATCTCCATCATTGATATTCTCATTTCTCATCATTCTCTCATTTTCTCGTAAAGTTGTGGCCACCTCATCCAACTTCAACATTGTCTTCCCTACAAGCAACGTCTGAACTAGAGGCTTGTAAGACTTTGGTCGTGAAGCCAACAACAGCAATGCCTACTCCTCGTCGGAGATTTTATCATTCGCATTCAAGAATTGATGAATACTAACTGGTCGAATGTATTAATGTGGTTATGAAGATTTCCTCCCATATCCATTTTGAGTTGATATAACTCCATCTTCAAACATAGTTGATTGGTTGGAGACTTCGATGAATAGATGCTCTCGAGCTTCTCCCACAAGGCCATCGATGTTGTCTCCTTCAACACGTTGTACTTGATCTCAAGAGCAAGAGCTAACCGAATCATGCTCACAGCCTTTCTCTGGATCGTAGTCCAATAACTTATACTCATGGTAGCTGGCTTCTCCTCCTCTAAAGCCTGATCAAGACCTTGCTGCACCAAGAGGTCTTGAATGGTACTCTGCCAAATTCTAAAATTTACTTTCCCATCAAATAGCGGGATCTCAAGGTTAGGTGTGGTCTCCGCTATAGCTCTGATATCACTGTTGGGAAAAATTGCACACGCCAAGGATCAAAGATAGGTACACACACAAAACACACCACAAAAATAGCAATAGAACCTATGCGAATTTACATTATTCGGCACATCTTGCTTACGTCCACATAAACGTTCCAACTAAATGTTCACTATCTGATACAAGATTACAAGTTTTGCAGAAACTTGAAAACCCACCTGAAGTTGTGTATCATCCTACAAACCCAAGTATCACACACAAGAGTTATAAGGAATGATAAACACTTACTCACAAGAGACACTCTCACTATAAGAGATCATTCACATTTACTCACTTCTCTTAGACTTTCATGTTTCAACTCTTCACAAGACCCCCTTTATATAGTGGAGGGAAAATAGATTCATTCTTTCAAGGATGAATGTAAATTTCCCAAGAGTCAAACATTGAATTCCACTAACATAGCAATTTACTATGCATTAGAATCACTCACTTGAATTAATATTTAGAAATTTGAATTGCTTTTTTTTCAAGATATAAGACCTTTAATTTTTTAGATTCAATTAAAAGGATTGATTGAATTTATGGAATTAAAGAGGATTGATATGTTAAGGAATTGTGTATTATTTATATTAGAGAATCTCTTCATCAATTGATTAATTAGAACTTATTTATGTTTGAAATCTCAAATATCAGTTAAAAAACCAAACCAAATTAGATTTCTAGCACCTTTATTATTGCATATTACTCTCTAACTTGATATTGTGTTTTCTTCATTGTCCTCAAGTTATTTGATTTGCCTTGTTTTACGTTACTTCTAGTAATTTGTTTTGTTTTAAATCAAATCTTTGTCTAGATATAGTTAGATTAGAAAAGTTGCACTTGATTATTCAATGTCCATGAAAATAATCTCTATTCATCATTCTTTCTTTTTTTCGAACCCATCGTGGTAGGATTTTTGGCTCCCCAATGGATTCACTGGAATGTCCCCACAACTTTGGTCCTTTGAATTGATTATAAGACTAATCTCCGGTTGACAGCGACAGACGTTCAATTTTTTACATAAGAGATTGAGCTATCTTCCAATTAGACGACTCCAGGAATCGAACTTGTGTCCTTTTTCTTAGGAAAGAGTCATGTTACCAACTCTCCCAATTCTAATACTTCATGATTTGATAAATTTGCCAAATTAATCAACCTTAGTCTTTTGACTAAGATTAATTGAATTCAAATTAGCTTTTGAAATGTCTCATTATTGTACACATCCCCCTAATAAAACCTCAAACTATCTTTGATAGAGACATTATGCTTAGCATTTGTGGTTTCTTTCATTGCTCATTCTATCTTGTATAATATAAAACAAAAATGAGAATCATGGTCATGAAAATATCCCGCTAGATTTTTCAATATAAACTAGAACCAGAAAGAAACTTCGAAGGGACAAGAAAACGAGGGTGCATATACAGAAAACAAGTGGTGCGTACGGTCCAGAGAGATAGACACAGATGACTGCTGATGTGGCAGAAAACTGGGCCCCGCGTATTCATCCGTTCCGCGTCCAAACCGCGTAACGCGTCCCCTGTTTCTTTCTTTTTTCTTTTTTTTTGGGTGCTTAAAACGCCCTATAATTAAAAAAGGAAAATATTAATAATATATTCTTTTAACATAATTTTTTTACTTTTAATACATTTTTTATTATTAAACTAATTTCATATAATATTTATTAAATTATATGAGTCCATTCTTTATTTAATGAATTCCAGATAAAATGCATCCAATAATAAAAATTTGTTGAAAAAAATATGATAAAAGATATGTTGTTAATTCGAGAGAAAATAATTAATATGTATTAATAATATAAAGATTTTTTATACTGTTAATTAATTATGATTTGTCACATTAATTAAAATATTTAACTCTTATTCTAGATATTTTAAAAATCATTAATATTATAATTTCTGATTAATTGATAATATAAAAAATTTTATACAAACAATACATAAAATTAAACTCTTAAATCAAACTGAAATAAATAATAATAACTAAAAAAATAAAAACCATTTTAAGTATCACCAATAATTCCTCTCCACCACCAAAGCAAGTAACCACTGTAGCTATTCATAGCAGGAGATTATAAGAAAGACAGGTTTTTTCAACGGTAATACTTCAAATATATTTTAATTGGTGAGATACGATCCGCTACAGTTAGTTCCATATGGAGTCGGTGCACGTGTTACTCTGGGAAGTGCCTACAACTGAATAACACCGCTGGCTAAATTGTCTTCCTCAATTGCTTCGGTGCTGGCTCTATTTGATTCGTCTACGTATATTTACATTTATGCCCCTAATAGGGACTTGAGATATTTGCTGTCATGTCTGAATATTATTATCCGGTAAACACTTTCCTTACCTAAAATGCCCCTATAAGGTGATGATTGAAAATTGACATTTTCTTACGGAGAAGAAAAAATTACTGTGACCTTTTTAGTTAGTATTATATCCATCGTATTGATGGTTTAATACCCATCTCCCTTATAGAATTATTTAATAATTCAATTTTAATATATTTTCAGTAAAAAAAATTATATTCTATATCAAATATGTTTTAATATATTGTTAAAAATATTTATCTTTTTGGTAAAAAAATATTTATTTTTTATAATAATTATATCAAAGTCACATACTTATTAATATGTGATTGAATAATAATATAAAGATGTCTTTTTCGGTATCTCCAATAATTTTAAAATAAAAGTTATCATATCCAATCAGAATATGTCACCTTAACTAAATGAGTCATATTAGTGGATCAAGTCAAATGATTTTCACTATCTAATTGGATCACCTAAATAGGATAAAGTCACTTTTAGGATATCATAAAATTCACCTAATTAAAAGGTTTTATAAAAATATTATACTAAAATGAAACACATTATTTAAATTAAAAAATAAAAAATGATGATTCCACTTAATGAGTATTGGATGTTGATTTTTGTTTTGGTAGAATTGGATGTTAAACTTGAATAATCAAGAATGGTGAATTAAAATTGAAAATGAAAAAATAGGCAAAATTATTGAAATATGAAGGAACAAAAAAGATTGACACAATTGTTGCAGATAGAAAATTATCTCCCAATTATGCACCTGTTTTTATGTTGGATCTGACTTCCATGTTATGTTTTTTTTTATAGAAGAGAAGCTGACTTCTCAATATGATTTTTTTTTAAATCAAAATTTTGTAAATAAACTATTTCATATTAATATAATACCAACAAACTTCTCTTCAATTAGAAAAATTGTTCAGGTAGAAAGTTTGTAATCGACCAACTTTCCAAAGATTTCTCAAAAACGGTGTAAATATTCCCACGAACAGGATTTTCGTAAAAATATAATTTAAGAATTATATTCATATTTTGTCAAAAAAAATATGACATAAAAAACTCTATCTAGTAACAGCAGCACCTTATAAATGTAGTCACACTTTATTTTTTACTGGATAAATATTGTCACATTTTGTTGATAGTAACTTAATACATGTTTAGATTTTTATTATCATAATCAAATTCAAGTTTATAATGATATAAGTGTAATTAAAATGGACGTTTTTTATGTTTTCGATAAATGTCAGTAACAGACGGAAATCTAACACATCCTAAATGGTTTGATGGGTAAAAAAGGAAAAATAAGGAAGGGCAAAATGAGGAAAAGAGAAAATAGGTCAATAGAGGGTGGGTAAAAGAGCGTGGAGACCGTGTTGCTCGGTTAAGATTTGATGTCACCGAGGCTAATATAAAATACAAGGTACGCAAGCTTCTGTCTAAAGATTCAAATCAACGCATTCTCTCTCTCTCTCTCTTCAGAAACCGCAAATCGATCAATCAGAATCGTTGAAAGAAAGGAAGGAAGAAAGAAAAGAGCGATTACAATGGCCGATCAACTCACCGATGAACAGATCGCAGAGTTCAAGGAGGCATTCAGTTTATTCGACAAGGATGGCGATGGTTCGTTTCATCTCTCTCTATATGTTTCTAATTTCAACATCACCTATTTTTGTAGATCTATGCTTTTCGTGGTGCTTCGATTTGGATTAGAAATTTGATTAGATTGTTGATTATTGATTTCTGACCTGTTAATAATAATTTGGTCTTATTTTGAAGATTTAGATCTTTGTTTTGGTAGTTTTGATTTTGTACGGGGGAAAAATAAAGAGGAGTGCTAAGGGTTGTTATTTTCATGTCCCTGTTTGGTTGATGAGATAATAATTCTGGAGAAAGAAAAGGAGGATTAGGAATTGAAGGATTTTTTTTTTTATTTTTGTGTGTGTGTCTATGTGTGTATGAAATGGTTTTTTAATTATTATTTTTCTGTCTTTTCTTTTTTCATGTTTTTTCTTTGAAATAAGGATAAATCCTTGTGTTATTTTTTTATCGAAATTGTAAGCAGGTGTCAAAATAGTGTTTGATATTAGGAATTTAATATGTTAGTATCTAAAATTGTAAGAAAGTAATTTAAATTAGCCCTTTTGTTGAACTAATTCAACTGATCAAAAGTATCAATTTGAAAGGACTTTCTTACAGTTTTGAAAGAACTAATATGATAATTTCTTAAAGTCAGTGTTTGTAACCAGTACTTACAATCTCAGGGACAAAAATGAGGATTTACTTTTTAACAATGAGGAAAATGATTTTTAAAAAACACGTAGATCTTGTTCTTGGCATGTTTGTCCTGCAGGTTCAAATAGTCAAGAAGAAAATAGGGTTAAAAAAGAAACAAATTATAATCGGATAACTGATTTTTGTTTGTTACTTTACATTTTCTTATCAATCATCTGCTAGCATGAAGATTAAGCAGATAAGAACAACTGGCTAAAAAAACTCTCCATTAATGATGTTTAACCGATACCTCCTTTGAAGTATTATGGACATCTTTGTTAATGATTGATGGATATTTTGTGTATTAGGCTATGAATTAATTTGAAACTATTGTTGATTGTGTTGTATATGGTGTGAACTTGCAGGTTGCATCACGACCAAGGAGCTTGGAACTGTTATGAGGTCGTTGGGGCAGAACCCAACTGAGGCAGAGCTCCAGGACATGATTAATGAGGTAGATGCTGATGGAAATGGGACCATTGACTTCCCTGAGTTTCTAAACCTTATGGCCAGGAAGATGAAGGACACTGATTCTGAGGAGGAGCTGAAAGAGGCATTCCGGGTTTTCGACAAGGATCAGAACGGTTTCATTTCCGCTGCTGAGCTCCGCCATGTGATGACCAACCTTGGGGAGAAGCTTACTGATGAAGAAGTTGATGAGATGATTCGTGAGGCTGATGTTGATGGTGATGGCCAAATAAATTATGAGGAATTTGTTAAGGTTATGATGGCCAAGTGATCACAACATGTCCACCAAAACCTAAATGAAGAAGTGACTAAAAACAAATGACAAGAAAAAAAAAATAGGACAAGGTTGGCTTGTTGATCCTAGTCCTAGTTCCCTGCCCTTTCTTCTTTCTACATTTTTATTTGATGGTTTTGAATCCAACCTGAACGTCAATTAGTGGTAAGCTCTGCTGCTATTGGTTGTGGTGGAATGATATCTTTCTAGTTTGTCTTGTAAAAACTATAAAAAAGTTGTGATGTTTATGTAACTTTGCTTTCTACCACTCCTTATTTTTGGTGAATGGTGATGAATCTTGTAATGATATTTGTGTATTTGACATGTAGCTTCCCAGTACAGCAATCTTAAAATCTGTAAGTTGTCTTCAAGATAAGCAAGGCAACAACGTGTCTAGTGTAACCACAGGTTGTGTTAGGTTTTACAAACAACTGAAAACAAACTCAATTTTTTTTGTACAAAACATCAAGAGCTAAACCTTTTTTCCTTTATGTGAGGAGGAAGTTTTCTGTAACTCAACCCGGATATGTTTGGATTGGTTGTGGTAGGTCGTATTATTAAATTTTCACTCATTTTTTCAGTATGATAAAGTCATTATAAATTTTTTGAAAGATGGTCCAAACCTGTGATGCTACTTAGGCATTTGGATTAGTTTATCTTGTATGTAGTGCACCGTAGTCTAAATTATCTGTAATCAGTAATCTTTTCTGAAGTGGAAAGTCATATGTGAACATTTAGAAATAAATAAAGTGATACAGGTGCTTAAATATGCTGCATTTTCGACCATATTGAACAACCACTGATTTTAATGTAACATTTTAGAATGAACCTTGTTTTTGTGAGAGTTATAGAACGAGAGAAGGGGAAATAATATTTTATATAAGAAAAGATTTTTTATAACTTTCAACTTTAAGGAGTATATTGCTCACTTGCTCTCGCTCTTGGTGGATGGTGTTTGTGTTGAATTGAAGAATAACTTGTGATTTGGTTATGAAGTTTGTGGTGTTTATGAAGGTGCATGGAGAAGACCAATTCTACTTTTAACTTTTTTTCTGAAACTTGAGAGAATCAAATGATTTTAACAAATCATAGCAGTGAAGTACTTAAAAAGGTTTAAACACCATGTACGGATAAAGAAAAATTAACAGGAGAATTTGAAACCTCTTTGTTAGTGTTAAATATATACAGCAAGTAAATAGCTTGAGAAAGAAGGCCATGAACATTGGAACATCTCAATTTTCTTAATCTCTTTAATTAATCAGTATTTAAGTAATTATATTTTATTTGAGGGTCTAAAAAATTTAATAAATTATTCCGAGACCATAGTCACACTCTACGCCATCGCAGGAGATCATGGTTAAGTTTTGGGTCGAAAACTCAAACGAAGTCAAATCTATGTTTTTCGGATGATAGTGTTTTTCTACTATCAAGACCCCATTTTGACTAACGGTCAGAACTATTAGTCTTAAAATTCAATCTTCTACCTTTTTGCTAAAATGTATCCTGACGTCCAAAAATATAAATATTTTATATTCGGACTGAAAATCGATCAAGTAGACGATTCGAGCTGTCTTAGGGTTTTTCGAGAACCTTGAGCCAATGATTTTCATATCAGGGCTATGTTAAATCATTTGGGGACTCCTATCAGTGTCATGAGGTTTTTTCAAATGTCAGGATGTGAATTGACCAAATTACACTTGGTTAGTTTTTACTAATTACCTTTTATTACTTTTACCTATTTTCTTAACTCCTAAGTTAACTCTTTAAATATACTATTCTTCACCCTCACTCTCTCATTTTTCGGCAGAACCAGCCCTCCCCCAAACCCATCTCCTTCCTTTTCTCTTCTTTCTCTTCTTTCTCACCATTTTTTCTACATTTTTTGGAGCTTAAATCCTCAAGATTTTGTGAAGCAATCTTCACCAAATTTGAAGGAGATCATCATAGGAGGTAGCTAGTTCTCTCTATCTCTCTCAATTTCTCATTTTTCTCCTATAAATTTCATGATTAGAAATGTTAGGGTTTTTGCCCCTATATCTTCAAAAATCCATGAAATATTGTAGAAAAATCATTTTAATACCAAACCAATTTCTATGGCCTAGGTTCATGATATACTTGCATGATCCAAGAGATTAGAGCCAAGAAATCTCTAGCTATTTTTTTTATGGAGAGACCGAAATCCCCTTTTGTGTAGGGTAGGGTTTTTGGTTGGTTTTTAATGTTTTGAGTAGATATCTAGGGTTATCATATTTAGTTAGGGTGTTATCCAAGAAATGAGAATTTTTGGAGCTCCCTAGCTATTTTTCATTCAATAGGGCCGAACCCTAGGGGTAGTGCAGTAGGAGAAATCTTTACTTTTTAAGCTAATGCCTTCGTTGATTATGTTTAGGGAAACCTAAGGATCATTGATCCAAAAGTTAGGAATTTTTAGACATCCCTAGCCTAATGAATTAAATTGGGGCAGTAGCTAATCCTAAGGAATTAGGGAGTTTTTGATTTAACTGTATTAATTTGTGGTTGTGTTCTGTTGTATAGAATCGAACAGGACTCGAACATCCGACAGCGCAACCGACTGACAGCTGCGGAGTCGTAGCCGAAGCTGCACGAGGAAATCACTAAGGTGGGGAAAAAGAACTAATATCGTCGGGAAGGCAAGCTTAGTATAGAATATATAGGGTAACCCCTAAACCCTACTAGAGGTTGAGTCCTGGATAAAGTGCATAGACCCTAGATGTAGGTACTTTTGGGCTATCACCGCTAAGTTGATATTATGAATGATGAGACGGATTGAGGTTGATGGTGTTGAATTATTTAATTGATTACCTGTTGATTTTATTTTGGTGAACTGTCTGTTTGATGAACTATTGTCTGAATTTATGATGATAACTGTACTGGAAAGATCTTCTGTTGCGATGTTTATTGTGATTGGTTGGTTGAGTGTTGATGAGAGTATGGTGAGCGTTGATGTTGTTCAGGTTGATATCGTTGTGGTCCCGACCGTGGAGCTGTGGCTCGTAGATGTAAGGTGTCGTGATGCTGATGGTGATGTTGATGATGATGTGATGTTGATGTTGATGTGATGCGATGTGTCGTGGTCGTGGACGAGTGTTTAGGCGTGAGTTTCCGATATCAACCTGCGATGGATGTTTATTGCATTTTCATATCATTTCATACCACAGCATTTGGTCCCAAAAGGGGATGTCAAATTGGGGACGTTACTTAAAATCCCGAGGCGGGATGTGATGTGATGTAATCCCGACGGGGATATCCAATTGGGGACGTGATGTATCGGCCGACATGCATATAGGGAAGACAACATATACACAGGGACTAGTATCCCTCTCATAGGTTTATTTGAGAGAATGATGTTTGAGATAATTGTAATGGGTGACTTAAGAGATGGGTGATGTTGTGTTGTATATATTATATGTGTTGTGTGATGTATATATAAATGTTGTGTCGATGCCCCTCTCCTATATTTGATGATATATGTTTCTTATCTCCCACTATTTTCTGTATGTGTTGCCCTTATTTTATGGGAAGACATCGAGGAGGAACCAGTGGCTGAGGAGCTGGACGGCATTCCTTGCGAGCCTGACGCCGGAGGGCGTGCCACCCCCTAGCCTCGAGAGGATGGGCAATGGTCGTGGTTAGCAAGAGAGTTGTCTCTCAGCCTACTTTCGTACTTTTATTTTTGGTCTGTATTAATATACTCGTATGCTTCGCCTTAATACAGTAGTCCTACTGATGGGGCAACTGATGTATGTGATATATTTATTTATATTTTAAAGCTGTGTACTTTGAAGCGTGGCGTGGCGTGTATTGTTTTGCTTCTGCGCTCAATTTTCCGCTTCGTTTCGTATTAATAAGGCGCGCTAACATTTATAATGCGATTAAGGTTAGTTAATATCTTAGGTTCTACTGATGGGACGACGGGTCGTCTCATTTATTGGTATCAGAGCAGTTCGATTCTAATATCGGACTGTGTGGCATAGGAAGTGTACTGGCGTGATAAGTTAAATCCCCATTGGATACCGACTTTAGTTAGAAGTTGGGTAGAGCGTCCGATGTGCAAGTTATCAATTATGATAACTGTTTTATTCGTGAGGCATACGATATATATATCAATTGATTAATATTGTATGTTGCTTCTATCTTCTCAAACAGGCCTTCTAGCTTGCGAGGCGAGCATGGTTTTCGCGTCGCTAGGCCGAAAGGCTGTTCTTCGCTGTTCAATCTGGCCCTTTGGATCGCGAGGCTAACGTAGTTGTTGCGTCGCGAGGCCGAAGGGCTGTATTTTACTTCTCGGACAGACCTTCTGGCTCGCGTGGCAATCATTGTTTCGCGTCGCGAGGCCGAAGGACTGTATTTTACTGCTCGGGCTAGCCTTCTGTCTCGCTTGGCGAGCATCAGGTCGTGGGGCGAGAACCTTGTTTTTGCCTTTTCCCTTGTTTTCTTCTTTTTCTAGCCTTTTCTAGCTGAGAAACTGGATAAGCCGCGGACTTATGATGTGTCTTATTGATCGAAGCATTGTAAGGCATACAATGCATAAATGGGATAATACAGTATGTATGTCTTACAAATGTGAGCTGATAATTTCTCTACGGGAAATTAAATGGCTCGCGGACGATGTAGAGGTCGAGGCGGATAACGTTGGACTGAATACTTTTCTGAAAGGGAAGCCGTCGTAGTTTAATGGTGACTTTAGTCCGGAAGGAGCTGAACTCTGGATACAGGAACTTGAGAAAATCTTCACGGCGATGCACTGTTGTGAGGACAGGAAGGTGACCTATGCATCCTTCATGCTGATGAGAGATGCCAGACTATGGTGGAAAGGCAAGCAGAGGATGCTTGAAGCAGAAGGAAGAGTTATCAATCGGGGACTGTTTCGAGAATGCCTTCTGTAGAAGTATTTCCCCAGAATGATGAGAAGAGAGGTAGAATTCGCTATAGATCTCGTACCGAGAACTGGACTGATTTCGATAGCACCTTATCAAATGACTTCAGCGGAGTTAACCGAACTGAAAAAGCAGCTAGACGGCATGTTGGATAAGGAGTTTATAAGACCGAGTGCTTCACCTTGCGGAGCGTCGACTGTTCATCAAAAAGAAGGACGAAAGTTCAAGGTTGTATGTGGATTATCGACAGCTGAACAAGGCGACAATCAAGAATAAATATCTGTTGCCTTGGATCAACGATTTGATGGACCAGTTGAAAGGAGCAGTAGTCTTTTCGAAAATCGACTTAAGATCTGGTTATCACCAGATTCGAGTCAAGAAGGAGGATATATCGAAGACGGCGTTTAGAAGCCGGTATGGACACTACGAGCATCGGGTTATGCCCTTGGGTGTAACTAATGCTCCAACAGTGTTCAAGGATTACATGGACCGGATTTTTCGACCGTTCTTAGATAAGTTTGGTGTTATATTTATCGATGACATTCTTATTTATTCCTTTAATCGGGAAGAACATCAGGAACATCGAAGGATCGAACTTCAAATGTTAAAGGACCGGCAACTTTATGCATAGTTGTCCAAGTATGAATTCTAGTTAGAAGAAGTACAATTCTTAGGTCATGTTCTTAATCGTGATGGGATAGCAGTAGATCCAACATAGGTTGAAGCTGTAGTGCAATGGGAAAGCCCTAAGTCGGTAAGTGAAATACAGAGTTTTCTGGACTTAGCTGGATATTACCGGAGGTTCATCGAAGGATTCTCGAAGATCTCGTTGCCAATGACGCAGCTAACAAGAAAGGGAGTATCCTTTGAATGGACGGGTGAATGTGAAAAGAGTTTTCAGGAGTTGAAAAGGAGGTTGACTACGTCACTAGTATTGACGTTACCGGATTCTTCAGGACAGTTTGACATGTACTGTGATGCGTCATACCAAGGATTGGGTTGTGTCCTAATGCAAGATCGGAGAGTGGTAGCATATGCTTCGCGGCAGCTAAGAATTCATGAGAGGAATTATCCGACTTATGCTTTGAAACTAGCAGCTGTAGTGTTTACTTTAAAGATATGGTGACACTATTTATATGGAGCTAAGTTTATAGTGTACAATGACCATAAGAGCTTACGGTATCTATTCGATCAGGAGGAATTAAATATGAGGCAAAGGAGATGGATGGAATTCATAAAGGATTATGAATTCGATCTACAACACCATCCAGGAAAAGCGAATGTAGTAGCGGATGCGTTAAGTAGGAAATACTTGCACATATATGCTATGATGGTAAAAGAACTGGAACTGAATGAACAGTTCAGAGATTTAGATCTAGGTATGGAATTATCTAGGGATAAGATACACCTAGGAATGGTCACGGTAACGAGCGACTTTTTGAAGACGATCAAAGAGAAGTCGGAGGTTGATCAGTATCTTCAGAAAGTAAAAGAACAAGTAACGGAAGGCAGAACTTCTGAGTTTAGGATGAATCAAGATGGAGTCTTGAGGTATGGAGGTAGAATTTGTGTGCCAATGGATGTAGAGCTAAGAAGAATGATCTTAGAGGGAGTGCACAAGAGTAAGCTGTAACACCCCAATTTTTACTGTTTCCTAAGATTAATAAAGTATACAAATCTTATCTGAGTCACTGTGCCAAAGTTGTAAATATCAAGATATTTTGGACAAGTAATCATGACTAATTTAGAAAAGTAATCATGATAAGGATGACTCATGATGATGAGTCATTGCGGAGTAATCATGATAGTGATGAGTCATGGTAATGACTCATCCATTCACTAATCACACTCAGGAACCGCGTCTTTCGTCCGATGTCCGATTTTGTATCTACGTGTCCACTTTGACTCCAACCCAGATCTTGTTTTACTCTACATTACTGGTGGAGAATTATGGTTAAGGTTTGGGTTGACGATTCAAACGAAACCCGGTCTGCATACGGGATCACCGGAACCGGTAATGGATAAGCTTCACGTCGCTTTCAGGGACACCTCAACATGACACCTCACCTTCTTATCCACTAAGTAATCATTACATGAGTGACTCACCTAGGTGAGTCACCATAGTAATGATGGCTAGGGGTGAGTCACATAGGTGACTCACCATAGTAATGATGATGGTGTAGAAAATGACAATTTTGCCCCTAAAGGAAATGACATTTTTGTCTTTAAGTAATTTTTATACAATCCTTACTATTCCTTCACATAACCCCACGCCATTCATATATATCATTACTATCTCATATTTCTTTCTCCTTCACTTTATTCTTTAAGTTCAAGTGTTGAAGTTTCTAGTACAACTTTTGGTGAATTTCCAATTTTGTTCCTAGGTGAAGTTACTTTTTACCCTTAAGTGATATTTATCCAATCCTTATCACATCCTTATCCTTCCTTGGTCATAAAACTCACACCATTCTCCCTTCATCTTTCTCTCTCACTTTTCTTTCTTCTTCACCTCATTCTCCACTCAAAGACTTCAAGCTTCTATCTCCATTTTCTCTCCATTCTTCAAGGATTGTCCAATAAATATGTGAAGCAAACTTCCTTAGATTCATCCTCTCCATCATCTAAGAGGTAGGGATCTCTTCTTTAAGCTCTAAATCTCCATTTCTATCCATTGAAACTCTATGTGTTCATAGTTGTTCTTGAACTTCTAAAATTCATGAAAAATTATAGAAAAATCATTTTAATGTCAAACCAATTTTCTTGATCTAGATTTATGATCTTCTATCATAATCCAATAGTTTGTAGTCAAAAAAGCTCTCTAACCCATTTTTATGTAAGATGGCCGAATGCCCTCTAATGATGAATCCATGGAGTTTTATTCCAAATTTTGTTAAATACGTGTTGATTTGAGTTCTATCACACTTCGATGTCCTTGAATTCAAATGATTGTAATCCTACCCTAATTTTCTATGACATGGACGAATTCCCTATGTTGTGGAATCATGAAGTTTTGTTTCAATGTTTGCTAAAATAGTGTTGATTTGATCCTTTGATCCTATTACACTTATATGCCTTTGAATCCCAAAAGAATTGAATCAAAAACCTTTCCTAGCCTCATGTTTTATGAAGAGGCCGAAACCCTATGCTTGGAAAATCTTGAGTTTTGTTTCAAATTCTTGAATAAAAAGACTTACAAGAGTGTTATCTATGCTTAAGGGTCATAGATCCAAGAGTTTGTGAAATTTTAACACTTCTAGCAATTTTGTCTATATGGGGCCGAACCCTAGTTCCTAAGGACTAGGTGTGTTTTGTTTGATTTTACTAATTGTGATTATGATTTGTGATGAAGGATAAGATCGTGTTCAAATGCTCTAAAGTACGTACGGTTATCCGTTGGAATAACGGGGCTGCGGCCGTGAGCAAGTGCTCGTGGATTCATGATCATTACTACATTGATATCAGGTGGGGAGAAAGAATCTCACATCCATCGGGAAGGCAAGATTAGAATAATGTATATTGACATGTGTAGGGGAGCCCTAAACCCTACTAGAGGTTGAGCCTTGACAAAATACCTAGACCCTAGGTGTAGGTATCTTTGGGCTATCACCACTACGAATATACCCTAGGCTAGATGACTATTGTTGGATGGATGATTGACATGTTTGGTGTGATTGTGAATGTATGCTCTATGTGCTTTCTGTGTTATAAGTTTAGAATGATATGCTCGAAAATATGACTATATGCTTTATGTGTTGAAGTGTATAATGATATGCTCACTAGTATGAAAACGAAATGTATGATGTTATATGTTTGAGTTGGTATGTTGAGATATTGAATATCATGTATGCATGTTGTATGATTGATAATGATGTAAATAGTGAATGGAAGTGCCACAATGCATATGTGAGGAGAAGTGATGGATATTGATAAAGTGATGGATACGATAGTATCATGAATAAAGTGATTTGAGGATTGAGATGTTTATTGAGATATTGGTAGCACAAGTCATGGTTGACATGCATATCATACTCAGGTGCCAAGTGGCAAGCCATGTGGTATGGGACACATGAGGTTAGTGTACCTGAGTGCGGGTACGGAATAGGGAAGGGACAATCTTGGTGATCTTGGGGATGTAATCGGGTTCGGGACTTATCACAAGTGACGGATAGGGTTGCTCCTATCGTGTCGTGTTGCCTGATGGAACCTGGTTATCCCGACTAGACCCTCAATATTCCACGTCGCAGGTGGACTTTCCGAGGCGGCCAAGATACCTCTCACGAGAGTTGGAGCGGGATGCACACTTATTAGTCACGATGAGCAGAAAGATTCCCTGGACAACTAACTATGGTTCTCGAGATTGAGAACGAGATTTGAGATATAGGCCGACATGCATATAGGAATGAGATACATGTAGCATAAATGTTGATCGTGAGTGATATAATTGGAAGATGATTGTGTACATGCTTATGTGACGTGTGTATGTCTATATAAATGTGATGGTTTTCATATATGTTATTCTATGAGTTTCTTTCCCATATATGACGTTTGTGTTAGATCCTTATCTCCCTTTATTTTTCTATGTATGTTTTCTCTTATGGCTCGTGGAGAAGACACTGCAGTTGAGGATCCTATTCCCGAGGAAGGTGGTGTTCCTTATGAACCTGATGCTGACGGAAGTCTTGGGATAGAGGGTAGTTCATAGACTCCATATCATCTTTACTGATATGAGTGCTTGGCCAATACAGTATATATGAGTGTTTTAAGAGTTTGACTTTTGATGTACTTTATGAGAGGACATTAGTGGTTTTAGTATGACTGATTATGTATCTTTCTTATTGTAAGTTAAAAGTCGTTGTGTTAAAGGAGTGCACTCTGATATACGTAAGTAAGGATAATGATATACATATGGATATGTTGCTAGCTATGGGTTGCTAATATTGTTATGTATCTTAAATTTTAACATTTTCGCATGTTTTCAAGATTAGATAATTAGGTTACAATGGGATTATTCTACGTAAGTGGGATTGTCTCATAAGCTAATTTTTCATCCCGAATCTACGAAGATGTACCAGGACCTAAAGAGAATGTTTTGGTGGCCTGAGATGAAGAAGGAAGTAGCGGAATATGTCCAATCCTGTCTGGTGTGTCAAAAGGCAAAGATTGAACACCAGAAACCAGCAGGGTTTTTGCAATCACTGAACATCCCAGAATAGAAATGGGATAGCATTGTAATGGATTTTGTTTTCGGACTACCAAGGACGCAAAAGAAATGTGATGCAGTTTGGGTAATCATTGACAGGCTTATGAAACGTGCTCATTTCTTGCCGATCAACCAAAGATATTCTTTAGAAAGATTAACCCAGATTTACATCAAGGAGGTGGTAAGATTACATGGAGTACTTTCGAGTATAATTTCGGACAGGGATCCGAGATTTACTTCCAGGTTTTGCAGAGTCTAAATGGTGCTTTGGGAACGAAGCTCAGAATGAGTTTAGCTTATCATCCGCAGACGGATGGTCAATCTGAAAAGACGATTCAATCTTTGGAGGATCTTTTAAGGGCTTGTGTTTTGGAAAACACAGGAAGTTGGAACGAATTCCTTCTATTGATTGAGTTCACGTACAATAATAGTTTCCACTCGAGTGTTGGCATGACGCCATACGAGGCACTGTATGGACGAAAATGCAGAACATCGCTCTGTTGGTATGAGACCGGGGAGAATCAGTTAATAGGCACAGAGATGGTACAGCGAACGACGGAGCAAGTTAAGAAAATTCGGGAAAAGATGACAGTCGCACGGGATCGGCAGAAGAGCTAAAGTTACAAGAGGAGGAGACCTTTGGAGTGAGAGTCACTCCAAGAACTGGAGTCGGCAGGGCAATCAAATCCAGAAAGCTAACACCTAGATTCATTGGACCATTTCAAATTCTTCGCCGAATTGGTCCAGTTGCCTACCAAATTGCTTTACCTCCCAACCTATCCAATATTCATAATGTATTCCATGTATCCCAACTCAGAAAATACTATCCTGATCCATCACATGTGATAGAGCTCGAATCAATCCAGGTAAAGGAAAATTTAGAATACAAAGCATTGCCTGTACGGATTGAAGACACGAGGGTGAAAAAACTCCGCGGGAAGCAGATTCCCTTAGTCAAGGTTATATGGGATGCTACAACAGGAAATGTCACCTGGGAACGCGAAGAGCATATGCAGCAGCGATATCCACATCTATTCGAGGACGAAATTCTTTTTAAAGGGGGGTAGTAATGTAACACCCCGATTTTCTTAATCTCTTTAATTAATCAGTATTTAAGTAATTGTATTTTATTTGAGGGTCTAAAAATTTAATAAATTATTCTGAGACCATAGTCACACTCTACGCCATCGTAGGAGGCTATGGTTAAGTTTTGAGTCGAAAACTCAAACGAAACCCGATCTATGTTTTTTCGGATGATAGTGTTATTCTATTATCAAGACCCCATTTTGACTAATGGTCAGAACCATTAGTCTTAAAATTCAATCCTCTACCTTTTTGCTAAAATGTGTCTTGACGTCCAAAAATATAAATAATATTTTATATTCGGACTGAAAATCGATCGGGTAGACGATTCGAGCTGTCTTAGGATTTTTCGAGAACCTTGAGCCAATGATTTTCATACCAGGGCTATGTTAAATCATTTGGGGACTCCTACCAGTGTCGTGAGGTTTTTTCAAATGTCGGAATGTGAATTGACCAAATTGTACTTGGTTAGTTTTTACTAATTACCTTTTATTACTTTTACCTATTTTCTTAACTCCTAAGTTAACTCTTTAAATATACTATTCTTCACCCTCACTCTCTCATTTTTCGGCAGAACCAGCCCTCCCCCAAACCCATCTCCTTCCTTTTCTCTTCTTTCTCACCATTTTTTCTCCATTTTTTGGAGCTTAAATCCTCAAGATTTTGTGAAGCAATCTTCACCAAATTTGAAGGAGATCATCATAGGAGGTAGATAGTTCTCTCTATCTCTCTCAATCTCTCATTTTTCTCCCCTAAATTTCAGGATTAGAAATGTTAGGGTTTTTGCCCCTAAATCTTCAAAAATCCATGAAAAATTGTAGAAAAATCATTTTAATACCAAACCTATTTCTATGGCCTAGGTTCATGACATACTTGCATGATCCAAGAGATTAGAGCCAAGAAATCTGTCTAGCTATTTTTTTTATGGAGATGCCGAAACCCCCTTTTGTGTAGAGTAGGGTTTTTGATTGGTTTTTGATGTTTTGAGTTAATATCTAGGGTTATCACATTTAGTTAGGGTGTTATCCAAGAAATGAGAATTTTTGGAGCTCCCTAGCTATTTTCATATTTTTCATTCAATAGGGCCGAACCCTAGGGGTAGTGCAGTAGGAGAAATTTTTACTTTTTGAGCTAATGCCTTCATTGATTATGTTTAGGGATACCTAAGGATCATTGATCTAAAAGTTAGGAATTTTTTGACATCCCTAGCCTAATTAATTAAATAGGGGCAGTAGATAATCTTAAGGAGTTATGGAGTTTTTGATTTAACTGTATTAATTTCTGGTTGTGTTATGTTATTTAGAATCGGACAGGACTCGAACATCCTACAGCGCACCCGACTGGCAGCTGCGGAGTCGTAGCCGGAGCTGCATGAGGAAATCACTAAGGTAGGGACAAAGAACTAATATTGTCAGGAAGGCAAGCTTAGTATAGAATATATATATATATATATATATATATATATATATATATATATATATATATATATATATATATATGTGTGTGTGTGTGTGTGTGTGTGTGTGTGTGTGTAGGGGAACCCCTAAACCCTACTAGAGGTTGAGCCCTGGATAAAGTGTATAGACCCTAGGTGTAGGTACTTTTGGGCTATCACCGCTTAGTTGATATTATGATGATGAGACGGATTGAGGTTGATTGTGTTGAATTATTTAATTGATTACCTGTTGATTTTATTTTGGTGAACTATCTGTTTGATGAATTATTGTTTGAATTTATGATGATAACTGTACTGGAAAGATCTTCTGTTGCGATGTTTATTGTGATTGGTTGGTTGAGTGTTGATGAGAGTATGGTGAGCATTGATGTTGTTCGGGTTGATATTGTTGTGGTCCCGACCTTGGAGCTGTGGCTCGTAGACGCAAGGCGTCGTGATGCTAATGGTGATGTTGATGCTGATGTGATGTTGATGATGATGTGATGTTGATGTTGATGTTGATGTTGATGTGATGCGATGTGTCGTGGTCGTGGATGAGTGTTTAGGCGTGAGGTTCCGATATTAACCTGCGATGGATGTTTGTTGCATTTTCATATCATTTCATACCACAGCATTTGGTCCCAAAGGGGGATGTCTAATTGGGGACGTTACTTAAAATCCCGAGGCGGGATGTGATGTGATGTGATGTAATCCCAACGTGGATGTCCAACTGGGGACGTGATGTATCCGCCGACATGCATATAGGGAAGACAACATATACATAGGGACTAGTATTCTTCTCAAAGGCTTATTTGAGAGAATGATGTTTGAGATGATTGTGACGGATGACTTAAGAGATGGGTGATGTTGTGCTGTATATGTTATCTGTGTTGTGTGATGTATATATATATACTGTACTGACGCCCCTCTCCCATATTTGATGATATATGTTTCTTATCTCCTACTATTTTCTGTTTGTGTTGCCCTTATTTTATGAGAAGACATCGAGGAGGAACCAGTGGCTGAGGAGCTGGACGGCATTCCTTGCGAGCCTGACGCCGGAGGACGTGCCACGGACCCTAGCCTCGAGAGGACGGGCAAAGGTCGTGGTTTGCCGGAGAGTTGTCTCTCGGCCTACTTTTCGTACTTTTATTTTTGGTCTGTATTAATATACTCGTATGCTTCACTTTAATACTGTAGTCCCACTAACGGGACAACTGATGTATGTGATATATTTATTTATATTTTAAAGCTGTGTACTCTGAAGCGTGGCGTGACGTGATTGTTTTGCTTCCGTGCTCAATTCGTATTAATAAGGCACACTAATGTTTATAATGCAGTTAAGGTTAGTTAATATCTTAGGTTCTATTGATAGGATGTCGGGTCGTCTCAAACACAATAGTTTTATCCTGGTTTAGATCGCTTCTGTGTTACGTCCGGTCCCCAACAATCGGTTAGGATTTTTCATGAAGACTGTTCTTTTCTGAACAAGCTTTTCCAAAGAACTTAGTACAACATGTATTTTTTTTCAAATGGGCCTTTATAGGCAACTAATACATCGAGTATGTTTCACAACCTCTCCAGGTACCAACACAACAAGTATTCTTGTCACACAAGCCTCTCTAGGCAACAAATACACCGAGTATGTTTCACGACCTCTCTAGATACCAACAAATACAATTATTCTAAACTAGCCATGACAAAAAAGTCTGAACCGGCGGGTACCCATCCGAACCAGACCTAATTTTAACTAGAAAAATCCGCTTTGACTGGGGTCGGGTTCGGGTTCGGGAAAAACTCGCTTTCCAAAGTCAGGGGCAGGGATGGGTATGTCGATACCCGCCCCTGAACCCGCCTTGCTATTTAGAAATTGAAAAACTAACTAATATAGTATATATAATATATCACCTCACAAGGTCAAAAACAAATTAAAATTACAAAAACCAAAATACAATTCTCGTCAGACTTCAAAAACAAAACTACCCTGTCTAATTAGGTTTTCTCTAATTCTCTCCCTCACTCATTCCCTCTCCCTCCTCCCATAATGTCGTCACTCTATTCATCCCTCTCCTTCAGGCTTTGTTCGTCCCTTTCCCTCAGACTTCAAGAACGCCGTCACTTTGTTCGTGTTCCAACCATCAACACAGCTTGACCCAACCACCCCCACCGCGCAACCGTGTATCTGTTCATGTTCCGATCTCGACCAAGAACGTCGCTGCCTGACCCAACCACCACCACCGCGTATCGTGCCTTTCCCTCATCCGTGTACTGTTTGCTTTCTCTGTATGTGTTCCGATCTCGGCCAAGAACACCGCCGCTTGGCCCAACCACCATCGCCGTGCATCGTGGCCTTTCCCTCTGCTTCATGACCTTCACGACTTCAAGCCTTCAACGACATCAACCACCACAGAGGTAGCAACCGAACAACCCAAGTACCCAACCCCTCTCTTCCTTGTTCTCATTTTCCTTTTCCCTTGTAATTTGTAGACTATTTATTCATTGTAGTATCTTCAAGCTCTTGGTAGTATCTTTTCCCTTATAATTTTGGTAGTATCTTTGAGATCTTGGTAGTATTTTCACGATCTTTTTCTTCAGCACAGATTGTTTATTCTCCATGATTATAGCCAGAGATGAAAATTGTTGGAATCTGATATTCTTTTATGTTTATAATCTGGAAAGATTGTATTTATATATGCTCCATTGACATCGTTGTTGTTGAGGAAGAAAGGTTAATTAAAAGGTGAGACTATATGCTTCATATGCTCCATATTGGGGTTTTTTCAGACATTTGCGTTCTTGGGGGAAAGGCGGGGCAAAGAAACCCGACCCCCATCGGGGGCAGGGATGGATACCTATTTTTCATCCCCGGCGGGGATGTCTTAGGGATTCAGGGACCGGGATGGGAAAAGTAAAACCCGCCCTTGCCCCGCCCCGTTGCCATGCCTATCTAAACTGTCTTTTGAGACTACAACACAAAACAAAGTGTTTTGATTTTCACTCTAAAATAAACATTCAAGGAGTGAACTCACAAATGTGAGCAGTAATGAGAGTGAGGTTGACTAAGAGTTGATTTCTTAGCAAGAAACAAGATTATCAGAGTATGGAACAACTGATGAGAAAATAGGATTTTCTCGTAATTGCAGATTCTCAATAGAATATTCATTCACAAATATTATTTTAGCTTCTCTTCTTCTTCTACTTGTCTATTTTTCTTCAGCAACTCTTCTCCATTTATAGAGCTTCAAATCTAGCTGTTGAGACTCAACCTTTTTATTGGCCTTGGTAGTCGTTCTCTAATAGCATTTAATGCAAATGCACGTTAGAGACATAAATGATGTACTTTAGAAATGCTTTGGCTAAGGTCCTTTGGAAAAAACAAACTTTCAGCTTTGACCTTCCAAACTCAGTACTAACAACTGTTCTTCTTTGAGGAATAAGCCCATGCTTTTTGCCAAAACCCGCTTTTAGCTTAGAACTTCTGCCCTTATGTTTATATCGAAGTCTTAGCTTTGTTTAGAGATATTTTATCTTTAGTTCTTATCAAAGCGCTGTTGTGTCAGTGTCCTTTAGAGAAAAAGATTCCACATAGTTGGAACATACACCTTTCTCCCGTCATGTGATGTGAGCAACCATTGTCCAAGTACTAGGACTGGGGTCTGTTTTTGTGTTGCTAAGCAGATCTGCAACAGGTATTATCATATTCTTAGGTAACCAGATAGACTTGGGTCCTTTTAGGTTAGTTGGTGGTCTTCGTCCATGCATTTTATTTTTCTTTTTGTAAAAGCATTTTGAAGAGTTGTGACCACTCTTTCCACAAATCTTACAGTAAGCCTTGTGATGTTTGTTGCACCGTGATATTTTCTCGTACTTTGTTTCTTAGAGTCATAGCCTAGGCCAGACTTATCATGAGGTGATCTAGAGTACCTCAATATCAGGTTTAGCTTCTCTGATCCTCCAACAAGCTTAGATACTGTTTTGGTGAGATCAGATGCCTCTTGTTTCAGTCTAGTTACCTCGTGGGGTTCACTGGACTCAGAGGTGAGTTTGTCAGTTAGACCGACATTCTCAGCTTTAAGCTTATTGTTCTCTTCAACAAGCTGCTCATTTAGTTTGTTGGACTCTTCCAACTCTTTGTTCACTTTTGACAATTTTCTTTTAAGCATGGTGTATTGATGATGCAGTAAAGAAGAATCATTTAGCAGTTCATCATATGCTTCTTGAAGAAAGTCAGAAACAGATGTCTCGTCATCTTCTGATTCAGCGTCCGAAGAGCTTTTGACCATCAGACAGAGATTTGAGGTAGACGGGCTCTTTGGTCTAAACCAATGTTCCAAAGCGTCCAGCTTCTCCTTAGCTGTTTGGAACCGCGAGACCATGTCCAGTCTTGGACTATCAAGGGCGTTAACTAGACACCAGTTCGCTTGAGCATTTTGCGAACACCATCTGATATCCTCACTCGTCAAGTCTGCTTCATGTTTGGACGATGTTGATCTGTCCTCAAGGGTAATCGTTGGATGATAATCTCGGTTAGTGAAGACATTCCACAACTCATAGTTTTAAGCTTGGACGTATATTTGGAAAATTGATTTCCAATGATGATAGTCTATTCCCTTGAAGATGGGTGTAACATTCCATCCTCCTTCAGAGGTAGACTCCTGACTTCTTTCTCCGGGAACAACAAGTTGTTCATCATCCGAAGAGTTTTCATCTTGTTCATTGGACCAAAGGCGTAACTTAGCCTCTTCATTTGTTTCTTCTTCTTCTTCAAAAGAGTTTAAGTCCTCTCAAGTCGCCATGAAGTTCTTTTTCTTCTTTTTGAAGAACTTCTTCTTGTCCTTTAGCATAGGGCAATCGGCTTTGAAATGACCTGGTTTGTTGCATTCAAAACAGACCAGCTGACTTTTATCTTTAGGTTCAGCATGATCCTTGAAGCTTTTCTTTTGGTATGGCCTCCTTTTAATTCCATTTTTCTTTCTCCACATATTCTGAATCTTTCTGGAGATAGCTCGTCATCGTCTGATACATCATCATCAGACTGATCAGCTTCATCACTGGACTCATCAGCTTTTAGAGCTTTTGAGTTGTTGGACTTATGAGGTTTCAAGGCAATCCCTTTGTTTTTCTTTCTAGGATTGTCAAGATCAAGCTCCTGCTCATGAACTTGAAGCGTCCCAACAAGATCATCCAGAGTCAAATTAGAAAAATCTCTGGCCTGGGTGATTGCAGTGACAAGAGGTCTCCACTTCTTAGGCAGGCTCCTAAGAATCTTGGTGACATTCTCCTTGGTAGTGTAGACCTTACCAAGGGACTTCAGATTGTTGATGATCGTTTTAAAATGACCCATCATGTCCAGGATGGACTCTCCTTCAGACATGGTGAATAGTTCATACTGGCCAACCAGCATGATGATCTTAGAGTCCTTCACCTTGGTTCTCCCCTCATGGAGATTAGAGAAGGTGCCCCATATCCTTTTAATTCCATTTTTCTTTCTCCACATATTCTGAATCTTTCTGGAGATAAAGGATAGCTCGTCATCGTCTGATACATCATCATCAGATTGATCAGCTTCATCGTTGGACTCATCAGCTTTTAGAGCTTTTGAGTTGTTGGACTTATGAGCTTTCAAGGCAATCCCTTTGTTTTTCTTTCCAGGATTGTCAAGATCAAGCTCATGCTCATGAACTTGAAGCATCCCAACAAGATCATCCAAAGTCAAAGTAGAAAAATCTTTGGCCTGGGTGATTGCAGTGACAAGAGGTCTCCACTTCTTAGGCAGGCTCCTAAGAATCTTGGTGACATTCTCCTTAGTAGTGTAGACCTTACCAAGGGACTTCAGATTGTTGATGATCGTTTGAAAATGACCCATCATGTCCAGGATGGACTCTCCTTCAGCCATGGTGAATAGTTCATACTGGCCAACCAACATGATGATCTTAGAGTCCTTCACCTTGGTTGTCCCCTCATGGAGATTAGACAAGGTGCCCCATATTTGTTTGGCTGATTCACAGGCGTGAATCTTATGGAATTCGTCAGGGCTGAGAGCACACATTAAAGCATATCTTGCTTTATGATTCTGTTCCATTCTAGCCCATTTAGCATCAGTCCAGGCGTCCTCTGCTTTTTCTGTCCCGTCAGAGTTGAGACAAACATTAGGACCATTTGTGATTCTGGCCCAAAGAGCTAAGTTAATACTTAGGATGAAGCCTTTGAATCTCTCATTCCAATACAGGTAGTGAGTCCCGTTGAAGAACAAAGGTCTGATCATGGAAGTGCCTTCCATAACAGGTTGACTCCCGCTTGGTATACCTGGTCCAGACATATCTGCAGTAGGATCTTTTCCTCTACACGGCAAAGTGCTCAACCTAGAGGCTGAGCTCTCATTCCAATTAAAGGAACCTGTTTGAAACACAAGAAGGGGGTTGAATTGTGTTTCTTAAGATTTTAAAAACTTTTCGTAAGCAAATAATAATTTTCGCATGGTTGAACGCTAAAAAGATTAAAAGCAAAGAGAGCTCTAAAACACCAAGTTGGACGCTAAATTAGTTTGTTTAAGATAAGAAAGAAGCGCAAGCAAAAAGCAATTCAATCCCAGTTAGTTAGTTAAATAATAAACTAAAGCAAGGATAAGGGAGAGAGAAGAACACAGAGATATTATCCTGGTTCACTCTTCACCAAAAAGCTACGTCCAAACCTCTCTACTTGAGAGCTTTATCCACTATAACAAAAACCTTTGTTACAAAGTATTCAACACCTCTTCGGGTTGTATTCTCAACCTCTTCAGGTTCTCTAAGTATTCTTTTACAGACAAGCCTCTTCAGGCTCAACCAATTACGGTTTTGAAAAGAGTTTGTTCTACTAACTCATTAAATGTGAGAATTCGAAACTAAAGCTTAGACTCTTAAAAACTCTACACAGAGAGTGATATGAAAATGAGGATCAGAGTAGCTTTGCAAGTTTTGAGATTTTCTCTTTGGCTGCTTGAGCAGATGTTTGCTTATTTCTCTTGACAGATTTTGAATCACTGAGTATTGTTTCACTTGTATTTTTGCTCAAGTTCGGTAATCTTGCATCTTCAAGGGATGGAGGTATAAATAACCTTTTGTCTTTGAACAGACTTCAGTCTTCAACGGATAAAAAAGGATCCGTTCTGATGAGCATTGAATGCATTTGATCCGTTGAGTCTGATAGCTTCTGAAGTTTCTGATCAGCAGGATAGACTATCAAGGTGATAGCTAAAAATGGTGCTGACATATCCTCTGTGAAGAACGAAAGTTGTCTTTTGTTTTTCCAAAAGAAGAAGGTCAACTTCTTTATGTGTCAGAGACATTCTGGCTTATGCTTTTACGTTTGAACGAATATTACAAAGAATTTTTGTTCCAAGAATATAAGCCTTTTACAGGGAATAATAAATTCAAATGCTTTACAAAGTATTCGCGCTTAAACATATAAAGCAATATTGGACTATAGCTATTACATGAGTATCGGAAGAGTCTTTGGACTCATGGTTCTACTTATTACCGTCCAGTCTGAGTAAGACGTAAACCACTTTAAAAGGTTGGACGAGATAAAATCTTTGGACTTTGGATAGTCTTTGGACTCAAATACGGTTTATCCTGCACACTTAATATAAAACGTCAGTCCATAAGAAATCTTTGTTCTTCTTAAATTAGTCCCTTGTTAACATCAAAACTAAGGGATTACTTGGACCATAACCACTTTGGTTCCAACGCGCTGGTGGTGGGGTGGATTGTTCATCTTCCCGACCATGGATGACGGCGCTCTTAGGATGTGGATTGAAAGCTATTGTTTGCGGTTTTATGGTTGTCACAAAGGAAGAGGTGAGGCAAGGTTGGTCGCATGGATCATGGATGAGAGGCAATGCTGATGAGAGGTGGATGGTCCTAGGTGAACCCATCCCATGGCAACGTTCTTTGTCTTAGTTGGGTTCTAATGTATTTAGTTGACCCCGATAGCCATTACCCAAAAGGAGTGTGAATGGGGTGGTCGTGTAATTCAAAACTTTTTGCTTAATTAAAGACGTTTTTCAAAATCTTAATCAGAGATTATAGCGGAATAAAATAAATAAGTAGTAGAGGAGAAGATGAACAATAATATAAATTGCAAAGTAAAGACATAAGGAAAAGAAGAGCATAAACCGAGTTTATCCTGGTTCAGTCACCAACCCTTAGTAACCTACGTCTAGTCCATTTGTCCACTAATGTCAAGCTTCAAGGTGCTTGAATACCTTTACAACCAGAGCTATCGTCACTTGAGATAGCCCACCCTTGTGCAGGAGACTCGACCAATTTACCCAAGAGATGCCTCATTCTTGTCACAAACTGAGGGATGCCTCACCCTCTTCAGCCAAGGGATACCTCACCCTTGTCAAAAACTGATGGATGCCTTGCCCTCTTCAATCTAGGGATGCCTCACCCTTTTCCAATCTAGAAATTTCATGTAGGCCCCACTAAATAACATGACCCCACTCTCTTTGTAGTGGGTCCCACATGAAATCACCCAATAACAAAGTGTGTGTTTGAGATAGTGTTAAAAATAGTGTATTGCTAGTATTTCTCTAGCCGAAATGATATTTCCCAGCTCTATCAAATTTTAATATTTATATAACTTGATCTTGTTTCATTTGTTTGTGCTAATATTTTGGTGCACGTGTAATATGTAGTTTATATACATAAGTAATACTTGCACATAGTTTACATGCATAATAACTTAATACTTACACGTAAGGTGTGTAAATATAGCAAAGAAAAAAGGTTGCATTAATTCATTTTTCCATGGTAAATCACTTTTTTTATGAACATGAAAAGTTTGTATAATTTTTTATACCAAAAATCTTATATAACTTTTATTCTTTGTATTTTTATATCCATGAATGGTATTTTACTTTCTGGTATGAGAGCATTGAAGATCTTATATACTGTGCTGACTTCATTTTTCAGCAAATAATGTTATTTATATGAATTTATCAACAGACCAAACTACATCAACTGATTAAACCTGAAACTAAGGGAAGGGAGTTTGTAATAGAATTTCATATGATATGATATGATTTAACAAGTTAGCAACTTCTGTTTTATTACCCCATGCAATGAAAACCAAAGATTAGAATGAATAATAAATATGTAGGAACACTGTTATTGAACAGGAACTTCTTTCGTGAATTGAAATTGTAGTTGTAATATTATATGTGTAATTATAATTGTAGTATTATACAAATGGAGATATACTTTAGGCTGTGTCAGTATAATAATAATTGTGATCATCAATACTTTTAAGAAGATGAAATGTAATATACTATAAAAAAAACTTCAATTTGATTGGTTGTTAACATGACTTTACTTATTTGTGTTACTATTAATGATATTAATGTAGAAGTGATAACTTATTCCTAAATAAAGTGGTGTTATTTGGACAACCAAATGTCTAAACACCCTATGGATATCGTATCTACTTTCACTTTTTTAAGCTAAATTAAAAAATTGTAAAATGAAATAATTAAAAAGAAACTGTACTTATAATGGTCATATGGTGACAGTGTCAAAAGTGATTATACAAATAACATTTCTATTCTAAATATTATTAAAATTTAATTGTCATTATCGTATGTTCTTTAATTATATGTTATTCATTATGTCATATCAGGTTTTTATATTTTGAAAATATGATAACAATGAATTTCGACCATTTGATCTTATTTGAATGATCAAGATTAAAAGATAATCGTATGACCACAAAGCAATTTTTAATCTTGATCATCCATATATTATTATATAATCAATTTATTCTTCTCACATTCTTAGATGCAAACAATTTTCACTGTATGTCCCATTTATATATATGTACCATATAAAGTGAAAACACGTTATTATAAGAAATAATAACAGTACATCTTCATCATTGGATCTGATTTGAATGATCGTGACTAAAAGATAAATTCATGACTTTTTTAAATGATGTTTGAAAATGTGTAAGTATTTACATTTAATTTTCTGCCATTTCACAATGTTTGTGTGTATATGCCTATTTTTATTTATTTAATTTCCATCTACATAATCTACTGCATTTTAATAGATAAAATTAAAATATTCATGTTTTTTTTTTTTTGGTGGTAAAAATATTCATGTTTTAAATAACAAATAAAAACGCCAAAACTCAGTGCAACACACGGATTCCGTCCCATACTAGTTTATATATTCAATGAGATAGTTAAATCAAAATAATTCACTTTTAAAAAAAAAACCCAACCAGCCCTAACCGATTTGAGTTGGAAGATATATAGATAATGTAAACCCAATGCATCAAATAGTTCTTATATAAACTTAGTCTATACAACTCGATAAGTAAATAACCAAAACATAAAATAATTATCTGACATAGATGCTTATCAAATTATTATTTTATTTTACACAACTTGTGTAGACTTACCACATTCTCAACCCGATCCCAACCTGGGTTTTGCAAGACGGATGGATGGTATTAAAGTTAAGGTCTTCAAGCCAAACCAACCCATCACCTGCCCTAGTTCTAGTGTATCAGAAAAGCAAGACAGCAAATCAACAGTTCAACTTCATCCATTTACTCCCACTAGAAGTACTCATTAAAGCAAATTGTTGAACCCATCTTCCTAGGTGCCCACAATCCCTGCTCCCCACCTACCTTTACTCTCATCAATTAACAAAACTAAGCCACAAATGAAAAGTTCAATCATTGAACAACCTTATTACAATCTCTTCAAACTTCTCTTTCTGGCATCTATCTTCTTCTTGTCTGCATGAATTTTTGCTAGTCCACCTCCCTTCTTTTGTGGTCCAGAAGCAGCAGAAACTACTGATGCAGCAGTAGTAACATAAACAGCTGTCTCGGTTGCAAGAGCTGCCTGATCCTGACTGTTTCCTCTAGTCACAGTAGTTGAAGAGGCCAATGGGGACAGCAATGGCAACACAGCACCTGACGGCGAGGTTTGAACTTCAGCATTAAGAACTGAGGTGTTAGTCTGATCAACATTCAGAGCAGTCGTAGATTCAGATATAGCTCCACTTTTAAATTTGGGCTTTGGTTTTGCATGGATTCCGGTGTAAAGCCTGCATCCAACAAATGAAGTCCTTAGTTACGTGCATGAGGGGTAAAATTTACAAATCAAATATGTAATAAGTAGCACGGAAACAAGCTCCTGCAGGTTTAGCAAAGTCGAGGAAAATATCCTGACTTTACAGTCAAGACTAATAGTGTAACTCCTGTCAAACATGAGCAATATACCATCCAAACATATCGCACAAAGAAATAGCTGAAATTTTAACATAACAAAGATCAAGAAATATAGCTTAAACAAGGAAGTCAAGCTCAGAAGGGTATCTATAATTCTATATAGCTGTCTCCCTGGACATGGGCAGAAGGCAGATATAGGAATTATGAAGACAATCGGTTAATTAAAAAGAAGGAAAATTAAATCCTCAACATGTGTCACATCAACTTTCATTGTCCACAGAAGATTCCAAAACAACGGTAATCCTCATTAACACACAATTTCCAGTTAAATTTCCATACAAGAAATTAATTGACAATACCAACAACATTATTGGGTTATTAATGAAAAGGATTTGGAATCGTGCATAAGATGTGTTGGAAACATCCGTCCAAACAGCCACCGTCCAAAAGGTTCATGTATAGTGATGCAATTAATAGCTTAGGAAATAGCTATTGTAATTAACCAGATTCATGTACTTTCTAGTTCATGAACTTGGGAAATATCTACGAACTTAGAGAATGGTTGTCTCATTTATTTGTCTTGCAATTATCAATTGTAATTAATACTTCAAGTGTATAAATAGAATTTCATTGTGCTGTGTGTGATCGAACACAAGCCATTCAGAAAATCTGTCCTTCCTTTTCAATTTGGTATCAGAGTTCCTGACCCTGGAAGTCTATGTTCTTTTCCTTTTGTCCGCTGCCTCAGCCTTCATTGTTGAGTTCTCTTAGGTTCCTTGCCTTCATTGCAGGACCTGTTCTATTTGTGCCTTCATTGCATATTCAGCACTTTCATTGTGCTTTATTCTTCCCAGTCACAGTACCTGAACTTCACCTCCCTAACTCTAAAAACTCCAACCCAACTTTTAAACCAGTCTTTCACCAAAAACCAAACACCAACTACTCAGAAACCTTCGTCGGCCAAACCTAGAAGACCCACTCCTGAAAACCACCGCACGCGCCACCACAGCCTGCTCATACCAGCACGTGAGCTCCACGCACCACCTTCCCAGCCTTTGTTCAACGCCGCGCTAGCCCAGTTCTGTTCGTCGGCCCTCCCTTGTCCTGTTCCACCTACCAGAAACCTAATATAGTCACCTTTACAATACACCTTGGCTCCCAAGTCCACCTAAACTTGCTGCCATAACCATGTCAGAAGCCGAATCAACAGTATCACAGACTCAGACCTCTATCCTGAACCCAAGTGATCTTCATGTCTTTCAACCAAGCTTCCGCCTCAACAAAATTTTATCTTCAACGGGCCCAAGTCATTCAGACTACCCTCAAAGGAAGGCGAAAGTTGAACCACATTAAAGGGAAGGCTCCAGATCCCCACAATTTGAAGCGTGGGACAATGAGGATTCACTCATTATGACCTCGCTTTGGAATTTCATGTCTCCCGAAATTAGCTGGAACTGTATGTTCTTGCTATCATCCCGAGAAATTTGGGATAATCTTAGTACAATTTTCTCCATGAAAAAGGATATCCCTACTTGTTATGAGTTGAAGACAAAAAACTTCAAAACAAAACAAGGACCTCTCTCGGTGACTGATTATTATGGCACTCTGAATGGATTATGGATTGAGTTAGATCAATATCAGAATTTGGAGATGGAATGTGGAAAGGATACAACCATCTTGACTAAATTTATTGAAAGGAACAGGCTCTATGTTCCTTTCAGGGCTGAATCCAGAATTTGACCCTAATCGGGTTGATTTTGGGAAAGGAGAAGCTACCCTCTCTCACAGAAGCATTCTATACTGTTCGAGGCGAGGAAGGTCACCGGACTGTTATGCTTAATAAAAAAACCGACTGATGGGTCAGCACTAGCAGCCAACAAACCAGTTAAAACAGGTTTCTCGTCATACACTTCTTCTAATAAATCTAGCCGATGGTGCACCTATTGCAAGAAACTTGGCCATACCAAGGAGAACTGCTTCAAACTCCATGGAAAGGACCAGGTTCTTAAGCCACACAGGAGGATGTAAGAGATAGGCTCACTTTACTTCCTTAGAGTCTGAGTCAGAAGCAGAGGTACAACAGGTAAATGACAAGATCCTAGCTCTTAGTAAGGAAGAACTAGAACATTTAAGGACTCTTCTTAGATGCATCAGTAAGCCTTCCGGCTCTTCCTCTCTAGCCATGAATGGTAAGAATCTATGTTCTTTATTCTCTCATGCTTCTGGTACTGTCAATGAGGATTCTGGGATTATTGATTTTGGAGCCACTGATCACATGACTTTTTGTCCTTCCCATTTTTCATCATATCAAATTCCTGATGATAGCTGCAGCATTCTTGCCATCAATCCAAGTCTTGTGCCTCCCAAATTTAGCTCCAACATAAACGTATTAAGCACCCCCCATTTACCTTGCTTAAGTCTATGTTTCCTTCTTTCTTTTCAAAAGAAACAGTTGAGTCCTTTAGTTGTGATGTTTGTGAATTTTCCAAACATCATCTGGTAAGTTTTCCTTCAAGTACTAATAAAAGTGCTGAATCATTTACTCTTATCCATATTGATTTTTGAGGTCTTGTTTCCATCCACTGATATGTCCTCTGAAAGACAAGAATTAGCACCTTTTGCTAGCCATCCACCTGAAGGGATAGCTCGAACTAGAGCCAGCTCACCAAAAAAGGTATATCAAAAGAGAAAACAACATGAACTGATACAAGTTCAACTCCAAGAGTCTGAACCGGTGGTAATTAATGGTAATATTGATTTCGATAATTCTAAACTTTATTCTTTACATAATGAGGATTCTGGGATTATTGATTTTGGAGCCACTGATCACATGACTTTTTGTCCTTCCCGTTTTTCATCATATCAATTTCCTGATGGTAGTTGCAACATTCTTGCCATCAATCCAAGTCTTGTGCCTCCCAAATTTGGCTCCAACATAAACGTATTAAGCATCCCCCATCTACCTTGCTTAAGTCTATGTTTCCTTCTTTGTTTTCAAAAGAAACAGTTGAGTCCTTTAGTTGTGATGTTTGTGAATTTTCCAAACATCATCGGGTAAGTTTTCCTTCAAATACTAATAAAAGTGTTGAATCATTTACTCTTATCCATACTGAACCGATGGTAAGTAATGGTAATACTGATTTCGATAATTCTGAACTTGATTCTTTACATACTCCATTAAATACCTACCACGAAAATGATGACTTTCCCATTGCATTGAGAAAAAAGAAAAGGTCTTGTGCTAGGTACTCTATTTCTCAATTTGTCTCCTCCAAAAACCTTTCTTTGTAGCACCAGAGTTTTATTGTAGCCATTGACTCTATCAGAATCCCTAAGACAGTACAGGAAGCATTGAAGGATAAGAATTGACTTCAAGCCATGAATGAGGAGATGCGAGCTCTGGAAAGGAATGGAACATGAGAAATTATTGAGATATACCAAAGGAAAAGATATCAGTTGGGTGCATATGGATTTACACTGTGAAATACCGGTCTGATGGTACACTAGACAAGTATAAAGCAAGGTTGGTTGCAAAAGGGTATACACAAACCTATGGGATAGATTATGAGGAAACATTTGCCCCTATGGCAAAAATGAACACAATCAGAATTTTGCTCTCTCTTGCTACACACTTCCAACGGGAACTTCATCAGTTTGATGTGAAGATTGTCTTTCTTCATGGTGAATTAGACGAAGAAGTCTATATGGAGGTCCCTCCTGGGTATGACTCCTATGGTGAAGGAAATAAAGTGTGTAAATTGAAGAAGGCCTTATATGGTTTGAAACAAACACCCCTACTTGGTTTGGAAGATTCACAAAGACTATGGTGTCCCTTGGATATAGACAAAGTCAAGGTGACCATACCCTCTTTATCAAACACTCGCCTTAAGGTAAACTAACTGTCCTACTTGTGCTTGTAGATGATATCATTATATCAGTGGATGATGTTGTCGAGAAATCACTCTTAAAGGAGAAACTGGCTGCTGAGTGTGAACTGAAGGACCTTGGGAGATTGAAATATTTCCTTGGAATTGAAGTTGCCTACTCTAAACAATGTATATTCATTTCTCAACGGAAATATGTCCTTGACCATCTCAAAGAATCTGGGAAGCTTGGATGTAAAACTTCTGGAGTACTGATTGAGCAAAATCATAGAATAGGTAATGAGGAAAAAAGTCTCTGGGTTGATAAAGCTCAATATCAGAGGTTGGTAGGAAAGTTGATATATTTGGCACATACCAGACCGGGTCTAGCATATGCTGTGAGCATGGTAAGTCAGTTCATGCAAGACTCAAGAAGAAGACATATGCAAGTTGTTGATCGTATTTTACAATATCTCAAGGCTTCTCCAAGAAGAGGATTGTTGTTTAAAAGGGGAGGAAATCTATACGTGGAGGTCAATACTGATATGGACTATGCTGGATCAATTACTGACAAGAGATCAACAACTGGCTATTGTATGTTTCTTGGAGGGAATCTTGTGACATGGAGAAGTAAAAAACAGAATGTTGTTGCAAGATCAAGTGCAGAAGCAGAATTCCGAACTATGGCTCAAGGAGTTTGTGAATTGTTATGGATGAAAATCATTCTTGATGATCTCAACATTAAGAATGAAGCTTCAAAGAAGCTGTTTTGTGATAATAAGTCAGCCATTAGCACTGTCCACAATCCAGTTCAGCATGATAGAACTAAACATAGAGATTGACCGACACTTTATTAAAGGAAAACTTGATAGTGGGCTGATTGCCACATCATACGTCCCATCAGAACAACAACTGGCTGATGTGCTAACCAAGGGTCTTCCTAAAGATATGTTTCAAAATCTCACTTGCAAGCTGGAAATAATTGATACCCATTCTCCATCTTGAGGGTGAGTGTTGGAAACAACCGTCCAAACAGCCACCATCCAAAAGGTTCATGTATAATCATGCAATTAATAGCTTAGGAAATAACTATTGTAATTAACTCGACTCATGTACTTTCTAGTTCATGAGCTTGGGGAATATCTATGCACTCATGGAATGGTTGACAACTATTTGTCTTGTAATTACCAGTTGTAATTAATACTTCAAGTGTATAAATATAATTCCACTGTGTTGTGTGTGGTCAAACATCTGCCATTAGAAAATCTTTGTTGTTCCCTTTCAATTAGATTGCTTGGAGATGTGAAAAGAAGATCAATAGAAGCCCTAGTTAGAAGAGTTGATCAGATGGAGAATAGCTCCTAGTTAAGAGGGAAAGCTCAATGCAATATTTAAGCCATGAGACTCTCCCACTTAATGGACTAATCTTTTGGACAGGGCTATCTTCATGGGCTTATGTTATAATAATTGATGCTTTCATTGAGAGTCGGGTTATAGAGAGGGCTACCTACAGGTTGGATTAAGGTGCAGTAGTGAGAGTATTGTATTGAATACTGATAGATAAGTAAAGATGTCAAAGGGGAAAGGGCTACTACCACTAAGTCAGTGTCGATAGAGTGAGGTCGTGTGGACGTCAACTCTTAAGAGAGTGGCAATGTTATAAGTCCCACATTGAGTAAATAAGGAAGCTCGATGTGGTACTTAAGCCACCACATTGAGCTTCCTTGTTTAATCAATGTAGGACTCGTAACAAAGGAAGGGGGCAACCTGGTGCTATAAAGCTCCCGCTATGTGCAGGGCCTGGGTCGAATCCCCTTGCATTTGCAAGAGGCTGATCCCGCAACTCTAACCTGTCACCTCCTCGTCACATGGCAACAACTTTAACCATTGTGCCAAGGCTCTCTTTCTCATAACAGAGAGAAAGACCAATAAAAATTCTGCGTGAAACCATTAGGAAGGATTTACACCTAAATGACCTTATGAGGAGTTAGTTTTTGATAGAAAACAGTGTTGCCATTTGATTAATGTGAGAAAAGCCATCCCACCTGGTGGGAGAAGGCTTTGATTGTTGTTGTTGTTAAATTAATTGACAACACCAATAACATCATTGGACTAACTCACCTGGCGTGTCTAGCATATTCCTCATAATTTTCAAGCAGCAGTTTGCCAGCCTGTTCATTTAGAGCTGATTCCGGAAATGGTTCAATTAGTAGACACCTAACAACCTGTTAATTATGGTAGCTGAAGTCAATATATACAAAAACCAGTCATGCATACCTAAATTCAGTAAATCAATAAGATCTAAATAGTTCTCCTCAATCAGACACGTCAAAAGAAATGATTTTGCTTACAAGAACAGCCAAAACACTTACAATGAGAACATGTCGTAAGCCAAGACTAGGATTCCAATCCTTTTTAAGTGTGTTGACACAAATCTCTCCATTTGTTGCGATATTTGGATGGAAAATCTTAGTCAGGAAAAACCCTACAGCAATGAGTTCACAAGTTTGACCATGTCAAGTAACACAAAAGAAAAGAAGGGAATCATTGAAGTAGGAAAAGTCAAGCAATAAACGAATATAGGGAAAATAAATGCCCTTCGGTTTAATAAATAAAAGATTCTATTAAATACAAAAATTCAACTCTGTAGACAAAAAAAAAAAAAAAAAAAAAAAACATACAGATTACATAACCAAATTAAAATTCCAAAGAAAAAAACGATAATGATTCTGTCTCAACAATGTAACTAGCAGAATGTAAAATGGTCCAATAGGACTGCATAAACTAAACAGACCTTTAGGTGGAGAGTGCGGAAAATCATGAGACAGTAACAACTTCAAGCGGAAAACTCCACTATCATAAGGAGTCCCAGCTGCAAAAACAAATTTCTGGTTCAGCTTGAACTCCTTACCTAACGTCCAAACATAAATTAACAACATAAAGCTACATGCCTGGGCCTTCAATGTCAGCATATATTGTTGAAAAATCATCATCATTTACCACAACTTTAATGCCCTCAGGAGGGGATTCATCAAGATTTTTTAATTCCTTGGCAAGTTGTTTTATTACATTGGGTGGAAGATTTTCATTAGTCGCCTGAAACAAAAAACACACACCATATTTACAATGTAAGCCTAATAAAACCCAGAATTGATACAGATGATCATGATTATTGAATATAAATTGGCAATGACTCATTAAGATAACTCCAGCACCATCAATCTATCAAATGTTCAGTTGGATGTGTTAGGATCACTTGAAAACAAAGATGGAATAATCTCAATATTATTGCTCCAATGGTCAATACATGTATTTACATTATATAGACATGAGCTCATAACTACTTGACTAGAATAGAGCTATATTACAAGTAACAAATCTGTCCTAATAATTAAAAATATATAAGCAATAACCTGTACATTAAATCTATATAATTCTCAACACTCCCCCTCGGTCTATCTCTATGTGCTTTGTTATGTCATGTTGAACTCGATTATGAGCCATACTAATGGCTGACTTGTTATCACAAAACAATGTCATAAGAATGTCATACTTTATTCTAAGCTCATCAAGTACAATTTTCATCCATAACAACTCACAAACCCCTTGTGCCATAGCTTGAAATTCAGCCTCTGCACTAGATCGAGCAACCACGTTCTGTTTTTTACTTTTCCATGTTACAAGATTCCCAGCAAGAAACATACCATACCCAAATGTTGATTTTCTATCAATAATTGAACCTGTATAATCTGCATCCAGTGTTACGAAACTCGGACCGGTCATCGATTCGATCAAGGCACTGGATCAATAGGTCACTGGTTGAATCGGTATATATTAAAGAGTGTTGGAAATAGTAGCATTTAAGGCTTAGATTCTTGTATCTTTAGATTCATGTACACTAGTTTAATTCATTCATGTACTTAGGATGTTTAGGGGGTTGCACTAGCATTTAATCCCCTTGTAATCATAACATGTAAATTGATTATGGAGTGTATATAAATACCAAGTATGCTGAGTGCTAATCACAAAAGCTATTCAGAAATACTTGTGTCTTTTTCTATTTCACATGGTATCAGAGCTCCTGATCTAGGGGGCTCTGCTTCCGCACTTGATAACCTTCATTGCAACCCTTCTTAGAACTCTGTTCTGGCACCTTCATTGTGCCATCAGAATACTGTTGACCGCCGCTGACCGCTGACCACCGCCTTTCAGCCCGAAACTTCGCCAGAAGGAAGTTGCCGGAAACTCCCTCACCCTCCCTCACGCGCCGCCTCAAGCGTACTGCATCTCCGGCGCGTGTTGTCCACGCGCCACCTTCTAGACCTTCTTTTGCTACGCCACTTGTACTGAACAGATCGTCGGCGCCTCCTGGTCCTGTTTTAGGGGTTCTTTTCTGGATTGGACTCCTCTTTTTTGGATCTCTATTTGGCTTGGTGTTTGTCCTTCTATTTGGTGTTTTTCGGTTCTGCCATGTCAAGCAGTGAAGGGATGGTAAACCTGGTCAACCAAAAGGAGATAGAAAGGATGAGGACTTTACTCCGCTGTCTTGAGAAACCATCAGGTAATTGTTCCGTGGTGTATTCAGGTAAGCTTCCTTTTTCATTTGGATTTAATACCTCAAAAACACCTTCTACTTCATTCTGGATATTAGACTCTGGAGCCACCGACCATATGACACCATTTTCTACCCAATTCTCCACGTATTCACCCTGTCCCAATAGTAAGAAAATTATCACTGCAGATGGTATCCTTGTAACTGTAGCCGGCCTAGGAAACATTCAACTAAATTCCTCCATAACCCTAAAAAATGTCCTCCACGTCCCAAAACTATTCACAAATCTTGTCTCTATACAAAAACTTACCAAAGATTTATCTTGTAATGTGATTTTTCACAGCGATTGTTGTGTATTTCAAGACAAGGAGTCGGGGAGGACGATTGGACGTGCCAAAGAAGGGAATGGCCTTTACTATCTTGAAGAACCAGGTCTGTCGACAAAAAACCACTTGTCACACTCATTCATGTCAGAGTCAGTTCTTTCTAATAAAGAAAAAATACTTCTTTTCCATTGTCGATTAGGTCACCCTTCTTTTGGAGTCATTAAAATTTTATTTCCATATTTGTTTACTAAGGTAGATGTTGAGAGTCTTCATTATGAGGTGTGTGAGCTTGCAAAACACAAGCGTCTACCTTTTCCCTCAAGCAATAAAAGAAGCACTTTTCCTTTCTATCTTATTCATACGGATGTTTGGGGTCCCTCTGCTGTTCCAACTGTGTCTAGTGCTAGATGGTTTGTGACTTTTATAGATGATTGTACCCGGGTTACTTGGATTTTCTTACTTAAAAACAAGTCTGATGTTAGTACTGTTTTCCCAAATTTTTTCTCCATGATTAAAAATCAATGGTGTGAACATCAAAACACTAAGGTCTGACAATGGCAAAGAATACTTCAATTCTGTCCTTACTTCTTTCTGTCAAAAGGAGGGAATTATCCATGAGTCCTCTTGTGTTAAAACACCACAGCAAAATGGGATTGCAGAAAGAAAAAATGGACATCTTTTAGATCAAACCCGAGCACTGTTGTTTTAGAAAAATGTTCCCAAAAAATTCTGGGGGGAAGCAGTTCTCACAACCACCTATCTCATTAATCGATTACCCTCTAGAGTCTTAGGGTTCAAGAGTCCAATAGATGTCCTTTCTTCATTCTATCCAAATTTGCCAGCCACGAATCATCTTAAACCTCGTATCTTTGGGTGTGTGTCTTTTGTTCATATTCATAGTCAAGATAGGGGAAAACTAAATCCTAGAGCCTTAAGGTGCGTTTTTGTTGGTTATTCCTCCACTCAGAAGGGATATAAGTGTTACCATCCTCCATCTAAAAATTTTTTTGTGTCGCGGGATGTAACCTTTCATGAAGGGGAAGCTTATTTTTTTCAACCTTATCTTCAGGGGGAGAATCTCAGGGAAGATAAGTTTGAAACACTTGATCTTCCTAGTCTTGAGTCAAATAAACCTGTGTCTAAACCTGAAACTGCACCTGAAGCTGAATCAGACCCATCAATTGAACTTGAAACACTTGATCTTCCTAGTCTTGAGTCAAATACACTTGTGTCTAGACCTGAAACTCAACTTGAAAGTTGAGTCAGACCCATCAATTGAACCTGGCCCAGAAGTGGATGTCAGATGGGGAAAGAATCAAGTTTTCACAAGAAAGTCAAAGGTCATTCCTGAATCAACACATGTTCAAGAGCCCAATTCGACTCCTCTGAATGAGGATGAAATGAAAGCCCAAGCAACAGATGATGATGACCTCCCAATTGCCATCAGAAAAGGAACCAGAAAATGCACCAAACAACCATTATATCCCCTTTCAAACTACCTCTTATTTAAAAAATTCTCACCTACCCATAGAGCCTTCCTTACAAACCTAAACACTACTTCCATACCCACTAGTGTTTCCGAGGCATTGTCCGATGACAAATGGAAGCAAGCCATGATTGCAGAGATGGAGGCTTTGAAGAAGAATGGAACTTGGGAGTTAGCGACTTTACCAGAAGAGAAGAGAACGGTTGGATGCAAATGGGTGTATACAGTAAAATATAAGGCTGATGGATTGATTGAAAGATACAAAGTCAGGTTGGTTGCCAAAGGGTTCACACAAACCTATGGAATTGACTATTCAGAGACATTTGCTCCTGTTGCAAAGATGAATACAGTCAAGGTAATTTTGTCTCTTGCTGTCAATTATGGTTGGGAATTACAACAATTCGATGTGAAGAATGCTTTTTTACATGGGAAACTTGAGGAGGAAATCTATATGCAGGTACCGCCAGGGTATGATAAAAATATAGCTACCAATACAGTTTGCAAGTTGAAAAAGGCATTATATGGCCTGAAACAATCACCTCGGGCATGGTTTGGAAGATTCAGTAAGGTTATGACAACTTTAGGGTACAAGCAAAGTCAAGGAGATCATACCTTGTTCATCAAGCACTCAGTATCAGGGGGAGTAACGGTGTTGTTAGTATATGTGGATGACATCATCATGACCGGAGATGATTGGAAGGAGCAACAAGTCTTGAGTCAGTGTTTGGCTAAAGAGTTTGAAATAAAAACTCTTGGAAAGCTGAAGTACTTTCTGGGAATTGAGGTGGCACACTCAAAGAAAGGCATTTTTATATCTCAGCAAAAATATATTATAGATTTACTCAAGGAGACAGGAAAAACAGCATGTAAACCCACGAGTACTCCTATGGATCCGAATGTAAAATTAGGAAATGCTGAAGAAGATGCTATAGTGGACAAAGAAATGTATCAGCGCTTGGTAGGGAGGTTAATTTACTTGTCTCATACCAGGCCAGATATTGCGTATGCTGTAAGTTTGGTTAGCCAATTCATGCATAGTCCAAGGGAAGTTCATTTACAGGCAGCTCATAGGATCTTGCAATATCTCAAGGGAACCCCAGGAAGAGGAATTTTATTCAAAAGAAATAGGAATACAACACTTGAGGCCTACACTGATGCTGACTATGCGGGGTCAATTGTTGATAGAAGATCCACTACAAGATATTGTACCTTCCTTGGAGGAAATCTTGTGTCTTGGAGAAGTAAAAAGCAAAGTGTGGTTGCGCGTTCTAGTGCCGAAGCTGAATTTTGAGCTATGGCATAAGGCATTTGTTAATTACTTTGGCTAAAAATTATCTTGGAAGATTTGAAGATTAAATGGGAAGGACCCATGAAGCTCTACTGTGATAATAAGTCAGCAATCAGTATAGCACATAATCCAATTCAACATGATCGAACCAAACATATTGAGGTTGATAGGCATTTCATCAAGGAGAAACTCGATAGTGGTTTGATTTGCACCCCATATGTGCCCTCACAAGGACAACTTGCGGATATTCTCACCAAAGGGTTAAGCAGCTCGATTTTTGAACGAATTGTATCCAAGCTGGGAATGGAAAATACCTATTCACCAGCTTGAGGGGGAGTGTTGGAAATAGTAGCATTTAAGGCTTAGATTCATGTATCTTTAGATTCATGTACACTAGTTTAATTCATTCATGTACTTAGGATGTTTAGGGGGTTGCACTAGCATTTAATCCCCTTGTAATCATAACATGTAAATTGATTATGGAGTGTATATAAATACCAAGTATGCTGAGTGCTAATCACAAAAGCTATTCAGAAATACTTGTGTCTTTTTCTATTTCACAAAGAGTTACATATATATATATATACATATATCACAAAATTGTGTGTGGCACATTGGTTTTCTGCATTGAAAAACTACCTGGTAGTGCCAAACCCTAAATCTCTTAACCAGCTAACCCTACTAGGGCTCAACCCGCCATTGGCCCGCAAAAAAAGGGACGAACGCGGGTTGACCCGCTTGGACAATGTGGGTTGAACCTCTTAACCCACCCTGTTTAGTGGTGGGTTGACGGGTTGACCCTGTAAAAATAAAAAAAAATTGAAAAAAAAAATGTATGAAATATGAAAAATAGCCATAAAACCCGAAATGTGTTGGCGGGTCAGCCCTCTCATCCCGCCTCTGACCCTCTAAAAACTAAAAGAAAAAAATTAAAATTATTAAATTATTTAAATTTTATAAATAAGCGGGTTGGCCGGCGTCCAACCCTCTTTGACCAACTTTCTTGGTGGGTTAAGCAGGGCGGGTCAAAACGGGTTGGCGGGTTGAGAACTGCAACCCAACCTGCCAAAATTGGCGGGCTAAACGGGTTGACCCGCGCGTCACAACCCACTTTGTCATCCCTAAACCCTACTACCCAAAAAATGAAAAGAGCTGCCTCCTTCCTTTTCTCAACCGCAACACCACATCCATCTCCCTACTCTTCTTCCTTGTTCTTCTTCAGCCGCAACAACCACCATCCTCTTCTTCCTTCTTCTCTCAACCCGCAGCACTATCCTTCTCCTTCTTCTCTCAACCTGCGATCTTCTCCTTCTCTCAACCAGTGAGTCACTGGTTGAATCGGTGTATATTAAAGACTAGGTTGTTTGTTTCTTCTTCCACCTGATTGTTTAAGTTTCTTCTTTCTCCTTCTCCAAACTCCACAGTTCTTCTCCCTTTTTTTATTTTTTTATTTTTGTAAGCTTCGGTTTACGTTTACCCGGCGGGTCACCGGTTTTCTTTAAAACCAGCCGGCTGAACCTGGTTCTCTTTGGGTTGAAGGCGCGTCCAATCCAATGGCCCAACCAGACCAATCATATGACCGGTTTCCGGCCTAACCGGCCGGTCCGAGATGGTTGTAATAACACTGTGTGCATCAGTGTACACTTCCATAGCTAGATTTCCATTCCTCTAGAAAAGCAATCCTCTTCAAGATGTGGTTTTAAGATACTGCAGAATATGATCCAAAGCTTGCAAGTGTCGCACCCTTGGGTCATGCATAAACTGGCTAACCACATTGATAACATAAGCTAAGTCTGGCCTGATATGTGCTAAGTATATCAACTTCCCTACCAACCTCTGATATTGAGGTCTATCAACTTTGGGGCTTTCTTCATCATTCCCCATCTTATGATTCTGTTCAATGGGAATATTAGTAGCTTTACATCTGAGTTTCCCAAATTCCTTAAGAAGATCTAGGACATATTTGCTTTGGGAAATGAAAATGCCTTGTTTGGAGTAAGCAACTTCAATCCCAAGAAAATATATTAGCCTTCCAAGATCTTTTATTTCAAATTCAGTAGCTAGTTTCTCCTTCAGAAGTTGTTTCTCACTCATGTCATCACCCGATATAATAATATTGTCAACATACACAAGTAGAATAGTGCGTTTACCTTTATGAGAATGTTTAAAGAAGAGGGTGTGATCACCTTGACTTTGCCAGTATCCCACGGACAACATTGTCTTTGTGAATCTCCCAAACCACAAACGAGGTGATTGTTTCAATCCATATAAGGCCTTCTTTAATCTGCACACCTTATTCCTTCCATCATGTGAGTCATCCAAGAGGAATTTCCATATAGACTTCCTCTTCCAAGTCACCATGAAGGAAGGCATTTTTCACATCAAACTGGTGTAGTTCCCAACCGAAATGTGCAACAAGAGAAATAGGATCTTTAGTCTTTACTGTGTTCATCTTTGTCACAGGAGCAAAAGTTTTCTCATAGTCAATTCCATAGGTTTGAGTGTACCCATTTGCAACCAGTCTTGCCTTATGTCGGTCAAGAATGCCATTAGACCTATATTTAACTGTATATATCCACCTGCACCCTACTATATTTTTGTCTCCTTCTCTCTCAACAACCTCCCATGTTTTGTTCTTCTCCAACGCACATCTCCTCATCCATGGCTTGAACCCAATCCCTATCTTGCAATGTTTCATGTACTGATGCTGGAATTTTGATAGAATCAATGGCTAAAATGAAACTCTGGTGCTATAAGGAAAGGTATTTAGAAGAAACAAATTAAGAATTCAGGTACTTGGCACAAGACCTTTTCCCTTTCCTCAAGGCAATAAGTAAGTCATCTGGGTCAGGGTCACATTTATTTAAAGTAATATCCAAAGTACCAAAATCAAGAAGATCAAGACTTGTACCTTCAGTACTTACCTTAGGCTCGGACGTCTGAAGTTGTTGTTGGATCAGATCGGGTTTGTTCCACTTCTGATACATCAATTTTAGTGTACCAACCTTGGCCTTAGCAGGTTTAGGTGTTGAATCAGAAGAAGCTAATTCTTGTGCACTATTAGGCAACACAAGGAGTATAGGTGACTCAATGGGTACAGAGGACTCAAGAGACTCAAGAGGTATAAAAGTCTAAGGAAAGAGGGAATCAGCTTTCGGAATGGTCTCCCCCTGAAGCTGAGGTGGAATGAAAAAGGATTCAAATTCATGAAAGGTAGGAAACAAAGAAGCGTTGACTCGCAGGATGATAGCATTTATATTCCTTCTTCTCCGGAGAATAACCCAAGAAAACACACTTAACAGCACGAGGATCAAGTTTGCCACAATGCTGTCTATGGACATGAACAAAAATGCAACACAACCAAAGACACGAAACGGAAGGCTCCTCATAATAGGAACAAAAGGAAAGAAGGAGGTCATGTGTGCGACAAGACTAACAGCACCCAGAACCCGAGACGGTAACCTGTTCATGAGGGTGGTGGCGGTTAAGACTACTTCTCCCCAATAAGATTTAGGAACAAACATTTGGAATAACAAAGCTCTTGTGATTTCAAGTGAGTATTTTTTATTTCTGCAACATCATTTTGTTGGGGAGTATCAATACATGTGAGTTCATGGAGGACACCATGCTTTTTATGGAATATAGAAAGATCTTGGTTGACATGTTCCCTACCATTATCAGAACGTAAGCGTTTAATTGGTTTTCCAAATTAGGTCTGAACCATATGGTAAAATTGAACAAACAATGAGAACACTTCAGATTAGCTTTCATGAGGAAAAGTCAAGTCACACGAGTACAATCATCCATAAAGGAAACAAACCACCTTTTTCCAAAAACAGTAGGAATGGATATAGGTCCCCACACATCAGAATGAATAAGATCAAAAGGTCCAACACTTTTATCAGAACTAGGAGAAAAAGATGCACGGTGATGTTTAGAAAACTGACAGACATCACATTGAATGATACAACTCGATTTACTCTTTCGAAAATAATGACGGAACATAACCTTAACTAAAGGAAAACGTGGGTGACAAAGACGATGTTGAAGCCAAATTTGAGAAGAGACTTTAAGCCAATCTGATGGCAAGAAAGTAGCAACTTCTGATCAGAACCATATGCCACAACAATATTGAGAAGATAGTACAACCCTCTTTGTTCCTTAGCAACTCCAATCATCCTACCTGTGGCAAGATCCTGAAAGACACAATGAGAATGGGAAAAAAAAAAAAAATCGCTGCATAATTTAGATCTTTGGTAATCTTCTGAATAGAAATAAGATTACGGGAAAGTTTAGGAACATGAAACACATCCTTTAAGTGAAGGAAAGACTGGAGAGTAAAGTTACCACTTCCTGCAACTAAGGTACGAGAGCCATCAGCTATGGTTACATAATTCTTACCAGTAGAGGGCTGATAAAATGACAAATGTGGGGAATGAAAGGTCATATGGTCAGTCGCACCAAAGTCAATAATCCATGAATTCTCAGACACAGTACTAGAAGCATTAAAAGATAGGGTACATGAATTCTTACCAGTAATGGTTTGAGAACAAATGTCTGAAGACTTATTAAAAGAATCAAGGGGTGCTTGAATGACCAGGCTGTTTTTGGTGGCCAACATGATAGAATGGTGCAAAATCTTGTCGTTGAAGACAACCTTGTTGAAAGTTGGTCACTGTTTGAAGAGAACCAATGGTAGGGCTTCATTGATTCTTCAAGGAGAGGTCGGATGATGTGCCTGACCCCTGGAACAAGGGCAGAGAAGGCCAGCAAACTTTATCGAACCAACGGCGCGACGAATTGACTCTGGGATGGGGGCGCGTGAGCTGCACGAACCGAAACAAACCGAAGCAAATTTGACGCATGAAGGTGCGTGACTTATCAGATGGACCTGAAATTTTGGGCCCTAGCTGATCGGCGGAAGGTGCTTCACTTGAGGGTGGTTTCGCCAAAAAAAGCTCACTGGAAAAAATTTCGACAACGGCGATAGGCAACGGCGGTCCAATTGCAAACAGTGGTTGTTGACACTCTGGTACGACTGAAATGAAAGAGGGGCACAATGAAGGTGCCAAATGTTGTGAAGGCAGCTAGAGGGACTACAATGAAGGCGGCTAGGGTTTTCTAGTGTGGAAGTAGAGCCCCCCCCCAGAGCGGGAGCTCTGATACCAACTTGAAAAGAAAGATTGAATAATCTAAATATTATTGCTTGAATGGTCAATACATGTATTTACATTATATAGACATGAGCCCATAACTACTTGCCTAGAATAGAGCTATATTACAGGTAACAAATTTGTCCCAATAATTAAAAATAAATAAGCAATAATCTATACATTAAAAGTAAATAAATCTATAATAATTATCAACAGGATCCTTAGAAACTAAAGAAACAAAATCGAGAAAGAAAATGGAAAACAATCCTCAGTATTGAATAGAAGAGCAATCTCTCCTCCACTAGGCCTTGCTCAAGGTCAATGTTGTCAAGATCGCGCGTTATCTCGTGGGAGCACACTATTCCACGCTTTTTCCAAAACCAACCGAGGCGTCGCAGAGGCGAACTCGCTGGAGGAGCAGGCGCAACCGAAGCGACTGGGAAGATCAGAAAAACGTAGAAGCGACGCTTTACCTCATTGGAGCCCGCGCACAATTTTTAGGGTTTTTTTAACCCATTTCTCCAAGTCCAGGTTTTAACCCGTTTTGCAAAAAAAAAACGCTAGGCCCAATTTTAACCCGGTTTCCAGCGTGAATGAAAAAAACGGCTGGTGAGAGAAAAAACGGTAATATTTTTGGGAAATTTGTCATTCTTTAATATTAGAGTTATTTCTCTTAATTCACAAGACTGAATTACGTGATTTGAATGCTCTCTCTCTCTCTCTCTCTCTCTCACTCTCTGAGTAATACTCTGCCTGAGTAATTCTTCTCAAACTCTCTAAGTACTACAATGTTCGCACATTCTCATCTCATATACTCTCTTTTCAGTTCTGTCTCTCTTTTCTCCTCTATTCTGTTTTTTTACGTGATTTCAGAGCAACTCTGTCTCTTTCAGAACTGTCTCTCTCTGATTTTTTTTTTTTTTTTAGAACGTGATTTTTGAATATGTCTTCCATCCTTGTTGGTGCCTCTGGTTCAGCATTTGCACCTCCTAAACTTCATAAAAATGCTCCAATAAGTAGGAGTGATATAGCATGGAAGCATGGAATTTCTATTGATGGTGGAACAAGGAAAATTAAATGTAATTACTATAACAAAGTAATTATTGGAGGTGTTTACTGGTTGAAGCACCATTTATTTTGGTGTTTTAAGGTTAATTTTTTTTAATTTTATTATTTTATATGCATATATTAATACTTAAATATAATTTTCTTTTTTAGTGGGATCTCGAGTTTGCCAACCTCGCTCAAGGTTCTTTACAAACGCCAAAAGTCAAAAACTCCCCTTACAATCATTATTCCCTCCTATTTATAATTCCCAACTAATGTAACTAACAACCATCCTATAAGTGGTATCTAACTAACTTCCCAAACATTCTCTTTCCTTCTCTCTTCTATGGTCCCTACCGATACACCTGCAGTGGCCTAACTACATTACTGGGTTGGGGCCTAACAATACTCCCTCCCTCAGAAACATCCTTGTCCTCAAGGATAAACTGAGGAAACTGTTGACATAAGACCACAAGATCCTCCCACGTTCCTTGGTCAGCTGACTGATTGTGCCACTGGATCAACACCTGATCAACCCTTTCACCATGCTTGTCAACACTTCGGTGGTCCAACACATTCTCCAGAAGGCACCTCTCCTCATACGTCAACTCATCCAGAATAGCAGGTTCAACGAAATGATCACCAACAGCCTTTTTAAATTGAGAGACGTGGAACACCAGATGAATACAGGTGTGACGTGGAAATCCAAATGAATACGAATTGCTCTTCTATACAATACAGAGGATTCTTTTCCATTTTCTTTCTCGATTCTGTTTCTTTAGTTTCTAAGGATCCTAACAGATTGGTCCGACCTGCCAGATCACTAGAGAGGGGGCGATGGAGTCGCGATTGGAGATGTTGGAGAAATCGTTGGAAATGGTGAACGTAACCGACAAACAAGGAGAGGTGTTGCGGAGGTTAGCTGGTGAGCGTGGAGCACGGTTATCTGCCATTCAACGAAATCTTGAAGGTATGGACGAAATTCGAAATACATTGAGTTAGTGGATGCGCAAACAGGGAATAAGTGGTGAAATAAGAGATGGCGATAACGGAGGAAACGATCAAGTTTTCGGTGACGAGGAAGGAGTTCTTGGAGGCAATTCAATGCCTGTTGTGTACGAGAAGGCTGGTCGATCATTGGAGGAGGATGGGTACGATGAGAACAGTGATTAGTGGAACTCCCTGTTTTCGAAAGAACATACACTTTGGGGTGGATCACTAAAGCTGAGAAATTTTTCGAGGTACAACGTATCAAGCTCAGTGAGAGGATGCATCTTGCATTCATAAGCAGGTGTTGCTACTAACTGGTTCCGTTTCTTGAGGCGGAAAGAACCTGATTTGATGTGGGAGCGGTTTACAGTAGTCCTTTTGCAGCATTTTAAGGGAAAAAGGTTAGGCAATGTCGATGAGAGATTGGGAGCTTTGAGGCAAAAAGAGAATGTGAAAAAAAGGAGAAGTCAAGTAGACAAAGGGACACAATATTTCTGAATGTATTTGCTTGAGTAAAGCACTCAGCAGAAGATTTATTTATACATGTGATTTACATAGGAACTAACATTCTAAATAAAATTTACAATGTAAAACTATTAATGTGGACGGTGCATCTATTCCACTTCTATACAATGAATCTAACTCTTAGGGAAGAGAAGCCATTAACTAATAATGTTATTTCCAACACTCCCCCTCAAGCTGGAGAATAGGTGTTTTCTATTCCCAGCTTGCAAACAATTCTCTCAAAATCTGCATTGCACAGTCCTTTGGTAAGAATGTCTGCAAGTTGGCCTTGTGAAGGTACAAATGGGGTACAAATTAGACCAGAATCAAGCTTCTCTTTGATAAAATGCCTCTCCAGCTCAATGTGTTTTGTTCGATCATGCTGTACAGGATTATGAGCAATGCTGATTGCTGACTTGTTATCACAGTATAGTTTCATAGAACCTTCCCATTTGATCTTTAAGTCTTCTAAAATTATTTTGAGCCAAAGTAGCTCACAAATACCTTGAGCCATAGCTCGGAACTCAGCTTCAGCACTAGAACGGGCCACAACATTCTGTTTTTTGCTCCTCCATGTCACTAAATTTCCTCCAAGAAAAGTACAATATCCAGTAGTGGACCTTCTATCGGTTACTGATCCTGCATAATCGGCATCAGTGTAGGCTTCAAGAATTGCATTCCCATTCCTTCTATATAGAATTCCTCTCCCTGGAGTTCCTTTAAGGTACTGCAGGATTCTATGAGCTGCCTGCAAATGAACTTCTCTTGGGCAATGCATAAATTGACTAACCAAACTTACAGCAAATGCAATATCTGACCTTGTGTGAGACAAATAAATTAATTTACCAACCAAACGCTGGTACATCTCTTTATCCACCACTGCACTATCTTCTTCATTACCCAATTTAAGGTTCGGTTCTATGGGAGTACTTACAGGTTTACAAGCTGTCTTTCCTGTTTCTTTGAGCAAATCTGTGATATATTTTTGTTGAGATATGAAAATGCCGATCTTGGAGTGAGCCACCTCAATTCCCAGAAAGTATTTTAGTCTCCCAAGAGTTTTTATCTCAAATTCTTTCGCTAGATGTTGACTCAAGACTTGTTGTTCTTTCCAATCATCTCCAGTGACAATGATATCATCCACATAGACTAGCAACACGGTTACTCCCCCTGAAGTTGAGTGTTTGATGAACAATGTATGATCTCCTTGACTTTGTTTGTATCCTAAGGTTGTCATAACCTTAGTGAATCTTCCAAACAATGCTCGAGGTGATTGTTTCAACCCATATAACGCCTTTTTTAGGCTGCAAACAGTATTGCCACTAATATTTTTCCCATATCCTGGTGGTACCTCCATATAAATCTCCTCCTCAAGCTCCCCATGCAAGAAAGCATTTTTCACATCAAACTGCTGCAATTCCCAGCCATAATTGGCTGCAAGAGATAATATTACTCGAACTGTATTCATCTTTGCAACAGGGGCAAATGTCTCTGAATAATCAATTCCATAGGTTTGTGTGAAACCTTTGGCTACCAACCTTGCTTTGTACCTCTCAATTGAACCATCGGCATTATACTTTACAGTATACACCCACTTGCAACCAACTGGTTTCTTTCCTTCCGGCAAAGTAACCAATTCCCATGTTTTATTTTTCTCCAATGCCTCCAATTCTATATCCATGGCCTGTTTCCACCTTTTATCAGATAATGCCTCAAAAACACTGGTGGGAATGAAGGTATTGTTTAGGTTTACAAGAAAAGTCTTGTGGGTAGGTGAGAATTTTTGAAAGGAAAGGTAGTTTGCAAGAGGGTATAATGGTTTTTCGGTACATTTTCTGGTTCCTTTTCTGTGAGCAATTGGAAGGTTAAGATCATTTTCAACTATTTCATTATCTTGTAAAGTGATGGAATCAGAATTTGTTACCTGAGGAGTTGGGTCGGACTCTTGAACATGTGTCGATTCAGGAATGACCTTTTGCTTCCTTAGGAACACCCGATTTTTTCCCCATCGTACATCAACTTCAGGTTCAGGTTCAGATGCAGCTTCAGCTTCAACTGTAGGTTCAGTTTCAGCTGCAGGTTCCGTTTCAGCTGATGAGGATGGGATATTTAACTCAAGGCTAGGCAAAACAAGAGTTTCAAGATGAATTTCTTTATCTTCTCTTAGATCCTCCTCCTGAAGATAAGGTTGAGTGAAATAAGCTTGTTTTTCCTGAAAGGTTACATCTCGAGACACAAAGAGTTTTTTGGAGGGTGGATGGTAACACTTATATCCTTTTTGAGTAGGGGAATACCCAACAAAAACACATTTTAGAGCTCTAGGATCAAGTTTTCCCCTATCTTGACTATGAACATGGACAAATGAGACACACCCAAAGACTCTTGGTGTAAGATTATTAGAATTGGGCACATTGGGAAAAAAGGAGGAAAGAACATCCATAGGACTTTTAAACCCCAAGACTTTAGAGGGTAACCGATTGATGAGATATGCTGCTGTAAGAACTGCTTCCCCCCAAAAAAATTTTGGAACATTTTTGTGAAACAACAGTGCCCGAGTTTGATCTAAAAGATGCCTATTTTTCCTTTCTGCAATCCCATTTTGTTGTGGTGTTTTGACACAAGAAGACTCATGGATTATTCCCTCTTTTTGGCAGAATAGAGTAATGTCATGATTAAAATACTCCTTGCCATTATCAGACCTAAGTCTTTTTAAGGTCACACCAAATTGATTTTTAATCATTGAGAAGAAGGTTTGAAAAACATTGCTCACTTCAGACTTGTGTTTAAGAAGGAAAATCCAAGTAACCCGAGTACAATCATCAATAAAAGTCACAAACCATCTAGTTCCAGAAACATTTGGAACAGAAGATGGACCCCAAACATCAGAATGAACAAGATAAAATGGAAATGAGCTTCTTTTGTTACTTAATGGAAAAGGGATACGCTTGTGTTTTGCAATCTCACACACATCACAGTGAAAACTCTCGATACTTAATCCAAAAAACAAAGATGGAAACATAAATTTGATGGTTTCAAAAGAGGGATGTCCTAACCGATAGTGGAAAAGCAAAATCTTTTCCCTTTTTGAAAGAACAGACTCTGACATGAATGATTGAGACAAGTGGTCTTCAAGGTAATAAAGGCCATTTCCTTCTCTAGCACGTCCAATTGTCCTCCCCGATTCCTTGTCTTGAAGAAGACAACAATCACTGTGAAAAATCACTTTACAGGATAAGTCTTTAGTAAGTTTCTGTATAGAAACAAGGTTGGTGGACAGTTTTGGAACATGAAGGACATTTTTTAAGGTGATGGATGAATTAATGTCAATGCTCCCTATGCCAGCAACAGTTATAAGAGTGCCATCAGCAATGGCAATTTTCTTATTACTGGAACATGGAGAATATGTGGAAAAATGGTTAGGTGAGGGTGTCATATGGTCAGTGGCTCCAGAGTCTAAAATCCAGAAGATGGGAGAATGTATATTTGAGACATTGGATCCAAATGAAGGTAAAAACATACCTGAACACAACACACTACAATTACCTGATGATTTCTCCATACTGTTGAGACAAATACCTGAAGAGGTTCACAATTTCTTTACTGGTAAAAAAGAACCGAGACACCCACCAAGTAGAACTATACAGGGACCCAAAAGGAGAGGTCCGCTAAGAAAACCGACCCCCAAAACAGGTTCAGAAGATGCCTCCGGTCAGAACGAAGCAAGCGGGCGGCGCGTGCGATGATTGGAAGGAGGCGCGTGTGCTTCACGCGCTAGAATGCGGAGGTGCGTGTGGCGGCGCGTGAGGGCGCGTGCGGTGGTTTTTTGCCGCGATCTTCCGGGTTCTGGCCGATCTCAGAGCTGCGGTTCTTCTGGTATGGTTGCTGGTCTGAGATGTGGCAGTCAACGGCGGATGTCGGCGGTCAACGTCCTTTTTGGTGGTTGGAACAGCATTCAGAAATACAGAGCAATGAAGGCTCTGACTGAGAATAAAATCAGAGTAATGAAGGGGCAGGCCCTGCAATGAAGGCAAGGTACCTAAGAAAAATCAGCAATGAAGGCTGAGGTAGCGGAACAAAAAGAAACAGAGACTCCCAAGATCGGGAGCTCTGATACCATGTGAAAAAAAGGAGAAGTCAAGTAGACAAAGGGACACAATATTTCTGAATGTATTTGCTTGAGTAAAGCACTCAGCAGAAGATTTATTTATACATGTGATTTACATAGGAACTAACATTCTAAATACAATTTACAATGTAAAACTATTAATGTGGACGGTGCATCTATTCCACTTCTATACAATGAATCTAACTCTTAGGGAAGAGAAGCCATTAACTAATAATGTTATTTCCAACAGAGAACGTTGAAGAATTTATACAATAATTTGAGGCTTTGGTGGTTCAGGCTTCAAGAGTGACAGAGGAACAGTTGTTACTTGTTGGGTTTCGTTTTGGGCGGTTTGAAGGCAGAGCTTTATCTGAACTGCAACAGGGAGGTCACTCCATCTCATAATGGAAGCACATGGGCAAAGTCCATTTTGAATGTGGGTAACCCGGTTATCAAAACAAATATGTATGCGGCAACTCAGGGTGTGTTGGAGGAGACGAAAGAAAATGGAAAAGAATCTTGTGTATTGAATAGAAGAGCAACCTCTCCTCTGCCTTGCTCAAGTTTCTTTACAAACTCCAACTGTCAAAAATCCCCTTACAATCATTATTTCCTCCTATTTATAAATTTGTAATTTGTAATTCCCAACTACTGTAACTAACAGTCATCCTATCAGCTGTAACTAACTAACTTCCCAATCACTCCCTTTCCCTCTCTTCTACGGACCCTATGGGTATACACCTGTAGTGGCCTAACTACATTATTGGACTGGGGCCTAACAGGATGTGATATGTTTTATGTAATGATTTCCTCCATGTAATATCCAACATAATTTTACAATTAAACTGAATGAGAACTTGCATGAGTTCACGTCCAACACTGTTTTCATAGAAAAATCTCAGATGTGTGTGTGTGGTATACATAACTGCTCAGCTAATTCCTGGATTAAAAGTAGTTATTAGAAGCACGTCAAATTCTTGACAAGCACAAATATATTACAAGTTAATTTACTTACTGGGTACGAAGAGATATCATGAGCTAAATGTCAGACTAGACCCATAAGAAAATTAACACAGCAAATAACATACTCAGCCAAGCAATGTAAACCTAGTGGAGCTGTCCCCAACAAGAGTAAGAAAGCCACAGAAGAGCAGCGGTCATAAAAGCAAAGAAATTCTTACCATCAGAACAAAGGCACCAGCAGTCCAGCACTCTAAGTTTTGTTTCTGCCACTGAGAAGCGATGAATGGCCCTTCTCAACCAATTTACCTAATTCTCAAATTTGCTACTCAGAGTAAAGTAAGCAATCAAACCACAAAAAAACACCTGCAAAGGTATTTCTGATCACGAAGAAGTTAAAAATACAACTCTAGAGTGATAAATAGTTCACCAAGAATTTATTCATAAACTAGCATACACTATATGAATAAATTAAAATCAGACGATGAGGCAACAAGCATTATACAGGGGGAGGATGAGATTGAGAAGCAGTACAATATATTCACATACCATTTTAGCATCTCAATCCCCGCTAGGCAATTGTGCCTATATGCTGTACAGTTACTGCAATTTACTTCGCGCGTGTTTGGATTAGCTGCGAAAAATTGATCATTTCAATAACCGATTATATGCATAATTGATTATAAATAATAGAATCAGTTTTATATATGAATATGATTGTTGGAAAACGATTTTAAGATAATCTATTTTGTTTGGATTGTGTAAAAAAGTCACTTTTATATAGTAAATTACAAAAAAGGGGTATGAAGTTATTTGTATAATTTAATAATATTTGTTTGGTAGTTAGTTTTGCAGGGATGAAATGATAAGAATATTATTAGTTTCAAAATAATCTAACAGTTTTTTAAATAAGCTTCAAACTTCTACCTTTTCTAAAACCAATTTTTTTGCAATTTAATCAATTTACTGAAACATACGTTTCTACTAAAAAACAACTTTTACCATAAGAACAGCTATTTGGGTAAGATTATGGTCGTCAAACTCGCGAGTTGACTCATAGAATCGTCCGAGTCTACGTTTCTAGGTAGGCAAAACTGGTTAACTCGGAGCTAGAATCGGTTTTTGAGCAAACTCGGTCAAGCTCGGTCAGACTCGGTCAAAATCGCAAGTCTACGTGTGAGTCACCGAGTCTGGTTGTTTTTTTAAAAATTCCCAAAACTCAGCATTTAAGCCTCTCAAAAATGCATATTTCATGCTTTTCTACTGGTGAAGGGCAGACCCGAGAAGAAAGAAAGAAGAAGGGAAGAAACATGAAGAAAGAAAATAAAAGAAATGAAAAGGAGGGAGTGCTCTTACCGTGAGATAGTGTCAAAAGAGGAAAAATAGTTGTAGGAAAAGAGAGTTGTACCGTGCAAGAGGAGAAAAGGAAGTACAGTGAAAGAGAGTGATTTGTTCTTATCTTACTTTTTACTTCTGACACACAGCAAAGTGGTCTTTCACCACTTCAACAACTTACTGACTCATCCCTCTATATACACAAACAAACACGACATTTCCTCTCATCAACACTTCAATTTTCACTCGCTTCTTTCACCCACTTACTGTTACAAACAGTTACTAATTCTGGTTATTTATTTCTAACCTTGTTAATTTTATGCACTCTAAATTATTTTTATCGATATGTATTTATTTTATAGATATGCATTTATACATTTTAGGAGTTAATAAATTGTTTAAGATATTATTACTATTTTGTTAGTTTTGTGTTAGATATATATATGTCATTTATAGGTATTTTTTATAGGAGGTAGACTCTTACAAGCCTACGTGTCGAGTCTACCCCCCTTCCACGAGTCAACCTAAACTCGCGAGTCTAACAACCTCGGGTAAGAAGAATTAATCTTACCCAAACACCCAGATTGATGAGGGATATCTCTCCTTCACAAATGTCAAACAAACTCATGCAACTGCCAACTCACTCAGCTCAAAAGAGCCCACAGTAGCCCCAATCAACTAATTTTTTTCTAACAGAAGAAACTAATTTACTATTCACCTTTGAATATTTGGTTCTCCAAATCTCCGCGCAATAGATAAATGTTATCAAAAAATAAATCATAAGAACTCACATGAACATAAATATTTCAGTATGCTAGTGAGTCAAAACCACCAGCTTAATAATTTTTTGTGTACAGTATGGAATTGGTTTCAAATAAAGGATGAAAAATTTATCATACATTTACTGTCCAGGTTTCTGATATTAATATACCCTCAATAGCGAAATTACTTGTAGGCTTGTAGCTATAAACATAGTCAGCTCATTCATTTTTTTAAATTATAACTATTTGCACAAAAATGGGATTCAAACAAAATAATAAAAATAATCCAATCAGCAGTATACAGAATGCTGGAGATAAAATCATCATTCACTGTTAAAGGCAAATGCCACATCAGTATCATACTGGTTTCATATCTAATACCCATACCCATATTATAAAGCATGTATAGACCATTTTGGGGCTATATCGTGTCTCAGACACCAAAGCTTGAACGACACACAACAAAGACACATCTAATCTAAGACATGTCTAGTTTCAAAAAAAAAAAAAAAAAAATTGGATCTGAAATTACTATTATAATTATGAATCTATTTTCTTGTATTTTCAATTTTAAATACATATATGGGGTGTCAGCGTATCCTATGATTTTTGGAATTTGGTGTATCCCTTTGTGTCTGTGTCAATGTGTGTGCTTCATAGATCATAGCAAATAAACTAAGGCGCCTTCTCCAGTACTCCCAATAATTTTGGGATAAAAGTTATTCTGTCCAACCAGAATGCGCCACTTCAATTAAATGGATCACGTTAGTGAGTCAAGTCAAATAGTTCTCATCATCTGATTGGGCCATCTAGACAGGGTAAAGTTACCCTTAAGGTACAAAGAATTCATCATAAACTAAAGTAATTGCACAGGGTGAAGAACAATATACCAATTCCAGCCATTCCCAACTAGAAGCCCCCATCCCTGTCCTCGTATATATCACCATTCACCAAAAAAAAGAACATTCAAACTAAAACTAAACTCATAATCAATTGTGATTCCAACTCATTTTACATCGCAAATAAATAATTTCTTTATACAGTATACCCACTAACACGCGTGCCAACATACATAGAAGCACACCATGACAACTACTAAGTGCCTATCCACATTGCAGACACTTGCATTGTACACATCTCAGAACAAGAGAGGGGTAAAAATTTTGGATACCCAATCTGCTTTAGAAGAAGAATCTCAACATAAAAAGCCCATCAGGAAATGAATTAGCAATTTAGCAACAAAAATACCAAAACAGATGAGGAAACAAACAACTCAATCGCAAAACCCAACTGACTCATAAAGTCCACAACTAGAGAAACAGAGTTCCTGAACCTAAATTAATACCCAAAACCCTTACTTTAAACTACACATTAATAATTATAAAAAAAAACAATCTTCCCAAACAAAAGAAGAAAGAAACTAAGAAAGACTTCGAGAAACCTCTTAATCAGATCAAAAGAGACAGGATCACACGGAAAACCCTAATGTGCAATATGAGACCCAAGAATCTCAATATCCAACATGAAAGAAATCATAACCCAAAAACAATTAAAAATCCATTCAGCACAGTACATGGCAAAAAAATTATTTTAAAAAAATGGGATAGCATCAAAGGCTCCAATTTCAACTCATAATTTGAGAAAGGTAACAATTTGTGGCACAGTTCCGCAAAAAATGCAAAACCCACAAAAAACAAAAAAAAAATGAAATGGGAAATGCACCAAATGAGAATTCACCTTCACAGACGCTTTCTGCTTGCGAAACCAAAACTGCAAGATAAGAGAGAAAAAGAGAGGACACACAGACGAGACGAGAAGAGAAGAGAAGACGAGAGTGAATGATTGAATGGCGAGACACTCTTGATTAATTTATTAATGAAAAAATAAAATTAAGTTGGTAATGATTTTAATTGAAATTTTAAATTTAAACCATGTTATATATCTGAAATGACGTGTCGCTAGCCCACATCTTTTGGCTTTATAGACGTTGGATTCTTCATGTCTGTCTTACGCAGAAAAGATACCCAACGTGCGTTGTGAATTACGGAGAGCTTATTTTAACTTACTCTTTTTTGGATTTAATTGGTATATTCTGTCGGTGTAAAGATTTTTTATATTGTCAATCAATCAGAAATTGTCACATAAGCGAAAATACTTGACTCTTATCCTAACTGCCTTAAAAGTCATTCTTATCATGATTTCTGATTGATTGACAGTGTAAAAAAACTTATTAAACTCTTCTGTTTTTCATACATACACTTAAACACATATTTGAAGAAGTTTATAGAAATAGTTTAGAACTTATTATTTCAATAAATTTATGAAGTAACCTAAAAAAAGACCTTTAAGAAAGTCATAAGCTTTCATGTGATAAACGCTTAATAATTACTTAATTCAATTATTTATCCAATTGCATCTTTAATCAATGTTTATGGCATTAGTTTTACAAAATACATGTAAGGATTGTAATAACGATTTTACTAACCATTAGTTTAGAACTTATTTCAGTAAATTTATGAAATAAGCTAAAAAAAATCTTTAGGAAGGTAATAAGCTCTCGAGTGATAAACGTTTGATTACTTAATTAAGTTATTTACTTAAATGAATCTTTAGTCAATACCTGCAACATTAGTTTTACAAAAATACATGTATTGTAATAACGATTTTGCTAACCATTGCCCTTATGTAATGATTAAGGAATTAAAGAATGTAAGGGATTGTATAACAGTTTTGCTAACCATTGCCCTCAGGGTATGTTTGGTTCAAAGGAGAGGAGAGGAGGGAAAGCTATCGTGTTTGATTGAGAGGATGGAAGGGGAGAGATTTTAATGGAGGGAGAAATAACACTCTTCATGTTTGGTTCACAAGGGGAGGTGAGAGATTTTTAAAACTAACTTACTTTTATATCCAATTTTGGATTTTAAAATACAAAAGTGGAGATATTTTAGTCAATGCATTCAAAATGTTTTCAATCCCCTCATTTTCTCTCCAAATTCCTCAATATTGGAGGGGAGCCAAAATTGGATGAGGAGAGATTTTGCTCTCCTCTATTCCCCTCCTAAAAATTAAACAAAATAAGAAATGTTTAAGAAAAACTCTCCCCTCCACTCCCTTCATCTCCCTCCAACCAAACACTATATTAAGGTAATGATTAAGGAACAATAGAAGGTAAACTTTTATTAGAAATTGGTGTTGAAGGAATATATTTAATAGATTATGGACTAATATATTTAGTGAGCAAAGGTGGAAGGAGTGTGCAAACGGCCGTGGAGTCCCACATTGGAGTATGGGATACTAATATAGGATTTACATAACCTTGGACTCTCCAACCACATCAGCTAGCCTTTAGAGTGTAGTTCTCTCAAAGTTTGTCTCAATTGGTATATAAATTTTCCACCGTATCTCTTAATTGTAAACAAGGGACACAATGGTGATGCATGTTAGAATTTTTTGGGTCACACATGTAATAGTTAAACGTGTTAGGGTCATTATTTTAATTAGCCAAAATTAAAGTGATCTATTTCACATAAGGTTTGTGGCTAAGGACATAATTGTCATGGAAAATATTGTGTAGATACCAAAGATCTTATTACTATTTTTATGATAGGCAGAAATGGAAATAAGAAATAGTCATGATTCTTCATGAAAGGGTATGAACCCAAAAGGGCATTACTCTTCATGAAAAGGCATATGACTCTTATAAATAAGAGGTTATGGTCCCCAATTGTAGAAGGATAACAACTTCAATTCTCTTCATCCCATTAGAGGAGGAACTAAGGCAAGACTAAGTAAAATCTATAATTGGAAGATCACTACTCTATCAAGAACATCGTCATTTCCATCAAGATTTCATGGATCCTCCAGGTATACTTCCGCATTCGTTAATCATCTTGAATTAGTATGGGATTATTGATAGGATTTGGTTTTGGATTTGTGCTTGATGAACATGTTTCATATTGATATTGATTTTATCTACATGATGTTTAAGGAATTAGAAACATGTCAATAGACACAAATAATAAATCTAACAAGTGGTATCAGAGCCACCCATACTTGATTCATGTGTGATTATTTTGGAAATTTTAAAATTAGGGTTCCAAAATTGGGATTTCTTGATCTTCCATTCGGTTTTGGAATATAAGGATGTGAATAACAATTGGTTATTTTTCCATTGGTTTTTAAATCATGTTTTTTGATAAGGCATCTTTTACGTAATGGTCAAACCCATTTCGTTCTTTTCTTTGTTCTGCAAAAGTATGCAAAGTTTCCTGTTTCTAACAAATAACAAAGATTCCAAGATTTGATGAATGAAAAGGAAGTAGCAATGGGGTCTTGTGATTAATATATCCAGTTTTCAATACACAAAGACCCTAGTTCGTGCTCTTTGTTCATAGTCATCATTTTTTTTTGTTTCCTATAAATTAGCGCACACGATCGGGAATTTTGAGTAGTGCAGTCAGACATAATTTGTTCATGTGATTGAATACATGAAACAGAGAGTATCACAGGGAGGCCGTGACACTATTCACGGCCCTGACAAATATTTTTTTTTTTTTTTTGAAATTCGGATATGGTACATTAGTGTTCAAATATTGGTTATAGTTTGTATATTTTATACAATTGTTTTAGTATTTTAAATGAGCCAATTGAATCAAGAAGTCGCCAAAGTGACCTCTCTTGTGTAAATTGTTCATAAAAAATGTTAAATGTTTGTATATGTGTTTATCCATGCGAGTATTAATCAGCCCAAAGGAAGGTTAATACCTGGTCGGATTGCATACACACCTGTAATGATAAATATGTGATAATTATGAGGTTTTACATGTGAATAATAAATCAATCCAAAGATGGGTTTATTGTTTGACATATTTTATTATCAATGTTTGATCATTACAACAAGAGTACCACTAACAATTAATATTACTGTCCCAAAGGCTTGATGTTAATGGTGCACTAGATATCTTGAGATGGGTTATGCCATTATCTGAACATATTGATGATTGAATTTTTATTATGATGTGAGTGTATTTATATTGTTTATTTTGTTATCTCTTCAGCTACTATTGCTACTGTATCTGCTAACCTGAATTCGGTTCCGGTCCTTAATGGTACCAACTTTAAGGATTGGAAAGAGAACATATTGATTGTTCTTGGGTGCATGGATCTTGACCTTGCACTAAGGATGGAGCAACCCTCTTCTCCTACAGATTCAAGTACCTCTGATGAGAGGAAAAATTATGAGAAGTGGGACCATTCCAATCGCATGAGTCTAATGATCATTAAGTGCGGCATTCCGGAAGCTTTTAGGGGTGCTATGTCCGAAGGGATAACCAGTGCCAAAGAATTCCTTGCCAAAATTGAGAAACGTTTTGCCAAAAACGGTAAGGCAGAAATAAGCACACTCCTTCAAAGCTTGATTTCAATGAAGTCTAAAGGCAAAGGAAACATAAGGGAGTACATTATGGAAATGTCTAACATTGCTTCCAAACTTAAGGCCCTAAAGCTCGAGTTGTCGGAGGACTTACTCGTACATTTAATATTGATTTCTATTTTTGTACAATTCAGTCAATTTAAGATTAGTTACAACTGTCAAGAAATGGTCTCTTCACAAGCTCACTTCATATTGTGTGCAAGAGGAAGAGAGGATGAAGCAAGAAAGGACAGAAAGTACTCACTTAACAAGCACATTTAAGGAAAAGGGCAAAAAGAGGAAGAATGAAGCTGCTAAGGGTCCAGTACAAAAGAAGCAAAATAAAGGCGACAAAAATTGCTTCTTATGTGACATGACTGGACATGTCAAGAAGGAATGTACCAAGTACCATGCATGGCGTGCAAAGAAAGGTATGTTCCATACTTTGGTCTGTTCTAAGGTTAATTTTGCTTCAGTACCTAGAAACACTTGGTGGTTAGATTCTGGTGCCACTACTAACATTAGTGTTTCAATGCAGGGTTGCCTGAGTTACCGAAGGCCAAATGATGTTGAGAGACGCATTTATGTGGGAGATGACAAGTCGGTAGAAGTAGAGGTAATAGAGCATTTTAGGTTGTTACTAAGTATTGGTTATTATCTAGATTTAATGGATACTTTTGCTGTACCGTCATTTAGACGGAATTTGGTTTCTGTTTCTTGGTTGGACAAGTTTGGTTATAGTTGTTCATTTGGAAACAATCAATTTAGTTTATCTATTAATTCAAATGTTGTTGGAACCGGTAGTCTTATGGTGTATGACAATCTATATTTGCTTGATACTATTGCTTCTTATAATGAAACCTTGAATGTGGAATCACGTGGTACTAAACGTAAAATTGACAATGCAAATTCAAGAATGTTGTGGCACAAGCGTCTAGGTCACATCTCTAGAAATAGAGTTGAGCGACTTGTGTCTGATGGGATCCTTGACTCCATTGACTTTACAGACTTTAATGTCTGTGTTGAGTGCATTAAGGGCAAACAGACCAAACAGAAGAAATTAGGTGCATATAGAGCTATAGATGTCTTACAATTGATACATACGGACATTTGTGGGTCATTTCCAACACCATCTTGGAATGGTCAACAATACTTCATATCATTTATAGACGGTTATTCCAGATATGCGTACCAACTTCTTATACATGAAAAGTCTGAATCTTTGGATGTGTTCAAATCATTTAAGGCTGAAGTTGGAGAATCAACTCAATAAAAGAATTAAGACTGTCAAATCTGACTATGGTGGTGAATATTACGGTAGATATGACGGTTCAGGTGAACAACGTCCGGGATCATTTGCCAAGTACCTAGAGGAATGTGGGATCGTCCCACAATACACCATGCCAAGTCACCTAGCATGAATGGTGTAGCTGAAAGCAAGGTTATCAAACTCGAGATCCCACCTAGGATCATTTGGGGCAAGGAAGATCGTAAATCGTGGGATCGTAACATGGATTGTAAGATCCCACCAAAATGAAAAAATTATATTTAATTATTAATATATACATATAATAATAAAATTAAAAAAAAATTAACCTTAAAACACCAAAATAAGCTTAACCAAAATATGCATTGATTTAATCATAAGTCACATTACATAACCAAAATAACCAGCATCCAACTCCTAACAAACAGCTAAAAAACTTATTTTAGCAAATCATCCAAGGCACTTTGATCATAACCAACATCTTCCATTAGATCTTCATCTCCTACTTCATCAAGTTCATCATCAACATTAGGAATCTCCAAATCATCTTGAGGGGCAGCAGCTACACCACCAGCCAAGTCTCCATTTTGAGTATCTAATTCCAAATCATCTTCATTGTCAATTGTTAAATCACAAATGCCAGATGAACCTTCGTCATTGTCCACAATCCATTCATCATCGGATGCAAGATCATCAAGGTTATATTCAACCGTCTTTCTTGGTTGCTTCTTCTTTGCCAATTTTGAATTGGTCATCACAAAGACAACATCATTCATTGTCTTTGTTTCAAACGATTTCTTCTCTTTGTGTGGACCTAATACATACAAACTCCATTAATATATAGCAAGTGGTAGGCAACTGTAAAAAGTGAAATGTTAAAGAATGTTTACCATCTCAAAGGCACTCCAGTTTCGCTCACAACCTAATGAACTGCAGGTCAAGCTTAACACACGAATTGCAAATGCTTGGAGTTCTGGATGCTAATCCCCATATGATTCCCACCATTGGGATGGAGTTTTCGTTTTAAGTGCAGCCATAACTACCGCACTACCAAAAAACTTCGCTCGCACCTTGAAATCTTCAAGTTGAGCATCAATCTTAGTAATTTCTTCAACATCTCCCACCATCCTTTGTAAGCAATCATATAACCCACGTTTGACTTCATAGTCAGCTTTAAATTCAGGGCTATAATGTAATTGAGGGTTGAGATAGTACCCTACTGCATGCAAAGGCCTATGGAGTTGTTTGTCCCATCTTTCATCAATGATATCCTATAAAGGCTTAAAACTAAATAATGCAAAAAAATTGAATTAGTAAATAAACTTTATAATTTAAATTAAATTAAATTAAAATATATAATGTAAACTAAAGTTTGTAGTTCACCTTTTTTGGACATCATTGAAGGCACTTTGGATCCTTTCTTTAGCTTGGTCCATTGCCTCATAAATAAACCCCATAGCTGGCTTATCATCTGAATCCACTAAACGAAATACTCTAATTAGTGGATAAGCACCTTTCAAGCAAATCACAATATTCTTCCAAAACTCCCTATCCATAATCACTTCTTCAATATACTTCCCTTCCCTTGTCCTTCCAAACCGGTTTGATGTCCATTCATTAGAAGTGAACATTCTTACCAATGCCCCTTTGTTGTCCATGAGACACCCCAAAGTTAGATAAGATGTTGCAAAACGAGTCATGGCTGGTCGAACCAAATCCTTTCCTTTGGTAAAGTGTTGCAACAAACAAATTAGAGATGACTTGGAATAAATATAAGTTGTAATTTTCTTCCCCATCAAAATTGTGTCATGATGAACCACCATCTTTTTCTCAAAATCTTCTAACATTAAATCAATACAATGTGCTTCACAAGGTGTCCAATAAAGTTTTTTCCTTTTATCCATCAACATTACACCAGCAGCTTTATAATTTGCTGCATTGTCCGTCACAATCTGGACAACGTTTTCTTCACCAACTTCATCCACAATTTGATCAATCATTTCAAAAATTTTGTAAGCAGTTTTTGATATGTGAGAAGCATCAATAGACTTCAAAAAAACAGTACCTTTGGGGCTGTTTACTAAGAAGTTCAAAATTGTTCTCCTTCTTTTGTCAGTCCAACCATCACTCATGATGGTGCATCCATTCTTCCTCCAAATAATTTTGTGTTCCTCAATGGTCTTCTTTGTCTCATCCACCTTTTGTTTCAAATACTTTACTCTAATTTCATGATATGAAGGTGGCTTAAATCCAAGCCCATGTCTAGCCACCATCTCCAACATTTTTTGAAATTCAGCACTCTTTGCCACGTTAAATGCTATGCCATTGTTGTAGAAGAATGAAGCAATTTCTTGGCAAGCTTCTTCTCTCAAATTCTTCTTGAAGATGTTGTTGATGGTGGCTTGAGTGCTCACTCCCCTCTTCTTGAAAATATTCCTAGATGTATCAATCCCATCTTCTTCTTGCCTTTTTCCTTTTCCTTTTTCAGTAATTGTGTCATCATCATCTGTGGCTTTCTTCACTAATCTTTCTTGCAAGGACTTCACAATATCCCACATTTGTTTCTTCACATCATCAGGTACAGACACACAAGCACCAACATCTTTCTGTGTGCAAGCTAAATGGTGCTTCAACCGGTAAACACCTCCAATAATTACTTTGTTATAGTAATTACATTTAATTTTCCTTGTTCCACCATCAATAGAAACTCCATGCTTCCATGCTATATCAGTTCTGCTTCCTGGAGCATTTTTATGAAGTTTAGGAGGTGCAGATGCTAAACCAGAGGCACTAACAGGGATGGAAGACATGTCCAGAAAAATAAAACAGAGTTGCTCTGAAATCACGTATAGAACAGAGGAGAAAGAGAGAGACTGAGAGAGTGTTGTTCTGAAATCACGTTCTAAAAAAAATAAAGAGTAATGCAGAACTGAGAACATTGTATTGTAGTATTTAAAGAATATGAGAAGAAGGCAGAGGTCAGGCAAAGTATTACTCAGAGAGAGAGAGAGAGAGAGAGACAAAGCATTGAAAATGAAACTAATTCTGTCTTGGGAATTAAGAGAAATAACTCTAACGCTTGGTTTCCCAAAAATATTACCGTTTGTACAGAGGGAATTGGACATAGGAATAGCAATGGCCAATGAGAGCATCGAAAGTCTGGCGGGTTTTTCATAGGACTCCCAATCCAACCGTGTTTTTCATTAACTCTGGAATGTTAATAAAATTGGGCCTGGTGGGTTAAAACCCGGATTTTTTGCAAATCGAGTTAAAACCCGGATTTTTTGAAAAGACGGGTTAAAAACCCTAAAAATCGCCCTCCGGGTCAGATCGAGGAAACGCGCCGCTTCTACGTGGTTTGCGATCTTCCACGTCGCTCCGGCCGCCCTTGCTCCTCCGGCGATTTCGCCTCCGTGCCGCCTCGGTTGGACCTTCTGTACTCGTGGAATCGTGGGCTCCCACGAGGTAGCACGCGATCTTGACAACCTTGGCTGAAAGACGAAACCGGACTCTTAAGGATGTGGTAAAGAGTATGATATGTCATTCTAATTTACCAGAGTCACTCTGGGGAGAGGCATTAAAGACTGCAGCTTACATTCTGAACAGAGTGCCAACTAAAGCAGCTACCAAAACACTTTATGAACTTTGGACAAGCAGAAAGCCTAGTCTAAATCACTTTCACGTATGGGGCTGTCCAGCTGAGGCAAGGCCTTATAGGCCAAATGAAAAGAAATTGGACCCCCGAACAGTGAGCAGCTACTTTATTGGCTATCCTGAACGATCCAAGGGCTATAAGTTTTATGATCCCAAATTACAGGCAATTTTTGAGACGAGAACTGCCACGTTCTTTCAGGATATTGAGTTTGGGGGGAGAAATAAGGTTAGAGACTTTGTTTTTGAGAAAGAATCAGTTTCAATTCCAGAATCAATTCATACAGTTGCTTCTGATGAAGCAAGTCCAAAACCTCTACAAGACATCGTTGTTCAAACTCCCATTCAAGATGAATTAGTTGTTCCTGATGAACAAACTCAACATCCTCAAGAACCTGTGTAAAAGGAACCAGTGCCTTTACGACGATCCACTAGAGAAAGGAAAAGTGCTATTCCGGATGATTACATAATATTTCTTCAGGAACATGAGGAAAATGATGGTATGATGGAAAATGATCCAATCAACTTCCGTCAAGCCATGCAAGATTCCACTTCGAAAAAATGGATTGAAGCAATGAATGAGGAGTATAAGTCTATGCAAGACAATAAGGTTTGGGAACTTGTCCCATTACCAAAAGGTGTGAAACTCATTGGTTGCAAATGGATATTTAAGACCAAACGGGATTCCAAAGCTAATGTGGAGAGGTATAAGGCTCGTCTTGTAGCCAAGGCCTATACTCAAAAGGAAGGGATTGATTATAAAGAGACTTTCTCTCCGGTTTCATCGAAGGACTCTTTTAGGACAATCATGGCTTTTGTTGCACATTATGATCTGGAGCTTCATCAGATGGATGTCAAGACGGCATTTCTCAATGGCAACATTAACGAAACAATCTATATGGTGCAGCTAGAAAACTTTGTGTCGGGAGACCCAAAGAAGATGGTTTGCAAACTGATGAAATCCATCTATGGGCTAAAACAGGCGTCTCGTCAATGGTACCACAAATTTCATCAGGTAATTCTCTCATTTGGTTTCGAGATGAATCCTGTTGACGATTGTGTGTATCACAAATTCAGTGGGAGAAAGTACATTTTCCTGGTGTTATATGTTGATGACATACTGCTTGCCACTAATGATATAGGCATGTTGCACGAAACCAAGAGATTTCTATCAAAAAAATTCGAGATGAAAGATCTTGGTAACGTCTCCTTTGTATTAGAGATCCAGATACATCGGGACCGATCTCAGGGTACTCTTGGATTGTCACAAGGGAGCTATATTGATAAGGTCCTCAAAAGGTTCGGCATGCAGGACTGCAAACCAGGTGATACCCCGATCACTAAAGGAGACAAATTTAGTCTCAGTCAGTGCCCAAAAGGAAACCTTGAGATTCAGGAGATGCAAAAGATTCCCTATGCATCAGCTGTAGGGAGTCTAATGTATGCTCAAGTCTGTACGCGTCCGGACATAGTGTACATTGTTGGAGTGTTAGGCAGACACTAAAGCAATCCAGGAATGGATCATTGGAAAGCAGCCAAAAGGGTTATGAGGTATTTGAAGGGAATAAAGGATCATATGCTCACATATACGAGGTTAAACTCTTTGGAGATCATTGGGTATTCTGACTCCGATTTTGCTGGATCCCAAGATAGTAGGGGTGTTCATCAACCGATCCAAACCAATTCAAACCGCAAAAGCCGAACCGAAAAATCGAAAATCGAATAAACCGAAAATCGCAAAAACCGCTTTTTTTTTTCATTGGATTGGATCGGATTTCGGATCCCCTAGTGAAAACCGATCCAATCCAATCCAAACCGACCTACTATATACATATACTATTATTTTTTAAATTATAGTACTACTCATACTTAATCATTGTTTTTAATACTTTTATGAACGAACACTCTCATTCTCTTTAATATTTTTGTTGGAATTGTCAAATACTAGATGTATTGGAATAGTTATTCATGTACCTAAGAATCAATAGTTATTCATGTACTAGAAGATTTTATGCATGTACTTAGGAACTGGAACTACATTAATTCTAGTATATTTAGGTTTAATGTTGGTTTTCAACTTAATATAACTATGTAACGATGTATCAGTAAAAACCGAATTATCCAATCCAATCCAAACCGCATTTGATTGGATTGGATTTTTTTTAAGGAAGCAAACCGATCCAATCCAAACCGCAAATTGTTTCCATCTTTGGATCGGATGGTTTTTTGGCTCAAAACCGATCCAATCCAATTCGCGAACACCCCTACAAGATAGTAGAAGATCCACTTCGGGCTATATCCATATGTTGGCCGATGGTGAAATTTCTTGGCGCAGTGCCAAGCAAACACTTATTGCTTCGTCCACCATGGCAATAGAGTTTGTAGCATGTTATGAGGCATCATATCATGGGATTTGGGTAAGGAACTTTTTTCACTGGATTGCGAATTGTGGAAGGATTGAAAGACCACTTAAGTTATACTATGACAACAAATCAACTGTCTTATACTCCAATAACAATAGGAGCTCAACAAAGTCGAAACACATTGACATCAAGTTCCTAGTTGTCAAGGAGAGAGTACAGAGTGGACAGATTTCCATAGAACACTTAGGGACAAATGCCATGATTGCAGACCTTCTAACAAAGGGCCTTCCACCCAAGGTCTTTCATGAGCACACTGCTCACATGGGTGTCATACAGTCTGAGGATTCTTTAGTTTAGTAGGAGTTAGTCATTGATGTAATTTATGGTCTATGTTTGGTATTATGTATGAATACTCTTATATATGGATATTTTTCTGATCAGAAATAAAGTTTGGTATTCAGTTTATTACACTTTGTATGATAATGTCTTTAAATGATCTCACTAAAGTAAAGTAGGACCAATTGAAAATCGACATGTACAGATCACCTTCATGTGATTTTCATGCTGCACATTTCATGATTGATCTATGTCATTTGGTTGTGTTAATATTAGTGATCATTGATGGGTTTAGTTATGATTGATATAACGAAAGCCGCTTTGGTTCTATATATTGATACAATTGATGGACGAGATAGTGATATGTCCAAGGTTTATAATGGCAGATTTTGAGCTCATAAAGTCTAACACATTTGTAAGGATACATATGTGACCAGTGAGAGATTGTTAGAAATTTTTGGGTCACACATGTAATGGTTAAATGTGTTAGGGTCATTATTTTAATTAGCCAAAATTAAAGTGATCTATTTCAGATAAGGTTTGTGGCTAAGGACATAATTGTCATGGAAAATATTATGTAGATACCAAAGATCTTGTTACTATTTTTATGATGGGCAGAAATGGAAATAAGAAATAGTCATGATTCTTCATGAAAGGGTATGAACCCAAAGGGCATTACTCTTCATGAAAAGGCATATGACTCTTATAAATAAGGGGTTATGGCCCCTAATTGTAGAAGGATGACAACTTTAATTCTCTTTATCCCATTGGAGGAGGAACTAAGGCAAGACTAAGGAAAATCTACAATTGGAATATCACTACTCTATCAAGAATATCGTCCTTTGCATCAAGATTTTATGGATCCTCCAAGTATGCTTCTGCATTCGTTAATCATCTTGAATTGGTATGAGATTATAGATAGGATTTGGTTTTGGATTTGTGGTTGATGAAGAATATGTTCCATATTGATATTGATTTTGTCTATATGATGTTTAAGGAATTATAAACATGTCAATAGGCATAATAAGCAATGTTTAAAAAAAAAACTCTCCCCTCCACTCCTTTCATCTCCCTCCAACCAAACACTATGTTAAGGTAATGATTAAGGAACAATAAAAGGTAAACTTTTATTAGAAATTGGTGTTGAAGGAGTATATTTAATAGATTAAGGACTAATATATTTAGTGAGCAAAGGTAGAAGGAGTGTGCAAATGGCCGGTGAGTCCCACATTGGGGTATGGGATACTAATGTAGGATTTACATGACCTTGGACCCTCCAATCACAGCGGCTAGCCTTTAGAGTGTAGTTCTCTCAAAGTTCATCTCAATTGGTATATAAACTTTCCACCATATCTCTTAATTGTAAACAAAGGACACAATGGTGATGCATAGTTACTTCACATGCACACCAAGATTGGAAAGCGTGGTGAACTGTTAAAATCCAATTGTAAGTGATGGAATTTGATTCTCACATTAAAAAATGAGATTCCAATGTAGGTTTATATGTCGTTGAGCAATTTAGAGCATGTTTAAGACAGATGGATTAAATCCATTTTAGTTGTTTTTTCTCTAAAAAAATTATTTCATAGATAAACGAATGTATTTGACATTTCAACTTAAGTTTTAGAAAAAACTTCTTTTTTTGTGAAAAAAATTGTTTTAGATTCATTTTATGATTTAAAACTGTTGAATTATTTCCATCAAATTAAATTTTACCTCAACTTTCTTTCTCATCTTACCCCTATAAAACTAACTACCAAATAAATATTATTAAATTATATAAATAATGCCTTATCATTTTTGTAATTTATATGTAAAAGTGATTTTTGTTTACCATTCAAACGAAATAGATTATCTTAAAATCATTTTTTAGGAAACATCCAAATACAAACAGATTATGATTAAAATCGATTATCATAATAATCTGGACCATTTCTCGATTTGTGCGTGTCATCCTTGCGCATGAGCCGTGTTAATCTTCTTTGTATCGTTCCAATTTTATCGGATTTTTCGATTATCACAATAATCAATTATACATATAATCAATTATTAATATAATCTATTTTTTTCAGTTGTAATTATGTACCACTAATGATCCGTATGGACCAGCTTATGGAGTCTTGATCTTGATGGATCTTCAGCACAACAGCATTAGATGAATTCAACCTCAATCATGAATGTTTCAAACAATGACATTTATGTATAAAATATGAATCACAAGTTGGTTTGACGCGGGTTCCACAATTGGGGTAATACATTCCTAACTCTCCACGGTAGCTACAGTAATTCACATGACAAAACTTCGAGCTGAGAGAACAAGACAGATACCACAACCACGAGACACGTTCTAGGAAACTCTGTTGCCGATAGTTTGATAAAGAGATTTAAGCTGTGTGTTCCATTTGTCAACGGCAGTGTACTTTTTCATTCCTTTCGACCTGAACCATGAATTTCTGATGTTAAAAAGATACCAGGCTTTATATAGGAAAAATAAGAAAAGAATAAATCCAACAAAAAGAAATCAAAATATAAAACCTGACCTATCAGAGCGTTCTAATAACCGGTTCACTTGATCAATATGCCCTTGAATTCTGTTATCCAAAATCAGCGACACCAATAGCTGTTCAACATCATGCTCGGGGACATTAAGTTCCTGTAAATTAAAGGGTTTAGTCATGTAAAAAAAAAATATTATTCTAAACATAAGTTTCTCACTAATTCAACAAATAAGTCTTGATGGGTATCAAAGGAAAAATCAATAGCAACTTTTAACTCAACCATTTGTACAAGGTCAAGGGAAAACAAACAAGGCAGGACAAATGTCTGGTTCTATTTACAATGAGCAGTCTTACCCAGCCAACATTACACAATCACCCCTTAAACCAGGGACCAGAGGGAATGCTTAAGTTGTGTTTGACTGCTTTTTTTTGTGGGATTACTTTAATTTGTTTGGCAAGGAATGGAGGGGGTAACTCAAGAAGAAATGTCAAGAGTTCAAATGAAGTAGTGGGGGTACAATTACCTTAGATATAAAAGGGATCCTGATCCTCGTATATGGTTTGATGAGCTTCAGCAAGACTTGTGTCCTAATATTCTTCAGCAGATCCTCAATGTAATTTCTAATAAATGGATCATCCATAATGGTTCTTCTATTACTCTGGAAAGTAAAGAATACGATATCTATTTAAAATAAAATATTAAAAATCGAGGATAAATATGTTAAGGTCAAATTATTGGTCGACAAAATACCATGGAAGACTTAGCCTGTTTGTTTCAGTTTTTTTCGCCAAAAAGTGCTTTATTTAATAACAAATCTTTTCCAACACTTACAGGCTTGTTTAGTTGGGCTTTGACAAAAGAGCAAAAACTTAAAAAAGCTGAAATTCAGTTTTTTAAGGAGCTATATTTTCTAATTTCTCCAAAAAAATTGAAAGAGAGAGACGGTAAAAAAAAGAAGTACTTTTTATAATTATATAGTCAAACGCCAAATAATTTCTAATATACTTAAATCTATACAAAAAAATTTAAAATATTTTAAATCACCTTTTTTAAGCTCAAACTAACAAGCCCTAACTAACAGTACCTTCAAAATCTTCTCAAATTCCAGTATTTCATTCCGTTGATAGGCTGCTATCAAATTTGTCATTGCCAAAATTTCAGGGTCATTCTTGTATCTGCAGCACATAATATATGAGAGGAGAAAACAGAAAGAAAGAGCAAAGACGCCATACTCACCTCAGTGGATTGAGCAACAGAATCAGAGAAATGAAAAAATGAGTCAAATATACTGGAATACAATAAAGAGGACTTACGGCTTTGCCTCCTGCCCATCAAATGGATTTACTTCAGATTCCATCAACATGTTGGCAAGAACAAGGTATCTGACATGTAAATAAGAATTATATTACAAGATGTTAAAAAAAAAAAAAAGAAATAATGATCAAATTGTTTATTTTGAAGTCATAGTATATTGTTTATACATGAGTAAAGAATTTAGATTTCAATATTCATTGAAATATTAAAAAAGCTGTGCACATCTTCTAATACATGAGCAGTCAAGCACAAATGCTTAATATGAGGAAAAGATGATGGGTTTTAATAAAGACAAGTATATTATATTGCTTAATAAAAATCATAAGTTCAAATTGATGATTCATAGTTAATTGCATTTTTTAATACGTGGAAGTGAAATGTAATGTTTTCGTTATACACATTGTTAGTAACTAAAAGTAAAAGAATACTGTGACACCTACTTCAAGCATTGGATACGCCTATGATTCCCAGCTTCATCATAATTCTTAAAAGCTTCAAAGAAGTCAGTGGCTGCTTCTGCCCACTGGCGCTCTGCCATATGCATTTTCCCCCCACATTCATGGATTATTCCCATTATCCTTGGATGGGGAATTGCTGACTTAATAGTGAGTGCTTTCTGGTAAAGTTGCTGCATTTAATATCATGGAGACTGATAAATACCAGTAAACAAACTTCCCAAGACATAGATTAATCATCAATCAATAAAATAATTAGAGGACAACATTCCCTGGTCACCAAACAAAAGGCATAAAACAATCACATCTTAAAAAGAAAACGCCAAACCCACAACTGACAATTGGAAAGTGAGAGTAGAGTAGAAAATACACGAAGATAGAAAATTGTCTAGATTTTCTTTATTAAATATGATTAGTAGAAGTAAGATGTCACTGAGGTCGTTATAATTCAGTTATGAACAGAAGAGTTCTATGATCAAAAGCATCATCCTCATCACAGCCCCTAGTTTGTTTATGTATCAGTTTTATTCAACAGATAATAAATTATAAAGTCCCAGCAAAATGGTTGATTCTCTGCAAATGTCAGTCAATTTGGTATTTTAAGCTTAAGAAAATAAACAGATGATGCCCCACCCACCCACCCACACCCCTTTTCTTCAAGGAACAAAAAGCAAATATATTAACAGAGAGAAAAGCTATATTTTCATAAATCTAAAACTCCTAGACTATCTTTTAATTACAAACAATAATAACGGGAAACTGACACGAGCAATCTAATGATTCAAGAATCAACAGACAATATATATACAATGAGCTCGACAAAATCTTCAATATAAGCAAAGCATTGAAATGTATGTGAGCTTAAATAATTCATTCTAGATAGATGCAGTTAGTGACTTCAACATTATGCATATAGAACCAACATAAAAGTCAAGAATTCTAGATAGAATTCTGCTTATTCCTCAAGCAGTAGCTAAAGTCTGCAAGAATTTTAAAAGACAAATTGCAGCAAAACATACTAAAATTTGAAACGGGATATAATTAATCAACTTATAAAGTCACAGAACAAGAATTTATTTTCTAAAACAAATGCTGACCTTGAGTTTTTTATTGTTCTTGGTCTGTGTGTACATTTGAATCTCTATTGCATAAACCTCCAAAAGTTGGGTTCCTTTCTTATGGTCATCTGTCCCATCTTCTTTTTGACAAGATTTATGAAGTTCCTTCAAGATCTGAAGGGCATAACAAACCCTTAAATTATTAAATACTAGTAGATACCAATAAAAAACATACACAGGAATCCAAACTAAGTTGAATAGTAAGTTACACCAAAAGAGAACATATTACCTTGCTCATACGTCCATATTCACCTATATCGAAAAAGATCTTGCAAAGCTTCAGATTTGTCTTAAACCACAATCTCTGCATAGTGAGTGAAATACAAAAATATAAGATCACATAAATGAGAGAGGCAATGGGATAAGACACAAAAGATGATGTCCAGTGGATTAACCTCATTTTTTGCTTCTTCAAGGGCCTTTAGAGTTGTCTGGTAGAATTCCTGCAGAAGACCAAAGTTCTGGCTAGCTGAACCTGAGACATAGTCCATAATGCTGTTTATGCATTTTTCACTATAGTTACGTGTCACTGCAGACTTAATATATGTCAACATCTCTCTATATGCTTCCATCATCTCTTTGTACCTTCCCAGTCGATAATAGAGCTTGACAGTTTGTTTTAGAGCTTTAAAACCCCTGGTAAAAGGCAAAATAAGGATGAAATGTAATACATAATAGTTTCTAGTCAATGTAGAAAGATACTCAGACAAATATCACTATGGTACATGAAAGAGTACAAGAAACAAGGATGCTTGAATAAGCGAAGATATTCATATCAGAAACGTTTCGAAGTATAATTATGCAAATGCTTCAACCGAAACATATAGTCGAAATGAGTAAGCCAGTATGGGGAAGGTTCTACTGAATGACATTGAGTTCAGAAGCTTATTACAGCAACTGCAAGCCTTTATATAGAAGCACATACTAAACAGAAAATAAATATTGAACTAAAGATTTACCCATATATAGAATGCACAATTAAGGAGTAGTGCTATTTAAATGTTTATAATGAAGGATTTTATACAAACTACATTAAGAATGCACAATTACTTTTTTAAAGAGTAGTGCTATTTAAGTGTTTAGCATTGTTCTTTATTAAATGTAATCATGTTAGACAACCAGCCAAAAGGATAGAGAAACATTCTGGCTGACAGAGAGAAAATGACAAGCAGTGTCAGATCTTGTATCAAATAATGATACAACAAAAAACAAGGGTCACAGCACAACAACAGCAAAAACAAAAACCTTTTTGTACTAGGTGGTGTCAGCTATATGGATCAAGTGATGCTATTGTGTCAAAAACCAAATTTTCAAAAAGGCCATTTAGATTGGATTGAAATCTCATGTCCCCTTACCAACTCAATTAAAATAATAACAACCTTTTTACCAACTAAACACAACTTAATGCTGTTTCCATTTTAATGAAGTTTGCACCACCAAATTCTTGGCCAGATTCCATCAAGCTCCAACACTATTGCACACCGCTTCTGTGAACCAACCCAAACCAGAACACACAGGGAGCAACCAGACACACCTTGAATCTCTGTGTTTCTCAAACCGAAGCCCACATCTGAAACAGCGGCTCCACAACCCATTCTTCATCCCCTTCCGCACAATCAGCGCCAGAAATCAGAAAGCAATCCCCTGTTTTCGCCGCCAAATGCCACCAATCTACTACAGGTGAAGTCATCCTCATGCTCATATCATCCTCTCAAGCCACTAAAAACCCTTGCACCATCAGGTTCTTCAAAAGCTAAACATTCAACATCAACACATCAACCATGTATGAAAGGTCTGTTCAACCCAAGGTCCCAAACTCACAGTCATCAGAAATAGCCGCAAACCATGAACAAATGGTGTTAAGTTGTCTTTAGCTGGTGAAAAGGCTGAGGTGTTATTTTTAATGGAGTTGGCAAATTTTAATTGGTGAGAAAAGGGAGGGGACAAGAAGAGGAAACAGGAGATTTCAATCCATTTAAATCAACGGTTTGTATTAGAGTTTTGTCTGCCCTTACCTCTATTTGCCAGACTATCCTCCATATGATCAACCTCTATCAGTCTTCTCCTCACATGATCAACTTAAAATTACCATTGAAGTTCTCTACCTCCATAATCCATATCTTTTTTTATTATGCAGCACTCTGGGAATAGAGTCCTTACCATTCCGCCTTTTCTTGTTCCATTTGCACTACCTCAGCAAAACCAGCAAGTGCACATTCTGGATCAGTTTCAACCATTCCTATATAGTATTACAAACAAAAACAACATTTTCCTGAGAAGTTAGTGTGAAAAATTTGCCCAACCTGCCACGACCCAGAAACTAAGTCAAATCTTTGTAAAAGATATTAACCGTTAAACATTATTTAACAAGTCATGTGTTACTTAATTTCCTTACACTAGGAACAAACTTAGCAAATTAAGTCTGAAATTCCAAATCAACAAAAGAAGGTTTAATTAATCTTTAGGTCCCTGAACTATATTTTTTTCGTTAGGGTTCGTTAAGTATCTGTGATAATTTAACCACAAGATAACTCACTCAGAAAACCTTTTAATTTCAAATTTCAAACATGATGATACACATATAATGGTGAATAGTCATAACAAGTGCAATCAAAATATCCAACGATAGGACACTGACTTTAAATTTCAACATCTGCTAGGACAAATTAATTAATGACATTGTGAATAAACAAGCAAAGCAACACACTTCCAAAAAAAAAAAAAAAACCCAACATTTTGTATTCTAATTCATAAATAATAAATTAAATGGTCAAGAAAAGAGAGAACCTTTTGAATTATAATATTGATTCTCAATATCAACGTCTTGCTCCTCTTGCTCCACGTCAGAGTACTCAAATCCATAATCCTCCATATCAGCATCTGCAGAATCAATGAACCGCTTAGTTTCACTAAACCAAACAACAAAGGCGAGAAGGGAGAGAAATGAACGCATACCGGAAGCCATGACGCGTGAAATGGATTGAGGATCGCAGTTAGGGTTTTGACGGTTCTGTAAATCGTAACAATCACTGAGTCTTAGAGTGTCCAATTTCGACGGTGCTCAGTATCCGGTGACGGTGAGGGAGTGTGTAGAAGCTGAAAGGGTGACAGCTACGTAACCCAAATCAAATATTGGGCCCATGGATTTTGGGAGAAACAGATTACTGACGTGCTAATTTATCTTTAATGACTAGACACTCCTTTTGTAGTTGCCTATTGCTCTAGGGGATGTTTTATTTTGAAGTAAGCACCATTTTCGGAAATCTAGTTCTGAAGGATGTTTCTTTTTTATCATCACACTTAAAAATAGAATTTTCGTGTTTCATTTACAAAATTTATTTTTGATCATCTTTTATGTTTAAAAATGATTTTTTTATTTCTAATATCAAATATGAAAAAAAATTATTCTCACCTCACTTTCCCATAAATGTCAAAATCTGATATCAAATGTTACCTAAGGACATTATTTGATTAAATATATAAAATTATTAATCTAATAAATAATGGACTGTAACCTCAAACGACCTTTACTTATAATTTCAGGGGGTTCGATTCCCGGAGTCGTCACTCTAAAAAGGACTTTACCTAACCACCACTCTCAGCTTGAGGATTAGTCTCACAACTTGTTTGTGACTTATAATGATATCCGATCAAAGAGCAAAAAATTTCATTAAACAATTCAAAAAGAGATACATTATTCACTTTTGAGACAAACTCATTCTAAAAAAAATTCAGACAACGGTATATTTAATTTTAATTTACTTTAAAATGTTTTATAATTTTAATTTAATTTAACCAATTTTAATAGTATGTATATATATATATATATATATATATATATATATATATATATATATATATTCATTTTAAAGAATATAAGTTAATTTTACAAGAATCTTATTCCTAATTCTCAGTCTCTCTAACATAATAAAATATTACTTGAGAAATTACTTTGGTACCCATATATTTTTAACAATAATTTTAATATTTGATCAATGATTAATTTGGTGAAGGATAAAAATTAGATACTAATTTTTAGGTGTTTGCAGAATTATTCACTAATAAAATGTGTAGTAAATATTACTCATATTATGTTTATATTAAAGAACATCATCACAAGTACCAAATAAAAATACAATATGTGTAATAACTATTGTACACACGCATGTGTATGTGTGTTGAAATAGACAGGTACAAACACTAGAAGGGGGTTGACTGGTATTTGACAAATTTAAGCGAAATTAAGAAACTTTTTCACAAGCACAGACGGGTAAGGAACAAACGAGTAAACTCAGACAGGTCAATCAGACAAATAACTCGCCTGAAGGTTTTCACAGAAAACACACAATCATGCAAGATGAAAATAGGTTTGATAAACACAATTATAACCCCTTTAGTTAAATGATAGTTAAGATAAATAATCAAACTAAAGAGTTAAGGGAAAGAGGGAGAGATCACTCAGCAGGTTTTATCTTGGTTCACCCCTTAACAAATGAGGCTACGTCCAGTCCTTGACAGCACCAAGTTTTCTTGCTATAACTGAATCAGGTTACAGGACAGACAAATATTATTTTCATACCTGGCCTCTTTAGGCTCCAGACAAGTATTGTTTGCACACCTAGCCTCTTCAGGCTCAGACTAGTATTGTTTGCACACCAAGCCTCTCCAAGCTCAGACGGGTGTATTAAATGTGAAACTCTAAAAGACTGCGTAATAACTTCAAATGATCGAAGAATAAACAATGAAAGAATGAAGATATAAATGCTCAGAGTAAAAGCTCTTTGATTGCTTTATCCGTTGTCTTCTCCACTTGAATCTTCAAAGTCTTCGTCATTAAATAGGCTTCAAGATTTTAAAGCCGTTAGACACAATGTTCGAAGGCTTGGCTTTTTGCAGATCTTCAATAAATGCAAAAGAGTCGTTCTGATCAGCCATTAAATCCTTGAGAACTTCGCTTGTTCTCTCTCATCAGAATGGTGAAAACTTCTGATACACCTTTGGTCTTAACAGGTCTTTATACTTGCTTTTTGCCATCAAAGGGAAGACTTTCCCTTTTGGTGTAAGATGCAGTTGTGTTCAGGTAAAGCTCTTTTCTGAAGTTCGTTTTTAGAGACGAGGCAGCTTTCATCCAATATATTCTTCAATGTAAGTCACCAGATGGGTGAGTAACTTCATTAGACGGGTTGATTCTTAATAAAGAGAATGACGTCAGTTGCGTAGTCTGTCAGACGGGTGAGTCTTCCTTTGATCAGACGGTTGATTTTTTCATTAGACGGGTTGAAGGGATTTCTTCAACGCTGGTCAACAAACTAGTTAAGACTTCATTAGACGGGTGAACTTTTAATAGTTCAGACGGGTGAACTTCTCCCAGTTCAGACAAGTGAACTCTTCATTGTTCAGACGAGTGAACTTTCCTAGTTCAGACGAGTGAACTTTTGCCTTAGATCCAGACGGGTGATAACACTCTAAAGCTCAGTTCATATAGACACTTAATGTTTTAATCTCCACACTGAGTAGACGAGTTAAACACCACAGACGGGTTCAATTAAATCATTGAATAATTGTTTTAATCTCATCAAAACTATGGTAAATGCACATCAGACATTTTGGAGACTCGACAATCTCCCCCTTTTTGATGATGACAAAACATGTTAAATGATATAATGAACTTAAGAAAATTCACATAAAGCAGTCATGTATATGTATCAGACAATTGTAACATGATCAGACAAATTAAAACATTGTTCCATTATTACAACATACTCAGATAGATAAGCATCAGACAAATAAGCATTGAAAGTATTGATCTTTTTAGCTTAGTCTTATCTTAGTATTTTCTCATTATTTTCTCCCCCTTTTAACATTATCAAAAGCAATAAAACATAGACAGAGAGAAAAGAAAAGATACATATTATTTATTATATTTTTATATCAGACGGATATCATATTTCCATATCAGACGGATAAACAATTGTTCATATCAACTTATAACATTAAAACATTTTTCATTTAACTTTCTCCCCCTGAGCAGATGCATCCTCTTGATGGTTTTAAAAATGAAAAGAAAGAGATTTGAAAACATAAGAACGAAATACCTTTTAAAAGGAAAAAAAGGTTTTCCCTTTTTAAAGACCAAAGACGGTTTTAATTTTACAACAAAAAGATGGAGGTTTATAAAACGGTTTAGATTTAAAATAAAAACAGCCATGTACACATTTTGCCTCAGAGAAAGAAATGGCATTAAAGATAATAACCATTTAAAAGAAAATTATATGAGTATGACTTATAGAGTCAGACAGTTAAACACGGACAGGTAATGCAATACACATTAGAGAGGTTATTCAACAATGCAACGTATATTCAAGTTATCTCTTATATACTTAAACCTATCCTCAGCTAATGGTTTTGTAAAGATATCAGCCCATTGATTTTCAGTTTTAACAAACTTAACATCAAATACACCTTTTTGAACATAATCTCTTATGAAGTGATGTTTGATTTCTATGTGCTTAGCCTTAGAATGTTGTATGAGATTCTTAGTTAAGCAAATAGCACTTGAATTATCACACTAGACAGGTATATTATGCTCAAATATAAAGTAATCTTCGAGTTGATGTTTTACCCATAAAAGCTGTGAGCAGCAACTTGCAGCAGAGACATATTTTGCTTCTAAAGTTGAGAATGCGATAGTCATCTATCTTTTGCTTGACCAGGAGAGTAAGTTTGCTCCAATGAAATGACATCCTCCACTGGTACTTTTCCTTTCAATTCTATCTCCAGCAAAATCAGCATCACAAAAACCAACTAATCTGTAATCTTGTGTTCTCAAGTACATTAAACAAAGGTTAGTAGTTCCAAGCAAATATCTAAAGATTCTTTTAACAGCCTTAAGATGAGATTCTTTGGGATCAGATTGAAATCTAGCACACATATATACACTAAATTGAATATCAGGTCTCCTAGATGTTAAATAAAGAAGAGATCCAATTATACCTCTATAGACAGTTGGGTCTACCTTTTTACCTTCCTCATCTTTGCTTAGATTAGCATTAGTTTGCATGGGAGTTTTCATGATCTTTGAGCTATCCATTTTGTACTTCTTTAGAATTTCCTTAATGTACTTTTGTTGATGGATGTAGATACCATCACTCGTCTGCTTGATTTGCAGTCCAAGGAAGAACTTCAATTCTCCCATCATGCTCATTTCAAATTCTGCTTGCATCAACTTAGAGAATTCTTTGCACAATTTTTCATTAGTAGCTCCAAAGATAATATCATCAACATATATTTGAACTACTATGAAGTTATCTTTTGAGCATTTCTTAAATAAAGTTGTATCAACTTTTTCTCTTATATAGCCATTATTCATAAGAAAAGAACTAAGTCTATCATACCATGCTCTAGGCGCTTGTTTTAAACTATATAAAGCTTTTTTAAGTTTGAAAACATGATCTGGTTTTTCATTATCTTCAAACCCGGAGGTTGTTTAACATAAACTTCTTCTTCAATTATTCCATTTAAAAAAGCACTTTTTACATCCATTTGAACTAAAGTGATTTGATGTTGTGCAGCATATGACATGAGTATATGAATAGCTTCGATTCTAGCTACAGGTGCAAAAGTCTCAGTATAGTCAGTACCTTCTTGTTGGTTATAGCCCTGAGCTACTAACATTGGTTTGTTTCTGACGACTTTGCTATCTTCATCTAGCTTGTTTCTGAAAACCCATCTTATTCCAATAATAGACTTGTCTGTTGGTTTGGAGACAAGTTTCCAGATATCATTCCTTTTGAACTGATTAAGTTCCTCTTGCATAGCAAGAATCCAGCTTTCATCTTCAAAAGCTTCCTCAATATGCTTTGGTTCAATTTCAGATAAAAAAGCTATATTGCTTGACTCTCTTAAGACAGATATGGTTCTAACACCTTCAGAGGGACTTCCAATGATAAGATCTTCAAAATGATAAGCTTTGAATTTCCAGTCTCTTCTAAGATCATCATGCTGATGTTGACTTGACTGATGACACGTCTGCTCCACTTGTCTGACAGATTCCTCAGTAGACTCAATTTTTGATACGTCTGGCTGTTGACTCTTCTACTGGGTAAGGTCAAGTCCTGCAAGATCATCTTCTAGATCTGATAGTTCCCTATCAGTCTTTAAATTATCATTACATGAATGGATTCTTCAACAACAGAAGTTCTAGAGTTGAAAACTCTATATGCCTTAGACATTTCAGAATATCCAATGAAGATACCTTTGTCTACCTTGGAATCAAACTTTCCAAGTTGATCCTTAGTATTTAGGATGAAGCATTCACATCCAAATGCATGGAAATAAGATATGTTGGGTTTTCTACCTTTCCACAATTCATAAGGAGTCTTCTTTAAGATAGACCTTATAAGTATTCTATTTTGCACATAACATGCAGTGTTTACTGCTTCAGCCCAGAAGTATTTAGGGAGATTATTTTCATTGAGCATTGACCTAGCTATCTCTTGCAGAGATCTGTTCTTCCTCTCAACCACTCCATTTTGCTGTGGAGTTCTTGGTGCAGAGAAGTTGTGAGAGATTCCATTCTCTTCACAAAACAATCTGAATTGCTCATTTTCAAATTCTCCCCCATGATCATTTCTAAGGGTAGAAATACAGAAACCTTGCTCATTTTGTACTTTCTTACTGAATACAGAGAAGGCCTTAAAGGACTCATCCTCGTGGGTTAAGAAAAGTATCCCATGTAAATCTAGAATAATCATCAACAATGACAAATCCATATTTCCTTCCAGCTAAACTGGCAACACTAACGGGTCCAACCAGATCCATGTGTAACAGCTGAAGAGGTCTAGAGGTTGATACATGGTTTTTTGATTTGAAACTTGATATTACTTATTTGCCTCCCTGACATGCATCACATAAAACATCTTTCTTAAAACTAATATCAGGCAATCCTCTCACAAGGTTATCTCTTTTCAATTTCGAAATAAGTTTCATACTAGCATGTCCTAGTTTCTTATGCCATAACCATCTTTCATCCTCTTTAGACATCAGATAGGTTACACTTTGATCTGAAAGTTCAGTTAGCTCAATCTTACAAAGATTTTGCTGTCTATTAGCTGAAAAAAGGATCCTGTCAGTCTTGTCTTTGACTATGCATTCATTCTTAGTAAAGGAGACATCAAATCCACTATCACATAATTGACTTATGCTAAGTAAATTGTGTCTTAGTCCTTCAACCATAAGCACATTAGAGATTGAGGGAAAAGGAGGTATACCACCAATTGTACCAACCCCAATTACTCTTCCTTTTTGGTTGCCTCCAAAGGCAACATATCCACCATTTTTAGACTGGAGGTCTTGGAACATAGACCTTTCTCCTGTCATATGTCGCGAGCAGCCACTGTCTAGGTACCAGCAGAGGTGTCTGCTTTGTCCTATTAAGGATATCTGCAACAAAAATTATTTTATCTTTAGGTACCCATATTTTTCTGGGTCCTTTTCTGTTAGTTCTAGGAGTCTGTGAAGACTTCCTCTTCTTCTTGTGAAAACACTTAGACATAATATGTCCATCTTTTTCACAGAAGTTACAGACGGGTCTAATTCTAACTGGAGTGGGTTTAACATAGACAGTTGAAGATTTTGTTGATACTTTATGATCAACTTGATGATCATATCCAATGCCTTCTTTGTTAAGAGAGTGTCTCTGACATCCTAGCAGTTTTGTCAGATTATCTCTGCCATTAACAAATCTAGCAAGATCAGAAGTGAGCTCCTTCACTTTCTGTTGATGTGTGACAACTTCTTCAGAATGTGATGTTTCACTTAAAATCGAAGTTTCATCAGACTTTTCAGTTCTCAGCAGGCTATTCTCTTTGGCCAGCATCTCACACTCCTGAGATTTTTGTTTATGCTCACTGTGGAGTTTAACATAATCTCTCTTGAGGGATTTGAAGGCCTTAGATAAGCCTTTGGATTCCTCTACGCATCATGCAATTCCTCAAGTTCAGAATGTACCTCAGTTTCAGGTTCTGAATCTATGTTGGCCATCAAACAGAGATTGACTTCCTCTTCTGTCTCTTCTCGTTCAGAAGATGAACATTCAAGATCTTCCCATGTGGCCATTATTCCTTTCTTCTTCTTTCTGAAGAGCTTCTTTTTGAGAACTTTCTTTAAAAGAGGGCATTTAGGTCTGATGTGACCAGGCTTCTTGCACTCATAGCAGACAATAGGGCTTTTGTTTGTTGATGTGGATTACTTGTTGAATTTTTTGAAAGGCTTCTCCTTTCTGAACTTCTTCTTTCTCCAGAGCTTTTTCATCTTTCTGATCATGAGAGAAGTCTCTTCATCATCATCAGAATCTTCATCATCAGACTCGTCTATGTCACAGTCAGACTCGTCTGCCTTTGAAGCTTTTAAGGCAGTAGTTGCTTTTAGATCAACCTTTAGAGCAATGGCTTTGCTTTTTTTGATTGACACATCTTCATTGAGCTCTTGCTCATGAACAGTGAGTGTGCCAAGTAGTTCATCCATAGTCAAGGAGGTGAGATCCTTGGCTTGAGATATAGCAGTTACAAGAGGTCTCCACTGCCTTGGAAGACTTCTGAGAATCTTAGCAACTTTCTCAGCATTAATATATATTTTACCATGAGATTTCAAACCGTTAGTAATAGTTTGGAATCTACCAATCATTTGAGCAACAGATTCACCTTCATCCATGGTGAATAATTCATATTTTTTAACAAGAATAGAAATTTTAGATTCTTTTACCTTAGCAGTTCCTTCATGTGTGGCAGATAAGGAGTCCCACATTTCTTTAGCAGAATCACAAGCACATACCTTTTCAAATTCTTCTGGACTGAGAGCACAGATTATAGCATATCTGGCTTTATAGTTTAGATCTCATCTTGTCTTTTATGCAGGTGTCCACTGAGCCTTGGGCTTGTCTAAGCCATCATTATTTTGAGGAGTGTAAGGACCATCAGTGATGACATCCCATACATCAGATTTTGTTGACAAGATGAACTAGTGAAACCTTTCTTTCCAGTAGTTATAATTTGCACCATTGAAGAAGGGAGGTCTGGTCATGGAGCCTCCTTCAGCTTGGGGGTTTCCACTTGAGCTTGCTCTAGAAGTCATTGTCTATCCTTCAGGATCTTTTCTCTGCACTGTTAGGTGCTCAACCTAGAGGCTGAGCTCTGATACCAACTGAAATAGACAGGTACAAACACTAGAAGGGGGTTGAATGGTGTTTGACAAATTTAAGCGGAATTAAGAAACTTTTTCACAAGCACAGACAGGTAAGGAACAAACAAGTAAACTCTGACAGGTCAATCAAACAAATAACTCGCCTGAAGGTTTTCACAAAAAACACACAATCATGCAAGATGAAAATAGGTTTGATAAACACAATTATAACCCCTTTAGTTAAATGATAGTTAAGATAAATAATCAAACTAAAGAGTTAAGGGAAAGAGAGAGAGATCACTCAGCAGGTTTTATCCTGGTTCACCTCTTAACAAATGAGGTTACGTCCAGTCCTTGGCAGCACCAAGTTTTCTCACTATAACTGAATCAGGTTTCAGAATAGACAAGTATTATTTTCACACCTAGCCTCTTCAGGCTCCAGACAAGTTTTGTTTGCACACCTAGCATCTTCAGGCTCAGACGAGTATTGTTTGCACACCTAGCCTGTCCAGGCTCAGACGGGTTTGTTTGAGAGAAGTTGTAAAATAAATTACAATTTGCAAGTCTTTCACAAGCACTCAGACGAGTGTATTAAATGTGAAGCTGTAAAAGACTACGTAATAACTTCAAATTATTGAAGAATAAATAATGAAAGAATGAAGATATAAATGCTCAGGGTAAATGCTTTTTGATTGCTTTGTTCGTTGTCTTCTCTACTTGAATCTTCAAAGTCTTCTTCATTAAATAGGCTTCAAGATTTTAAAGCCGTTAGACACAATGTTTGAATGTTGGCTTTTTGCAGATCTTCAATAAATGCAAAAGAGTCGTTCTGATCAGCTATTAAAGCCTTGAGAACTTAGCTTGTTCTCTCTCATCAGATTGCTGAAGACTTCTGATACACCTTTGGTCTTAGCAGGTCTTTATACTTGCTTTTTGCCATCAGAGGGAAGACTTTCCCTTTTGGTGTAAAATGCTGTTGTGTTTTCAGATAAAACTCTTTGTTGAAGTTCGTTTTTAGAGACGAGTCAACTTTCATCCAATATATTCTTCAATGTTAGTCACCAGACGGATGAGTAACTTCATTAGACGGGTTAACTCTTAATAAAGAGAATGACGTCAGTTGCATAGTCTTTCAGACATATGAGTCTTCCTTTGATCATACGATTGATTTCTTCATTAGACAGGTTGACGGGATTTCTTCAACGTTGGTCAACAGACTGGTGAAGACTTCATTAGACGGGTAAACTTTTAATAATTCAGACGGGTGAACTTCTCCTAGTTTAGACTAGTGAACTTTTCATTGTTCAGATGAGTGAACTTTCCTAGTTCAGACGGGTGATAACACGCTAAAGCTCAGTTCATATAGACACTTAATGTTTTAATCTGCACACTGAGTAGACGAGTTAAACACCACAGACGGGTTCAATTAAATCATTGAATAACTGTTTTAATCTCATCAAAACTATGGTAAATGCACATCAGACATTTTGGTGACTCAACATGTGTGTGTGTGTGCATTATTAGTGTAAAGACTGTTTACATTGTCAACCAATTATAAATTATTATATCATTAAAAATGATTGACTCTTATAATAACTATCTTAAAAGTTTTTTGTTTTTTTGAAAAAACCAAACTTATATCATTTCCAAATGAACTTGGTCAACAATACATGGTGGAATATCACCAAATTGAAAAAAGCTAGCATATAAAATAGAAGCCCTAGCTAAAGCATGAGCAACCAAATTTGTTTGTCTGCTAATAAACCTTAGTTGGAAGGTTTGTATAGCATAAAGAAGATTTCTACCCTTTTGTAAAAGAACTCCAAATTCAGTATGGTCCATTGTGAGAGTTTTTATCCCATCAACTACCATTTTACAATCCATCTCAATAACCATATGGTCCCAACATTGCTCTTGTAGTAACTCAATAGCCTTTATAAGACCTATGCACTCCCCGTCCTGTACATTTGGGCAGCCTTAAAACCACAATGTTTTTGCACTCGAGTAATACGCTCTATCATCGCTTAAGAATATGCTAACTCTAAATCGCTGTTGTTAGTTAAAAAAAGCAGCATCAATGCTGCAGGAGACATATCCCTGTTGCGGAGGTACCCATCTAGCCGGTGCATGATGTTGTGTTTGCATGGTAATGTCAGCTTGTTTATTTGACGCTTGGAGCCACTCAAACAAAGCAACTTTTGACCTATAGACAACCTCTTTCTAGTTACCTCCTTGCCATTCCAAATTCTCATTTCTCCATTTCCATATACCCCAAAGCACCATTGCAAATATGCTTCTTTGCTGCTCGTTTAGTTGATTCAAGATATACCAAAACATCTCCACAAAGCTTCCCATAACATCTAAGACATTTTCCATTAAGTCCAAACATTGATGTCAACCCAACAAGCTTTTGATGCATTACACGCTATGAAAAGATGCCAACTATTCTCAAATATTGAATCACAAAATGGGCATCTACCTGAACACATAACCCCACGCGATCTCAAGTTCCAGCGGGTTGGAAGGCATTCTCGGGCTGGTCTCCATAATAAGTGGCGAACCTTATATGGGACTTTAAGTTTCCAAAGCAAGCTCAATTGTCCGAGAACATTTAATGTGCCAACATCCATAATTTTATCCACAAAATGATGATAGCCCGATTTAACTGTCTAGTTACCATCTTTGCTACCATTCCATATAATTCGATCCTGCAGCATTCTGTTAGAGCCTTTATATCATGTGGGTGGAAAAGCAAAGTAAGTAACTCATGATTCCACATATTAGCATTTGGTATCATCAAATCACATACCCTCATATTTTCAATACCAGCATGAGGTGCAGATTGTAGAAAACACTACTCCTTTTCTCTCAACCAAGGGCTGGACCACATATTCACCAATGTACCATCTCCAACACGCCATCTATAACCCGACTTCAGCAGCACATGTGAAGCACGGATACTATGCCACATGAAAATAGGATTATGACCCAATCCAACTTTTAAAAAATCCCCCCTCAGGTAATATTTAGCTTTGAGAACTCTTGAAACAGTAGTATTCGGGTTGGTGAAAAGACTACAACCAATCTTCGCTAGCATTGCAATGTTGAAGCCTGATAGGTATCTAAACCCGACTCCTCCCACTTCCTTACTTGCTGTCAAATAATCCCATCTTAACCAATTTATTCCTTTTGCCCCTCCTTTTTCTGTACTCCACCAAAAAGAATTCATCATGCGTTCTAGCTCCTCCACAAGTGTTTGAGGAAGGAGAAAAACACTCATACAATATGTAGGAATAGCTTGGGCCACTGATTTGATCAACACATCTCTTCCCGCTTTAGACAAACTCTTTGCACTCCAAGAGTTTATTTTCTTCCAAACTCTATCCTTTAAGTACCCAAAAACAGCTCTCTTTTTTCTACCAATTAGAGAAGGAGTGCCCAAATATTTTCCACTTCCTATAGCTACAAAAACACCAAGTAAAGATGTGACTCTCTCCCAATTTTCCTCTTCCACATTTCAGCTAAAATAGACCTCTGATTTAGACAAATTAATTGCTTGTCCAGAAGCTTCTTCATATAACTTCAAAATATTTTTAATCGTTCCACACTCATTCATAGAATCTCAAAAAAAAAACAAGAAGCAATCATCTGCAAATAAAAGGAGTGTAATAGTAGGTGCACCTCTACTTGAGACAACCCCTTTCTCGGAGGCCCCATTGGTGACCTCACTTATAATTATTAACGTTACAGCGTAGCGTGATAGTAAAAATTTGCGAAAAATATTAAAACATTAAACACATATTGATACCATATTAATTTATACAAACATAGAGTATTGGCTCCATCAGTAGAGCCTACAATAACTGATACCAAATATAAAATACTTCTGAGTACGCAGTAAAAAAAACTAAAAGCATAGTAGCGGAAATAAAAATACAGACGACTTCCTCTCCTGGCCCCAAAAATACATTTCACTCAACCCATGTACTGGCCATAACAAAACTAAGATGGTAAACCCAACCACAACTCTAACGTATAGAGCAGTCAGACCCGTATACACTACTATTCGCTGAGAGTAGTCAATCTTCCGGAGACGGTCGTCCTCTGCTTAGAGCAGCTAAAGGTCCCCCGGCATTGGGATCCGAGGCTCTCCTACTGGCATCAGGCTCAACAGGTATGCCGTCAATCTCCTCTGGAAACTCCTCATCAGGATCTTCTTGTGCAATCGAGAATAAAGAAATTATGACATAGAAAAATACAGGGGATAAGAAGCAGTAATATGTCATAAATGGGAAAAACAACGATATAAATAATTTATATAGATAGCACACTCACAAGCACAACAGTTGCAACCAAACAACTCCTGGATAACTTTCTCTTAACTACTGTCTCTCATGCAACAAATGACTATATGGACGCGATCACGACGCGATATCCCCAACAGATCAAGGTGTCTCAGTCATCACTATGCCACCCCCATAAGGCAGGGTTCGGTCAAAAGCCTGCAGGCCCAACTCGTCTCATGGGTACGACATATTCCCCCGCCCGCAGGCCAGGTCGGAATATTCGCCCGTCAACAACGCAACTTACGGTAACGACATGTTCCCCCATCCACAAGCTAGGTCGATACATTCGCTCGTTCGTTAACAACTCAACTTTCGGTAACGACATATCCCCCCGCTCGCAGGCTAGGTCGAGATATTCGCCCGTCCGTCTACAATTGGACTAACGGGTACGATCATCTCCCCGCAGGTAAGATCAGAATCGCCTCTACCCCAAACTAATCGGCATGATCATCTCCCCACGGGTAAGATCGGAATAGCCCGTATGCCAACACAGTGATGAAGAACGACTATGCAACATGAATCTCACTGACTCATCTCAGGATCAACACTTAGTGCCTCAACTACGACTTATAAACAACCACAACAACTTTCCTCCGGCATAACCAGGTATCGACTTTATATCACAACATCAACAGATCAACTGTATTTCTAGGTTGAGCACTATGACATATATATATCCTCGACTTTCTCACCACACAATTATCTCCCAACTTATCAAAAATCACTGCCTAGCTCTACTCAGACATCAGCAGTCACAACAGTACATAAATAACAACCAGCAACAACCAGCAATAGATTCAACAGTAAAATCATGTTTAATCAATCATAAGCATATAATAAGCATAACATATATCACATATATCATATTAAATATCCAATCACAGAGCATACATCCTCAATATACAGTAAAATCAACCTAACGGTCAAACGACCTCTAGTAGGGTTTGGGTCGCTCTACGCATATCAATATATATTATTTAAAGCTTGCCTCCCCGACGATATTGTGGTTCTTTCCCCCACCTTAGTGATGTTCCCTAGAGATTCTGAATGCGGCTCTACAACAGTCAATAGGGTGCGCGATCGAGCGTTCAAGTCCTGTCAGATTCTATACCACAAAACACAACCAAAAATTTATATAATTAAATCATAAACTTTTTGTACTTTGTGTATAGGTTTAACAAAATTGCTCTAGAATGAAAAACCCATTATCCCCAAATATACACTCATTCGGCCTCTTTAAGAAAAATAGGATAAAGAGCTTATTTGATTTCAAGCTCTTGGATTATGATAGTAGGGGATAATACTAGATCATAGAAATTGGTTTGGCATTAAAAGGATTTTTCTACAATTTTCTAGAGATTTTTGAAGTTTAGATCTAAAAACTTGAAACTATGAACTTCAATGGAGAAAATGAAGATTGACAGCTCAAGGATGAAATCTATACCTTTTAGATGATAGAGGAGGATGAGAGGAGCAACTTTGCTTCACAAACTTGGTTGAAAATCCTTGAGGAGGCTGAAGAAAAATGGAGGTGAAGGTTGTAGGAAAATGGGAAGAAGAAGAAGAAGAAGAAGAAGAAGAAGAAGAAGAAGAAGAGGGGGAGAGAGAGAGCTGACCAGCGCATGTCACGAGAGAGATTGAGTGGATGCCAACTATTTTTAGATATTTTAGGGACATGAACGTCCTTTAAGAAAAAGATCGGGGGGATTTCGGTCTTTTCGCGTTCTGATATTTTCTAATTTCATAAATATCTAGATATTTTCTCGAAAAGCCATGATGACAGTAGTGAGTCACGGGCGCCCCTCCCTAGGCGATGTGACTTCATGTTCATCCGTTTTTGGCTCCGTTACTTACGCTGTTTAGTATATTGCCCCAGAAAACCGTGAAAACTTTTATATTTTGAAAATTTTCAAAATCACCGATAACGTTCGCAATTTTATTTAAAACCCAATGGTTTCTTAATGACTCAAAATTAAGTCGTCTGAGCAGTAGAATAATATTGTCAGTCTAAAACGCAGACTGGGCTCCGTCTGAGTTTTCGACCAAAATTTTACCATAGCTTCCTACGATAGCGTAGCACGTGACTATGGTCTCGGAATAATTTATTTCATTTTCTAGACCCTCCAATAAAATACAATTACCTAAATGCTAATTAATTAAAAGAATAAGAAAGTCGGGGTGTTACATTACCACCCCCCTAAAAAAGAATTTCGTCCTGAAATTCGACTTACCTTTTTAAAATAGGCTCGGATATTGCCGTTGCATTTGCTCTTCGCCGTTCCCAGGTAGTATCTCTGGTAACTTCATCCCATATGATCTTGACCAACGGAATGTTTTTACCTCTGAGTTCTTTAATCCTTCTATTCGGGATCCTTACAGGTAGAGCCTCATACCCAAGGTTATCTCTCAATTGTATTGACTCTGGTTCTAAAACGTGTGATGGATCAGGGTAATATTTTCTCAACTGAAAGACATGAAAGACATCATGAAGATTGGATAGGTTTGGGGGTAAAGCGATATGATAGGCTACAGGACCAATTCGGGGAAGAATTTGAAATGGTCCAATGAACCTGGGAGTAAGCTTTCTGGATTTTATTGCTCTACCGATTCCAGTTCTCGGAGTCACTTTCAGAAATACATGGTCTCCTTCCTGGAATTCTAAATATCTTCTCCTTTTATCGCTATAACTCTTCTGTCTGTCCTATGCAATCTACATCTTTTCTCATATCCTCTTGATTTGTTCCGTCATCTGTTGCACTACCTCCGGTCCTAACACTTGACTTTCTCCAGTCTCATACCAACACAATGGTGTTCTACATTTTCTGTCGTACAATGCTTCGTAAGGTGCCATACCTATACTTGAATGTAAACTATTGCTATAGGTGAACTCGATCAATGGTACGAACTCCTCCCAACTTCCTATGTGTTCCAAAACATAAGCTCTTAAAAGGTCTTCCAATGACTGAATCGTTCGTTCAGACTGACCATCCGTCTGAGGATGATAAGCAGAACTCAACCTCAACTTAGTTCCCAAAGCCTTGTGTAACTGCTTCCAGAATCTACATGTAAATCTAGGATCTCTGTTGGAAACAATACTAGAAGGCACTCCGTGCAACCTTACTACTTCCTTGGTATAGATTTAGGTTAACTTTTCCAACGTATAACTTTCGCCAATAGGTAAGAAGTGAGCACACTTCGTCAACCTATCAACGATTACCCAAATTGCATCATGCATCTGGTTAGTTCTTGGCAGACCAACCACGAAATCCATAGATATACCATCCCATTTCCATTTTGGGATATTTAAAGATTGTAGCAGTCCGCTGACTTTTGGTGTTCTATCTTCGCCTTCTGACACACCAAGCAGGCTAATACATACTCAGCTACCTCCTTCTTCATTCCGGGCCACCGAAACATTTTCTTTAGGTCCTGGTACATCTTGGTAGCTCCTGGATGAAAACTCAACTTACTCTTGTGTGCTTCTTCCAGGATCATCCTTCTTAGCTCTATATCCATTGGCACACAAATTTTGTCAACATACCTCAAGACTCCATCTTGATTCATCCTAAACTCAGACGTTTTGCCTTCCGTTACTTGTTCCTTTACTTTCTGAAGATACTAATCAACCTCCTGCTTCTCCTTAATCGTTTTCAAAAAGTCGCTCGTTACTATGACCATTTCTAGGTGTATCTTATCCCTAGATAATTCCATACCTAGATTGAAATCTCTAAACTGTTCAACCAGTTCTAGCTCTTTCACCATTGTGGCAGATACGTGTAAGTATTTTCTACTTAACGCATCCGCTACTACGTTCTCCTTTCCTGGATGTTATTGTAGATCGAATTCATAATCCTTTCTGAATTCTATCCACCTCCTTTGCCTCATATTTAACTCTTTCTGATCAAATAGATACCTTAAGCTCTTATGGTCACTCTACACTATAAACTTAGCTCCATATAAATAGTGTCGCCATATCTTTAAAGCAAGCACTATAGTTGCTAGCTCCGAATCATGAGTCGGATAATTCCTCTCATGAATTCTTAGCTGTCGCGAAGCATATGCTACCACTTTCCGATCTTGCATTAGGACACAACCCAATCCTTGGTATGACGCATCACAATATACATCAAATTGTCCTAAGGAATCTGGCAACGTCAATACTGGTGACGTAATCAACCTCCTTTTCAGCTGCTGAAAACTTTTCTCACACTCATCCGTCCATTCAAAGGATATTCCCTTCCTAGTTAGCTGCGTCATCGGCAGCGCGATCTTCGAGAATCCTTCGATGAACCTTCGGTAATATCCAGCTAAGTCCAGAAAACTCCGTATTTCACTCACCGACTTAGGGCTTTCCCATTGTACTATAGCTTCAACCTTTGCTGGATCTACTGCTATCCCATCACGATTAATCATATGACCTAAGAATTGTACTTCTTCTAAACAGAATTCACACTTGGAAAACTTTGCATAAAGTTGTCAGTCCTTTAACTTAAAGTACGATCCTAAGATGTTCCTAATGTTCTTCCCGATTAAGGGAATAAATAAGAATGTCGTCGATAAACACAACAAGAAACTTATCTAAGAATTGTCGCAAAATCCGGTTCATGTAATCCCAAACACTGCTGGATCATTAGTTACACCAAAAGGCATAACTAGATACTCGTAGTGCCCATACCGGCTCCTAAACGCCGTCTTCGGTTGGCTCGAACATGGTGATAACCAGATCTTAAATCAATCTTCGAAAATACTACTGCTCCTTTCAACTGGTCCATCAAATCGTCAATCCTAGGCAACAGATACTTATTCTTAATTGTCGCCTTGTTCAGCTGTCGATAATCCACGCACAACCTTGAACTTCCGTCCTTCTTTTTGATGAATAACACCGGCACTCCCCAAGGTGAAGCACTCGACCTTATAAACTCCTTATCCAACATGTCGTCCAATTGCTTTTTCAGCTCCGCTATCTCCGCTGAAGCCATTCGATAAGGTGCTATCGAAATCGGTCCAGTCCCGGAACGAGATCTATTGCGAATTCTATTTCTCTCTACTGTGGTAAACCCGGAACGTCATCAGGGAAAATTTCTGGAAACTCCTGCACTACAGGTAACGAATCCAAAGTAGCAGATTCCTTAGCTTTCACAGAGAGTAGCAACACGTGTTTCTGAGATTCACTACCTAGCTTACTATCCTTGGCAGGCATTAATCTAGATTGTTCAGGAAAATATAAGGTCTTTTTAGAACGGTCTAACACTACATGCTTAGTCGAAAGCCAATCCATGCCTAAAATTATATCGAAATGATGCATAGGTAAGCAGATGAGATCAACTGAAAAAGTTCGATTCTCAATGACAATAAGATGATTTAAACAGAAAATTATGGTTGTCAAAGAATTACTGGTAGGAGTAGAAACAATTAAGTCATGGGAAAGTAAAGAAACATGCAACTTTAAATGATCCACACACTCTTGGGATATGAAGGAATGAGTAGTGTTGGAACCAAAGTGGTTATGGTCCAAATAATCCCTTAAGTTTTGATGTTAACAAAGAGCTAATTTAAGATGAACAACGATTTGTTATGGACTAATGTTTTATATTAAGTGTGCAGGATAAAACTTAATTGAGTCCAAAGATTATCCCTAGTCCAAAGACTTTATCTCGTCCAACATTTAATCTTGGTTTACGACTGGACAGTAATATATAGAACCATGAGTTAAAAGACTCTTTTGGTTACTTTTGTAATAGCTAGTCCAATAAATGCTTTTATACTTCAAGCGCGAATTTCTTATAAAAGCATTTGAATTTATTATTCCCTGTAAAAGGCTTATATCCTTGGGGCAAAACATTCCTTGTAATATTCGTACATATGTAAAGCGTAAGCCAGTATGTCTCTGTCACTTTAAGAAGTTGACCTTCTTCATTTGGAAAAACAAAAGGCAACTTTCGTTCTACTCAGAGGATATGTCAGCACCACTTTTAGCTATCATCCTGACAGTCTATCCTGCTGATCAGAAACTTCAGAAGCTATCAGACTCAACGGATCAAATGCATTCAATGCTCATCAGAACAGATCCTTTTCCATCCGTTGAAGAGTAAAGTCTGCTTAAAGACAAGAGGCTATATATACCTCCATCCCCTGAAAGTGCAAAACAAGAAAATGAGATAGAACTTGAGCAAAAATACAAGTGAAGCAACACTTAGCACTCAAAATCTTTCAAGAGATACAAGCAAACATTAGCTCAAGAAATCAAAGAGAAAGTCTCAAGCTTGCAAAGCAAATCTGATCCTCATTTTCATATTACTCTCTGTGTAGAGTTGTTTTTAAGAGTCTAAGCTTTAGTTTCGAATTCTCACATTTAGTGAGTTAGTAGAACAATCTCTTTCAAAACTTTAGTTTGGTTGAGCCTGAAGAGGCTTGTCTGTAAAATAATACTTAGAGAACCTGAAGAGGTTGAGAATACTGCCTGAAGAGGTGTTGAATACTTTGTAACAAAAAGTTTTTGTTATAGTGGATAGAGCTCTCAAGTAGAGAGGACTGGACGTAGCTCTTTGGTGAAGATTGAACCAGGATAATATCTTTGTGTTCTTTTATCTCTCTTTCCTTACTTTAGTTTATTATCTAACTAACTAACTGGGATTGAATTGCTTTTTTCTACGCTGTCTTCTTATCTTACTCAAACTAAGTTAGCGTCCAACTTGGTGCTTGGAAGAGCTCTCTTAGCTTTTAACCGTTTTAGCGTCCAACCTTGCGAAAACTATTATCTGCTTACGAAAAGAATTTAAAATCTTTAGAAACACAATTCAACCCCCCTTCTTGTGTTTCAAACAGGTTCCTTCAAGTAGCTCCCTAGTCAAACAACACAGATAAGAGTTTACCTAACACTAGGCACATACCTTGTATAAGATCAGAGGATTGAGAGGATTCAGCTCCTCGTATGGTAAATACCCTTCCGGCGACTTGTGGTCTTGCTGCTTGTTGTCCTGTTCCTTGGGTCCTGGTCACTGGGTCATGCTCGCCCGTGTTGTACCTCGCTCCTTATGTACATTCTAGCGATATGTGACCTACATGACCACATCGAAAACACTGGCGAGTCTCCCTTATCGGACAATCCTGAATTGAATGTGTTCCTCCACACCTGAAGCTGCCACTTGGTTGGAGTTGTCCTTCAGTCTGTCTTGTTGTCTGACGGTCATAAGGCCTCCATCCATCTGGAATCTTCCCTTTCCACCTCAACCCCTCTGGTCAAAACTCCATGTAGGTACTCCAATTCTACCTTGCTGCAGCTCTCGCTTGTTGTCAATGTTCTCGATGATAGAACATCTCTCCAGTATCTCAGGCAGTCAGGTGATGTTCAGTGGTGCAATCGCCCTTTGCAATTTGTATTTTAGGCCGTCCTCAAAGCGCCCGCAAACTCATTCTTCATCAGGGAACCTCTGGTAAAATCCATAAAATTTGAGCAGCGCCTCAAATCTTGCAGAGTACTCCCCAACAGGCATGGTCCCTTGCTTCAGACCCATAAACTCTTTCTCTTTTTATCTTCTCATCATCCTGGGGAAATACTTCTCCATAAAGCATTCCCGAAATAGTCCCCAGTTGATGATTCTGTCTTCTGCTTCAAGCATTCTCTGCTTGAATTTTCACCACAGTTCTGCACTTCCTATCAGCATGAAGGATGCATATGTTACCTTCCTATCCTCACGACGGTGCATCGCCGCAAAGATTTTCTCCATCTCTTGTATCAAGAGTTCAGCTCCTTCCGGGTTGAAGTCGCCATTGAACTGCAGCGGCTTCCCTTTCAGAAAAGTATTCAGCTCGGTGTCTTCTCTCACGACTTCACCTTGCTGATTCTGTCTCTATTGTTGCTGCATGGTCAACTGTAGTAGTTGAGCGTTCTGCTGCGTTTGATGCAGCATTGCTGTTGCCAGTTTCCTAACTGTCCTCAGGGTTTCAGAGTATTCTATCCCATCGACAGTGTGGGAACTTGCTTCATAACAAATCCCGAGTTCAGCGGCACTCGTTGTGGCCCTTCCAGCATGTCCTTTAGGTCGTCCGCGAGCCATTTAATTCCCGTGGAAGAAATTATCAGCTCACATTTATAAGACATACAAGACCATTCTATTATATGCATGCATCATATACCTCACCAATGCTCGAATAGTTACCTGGTACGGTAATTCGCGTATCGGACAACCTACCTAACTTCTAAGCATAGTCAATACCCTATGTGGGTTTAACTAGACACGGCCAGAAATTACAACCTAACCCAAGCAGTCCTTGGTTAAGAATCAAACTGCTCTGATACCACAAAATGAGACAACCCCTTCATCGAAGGTTCCATTGGTAACCCCACTTAAAATTATTAGCATTACAGCGTAGCGTGATAGTAAAAATTTGCGAAAAATATTAAAACACTAAACACATGCTGATGCCATATTAATTTACACAAACATAGAGTATTGGCTCCATCAGTAGAGCCTACAATAACTGATACCAAATATAAAATACTTCTGAGTACGTAGTAAATAAAAACTAAAAGCATAGCAGCGGAAATAAAAATACAGACGACTTCCTCTCCTGGCTCCAAAAATACATTTCACTCAACCCATGTACTGGCCATAACAAAACTAAGATTGTCTACCCAACCACAACTCTAACGTATACGGCAGTCGGGCCCGTATACACTACTCTTCGCTGAGAGTAGTCAATCTTCCGGAGACGGTCATCCTCTGCATAGAGCAGCTCAAGGCCCCCCAGCATTGGGATCCGAGGCTTTCCCGCCGGCATCAGGCTCAACTGGTATGTCGTCAATCTCCTCTAGAAACTCCTCATCAGGATCTTCTCGTTCAGTCGAGAATAAAGAAAATACGACATAGAAAAATATAGGGGATAAGAAACAGTAATATGTCATAAATGGGAAAAACAGCGATATAAATAATTTATATAGATAGCACACTCACAGGCACAACAGTTGCAACTAAACAACTCCCGAATAACTTTCTTTTAACTACTATCTCTCACACTCATGCAACTAACGACTATATGGAAGCGATCACGACGCGATATCCCCAACAGATTAAGGTGTCTCAGTCATCACTATGCCACCCCCATAAGGCAGGGTTCGGTCAAAAGCCCGCAGGCCCAACTCGTCTCATGGGTACGACATATTCCCCCGCTCGCAAGCCAGGTCAGAATATTCGCCCGTCAACAACGCAACTTACGGTAACGACATGTTCCCCCGCCCGCATGCTAGGTGTTGAGAACTTCGGCAAGTATACCGAGTCGTACAAGTAGTAAAAGTGGTGAAAGGGATATCGTTCCCACGAGGATTGTGTGACAAATAAAAGCACGCACAAATCGATTCTACCTAAAAAGTTGTTTGGGATCAAAGGGAGCTCAGAAGCTCCATAAACAAGAATTAGAATTAAAAGGAACAAAACAAGATGAATAAGTTCTTTTTGTATTTTTCTCAAACACTTAAGATGCAAAAACGGTTTTACTTATAAGAGAAAATATGTTGGAGTTAGAATTCACTAATCCCTTCCTCTCATACAATGAAATGACAAATAATACAGTTTCATACTTCAATTATGAATATATCAATCCACTAAAACACTCAATCCCTAATTCCTTAGATGGAAAGAGCCTAAACCCCCAAATAAAACCCTAATTCCTTAGGTGGCCTAATTAGTGGGTTTGCATTAAGATTAGAGATTCAGAGATAACTAATAAACCAAATTCCATTCCTAGAGATAAGGTTTACTAGGTGATTAATTTCATGTCTAGATTCAATAAGAACTTTCCAATTGCAAATCAAATCAAAGATCAAATCATGGGTGATCAAGCCACAACAAGCATTAAGCATAGAAATTAAGCACTCATAAGGAAGTAGAAACTACATTAAAATATCAAGTCAAATACATGAGAGTTTGGAAGAAGCTACATCTAACCCCAACAAAAATAGGGATTTAGCTAGACATAATAAAGGAAACTACAAAGAGAAATGAAATGAACAAAGATGATGCAAACTCCATGAAGATGATGTGTTCCAGCAGAGAAGAAGCTCCTATTTCCCCTTTTAGGTCTAGAATTTCGTGCAGCTGCTGGCTCCCCCTCAAAATGGGTAATAAATGCTTAAATACCCTGTCAGGAAAATTATCCAGCGCTGGGCGCTAGATTTCTGGCGCTAGGCGCCAGCAAGACAGCCAGCGTATTTTCACCAAGGATCCAGCGCTGGGCGCCAGAGTCCCTGCGTCCAGCGCCAGTGAGGCAGAGAGCAGACTCTATCAGGGGTCTTCAGCGCTGGGCGCTGTGGTTACTGCGCTGAGCGCTGACCTTCCAGAGAGTAGCTTCTTATCAGGGTAACCAGTGCTGGGCGCTGGCTCCCCCACGTCCAGCGCTGAACCCAAGTTTCATAACTTCACTTTTGTAGGCTTTTCTTCCTCCCATAAGCTCCAATCTTCTTGAACAAATTTACTTTTCTCTTCAATCTTCCCACCTTTCTTGAATGCTAAAAAGATTAAGGAGAAATAAAAATTAAAAAGCATAAAAATAAACTTAAATTGACTTTAATTACAAGAAATCATCACAAACATAAAGACAACTAACTAAGACTCAAAAAGGGACAAAATAGAGACAAAATTCTAGACAAAAGGGAGTAAAAACCACTCAATAAGGGCACACTTACTAAAGAATCTAGCGGATTATCACTAGGTCGAAACATTCGTCTGTCCGTTAACAACTCAACTTTCGGTATGACATATCCCCCCGCCCGCAGGCTGGGTCGAGATGTTCGGTCGTCCGTCTACAATTGGACTAATGAGTACGATCATCTCCCCGCAGGTAAGATCGGAATCGTCCCTACGCCAAACTAATCGGTATGATCATCTCCCCGCAGGTAAGATCGGAATCGCCCGTATGCCAACATAGTGATGAACAACGACTATGCAACATGCATCTCACTGACTCATCTCAGGATCAATACTTAGTGCCTCGACTACGACTTATAAACAACCACAATAACTTTCCTCCGGCTTAACCAGGTATCGACTTTATATCACAACATCAACAGATCAACTGTATTTCTAGGTTGGGCACTACGACATATGTATATCCTCGACTTTCTCACCACATAATAATCTCCCAACTTTTCAGAAATCACTGCCTAGCTCTATTCAGACATCAGCAGTCACAATAGTACATAAATAACAACCAGCAACAACCAACAATAGATTCAACAGTAAAATCATGTTTAATCAATCATAAGCATATAATAAGCATAACATATATCACATATATCATATTAAATATCCAATCACAGAGCATACATCCTCAACATACAGTAAAATCAACCTAATGGTCAAACGACCTTTAGTAGGATTTGGGTCGCCCTACGCATATCAATATATATTATTTAAAGCTTGCCTCCCCGACGATATTGTGGTTCTTTCCCCCACCTTAGTGATGTTCCCAAGAGATTCTGAATGAGGCTTTGCAACAGTCAATCGGGTGCGCGATCGAGTGTTCGAGTCCTGTCAGATTCTATACCACAAAACACAACCACAAATTTATATAATTAAATCATAAACTCCCTGCACTTTGTGTATAGGTTTAAGAAAGGAAGTAAAGCTGTTAGAAATCCACTAAACGATGTGATTTCGCTAAGCGAAAATTGAAAGGAAGTAAAGTTGTCAGAAATTCGCTAAGCGATTTGATTTCGCTAAGCGAAATTGCTCCAGAATGAAAAACCCATTTCCCCCAAATATACGCCCATTTGGCCTCTTTAAGAAAAATAGGCTAGGGAACATATTTGATTTCAAGCTCTTGCATTATGATAGTAGGAGATGATACTAAATCATTGAAATTGGTTTGACATTAAAATGATTTTTCTAGATATTTTTGAAGTTTAGATCTAAAAACTTGAAACTATGAACTTCAATGGAGAAAATGAAGATTGAAAGCTCAAGGATGAAATCTATATCATTTTGGTGATAGAGGAGGATGAGACGAGCAACTTTGCTTCACAAACTTGGTTGAAAATCATTGAGGAGGTTGAAGAAAAATGGAGGTGAAGGTTGAAGGAAAATGAAGGGAAACTGGATAAGAAAGAAGAAGAAGAGGAAGTAGAAGAAGAAGAAGAAGAGGTAGTGAGAGAGAGAGCTGACCAGCGCAGGTGAGGAGAGAGATTGAGTGGATGCCAACTATTTTTAGATATTTTAGGGACATGGACGTCCTTTAGGAAAAAGACCGGGGGCATTTCGGTCTTTTCGCGTTCAGATATTTTCTAATTTCATAAATATCTAGATATTTTCTGGAAAAGTCATGATGGCAGTAGTGAGTTATGGGCACACCTCCCTAGGCGATGTGACTTCATGTTCATCCGTTTTTGACTCCGTTGGTTACGCGATTTAGTAAATCCCCCCAGAAAGTCGTGAAAACTTTTATATTTTGAAATTTTTCATAATCACCGATAACGTTTGCAATTTTATTTAAAACCTAATAGTTTCGTTCATGAGACAAAATTAGGTCGTCTAAGCAGTAAAATAATACTGTCAGTGTAAAACGCAGACCGGGCTCCGTCTGAGTTATCGACCAAAATTTAACCATAGCTTTCTACGATAGCGTAGAGCGTAATTATGATCTCGGAATAAATTATTTCATTTTCTAGACCCTCCAATAAAATACAATTACCTAAATATTAATTAATTAAAAGAATAAGAAAATCGGGATGTTACACTACTTACTTTCCCCTCCTACTTCAGCTTTCGTCAAGAGTGCACTAAGGCCTTCAGCACATAAGATAAAGAGATAAGGAGAAAGAGGATCCCCTTGTCTCAAACCCCAACCAGCAATAATAGGACCCACAGGCTCATTATTAACAAGGAATTATATAGGAGCCAGATTCAATACACATAGTAATCCACATCACCCTCTTCTGATCAAAGCCTATCTTCAAAAGCACCTCTTTTAAAAATTCCCAATCAGCTCTGTCATATCCTTTACTAATATCCAGCTTCAAAGCAATTTCACCCTTCTTCGCACTCCTCTTACATTTCATATGATGAAATAACTCAGTAGCTACAATAACATTGTCAATTATAGATCTTCCTGAAATAAAAGTTGACTGCTCACTAGAAATACATTTGTGAAGAAGAGGGTTAAGTCTATTGGCTAAGACCTTTGAAAAATTTTTATAGACCACATTACATAATGAAATTGGCCGCAACTCCTGCATACATGATGGTGTCTCACATTGAGGAATTAGTGTGACATTTGTCTCATTTATTCCAGTTGGTAAAATTCCTGTCTCCAAACAAATCATAGCTGAATGAAAAATATCTTCTCCACAGGTATCCCAAAAATGCATAAAAAAACCTGGATTTAGCCCATCAGGTCTTGGTGCTTTATCAACATGCATATCATATAACGCAGCTTTAAATTCACATTGACTAAAGGGAGCTAGCAATACCTCATTGTCTATTGGACTAATGCAGCGTTGGCTAACTTCAATCACAAGGGCATATACACTTTGCTTTGGTGCATAGAGGTCCTGAAAATATTGTTTAGCAACCTGCTTCATGTCTTCCTGCGTTAAAGCATAATAATCACTGGATCTTCTAAGCTTCTCTACTCGATTTCTTCTCTTTCTAGTAGAGGCCACTGCATGAAAAAAATTTGTGTTTCTATCCCCATCCTTGAGCCAATAAACCTTTGATCTTTGTCTCCAATAGGTTTCCTCCTTCACAAGAATATCAGTAATCTTGTTTTTAATCTCTTCAAATAGAATGACCGACTCAGCATCATGTTTTTCTCTGAGTTGCTCAAGTTGGTTTTTATACTGTGCTATAGGCTTGCAAAATTTATTCTTAAGAGCTCTCCCCTAATGATCCATATCTGCGATACTGTGGTCCATTTTTTTTTTTTTTTGCAAATCCGCAGTAATATCCTTATCCCAGCCCCTTTGAACTACATCTGCAATATCTAGCTCGTCCAACCGAGAGTTCTCAAACTTGAAGCTTTTATCAAAAAATTGTCTCACCTCGACTTCTAATCTCAACAAAATTGGCGAATGATCAGATATAAATGCTATAAGGTTGTGAAAATTATTATCCGGGAACATCATAATCCAATTAGTAGTTACCATGGCCCGATCCAATCTTTCTTCTACCGCGTTCCACCTTACCTTTACTTCTGGCCTATATGAAGGGATACCCAATCAAGTCCATGTCATCTAACTAACATTGTTCGACAACCTCCCGAAAGCCACGTATCACCTATGGTGGATGCTCCACTCTACCACTGTTGTCATCATTTGATAGAAAGTCGTTAAAATCTCCTATAATACACCATGGAAGAGATGAGCCTGCTGCTAACCTCCAAATAAGCTCCCAAGCCTCTCTATGCATGTGTCTTTCCAGATAGCCATAGTAACCAGTAAGTCTCCCACTACCCTTTCCACCCAGCGAGCATTCTAAGTTGATATAGTTATCCCCATAACGGATCACATTGCTCTGAATAGCATTGCGCCACATAACCGCCACTCTCCCTCCTCTTCCTTCTCTATGAACAGCGAACACAAAGTCAAAACCCAACATCACCTTAATCTCCTCCATCTTATTTGCATGCACACGAGTTTCACATGAGAAAATAACATCCGGATTATAATTCCAAACGAGGTCGCTTAACACAGGAACTGCTCTCAGGTTGCCTAGGCCTCGGCAGTTCCAAATGATAATACTCATTGTCCCCGGCAGGCCTATTCGCCAAGGCCCACAGTTAAAAAAGTCTCACAACTCTTTCTTTGTTTAGGTACAGTGTCTCCTCTATTTTTATTCACGTGCATCTCCTGTGGGATTTTCTGGTTTAATGCTTCCATTCTACTCCTTTTTTTAACTCCTATAACCAACTCTTCCTCCGTAGAATCCTCACTCATAGGGGTAGTATTATTGCCTTCCAAATCTGTTACGTGGTCCCCACTTTTTTGGAACAAAATACGTGGGTTACGGAATATATCAATCATGATATTTTTCCTTTTAACTTGACTCGCAGAATTTGCATGCACATTATTTCCTCCCATCAAAACCACCCCACTTTTATTGTCATTTATTGTGCTTGATTCTGCTACCCTATGCGGCGCCTCCCAGGTCGTTTGGCCCTCCTCCCTCAACCATCGCATGCCATTGGCTCCAGTGTTCTTCCTTATTTCTTCCCTCAACTCCGGACCCCAGCCACGCCTCCCATCATCAATTGCCATCGTGAAAATCTTAGGGCAATAATCATCAATATGCCCTAACAGTCCACAGAGATAGCAAAAAGGCCCCAACCTCTCATATTTGAATTTGACCTCCTTAGCTTCCCCACCTACCTTCTTTATCTTCTTCGATCGTTTTAAGGGCTTACGAACGTCAATAAGCACCCTAATACACATATATCTCTACCAGAAGCTAGAGTTATTCTTTGTGTCATACTCTAGAAATTCACCAATGAATTTTCCTAGACTCAGTCCCATCGTGTCTAGCATAAACCTCGCTGGAATGTTGTGCACTTGCACCTAAAAAGGAACCGTGAACAATGGTACTTGACTTGGTTCCTCCCCTTCAAGCATAACGCCAAGGATAAGCAAATGATTATCAAAGGACCATGGTCCCTGTTTTAGCACCCTCTGAACATCTATAGCATGAAAGAACTGGAATAGAAATATTCCCGGCTCGACCTCTTTAATTGATACTCCACACCCCGAATGCCATACTTCTGCCATTCTTTGTTTCGTTATAATCACCCTTATTGGTCTGTCCGTTTAAAACCTACCCACCAGACATAGGGCTAGATCCACCCCTTCAATTTGCTCACCCTCTGCTTGCACTTCCAACTCTTCTTCTTCATCCTCTAGAGACAAGTTTTCCATTGAAAGTGCAGGGAGATATAGATAGCCTTATGTAGGAAAGAAAAGTGGAGAAGAAAGAACCTCACAACAAAACTCTTCTCACGGTGGAGAGAATTCAAATCACTGTTTAATCTAACACAAGTAAAATTAGAATATATTGTTAAATAGTTAATTTATCTTTAAAGTTACATATAGGTAAAACCACCTATCCATTCAAATTAAGATTTCAATATCAGTCCCATTTCAACTCATGCAATGTAAAAGTGTGTTTGGAAGAGATTATAGAGATCTTATGATGAGGATAGCTTATTGAAAAAAAATTTATGCAAATAGTTTATCAAAATGCTTATGGTCTTCTTATATGCTCTTTTTAGCCTATTTCTATAAACTTGTCAAAGAAGCTTATGAAAATAAGTTGTTTTAGCTTATTTGAAAAAGTGTTTTTTGAATAAGGGTTTAATTAAGTTGTTTATCCAAACACACCCTAAACCTGCTTAAATCACAACTTAAGAAACAAAACAAGGAAACTTAAAAGATAACTAATTCATACGTACAAGACTAGTCCATTTCACCATGCCCCCTAGCTGTCATGTGTAGTCAACGATTTTCAAGAATCAGAAATTGGAATCAGATCATGATACCCTTTGTTAAAGACCTCGCCCAAGTTCGAGGACCATCCACAAATGCTATTAAAATCTAATTCCTACTCAGGACTCTGTAACCTAAGCTCTGATACTAACTTTGACATAATCCGATTTTCGTAGTCATGACCGACCAAACATACGAGTAGGACCTTTGCCACATTTCCCTTTCGCAACTTATCAAACATAGAAATTTGTTCCATCCAAAGTGCATAAGGTTATATTCATTTAACGTACTAGCATAATACAATTTATCAGATTAAAACTACAACACTTAGAACTACATAGTCCTAAAGTAACTCAAGATTACAACTCAAACAACAAAGGGGCATAAACCCACCAACAAACTCCCCACATGACATTCTAGGCCTCCAAGCAACTCCAACACAAGAGAGACATGAGATGATCCTAGAGATTTGATACCTGAACGTACGACATATAATTTAAACTTAAGGTGAGTATAAAACTCGGTGAAGGTCCCCCCTCCCCAAACTAACATATACATAATACAACTCAACATAGCATAACTGATACCATATTCGCATGTAAAATATCATAATTAAAACAAATACCAAGGGGATATCTTGTCCTTCAAGGGAGTACTTATGAAATGACTTATACTTTCATTATTTTCTTTTGTCTCAAGTCCCGCTCACAAGGGGATACACACACACACACACACACACACACACACACACACACACACACACATATATATATATATATATATATATATATATGTATCGAGTCTTTGGTCTCATTTAGGGGGCGGTTCACTCAAAGTTCCCCACCTGGTGGTTTTAGTTTCGAATACAACAGATATTGCACCTGCTGGCCAATAACATCTCTCCTTAATTTTGGGTTTGTTCACTAGTGTCCCTAACCCCAACGACATTATTTATATCCCAAAGTCTCTCGTTCCTCTAGTCGGATACCCAAAGATTCACATCATTCACTCGCCAATTCATTCCACCAAGAACCTTTTTTTCAGACATTTATAAACATCATTAAATACTCTCGCTGACCCAATATATATATATCACATTTATAAATAAAAAAAATTGTCCCAAAATATATGTCATTCTCTATTTTTAATGTAATATTATATATTTTTTTTACCAATTGTACCCTTAAATACTCCACTTTACATTTATAAAAATAGTAAATGCATCAATGATTAATGAGGTTAATTTGGTAAAATTACCATTCTCTTTCTTTCATTTATTGCTTTTTCTTAAACTATGTGATTTAGCCAAATATGACATATATATTGGGACGGAGAGAGTATTTAACAATTTTACACAATAGTCATGCCTTAATCATACAAATCCTTAGACCCCAGTAACTCTAAAATACCCATTTTCAAGAAAATCATGAACCCTAAGTTCCCACTCATAAATTTGTGAATTTCTCAACATTTAACATGCATCCATACCATAGGAGGGGAGGAAAACATATACCTTTAACCCAAACATGCATTTCAAGCAAAAATCACACAAAATCCCTCACCTTGTCAAGGTTGTGAAGAGGGAGCTTAAGGAAAACGAATATCAAGAAGGAGGAGGAGAAAAAATCCTCCTTTGAAGTGGAAATCCAAGCTCTAGCTCCTCATTATCTTCCTCCACAACCCGTCTCTCTTTCTCACTTTAGCTCTAAGGTTTTGAAGGTGAAAAATGAGGGGGGAAAGATAAGGCAATTGAAATAACCAAAAGGAAGCGCGGGAAGGGGGTTGAATTGTGTTTACCTAAACCTTTTTCACAAAATAGAAGTTCTTTTGAAAACAGAAAGAAGCAGATGATTGAAAAAAGCTCTCATACATTTCGATGTGTCCGAAGGTTTTCAAAACTTGTTAAAAACAAGTGTTTTGAAGACACATGTTTAAACCAATCTCTAACAAAGCAGAGACTTGTTTAAAAAATACAGTTTAACCCTTGGTTAGTTGCAAGATAAATAATATAGAAATATTTAAAGGCAAAGAGATAGAGAGAATCACACACATAGATTATCATGGTTCACCCTCAAATTTGATATACGTCCAGTCCTTGGTTTCACCGAGATTTTCATTATATTTGATCAGGTTACAAACTCAAGTATTTTTTGCTTACCTAGCCTTTCCAGGCTCAACTCAACTACAAGTATTCTTTTTTCACCTAACCTCTTCAGGCTCTAACAATCAGAATGAGTAAAGAGTAAATGTTTTGATTACAAACAAGTCTTTCAGAATGTTTTTGGATGAAACAGCTTGGAATCTTTATTGAATGCAGATTCATAAAGACTTTCCTATTGTACATGTTTCCAGAAATCGCAGTGAACCTGTCGTTGGTCTTCAGATATGTTGATCTCCAGAACTGCATGAATTGAAACGGATAGACGTTTTCATTCATGATGAAGAACTTGGTCCACTTAGCGTAGTTCAACTCCTCGAAAACATCCATCCCAACCTTCTTGATCTTTTCAAGATCTACTCCCATTCTAGTAGCAACTCGTTGTACCTCACTAACATCCATCTGAAGCTTTATAGTACCATCAGAGATAGCTTTTGTTGGTGCCTTGGGTGCCATTGTTGTAGAGAAGAAGGTTTTGAGAGAAAAAGGATTTCTAGGGTTTCAGAGAGCAAGAAACAAGAGAGTACGAGAGCACAAAGGGAGGGCAAAGAGTTTTTAGAAAAGGGTGAAGAGTTTTGCAGAAAAAGAGAGGTTAGTTTTAAAGAGAGGGAGAACTCACGATGACAAATGGCGCACGTTTTTTAGAACGTGAAGAGTTTTTTGAGCATTAATGCACCATTGTCTCAGTATTTTAAGAGTATCAGAAGATACTTAGTTACTTAGTCTTTTAAGAGTATCATCAGATATTTATCCACTTCATGATTCTTTTAAAAACTTAAAACTGCAATGTACATGTTGTCTCGGTCTTTTATAATTGAAAAGTGCAATGTGCATGTTGTCTCCGTCTTTTAAGAGTAGCAAAAGATACTTAGCCATTTCATGAGATGCTTGGCTCATTAGACGCAACAATCAAACATATTCATGAAATACAAATATCAGACACATGCATCAGACACTTCATTCAACAATGTTATGCATGTACATATTATCTCTAATGAAGTTAAATCTATCTTCTGCTAAAGATTTTGTGAATATATTAGTCCATTGATTTTCAGTTTTAACATACTTAATATCAAAAACACATTTTTATGCATAATCTCTAATGAAATGATGCTTTATTTCTATATGTTTAGCCTTAGAATGCTGAATTGGTTTCTTGATAGATTTATGACACTTGTATTATCACACCAAACATGTATATTTTGCTCAAATATGGAATAATCTTCTCTGAAATCAATACCTTTCTGTTGGTTATATCCTTGGGCTACCAACCTTACCTTGTTTCTGATAACTTTGCCTTCTTCATCCAGCTTATTTCTGAAAATCCATCTTGTTCCAATTACAGACTTGTTTGCTAGTATTGGGACAATGGTCCACACACCATTCCTTTTGAATTGGTTCAGCTCCTCTAGCATGGCTAAGATCCATCCTTCATCTCCAAGAGCTTCTTCAACATGTTTTGACTCTATCTCTGATAGAAAAGCCATGTGGTAAGTCTCTTTGAAGGTTGATCTGGTTCCAACTCCTTGAGACTGGCTTCCAATAATTAGTTATTTTTCAAAATAGGTCTGATCAGAATCAAGTCTTGTACATAGCAAGCAATATTTACTGCTTCTGCCCAGAAGTACTCAGGGAGGTTGTTCTCATTGAGCATTGTTCTTGACATCTCTTGAAAAGATCCGTTCTTTCTCTCAACCACTCCATTCTGTTGTGGAGTTCTAGGTGCAGAGAAATTGTGAGATATTTCATTCTCATAACAGAATATTTTGAATTGCTCATTTACGATTTCTCTCCCATGGTCACTTTTAATGGCAGAGATGTAGAAACCCTGCCCATTTACTCATCCATGTGATCTAGGAAGAGTACCCGTGTGAATTTAGAATAGTCATCAATTATGACAAGTCCATATTTCTTACTACCCATACTAGCAACATTAACTGGTCCAAACAGATCCATGTGTAACAGTTGCAAAGGTCTCGAGGAGGATACTAAATTTTTAGATTTGAAATTGGACTTACTTGTTCATCTCTTTGACATGCATCACATAACACATCTTTTTAAAACTGATTTCAGGCAGTCCTCCCACAAGCTTATTTTTCTTTAATTCAAAAATCAATGTCATATTTCCATGTCCTAGTTTCTTATGACAGATCCATCTTTCATCCTCTTCAGACATAAAACATGTTACACTTTGATCTGATAGTTGAGTCAGTTCAATCTTATAAATATTTTGGTAAAGGAGACAATAAATACATTGTCACATAATTGAATTACACTCAGCAAATTATGTATTAATCCTTCAACCAATAGGACATTAGAGATAGAGAGGGTAAAGAAGGCCTACCACCAATCCTACCTACTCCGACTACCTTGCCTTTCTAGTTACCTCCAAAGGTAACATGTCCACCTTCTTTATGTTGGAGGTCTAGGAACAAAGACCTTTCCACCGTCATGTGACATGAGCATCCACTGTCCTAGTACCATGATGAGTGTTTCCTTTGTTCTATGAAGGACATCTGCAACAAAAATTATCAAGGATTTGGGTACCCAAATTTTCTTGGATTCTTTTGTGTTAATTTTAGAAGTGTGTGAAGACGTCCTCTTCTTATGAAAACACTTAGACATTACATGTTCAGTTTTTCCACAGAATGTACAGATAGACTTAACATAATTATAAGCAATTTTAATATACTTTACTGAAAATTTGTCAGATGCTTTATGATACATTTGCTCATTGAATCTTATCCCAAATTTGCCAAGACTTTTATTTGATAGCTCAAAATCTTAGTCAAATTGTCTCTGTCATTCACAAATCTGGCAAGATCAGAAGTGAACTCTTCTACTTTTTGTTGAAGTTGTAACATTTCTTCAAAATGCAGTGTCTTAGTTGAGATTCCTGCCTTAAGCATTTTAACTTTAAGCTTAGTGTTCTCTTTTTCCAACTTTTCACACTCTAAGCTTTTCTACTTATGCTCTATCATGAGCTTAGCATATTGCTTTGAAGGCATCAAATATACAATTAGATTCTTCAAGCAACTCATCATAGGAATCTTGAAGATTCTCATAATCAGAGATTTTTACCTCATTTTCTGACTCGTCCACATCAGCCATCAGAATTGAAAGAAGTTACCGTGAGGCCATCATGCCCTTCTTCTTCTTTCTGAAGAAGCGTCTGTTAGGTTGCTTCTTCAGTTGGGGACACTCTGCTTTGATGTGTCCAACCTTCTTACGTTCATAGCATACTATGGGATTCTTGTCAAATGATCCTCTTTCCTTGAAGTTCTTTTCTTTGTGGAATCTTCTAAAGGTTTTGTGTCTTCTTTGTTGCTTATGCTTTTCCACAAAATTTTCATTTTATTTGTTAGGAGTGACATTTCATCACCACTCTCAGCTTCTTCTTCATTAGACTCCTCTTACTCATGTGAGGACTCCGTCACTTTGAGAGCTTTGGAGGGTGCAACTATGGTGATATTCTTCTCAGCCTTGATAGCAATGAACTTCCCCTTTTATTGGGGTTATTTTCATCCAACTCTTGTTCATGAATCTGAAGAATGCCAAGCATCACCCATTCTCAGAGTTGTTAGGTCCTTTGCTGAGATTGCGTTAACCTAAGGTCTCTACGATTTTGGAAGACTTCTCAATATCTTGTCCACCTTTTCTTCTATTTTTTAGACCAAGCCAAGAGACTTCAAGATATTGGTGATTGTTAGAAATCTGCCAATCATTTTGACAATAAGTTCTCCATCTTCCATGGCAAACAGTTCATATTGTTTGACAATTATGCTTATGTTTGACTCCTTTACTTTGTTACTTCCTTCATGTGTGGTTGCTAAGGTATTCCAGCTTAGCAGAGGGGAGGAGAGGGAAGGAAAGAGATTTTTATAAACTTTTGTTGTTTGGTTCAATTTTTTGGAGGGAAGGGAAATGGAAGGGGAGCAAAATCCTTCCTCACTCAATTTCAGCTCCCCTCCAATGTTGGGGGATATGGAGGGGAGGGGAGTTTAAAATATTTTGAATGCATTGACTAAAATATCATAACTTGTAATTTTGAAATCCAAAATTATAAGGTTATTAAAATAAATTAGTTTTTAAATCTCTCTCTTCCCCTCATGAACCAAACAAGAAAAGTGGTATTTCTCCTCCTCTCCAATAAAATTCCTCCACTCTCCTCCTCTCAACCAAACAAAATATTTAATTAAAATCCACCTCCCTTCCCTCCATTAAAATCCCTCCTCTCTCTTCCCGTCCTTTGAACCAAACATGGTGTTAGAGAAATGCATACATCCTTTTACTGAAACTATTTTCCTTCATAAGGATCATAATCGTTGAACTTACCTGGATCGTACTAATTGTCTGGGTTTTATCGGTAGTCCAACAACTGTGATCCTTTCTAGAGGAAGAAAGATTTTTCCTTTAGAATGATATACTAATTTCTCCACAGGGCTGACCCAACATCTATTATGGCCAAAAGCGAACTATGAGCCGAGGCTAGGCTGACGCTAATTAGCGTGGGCTTTAGCGACGGTCAGGCCGACGCTACATGTTTACTTGTTGTGTAAATAACTTTTTAAGGCCTAAATAAAGGGCTTTAGTTGTTTGGCTATTGGGACGACCTTACATTAGGTATAAGGTGATATGATTTCAAGATAGTTGCATTAAACATATTTTGAATTTCTCCTATTTTTACTCTTTAGTATTTACTATTGACACCTTACATGATGGTGGTAGTCGTGGCAACGGTGATTGTGTTGTGTTGCTCTGCTTGTATTGTCTCTTGTTGTCTGGAATTAACAATTCTTAGGTCAAATGTTAATATTTTAGAAGATTTAATTTAGTTATATTTTAATTTCATAGAATTGGTCCTTGGAATTATGATTTTAGTTCTAAAAAGGCTTCCAAATATGAAAATTAAAATTTCAAGGCCCAATCCCAATTTCAAGTTCTCATTCCATGCTCAATTGCAGACGCCAAACAGGCACTTAATGATTAAATTTATGATGAATTTAGATTGAAAAAAAAAGGGTAATTTAAGCTTATCTTTAAAATAAGAGAAATGCTCCATCTTTCTACAAATCTTCCTACAAAGCGTCTTACTCACTTAGAAAAAGAGAAAAATGTTAAAAAGACAAGATTGATTACTTTTTATATAAATATCACTTATGACATGTGCCAACTTTAAGTGGGTAATAAGAGAATTCACAAGCAGATTTGTATATTGATATAGCATTTTTCTTGAAATAAGTAAGTAAAAAGTATATATATTGTTTAACTTTAATGAGTTATAATCATATTGCACTTTAAATTAATTTAAAGGTAGGTAGATACACTCTTATATAAGCACTTTATAAATAAACTGCAGAAGAGCTTTTTCCATAAAAATTGGAATAAACTACCTTTGTCCCTCAGAAATACAAGTGTTTTAATATTTGAATGTTTGTATCAACAACTTAGTGAAATTATACGAAGTACCAACACTATGGTCCTCAAGATTTTTACATCAATTTAATTCTTCCATAAAACAAAGTATCATAATATTAAATTCTCATTTAGAACTCTCAAGCACTAAGAGCCCAATTTAATAACATTTTACATAATTGAAGTAAATAACTACATTTTGGAGGACTATAAAATACATGAAAATTGTATATTTAATGGATGAAAAGGGTCCCAGACTAGGAATCAGCAAAGAGTCTGATAAATAGGAATTTGCGTACCAAAAGACAGCTCCATGTTTCATAAGTCAAAAATAATTTCACACTGAAGATCGCGAATAATAAATTCATTTTTTTAAAAACTACACTGAAATAAAATGTTTCGGGTCCCAATTCTTAGGATTCCAATTCATATAGGTGATTGTATATTTGTTCAGAGACCTCAACAAAATAAGTCAAAACGAAAGAAAACGTTCCCGGGAAACAATCACTTAAATCAACTGCAGAAATTCGTTAGTTAGATGCTTCTAAGTAAATTACATGTGCAAATAATTGAAAAATGAATTCTCTGCAGTGAAAAATGACTTTATATAATCCTGACCATAGACTAAATTTTGTTTATGACAAATATATTAATGCAAAATAACTGCATAAAATCCTGATAACAAATTAAGGTGACTGCGTCGTGAATGTAGGGAATCCCTGATTGTAGAGAATCCGGGTCTGAATAACTGCCGAATAAAAGATCAACTTCAATGGTGTGCGCAAGGGAAGACATATAATTCAACACGGATAAATAATTAAAGCATGTCCAAAACATTTCTCCCCAGTTACAGGAAATCAACAAGGGCATTTAATCAACCATACAAAATCCAACTATTGAAGCCATTACATTTCCTAGATGTTCCAAATTGTGTTATGAAATACACCTCCAGGATGAATATTTTTCAATATGCTAATCTGCATCCATTTCTTCAAGAGCTGCTTTGGCCGCTGCCTTAGCTTCTTCTAGGAGCTCATTTGGGACCTGTACATGATTAATTCATTGAGTGGTGTGTAGACTAACAAGTTTCAAAAACTAAGTAGGTGTTTGGGAACACTTCCAAAAACTAGATATCTAAGTGCAGTAGAGGCAATTTTTTAAATATAAGATTACCTAAATTTCTAAACACTAGTTATTATTCAAAGTCCGAGCTTCAAACCAATTTTGAGATAAAACTGGTTATTAAAAAAACCATTTCAAAGTTGGTTTTTTTTTCCAGTCCAACTTTTTCACACCCTCGCTAATCCTTTTTTTTTAGTAATATCTCTCTCATCATTTTTATTCTTTTTTGTTTCTTTGTCTCTTTCATGGTTTGTTTATATCACCATATTTAAATTCTATAACTAGTTTAAGACAAGTTTTAACCAAACTAAAAATAAATTAGAACTGGTTACAAAATAACCTGAAGTTATGTGATTAGATTATCTTAGCCAGTTCCGAACTACTAACAAAAAAAATCATGTAATAACATGCAAACGAATACGCTAGAAGAGTGGCAATCAGTTAAAAAATAATAATAAAACCAACACTCCAGCCTTTTAGGAGCGATGATTGGAGACTACACTTGAATGCATGTTTTACTAACAAAAGATTCCAGAGGAACTTGTTAAACTCAAATGATTGGTTGGGGATTTTAGGTCATCTCATGAGATGACTGTCATGTCAAGAGAGAGAGAACTTCATTAGAGAAGACAAAAATTGTCTACTGACATGCTTGTTGTGTCACATGAGAGGATCCAAATTCATGGACAAGGAGACTAGGGTATAGTGTGCTACTCTTGGCTGGAAGGAAAATTTTGCAAACAGAAGTCAATATTGCGAACAAAAGGTGCAAAAGAATAAGGGACTATAATAAGGAAGTGGTGATGAAGCAGTGATGATCCAGAGACATTCCATGGCTAAATTTCATAGAGAAGGCATGAATCAGAATGCAACAGGGTGTAGACGGGCGTGCACAACACATGTATATTCAGCTAGATAATATCTAGAGTCTGGACCCCATACTCAGGCTAAACTAAAGAGGCTTTATAGTAAAGAAACACCTAATCTCTACACCCAGAAATAAAAAAATCCACCCTATTATGTGGCATCAGTGAGAGTATAGAGTTGCACAGAAAGTATGGGTAGTACACTGAACGTGTATTTGGTCTAAAACATTAAATGTCTAGATATAATTTAAATACCATCACTACACAACTCCTTTCCTCATGCTAGCACTTAGCAGCCAACAACTTAACTAGTCCCAATGTTCTTCCCCAACTCCCCACCAGTATCTTACACTTCAAAATCAAGTCTGTTCACTCTTTTTTCTCCTCTCAGCCAGGAAACGGAACTTGAAAATAAATTGCTAGATAAGAAAACAAAAACAAATGCACATGTCGCAGCTAGTCACAAATGAAGCACAGCCAGACGTCATTATCAAAAAGTAACTAAGAAAAACCCGTCTTCATATAAAAGCTGATCCTTACCTTTTCATGTTGGCGGTTTGATTCATCACACACCCAGCTCATTTCTAGTTCGAAGTCTTTATCCTTTGCCTCATCATGAACTCCATATATACTGCTTGGCACAGACAAACGCAAAAAAAAATGTTAAGTAACAATTTACTTAAGGCAAATGACTATAATGAACTGCATGTCTAGGGAAAAGAAATTCCCTTCCCTCTTGTTGAAGTAAAAAGCCCCAAAATAAAGCTCCCCCATCCAATTAAATAATGATAATTTAAAATAGTAAATTGCTGAGAGAAAAAAGGAATTCCTTTGTATAAATCACTAGCAATAAAAATTAAAACTAGAGAAGCTCAATGACCACAGACCTCCAGCATTCCAGCTGTATAAGATAATTGATTACCCATTCCATGGTCGCTGTTAGAAAATATTATCAATTTTCTTTTGTTGGATAAAAAATTCATTCTTGTTACTTCACAATTTTGAAGTCTTAATATGGACCTTCATGTTCCTTCTCATGTTCCTTCATATAATTTTACCTTGATCATGTATTGCTATCAGAAGTTCCAAATGAAAATTGAACGAGGCTTCTTTACCCTATTACCTCCATTTTGTAACAATTTAAAACTATGCAGATAAGAGGGCAAGTCAGGATCTGGCATTTGAAGAGTTGCCAAGTTATGAACAGAATCATACATACGCAGTAAATAGTTGAGCTTTCTTCCTTATATCATAACATGTTTTGTAGGAGCAAACATGAACTAATAACTTCAGATCAATAGACTGTCACAGCAAGGACATCGGTTAGTCGACTTTCTTCCACTGCTCCCTTTCAGCAGGGGGGGATTTCCTCAGCCTTCTTGGCCACATTCTAGGAGAGTCCCTGGCCTAAAAATCATACATAATGATGGCAGCAAGCCAATCCAAATAATTATTGCCATTTAACTTCTCCGATGTAAGGATAGGTGTACCAGAGAAAGAAAAGGAGACTAGGCTCTTCTTGGATGAATCAGAGGTGAAAGAGGAAGATTCAGGGTCCAAAACATTGAGGAAGCCATGGCCAAGGTGTGAAAATCTGTCCTTGAGCCTTAAGTTGAGTAAAAACGGTTTGAGGGTTGAAAAAGGGCAGAGAAGGCCCCGACCAAGCTGTGCTGGAAACCCACCGCAAAAAGCAGAAGGTGCCAAGATGGTTGCCGAGCTGCAGCAGCACGTGAGAGTGCATCTGATGACGGCGGTAGGTGGGCTTCTAGGGTTAGGTTGGTTGGACCTTTATGGTTTGATTGGTCACCAAAACATGGTGATCATAAAGTTCACTGGAATGATCATCGTGGCAAGAATTATCACAATTGAAAGAAACAAGGCTCTGAAACCAACTTGAGGTTTTAGGGGGTTTTTCTCAAGTCCCTGAGTAATCCTCTTGGTTACAACTTCAATTAATGAGTAATAGCAATTCAATTAACATCCCTAAATAATAGAGGTTTCATAAACTAAAAGGGATAATCATAATACTACTGTGATTTAGTTATTCTAATTATTCTAATTATATATAATCAAGGATACACTAATACTCTGATCACAATTTTTAACTATTGGTACATAACATAAAACCGAGAAACAATAATGCATGCAAATACAAAACTGAACACGTCTCAGATAAAGAATATAATAAACAAAATAACTAGGAAAACTTTAGCCAATAACGATGCTACTTACATCTTGGCTACCTCAATAACTCCCTGTCGGCAAGTCATATCAGCAAGCTTTAACTTTTCAATCTCTCTGCCATGAAATTAACACGATAATTTAATATCGTAGTGAATATAAGTCTGATATGATATACCAAGATCACATTTGAACTATATCATGAGATTAAACCAAGTGAAATACTTTAAGGTAACATAAAAAGTTGAATCAAAGAAACTTATGCAATGCAGAATAAGAAACCACCACTGTAGCAATTACTTAAAAAGAAAAAGCACATTATTATCCACATAAACGAAAATGTTGCAACAAATTACAAAACCATATTCAAGCTTCCCTTCTCTGATTTACACCTTACTATCACACAAAGGAATGGAGATGATGTAGAAGTATGCACACCCACATCTGTGCACGCACATAAACCAAATTCATACATTTTTATTTTATACCCTCCCCCTTGAACCAAATTTTGATAATTGAAGAAACTGGTCATACTTCTAGTGCCCACTTGAACACCCCCTTCCTCTTCCCTGTGGGATTGCTATTGCCACATATAGTGAAAACAAGTCTACAGCGAATTTTTCTATATAACCTAATTACCATATGAGAGTTTGGGTTTATAACAAATATTTGGATTTTGGTTATAAATCCACTATTTTCAGTTTTTGGGATGAATATGGCTCAAAAAATACATCAAAGAGTGCAAAGGAGGGGTTTTGCTTTGCATTAGATACAATGGCTAAATGATGATTAGGGAGAGAATTCTAATTTACATTAGTGTTTTCTTGCTTTGTACATTCACTTGAAGCAATTAGAAGCATATATCACATTATGAAAACACTTTGAAAAAATTGTCATTTATCAAGTGGTCTAAATTATCCCACAAACAAGGTACACTCAGAACAGAAGTTCCTAGGAAGGGCTACTGCAATCTTGCTTGGGTTTGAGCAGCTTATTGTCAAAATTCACAAACCAAGATTCCATGTAAAATCAACTTGACAGCTATTAGACAGAACCGATTGATTTAGAGAAAAATAAATATTTTAAAAAAAAAGTCAAGTATACATAGAGGAGGATAAGATATCCTCCTTAGCATAGAAAGTAAAAAGGAAAATTTTATTGTTTTTAGATTTAGAACAGAGTTAATTACTTTAGTTAACATATATTCACTTACGTTTTAGCAGCCTGCCTGCCCTTCCCAATTGCAGCACCAAAATACCTCTAGAACAAATTACGAAACCAACAAATCAGTACAAAAACATCACATGGAACTGCCAAAAAAAATAATCGTAATAGCTCAGGTAATGATTAAAAAGAGCAAAAGTTGCTATCAAATAACAAAATGTACACCCACATAGGAAATGCCGGAAGGTTCAACCATATACAGCTGTGGTCCATCTCTGTCATAACCTCCTAGTATGACACCACACCCAAAAGGTCTGCAGCACCATTATAGATCTATTATTAATGTCAAATATGAGGAGATATAACTTTAAAATGACCACAAGACAGTCAGTTTCATTAAACCTGAGCCACCAATATAGCGTACAAAGGTGCACATAACTAGATACACGTTCAGCAAGTTCCTTAACAGGAATTGGGTCGCCATACACACTGAAAAAATGAATAAGCTAGAATAAACATCTTTCTTCTCAAAAATTGAACACACATTTAATAAAAACTCGGAGTTAAGAAATCCATCTAAATGAGTTTATACAAAATATTAATGTCAACACCACAACTCAAAACAGTGAAAGTCATGACCTAGAGCTATCTGATACACAATAAGTTTATTGTTAGACATAGTCCCTTGCTTTGGTCATCAACCGTCAGGGAGCATCTTAAAAACACTACATAATACTATAATAGATAAAAAAATATATCTTTAACTAGTTGGAACTTACACAGATTTGCTATAATAATTGGTGAAATTTGGTACCTATCACTTATTTTCTTTGTGGGGATATGGCAAAAAAATAAAAACTTAAAATAAGATTGAGTCCTCATACAGGGTTTCGATTAGTCTGCTTAAACTAATGATAAGTGAAATTTTCTAGCTACTACTTTAGAATATAGAAATAACAAGAACTTATAATTAGGCTGACTTCAAAGTCAAAACAAGGTTAAGTTACTCTACAGGGCTTCGGTTAGTCCATCTATCTTTTATGGCAGTAACACATCCAATCAAAAAGATGAAGATAGTATTTAATCGGTAAGAAGACAATGTAAGAATGTGCACGTTTAGAGAAGAAAATTCTTTAGCTGTTGCAAGAAGAAGGAGTAAACCTGTCATAATTAGTTGCTTCAGCCTTAGCCCTGGCAACAATTTGCCTGCCATCAGCTGCTAATCCTGCCACAGCCTAAAATTGGAAGAAGATTCATGCATACATCAGAAGAAGTTCACAACATTAAAACAAGTAGAATGTGACTCATGACATTATAGCCCAAAAAACTACTAAACAAAAAAGTGTTCCCCAGTGCAATGATTTAACTTAGTTATAATGGTATGCCAGCTGCTTTATTGCATTGCATTGCACCAGGTGGACAAAAGAATATCTCTTTGATTATATTTATTGTCATGAAATCATGACTTCCTAATATTCTCATTAAATTAATATACCAAGAAAAAACATACCGGAAATCTGAATTTCAGTTTCAAATTTAGAGACTTAATCATAGTATGTGGGTGGTAAAATCGAAGATTCATTATGCTTACCCTATAGGACCTACCAAAGCATGAAACAAATTAACACATCAGTCTACCAACCGAACAATAACAATAACTACTTCAAATTAATGCTACTGATCCAATACATCATCATCATCATCATCATCAAGTGATGGAAGACATCATCTCTATATGTACAGCACAGAAACTTCTTCACTTTCTTTCACCCTTAAGAGGGACATTCGGAAGAGCTTATTTGGGCTATATGAAAATAGGTTATAACCTTCCTATAAGCTCATTTTAGCTTATTTCAATAAGCTTATTAAAGAAGCTTATGAAAATAAGCTCTTCAAAACTCATTTCAAAAAACTTATTAAATAAGGACTTAACTAAGTTGTTTACCCAAACGTGTCCTAAATGTTCAATGCTAACACCACTTCAACAATAGCTATTTAGGGTCAAGCTCAAGCTTGAATACAAATGCAAGTTAAGTTCTTTCCGGTTATTACAAAATCAAAACAAATAGAAACAGCAACAAAAAAAGGAACAAAAATGTTCAAAACAGAACTAAGTGTAAACGATACAGTACCATCCCACAATGGCGATGAACCGAGTGTATTCTTCTATTAGAACCCGGCAGCATCATTTTTGAAGGAATAAGCTTCTCAACGCCCTAAAACCAAACCAAAGTTAAAAATAATAAAACCAAAATTACAAAATTATAAAAAAAAAAAATACCAAAAAAATTTCAGATTAACCTACCAGCACAACCCCATCTTTGCATTTGATTCCAATAACAGTCCTGAAATAAATAAATAAATAAAATTTTCAATTCTAAGATCCCATAAAAAAAATCCCAATAAACCCTTTTTTTATGTGACTCAGCATTTTGAAGCGAAGAAAAAAAGAGAGTAAAAAATAGAGAAAAGGGGACCCGCTGTTGTCGACGGCTTTGGCAGCGTACTCGATCTGGAAAACGCGGCCATCAGGTGAAAAAGTAGTGACCGATAGATCGTAACCTGTTCCGATGCTACTCATGATTTTGCTGCTTCTTACTCCCAACTCTTCTTTTTCTTCTTCTTATGAACTTCGCTTTGACCCTGCAAAGCGATTTAAATAAAAAGGGCTTTCATTGCCTTGCTTGCACAAGAGTTAACTGCGCTACTGACTCCGTAAAGTTAATAAATTGCACAAAAGTCTAGTTTCTTTAAGATATTGTAAATTAGTCCTCCATAGATGGCTGGGCCTGCTCCAAAAATATATGGGTTACAGTATTTAGGCCCAAGCCTTGGATTAAAAAAAAAAAAGGATAAATCTCTTGTACGATGATTTTATCTCAAACATTAGCCAATAAGGGTGTTTCCACCTTAAGGTCATTGCAAGCTCGTTTGAATGAGTTTTATTTTTAGAAAAAATACTTATTTTTAAAATAAAAATGATTTTAAAAAATTATGATTGTTTGGATGAGATTCTAAACAAAAGCAAAAGCAGTGAAAAAAACACATTTTCGTATTATTTTAAGAAGTTATAATTTCTAGCATCCAAAAATGCAGATGTGATAGAAGAGAGAGAGAGGATTTAATACCCAGTAATTTAAATTATAAGTTTAAAATGACATTATGTCTGATAATTTAAAGTTTCTATCGTATCACGATTATATCTGATAATTTTTTTTTATAGTTATAAATTTCTTTTAAGAAATAATTTACCTTATAATTTAATAATGCACATGGGCATGGGCATTCTTTAATCATTTAAACTGAGAGTTTTAATGCCTAAAAGGGTAGTGCGTGATTTGACACACCTTAATAATTCAATTAGTTCAATTAATGAAATAATGATACTTTAGTGATTTTGCCTATAATGCTCATATGATCAAGGACATTTTTGTCCATTAAAAAAAGACATTATAAGAAGGGGTCTAACCCCTTCCTTTCATGAGCAATGTCCTTTATCATATGATCAAGAACATTTTTGGCTCATAGTGCTCATATGATCAAAGACATTCATATGCTCATAAATCTGAAACCTTAAGGGGGGAAGAGAAGAGGTAGAGAAAGGGAGATTAACTTGGTTTATGGAGCTTGGAGCATCTCCAATCTTTCAAGCCTAAAACGGATTTTCCATCTTCATATTCTTTTCTTGCATTTTCGTTTTTCTTGGAAGCAAGCATGGAAGTCTTCAAAGAGGTGAGGGATTTGTGTGATTATATTTGATTTTCGCTTTAGTAATAGTATGAGTATGCCTTGTTCTTCTTCCATTGCCATTTGGGTGTATAAATTCTGATTTTTGTGAGAGATTATATGTTTTGTTGTGATTATATTATATGTTAGGGTTTAATAGGAGTATAATATGTATAGAAATGGTTTGAGCTAATGATTCTACAAATCTTTGCATGGACCTTGTTTTTGTTGGTATTTGGTGCATTTTGGTGGTTGGATTTGAGTTTGGGAGCATGAAAATGGGTTTTGGGATGAAAATTCGTGTAACAGCAACGTTTGCTGCGTTTGTGCAGTTCCCAGCGAGTGTCGGGCGCCCCATGAGTAGCGTTGGTCACCAACTTCAAATGTTCATAGCTTTTTTATTTCTTATCCGTTTTGGGTAAAATGACATCTTGCTCGAAAGATTTCTAAGTCTATTTTCATGTGCAACAAGTTTCATATTAAAATTCTAGATAGTTTGAAAGTTATTATAAAAATGGTGATCAAAAGTCAAGATATTATATTTCAAAAATGATGGTTTACCATAGTTTGTGATGGTTACACACTTTTATTTTTGGCTTAATTGCACTTTTGGTCCCTCAGGTATTACGATTGTGCAATTTTGGTCCCTCGGGTTTTAATTGCGCCAATTGGGTCCTCCAAGTATCACAATTACGCAATTTTGGTCCCCCAAGTTTCAATTGCGCCAATTGGGTCCCCACGTATCATGATTGTGCAATTTTGGTCCACCAAGTATCATGATTGTGCAATTTTGGTCCTCCAAGTATCACGATTGTGCAACTTTTAACATCAATAGTCTACGAAACACGTATATGACTGATTTGGCATGAAGCTAGCTTGGCAGCTTATGTGTCATTCTTAGGTGACACTTAATGATGTGCATTTGATCATTAAATTGTGTGAGATGTCAATGATGTCTTATAAGAATGTCTCGTATACTGTCAAGTTGACTTCACTAAGTGTCAAATCAGTCCCACGTGTCCTACTCAGGCTAATGACGTTAAAAATTGCACTATTGTGATACTTGGGGGACCAAAATTGAACAATCGTGATACCTAGGGGACCTAATTGGCGCAATTGAAAACTGGAGGACCAAAATTGCACAATCGTGATACTTGGGAGATCCAATTGGTGCAATTAAAACCTGGGGGACTAAAATTGCACAATCATTATACCTGGGAGACCGAAAGTGTAATTAAGCCTTTATTTTTTTAAAACATGTCTATTGAGCATTTTGAAGTGTTCAAAAACCTTTTTGCATACTTTGATGTATGTCTTGCGTTATGGGGTATTTATAGGTGAATTGACGTGTGTGTGTGTGTGTGTGTGTGTGTGTATATATATATATATATATACATGATGATGATGAGTTTAGGGATGGTAATGGGTAGGGTCTGGGTAGGGTACTATAGTACCCGTCCCCATACCGGCATTTGAAAAAAAATACCCGTACCCGGACCCATACCCGTGTGGGTAGCAACTTAAGTATCCTTATCCATACCCTCTGGGTACCTAAGTACCCATACCCGCACCCATTACCCGCACTTTAACTAAGAAAAAGGGGGAAAATAACACAAAGAATATCAGCGGCGGCTGTTAGTGCTTAGGTCAATAGGTGATTAAGACTGAAAAGGAAAAATAGTTACGAAATCGTAGGTTACATTAATTTTAATTTTAAAACTTGATATATTATTATATTTATATGTATTAATATAAATAAATAAATATATATATTTATATATGTGGGTGCGGGGCGGGGTGTAACGCCCTTCGTTACATTAGTAACCCAAATTAATAATTTAAATAAAGTCAGGAAAAATAAAATTTTTTTTCTTAAATAAACACTGAATAAATACTTAATATAATATTAGTCCAAAATAATTGTTTACATTAATTCAAAAACCGAATAACATAATCAGTTTCAAAACTTCAAAACAGGGCGTCTATAACATCTCGCATAAGAAAATAACTAAAAAATAATAAAGGTCCTCCTGGCATATGCCATACAATACTAACCAAGCTCTAAAGCTAAAGAGATAGTCTTCAAAACGTCTGGCTGCTCAACAGGGACATCCTCAGGCTCTGAAAACAATACTACTAATGAGATAGAAAATCCCGGTGAACAGAAATACAGTTTAAAGGGTTTTCACAAAAGCATTGTTCTCAGCCGGTGCGGTAACAGGAAAAACTATCAATGGTACCCGCTATTTTCAAAATAATGTATAGTAAAATAATAATAATAATAATAATATAAATTATTATTGACAGTAACAATCATCATTAATACATCATAAATCAAATATGACAAAATCTCATATATCAAACAATCTCAAATATTCTCATATGTCATATGACTTTCAAACTGCACATAACAATGACGTCCCATTGCCTACCTTACTCATGAAGGTATTTCGATGTCACCTTCTCTTCAGTGACATTACTCATTTCGATACCAACCATTGTACACTGGTGGTATTACTCATTTCGACATCCCAACATGTGACGATATTACTTTCGATATCCCATCATGGCGGTATTTCATATTTCGACACCCCAAATCATTGGCAGTATTACTTTCGATACCCCTATCATAGGCGGTATTGCAGCAAACAACATCCAACATATTAACAGTTATTGAATCATGCCAATATCACAAATATCGTCAAATAGTGCATATATAACATATCAATTCAACCAAATCACGTATGTATCATATATATCATAGCATCAATTTCAATAATAACCATTTAATTAACAGTAGGAACACCTTAGAAGGAAAACCCCCAAATTTGTAAAATCAGGATTTGACCAAACGCATGATTATTTTCCAAAAACGCATTTTGAAAACATAACCCAAACCCCAAATCAATTTGCACCATGAAAAGGGTGAGAAAGAGTATTTCTACTCACCTCTTGAAGACCTCTAAGAATCTCCAAGCGTACCCTATGGCGAATCCTAGATGTCGCCTTCCTCAGTCTTGAATCCCCTTCTCCTTCTCCTTCTCCTTCTTCTTCATCTTCTTATTCTTCTTCTTCTTCTTCTTCCTGTTGTTGTTGTTGTTGTTGTTCTCCTTCCAAACTCATTGCTTGTTGCAACCCCATCTCCCAAGCATGAAGATGCTCCACAGCCGTTACTAAGATGTTTTAGGGTTAAAAAAAAAAGGTTCCTAGCCGCACTATGGTGTTATAAGAAGGTATATATATAGTGTTGCACTGATTCCCTATTTTTAAACCTATTTTTAACGCATCCTGACATAGAGACTGATTTTTGAATTAAGTTTTAGATAGAGCCTTTGAATAAGTTTTAGATAGAGTGTAGTTAGAGTTTGTTATTAAATAAGTTTTAGATAAAGTCTAGATAGAGTTCTGTTATTGTTGCAGATTTTAATTATCTTTTATCCTTTCTAATTAATTCAAAGGCCCAAAACATGCAGTCTAAGCCTCCCAAAAATTATCTAATTTCTCTAATGTTATTATCTCCAATTATTTTTAATTTTAGGATGTTACATTTTCTCCCCTCCTTTAAGAATTTCGTCCCCGAAATTAACTCCACTCTCACGTACGAAGCAAATAAAGAGTCTGGGCATTGGCGAGCCAAGTCTTCTTCTACGTCTCAAGTAGCCTCTTCTAGAGTTAAATTCTTCCCAACCACCTTCACCAAGGGGATTGTCTTGTTCTGCAGAGTCTTAATGCTCTTATCGATGATCTGACTATGCCTGACTTAAATATTAAGTTACCCTCAATTGTATTGACTCAGGAGCTATTACATGAGACATATCTGACACAATTTTCGAAGTTGAGAAATAAGAAATACATCATGATGGTATGACAACCATGTTGGAAGAGCCAATTGGTAAGCAACAGGCCCGACTCTCTTGAGGATGTGGAAAGGACCCATAAAAACAAGGAATCAGTTTTCTGACTGACATTGACCCCCACATCCCAATCTTAGGAATGACTATCAAGAATACATGTTCCCCTTCCTAAAATTCTAAAGGCTACTTTTCCGTGTCGGCATAACAATCTTTAACTATTCTGCGCAATGAGCATCTTTCCCCTCTGAATTCTAAATGTGGTCTCCTGGATTAAATCCGATCCTAACAAGATCTCCTCACCTACTGTATACTAACATAAGGAGAACCTACATATCCTAATCATACCATCAATATACGTATAGTCAGTAACTATTTCACCACATATTAAGTGTACAACTCAAGGCACATTAACTATAAACATAATTTTCAAGAAAATCAATGATAACATTTACAGACTAAAATCATGCACTTAAACGTTTGTTTCTGTCGATCATACTAAAATCATAATATCTTCATCTGCATTCCATCATTATAAGCATTCTCATAAAAGATTCATGACAAATAATTCACAAAAGAAATTAAATTAAAGTTTTATACCATTAATACGTAAATCTTATAGTCCCTTATAGTCTACACCTACACCAAAACTATTATATTGTTTACAGCACAGAGGAATTTTTATAAATAGATAAACAACTGAAATGAAACAAAGAAAGAAAGAAGAAACGGTAGAGACTTCCACATACTAAGTTTTATATAGTCCAATTTGATAATTTCATAAGGAAAGAAATAGTTTCATTTTCTATTAAGAGATGGTATTACTAGAACAAAATTTGGTACAAGAACAAAATAAGATTTAGTTAACTTGAAATTAAACTGTACAGTCATTGACCATTTACGACTTTCAAAACAATTTTCATCAATAAATACCATAGTAGAACTAAGAAATCAATTTCATTTTGATTTTTGAGTAAGCTAATACAAATAAGAAATAATATTCTTTTTCTTTTCGGCCTTTAATAAGAAATATAAGTTTGTTAAGATTTGACATGCCAGTAATCTATATGAGAATCAAATCCAAAGAGTATATTAATTGTGATTAGTATTTGGTCACTTGAGAAACAATTTGAAAGATTCAAGCAAGGTGATTTTCTAAAAAAAAAAAAAAAAAAATTAAATAACAAAATTATAACATAAATTAAAATTTAAGTATATATATACCTTCTTTAATACAACATCCAATATTTTTTTTTTTTATTTCCGTCTACTATTACATCTTCTTTAAATCTTGATACCTCTTGGCTATTCCGTGATGTATGGTTAACTTTCCTATATGTGTCTCTTCTAGCATTTTTTTTTCTAGGGCTCCCCTCCTTAGGAACAACGATCCCAAACCACCATCACATAATTCTCTTGATCCTAAAGAGATTGCAATTCCTAGTCTAAAACTGCTCTCGGTTAATCTGTTTTCTAAGGTCATTACAAATTCCAACCTATTCAATTTCAAGTTTAAAGCATTTAAGGTTACATTGAAATTCATGTCCATAAACTCTTCTAAAATATTCATCTCTATCACTAATATGCAAGGATTTTCTATTTAGAGCCTCTTCCACTACATTGACTTTTCCTAAACTGTACTTCAACTCAAATTCATGATCCTGAAGGAATTTCATCCACCTTCCTTGCCTTTTTTTAATTCTATATTTTTTTTCTAACAATTATTTAAGGCTCTTATGATTATTAAAAACTTCAATTTTATTCTATAGACGATATTTTACTTTCCTAGTCAATTCGATCAGAAGTAAGGCTAGCCTAGAGAACCCATTTATAACTTCATATAATACGCTTTTAATTCCAAGAATTTCTTACACCTGTCACTTCTTAGGTTGCTCTCATCCTATCACTGCATCTACTTTACTTGTATCAAACGCCACTCTACTCGAATGATCTAAGGTTATTTATTTCAGGAAAAAGATATCTATCCTTAATATTTATTTTGTTTGATCATCTAATGTCCACACATAGGTTCATATTCCCATAATTTTTTTTCACCAGAAGCACTTAAAAAAACTTATTACAAATCAAACATATTCCTCAATTATAATTAAAGAGAGATTAGACATATAATATAATTAAATAATAAAGAATTAGTATAAAAATAAATAAGTCAATGCATGCCTCAGGGAACATGAGCAAATTATGATTCCAAATAAATAAAATAAAATAACACAAATCAAGAAGGTGAAAGGATGCATCAAGGTAAGAAAGTTTTAATTCACAATCAATTTGGTTTGACTAAAAAAAAACAATGATGAACAAAGATATTTTCATTTATGAATTGAAAACTCATTGAAACAAAAGAAAGTTAAAAACGTGAATTCAAAATAAGCGAGACTCTCTTTGACAATTTTACTATCAAGGACGAATATCATAAACGATAAATGAAAAGTAAAATTATTTATTTTATTTTTTTAAAATACAAAGAATATACATCTATCAAGCAAATTCATCAAACGACATAATAATATATTTGAAGAATATAATGTTAAGAATTAACAACCTTAAATTTCCAGCTCTCTCTCTTTTTTTTTTTTTAATAAACAAATTCAAGTATAAAAACTCATTTTTTAGCAATTCCTCTAATTGTTTCTTAGGCTCATTTAACTCTAAGGGTGTCATTCTAAGACGCTACTGACACCGGTCCACTTCTAGGTACAAAATCTATGTTAAACTCAACTCCCATATTTGATGTAAGGTAGAGACCTCTTTATGAAACACATCTAGAAACTAACAGACAACAAGTAGTGCCGCTACATCACTCTCAGTCTCTATCTTAACGGAAAACAACAATATGGATCATTGAACTTTCTCAACTAAGAACTTATTGCATGGAAACGAATACGATATGGTTTAACATAAAAGATTCATCAAACATAGATTGTGAAGTACATAAATATTTCTATTTGGACAATATTATTAGACGATAACGAAACCATACGAAGAGTGACATCCAACACAACATTTGAAAACATATCAAATCATAAGATAAATTTTGGTGTATCGAAGAACTTTTCAAATAGGTAAAAGATGTAACCAATTTATCTTTGACAGGGGTAGAAACACACAAGTGGAAAGATAATTTAGAAATAGACAACTCTGGATTTTTGACACAACTAAGAGTTATGGAAAAATGGAATGCTCCTGAATCAAACAATATGATAACCTCTTGCTATAAGCACAGTTTCTCTTCGGCTCCTCTAACTGCTGCAGCATCTAAGCTGTCCCGGAAAGGTGGCAGATCGTTCTCTGAAAAATGGTAACCCCACATCTGAGGTTTTTGGGGTGCTACCACCCCATATCCCCTCATATGACGGAGAGTCTCCGTCTGCTCTTGCACATCTATGGTCACACAGTCCATAGCTGTCACAAGCGCATCATTCGTCCCTCGCCTATTAGTCGTCATAAATCTGCTCACTACCAATGAAACATTGAGTTGGCCAGGCTCAATATCCAAAGCATAATATGCAGCATCTACAACTTTAACAAGCATCCTATGCGCCCAAATTTTGATTTTTTGAAAAACCCAATAACCACAGTCCAATTTAGGATTGAACTGCTCTGATACCAAAAATGTAACGCCCTTCGTTACATTAGTAACCCAAATTAATAATTTAAATAAAGTCAGGAAAAATAAAATTTTTTTTCTTAAATAAACACTGAATAAATACTTAATATAATATTAGTCCAAAATAATTGTTTACATTAATTCAAAAACCGAATAACATAATCAGTTTCAAAACTTCAAAACAGGGCGTCTATAACATCTCGCATAAGAAAATAACTAAAAAATAATAAAGGTCCTCCTGGCATATGCCATACAATACTAACCAAGCTCTAAAGCTAAAGAGATAGTCTTCAAAACGTCTGGCTGCTCAACAGGGACATCCTCAGGCTCTGAAAACAATACTACTAATGAGATAGAAAATCCCGGTGAACAGAAATACAGTTTAAAGGGTTTTCACAAAAGCATTGTTCTCAGCCGGTGCGGTAACAGGAAAAACTATCAATGGTACCCGCTAGTTTCAAAATAATGTATAGTAAAATAATAATAATAATAATATAAATTATTATTGACAGTAACAATCATCATTAATACATCATAAATCAAATATGACAAAATCTCATATATCAAACAATCTCAAATATTCTCATATGTCATATGACTTTCAAACTGCACATAACAATGACGTCCCATTGCCTACCTTACTCATGAAGGTATTTCGATGTCACCTTCTCTTCAGTGACATTACTCATTTCGATACCAACCATTGTACACTGGTGGTATTACTCATTTCGACATCCCAACATGTGGCGATATTACTTTCGATATCCCATCATGGCGGTATTTCATATTTCGACACCCCAAATCATTGGCAGTATTACTTTCGATACCCCTATCATAGGCGGTATTGCAGCAAACAACATCCAACATATTAACAGTTATTGAATCATGCCAATATCACAAATATCGTCAAATAGTGCATATATAACATATCAATTCAACCAAATCACGTATGTATCATATATATCATAGCATCAATTTCAATAATAACCATTTAATTAACAGTAGGAACACCTTAGAAGGAAAACCCCCAAATTTGTAAAATCAGGATTTGACCAAACGCATGATTATTTTCCAAAAACGCATTTTGAAAACATACCAAACCCCAAATCAATTTGCACCATGAAAAGGGTGAGAAAGAGTATTTCTACTCACCTCTTGAAGACCTCTAAGAATCTCCAAGCGTACCCTATGGCGAATCCTAGATGTCGCCTTCCTCAGTCTTGAATCCCCTTCTCCTTCTCCTTCTCCTTCTTCTTCATCTTCTTCTTCTTCTTCTTCTTCTTCTTCTTCTTCTTCTCCTGTTGTTGTTGTTGTTGTTCTCCTTCCAAACTCATTGCTTGTTGCAACCCCATCTCCCAAGCATGAAGATGCTCCACAGCCGTTACTAAGATGTTTTAGGGTTAAAAAAAAAGGTTCCTAGCCGCACTATGGTGTTATAAGAAGGTATATATATATAGTGTTGCACTGATTCCCTATTTTTAAACCTATTTTTAACGCATCCTGACATAGAGACTGATTTTTGAATTAAGTTTTAGATAGAGCCTTTGAATAAGTTTTAGATAGAGTGTAGTTAGAGTTTGTTATTAAATAAGTTTTAGATAAAGTCTAGATAGAGTTCTGTTATTGTTGCAGATTTTAATTATCTTTTATCCTTTCTAATTAATTCAAAGGCCCAAAACATGCAGTCTAAGCCTCCCAAAAATTATCTAATTTCTCTAATGTTATTATCTCCAATTATTTTTAATTTTAGGATGTTACACGGGGTGGGTACTAGAGTATCCGTACCCGCACCCATACCCTTTCTTGTTTGCGGGTAATTACCCAGACCCGCACCCGTACCCACAAAGCGGGTATTTACCCTACCCATTATGGGTATTTTTTGCGGGTACCCAATGGGTAGGATCCAAATTGCCATCCCTAGATGAGTTGCTATGTGAAGTGTTTGTTATGAGATTAAAGTATTGAATTATACCTAAGATTACATATCGAAAGTATTATGTAATGATTTGAGTTGATGACTTTATTGGTAAGTTCTTTTATATGATGGTATAGATTACGAGAAATCTATGAACATGATGGTGTATAATTGTGGCATAAATGATGAGGTAAGTATTACTTTATGAAGGTGTATGGTGATAGTGAAATGATGTGAATTATGGTATGGATTGATATAAATGGATCCAAATGTTGTTTATGTGTATGCTCATGTTGTAATTTTTGGAATGAACTGATCAAGTGATGATAACATGTGATTTGTTGTTGTGAAAGGAAATATATTATGATGGTATTGAGAATATGTATTTAAGATGTTTAAGATGATAAAGATTTATGAAATTGTTACATATTGTCATACTATTCTCTTATTTTATTTTAATGCTTGGAAAAGACCTACTATATGTGTTGTTGAGTATTAATTGAAAAATGAATTGAGATGAGTATAGAAGATTATTTTGACTATCACATTCTGAGTATTTAGTGAGAAAATAATTATTGACACTCTTAAGTGATAAGATTAAATGTATGGATGGATAAATTAATCCTTGTGTGAATATTGATCTTGGACTTTATGTTTATGAAATTGGTTCTACGATATTGGAATTTAAATTGGATATATCTATGCTTGGACCTAGAATGAATTAAATTATGTAACTGATAAATGTTAAATGTGAAAGTATTGATTATAAGAATGTTATATATTCTCATGTGATTATGAGTGATGTATGTGGCTGAAAGCTTGTGAACAGTACTTGATGAAATGGATTTCTAAGGAAAGGTTATGAATCTTTGGGTAGGCCGATCGGGGAGCAGGAGGCTCCAGTATATAAATATCATCGTCGGGGACGATGGGACCCCTTTAGATACCTCGGACGTTAAGAGGGATGTTGGTGCTTGCCGGAGGGTGTGGTATCTCCGGGGTAGGAAATCAAAAACTGTTGTGGCAGGGGGTACTCAGTGAAAGCACCTCCTAGAATACCCAAAGACTTGACGATATTATGATATGTGACGTGTATATGAGAAATGTATTGATCCCTTCTGAGGAACTTGTGATATGAGAAATAAATGAAGTGCAAGGCATTCCACAAGTACTCGACGGATGGATTAGATGTCCTCTTTAGCTATGTTTGCTATATGAATGTTGTTATGCATTATTGTTGCGATATTTGTTTGAGTTGGATTATGTGTGGATATGAGTGAGTGCTTGCGTGACTGTGTGCTATTGTTTTATTCTTATCTTGCATGCCTGCATGTGTTTGGGGGAATTCCCTCACTGAGTTAGTGGACTCACCCCACGTTTAACATTTCAGTTGCGGGTATCTGCGAAGCTGTCAGAAGCCTTGGATACCATGTGGACAATTTGAGGGATTGTATCCTTAGTTTAAAGTTCTTTCTAGTTTAAAACAGGACTTTGTAATTTATGTGTTGTTTATCACTCTGATGTATTATATTCCTTATGCAATTAATGAATATAATCTTTTACTTTGGATGAAACGGATTTATATATGCTTGTGAGGCTGCGAAGGGGAAAGAGAAATATTTCCCTTTCAGCCGGTCATGGCTACGAAATTTAGGTCATGACAGAGGATCGGTCATGTTTTATTAAAATTATTGAACAATAATGTCATTGTTCCATCCAAACACAAAATAACTTCTGTTTCTACTTCTACATCATAGAAGCCTTTTTTTTTTAAAAGTCTAGCCAAACGGTGTGTGCTTTATCAAATTAAAGGTCCCTTAACCAACATGTGATTGGTCCGAGTGATAAGAGACTCAGATACCTTAAGCAAGTGGTCAGGGGTTCGAATCTTGGCTCTTGTGTATGGAAAAACCTGGTTGGGAAGGGAGAACCCACCTTATGTGCCTAACAGGTTCCCCGACGTAGATTAGTCACTGCTAATGATGATGAATATTCCATACTTATAACATGGTTATAAAAAAAAAATTCCTTACTTACTCACTTTAGAGACAATTTTATTTTAGAGGAGTTTTATCCCAAAAACAAGGAGTTTTATCAAATTAAGGGTTTCTTACTTACTCACTTTGGACTCTGTTTTTTTTTTTTCAAAGTATTCCCTAAGCTATTCCTCTTTTTTTTATAGAAATTTTTTAAGGAAAAAAAAATACTTACCTAAAATTTTTTTGAATTAGATTAAACTTAATTGGTTTAGCTTGGTCAATATCTTCCATAAAAGTATAAACCAACTATAATATAAGAAAATTGATTGTTTCAATTTGATCCAGTCTTTTATGTTATTATAAGTTGCGTTAATAAAGAGTGATATATCATTCTTTAAGATGTTTAACTTGTTTCTTATAAATCAATCTTATCAAACTCAGCTCGGACCGGTCGATCGGACTGAAAACCAGACATATGGCTTATTCCAGTGGCTCATCGGGTCGGACATGCAAGCAACTTGGTATGGATCAATATGACTTGATTGGTTTTGAAAAAAATCGATGGACCAAACAACTCTATAGAACCAATCGAATCTACAACTGAAAAACTGAGAAAACAGGGAATAAAAACAAATTGTCGAATATATGGAGAAGGAATGAAAACAAGAAAATCATACGAGAGAGGGTGAGTGTCCAATGTCTGCACTTTCCACATAAGTTGAAAAACCAAAAAAAAAAAAAAAAGGAGGAGAAAGGAAGAAGAAGGGTAAGAGACTGAGAATGAAAATAAGCGGTTGAAGTTGAATTGAGCAGAAGCAAACGAAGCTGCCATTGTATGTGTTTTATCTTTTAGGGTTTGGGACTAGTGGGCCTTTTGGGCCATGTGATCACCGTCATTTTTCATGGCCCGACCTACGACCTAAGATGTGAATGCGAAGGAAGTTATCTAGTATATGATACAAAGACATTTTTGCAAAATGCACAAGCATACAATCTTAACTTGATATATTAGAAATAATTTCACATAAATTTTTTTTTTTCATAATATGAATTTGATAATTTGTTTAATTATGTTAGTTTATGTTATAAATTTTTTGAAATATTTTAATATATACTAAATCAACCGGTTCAACCAGTAACTTACTGATTCGACTAGTGACCCATTAACTCGATGCCCTAACATGAACAAATCTACCTTTGTGGGTGTGTAGGCAATTGCCCCCACAATGCGAACTTTTTAATATTAATATATTAATATATCTAATAATTTTTTAGTGTCCCCATAAAAATTTAGATGTTTCATCCACATTTTATAATCGCACATCGTTTGCTTAACATATTGCTTCTCATTTCTCACTGTAAATATAGATTTTACATTAAAATCAAATCACGTTATATCTTGTATATTTTATATCATTATTTTATCGTTATGTATGTTTATAATATTTTACTTTAGTGAAAAATTTATAGACTCTTTTTTATCTTTACTAATCAAAATTTCTAGATCCATCACTATATCCAAACCGAATCGATAATCCATCCGAGTTTTATAAACTAACCTAACCATCTTAAATTTATGACTTGTAAATTGAAGAAATCTACCAAGAAATTTCGCGATTCCACCCCAACGGATAGTTCAGCTACTATTATACCACCATTAACAAAAATCAAAACCCTTCCCAAATTCGACCCGCAACATTCAGAATTCAATCAAACTTGTGATATTTAAAAAATAAATCATAGTATGATATGTATAGGTTCATCTACGCACTCCTCCTTCAGGTTGGGGAAGCTTGCGATCTCACCAGGTATGTTTCTTCAGAAATATTGTCATTTCTTAGGGCTTTTAGCCTTTCCAATATTAGTGTAAAGATTTTTTACACTATCAACCAATCATAAATCACCACATCAGCTAAAATATTATCTTAAATATCACTCATACCATAATTTCTAACTAGTTGACAGGATAAAAACTTTACAATGACAATGCATAATCATTAATCTCTCAAAATTAATTGATCCTAGCCACACTTGTCAATAGTTTTGGTCTTTGAAATGACTGCATGTAACAAGTTACAGCTTCAATGCAACTCAGCAAATCAAACAGAGCAACCATACCTAAACAGCGTCACCCCAATGGATTCTGCCCTCCAAAGAAGCTTAGTTGAATCACAAATGAAGGTTTTAACAGAAACCTCGACGGAAAATTCTTATTATATTCAAAACTTTATGGCAATGCTTTTGGTTTTTGCAATACTTCGAAATGATCCAGGGATGGCATTTAAACCGAATCGTAATAAGATAAATTTCATATGGATACGTTAATGGTTACACCATTAGAAACATTACTACTGTCAAAAATTAAACAATAAGGCTCAAAACAAATGTGATTCTCAGTAATAAAAAACGCATCAAGTCAAATAAATTGCTTCACTTATCGAGGAGGTGGAGGAGGAGGAGGAGGAGGCAGGTTCGATTTTGCAAATCCCACCCAAGCAACAATGCCAACAGCCAGAATTACCCATCCAAATATGTCATATTTCAGATCACTGCTTCTCTTTTTCTTTTGAGTCTGAAAAAAACCCAAATATTTTAGGTGAAAAATGAACACAACTCAAATAAGAATATCAGAGTTTTATCTACATATTAGCATGTCTCCTTCAATTTGTTTTTTGTGCACCAATGATGACATGCTAGCCCATAATGCAGGAGTCAGACACAAATAACAGTCCAATCCAACCAAAAGCCTTCATCTCAAACCCACGGATACAAAAGTTAGGGAATCAAGATCCACACAAAGTCAATTTGGTGCAGTTATGGTAGAATCTATGAACCCACCCTATATACCTTGAGAGTCCCGAACATCGAAGTCTTCATTCTTCACAATAAAACAAGAATTTGTGGCAGCAAAAAAACACAGAGAACTTTTGAAAAACAATAATTGTCAACGAAAAGGCAAAATAAATTCCACTAACAAGCTCCTTATTTTACTGCAACCTTGAATCTGTCCACAATCACAGAACATTCATGTATGGAAGAACATCTGAACTAAAGTTACTAAATCTCAGTGCAAAAATAATTCATTAACACTCGAAAACATATACTAAGGGTGCATACTACGACAATTGCATACTACAGCAGAATTCAAGAGAAAAAATATGCAATTGCATTAGCCATTAAGTACAACAATAGCAAGGTGGAGACGGACAACTGAAACTTTAAGTATTACCTTTGCGCCCGAAGAAGAGGAAGGTCCAGCTGTCCCAGCTGACTGCTGCTGTTGACCAAATCCATGCTTATGGATTTCTACATGCAGCTCAGGAGCCTAAAAAGGGTGTTAGTAATTGAATGGTCAAACAGGCAGTTTGAGAACAAGTTGGTAAATATTTTTTTTTTAAAGTGAAAACCAAAGAGTATATTAGCAAGAATGAGACACAAGAGGGGAGGATAAGTTACCCCCTCCAAAACATCAAAGGACAGAAACAGAAATAAATACAAAAAGGAACAGATCATTTGAACTTTGAAAGCATAGCCTATGAAGCACAGACACTCCTCCGCTTTGAGGTGTTGAAGTGTCGGACAGGTTTCCGACACTGACACTTCTCCAGCACCTGTACCGCACCTGTACCACACATGTCGGGCACAGCTCGCAAGATGTCCAATTTAGAAATTATTTTATGTCAGGTCATACACGCACCGGACACCTTTGGTACACAGCTTGGAAACTTAGCCGACACCCCAAAATGGCTTGAAACCTTGAAGGACACAGCTCTTTTAAGAAAAAGCAAAAACTTTCTCTTTTTTTAATAACTTCAAGAAAGGATTTAGATAGATTAAATCTTTTCTTAATTGTTTAATTGTACATGAATAGATTGAGGTGAAAGATATAGTTATCTGCTTATTTTGGAATATTTTTTGTAAAGAGACAAGGTTCTTGCATTGTAAAATGATGCCTCTTTTTTTTTAGGCTCATTATCATAGAGAACATGTAAAGCTCAACAAGTTGTTTTGAGAAGGTGAATATATAAATTCTGATTTTCAATTCAGATCTTTCGTCATGTTGCTCATATTTAATTTCATTTGACTAGCTCATATATTTATAGTGTCGTGTCCCGATGTCTAAAAAATAAAAAAAACCATGACGAAACTGAACAAAATTTGAACAGTCATTTCCATATTACACAGAGGTATCAGAGCTTTTCAAAGACAAAATAGATGACAAGGTGCAAATTAAAACAGCATGAATGCATGATAACAGAATAAAAAACCATTAAAATACAGAACATATACCTTGGCAGCCACTTCCAACGATTTTTGGTAAAGTTCATTTGTAGGATCCTACAGAAAACAAAAACTAATCCATTACACTTTATTTTTACAAGATACTTCCCATACATTGATGGGACTGTCACCAGTATCGGACTGAAAATGTACCTCCTCAACAGCTTGCTGAAAGTACTCAGCTGCCTTATCAAAATAAACTTTAGCCTCTTCCTGGTCTGGAATTAAAAATGCTTGTGAAGTGTGAGCATTTCCCAGACACCAAAGAGTATCATGCTTCTTGGAATTAACCACTAATGCCTCCTCCAGCTTGGAAATAGCATCTGCAAATCAAGTGAGCAAGCAATCCACAAAGTAAACTCAAAATTAAAGTTCACGAATGTTCACCACAATACTAGGAAATATTTGGCTAGTTTTCTATTTTTTTTTTTGTTTTCTTTTTCAGTTGATATGTTCTCATTGGTAATTACAAAAAATGCCATCTTGTTCTAGTTTCAAAATTTTGTGAAGAAAATAGCCAAAAGCATTTTTTTTTTATTAGCAACATTTTCTTTACAAAATGATAAGGAGGCGGCATTCTTGGAATGATCAATAAAACATATCAACTAAAAATGAGAAGACAAAAAATAAAAAAAAATAAAAACATAAACACCCTCTTATAAGGTCCACTCGGCATTCTTTCCACCTTGCGGAAATCCAAAAGATTAGCACAATAAAAGAAACCTCTAATTTTTTAAGAACATTGCAAATTTCAAGTTCTTACAAACAACCCAAAAATCATTTAATTAAAAAAAAAATACTGGGGCATAGAATCAGTACCTTGAGTCATCTTCTTAGACTCGGGAAAGCTCTGAAACTGAGATAACTCTAATAAAGCTCCTCCCCATCTTGTCAAATTCTGAAAATATTAGACAGTAAACGAACCATTCGATAAAAATTGCATACAAAAATTCTAACATAACTCATCCTCGATCTGAATATAAAATATAAAAAAACACACTAATTCAGACAAATAAACTAAATCAAATTAATAAACTAAACAACAGAAATGAAAAGAAATTCCAAAACTTCTCAAAGTTTGAATGAAACGATAAGTTTAGAAAGAAATGATAATAGGGAATAGGAAATGAGAAAACGAACGTCGGCATCGAGAGGGTTCTTGGTGTATTCGGCTTCTGCAGTCTTACGGGCATGCTCGAAGAATAAGAGCCGATCGAACTCGCTCGTTTGCAAATCCATCCTCTCACCCTTCTCAGTCTCTGAGGTAGAGGTTTTCGTTAGGGTTTTGGGCTTTTTGTATGTAAAACAGTATGCTCTCCCTTGTCCTTGATAAGGGTCTTTATATTCATGTTTCTCTTTCCATTTGATATTTTGATTGCTTTAACATGTTTCTCTTAACACAAGTTAGTCCTTTCCGTCAATGACATAAGTAAATGAATTTTAAATTGATCCTTTAATTTGTTAACAAGTTTTAAATTGGTCCCTTAACTTTTAAATGAGTTTCAAATTGATCACTTAACTTATAAATGAGTTTCAAATTGATCCTTTAAATTGTTAACATATATGACACTTTCATCACTTTTGCTTATGTCATTGACTGAGGGGACTAACTTGGGTTCACAAAGACAAGTTAAGAGATCAAATTGAAACTTTTAAAAGTTAAGGGATCAAATTGAAATTAAAAAATAAGTTACGGGACCAAAATGATATTTTAGCTAAATAAATAATATTAATATAAATATGTGAATAAGGTCCAAAAATATTCTTTTAACTTGCGTGGATATGTGATTCAATCACTAAATTTCAAAGATGTATAAAAAGGTTCTTCAAAATGGCTTAGGTGCAAAGTAATCCAAATCGGTTAGAAATGTTAAAATTTGGACAGGAAAGTTAAGTGCTTATCATGTGATGTTCAATATGAAAAAAAAAATATCTTTCCACATGTCTTCCAAACATGTGATGAATGGACTAAATCTCACCTCGACATAAGTTGAAGGGGTGTCTTTGAACTGTCTCTGAACACAGTCACAAACAATCTTCCCAACATCATTCCCTTCACCACCGACTCTATCATCTCATTCATCATCTTCATCCCTCCACCGTGTCCTGCACACTATGCAACCGCAACCCACCACCACGTCAACAACATTGCCATTCTTCGCCACCAACATAGCACCATTCTCTTTACCATTGCTTGGCCACCATGAACTACCACATCTGGTTGCTTTAACTTCACCATGATCTCCCATTGTCTAAAAGCTTCACTGCCATCTCCATCCAAGTTCACCATATTTTTTGAATATAAGTATTCCATTTCAAAAGTTGCATCCATGGCAATTATCAGCCTCTTATGATGATCAAGATACTTGGAATCAAGTAAAAATCCTTTCAACACTTTTCTCGATGACTAAATAGTTAATGGTATCTAAGGATTATAACAAGTAGCAAATGTCAGGCCTTTCATTTAATAATAAACCAATTAATATAAATGCAATAACTCAAAAGGATGTATGCATTATCTATAATCATCCACCTGAAAGGGAGAAAACCAACACAAAAACAGGTCGAATTGTGTTTTTAAAACTTTCTCATTATAATAGAAATCAAAGACGAAGTTGTCTTAAACAAAGCATATAAAAAGTTTTTCCTTTTAAAAGATATCATAATACTTTTACGAGTATTTGAGTGTTCCATATTCTTGTGCCTAAAGACAGAAAATATTATGTTTTTAAAAGAGTTTTGATGATGCTAAGTTAATAAATTACAAGTCAAGCCCTGGTTAGTTTATCAATAGTTTAAGATGAAACAAAAATAATTGCATATATAAAGAGCAGTGTAAAAAGATAAAAACACAAAAGAAAATTATCATTTTTACACGTAGATTGCCATCTTTCATCAAATCAACCAAAGCCTCGGTTGACTGAACAACATACTATTATGCGGTAAAAAATTAATTTTACCAATATATTGTGTGGGCCAATGTTTCATTCACATAGCCTAGTCTTACACATTTCATATGGTTCAAACAAACTATTACTCAAAATCATTAATCATAGAAATGGTATCAAGTTAAAATTATGTGTATTAGCTTCTCATTCTTTTATGAACTGTGAAAACAATTTGAACTAAAATAGATTCATCTGGTTCACCGTAACTTCCAATGTCCAACAACCATAGTTTCATACTTTGGATATTAGATCTTTTGGGGAGATAGAGTATATCAGAAAGAGTTGGGGTCAGCTCCAATTCCATTATCTCAGCTCAGTGTTGAGAATTTATCAAATGCAATAAAATTCATGCTCCAGTCAGAGATAAATTTAAATTCTATTTATCCCTCCTTTTAGATATCCTATTCCTACCATCCTCTCATGTACATCCAAAGAATGATCTAATTCATAGGAAGTTTGTTAATTTATATTTAAGCCATATTAAGTAGCAGAATCTATTATAAACCTTTTCAAGTCCATCTTTTGGTCGTATCTGTAAGGGAAAGTGAGGTGCTCCTCAACACAGACATAATTCTATGATTCATACGAAAGTTTTAGTAACCTACGAAGTATTCTTTTCAACTACCATCATATTTCTTACCATTATAAATTGAATGCAAGCTAGAAGACCATTAATCAATGTAATTTATATTAGTTTCTGGCTAGTGTAATAATAATATAGTACCTGTGGCTATGCCAATTTTTTTTAAAAATCAAGTTTTTTACATGTAATATTATAAACACTTTAATTTTTTCCTCCTGATAAAATGTTGTGTTTTTTTTACCTAATTACGGTGGGTTCTGAACCAAAACACTAAAATTTTGTGTTTTTTTACCGACTCAACAAAAATCTTATAGTTCCTTCCTTGTTTAGTTGGGGAGGCATGAACCATAAAAGAATATTAAATTTGTAGCTATGGTAGGCCTCCCCTCATTCAATTCCGAGCTTTATTTTTTTGTTTATTCAGGTATACTTATAATCGTAATGTGATACTGTTAGATTTTCATGAAACAATCCTCTTTTAAAAACATGTCTCAAGGCGGAAGAAAACCATACCCATGGAACGTGCATTACAAAACAAGAATCACATAAGACTATTGTGTTTACCTCTTGAAGCGTGCTTTCAAAACAATCCTAATAGCTTAGTCTGAATCACCAATGTCGCGACAGATGCAGCACCTCTACTTAGTCCACGCAAGCAAACGTCCGTTGGAGGAATGCATCTTGTGCTAGCTGACAACAAGTGGGTTTGACGCGATGTGGGTTATGACAAATGTATGTGATCAGGGAGGCGCACCATCTATTTAAAGAGTGGTGCTCCCTCACCCATCATGCCACAAACCTGATGGGCTTGTACACTACACACTCAAACTGTAATTATTTATTAAATCATATTTAATAAACTAATTTCTCTCCAACTATTTACTCTATGTGTATGAACCAAAAGGTTTCAACTAAACTGGCAACAATATTAAATATTATAATTATAATAATATCATATATCAATTATAATTTCATATATTATAAACAATGAGCGGCATGTAACAATGCATCATTACTACCCAATTTATGAGACAATCGGTGATTCGATTTTAACCTTAATGCAATCAATTTACCATGTAGTAAATGTCCCTTCGTCCATATGTCATAATTGAGCACAAGACATGAATGTGTTATCCTTGTTATGTTCAATTATATGTTCCTCGATCTCCGAGTATATTTGTAATCACAAACTAGCCCAATATCTCATATTGGCCCATTTCAGCATGACCATGCATTTTCATATCACACTCTATCGAGAGACCCATGACATTGCTCATGTTATGTAAGAAAGACGAATCCTATCTGCATCACTCACTTCCATCAACATGATCCATTGCAGACCCAATTACTACCTTTATGATTATCTTGTTATGGATAACGTTTGATAGCGTTAAATCCTACAATTCCTATATAGGAATCGTAGTGACTTCAAGTTGAAGGACTACTTCACTATGATTGTCATAAGAAGCGTTTGTCACACTCACTTAACTATTATGTATCGTTCTCATAGTGGGTCAATCCAGTATATAATATTGATAACTATGTGACGACTTGATATTTCATATTCATAACTCGAGAGATTGGGTTATCAGTCTACTCACATAATAGTCTCGATGTATTATTGTTGTCCTAAAACAATAATACTTGATTATGGATAATTTAAGAATAGTGTTCTAATATTCAATAGCGTCTCACGATCAAGTCACACTTGATGTTGTATTGAACCGAACTTACTATTTTAAGGACTTTATTATGTATAAAAGCAATAACATAATAATAATCTGAAATGTCTTATATTATAAATGATATAAATATAGTCTTGATACAAATTTAAATCTAATAAATATATTGACCACTAGGGCATACATGTTGGGGTTTCAAGAGAGATAATTTTTAAAAACAATTTACAAAAACCTCTTGAGTGGAAAAACTCCTTTACTAGACGACCACGTATTACACATGAATCACAAGGATATTGTGTTTACCTCTTGAAACGTAACTTTACCACGAACATTGTGAGCACGTCAGCAGCACTAGTAAATAACGAACACTGTTACGGTGTGAATGGCAACTTGATCTACACTGCTACAGAGCAGCAGATCCGAGAAACACTTCTGCTATCACCACAAAAGGGTCGATCACCAGTATTACCTCTACACAGTCCACACGAGCAAACCAATGTCAGAGATAGAATAGTGCTAGCAATCAGGATTGGAAGAGACACGACACACACAGAGAAAAGAGGGTGCGCCTGTCAAGGGTGTACAGCGGCCGTTATGAGTGCTCTGTGTTGTGTCTAGCTTAAGTGACGTGCATAACTTACTAATAGTTGTCACTCACTTAACCTAACCCACTTGGGCTACTGTACGCTACAGGCCCAATGTCTAATTTCATACTTAATTAACCAATTAAACTTATCCTCATTTAATTATTAATTAAATCACATTTAATTAATCAATTAAATCAATCTCATTTAATTATTACTTAAATCATATTTAATTAATCAATTAAACTAATTCTCTGAATATTTGCTCTATGCATGTGACCCTATAGGTTCTCAATTAATTAGCAATAATATTAATTATTATTAATCTTATTAATAATCAATTAATATTATAAACAATGAGTGGCATCTAGCAATACATCATTGCTACCCAATTAATTAGAATATTGGTGATACAATTAAAACCATATTGTAACCATATTTAATGTGAAGTCAACGTCCTTTCGTCACAATGTCTTAATTGAACACAAGGCATAAATGTGTCATCCTTGTTAAGTCCAATTATTTATTTCTTGATCGAGTAATTAACGTACGATCATGTGGGCCCAATATCTTATATTGTCCCACCTTGGCATGGCCATGCATTTCTACGTTGCATACCAGCAAGAGGCCTATAAACATTATCCTTGTTATGTAGAATGGACAAATCCTATCTACATCACTCACATTCCTCAACATGTTTCATTGTAGGCCCAATAACTATCTTTATACCTGTCCTGTTATAGACAACGTTTGATAGTATTAAAGCCTATAACTACATATGTTAGGAATCGTAGTGACTTCAAGTCGAAGGACTACTTCACTATGGTCACCATGAGAATCGTTTATGACACTTACATAAATTATTATGCAGCGTTCTCATAGCGGGTCACTCCAGCATAAATATTCCATTAATATTTATACATATGTGAGGACTTTATATCTTATATCTATGACCCGTGAAATGTGGTCATCAGTACACTCACATAATAGTCTCAATGTATTATTATTGTCCTTATTAATAATAATACTTGACGACGGATATTTAAGAATAATGTTCTAAAATTTAATGGCATCTCACGGTCAAGACATGCTTGACGTCAATTAAATGAACTACCTATTCTAAGGACTATATTATGCAATAAATATGATCATCAAATATAACATAATAAATAAATGCATTATTCATATATCAAATATATGATCAAAGTCATGATACAAATGATTATCTATTCAAAATAGATTAGCCACTAGGGCTTACCTCAACAATCTCCGACTAGCACTAGGGCCAATAAGGCATCAATATAACAAGAGTAAACATCCAATTTGGTCCCTGAAATTGTAGGGTCGTATCAACTTACTCGCTCACATTATCAATATTCCAAAATGATCCTTAGAATTCCAAAATGTAGCAAATGCATCCCTGACATTATTCACTTAGTTTCAAATGCATCCCTGATATTACCAACTAATGTCATTATAGTCCATGCAAATATCAACGAAAGGACGAATCTGATTAACTTTCTGCAATTCCAGGGATTATTTTGGAATATTGATAATGTGGAGAACTAAGTTGATATGATCCTACAATTTCAGGGACCAAATTGAGTGTTTACTCAATATAACACCCATCGATTTAGTGTGAGTGTCATGCTACCACTGAGCAAGAGACTTCAATAGTGGATTGTTTAGTGTTGTCATTATGCACATCTTCACATCTCCTCTATTGATCATCTATCGAATGAGATGGAAGCACCTAAGTATATGTTTGGATCACTAGTGAGATCAAGTTTCCTTAGCTTACGCGATTACTCCATCATCATCGTAACGGGATCAATGGAGTTCGCAAAGTTAGGAACTTCGATTAATTCATAAATGAACTACTTGATCCAAACGACCTTTAAATCTGTATTTAAGGCAACTATATACTCGGTCTCTATTATAAAATCAGCAACTGTCTCACGCTTGGAACCTTTTCAAGCTCATACTGCCACCATTAAGGCAAAACACAAAACCAGACTGTGATATAAAGTTATCCTTATCGGTTTGGAAGCTAGCATCAGTGTAACCCATTACAATGAGCTCTTCCTCACCATTTAAAATCAAGAGTGAATCCTTAGTTCTTCTCAAGTGCATAAGGATATTCTTGACTTCGGTCCAGTGACCATCACTGGGATTGGATTGGTACCTTCTCATCATGCTCGAAGCATACGAGATATTGTTCGAGTAAATATCATGGCATGCATAATCATATTCAATTGCCGAAGCATATAGAATCATATTCATGCGTTCCCTCTACATCTGATGTAACAGGGACTATCCCTTGGACAGGTATATGCAGCGTGACATAGGCAAGATACCCTTTTGGAATCACGCAAATTTAAAGCGCCCAAGCACATTGTCAATTTAGGTACTTTTGACTAAGGCCTAACAATTTCAGCGATTTATCTCCATTGATCCTGATTCCTAATACATATGACGTTTCGCCTAAGTCCTTCATTTAAAATTAATTCTTTAACCATGTTTTGACATTTTGTGGTGTTGGAATATTGTTGCTATAAGTATTATGTCATACACATACAATACGAGGCAAATAATTATGCTCCCACTAACCTTCTTGTACACACAAAGTCCAATCTCTTTCTTTGATGGATCCAAACAGTCTTACAGTTTACATCAAAACGAAGATTCCAACTTCTAGAAGTTTGCTTTAATCCATAAGTGGATGTTTGCAACTTAGAAAACCTTTTTAGCATTCTCTGAATAGACAAAACTCTCAGGTTGTGTCATGTACACATCCTCGAGAAGATTCCTATCAAGGAATGCTGCTTTGACATTCATTTGCCAGATCTCATAGTCATACTATGCAGCAATAGCAAGTGGGATCTGAATCAATGCAACTGGACAAAAGGTCTCATCATAGTCATACTATGAATTTGCTTGAAACCTTTCATAATCAGTCACGCCTTGAAGGTATTCACCTTCCCATCCATGTTAGTCTTCTTGTTGAAGACCCACTTGCACCTTATGGGTTTTACCCCTTTCAGGTGACTCAATCTAGGTCCATACCCGGTTGATGTACATGGATTCTACTTCGGATCCCATGGCTCCTAGCCACTTCTCAGAATCTAGGCCAATGACGACCTCCTGGTAAGTCCCAAGCTCATTATGATCCATGAGCGGTTTATCACCTTCTTGAGTTAGGATTATTCCATATCTCTTAGGTCGATGACGTATCCTGTTTGACCTATGCGAGTCTTATGTTACTTGAACTGGTGGTTGGACCACAACATCTTGTGGAACCGGTTCTTGTTCCATTGCATGCGGGTCAGTACTCTGTGGTGCTTGGATTTATCCAAGTTCTAAATTCCTCCCACTGTCAACCTTGGAGAAGTGTTCCTTCTCAAGCAACGCTGCAGTCCTAGCGACAAACATTTTGTCCTCGGAGGTGTTGTAGAAATAGCGTCCGTTTGTTTACTTAAGACACCCCACAAAGATACATTTGTCAACTTGGGTCAAAGTTTATCTGATACTAAACGCTTCAATAAACTTGCCACCTCAAATCTTAATGAAAGACATACTTGGTCGCATACCAGTTCATATCTCATATGGTGTCTTTCAGCCGTTATAGATGGAACATGGTTAGCTGTGAAAGTTGTTGTATGTAAAGCATATCCGCTGAAAGAGTCAGAGAAGTCTGATTGACTCATCACAGATCGTACCATATCCAACAAGGTGCGATTTCTCCTCTCGGACACACCATTCCATTATGAAGTTCCAGGAGGAGTGAGTTGAGATATAATCTCACACTCCTTCAGATAGTCATCAAACAATTGGCTTAAGTACTTACCATCACGATCTGATCGCATGATCTTAATACTTTTCCAAAATTAGTTCTCCACTTTGTTCTTGAATTCTTTAAACATTTCAAAGATTTCTGACTTGTGTCATACACAAATCCATCTTTACTGAAGCTATCAATAAACGAGACGAAGTACGGAAACTTGTCTTCTAGCAAACTTGTTTAGAGGCCCTCATACATCACAGTATATCATGCTAAAAGATTACCAGCCCTTCCACCTTACTAGTGAATGATGCTTAGTGATCTTTCCAAACAAGTAAGATTCGCAGACCTTAAACAACTCATAATTGGATGACTCCAAGAGTCCATATTAGTGGAGCTTGGAAATGTGTTTCTTACTTATATGGTCTAAAGATATTGCTAAAGACATAGAGGGTCCAAATCACTTGGTTTGACCCTATTCGCATTTATGTTATAGATAGGCATATCGACATCAAGGACATAAAGTCCACATCTCATATGAATACAAACATAGAAGACATTAGTTGAATAAATGGAACAACAATTGTCCATTTATTGCAACTTAAAATTCTTTCTTGTCTATACAAGATACAGAAATGATGTTTCTATTATCAACTGGAATAAAATAACAGTTATTTACTTCCATTAATGCCCATAAGGCAAATTCAAACTTAGAGTTAATGTAGAAATTTTTGCTCCATTTCCACTCATAGAGTAGAACTTTACCTAATGGTAAATTCAAACTCCTATAGTCAATGTAGCAACTTTTGCTTCATCACCACTCATAGGGTAGACCTTTACCTTTTAGTCAATATCCTACTCTTTTGATCCTTCACATTAATGTGAGATCCATATGTGGTATCCAATACCCATAATGTTGGAGAAGGTATGTTGATTTTTATAATAAATATGCCTGACCAGGAAGTCATACTTCCTTTTTTATCTTTATACTCTTTCCGGTACCTCTTATGCCTTGCTAGCTCTTGTTAGAGCATCATAAGGTGCATGATCATATCACACGTCTCTATGATTGCAAGCATGAGATGTCATACACCAATGGCATCGACTTAATGCTTCTATTAAGAATCCCTTTCGACTCTTACAGCAGTAGCAACAATTGCTTGAGAATTAATTGTTTGAGAACATACAGTTCTTTTCTCATACTTGAGAACAATACTCAAAATTTGTACCAATCCAGAAAATTAATTCTAGATAACTCACCCTTCTCAAGGATGTATCGCAACAATAAAATTATAGCTGTGTTTGTAGCCATGGTTATTTAATACAGAAACATATAGAATATAAGTATCATGATTAAAACATATTTAATAGGTCTTTTATTAAATACGCTCCCACTATTTTATTCAAATCAATGACCCTCATCATTGACTCGAAAAATCCTGTTGAAAGATTTTCTAGTGGGACCAAGATCCATATTTCACCTCGTTCTGAGTCAGCTGTGGCTGATCGCCTAGAACTCAACTAATTAGGTAGGAAACTCATTTCCAATTACATCCAATATAATTGTTGGACCAGTTGGGTGAATAATTCCTTATTTTAATCCATCATATGGATTAATGTCCAACCCCATGCCTCTAAGCCGTTTCAATCCTATTGAATACACTAAGTTAAGTTTAATCTAATGGTTAGCAGTAGGTTATTTCACCGTTCGAGTCTCACCAGAATGTATTAAGTTGCTCAGCTATAGCATACCCACACTTAAATGATTCTGGCCTTGACTAGTGCCACGCATCAGGAGAGGCATTTAATAACTTAATTTATTGAGGGAATTTAACAATTAAGTGATCTCACCAACTTGTTTATCATATAAACGTCTCTCATTACATACATGGCATACTAGCTTACATATATTCAAAACATATTAAGCATACAATGACGTACATGTTATCATACAATTTAAATTCCAAATTTAAATCATATATCTCATACATTTCATGCATCACATACATAATCATATAAGACATATAAAAGGTATTATGATTATGGTCTCCTAATATAAAATAATTAAAAAGAATTATTACAATCTTTGACCCTCGAACAAACTTCCAAAGTTCCTCCCATTGGGATCATGATTTGGTGTTGCCTCCATGTAATCCTGAGCAATTTATAGAGTTTAAAATAAAATAAATAAAGTAAATATCACGACATGCAGTCCGTATTTATAAAATAAATACAATAAATCATGACACGCATGTCGTATTTACCAAATAAAATTAAACACCAAAACTAGGACTATAATCATATACCGCACATTTAATAAACAATTTATAAATATGCAAAAGGGACAAAATCACATTCTGTCCATCAGCACGGCCGTGCCATGCGGCACACAGCCGTGCTAAAAACTCGCAGACGCTGTTCAACATGTGCACGGCCATGCCAAACGACGCACGGCCGTGCTGAAAACTCATTGATGCTGTTCAAAAGTGGCACAGTCGTGCCAAACGACGCATGGCAGTGCTACGCGTTCACTAATGCTAACCCAAACATACAAGACCGTTCTACAGGGAGCACGGCCGTGCCAAACGACGCAACAAGATTGCAGAAGCGAATCCTTGTTTATGTCAGGAGCACAATCAAGGACACAAAACATGCTCAAAGAGATTTATATCACATACAAATCATGCAAACATGCTTTTAAACATACAATTCATATTTAAAAGCAATAAACATGTTATCATACAAGGCAAACAATCCTAGGATGCATGGCAAACTATGACCGGACGCTCTGATACCACTGTTGGGGTTTCAAGAGGGATAATTTTTGAAAACAATTTATAAAAATCTCTTGAGCGGAAAAACCCCTTTACTAGAGGACCACGTATTGCACATGAATCACAAGGATATTGTGCTTACCTCTTGAAGCGCAGCTATACCATGAACACTGTGAGCACATCAGCAGCATTGCTAAATCACGAACACTGCTACGGTGCGAATGGCAACTTAATCTACACAGCAATAGAGCAGCAGATCCGAAGAACACTGCTGCTATCACCACAAAAGGAGAGGTTCTTTTCTATCACCAATATTGCAAAGTTGCAAGAACTTGACTCAGTCCACGCGAGCAAACCAACGTCAGATATAGCGTAGTGCTAGCTTTCAGGATTAGGAGAGGCACGACACACAGAGAGAAAAGAGAGCGAGCCTATCAAGGGTGTACAGGGGCCGTTATTAGTGCTCTGTGTTGTGTCTAGCTTAAGTGCACAGCTTACTAATAGCTATCACTCACTTAACTTAACCCACTTGGGCTATTGTACGCTACCGACCGAATGTCTAATTATTAATTAAACCATATTTAATTAATCGATTAAACTTATCCTCATTTAATTATTAATTAAATCACAATCTCATTTAATTATTAATTAAATCATATTTAATTAATCAATTAAACTAATTCTCTGGAAATTTGCTCTATGCATGTGACCCTATAGGTTTTCAATTAATTAGCAACAATATTAATTATTATTAATCTTATTAATAATCAATTAATATTATAAACAATGAGCGGCATCTAGCAATACATCATTTGCTACCCAATTAATTAGAATATTGGTGATACAATTAAAACCATATTGTAACCATATTTAAAGTGAAGTCAACGTCCTTTCGTCACAATATCTTAATTGGACATAAGACATAAATGTGTCATCCTTTTTAAATCCAATTATTTATTTCTTGATCTAGTAATTGACGTACGATTATGTGGGGCCAATATCTTATATTGCCCCACCTTAGCATAGTCATACATTTCTATGTCGCATACCATCAAGAGGCCTATAGACATTACCCCTGTTATGTAGGAAAGACAAATTCTATCTACATCACTCACATTCCTCAACATGTTTCATATAGGCCCAATAACTATCTTTATAGTTGTCCTGTTACAGACAACGTTTGATAGTATTAAAGCCTACAATTACATATGTTAGGAATCGTAGTGACTTCAAGTCGAAGGACTACTTCACTATGGTCACCATGAGAATCGCTTATGAGACATACATAACTTATTATGTAGCGTTCTCATAGCGGATCACTCCAGTATAAATATTCCACTAATATTTATACCTATGTGAAGACTTCATATCTTATATCTATGAGCCGTGAAATGCGGTCATCAGTACACTCACGTAATAGTCTCAATGTATTATTATTATTATCCTTATTAATAATGATACTGACTACGAATATATAAGAATATTGTTCTATAATTTAATAACATCTCATGGTCAAGTTATACTTGACGTTCCATTAAACGAACTAACTTTTCTAAGGACTTTATTATGCTATAAATATGATCATCAAATATAACATCACTAGTGTACAAAACACTTTTAACATCGGTTAAAAATGACTTTTAACATCGGTTGTTTCAGTGATGTTAATACAGGCGATGTTAAAAGTGGACTTTTGACATCGGTTGAAAGCCACAACCGATGTTAAAAGTCACACTTTTAACATCGGTTCTGTGAACAACCGATGTTAAAAGTGTACTTTTGACATCGGTTCATCCAGAACCGATGTCAAAAGTTATTTTTTTTTAAAAAAAAAATTTGGTTTTATTTCATAATTCCTTTTCCTCCCTGCAGAGTCAGTACACACTATACATATATCCAGAATACAAAAATCAGTACAACAAATCCAGAAATCATAAACCCTAAACTTATAAATCTAATTTAAGATATTTAGTATTGTCAAAAAAGAATTGTAGAAAATACTCCCTCATGTCTTTAAACGCTTTGACAAAAGTGATCGAGGTCTGCGAATTTCAGCATGAAATTCATCATCTATATCCATGAAATCATCTTGTGGAACATAAACAAATGTATCATGCATTCTGGCCACGAAGGAATGAATTAATATATCAATATCACATGAATTAACAAGAACATGTAGAAGATAGAGTAATACTAGTTGGACAATATAGATTTCTGAATCTATTACCAAGGGCAGTACGTAAAAGAGCGCACCTGATTGACAAATTTCTGTCTCCTTCACTAAAATGTGCATTGACAGCTTCATTAATATTACGCACATGCTCCTGATAAGAAACAATATTTACAGATGATGAGGAGAGACCTAAACATACGGGCAAACAATATTTCCTGCAAACTCATTTTAAAGGATTATACAATCTAACCATACGTTTGAACATAAAAGAAACTGATATAAGCACAACTAATAAAAATATAATTCATCAAGTTCAAGCAATTTCACAAAAAAAAATTAAAAAAATATCGAGCAATAGTAATTATGATTGTATAATGATAGAAGCTCATTTATCAGGTTGACAAACAAAAGCATTTAGAGAATAAAAAATCCTGATTTTTTAGCAAACAAACAACAACCAAAAATCACTCCAAATGCACGTGGGTAACTGCTCACTATGCAATGCATAGAAAAAAACCCTAACTATAACCAAATAATTACTTTATTTTCATTCAATTACAATTGAAATGCAGAATATAGTTTAAACGTGAAAGGATTCAAATAAAAAAGAAAAGGAAGAAAGTTAACCTGGAGCTTTTGTACTGTGACTGCTTCGGATAAGCCCTCATGGTAGGATTTGAGGGTTTCGTCCAAAACAAGATAAATCCCTAAACCAAAACAAGAGAAATCCTTAAATCTAAACCAAAAACGTAAACCAGAAACAAAAACAAATGAAGAAACGCGATGGTGTGGAGGATTTACAGTGGCAGGGATTATGGACCTCGTGGCTCGCGATGGTGTTCTCTTCTGGCGATGGTCACGGTGGCTCGCTCGGTGGACAGCTAAAGAAATACGGTTGCCAAACGATGAGAATGAGGACTTGCACAGAATATAGATGATGAGTAGCGAGAGTGCCGTACACGATAAAGAGAGAAACGCACGAGACTTAAATTTAAAATTTTGACATTTAACATCGGTTAGAAAAAGAACCGATGTTAAAACTCACTTTTCAACATCGGTTGCTTTTTAACTAATGTTAAAACTCACTTTTTAACATCGGTTGCTTTTTAATCGATGTAAAAATTCACTTTTTAACATCGTTTAAAAAGCAACCGATGTTAAAAGTTTGTTCTATCAACCATTTATTTACAAGTTTGCCACCGCATCTACTTTTAAAATTGGTTTTAAAAATAACCGATGTTAAAAGTGTGTTTCCTCAATCATTTATTTACAAGTTTGTCACCGTCTCCATTTTTAACATCGGTTTAAAAATAACCGATGTTAAATCCTGACGTGAAAAAGGTATTTCCCACTAGTGCATAATAAATAAATGCTTTATATATATATCAAATATATGATCAAAGTCATGATATAAATGATTATCTATTCAAAATAAATTGACTACCGGGACTTACCCCAACAATAGACCAAGAAATACTCGTGCTCTGCAAACTGTCATAGTATAGCCAAAAATAATGTTGACCGTAAACTACTATAAATCTTCAGGTGAAATATGTAGCAATACCTATATTCCAGAAACAGTAAAATATGGTATCTCAAATTTCACACGTATAAGATATTTTTCTCTCAGGAGTTGCTTCCTCATCTGTTATACTGGGAAGATGAAACTCTGCTCTTAACATATATTCCTGAAAGTATCAAAAAAGGGAACCAATACAATAAATACAATAAATCACAATAAAATTGAGGTATGAGAATAGGTGTTTTTCAAGGGTGCAATACCATTTCCAAGTGAACTCAAAACTTACCTCGAGGGAATGATATTATTTTCCAGATTAATGCATCTTATTATCCATTAAAGTTCTAACATTTGGATTGGTTACATCAATAGGCACAAGCAACTCAATCACAACGCTAGTAGCAGTGCAGTAAAATAAATTCCATTAGTTGGGGAAGTGAACATATTTAGGGTGGTCTAAAATCTAGAGCAAAAATCCGATAAATAAATTGAAGGGAAGCAATTTTCCCATCTTCTATCAAGAGAACAAAAGCGGAGGAAAAGTAACAGATATAAGAGAAGAAGAAATCATAGTACCTACGTTCCTTAAATTGGCTACTAGCTTTTACCATAATCTCAATATGACTCAATATTGCAGCCGCGAGTTGCTTCACCTCCTCACTGCACCGCCATCCACGACCTTCCTCTGCGGTCCAGTGCCGCTGGTGGCCTTGTCTCTCCCTCCCCCCTCTTTCTCTTTCTCTCTATCCCTCTCTCATGTAGCTTCTCTATATAGTGTGATTTAAAATGCTCTCATCATGCCTCTGTTCCCAACTTAAGAAAACGAAGAGATATAGGCAATGGTTTTGTGCGTTCTCTTGGGAAGGTGAAATGTCCAGCGCCTTAATGACAATCCAATAACTTGAAAGAGTTAAAAAACAATTACATTTACCGGTATATATTTACTCAAATTAATATAAATTGGCAAGTGAATTTACAAAAAAAAACCTCAGACTACATTATTTTATGTATAACGATGTGAATTTAAAGAAATTATGATGCAAAAAATAAATTGACAATATTTATTAAATATTAATTTTATAATTAATATTTAAAAACAATTAATGACCAATCAAATACTCAATCACTCAGTCTTGACTATTCCACCCTAAAAAATGATTAACATAGACATTTTTGATAAAAAAATTATCTTAATCCTTGTGGCGGCGGAAATGCCAATAACGAAATTCATGTCAGCAGCAGATTTCATGTTTGTTAACGTATCACAAGTGATTTTACAATGCACCCTCTTGATTTATGGCGTATCCTGCACCTTATAATTTTGTCCTGTAACTTTACAAGTTATCCCATAATGTTTTCTTGGTAGACAGTAATCGAAACTCCCGTCCCCATCCCTCTCCATAGCCGCCACTATCATCCCTCCCCCGTCCCCCGCCACGAACAATCACTCCAGAGTTTGAGGATCACCACACACAACAAAACTCCCAACCCCATCCTTCATCGATGCCACCACCGCTCCGCAACTACCACTCCTCAAGCGATCCAAAAGCTCAAATTTTTGGGTTTTTGGGAGGGTGGTTTTTGGGATACTTCATCTCTGTTGTGTATCATCTCCATCAATCGCGTTCCGCCACTGCTCAACACGTTTCCTATCAATCGCTGTCGAGCTCCACCATCACACCTCCACATTACTTCTGCTCGCGCCACCATCTCTAAATCCAACCATGGATTACGGTATGGAAAGAAGGTAAAGGCTCCTCTGTACAGTTCCATCTGAATGTAAAATCTAACCCGACTTGAGATTTGTGTTCCAGTTCGACGACGAATGCAAATGTAGCCCTTAAGTTTTTCAAATCCAAGGCGACATCTCGTGCTAGTGTTTCTCCTTCATATTTCCCATGGGTTTGCTTCTCCATATCTAGGTTTTCAGTCTCAGATTTCAACTTCTAGGTTTGATTTTTGTTTTACATTTTTTTTCCATTTTTTATCATTTTTTTCATATTTAAATCTTTAAGATTGTTGGTTTGTTCTTTTTTAACATTGAATCTTGTTAAGGATAGTTCAGTGTTCAGTGATTGGACTTTGAATGGGGATTTTGTTGGGTTCTTGTTATTTGTTGCAAATGAGGGTGGTGGGGCATGTGACACGGTGGTGGCAGACAGAGGGGGCGATGGTGGGTGGCGGTGGTGGCAAATAGAGGGGGCAGTGTTTTGGATGACATTTCCAAATTGCATCCAGTTTACTCGGTTGTAAGTCTGCATCGCAACCATCTATTTTATTTCCTTCCAAATCAATGGCACCATTTAAGGTGCATGGATGCACCTTGTTTTCAATGGTGCATTCTAGAACGACCTAACCTATCACATGTACGTGATAAAGGTTCTTTTAAAATGACTTTTGTTCTAAAATAAATTAGATTTAATTATAATGCATCCTTGGTTAAAAGAGCTTTTAATTTTACATTGACAACAAATCATATATTATCAGATCATTGAAAATATTTAACTTTGTCATGATTTGAATTTCATAGTCATGACCGACCGAAAGGGAAGGCTCTTTTTTATCCTTCACAACCTATCAAGATAAATCCGTTATCCTAAGTAAACAATTACATTCATTAGATAACTCAATGTAATGAATATATATGAGATGATGCATGATTACTTGACAGTGTAAAAAACTTTATACTAACATATATCATAATTAAACTCAAATAAATAAGATAATATTATAGTATACACCCTTAATTAATTTAGTGAAACATATAAATGTCTCAATTCACTGGATAATTCAAGAACAAATACACTCTTATGCTATGTTTAGGAGTTTTGAAGGAGATGAAGTGAAGTGGTTAGTAATGGAGTGATTTAGAATGAAATGAAGTGGAAAGGCAAAAGTATATCGTTCAATTGTTTGGAAGTTTTAATGACAGAATATGGAGGGATCTCACTCCGCTGTTGGGAAGTCACAACGATAATTAATGGAATTAAGTGAATTTTTGATGTTTTCCCGCTCACATTATTTGGAAGTCCATTGTTTCATCTCAAACCCCCCCAAATTGGAGGTTACGAAAATTTGAGGGTTTGAGTGGTTTGGGTTTTCATCCTTAATCATCCCACTTCATTATCTAAAAAACTCTCAAACAATGAGTTAAAGTCTTTTCAACACTCTACTTCTTTACTAAACCCCTTTACTCCATCAATCCAATTAACCATAACTAGTGAAAGCCTTAGACTATATTTGGGTTGGTGGAAAGCGATGAAATGAATGGAATGGAACAGAGCGAAATAACACAAAACGGAATAAAAATTTCATTCCCTTATTTGAATGTTTTATGATGGAATGGAACAAAGTTTCCATTGCATCATTTAGGAAGTGGACGGAAGGGAATGAATTATAACTTTTTTTTTTCATATATCATCCCTACTTTAAAAACACTAATTATTATTGATCATGCCTTTAATAAAAGTGAGGCAATTATTTACTAGCATTCTAGCGATGAAGAAACACATGGATCTTACATTTTAACATGTTACTAACACAATCAAATTATTATATTTGGAAATTGTTAACAAAATATTTCTTAATGGCGAGTGACTAGTTGAATGAAATAAACCATGTGTCTGATATGAAACTTGGATCGGGAAACCTTACATGGACACTCCCTCTGGTCATCGTGGGAGATTTCCATTTTAGAGTCTCTCCCTCTTATCAGCTTGGTACACATGGACACTCCATTATATAATCTTTCCATAAATTTTATTATTGAGTCAACATTAAAAAAACATAAAACATGAAAAGCAAATATGCCTACAATTAAACAACTAATAGTAAAATGACCATTCATTGGAACATTATCAACAATAAAAGTTTTATTTATATAACATATCCTCTAAAAAGCAGCACCATTAACACACATAAATTGATAGTTTCAAGTTAGTCTGGTGGCATCGAGTAGAATATGTTGGAAGGATAGTCATCTAAGATACACACACACATTCATGTTTTCTAAAAATGAATGATTCTAATAACACAAAGACAAGACAACACTTTACAGTAATGTCGGGAAGCAAATCAAGGAGGCAACAACAGTATTTGTTGCATATAGGAGGAAGAAGCTGCTCAAAGAATATAAAAGTGGATTTAGGTTTAAAGGGATAAAAACGTAATTTAATAAATAAAAGAATAAAATATAAGCTGGTTTCATCCTCCACCCCTAATTTAGGAGGGAACAAAAAGAGGGAGATTGAATGCATTCCATTAGGTTCCACTCCATCTCATTCTAAATTAGACAATCCAAACAATGGAATATAGTTCCATTTCATTCCACTTGATTCTGTCACTTTCCATCAATCCAAACATAGCCTTAATTACATGCTCACTCTATGGGAACAGATTCCCTAGTGTTGGTACGGGAGAGGCATCGTGCCGTTCCCTCCTTTTGGTCTGTCCGATCTATCTGACGGTCTAGAAGGCGTCACATGTCCCTCTATTTTTATTAAAAAAAACTAATTAAAATCCAGAAAACGCGATCTTTCCCATTCCTTCGTCGTGTACTATTGCAGTTCGACCACCTTGAAGACCGTCGTCCCCGGACCGTTAGCGTCGCCCCTGCTATCTCATCGCACCGCCAGCTTCAAGTTAACACCACTAGTCGCGCTTTCCAAGCTCTCTAGTCCAGTCGTGTGACCATCACCAGGAAGAGTCAACCATTCTAACGAAACAAATCCCCCCACTATCCACGCTTGACCACATCGTGAGGCCAATTGATTGTCACCTCACCATTACTCCTTCTGGTATGCGTTTATAGGTTGAAGACAAGACCGCTGCTCTGCATTTTCAATTTTCTTTTTTGAAGTTTTCACCTTATGACGGTCGGAGCCGCGTTGGTAGGCGGCGACAACATCGCGGTGACAACGGAGGGCAGCAAGAGGTAGTGTGATATTGTGCACGTTTAATTTTGCAAAAAGTACTATGCACGTTAAACCATCTTTACATTTTTGGCTTTTAATTCATATATTTTTTAAAATACGAGGGACACATGGTGTCTTCTGAACCGTCGAATAGATCGGACAGAGCATAAGGAGGGAAAGGCACCATGCCTTTCCCTACGCCAACGGTAGGGAATTCGTTTCCCTCACCCTACATGATGTAATTGATTAAGTACATATTTGGTTTTTACGGTGGAGAGTATCAGAATTGTATTTGTCGCCTATCAAACATGATTTTAGTAAAAATATATGTGTTTGGTTATAGTTAGACAAAATTGATTTTGCCTTCAAACGTGATTCTAATAGAAGCTACATAAAGTAGCTTTTGCGTTAGGTTGAAAAATTAACACTAAGTTTTACATCTAACTTACTTTCAAAATAAAAACATCTAATATAAATCACTTCTCTTCAAACTTATTTGTAACCAAATCAATTTCATTCAAAATCGCATTTATCAAAAAGCTCATCCAAACACATTGATTTGGTTACAATTAAGTTTGAAGAGAAGTGATTTATATTTGGACGTTTTTATTTTGAAAGCAAGTTTGATGTAAAACATAGTGTAAATTTTTCAACCTAACCCAAAAGCTACTTTTTGTAGCTTCTATTAGAATCATGTTTGAAGGTAAATCAATTTTATCTGACATAACTAAACACCTATATTTTTTTATTAAAATCTGGCTAAAATATACTTTTGGACTTTTGGTCCCTTATTTTTATTTTAGGTTTCAATTTGGTCTCTCTTTTATTATTTATTCCGAAATGATCCCTTATTTTATAAAGTTATACTAATATGGTCTCTCTTGTATTTTTGTGTTATGAAATGATCCCTTATTTTACAAAAATTAAATCTATGTGATCTTTTTTTTGTTCTGACGTGATCCCTCTTAATTTTTTTTTCTGAAAATGATCCCTTATTTTATAAAATTTATATCGTATCATAATTTAAATAAAAAAGATTATACTAAAATAAAAAATAAAAATAAAAGAACATTTCAAAACAAAAAAATTTAAAAAAAAAAAGTACCAAATGAAACTTAAAATAAAGAACATCCGACCTTGATCGTAACTTCCCAAACGGGACCCACCACGAAAGACGGACACAGACAGGGAGCCTCATAGTGATAATCATCGCTCATCACCTCACAAACTAAAAATTCTCTGCAACCCCAAACCTCGAAGAAGAAGCTTCGTTTTTCACTCTCTTTGCTCCTTTCTTCACTCACCAACCATCAAAATTCAAAACGAAAGTCTTGGAAAAGAGAAAAAGGCAAGTAAAAAAATGCCAGGACTGACAGCACCATCAGATTATTCGAGAGAGCCTCCTCGTCACCCTTCTCTTCAAATTAACTCCAAGGAACCCTTCAATGCCGAGCCACATCGTTCTTCACTGATTGCCTCCTACGTCACTCCTTCCGATTTCTTTTACAAAAGGAATCACGGCCCAATACCCATCGTTGATGACATAGAAAGGTTCCTTCTTTCTCCTTCATCCCTTCTTCAACTCAACGTTGTTCATCATAAATGAAAACTCTCCATTTGGTCTTATGACCTAAATTTATTTCATCACTTTTGAGGATTAATTTGGGACATGTTACCTATAATTAAGGATTATCTTAACAGGCATTTTTGATATTTATACGGGGCAAGTTGAGAGTTTCTATTTGAGTTTGGGTAAATTGCTTAATTAAGCATTCATGGGCATTTGAAAGAGCTTATAGAAAGTTTATTTGAACTTTTTCTATCTTATACGCATGGAAGAGATTATAGAAAGCTTATTTGAACTTTTCCTATCATATATGCGTTGAACATGTGTTTGTAAAAGCTTATTAAAGTAACTTATACCTTCTTATAAGCTCTTTTCAACTTATTTCAATAAGCTTGTGAAGAGAAGCTCATGAAATAAGTTAAAAAGAGCATATAAAAAGGCTATAACTTCTCATGTGATAAACGCTTATTGCTTAATTATGCTGTTTATCCAACATGCCCTAATACAATAAGCTGTTTTGAAATAAGCTAAAAAAAGCTTATAGGAAGGTCATCAACTATTTTTTTATCGTAGGTTATTCTTATAAGCCTAAATAAGCTCTCTGTAAGCACCTCCAAACGCCTCTAGATGAGTTTTTTAGGAAGAAATTGGGTATTTAAATTAAAAAAAGAAGGAAAAGGAATTTTATTTAACTAATTTATGACTGTGTTTGGCTGAGGAGCAGATACTGCGTGTCAATATCTGGTTTGGTGGAAAATTCCAAACAGCTTTTCATGAAAGATATCAGGTTAGTTAGTGAGCTCTGCTTGTTTGGGATTTGGGAATCTCAAGTTTTATGAATTTGTATTCCAATAAAGAGGGAACTGAGTTTGTTAATTTTTGGTGACAGGATGCTTCCTAAGTATAATGTAACTGCCACACTACAGGTTGGTTGCATTACATACAAGACAAGTTCATGATAATATGTGTCCTTTTTCTAACCTTGCATTCAGTAACCCAACCAATTTTTTTTTCTTTTGGTTTTCTGTTTGCTACATCCTGCAAATGAATTTGGTTTTCCCTCTCTGTGGGGTTCTCTTCTCAGTGTGCAGGTAATAGACGGACTGCTATGAGCAAGACCAGAACTGTGAAGGGGGTTGGCTGGGATGTTTCTGCCATTGGAAATGGTTAGTATTCACATTTTTGGAACAATGGAAGTGTTCGGACATAAAGTTTATTAGGGCAGAAGGGCAGTTAGTTAGTTAATTAGTTAGAGATGATATAAATAAGGGAGAATAAGGGTAGAGCATTCACAAAGTATTGTGATCTTGTAAGAACCAAACAGTTGCCTCAGTGAGAAAGGGGAAATCCTTTGAGATGGGAAAGCCCTTGGATAAGAATTTATTCTCCTATTCTGTTCATATTCAGTAAGACATACTCGTTCGCATTACTTTCTCCATTACCATTGTGGGTTCCTAGCAAAAAGTGCTCAAGGATTTGCACCTCAAGTCTGTGTGCAAGTATCTTTTTATTATATTTTATTTATTATTAGAATTGTTTTCTTTTTGGTTATAAAGGAGGTCTAAGATCTGTTATGAGAAGGGGGAGGGTAGGCTAGAGTGCAGGCAAAACGACCTGGCTATGATTTGATCTCAGGATCAAGCACTTCCCAAAGGAACATGGGTGCATATATACACATATATAATTTTCCTCTCTGTTATTCATCTGGGGTTAAATTCTAATCATTGTTTAATTATATATTTTTTCTCTCTCAGCTGTTTGGGGAGGTGCCAAATTGACTGATGTTCTTGAACTTGTTGGAATTCCGAAGTTGACTAGTATCACTCAATTTGGTGGAAAACATGTTGAGTTTGTAAGTGTTGATAAGTGTAAGGTAATGAGTGTGGCTTGTCTGTTTATTCTAGAGATCTTGGATTCTTTCTGGTTAATTATTGCATTCACGGAAAGTATTCTGATGATTCTTTTTAATCTTGAAACACTATAGGAGGAAAATGGAGGCCCTTACAAAGCATCAATTCCTCTCAGCCAGGCCACAAATCCTGAAGCTGATGTTCTAATTGCTTATGAAATGAATGGAGAAGTAAGTGAATTTGATTTCTTGTTGTTAGAATATCTTGTATTTAATTGTATTCATTATTGGATATTCTCTTATAATTAGTTTATTGTACAAATTAATAGAGCAATTATTAGGATTATTTTATTCCTTATTTTTAGGATGGCATTAAGTGTCATTAGCGTATATATTGTAAATCTTCATTGTACATTTGAATTAAGTGAATAATATTCAGTGTTATTCAATTCAACTTGGTATCAGAGCTCTAGGTTTCCTCCTAGGGTCTCTGCTCCTTCTTTCTTTTTTTTCAAAGCAGCCTCCATTGCTGCCTAGGGTTTCATTCCCTTATTCTTTCATCAGGCAGCCTTATTGCTGCGTAGGGTTTCATTCCCGTATTCCTTCTTCAGGTAGCCTTTAGTGCTGTGCGTCCTACCACCCACCGGCCACCGCCCTTGCTGGACTGCTCACGAGCCCTTTTCCGGCCAACCACCGAAGACCCACCTCCTCTCGACGACTCACTCACCCTCATGCGCCACCGTCCTTCTCTGAGCGTGTAAGCCACGCGCCGCCATCCCAGGCGCCGTTTGCCGTGCTGCTGCCACGGTTCTGATCGCCGGCCTCCACTGGTTCGTTTTTGAAGTATGGGTCCTCCTAGTATGGCCGAATCCGAGACTGTTGTGACATACCCCGCCTCCAAGGATCCTTTGGCGGCTGTTCCAGCCCTCACTTCTAATGATCTCCCTCAGTCTTGCACTCATCTTAGTAAGGCTGAACTGAGTCGTTTGCGGTTGCTCTTGGATTCTATTAGTAAGCCTTCTGGCACTTGTTCTCTACCCATGACCGGTAAGAATTAGTTCTATATCTAAGGATCTCTGGATTATTGACTCTGGTGCTACTGATCACATGACCCCTCATCCTTCATATTTTTCAACTTACTTTGAGTTGTCTGGTAAGCATCACATCACTGTTGCTAGTGGATCCCTTCTCCCTGCTTCAGGATATTGTAACATTTCACTTCAACCTTCCCTTCCCTTACATAATGTGATTCATGTCCCTAAATTGTCGCATAACCTTATTTCTATTCATACGCTTACTCGAGATTTAAACTGTACAGTAACCTTCTTCCCCTCTCATTGTGTGTTTCAGGATCTTGCCACGGGGAAGACGATTGGAGTTGCTAAGGAGCAGGGCGGGTTGTATGTTTTAAATCGGGATCCAGGTAGTATCAGACCGATGTTGTCAACTTCTTGTCACCAGACAAGTTCAGCATCCTTTACTTCTTAGATATGGTTTCACCAAAAATGCCTTGGTCATCCTCCTTTCCATATTCTCAGGTCTTTGTTTCCTCATTTGTTTACAAAGGGGCTAGTTGAGTCTTTGCATTGTGATGTTTGTCAGTTTGCGAAACACCATCGCACAGCTTTTTCTCCTAGTAATACTAAAAGTATTGAACCTTTTGATCTTATTCATTCTGATGTGTGGGGACCTTCCTCTAGTTCTAATATATCTGGTGCCAAATGGTTTGTTTCCTTTATTGATGATTGCACTAGGGTCACATGGCTATTTCTCATGAAAGATAAAACTGAAGTCTTCCAATTGTTTTTCAAATTTACTGCATGATTCAAACTCAATTTGGAAAAACTATTAAAAGGTTACGTTCTGATAATGGCAAAGAATATGTGAATCAACATTTTACCAAATTTTTTAAGGAACACAGTCTTTTGCATGAGTTAAACTGTGTGGATACCCCGCAACAAAATGGGGTTGCTGAAAGGAAGAACTGTCATCTCCTTGAGATTGCACGGGCTCTACTCTTCCAAATGTCTGTCCCAAAGTCTTACTGGGGAGAAGCTGTTTTAACTGCCACATGTTTGATAAACAGGTTGTCGTCTCGAGTCTTAGATGGTCTTAGTCCTGTTCAACTAATGACGTCCTTCTTCCCTTCCGTTCCGACTATGAAAAATCTTTTATGTCGTGTTTTCGGATGTGTTGCCTTTGTTCATGTTCATAGTCAGCATCGTGGTAAGTTGGATCCTCGAGCTGTAAAGTGTGTCTTCATAGGCTATGCTCCTAACAAAAAGGGGTGCAAATGTTATCATCCTCCAAGTCGTCGGGTTTGTGATTCCATGGATATCACTTTTCGTGAATCTGAGTCGTTTCACCCTGGCCCTCAGCTTCAGGGGAAGAGTGGTATTGAAGCTGAGCATCTAGAATCCCATGTTCTTCCCTCTGTGGCTGAACCAATGGAGTTATCTGTCTTCCCTCTTATAAAGGATCCTGTCTTCCCTCTTATAAAGGATGTGACATCATTTTCTGGTACTACTTCGGAGACCAAAGTAGCCCTTCCCATAGCAGATGAGTTGAAATGGAAAGGGTGTCACTTTCAGAGGCATACAAAACCCGACCAGGTCCAGCAGCAACTTCAGTCGCCTGAACCGGAGGTAAATATTCCTAACTCTGAGCCTTTGATTAGTCCATTAAATAATATTTGTGAGCCTAACCCTGATGATTTGCCAATAGCCTTGAGAAAAGAAAAGAGAACATGTGCCAAATACCCAATATCTCAATTTGTGTCCACCAAACACCTATCAGTACAGCATCAGAGTTTTATTTCAGCTATTGATTCTATCAGAGTCCCCACTTCAGTACAAGAAGCATTAATGGATAGGAACTGGGTTCAAGCCATGCATGAAGAGATGAGTGCTTTGGGCAAGAATGAGACTTGGGAAATTATTGAGAGACCGGAGAACAAAATGATAGTCGGGTGCAGATGGGTTTACACAGTGAAATATCGGTCTGATGGTACTTTGGACCGATATAAAGCAAGACTGGTTGCAAAAGGGTACACTCAGACATATGGGATAGACTATGAGGAAACATTCGCCCCGGTAGCAAAGATGAACACAGTCAGGATTATCCTCTCCTTGGCAGTGCACTTTGGTTAGGACTTGCACCAATTTGATGTTAAAAACGCCTTTTTACATGGCAACTTGGAAGAGGAGATATATATGGACATTCCACCAGGGTATGACCCTACTGGTGGAGGAAATAAGGTGTGCAGATTACGAAAGGCCTTATATGGTCTCAAGCAACCTTCTCGTGCTTGGTTCGGAAGGTTCATCAATGCTATGGTGTCCCTAGGTTATAGACAAAGCCAAGGAGATCATACACTCTTTGTGAAACATTCTCAGAACGGCAAGCTCACTCTTTTGTTGATCTATGTAGATGACATGATCATTGCCAGTGATGATGAGGTTGAGAAACAGGTTCTGAGAGACAAACTAGTTGCACAATTTGAAATGAAAGACCTTGGGAAGCTGAAGTACTTCCTTGGGATAGAAGTTGCCTACTCCAAATAAGGCATCTTTATTTCCCAAAGGAAATATGTCCTGGATCTTCTTAAGGAGACAGGTAAATTGGGCTGCAAAACCTCAGGGGCTCCGATTGAACAAAATCACAGACTTGGAAATGATGAGGAGAGCTCAAAGGTGGAAAGGGCACAATATCAGAGAATTGTGGGAAAGCTTGTATATTTGTCTCACACCAGACCAGACATAGCCTATGCTGTTAGCGTGGTTAGCCAATGTATGCATGATCCCCGCGAAAGGCATATGCAAGCAGTGAATAGAATCTTCCAGTACTTGAAGACGAGTACAGGAAGAGGACTACTATTTAAGAAGGAGCAGAATTTGTCCATTGAGACCTATACTGATGCAGACTATGCCGGGTCAATTGCAGACAGGCGTTCTACCTCCGGTTACTGCATGTTTTTAGGAGGAAATTTGGTGACTTGGCGAAGTAAGAAGCAGAATGTGGTTGCAAGGTCAAGCGCAGAGGCAGAATTTCGAGCTATGGCATAAGGAATTTGTGAACTGTTATGGATGAGAATCATACTTGATGATCTCAAAATCAAGTATTAAGCTTCTATGAGGTTACTTTGTGACAATAAATCTGCAATCAACATTGCTCACAATCCGGTGTAACATGATCGGACGAAGCACATAGAGATTGATCGTCATTTTATCAAGGAAAAAATTGATAATGGTCTTATAGCTACACAGTATGTCCCCTCAGAGCACTAACTAGCAGATGTATTTACCGAAGGGCTTCCCACAGAACGATTTCAAGGCCTAACTTGCAAGCTGGGAATGATAGATATCCACTCACCAGCTTGAGGGGGAGTGTTAGAATATCTTGTATTTAATTGTATTCATTATAGGATATTCTCTTATAATTAGTTTATTGTACAAATTAATAGAGCAATTATTAGGATTATTTTATACCTTATTTTTAGGATGGCATTAAGTGTCATTGGCCTATATATTGTAAATCTTCATTGTACATTTGAACTAAGTGAATAATATTCAGCATTATTCAATTCAACTCTTGTTGTTTGCAATCTTCTTGCAGCACTAAAATTTTCAAGTATCTTCTATCTTGTTTTTCATTTCTTTCTAAAAGAAACCAACAACAAAAATTATACTCTATGATTCATGCCACGCTGCTGGAGCTGCAGATATCGTTATTTAAGTTGGCAAAAAGATTCTTTCCCTTCTTTTTGTTTTTTGTTTTGATCATTGTAAGTTTCGGTTTTATATTTACACATTTCCTTCTTTGTTGGAACCTAATTATTCATAATATTCCCTCAACCCTCATACATGATTTATCATAAAATTTGCCCCCAAAGCTTTATGACTGAATTATGACATAAGCATACTGGATAATGTGGTAGATACCTATTTTCTTTCTTTCTATAAGCAAGCAATTGTAACTTCCAAATTAGCATTTCAGTTATATTCCAAATGTTTAAAGGTTATTTCTGTTGAACCAACTTCTTACAAAAAATAGGCAATTTTTAAGAAGAATTCATCAAGAGAAAGTAGAGTGGTACAAGAAAGGAGGAAAAGAAATTCTCTGAAAGAGAAAACAAGACAAAAGTGAAAAAAGTGCATAAGCTCAAAAAGCGCTCCACAAATTGCCCATGAAATAAATTATGTGCAGACATCCATATTTATGCCAAGCAGACAACTCTTTCCCACAAAAACTGAGCGTGAAGAAGCATGTTATTTAAAATTTTGAGTTTCTATCCTTGTTGCGGCACCTAAATGAGTTGACAGAAATTGATCCAAGGACTCAAACCCATTTCTTGTCAAAAGTGCTAAAAAATCAATCTTTAATCTGTCAAGGGGCAGATAAAGATGTTTATTTGTTTTTGAACTCTGAAAACACAACACAAACATCAGGAAAAATTTGCCTGATTCTGCAACAGGTAATTTTTATTAATTCTATTAAGTATTAAAATTCAGACAGAATTCTTCACCTTAAAGAAAGCATAACCTTCATAAAAAACTTGAATACTGAAAAGTTCTGAAAAGCTTGATTTTTGAATCAGAAACTGGAAGAAAAATTTACAAGAATAAGCACCAGAAGGGTTTAAGGGTCGCAATGTTTATGTGGAAAGTATGAGGGAAATGGTTAGTGTCAAAATTATAGAGTTTAGGTGGAAAAGGGGTCATAGAGAAGAAGGAGGCTCAATGTTACGATATTTGAATGAGATGTATTATAATAGAAAGCACTAACACCTTTTTAAACTAATATTCAGGTCAAGAATTAGCGTAGTCGTAAACTAGTACAAATCCAATCCAATAAGACTATTGTACTAACCTAGCAAGGTTCCTAACGTAATAAGAATCCTATAATTCTAAGACTCGTTCTCAAGGGAAAGCTTAATAAACTTGTTACCAAGATTTGATGCCGATTTGAAATTATAGGGTTTAGGTTGAAAGGGAGGAAAAGAGAGAAAGGAGTATTTTGAATAATATGATATTAGATTGATATTATATGTATTATAAATTATAATACAAGTCAATAACACCCATTTTTTCAAATATGATATTATATGCATAAGACAACGCTATTGTGTTCTATCAAAAAACAAGTCCTCCCATAGGCCAATAAATCAAATACTACCGAGAGCCTCGTTTCTCTCTTTACCTCCTTTTAACCTATCCATTCCCTATACTTTCTACAGTTAGATAAAGAAGATGACCTATCCAATAGTGAATAGTCTACTGATCTACTCATTGAAAACGAGAACCATCTTCAAGGCTGAAAGTAAGCAAAGAGAAAAGAAAGGATATGCCTGAGAGATAAACTTTTTAGGACGTGCATGAGTAACATTGATTGTAGCATTGTCATCCAATGATAAAATCTTTTAACCTTTGTCTTTCCTTTGTGAAAAAATTATCCATTGTACTTCAGTGTGAATTTACAATTTGAATGGTTTAGTTTTTTGCTTCATTTGGTGATATTTACTGTGAAGTTATATTAGTCTGGTGTTCTGGCGTTTTCAGCTCAGTTTAATATCTTGTTGCCTTCCTTTAGCCTCTTAACAGGGATCATGGGTATCCATTACGTGTGGTTGTTCCTGGTGTCATTGGAGCCCGGTCTGTTAAATGGCTGGAAGCTATCAATATCATTGCAGAAGAATGCCAGGTCTGATATATGATGTAGAATAATTTTGAAATAATAAAAATTTCCTTTTCTAAATGTCCTAGAACTTCACATTATCATGTATCAGGGTTTCTTCATGCAAAAGGACTACAAAATGCTTCCACCATCAGTGAATTGGGATAATATTAATTGGTCAAGCAGGAGACCCCAAATGGATTTCCCTGTTCAGGTATTCTGATTATTGTACTCTTTCTCCCTTTAGTAACTTAATTTTCAGTAAAGAAAATTCAATCAATTTATATCTTTAAAGCAAATTACGTACATTTAATATGTTACAAGGTGAATAATCAGGCCCTGATGAACCAGACCCAATAAATTTATGCAATTTTCAAGTAACCTTTTGGACCTAATACATATTACTTCTTTGTGGCAGTGTGTTATATGTTCTTTAGAAGATGTGAGCACGATAAAGCCTGGGAAGGTTAGTTTATTTGATCATATGTATTATTCATGCATGAATGTGTGTGTGGCTTTTTCTTTTCTGGTGAATTGCATGAAATGTGTTTTTGTTGTTCACTACTAATTAAATGCTCAAACCTGTCCATTTCGCATTTTTTTCTTATCTTGATCTCTGACCAAACTTTTCAAGTGTTAAATGTATCATCATATGTTGCATTTGCTTTAGAATATATTGATGTTACCAAATCTAATTTGAGAACTGAGATAATTATTTTTGTTTTCCTCAAAAGTAAATTCAAATAATATTTTAAATTTAAGTTTCCTGAAAATGAAGTGATGTCCTTTACTTGCAGAAATGAATTTGTAATACAAACCTGTCCACCTCCATGCCAATTTTAGCATATGTTCATGTTAGCTACCAGGAATTAAGATAGTAGTATAGGAAGAAATACTCTGTATTATTGATGTTCCTAGACTGCAATGGAGTATTACAGCCCTGGAAGAAGAAGAAAGAAAGAAAACAAAGGATAGGAAAATTAGAGAGTGCCTAATTCTCTCCCAAGTCCAACCCAATTCCAGCCTACCTCTCCCCCCTCCCATTCCTTCCCTATATACCCATTTTACAACTGACTCCCACACTCTCCTTACCCTCTCTGCTGCCAGCGCAGCAGTTAGTTGCATTGGGTCATAATCCCCTACATTGCACCTCTCTCTCTCCTCCCGTACACCTTATTTATTCTAGGTCCCTA